>JADMNL010000023.1:20405000-22810625 GCA_016271365.2 Neoceratodus forsteri | reverse complement strand
CCACCACCCAGGGGAACACTCTAGATCAGGTGGGGTCCTTCAAATACTTAGGGATACAGCTTGACCTTAATCTCTCCTATGGACCTCATGTAGATAATGTAGCTAGAGCTGCTAATACACGGCTTGGTCTCCTCTACAAACACAGGCCACACCTCATGCCAGAAGCTTTGAAGGTTGCAGTCCTGAGCTCTGTGATCTCTGTAATAGTCTATGGTCTCATCATTTATGGCTCGGCCACAACCACAACCCTTAGACGCCTCTCAACTGCCTTAAATAAAGATTGTTGGCTCATCACTGATGCTCACCGTCTCACCCACACATGCGACCTGTACACTCAGACCGGCTGGCTCCAACTATCAAACCACATAAAGTTTCTCACCTGCTCCATGGCGAAAAAAATATACCTTGGCCTTGCACCTTCTGGGGTCTCAACTCTGTTACAACACCGAATTAACAAATGGTGCCTTAGGAGATCCATGCTACAGCTACTGAAAGTCCTTCACTGTCACACTTTACAGGGACAACGCTCTTTTGCTTATCGAGTGCCACTCTGGTTCAATGGCCTCAGCCCCACCATCTCCTCTGCCCCAACAATTGGTATGTTTAAAACTAGGCTCCGGGACTATCTCACTACCAACAGCTCCTGTGACTGCCCAACTTAACCTTGTTTCTCCACTTCTCTTCCTGCTCTAGTGGTCCCCCCTCCCCTCCTCACTGGATTCTACCCTCACATCTTGGTATACCCAATGCTGCACTTTTCACCCTCTCCCACCCTTCCTACATTCCTCTCCCCACCTCCCCTCTTCCCTCTCCCTATGACTCTGGCACTTCTTATCTGTTGTCTATTTTCTCTGACAAATGCCGATGGCTGCCTTGTTACAATGCTATACTTGAATTGTATTAATCTGTACTCTGTTTGCAATGTCCACATTGTTGTAATGTCTGTCTTGATGTTCAGCATGATTTGTATTTCTCTGATGTGGAACCTTTGTAAAAGAGCCAAGGCTCAAAGGTATTTGTAATCCTAGACTTGATAAATAAATAAATAAATAAATGGAAATCATGTAACCTTACTGGTTGAAGCACGTTACATGACCATTCATCATTTTCTAACAACCACACACCTCACCTCAACTACATATTTTTTTAACAAATAAAGGCTCATTTTAGAAGTTCGATAAAACAATCCAGGGTATGTGGTCATAAAGGAATAATTTAATTACTGAGTGGTTGTGACACTCAGCTGTGCCTCATGCCTAACAACCAACCAAGGCATGTATTATTCCTTTATAATCGCATGCCCTGTTATGTGTTATCCCTTGATAACCTTTCTAGGTTCAAATTAAAACTTATTAAACTAAATGGAATCAGAACTGCATCCCCCATCACTGGAATGCACTATATGCGACACATACAAAAGCGATACCAGTGGCTTCCAGATGACAGAATGGCAAATGTGTCCACACACCAGGCTAGCAATCTAGGATTGTGCCTTGAGCCGGGGTCATCCCCCATCTAATGGCAGGCACAAGTAATGCATTCCTTCTATGTCAGGAAAGGATGGGGCCTCCTGATGGTACATGTGAGGCCATGTGCAGAGAATATTGGATGCATAGTAGGGATGGGCAAACAGATTCATCGAAAATACAAACTGACCCGAACATGCCGAAGTGTTCAGAAACTAATGGTTTCCGAACACTTTCAGCTGTTCGGATCAGTTCGGACAGCTCCAATTGCAGGAACTGCAGAGTGAGAACATTGAATGATGAACCAGGATGGAACTTGGAGAGAGAGACTGAGGGCAACTTGTGAGAACTAGAGTGGTGTGTGTATAAAATCTTCCAGACAGTTGTCAATGCACTAGTGCCACTTCTTGCATACTGTCTGTGTGACCCCCCTCTCTCCTGTGTCAGAGAAGGTTAGGCCAGGCAGGGTCCCTCAGACTCTCTGTGAGTATACTAGCAGCAGTGCCTGCAGCATCGCCCTTAGCGTAGGTGGTGTGTGAAATAAATTCTGTGTGTGACATAAAATCTGCCAAGACTGCCAGCCAGTTGTCAGTGCACCAGTGCCACTTCTTGCATACTGTCTGTGTGACCCCCCCCCCAAGAAGTTAGTCATCTGTCATTTTCCTCCCTGTGCTTGCTCAGCGGGCTATAAGCTTTGGCTCAGTGGTCAGGGCATTCCATCACGTCACATGGAATAAAGAAAAAAATAAAATAAATCATGTTCATGGTCATCACGGTCATGAATTTCACATTTGGCAACTATTTCTGGAAGCTCTGTTTCATCCAATATCTCAAGCTTTGGGAAGTGCTGCCACTGAAACATGACTCCTCTTCCTGAAGACAGATCATGTTCACGTTCATGGTCATCACAGTCATGAAGAAGCTCAGTTCCATCCAGTATCTGAAGCTCAGGGAAGAGCTGCCACTGTTAGACAATTCATTATCCTCACAACAAATTATGTTTGTGGTCATCACAATCACGTTCACATTCACAGTCATCACAGTCGTGATTTTCACATTTGCCAACTACTTCTGTGAGCTTGCTTTTAGTACAATACCACAGCAATAGCAAACCCTTCCAGTAGGGACAGTATCCTCAGCTCTGAGATACAAAACACTTAAATTGTGTCTTCTTCGAAAAGAGAAAACATGCCTCATTACAACTCGAGTTTTTGTTGTCCCATTTGGAACATTACAAAGAAACTATCCAGTCTTTAAACACAGATTATGTTTTGTTTTGTTCTGTTCTCATAAAAGAGACATTACTGAGAAAGTATGTAAAGGCTGCATAGCAAGGTTTACCTCTGATTGTACTAACATAGAAATCCTACAAAAATACACCTACAGTACCAGTTCTACACTTCGTGATTACAGAAGAAAGATTTTTTTTTGGTGCAACCCCTTTTTTTAATCTTCAGTTTCATCACAAATCAGGATACACAGTTATCATGTCACATCACTCACGAGTCTTGGTCCAGTATGATGTATCCATTAGTGTTCACGTTCTGCATGATGCCCTACTAGCAGGTGGACTTGAATCCTTGTCCTCACAAGCTGGTTGTACTTAATCTAGTGGTTCAGTTGTGCTTGCACAACTGGATGAGATGTATGCTTGTGTGACTTCAATACATTGTGGCTGTTTGCCTCTCTATCCATGGGATATACCACCCTTTAGGGGTACTATGCAAGGAACCCTAGAGGAGGTCCCCCCCATAGGTGTCACAAGAATAATTCCCTTGGCTAAAGGTAGCCTAGGAAGAAGCCCATTGGAAAGAGAGATGAGCCACTGGAGGAGGAGGGTTGGATGGTGGGGCAATGAAGAAACGAATCCTGGAACAGTCCAGGAGGAGTGGCCTTTTAAGGCCTGATGGCGGAGTGGCATTGTTGCTCTGTCCATTGAACCTCAGGCTTAAAGCCTTCCCATTCAATTGTGTTTATGCAACTGGATGAGATGTATGCTTGTGTGACTTCAATACATTGTGGCTGTTTGCCTCTCTATCCATGGGATAAACCACCCTGTAGGGGTATGATGCAAGGAACCCTAGAACAGGGTTCCCCCCATAGGCATTGAGGGAATAATTCCCTTGGCTAAAGGTAGCTTAGGAAGAAGCCCAAAAAGAATACCCAAAAGGGTATCAAGCATCGAAGAGGCAAGAGATCAGAATATATCACAACCGGAAAGTAAGGAGAGAGATGGAGATGGAAAGGACTGGAGAAGAACGAGATTTGACGAGGACAATAAATGAAATAAAAGCTGACAAGATATAGAAGGGCAGACTTCCTAAGGAGAGAGAGAACAGCCGGGGCCACCATCCAACTCCATCCAACAGTGGAACCTAACTACAGAACCTATGAAAGCACTAACCCTGTCTAATATTATGACCATTGGCATGAAGGCGAGAAAACCCCCCTTTAAGGAGGAAACCTCTGGGGATCCAAAGCCTAGGTCACCTTCTCTCCAGGCTGAAGGATGGTTTGATTAGTGATGGCTCAGCTACACCAACTAGAGTCGATATTGGGGGAGAGGAAAAGATTTTAATTGAGATAAAACTCTCACTCTGTCGTTGTAATGGGAATTTAACTAGACACTCAAGCAAGAGAGGAGAAAAATGACTGCTGAGGTACTCAGCTGGCCTATGCAAACCTACAAAACAGACCAGGTGAACCAGAGGCGGTCAGATAGAGAATGACAGAGAGAGTGCCTCTGAACCATCTAAACGGGACCCATTGATGAGAGGCCAACATAGCCAGCCCCGAGCCAAGGGGCAATGGACACAGAAGGCATGTCTTTGAGTGGAGAGCAGGTTGAGTTGAGATAGCATGGACCCGAAAGGGTTATGCTCGAGTAGTCGATGTGAAGGAATGGACCCACAGAGAGGTCAGATGAGCAAAGGAAACCCAGATGCGGTCATGAGGAGACTGTTGGTAATAATAACCACGGGATTACAGCAGTTTGATGAGTGAGAGGTATGCTCGATTAATTGATGTAAATGAGAAGATCCTGAGGTTGGACTTAGCAAAGGAGAACCAGACTCATGTCATGAGGAAGTTACCCGTGATTGGTAACCATGGGAGTGCATGCCAACCGGGTCCATTGAGCCAAATGAGAAATGGATCACGCCTGGTGTGTTTTGCTCACTTGACCTGCGGCCTCGTGACCAAACAACACACCAGGCATGGTAAATTCTAGCATAACCCACTCCCTGTTGTGGTATATTGCTTAAATAAGCTGCAAGTCCAAGGAGCTGACCACCACAATTGGCAGCTAAAAAGAAAAGTGCACCATATATGCATCCTCTAGGACCTTTGCATAATATATGCACCACACCAGCAGTACCAAGGGCACGGAGTATGAGAATGCTAGGATTGTCATGCTGCTGAAGCTGTGAGGTCTGTTTTCCCCTGCCTTCCCCAAGGATGCTGGCAGCAAAGACTCTATTGGTCAGATTTTCAAAAATGTGAAAACATGCAGATGAGCAGCACAACCAGTGTGTGTGGGGGGAGTCCCTTGTGGACACATACATTTTCCTGCATGCGCAATTTTCACTGGGGGAGCCATTTTATGATAGTTTCCACAATTTATGGTGGCTTGTGTATGTATTTCATGTGCAGCTGCACTGAAATATTACATCTAGTATTACCAGGCATAGCATTCCTCTGAAGCTGCACCTGCCATGTGTTTGCCACCTGCATGCAGAAAATGCTGAAAATAGCAATACCAAAAGGGGATAAACAAAACTAATACAGAAGAAATTTTCAACATTTGGAGGGGGAGGGACACGAGAGGGCATCAGCTGAGATTGGGGGGGGAGATTCAGGAGAGAAATCAAGAGACATTTTTTCACAAAATAGGTAGTAGACAAGTGGAATACTCTGCCTGAGGTGGTGGTGTCCAGTAGAACAGTGGGTGGTTTCAAAAGGAGATGGGACAGAGTGGAGGGGGGTAAATATGAGTAGAGGAGGGGAGGGTGGGACAGCTGCAAGATGAGGGGCTAGCTGCACAATCGAGCAGACGCGATAGACCATAAGGCCTGTTTCTGCTAGCACTTTCGTATGTTCGTATGTAATGGAGATTTTTTTCTCTGCACTGGTGGGTTAAGTATCAGGACTTAGTCTCTGGGTCATGTGAGGCCTTTTGAAAATTATACCCCAGGTGCTTGCATGCTGTAGTATGCTGCCATACAGTCAGCCAGCACGGATAATAATACCACATCGAGAATCCCCCCCCCAAACAGCATTGTCTGGGATGCTCAGTCCTGCTTCTTCCAGCTCTATAACTCTTTGGGTTTGGGCCATGAACCCTGATTGCCAGCACTGTGAATGGTAATGCTGCCTCTGTGTCAACAGGCCATCCCAAGCATGAATTTTTAATGTGCACTGTTTGTTAGGGTTTGTTTTTTTGTTCTGTGTCAACAGAAAAGCATAGGATGTTGGATAGGATATCTGACAACCAGCCTGAAAGGACATCAGATATCTGACCATTCGGATTGTTTAATTGGAATTGAATTTCCAATCTTTATGGAAGTGGTCAATCAGAGCAGCTCTGGCACCATACAGTCACCTCTATTAAACATGGTCTTGCATGGTTCAGCTTATGAAGCACCTCGACTTTAACATTTTTTATTGTTCTTCAGGAAAGTACCTAAAAATATCTGTAATGTGTTATATAAGTAATGATTGTAATTATTAGTAGTAGTCATATGGAAATAGAACCAGAGAGTTTTCATAAGTGATGGTTGAAACAAAATGTGCTGCAGGATTAAGAGATCCAACACTCAAGAGCTCTTGCAGAGCAGCAGGTTGGACTAGTAAACACTGGGCCCACAACAGGAGACATTGTACTCAAGTGGCCCTCTGGAGCTCTCAGTCTGAAAATAAAGCTCTCTTGATAAGGTATTCAAGTGGGCCAGGTAACCCATGTTTCTGAAGGATAGAAAAAGAGCAGAAAACATCTAGCATACTGTGTAGACTGCCTCGATGACTGTGACTTGTATCCAATTAATAGGACAGCTGACAGCACTCATTTTGAGTTTATGGCTAACGAGGGTCCATTAACTAAAGCTGAGACTTATTCAGCCTTGACCTTCTTAGTCAGTGGCACTGATTTCCATGTTAAACAGCAATCATTAGCACCTCCCAGCCTGCGCTGACTGAACAGAGATGGTAGAGTAGGGATTACTTTATCTGGCAGATTTGACATTCTTGGTCAAAGGAGGGGAGTGAAGAATGTGATTATCCTACATTAATGATAAAACAAAAACCATCCCCAGGCTGAGATCCATATGAGGTGGCATGATTTACACTAGAAACTAACCAGGGTTGAGTTACAGATGGAGAGCAGCAGCCATCAGCTTGGCAACTGCATGCTTCCCTGTTCTAGTGGGACTACTGTTGAAATTCTACAGAAGGATTTTGACTGGCCCTTATATATTTTTGAGTATATATTTATTAGAAATTTTCAATTGACAGTGTGCAGGCTTGCCTCATTGACTACAGTATCTGACTTTCTATATCACATTTTATAAAAGCTGCATCTCAAAGTGATTTACAACCCAGTAGCAGGAGAGAAGAGAATATTGTTGCCAGATGGGTACACAGGGAGATTTAAACAACACATAGCTGGAAGAGACAGAGAGCGAGAAAGAGAGAGCAATTACTGTATAAAGAGCTTAAGCACAGGGAGGTTAAGTGACTTGCTCAGGGTCACACACTGAGTATGTGGCAGTATTAGGATTCAAAAACACCAAAGGAGAAATGTGCACTGCCTGGAATAGACTGCTGCTCCTGCCTCTGCAACTCAGTTCGATGTTGACAATTCAACCAAATCACTCCGGCTCCACATGTAACAATTGACATGGGGTGCAGCAGACTACAAACAGGGCCATAAAACAGCCTTGAGGCCAGCAGTAAAAATAAATTACTTAGCTTACTTGTGCTGGGTGCTTTTGGCATGCATCTGCTGTGGATTACTGTTTGTGGTGTTGTGACACAGTCTGCAGTACCCACTAAGACCATCACGGCCTAGTGTGAGCTGCACTATTAATTTCTCTTCTTTACTGACCTCAAGGTGTATACCTCCCTGTAGTCTCTGTTTTAACCCCATGCTATTTACTACATTTTCTTTTGTTCCTCTGGGAAGGAATGATCAACAGACTGAGTAAGGGAGGGGGAAACAGGGCTCCTAGGGCAACAAGTCAGGTGGCTACAAAGCCATAAAAATGAAGCCAATGCAATGTGTGCTCACTCAGAGCAGATGGCAGCATGGCTTCACTGTCACTGTTGGACTCTTGAATGAAGAAAACCATGATGCAAGCAGGATAAAAGTCCAAATATCTCTATTGTGAACACTAGCAACAGGGTGTAAGTGCCCCTTCCCACAGGAACAGTCGAACGTTTTCACACGACTACTGCACTTTCTCAAGGCTCTTATACCTTGTTGCTGGTGTTCACAATAAAGATATGGGGACTTTTATTCTGCTTGCATCACGGCTTTCTTTATCCAAGAATCCCAACAGTGATGGTAAGCATCTGACAGAGTCTCTCTGAGGGCACCCAAGCTGCCTGAAAATACCAGAAGATTCAGGAATGAAATGAGCAACCTCCAAGCCATGGCATCAGATGTCAGGCCGGATAGAGAGACTATGGCAGAAATTTGGGTGACATCAAACCATGACAGGAACTTACAGTGCCTGGCTATGATCGCTTCAGAAAAGAGAAGGAAAAGGGCAGGGGGGAGCACTGTACAAAAGGGAGTGCATGAGGACAATTAAGTATAAGGAGATACAGGAAAGGGCAGGATGGAATCTCTATGGGTTCAGCTGGCCTTGATGGGAGAAAGAACCACTGAATCGGGTGACCTACAGGCCTTCAAACCAATTTGAAAAGATGGACACAGCACTTGTATGGGGCATCAGGAAGGCATTGGGGGGGATAGTTGTCCTACTAGGAGATTTTTACATGCTAGATGTGGACTGTAGGATTCATAGAGTAAGGAGCACTGCAGACCACATGCTTGTAGATGCCTTCCAGAACTGTTTCCTAACAGCATGTAGAAAAGCAGACTAGGGATGATGCAATACCGGACTTACAATAGTTCTGTAAAAGCAGGACAGCATTGGGGGAGGGGTGTTAACACTGGAAGATCATCCTGGGTCAAGTGATCACATCATGATGTGGTTCAGCATAGCTCTCAAAGCCCAGTGACAGAGGTTCCTGTTTCTGGTGCTGGGTAGTAGAAGGGCAGGACTTAAGAGGATGGAGGAAGAGCTTAGGGAGAAACTCAGTGGGTTATGCACTTACAATCTGTCTGCACATTCATTTTAATGGCTGTGTAACAGTTCCTTTACCCTAGTTATTCATGACTGTACTGAACCTATTCTCAATTATTTGCATTGTAAATGGATTGCCAACTGTGTCCTTCTACTCTGTACGCATGACCTGTGCTGTACCCAGGGGTTCCGTTAACTCCATTTTTGGAGTATTTGACTTCCAAAAATAAGGCAAAAGCTTCCAAAATAAAGATGGAGGAAGTCATTGACTTCCAGATGTAAAATGGAAAATTAGATGACTTCTAAAACTGAAGGGCATGGAAGTCAGAAATGCTGGATTTTTCTGAAAGAAATGTATTTTACCAGTAATATATTATATTAACAATCTGTAAATGTGTCCGTCCTAGAGTATTGACTTCCATAAGTGGGATCCTGGAAGTATTTTGACTTCCAAAAAATTGGATTGACTTCCAGATTTTGACTCATGGAAGTTTTAGACTTCCATTTAAAATAAACTAACTGAACCCTGGGCTGTACCACCATGTGTATTTGCTCTTAAATGCTATTTCTATGCTGTAAATAGTCTAGCAACATATAAATGAATTTGTTTCTTGTACTGTCAAACCTTCTTGTACCATTCCCCCAGGATGCATCTGCAAATGAACTCCCAGCTTAATATGCCTTTTCCTGGTGAAACTTTTCACTAAATAAATTAAAAAATGGCAATTGTTGGGGATGGAAAATAAAAGGAGCACCATCAAAGAGTGGTAATACCTAAGAGGTATTTAAAGCATGCCTAAGACATATCAAAAAGGAAAAGAGACACAAGAAATCTACTGTATTTTTTTTTTTTAATGAGAGGTGTGCGAGTAATGAATATTCTTTCCCAACATGAATAATGCACTATTCAGCCCTTGTTCAGGAAATACTAGCTAAAAAAGGGGGAAAATAGTCCAGATTTAGTTTAAACCACCCCAGCCCCCTGTCACCACACCCTCAGTTGAAACACCATACACCCTCCACCCCACTGGCACCCACATTTTGACAGTTAACTATTTTCTGTTGGTTTGTAAACAAAGAACTCTGATTGGTAACTGGCATGACTTACCTTCCTCCATGGCCAGCCATCAAATTTCAGTACCTTGCAGCTCCTTAAAAGATTGTCCCCTGCACCCCACACCCTACCAGCAGCCCAGCAGCATCCAATGTTGTATTGGGGGAGAGAAGGCAACTGACACAACCCACACTCCTCCACAGCTGGTTTTCTTCTTCTGAATAAAAGCACTCACACATTTGCTTGTGTAGTAAAACCAGATGATTTCAGATGGTTTTACTATGCAAGTAAGCATGCAAACACTTTCATTCAGAAGAAGGCAACCGGCCATAGAGGAGAGCAAGCTATGTTGGTCGCCTTCCTTCATTGGGTGCTGTTGGGCTGCTGGTAGGGTGTGGGGTGCAGAGGGCAATCTATTAAGGAGCTGCAAGATGTTGAAAGTTGGCAGCCAGCCGTGGAGGTGGGTGGGTTGTGTCAGTCACCCTTCAGGGTTTCTGCTAGGGTGCTGGGGGGATGGGTGTTCCAACTGAGGGTGGTAGGATAGGGGGCTGGGATGATTTAAATGGGATCTTGGCTAAGAAGGAGTGTGGGGGCTGTTTTTTGTTCCTTTAAAAAATAGAACTGAATCACAAACATGGAATACTGAATACTGAATATTTGAAAGCCCCGACTAGAATATTCAGCCGAATATTCAGAATATGGTATTCGCATGCCACTATTTTTTTATAGAGGTGGAGAGGTAGTCAAGACCAATAAATCAGCCTTCAGAAGGTATAAAACCAATCAGTAAAAGGTAGATCGGGAGACCTGCCTTAGCAAACTAAAGAAGGTAAGTAATGCAGTGAGGTGGACTGAGGCAGAGACAGAGATCAGAACTGCAGAAGAGGTGAAGGAAAATTAAAACAAAGCCTTTTTCTTTATGTAGGTAGTGAAAGAAGGAAAGCAAAAACAATCCAGCAGGATGCTATGGTGCGTAGGCAGGGCCCTTGTGATCCTGCCTCTTTCTAGATCCTTGGTGAGGCTGCACCTGGAGCACTGCTTGCAATTCTGGAATCCTCACAGAAAAGAACCACTTAGAATCAGTCAAGGAGGGCAACCAAAATGATACACTGGCAGCAGAGTAAGATTTATAAGGAAAGCCTAGCCAACAAAGGGTGATATGATTGAAACTTTGAGATATTGGAAGAGAATAAACAGAGTGGACAGCGAGCAACTGTTCAAGTAATCTGAGGGATCTGCAACAAGAGGACATAACTATGAGCTAGTGAGGGGAAACATTCAGGAGAGATGTGAGGAAATACTGCTTCACCGAGATGGAGGTGGACAAGTGGAACTAACACATGGGTATGGTGAAAATGGTGGTGGGGAGAGAGGTTGAGTGGGGGTCCGATGACTAACAGTGCAGAGCTACAAGTTGGGAGCACTGCACAGGTCCTACCAGTGCTAGACCGGTGGGAACTAAGGCAGGAACAGGGCAGATGTTATGGATTAAGGGTGTTTTTCTGGCTGCAAAATTCTGTTGCTCTCTCTTTCTACAGTATTTCCCTTTTTAAGCAGAGGTGTCACATTCAGTTTCCTCCTGCCCCTGGGCACCTCAGCAATTTCCAACCACTTTTGAAGAGTCATTGCCAGAGTACCCACCAAGCCACTGTTACATCCTTGTGTGAACTTGGATGTATGCCCTCTGATACTTGTGAATTAATTACCTTCAGCTTACCTAGTTGTGCAGAAGCAAAGCATTCTTCTTTATCTGGCAGTGATATTTATTTTAGTTTTTTTTTTTTTTTTGCAAAGACCATCTGCAGATTCCCTGAATGTCTTAGACATATGTGGCAAGTCTCTTAATATAATTATAGAAAACACTGTAATGAGATATTCATTTAGGCCTTTTGCTGCCAAGACAGTGTCCTCTGTTGTGATTTTCTACTCTAAGTGATCACACTTTTTCATAGGAACATACTATAAGGAAATGTTAGACTAACAAAAACCCACGATCTAGCACATTTTTCTCCTTCCATGCAGGTAGCTGCAGCATTCAGTATTAAGTACAAAAGTTGGCATAATCTGAGCATGCTCCCTTCCCCAATAAATTTCATTTCTTAAACTGTGATCTTTCCTCATCACAGAATGAAATACTGAATGCCATCTTCCAGGCAGAGCGTTATTCTATGCCTCACATCTAATATTATCAGCTATAAAAGTGGCCAATTAAGCAACAGGAAAAAAGAGAAATGCTTCAGAAATAAAAAGCAGCTGCTACATGCGTCTGTTCTTTAAAAATGACCATTTTCTTTTATCTAATAATAGTTGTACTAGTTCTCTTAAGCTATGTTTACAAGGTGGCAATTGCACCGCAGCAACCCGAGCACTTGGGTTGCTGTGGTGCAAATGCCATCACGTGCACACTCACCGAATCACGGTAAGCTGCTCCCTGCAGAGCTCGGCAGTCCCAGAAAGTCTGGGGACGTGTTTGGGAATGAGCAGTTTAAATGGCTGTGTGGACAGGTTGCACCGCTTGCTCCCACTTGCAGACTTTTCCATCGGTGGACTGCCCCGACTCCCAGCCCCTCTCCAGCATGTCTTACATTGGCACTGAAGGGGGCTGTGTAGATGCGTTAGCCAAGCACCTTTTGGGTTGGGGCAGCTCTGCAATGCTCCAGAGAAAGAGTGAGGTCAGCTATGTAAACACAGTTTTAGATGCCGTGAGTTTGGTGAACACCAGCTGAAGATTATGGTACATGAGTAACTTTAAACTGGTGTGTGTGTGTGTGTGTGTGTGTGTGTGTGTGTGTGTGTGTACATGTGTTCAAGTGCACATGCATGTATGCTTTTATTCTACAGTCATCATGCCCCCAATAAAAAAAATGAAATGAAGTCTGTTGGATGGCAGTCATTACAACCAGAAATCTTCTGTTTATCCATTGGTACAGTAGGTGGCGCAAGTGCAGGCTTCCTCACAGCTATCATAAGTGCACCTCCTCACTTACATCGAGGGCAGGGCTTGAAGTGTGAAGGGTCAGGCAGAGTCTCAGGCCTGGCAAAAAATTTGAGTGATTTGGGGGTCTCACAGGATCTCGAAGCAGGGCCCTTACACTCATGTTTGCTTTCCCTTACCATAACTTCAAGAGGACAGTATGGCCCTTAGTTCCTTTGTCTCTTAGTGTTCTACAGTATATTGTTGTTTTGTGTCTGGTTTATGAGTTTTTTTGAAAGATTGGCAAGGGTTACCCCAAAGGGCATTGTCAATAAAGCCAAGTTTCAAGGAAACAGAAAAATCACACCCACCTCATGGGGGTGGGGGTGATTTTGTATTCCTATAACCAAGACCTTAAGAAACCTGTTAGTTTTTCTGCGCACTCTAAGCCCTGATTAAGGGACCACTCCATTCATAGAAACATAGAAACATAGATTTTGACAGCAGATAAGGACCGCTTGGCCCACCCAGTCTGCCCATTTCCCTACCTAATGGATAAGCTGCAGATCCTAGTTAACCAGCAGCCTACTTCTTCCTACCCCCAACCCCTAGAATTGTCTTATGACTGTCCCATGCATGCTTGAATTCCACCACTGTTTTTGACTCCACAACCTCCTCCTCGGAAGGCCGCTCCATGCATCCACAACCCTCTGTGAAAAATACTCCTTAAGTTACCTCTGAGCTGCCCCTTCTGTCTTCAAATTGTGCCCCTTGTTCTTGCACATCTCTTTTTTGAAAGATGCTACCCTCTTGGACTTTGTTGATTCCCTTGAGGTACTTGAAAGTTTCTATCACGTCCCCTCTCCCTCCTTTCCTCGAGGCTATACATATTTAGCTCCTAAGTCTCTCTTCATATGTCTTCCGGTGCAGACCCTGCACCATTTTAGGTGCCCTCCTCTGGACAGCTTCCATCCTGTCTATGTCTTATGGAGATTGGGTCTCAGAACTGCAAACAGTACTCAGATGGGGTCTCACCAACTGTCTGTACAGAGGATAATAACTTCCTGTTTTCTACTGGTGATGCCTCTCCCTATGCATCCCAGTATCCCCCAACCCTCCTTGCTGCCCTCTCACATTGCTTGCCCACCTTTGGGTCATCTGATATGACTACCCCAAGGTCCCTTTCAATTTTTGTTGTTGTTAGTATCTCACCCCCCATCGTGTACTCTTCCCCTGGGTTTTTGTTTCCCAGGTGCATTATCTTGCACTTCTTAGCATTGAATCTAAGCTGCCATACATTTGACCATTCCTCTAATCTTGCCAAGTCCCTTCTCATCCTTTCCACCCCACCTTGTGCATCAACTCTGTTGCAGATCTTTGTGTCATCTGCAAAGAGACATACTTTTCCTTCCAGTCCTTCTGCAATGTCGCTTATAAAGACATTGAAGAGGACCAGTCTATACTGAACCCTACGGTACCCTATTAACCCCATTTCTTCAGAGTGGACTCCATTTACTATTACTCTCTGTGTCCTATTCTCCAGCCAATTCTTTACCCAGGCTGTCATCTTGGGACCCACTCCCAGGCTGGCTAACTTGTATATTAATCTTTGTGTGGGACTGTGTCAAATGCCTTGTTGAAGTCTAGGTAGGCCATGTCCACAGCCCTCCCTGATCTACTACTTTGGTCACCCAGTCAAAGAAATCTATCAGATTTGTCTGGCATGACCTTCCGCTGTGAGTCCATGCTGCCTTGGGTCCTGTGCCCCTCTGGCCTCTAGGTACTCAACAATTCTTTCCTTCAGAAGTGATTCCATCATTTTCCCTACCACTGAGGTTAAACTGACAGGTCTGTAGTTTCCTGCTTCTGCCTTGCTCCCACTTTTGTGAAGGGGAATCACATCTGCCCTCCTCCAGTCCTCGGGTACCACTCCATCCTCCCATGATTTGTTAAAGAGGGTAGTTAGTGGTGTCACTAGTTCTACCCTTAGTTCTTTTAGAATTCTGGGATGAATCCTACCAGGCCCCATTGCTTTGTCCACCTTCAGTTTTAAGAGTTCTTTCAGAACCCTTTCTTCTGTAAATGGGCTGGTATCAACTTCTGTATCCAGAGTGTTTCTGCTGTTTGTTTTAGGTACCTCCCCCTCTTCCTTTGTAAATACTGAGCAAAATATTTGTTTAGTATCTCTGCCTTTCACAGTCACCTCTGCCCACCCTCCCTCCCTTTATTAAGCCTCACTAACCCTTCCTTGGTCTTCCTTCACTCCCTGATGTACCTATAAAGGTTTTATCCCCCTTCTTAACTGAGTTGGCTATCTTTTCCTCGGTTTGGCCTTTGCTGTTCTGACTGCCTTACCAGTATCCTTTTGCTTTAACTGATACAGTTCTCTGTCCTGCTCCTTCTGTGATTCCTTGTACTTCCTGAATGCTTTCTTTTTCTCTTGAACATTCACTGCCACTTCCTTTGAGAACCACAGTGGTTTCTTACATCGTTTTGTTTTGTTTATTTGCTTCACACAAAGGCTCGTTACCTCTGTGATGGCAGTTTTTATTATTCCCCATTGTTCTTCCACCCCTCCTTCCTGCCCATTTGCTAGTGCATTCCTTAGGCACTCACTCATTTTGGCAAAGTCAGCCCTCCTAAAATCCAGTACTTTTGCCTTTGTATCAGCTTGACTCTATTGCTGTGTTTATTGTGAACCATACTGTTCGATGGTCGCTAGTTCCCAGATGGCTACCCACTTCTACATCTGTGATCCTCTTCATCTCCATTTGAGAGAACCAGGTCTAAGATTGCCCTCCTCGAGTGGGCTCCAATACTAGTTGTCTAAGGCATGCCCCTGTAGGGCATCTAGAATAACCCACTCTTAAGTGGCTGCTGCAACTGCACTCCAGTTAACATCTGGCATATTCAGATCACCCATCAGCCAATATCTCCCCTTTTCTGCCATTCTAAGTATTCTTTCTATCATTTCCTTGTCCATTTCCTCCCCTTGAGAAGAGGTCTGTATACTAACCTGTGCGGATTATCGTGCATTGCTGGTCTCCAAATTTACCCACAGAGCTTCTTCTCCTCCCTGTTTTCCCTTTTGTTCTGTTGCTTTGATTCCTTCCCCTATGTAAAGAGCTACCTCCTCCTCTTTTACCCTCCCTGTCCCTCCTGTAGGTAGTGTATCCTGGTATGTTTATGTCCCAGTCATGGTTTTGTGTGTATCATGTTTCTGTGACTGCCACGATATCCAGATGTTCCTCCTCCATTAAGGCCACTAATTCAGGAAGCTTGTTGCTCAGACTATGAGCATTGGTACTCATTGATCTCCATTTTTTGATGGCTTTACCTTCTTTTGCAGCATCCCCCACTGACCTTTCTACCTCAGTCTTTTTCTCATTTAGTACCCTGTTTTGTAGGGAGAGGCTGGGATTTTCCTGCTGCTTATCAGTGCCTCCCCCCTTAACTAGTTTAAAAGCTTGCCAGTGAAGCATTTAAACCGATTGCTCAAAATACTTGTTCCCTTTCTGGACAGATGCAGACCATTCTGCCAGTATAGGCTAGTGTCCCTCCAGGTGGAACCCCAGTCCCCAATGAAGCCAAACCCCTGTGCTCCACACCATTTTTCCAACCATTCATTAAACTGCATGGTGCAAAGTACCCTCGCCTCACTCATGCCATTGACAGGCAGCACCTCAGAGAAGGATATTGTGTGTGCTACTTGTCGTAGGCCCCTCCCCAATTCCACAAAGTCCTTCTGCACTGCTCTGATCTCATGATGAGCCAAGTCATTTGTCCCTAGGTGGACAATGACGTCCAGCTCAGACTCCCATGCAGCTGTTCTTGTGATCCCGAGGATGCGCTTCCTGTCTCTCCAAGCCATGGCACCAGGCAGGCACCTTACTTCAGTTCAGGAATCTATGTTTCTATGTTTCTATATTTACTTGTGATCTAAGTTAGGTTTAAAACTAGCCTTCTGATGGTGAAATCGTGGTGAAATGACTGGTTGGACTTTTATTTTCCCTCCCCTCTCCTGAAGAAGTAACCTTGACATACTGTAAATATACATTGAATATGGTAATATGCAATTGACAGGCTACCTTTAGGATCAGCAGGTGAGAGAGTTCCTGATTGTACAAGTTCAGCTGTAGGAACAGGGAGTTAAGAGACACAAGAATGAGTCTCGTGCACAGCTAAAATGCACTTGCAATACAACAGGACAGAGATTTCAGGAATTATTAAGAATGAGAGGTGTTTTTTTTTTTTTTTAATTTAGAAAATATGTTTTCAAATGAGGATACTAATGTGCGAAAATAATGAACTCACATAGATTGATTACATGCCAGTTCTGGGTTTTAGTGGTAGCCAACCAAGATAGTGCTTTGCCATTTTCTTTTATGCATTGTACTTCATAATATCAGGAGGACCGGATGGTTAAATGGAGCAGTACTGGGTTCAAGAGTCTCACCTTTAGATCTGAGTTCTGAGTCCTGCCCAGGTCTGTATTGGTAAAAGCTATCATCATCTTATGACTGTCTGGTGGCCTGTGTGAAATTAGTTATGGTGGTCTCAGTCCAGTTTCAAATGGACAAGTGACAAAATCACAAAACCAGCAGAACAACTGGCACTGGTTTGCATCCTTTTTTTGCAATTAAGTATTCTTTATTGAATTTTGTGAAGGAAGAATACACAACCATAACATAACCAAATTCAGAACAACAATCCGTTCAACAATATGGCATTAACATAACTTATTGATTATAATATCTCAATCTATAATTAACTCTAATAAACCAGTCCTAAAATAGGAAACAGTAGCATGATAACAGAAAAATATAAAATAATAAAGTAATCCCTCAACCTCTCAACCCCCTCCCCAACCCATGTATGGGTCATGGTAGAACGACTTCAGACATAGGCTCTCAATCCTCTATTGTCCAGGGCAAACAAAAACTATGATCCACTTTAAATCTGCTGAAGAGCAATGAAAACCTTCCAGAAATAAAAAAAATCTTCCTCACTTAACCTTTTCTCACTAAGAAAAGAGTGGACAGAGGCCAACAAGTTTGGAATTTATATAAACCATGGTGCGAAGAAGCTAATGCTCATTCTGCATTGAATACATTGAGCAACTCCTTTATCCATTCATCTTGGGATGGTACTCAGTTGCCCTTCCAGTGGCGAAGAATAAGCAGTTTTGTTACAGCTCATACCAAAGCCATATACGCTTTTTCTGTACTGGATGGTATGAATTTAAGATCCCCTAAAATACAGATTTCCAAGGTGAAATAATTTCACTGACCAAGAAGAGGGGACAGGAATTGCTGTATTAGTGCCAAAAAAGACTTGATTCAGGGGCAGGTCCATAACACGTGCAATAAAGTACCATCATCCATGGTGCAAAAGGCGTAAGTAGGAGTAGATGACTTGCCCATCTGGAATAATTTAGATGGAGTACAGTACAAGTTATGAAATACATTAAATTGCATAAGTCTAAGCCGGTCTTGTTTAATATATTGTGCAGGTCCAACCAAAGTCGGGTCCAATAATTGGGTGGGCAGATTCGTTGAAGGGCATCTTCCCAATAAAAGGTGATAGTCGAGACCTTTGTCCAAACTTGTTGGCTAAGTTCCTGATATGTATGTCAGATGGGGTGTGACTGTACCACTAATTTGCATCCTTGCTGGCAGCCGTGCATAAAAGTCCAAGGAGTAATTGGGCATGGAGTCAGAACTGCCCTGTCACCTACATGGTAGTTGCCATGAGAGAGTTGATTACATTTGTGGGGCAGAATAGGGAAGCCTGCACAGTGGTCACCCATGTTTTATCTATTAAATGGATAAAGGGATCATCCGTCTCCAGTTCAGTCATTACCAAACTTTCACTAGCACTAAAAAAACAAGCATGTGTCAATGCCGAATGTTTCCTTGCATGGTTTATGAGGCAGAGGTGTATTGTGTTAGTTGAACTTCTGGTGGGAGGAAAAGCCTGCCTGAAGTATGTTTTGACAAGCTGTCATATTTTGGGCAACATTTGAATATAGAAGTTCAGTTAATAAGAAGGCTATGTTGAAAATGTGGGGGGCATTGCTGACCCAGTGGCACTGAGGGTTGAGACACTGGACGCTACACCTCGCGTTATGCGGGTGACCCGTGTTCGGGAATGAGCATGGGCCGCTGGGGGTTGGCAGGGGAGGAGAAGGATCAAGCATTCCTGGGACAGGTCTCCTTCTCTGGGGAGGGCAACCAGTTGTCAATGCATGTCTGGCCCGTAGCAATGGCTGGGGGCTAGCACAACAGTGCTGCAGACATTGGGTCAGAGGTGGGGCAGATGCCTGATGGCGTGCACACGTGGGAGCGTGCATGGCACTGTTGCTGATGTCCTTGCATGCTCTGCCCTTGAAGGGAAGAAACCAGGAGGAAATAAGTTCATGGCAGATAACAGAGGGGACTTGCAGGTCCCGCTCCCAAATAGCCATGGTGCCGACCCCTGTACTGGATCCGGTCTTGGTGGGGATGGACCCCCAGCCTTTTATTTATTTATTTATTTTTTTGTTGTTGTTGTTGACCAGGAAAGAAGGACTAGACAATTCTGCCTATTTTCAGCCTTGTCCCGGGGGAGGGGGATACAGATGGATGCCAACTGACATTGAACCAGATTAAGCTGTTGGTGGTATTTTCAGTGAATGGGGGAAATTTGGCCAGGGCACTGAAGAAATTTCCCTGCTGTCCAGTAAGGGGACCCTTTGGCCATCGAAGGATGGCTGGCTCAGTGTCTGAGCGTACAGAGATGGAGCTGGATGTGTGGGCGGTTGGGGAGCTGGTCTCCTCCTCAACCGTGTTGAGCCCTGAGACAGGAGAATTTTTTTATGCTGCAGGGCAACCAGAGTTGGAACTACAGGATGGAATGGAGATTGGACTAAGAGAAATGAAAAAAAATGGATCCGGAGAGGAACAATGAATTACTGCTACAGCACCAGATATAAATGAGGTACAAAAGGTGAACTTGCAAATGTAAAAAAACATTACAGGATTTATTGCAAGCAGAGGAGGAGAATTTTTGAAAAGGAAAAAAAGAACTCTGTGAGGCTTTGGCAGGGTTTGACACAGCGGCAGCGGGTGAGGCCCTCCCTGGTAACCAAGCCACAGCTGGAGGTAGTCCAGTAGCAACAATCGCTTCACAGGAAAACTTTCAGAGTGCTGACTTTCCCTTTGCAACTAAACCGGTGGTGTTTCAAACTGACAAAACCAACCAGGATCAATCAACAGTTTTTTCATTTTCTGCTCGTCCAGAAAAAAACTCAGGCAAGAATAATGAAAAAGGAAATACCTTCCAAAACCTCATGGGCAGACTTGGCAGAACCAGAGAAAAAGCCCTGAACTGTGGAAAATTCATTAAAAGTTGCAGGTTGGGTTACATCTCCCACATCAGGAAACTGGATGGCAGGGTTTACCCCATTGCACATCTCAGGGGTGAGCATGAATAAACAAAAACTGACTGCATCTGTACAGACTGCAGGGAATAATAGTAAGACTAACAAAAGCAGGGTGGGGTCTGTTTCTGTGGAACCTAATGGTACGGGCACTGATTCAGCCCTATATTTGCCTGAAGAACTGTCTCTCACCCAGAAACTCATTTGAACTTACCCAGAACAGCTACAGAAACCACTTTATATGTAGGGGATACATAGCCAGAGGAAGATAACAGGCAGGAAGACTCAGCCAGCAAATTCTTGGAAATGTGAGATATTACAGAGACAACACAAGCTCAAAGAAATAGAAATAAAGATGAGCACCCCAACCAGAGTCAAGAGATGGATGGTGGACAAGGGCTCCGACCTTATGCTTCTCTGTCTCATCAGCTGGTATACCTGGCAAAAAGACATAATGCAGTTAGGATGTTATACAAAGAGATTTTTCCTGACAGCGTGGGTAGAAAACTATTAAAAGATAACCTACAATTTAATGCTACTGAACTTTATGCTTTAATCATGTATCAGGGGAAGTCTCATTTGATGTGAGTTTTAAACTCAGCAGTGGGTTAGAAAAAATGTGGGCAATGTACCAGAAAGTCAAAAATACTCCTTTATGGATGCCCTTTGAGGTAATTCTTTTATCAAAGTCAGCACACAGAAGAAAAAATTACTTACCTTAGTAATTATGTTTCTTCTAGTGGAGTCTTACTGTATTCTGGCAAGTGCAGTTAGCCCTAGCCTTTAAACTGCCCCGGAGAACAATGGGTTAACTTTTCTATGCATGACATAGAATGTTCATCTCAAGCTCAGTTGATGTCTCTGCCTGTTGTTATTCGAACTGCAACCGTCAGATCTTTACAAGCAAAACTCACTAGGTGTTCTGTGTGGAAACTGTTACATTTTTAACTAGCCAACTGGCAGAAAAATAATGTTTTGGGTTCTCAAAGGAAGACTCAAGTCAGGAAACCCAAACACAAAAACCAATCAAATGAAATAACATCTCACTCCATTAGAACATAGGGTGTAAAGGGGGCACCCCTAGGGTGCCAACACTGCACCTGTCCACCCACATCCCAAAAAAACTAGGTTCTGAGAGGGGAGGCGGGTGGGAGGTCAGAATACAGCAAGACTCCACTAGAAGAAACATAATTACTAAGGTGAGTATTTTTTTCTTCAAACAACATGAAGTCTTGCTGTATTCTGACAAGTGCAGACTACCAAGCAATACCTCCATGGAGGAGGGACAGAACCTACTTTGAGAATAGGCTCTGAAGTACTGCTGTGCCAAACTGAGCATCACTCCTAGCCTGGATATCCAGAGAGTAATGCTTGGTAAAAGTATGGACTGTTTTCCAGGTGACTGCTTGACAAATTTCTAAAAGAGGGATACCCCTGGCAGCAGCCAGGGAAGCAGCTGCACCTCTTGTGGAATAAGCCCTCAGGCCTGAGGGTGGAGTTTTTTTTCATAGCAGAATTGTATACAAGACACAATCCACCTGGCAATAGATCTCTTGGTGGCAGGTTTTCCTTCCCAACTTCTCCATAAGTAAGGAACAACTGGAGGGAGTCAAACCTGTGACCCTTGGTACGCTCTATGTAGTAACTAAGGGCTCTATTAACATCCAAACTGTGTAGCCTCCTCTCTCCTGAGGAAGAATGATCAGTGAAGAAAACAGGGAGAGATACAGACTGATTCAGGTGGAAATCTAAAACCACTTTAGGCAAGAACTTTCCGTTAGTTCTAAGGAATATTTTATCTCTGTGAAAAGAGTTGAAATCAGGTCCACTGACAGGGCTTGCAATTCACTGATATGTCTAGCAGAAGTGATGGCTACCAAAAACACAGTTTTCCAAGTCAAGTATTCAAGCTCTGCTGAGAACAAAGGTTCAAAAGGGGGTTGCATAAGCTGAACAATGCAAACATTAAGATCCCAAGCAGGAGCAGGAGCCCTAAAGGGGGATTGGTGTGAAGCAATCCCTTGAAAAACTTACAGAATACAGGGTGGGGTGACAGTGAGGAAGACTTGCCTACTGACAGGAAAGCAGAAACAGCTGACAAGTGTACCTTGAGAGTAGCTGGTCTGAGGCCTAGGCCATTGAGATGGACCATATAATCCAGAACCGTAGGCAATTCAGCAGTGCCTGGAGAAATATTCTTCTTAGAACACCAAACACTGAATCTTTTCCATTTGGAGTTGTAAGTCTTTCTGGTGGAGGGCTTTAGAGAAGCCTTGAGGATATCCAGAACCCCTTGGGAAAGATGCAGATCTGCAAACTCTAACTCTTTAAGAGCCAAGCCTTGAGATTGAGAGACTGAAGATTGGGGTACCAAATCCTCCCCTGAGAGGATGTTAACAGGTTGTAATTCCTGGGAAGAGACATGAGAAGATGGACTGCTAGGGACAGCAACAAGGGATACCATGGCTGCCTGGCCCAGTCTGGAGCAATCAGAATCACTTTGCAAGGCTGTGACCTTATCTTGACTAACACTTTGAACAGGAGAGGGAAGGGGGGAAAGCATACAGAAATTTCCCTTCCCAGTTCAGAATCAGAGCATCCAGGGGGACTGAGCCCAAGACTGGGGGTCTGCAACAAAAGACAGAAAGTTGGTGATTGTCTGGGGCTGCAAAAGATCTATCTCTGGAGTGCCTCATCTTGAGAAAATCACCTTCAACACCAGAGGATCCAGGGGCCATTCATAATGGCCATGAGATATTCTGCTCAGTGCATCTGCTAGGACATTGCCCTTCCCTGGAAGGTGAACTGCTATCAGAGAGGTTTGCAGGGAATAAGCCAGGGACCACAACTTCATTGCTTCTGTGCACAAGCCCGTAGACCGAGTGCCTCCTTGCTTGTTGATGTACCACATGATGGTGGTGTTGTCTGTTCTGACCTGAACCACCTTGTTCTGTAACGATTTGTAAAAAGCTTGCAGTGCCAGAAACACTGCCCTGAGTTCCAAGAGATTGATGTGTAGAAGAGATTCCTGAGGCGACCACAGTCCTTGATGGTGAGGTCTCCCAAATGGGCTCCCCAGCCCAGCAGGGAAGCATCTGTGATAAGGACCACTGAATGAGACTGAGTGGCAAATGGAACCCCTTGCCTCAAATTGCCCTAATCCTGCCACTATTGCAGGGCTTGGATCAGAGTCGTCACTGGGATTAGTTTGGTAAGGGAATCCTTTCTTTGGGACCAAAAAGCTCTTAAGTGGAACTGAATGTCCCTCATCTGGAATCTTGCGCCTTGGACCACTGCTGTAGAAGCTGCCATGTGGCCCAAGAGCTGAAGGAAATGCCTTGCTGGTTGAGACACCTGAAGGCTGAATGAAGAGGCCAGTTCCATGAGGGCTCTTGCTTTTACCATATCCAGCTCTGCCCCTATGAAGGTGAGGTGCTGCACTGATTCGAGAACTGACTTTGGTAGGTTGAGAAGAAATCCTAAAGAAATGAGCACTTGCTAGGTCATTTGCAGGTGTGACTTGACTTGGTCTGGGGACTGGCCCACTATGAGCCAGTCATCCAGATATGGAAAAATGGAAATCTTTTGTCTTCTTAGGAAGGCAACAACTACTGCCAGGCACTTTGTGAAGACCATTGGGGCTGAGGTTAGGCCAAAGGGCATTGCTCTGAACTGATAGTAGCCTCAGGGCAACTTGAACCTGAAGTACTTTCTGTGGGAGCAACTGATGAGAATGTGAAAGTAGGCATCTTTGAGGTCCAGGGAGGCTAGCCAGTCCCCTTGCCTTAGAGAGGGAAGAATAATTCCCAGAGTTATCATCGTGAACTTTGGCTTTAAAAGATGTTTGTTCAGGTATCTTAAGTCCAGGATGGGTCGCCACTCTCCTGTCTTTTTGGGGGTTAGGAAGTACCTGGAGTACAGTCCTTTGCCCCAGTGTAGGTTAGGTACTCTCTCTATAGCTCTTAGAACTAGGACAGAAGAAACCTCTGCCTCTAGGGCAAGGGTCTCTGAGAGATTTATAGGTGGAAAAGATCTGGCTCTCATCTTGGGAAATTTTTTGAAGCTGAGAACCAGTTCCTGGCTTACTACTTCCAGGATCCACTTGTCTGATGTAGCAGACATCCAGTCCTGGACAAAGTAAGCCAGCCTACCCCCTACTGGGATAGGAGAATCGACCCGGGCAGACCCATCAGAGTGTCTGCTTGGCAGGGGCTTTAGGCTGAGGGGTGGATGCAGGCCTGCTCATCCCCCTTCTGCCTCTCCCTCTGAAGAACCCCCTCTGTGAAAAGGAAGAAGAGGCCTGTGCTTGGTAAAAAGGCCTTTGGAAAGGCCTGCCCCTGCCCCTGGACTGCTGCCTTTGAGGAGTTGCCTGCCTTCCTTGGCCTGAGCACTCCTGTAAGTGGTCCTGTATTTGTCCATTTTTTTCATGTAATTCTCTGTCTGCCCCCCAAACAGAGAATTACCCACTACAGGAAAATCCATGGCCTTAGCCTGGGTATCCTGTGAGAGGCTAGTGCATCTGAACCAAGCCATTCCCTGAAGAGCCACAGCTGTAGCCATGACTCTTGATGATACATCACTGGAGTCCATTGCAGCATGAAACTGAATGTTTGATGCCTCAATCCCATCTGCAGCCACCTCCTCCAACTCCTTGGCAAGCTGGGGTGAAGCCTGTTTAGCCAGTGCCAGTACAGTGTTCCACCTGGACTTCTGGTACCTGGCTGCACAGGCCATATAATTCGCCTGCCTGAGACCCAAGGAAGATGCCATGTACTGCTTTTTTGCCATGGCATCAATCTTCCTGGAGTCCTTGTCTGGGGGGGTGTGATGCCAAGGGAATGCTTGCCTTATCACAGGCAGCAGCCTGTACAGCCCCAACATGGCTGCATTGCTGATAAAGGAACTCCGTATCTGAGCCTGAAAGAGTATACCTCTTGTCCATTCTTCTATCCACAGGAGGTATGGAATTGGGAGACTTAAGAAATTTATGTGTCTATTTCCCAAAAGATTTGTGGAGGGGAATAGACAGTCTCCTGGACTCTGGGATGTCCATCATCTCTACATAGTCAGGCTCCTCCTGATCCTCCACCGCCTCCTCCACAGGAAGCTGGAGGTATCAGCCACCTTTCTGTAAAACATGAAGTGCGAAGGGGGACTCAGAAAGTCTAGGAGGAGAAACACCTGAAGGTCTGTCTGGGGAGATGTCTGGGTCAATAGGCACATCCAGACTTTCACCATAATCATCTTCCAACTCTCCTTCCTCCTCAAACTCCGGTTCATAAAATTCTTCCAGGGTATAATCTTGAACCAGGGGAACTGACCAAACCGAGCCCCTACCAAAAGGTACTGGATCAGTCAGAACCGAGCAAAGTGATTCCACAATACGAATTGCTTTGGCTATTTCTTCGGCGATCGGAGTATGAGATTCTGGATCCGAACTGGTCGATTTGTCTTTGCGTTTTCTTTTTGTCGGAACTGATTCCTCAGAATCGGTTCTCCTTTTGCCTGAAGAAGTATTGCCGTGGGCAGTCCTTCTGGTTCGGTCGGAACCGAACCGGGCTGGCCATCTGGGTCAGCGGACTTCTTGGCCTCCCTTTCCCTAAGTCTACCTAATCTCTTTTCCAGGGTAGCTTTGGGAAAATGTTTACAAATTTGGCAGTCTAAATCAAGGTGGTCAAACCCCAGACAATAAACACAGGTGGTGCGGGGATCGGCCTTAGCAAAGACCTCCCCACACACACTGCAGTGTTGAAACCCAGTGGGCCCGGTTTTTTTCTTTGGTTTCTCAGACATGGCCAACCTAACCAAACTTACCCTTTTTTCAGCAACCACCAGGCAAGACTCCCCTATCGGTTCCTGACCGTGTCACGGGTCTTGGAAAAAAACGTACTAAAACCCGCTTTTTTAGAACCGATATGGACCGGTAACCACACACTGAAGTAAAGTACAAAATTTACCTGAATGATTGGTTCAGCCGAACCGATCCACACTTTTTACAAGTTTCACACAGAAAACAGAATAAAACCTATCTAGTACTCACGGTACCACAGACAGAGACTTGAACCGACTATGCGGAAACAAAATTTCAGTAGAAAACCGACCGAAAAACAACACTTCAACTGACTTTGAACCGAGCAGCAGGAGAAATCTCCGGAGCGACTGTTCAGTGAGGCGGAGTAAAGAATCTGAAGGTTGCAGTTCGAATAACAGGCAGAGACACCAACCGAGCTCGAGATGAACATTCTATGCCATGCATAGAAAAGTTAACCCATTGTTCTCCGGGGCAGTTTAAAGGCTGGGGCTAACTGCACTTGTCAGAATACAGCAAGACTCTATGTTGTTTGAATGATTACAGTTTTGTTTCGTAACAAAGGGGTGAGTGTCACTGACCTCACTTACTGGCTTAAACAGTGGTGTACAGTGGTGGGTCACCCTGAGGCGATCTTCAGTTCAGAGATTATTTGGATGGGGGCATGGAGAATAAGAGTAATTTTACATTCTGATGACCAAGGTTTACAGCACCTCCCAAACTGTTTTTTATGCAGGGATAGGGGATACTTTTCTACCAGGGGCAGCTGAAAACCTGCTACAGATGCAGTTCTCCTGGACATATTAGCAGCACTTGTGACAGGTTAAGATGTACGATCTGTAACACAGTAGGACATACAAGTGGGCAATGCAGGAGGAATGAAGCTATATATCATTTGTGTGGTACTACAGGGCATTCTTACACAAACTGTCCAAAGGCAGTACATAGTGCATCAGACTCTACAGATAATGAAGAGCAGTGGCTGTTGGTCACCATAGCATGGAGGGAGCACACAAAAACAGTAGCACACATCACAGAGGATAGGCAGGGGTTCCCCCTCCCCCGAAGGAAGAGGTCCCAGAAAATCAACAAAACACCCTTTCCGGTCTCTGAAGAACAGGCATCTGGGGACACAAGAGTAGCAGCAGTGCAGGACTCACAAAACATTTTAGATAAAACAAGGACAGATGTGTGTTCAGGACCCATGGCAATAGAGACTGTTTGTAATGAGATTGGGCAGGACCTGGATGCAGTGACTATGCCTCCACCCCCCAGACTAAGTCTAAAAAATGATAACCAGAAGAAGGCAAGCTGGATTACAACCAGCTCCAAAGGTACCCATGATATTGGTTACACCAACATCAAATAGATATCAGGCTTTAACAGGGGGACTGGAAGGTTTGGATATTGAATCTGATGGTTCGTCTGTGGAGTCAGGACAGCAGGAAGGGTTTTCTGAATCAGAGTATAGTGAGCCAAAAACTGTGATGGAAACACAAACAAAAGAAAAAGCCAAAGCAATGAAAAAAAAGTTGGGGGCAAATGTTAACAAGCATTTGTCAATGCTGAATGTTTGCTTGCTGGCATTGGCAGTGGTAGTGTAGAAGTTACAGAGCTGCGTAATAGGAATGGCAATGAAGTATTGAACTGAAGCCAACCCCACCACCACCCTGCAGAGAGTGACAGGCATTGGGGTGTGCCTTTGGGTCATCAGGCATAATGGCCACGCCATTTCACCACACCCCACCCTGCAGACACTGACAAGTGTCACAGTGTGCCTAGGGTCTTTGGCCCTTATGTGCACCCCATTCCATCAGGAAGTACGGTGAGATGAGTGCGGTATAGGAGAATGGGGTGAACTTTGGGGCCGAAGAGCCCAAGGCATGCCTCGATGCCTCTCACTGGCTGCAGGGTGTGGAATGGTATTGGGGTTGGGCGTTATGGTTGGAAACCCTAATACCTCAGGCATTCGTTGGTATTTTCACTCCAAATTTTCAACATGTTTTTTTGTGACCCCACCTCATGAACAGTGGCAATATCAGTTTGTTAGCCGAAAGCTGCTTATGCACAGTGACTACGGCATTCAGCACCACAGGTGCAAAAACATTCCGAACAGGATGTAAAAAATGACAGCTGTACTGTTCATGGGAGGTGTAAAAAATGGCAATGTTGTAAATCTGCAGTAAAAATATTAAAAACTGATGAAGTCACTGAGCATGCATAGAAACTGGAGCAACGCACACCGTAATGTAATTAGTTTGGGGATTTTTACAGCAGATTGTCAACACAGGCATTTTGGGACCTCCGATCATGAACAGTGTCACTGTGATTTTCTTTATCTGTTCCAACAATGATTTCCCTACAGCGACCACGCATCTCTGCGCTGAAAGTGTGAAAACACATTTCGCCATGTTGTGAAAAATGACAGCTGTACTGTTCATATGGAAGTGTGGAAAATGCCACTGGTGAAAATCTAGACTGAAAATATTACAGTCATGAACTTACGAGGTGCGTGGAAACATGAAATGCTCACTGTAACACAGTCATTTTATGGACTTTTGTCACCAAATTTTCAGCATAGCCATTTTAAGACCTCTGCTCATGAACAGTGTAACTGTGATTTTCTTAATCTGTCCCAAACATTGCTTTCCCACACCGACTGCACCATTGTGTGCTACATGTGCGAAACACATTTTGGGCCACATGTGAAAAATGGCAGCTGTACTGTTCATAAGGAAGTGTAATGAAATGGCAATGTTGAAAATCTGGAGTGAAAATATTGAAAATTCGAAAACTTACGAGCATGCGTAGGAACTGCGCAACGCACACTCGTAAAACAGTCATTTTTAGGAAATTTTTCACCCAATTTTCAACATAGCCATTTTAAGACCTCTGCTCATGAACAGTGTGACCTTGATTTTCTTAATGTGTTTCATACATTGATTTCGCACACCGACTGTGCCATTGTGCGCTACATGGGTGGAAACACATTTTGGGCAAGATGTGAAAAATGACAGCTGTACTGCTCATAAGGAGGTGTGGTAAAATGGCAACGATTGAAAATCTGGAGTGAAAATATTGAAAATTCATGAACTTAATGAGCGCATGTAGGGAACCGCGCAACGACACTGAAAACAGTAATTTTAGGAATTTTTCACAAAATTTTCAACATAGCCATTTTAAGACCTCTGCTCTGAACGGTGTCACCATGATTTTCTTAATTTGTCCCATACATTGATTTCGCACACCGACTGTGCCATTGTGCGCTACATGGGCGGAAACACATTTTGGGTGAGATGTGAAAAATGACAGCTGTACTATTCATAAGAAGGTGTGGTAAAATTGCAATTTTGAAAATCTGGAGTGAAAATATTGAAAATTAGCGAACTTACGAGCCTATGAGGAACTGGCAACACACATCAGAAACAGTAATTTTTAAATTTTCTCCAAATTTTCAAAATAGCTTCTTGAGAGCCCACCTTGTGAACACTGACAGTGTTGTTTCATTAATCATTCCGGAAAGGTGATTTCATGCAGTGACTGCGAAATCACCCTTCGGGCCCGGGTAATGCCATGTACATGACAGCATTCATCAGAAGGGGTCCCAAAAACCCCATGTTGAAAATTTGGTGCAAAAATTCCAAAAAATGCCTGAGATATGCAATAAAGTTGAAAAACCCCTCTCTATCCCATTATACAGCTTACCGGCATTTCTTCAGTTTGCGGTCGGCTTTGAAGAGTGCAGACGTGTTCCTGGTCCATCGAAGATCGTAGCGCCGAGGTCCTGAGGTAGTATGGGGTGAGGGGGTGTGGGAGGCAGGTGCGCAGTGGGTGGGTGCAGGTTGTGGAGGGGGGCAGGAGAAGCGCCAGGACAGTTTTTTATTTCCAAGTTGCTTTTTTAAATGACGACGTGATGTTTGCCACGCTGGGGTGGGCTCCCAGCGTGGCACAAGGATGGCTGGTCTCGGGTGTGTGGAGCAGACGGGGATTGGGCACCCTGTCAGCCATAAGACACAGCTGCCACGCTAGTGGGCCTCAGCGTGGCACCCTGTAATGCGGGGGGAGGACAGTGAGCCGACGGGGATTGGGCACCCCATCGGCTATACGATGAGTTGCCACACTGGGGTGGGCACCCAGCATGGCATGTGGAAGGCTTTTGAGGGGTGCAGCACAGCCCACCGAGGATTGGGCACCCCAGCTGTACAGTGTGTGCATGGGGGCCTGCGCGGTATGCCTCGCGTGTGTGTGTGTGTGGAGAGCGCACACTAGACAGGCGATATCTTATCGCTGCTCACTGAAGCATAGCTCCCCCTTTCAACTGTAGACAGCTCCAGCATGCATTGGAGGACTGGGGCCGCGCCTGCCAACACACTGACTGAATTGGAAGAGGTGGTGACACACCTCCGAAAACTCGGATGATGGCACTATATTTCTTGCACATGCGTGCAAGTAAACATAAAAATCAGAAGGTTAAACCAGCATGAATTGACTAGGTGACAATAAATCAAATTTTTTCCTTTTCTTATGCAGTAACCTCTTACAACTGTATCTATAAATGTAAATAGCATTAAGAATAATGTAAAGAGGGTTTGTGTATATATTCACACCTCAGGGCTAATAAAGCTGAAATATTTTTTTTACAAGATACAAGGTTGCACACAGTATGAGGTTTCTAAAGTTATGAAGAGTTGGTATACTGGGGTATCATACTGGTCTATAGAGTTAGAAGTATGTTCAGGGTAGGGATTCTTTTTCACAATATGGATGTACAGGTGACAAAAATGATTGATTATGTACCTTTTGGGTGCTAATTCTGGACATTAAGTGTTTTGATAAATATTACAGATTGTTGAATATTTATGCCTCACAGACTAAAGCGGACAAGGGTAACCGTATTTAGCCAAGTTAGACCATACTTGCTTTCCTCTCAAAGTATATTATGGGGAGGTGATTTTAACTGTGGCTTGTCCAAAGGGGACAGGGGAACGACAGCCATGACTCAAAAAATGTATTGTGATATGACTTTTTTACTCATAACAATACGGACAGTAGGCTTGATAGATGCTTATTTTCATAAAACAACAAAATCTGAACCCAGTTTTCAAAAAGGGAATTCTGCTACCCAAATTGATTTCTTTTTTTTAAATAAAACATTACACATACAGTCAGTTAAGATGGAAGCAGCTGAATATTCTGATCACAAAGAACTGTATATTACTATAGGACCACAGCAGAAGGTGCATGTGCTTGGCCTGTGGAAATGTAATTCCTCTTTGTTGCAACAGCAAAACATACAGCACCAAGTTAAATATTTTGTTATCAGCAAAAAAGCCTCATTTGAAATGTATGAAGATCCTTCTTTATGGTGGGAAGACATGAAGTTGGAGCTTAGGAGACTACTTATTTCCCTTAGTAAAACAAGGAGAGATGAGGGCTATCTGCAATATCAAAGAAATAGACAACACTTACAGCGACATTTGAGTCTAGTGCAGACCACAAGGCATAATTACAAAGACCAGATTCAGGCAGTTCAGAAAAAATTGCAAGAATATCATTATAAATAAACCACCACATTAACTATGCAGCAAACATATGGTACAAAGGGGAAATCAGAAATGGTTTGCCCATTTTTAAGCTGTAATGAAAGGGTAAAAAGAAAGACTATGGAAGCAGTTTTTGATGCAGGTAATATCTTACAGACATCTAATCAATGTATTTTGTGGGCAGTATCTCAATACACTAATAGTTTATTTCAAAAGGAGGCTGTAGATGTGCAGGAAACACCATTATTCTTACAAGAGATAGCTATCCCAGCCTGCCCATCAGAAATACTAGACAATCTGATTAAACCAATAGAGCACATAGAAGTTGAAGTAGTTATTTCCTCTTTAAACACAGGGAAGGATGAACTTATGGCTGAGCTTTACAAATGTATAGGACCAGAAATCTTAGTAGAATTGGCAGTAGTATTTAACTTTCTTCTTGAACACTCTTGTTTACCTTCAATCAATCAATCAATCAATCAGTTTTATTTGTATACTGGAAGGTATGTGAGCAAAAATGACCATTTTCACAAACGTCCAGTGTAGAAAATACAACAGATAAACAAATACATAGGCCAATGGAATATACAGGACATACAATGAACTACCTATGACATTCAATGAAGTAAATACATTATATATACAGGTGTATAGAAGTACATTATATACCAGTGTATAGAAGTACAATGAACTAACAAGTGCAAAATAAACTAGCATAGTACATGGGTAAATTTGTACAAGAGTCGACCAGAAGGCAGACCGATAAACAGAAATGTTTTTGGGTAGTGTATATGGCAGGAAGTTTCAATGCACTCAGTGGGGAGAAGAAAAGTGCGGGTGATGTGGAGGAGAGAGAGCTGCTGAGATTTACCAAGAGGGCCATAGAGGAGGTCTATCAGTGCAGCTGCAGGCGGACGATAGGAGGATGTGCTCCTTTAGGGAGGAGTTGAAAGTGTATATGGACCCGCAGGCCTGGATTTCGGGGGGTAGATTGTTGTAAGGCTTTGTTCCCTTGAAGGTAATGGAGTTCTGGGCATGCTTAGTCCTGTAGATAGGGGTGTCAAAAACCAGACTTGAGGCACCTCTAATCAAACGCCCAGGCGCTGCAAGTGGGAATAGGGAGATAATGCGGGGGGGGGAGAATATTGAGGTATATATCTTATGTATGAAGGAGATCATCTTAAGATGGACCCTCCCTTCTACAGTGGGCCACTCGAGGGAGGAATAAAGTGAGCAGTGGTGTGTTTTCCAGGAGAGACCGGTGATGAAACATGCTATGCTGTTGTATGTGACTCTAGGTTTGGAGAAAAGGAGGGATGAGGTAGGGGGAGAGAAGACAATGGATCCGTAGTCGATATGGGGCAGGAGGAGAGAGCTAGCGAGGTGAAGTCTGGATGCAGAGATGAGGAATTTTCTAATCCTGTAGAGCAGACCAAGTCTGACATGTACCTTCTTTATGAGATTACCAATGTGAAGACTGTATGAGGGGTGGGGGTCAAGGTGGAGACCTAGGTATTTGAATTCTGACATCTGTTCAATGAGATTGCCAGAACTGTCGAGGAGTTTAAAACCAGGGGCTGGGGCTTTCCTGGGTCCTGAGAATATCATGAGCTTGGTCTTTTTGGAGTTGAGGACAAGTCCATTACCAGAGAACCAGGAGTGCAATTTCATGAAATCAGACTGCAGATTGTGGAACATCATGGTGGGGTTTTTGTCACTGCAGAAAAGGGCCGCATCATTGGCATAAAAGGCAATTTGAGTGGAATGGCAAATCAAGGGAAGGTTATTTATGAAGAGTGAGAAAAGAAGGGGTCCCAGGATCTATCCCTGGGGGACACCATATTTAATTGGACATTTCAAGGAGAAGTGGCCTTCAATTGTGGTCTTGTGGGATCTCCTGGAGAGGTAGCTACCGACCCATTTTATAGCATCATCAGAAAGATGCAGGCCTTTTAAGGTGTTAAGGAGTAGGGCATGGTCCACAAGGTTGAAGGCCTTGGTGAGGTCAACAAAAATGGACCCAGTGTACTGCCCTTTATCATTAGCTTTAAGGATTTCACTGGTGAACTGGACCAAGGCTGTTTCAGTGCTGTGCCCAGATCTGAACCCATGTTGGGCACTAGAGAGTAGGTTGTTGGATTCCAGGTAGTCGGCGAGTTGAGTGTGCTCAACCTTCTCTATAATTTTTGAGAGAGGGGCAAGGAGGGAAATAGGATGGTAGTTGCCCTCCTTGTTTCTAGGCCTGGACTTGAATAAGGGTCTGATAATGGCAGTTTTCCAGATGGTGGGGAAGAAGTCAGAATAGAGGGAGTGATTCAGTAGGTTGGTGATGGGGACTGCCAAGGCATTGATGGAGAATTTAAGAATTTTATACTCTATACCATTGCCACCTTTACTGGGTTTGGGGTTATTCCCATAGATGATCCTTTTGGTGTCAGCAGGTTTTAGGGCTTTGAAGTAGACTTCGGGAAAAGTCCTTCATTCAGGGTTTGGGTGGGGGGGTGATGGGGTGGGCATAGGAGAGGAGGGGCTAGGTTTGTATTTTTCGAGGTCACCGAAAAAGTTGTTGAAAATGTTAGCCACTTTGGTCGGGTCATTAGTCTGGTTAGCACCATGGTGCAATATGATGGGATCTGAATTTTTGGTCTTGCCTAGCAGCAAGTTAAGGGTCCCCCAAAGCCCATGGGGATTAGTGGATTCACTGAGTTGTTTGTCATGCAGGAAGTTGATTTTTGCTTTTCTTACAGCTGATTTGCACTTGTTTCACAGAGACCTATAGAGGGAGAGCTGGGCTGGATCCCTGTGCTTTTGGTAGTGGGCCCAGACTTTGTCCCTGGATCCCATGAGTTTGATGATAATAGGTGAGATCCATTCATTAATTTGACCCCTGGTCCTGATTTTTTTAAGGGAGTGTGCCTGTTGCAGACACTGCCAAGGATCCTGGAGAATTTATCTAGGATAGAGTCACAGTCACCTGGCCCCTCTGTGAAGGATCAGTCCACTAGACTGAGATCATGGGTTATCTGCTTGATTTTCTGATCAGTTAATCTCCTGGAGAAAATTAATTTGGGGGGGGGTAGATGGGCTGACCATAGGCAGAAAATGGCACAGTGATCGCTGATACAGTCAGGCAAAACACCGGAGCTGGTGATACAGGAGGGGTGTGAGGCGATGATCCAGTCTAAAAGTGTGTGAGTCCCAGTTTTATAGTTGGATCTAGTAGGTGAGGAGATGAGCTGGTGGAGACCTAGATTCACAATACAGGATTTGGCAGTGTTGGCATGGTCAGAGTCCCAGTTTATGTTAAAATCACTGTGGAGAATCCTCTCTCTATTCAGTGGGAGGGAGTGTTTAAAGGCTAGTAAAGACTCAGGGTTGGAGTGCGGGGTTCCTGTGAGGAGATAGGTGGTGGTGAGGGTGATGGTTTTATTGTGACCAAGGAGGAGGTGGATTGAGAGTGTTTCAAGTAGGGAAAACTCAGAGCTGGGGTTGTGTTCGGTGAAAGCATTTGTTTGATATAAAGAACATGCAGCCACCCCCTTTTTAACTCTGTCTGTCCTTTCTGACAGCAGTGTAGCCACTGAGCTCGATCTCCCCATTGGAGATTTTGTGGGAGAGCCAGGTTTCAGAGAGGGCAATGATATCAAAGTCATAGAGGGCAGCCCAGGCTTGGAAAGCATCAAGTTTGGCTGGGAGACTCTGAATGTTTAGGTGGACTATGCTGATGTTTCCTTCCTTATTAAGAAGGGGCTGAGGGGTGGGGTGACCAGATTTCCTGGGCCGAGGTTAGGATGGATGGTACCTGAGAGGAGTAGTAGAAGAAGAATAAGGATTCTGGTAAAAATAGAGACAAGAGTTAGCGACTTGTGATTTTTACATCTGCAACGTCATAGGTCATAGATATTCAGAGCACTATTAAGACCGAGGTAGATTTGGCTCATCAATTATGCCTAATAATACCCTGTTATATTATTTGTATGAACATAACTGTACAGGGAATGTTTAAAGTCTGTCATTGTCTTGCTACCAACCACTTCGATTGGCAGTACATTCCAAATACCCAACACTCTTACAGAGAACCAATGTTTTCTAGCTCAGGTATTACAATGTGCTCCTTTTATCTGTAACGGATGAGCATGTGTGTTATATATCTATATATATATAATATCTCCCCATATATAATATATATATAAGCCTGTAGACTACTGACGGGTGCAGCCCGACAAACTCACACCTGTGACCTCTATGCACAGGCCAGCTGGCTACCCCTACGCAGCAGAATACAATACCAGACCTGCTTACTTACCAAAAAGATTCTCCTCGGTCTCATGCCACCTGGTGTTAGCTCACCCTTACTACCTACAGTGGCACTCAACAAACACGTGGTGCCCAATCTCTAACCTTTCAGGGTTCCTAGATGTCAGACTCTCCATGGGTCAGCGGTCCTTTATCTATAGAGCCGCTCAATGGTTCAATTCCTTCAATAAAGAAGCACTTTCCTCTACTACACTTGGACCCTTCAAAAGGAATCTCAAACTTTACCTCACCTCTACCACTCAATGTGACTGCTTCTCTGAATAGAGATCTCTCTAAACACCTCCCAGCTCACTCATGTCTCACAGCCCGCCCTTTCCCAATCTCATTCCCTCTGGCACTGGGCCTTCCTTGTGACTCCTTTCATGCTTCACATCTCCGCTGGTACAAGACATTTTCCACCACCATCAGACAGTGGCCCATTAGCCTGCCAACTTCCTCTCCCAGTTGCATGCCTGCAATACTAACTGCCTATGGTGCCCTCTGTCTCTTATTGTTACTGCAGCCAGCTGCCTACTCAAGCTGCTTGTTTTATAAATATTATCTCAAAGTATGTTATAACTGAGTATCTTTATTTTTTCTTTCAGTTGTTGTGGTTGTTTATTGTGCATTCTTTTACCAGCTCTGTATGTATGTTGACCCTCATCCTTTGACGTGGAACCTTTGTAAATGAGCAGTTTCTGCTCAAAGGTATTTGTAATCCGAGAATTTAATAAATAAAAAAAAAATAAAAATATCTGATCTCTAAATTCTAAGCCAAGTAATTCCCAAAGCCCGTGATCTGACAGAGCCCTGTAAACCAGGCACATATCACCTCTCAACCTTCTGTATTCCAGGGAAAAAAGGTCCAGTTTTTTGAGTTTCTCCTCATATGTCATACCCTGAACTTCCCTCATTCTTCTAGTTGCTCTTCTCTGGATCCTCTCAAGGGCTTTTATGTCACCTTTATTTGCAGGTGCCCAGAACTGCGCACAATACTCGGTATGTGGTCTCACCAAGGAAATATAGAGAGGGAGCAGGACCTTGCTACTCCTACTCTTAATGTGTCTGTGAATACAGCTCAAAATACCTCCAGTCTTTTTAACCACTTGGTTACAGTGAAAATTAAATTTCAGATTATTACTTACACTAATTCCCAAGTCACATTCTTCCTGTACTTCCCTAAGCACCTGTCCAGCCAGTGAATACTCCACCCCCAAGTTGTTCCTACCCAAGTGCATTACTGTACACTTTTCAGTGTTAAATGTTGCCCCATTATCCTGCGTCCAGATCACCAGCTTATCTAATGCTTCCTGCAATATTACTGCTTCAGATAGATTATTCACTAGAAAGCCAATACGCGTATCATCCGCAAATTTCAAAAGCCAGATTTGTGACTGTGTTTTCATAGTTGAAATATACAGATTAAACAAACAGGTCCTCAACACAATGTTTAGTTGTAATGGTGAGTGCGTGGATGAAAAGACACCGGGGCAGTGGAGGGACAGGGGAAAAGAGAGGAAAGATAGAGGGTCATTAGGATAGAGCTGGACAAAGGGCTATGGGGGATTAAAAGGTTTAGTGTGTAGCAAGATGGTACAATGACCAGGAGGGGGGAAATCAAGCGGTGGGGATGGTGGGGAGATACATGTGGGCTGGGTCAAGATGTAAGAGGAGAAGGAGAAGGATTAACATGGTAGGTGCAGCGAAATGGATGGAAGAATATGAGAGTGAAGTTAAGAACTCCCGAGTGGTGGACAGAATATAGGGGTGTTGAGTAGGAAGGTTAACGGTCTGCTTAAAGTGTTACATAATTAAGGCTGCCAGATGGAGTAGTGATTAGCCTTTGGTGCAGAAGGTGCAGTGTTCGAAACCTGGTTGGTGCCAGAGAGGAGACTCCTAGGAAGAGTGGAGTATTGGAGGTGGATACGGAAGGGCAGGGGTGAGTTTTAAGTCAGACGATTCAAGGTGGTAGAGGAGAAAGGATGGGGTGGAACAGTAAATGCAAGTACAGACAGTGACTCCTAGTAGTTGGACAGTATAGGGAGCAGGTGGGTTGTTAGAAAAAAAAAAAAAAAGCCCAGCGTCACATGATCTATCACATGACAGGAAGAGCACATAAAGGAAATGACAACCAAGGGTGGGGATAACACACACACACACAGCTTGAACAGTGATGAGAGGCTCTGTATTACAATACCTGATTTCTATGTGCTGCTCTGTGTGATGTACACTCCATTGGGAGTGCTGAGACAAAATGGAGGATTTTGTGGAGAAGCAGAAAGGGATAATGTGAGGTATCTGGAAGGGGGACAAAGGAATTAAGGCAGGAAGCTAGAGCGGGGGATGGGGGATTGCACTGAGCATGCAAGGCACCAGAGGGATGAGATGAAGGAGGAGACTGAAGTGAAGTGGAACATAGAAACTGAATTAAGGGAACATGAGAATAGAAGGCACAGCGATAAGCTAATCTTGCAATGTCCTACAGAGAACTCACTTGCTAAAGTGCAGCAAAACCAAAGCAATGCAGACTCTGAGTAAAATGAATTAAGGTAACAGCACAATTCAGAGTAAAACTACAACAAGTAAATGAATAAACAGCTGACTAAAAAGCAATCTAAACTTGTTTGCAGACATGTAAAATATTTCAGTAACACAGCAAGATGGTGTGCACAACTTCAATAGTGCTGAGAGGCTCTGTATTCCAATACCTGATTTCTGTGTGATGTACACTCCACTGGGAGTACTGACACAACATGGAGGATTCTGATCTCTGTGTGCTGCTCTGTGTGATGTACACTCCACTGGGAGTGCTGAGGCAAAATTACCTTTGGGGATGGCAACAGGGATTCTAACCCTATTATACAAGAAAGGTGATAAAATATATTTATCTAACTGGTGACCAATTTGTCTTTTAAATATTGATTCTAAAATCCTGACGAAAATTTTAAATACAAGACTTTTAGAAGCAGCCACATATCTAATCACAGCAGCACAATCCTGTACAGTACCTGACCATGCTATTTCACATTAATTAAATATTAAGGGATGTAATAGAAATAGATAATATGACAGACCTTAGAAGGACAAATTTTATCCCTAGACCAGCAGAGGGTGTTCAACTCAGTAAATCACGATTTCTTATGGATTACTTGGCAACATTATGGTATACCAGAGTAGTTCATAACTTGTATTAAGACACTTTATAAATCTGCAGTGGTCATTCCACAGGTAAATGGCATTGTGGCCCAATGGTCTCCATACAGAAGGGGATTCGGCAAGATTGTCCCATTAGCCCTCTTCTATATGTATTCAGCATTGATCCTTTGTTGCGGAAATTAAATAGGAATCCAGATAATAGTCCAATAAGAATGGCAATACAGGAGGTACCTTTTAAAATAATGGCATACGCGGATGACATATATCTCTTAGTCCAGGATTCTCATTCTGCAGAAATGGCTACGTACGTATGTGGTCAGTATGGAGTCATTTCAGGGGCTACATTAAACACTAGTAAGTATGTAGGCAGATAGCTGGGGAAAAAATGAATGATCAACCACAAGTAGCAGGTATTTCTTTAACAAGAAACATTCTAAACATTTTGGGAATCGAAAACGGATCGGAACAATTGAATATAATAAATTGAGATAGGAAAATACAACAGGGAACACAACTGGTTAAGAAATGGAACACTCTGACTATGAGTAAGGCAAAAAGGGTCTATTTAATTAAAACATATTTGCTGCTGATTTTCCTTTTTATAAGTAATATCTTCCCACCACCTAAAAATAGGGAGATGAACATTTTGAGTATTTTTTTTCCAAGCCTTTTGGGGTAGCCGACAACCCTATAAAGAGAAATATTTAATGTTTATCTTTTAAACAGGGAGGTTAGAATACGGAGAAGCCAATCCTTTTCTTTATTTGTCAGTTTCTTTTCACTAATTTTAAACCATTACTCATAAATACAGTAAAATATTGGGTGCCTATATTGTATTTATTTATTTATTAAATCATTCGGATTACAACCTTTGAGTCAGAGACTCATTTCCAAAGGCTCCACGTCAGAGACAAAACATAATAAGAGGCAGACATTATACATTATTACATAAGGGTGGAGGCAGACAGAGACAACAGGGTATATACATTATGTGTTGCATATAGGCAGAGTACTATAAGTGGGGCAGGTGGAAATTGCTGCTAGAACTATACAGATTTGGTAGCTATACAGTCTTGTAGGGAGCTTAAGCAATACAGCGAGTAGTACATCCACTATAGCTACATGGTATCCGGCATGGGAGGCTGAAACTTTGAGAATCATTAAAACAGATCCTAAATCCCCAAAATATTTCAGGGGGTATGGGTTAATGGGGGGATGGAGAGGAACCTGGGACAACAGCGATCTATACACAAGAGACAGGCTACACTTAAGCGCTGAGGGGAAGGGAACATTAAAACAGGGGATATAGGGATACATATCAGCAAAGGTGAGTTTATACTAGGTGGAGGGGTGGCACGTGGAGAGCTGCTAGGCAGACAACCCAGAGAGGGGAGCCTGATGAGCTTACCCCAAGATAATAGGGATGAGTCAGGGTAGAGGCACGGGGGGGTCCCAGGGAAAGACAAAGAAGGAAACGGGATGGAGGGTGGTCATGCTGAATGCAAGGATCCTAGGCAATAAGGTAATTGAGTTGCAGGCTCTCTTGGCAGTGAGAGGGGTGGGCATTGTTGCCATCACAGAAATGTGAGCTACTCAGTACCAGAACTGGGATATGATGATCCTAGGGTATAGAATATTCAGGAAGGATAGGGCTAAGGGGAAGGGGAGGCATGGCAATCTATGTACAAGAAGGGATAAGGTGCATAAGGGAAGAGGTGGAGGAAGGCAGTACATAGGCCCTATGGATGCAGTTTCAGGACTCAAGAGGGAGGGTACTGAGGATGGGGTAGTATACAAACCCCACAGCACAAGGGGAGGATCTGGACAGAGAGTTAGCTGAGCAAATCAGAAGGGTCTGTAGGAAGGGGAACACAAGGATGGTGGGGGGACTTCAACCTACCTGGGGTAGATTGGAGCACTCCAGCCACCACGAGTGCGAGGGAGCAGGTCATACTAGAGGCATTTCAGGACAGCTTCCTAGTACAATTGGTACATGAGCCGACTAGATTGGGGAAGACTCTGGACCTGGTACTTTCAAATGGGGAGGCCATAAGAGATCTGGGGGGGGGCCCTCTGGCTGGGAGTGACCACAACTCGGTGTGGTTCACATTCAATATGAATAGGGAAACAGGGGGTACGGGACCAGGGTGATGGATTTTAAGGGGGCAGACTTTAACAGGATGGGGGAAATTTTGGGCAAGCATCTGGCAGACATTCATCAAGACATGAATGCAAGTCAGAAGTGGGACATTATAAAATGAGGGCTGAAGGTCGTCACTGGGACATCTACAAAGGCACAGAGTAAGAAGGGAAGGGCAAAGAAGCCCAGTTGGTTGATGAAGGAGGTTATGGAGGGAGTAAGGGCTAAGAGAAGGGAATTTTGGAAGATGAAAAATTTGGTGGGGGGGTTGACAAGGAGGAGTACACGAAGAAGTCCAAGGAGGTTACTAGGCTGGTCAGAGTGGCCAAGGCTTCAAGGGAACTGAGACTGGCACAGGGTATTAAGGAAGGTGAGAAGGACTTCTTCAGATGCATTAGAGAAAAAAGGAAGAACAAGGACCAGATTGAGAGGATTAGGAAGGATGGAGGGTGGGTGGGTGGAAAAGGGGGGGACAGGCAGAGGCACTAAGTGAATACTTTTGTTCTGTGTTCATGGACTAGTACTTCACTGTACTAGTGTCAGTGGCTCAGTAGGTAGCACATTCACCTCTGAGGCTGGGAGAGCAGAGGGCTGTGGGTTCAGTTCCCACGTCTGGCACTTGGGTTAATATCCCAAAACTGACACTGTAGTGCAGCATGAGTGGGGTGCTGCACTACTGAGATGCTGTCTTTCAGATGAGATGTTAAACCGTGGTCCCATCTGCCTGGATTGGTAATAGTTCAGGTGGATGCTAAAGATCCCATGGCACTTATCGAAAAAAAAATAAAGGAATTTCCCTGGTGCCTTAGCCAAATTTCTCCCATTCACTAAAAATACCACCAACAGCTTAATCTGGTTCAATTTCAGTTGCTTACCATCTGTATCCCCCCTTCCCCAAGTTGCCCCTGAAAAAGGGACTTGTGGGCTTACCGGGTCAACAAAATTCAATAAATAAATAAATATGGAGGAGAAAGGGGGGCAGATACCCCAAGGGGGATAGGGTGGGTAGTGGGGGTGAGAGGGCGATTGACGTAAGGATTACAGAGGACAGGGTGAGGGAGGGATTGAGGGCACTAAGGGTGGACAAGGCACCAGGACCAGATGGCTTTCACCCTAGGGTACTCAAAGAGGTAGCGGAGATCCTGGCAGGACCACTGACTGACCTGTTCAATACCTCCCTGGACACAGGATGCATATCACGGGACTGGAGGATGGCCCTTGTAGTGCCCATTCACAAGAGTGGCCCCAGGGATGAACCAGGTAACTACAGGCCAGTGAGCCTCACATCGATTGTGGGGAAACTCATGGAGACAGTCCTAAAGGAGAGGCTGGTGATCTTCTTGGAGGACAATAGTCTCCAGGACGGGCATCAACATGGGTTTGTTTCTGGCAGATCCTGCCAGACAAATCTAATCGAGTATTATGACTGGGTGACCAAGGAACTGGACAGTGGTCATGTGGTGGATGTGCTGTATTTGGACTTCAGCAAGGCCTTTGATTCCGTGTCACATGGGAGGCTGGGGGGAAGCTGGAATACATAGGGGTGAGATCAAAAATGGTCAGATGGATTGTCAACTGGCTGAAGGGAAGGCAGAAGAGGGTGGTGGGGGGAGACTCTCATCACCAAGGGAAGTGTCAAGTGGGGTGCCACAGGGATCGGTACTGGGACCAATTCTATTTGGGATATTCATAGAGGATATCTCACATGGGGTTTGGAGTAGGATCAGTCTGTTCACTGATGATACAAAGATGGGAGCAGTAGTAGATGACACTGAGGGGTGGAAGGGGCTGCAGGAGGACCTGACCAAACTACAGGAGTGGTTAGAAACATGGCAACTGGGGTTCAACGCCAAGAAGTGCAAGGTACTGCACTTCAGAGCAAGGAACCAGGGAAGGAGCTATCAGCTGAGAGGGGTGCAACTGTAAAGTATAGAGGAGGAAAAGGATCTGGGGTGATTATAACAGGCAGCATGAACAACTCTGCTCAGTGCAGGAAGGTGGCAGCAATGGCCAATAGAATACTGGGGTGTATAGCAAGGGGAATCTCCTCCAGGAGTAGGGAGGTGATCCTTTCCCTTTACAGGTCCCTGATCAGGCCTCACCTGGAGTACTGTGTGCAGTACTGGCACCCATTCATGAACAAGGATATCAAATTGTTGGAGGGAGTGCAACGTAGGGTGACAAGGATGATCCAGGGATTGGAGAGAAAGTCCTACGAGGATAGATTGGGTGAGCTGAACATGTACTCCCTGGAGGAGAGGAGGGATGAGGGGATATGATTGAAACCTTTAAATACCTGAAGTGGATAAATAAGGTTAATGCAGAAGGGATCCTCCAGCTTAGAAGAGGGAGGGATACGAGAGGTTATCAACTGAGGTTGAAGGAGGGAAGATTCAAGAAGGAAATCAGGAGAAATTTTTTCTCAGAAGGGGTGGTGGACAGGTGGAATATTCTTTTTTTTTTTTAAATTTAAAGTTTATTGATTTTCACATTTTTCTCCATACAATCAGGTGGAATGTTCTACCCGAGGAGGTGGCTTCCTGTAGAATGGTGGGTAGCTTTAAGAGGGGTTAAGACAGGGTGGGGGGGTGTAAAGATGAAGAGAGAGGAGGAGGGTGGGGCAGCTGTAAGTTGAGGGGGTAGCTGCACATTCGCGCAGACTTGACAGATCATATAGGCTTGCTTCTGCTGGCATTTTCATATGTTCATATGTTCGTATTAAAGGGATGTTTTTGTTAAGATGAAATCATGGCACATTACTGGTTCTCTTATTTGTACTAAAACAAAACAAATAGTATATGTACAAGTAATAAATGCATACTTTACAGAAAGAGAAACCTTTCCTAAATGTCCCCCACAGTATCTATCAAGCCTGCAAGCTTTAGACACAGAGAAATGGATACCACATAAATTGAAAGATGTACAATGGTTGTGCTGTCATGAACATTTAAATGTCAAGGACAATCAAAAACACAAAATGTTAGAAGAAAGAATTTGTTCAAGACCTACTTGTATAAACCAGTTAGAAACTATGGAACATTTATTTTTTATTGTTCATACATTAAGAACTTTTAGGGGTATGAAGCAGAAAAGTGGGATGCTCATACTTTCTCCAAAGTATCTTATTTTTCTCTCGTATATGGAAAGTATAATAATCAGTGGGTAAAATGGGATAGAAGCACCTTAAATATTATTTTTTCTGTTTTTAAATGACATATTTGGAATATGAAAAGCCTATTCACTCTACAACAAAAACATACTTTATACATAGAGTTCTTGGGTAAAATTACAAATGAATTAAAATACATTTATTATGCTGAAATAAAAAAATAAAAAATGGTTATATATTCAGGAAAGGTGGAGGAATCTCCCCTGGATCACTGATAGTGATGTTCCAATAGCATAATTTTTTTAAGGATCAAAATGCATATGACTATAATATGTACTGTACATGTGGTATACCTTGTGTTTCTGTTGGAGACTGAATTATGATTTCTTATGTTAATGGATTATTGAAATATTTATTTATTACAACAGTTCTGTATGATTCGCAAGAAAAACAAATTCCCCTACTCTTTTCGAGAAGTGCCAAGGGATCTTTAACATCTGCCTGAACTACCACCAGAACAGGCAGATGGGACATCGGTTTAACATCTCATCTGAAAGACGGCACCTCAGGAGTGCAGCACCCCCCTCATACTGCACCACGGTGTCAGTATTGGGATTTAACCCAAGTGCCTGCTGTGGGGATAGAACCAACAGCCTTCTGATCTTCCAGCCTCAGAGATGAGTGTGCAACCAGCTGAGCCACTGACACTGCTAGGTGGGGGTGGGCTCCCCCCCAGCTGACCCCACCGGGGGGGTAAGCCCTGAGGGTAGCTGGTCGGCCTCGGCTGGTGGATGTCAGGGGACAGTGCTGGAGCTCCCTATAGATAGAGAGGGCCATACAGCAGGGGAATAAATAAAAAAAAATGTTGGGTGCAAATATTTCAGATTTCCACAGTTATGAGCATGCATACCAAAATTGCAACGAATGGCCATAACTTTGTCATTTATTCATATTGTGACCCTAAAGGTTGAACATAGTCTTCTTATCACCCCCACCTCATGAACCGTGTAGGTGAAAATGTTCAAATCCATGGGGAAATGGCATTCCACGACACAAGTGTAAAAACACATTATAGGCAGGATATGAAACATGACAGTTGTACTGTTCATGAGGTGGTGTGATAAAATGGCGATATTGAAAATTTGGAGTGAAAATATTGAAAATGACCAAAGTTGCACGTGTGTGTAGAAAATTTTGAACGACCGGGTGTAAGTCTGCCATTTTTTGGAGTTGTTTTACCAAATTTTCAACATGACCTTTTTAGGACACCACCTCATGAAGAGTGCCACTGTCATTTTATTCACTCATCCTGAAAGGTGATTTCGCACAGCGACTGCACCATTCTGGGCCACAGGTGCGAAACACATTTTGGGCAGGATGCGAAAAATGACAACTGTACTGTTCATGAGGAGGTGTGAAAAACTGGCAATGTTGAAAATCTGGAGTGAAAATACAAAAAATTGGCAAAGTTACGAGCATGAGTGGAAACTGCGCAATACACACCCATAACACAGTCGTTTGGGGGATTTGTTTGCACCAGATTTTCAACATGGGCTTTTTGGGACCTCTCTTCATGAACACTGGCACTGTCATTTCATTAATTGGTCCCGAAACGTGATTCCATTCAGCAACTGCGAAATCACCTTTCTAGACCAAGTAACGAAATGGTAGTGACAGTGTTCATGGGGTGGGGTGCCAAGAAACTCATGTTGAAAATGTGGGGTCAAAATTCCTAAAAATGGCTGCGATATCAGCATAAGTTGAAACCTCCACTGACAGCCATTATACAGTACTTACCTTGATTCCTCAGTTCACAGTTCAGCTTTGAAGAGTGCAGATGTGTCCCAGTCCTCAGAAGATTGCAGCTACCAACCTCAGAGGGTAAGTATGGGGTAAGGCAAGGTGCAGAGAGGTGGCTATGCAGAAGGAGTGTCAAGATGGGGGAAGGGTATGGGCAAGATGACGAGGACGTTTTCTTTTTTACAGGCTTTAAAAAAAACCCATCAAGGGTCAGTTTTCTTTTTTTAACAGGGAAAAAAATGTTTATTTCTGGACACTGGGAGTGGGCTCCCCAGTGTTGGGATGGGAGTTTAGATAATGCCAACATGGTGATTGAGCACCCCGATGTCGGCACGGGGAACAGAGGGAGTGGGGCGGGGCGGACAGCATGGAGTGGGAGGGATAATTTGGATGCCAGGGGAACAGAGGGTGCGGGGTGGGCAGCACACAGTGGGTGGGAGCAGGAGGGATCATTTGGATGCTGGGGGAGCAGAGGATGCAGGGTGGGCAGCACTCAGTGGGAGGGAGTGGGAGGGCTCAATTGAATGCTGGCTGGGGAACAGAGGGTGTGGGGAGGGCAGCACACAGTGGGAGGGAGCGGGAGGGTTTTTTAGATTACTGCCAGTCTGGTGGGGGAACAGAGGGTGCAGGGCGGGCAGCACACAGTGGGAGGGAGCGGGAGGGTTTCATTGCATGATGCCAAGAGCAGGAACTGGGAATAGAGGGAGCAGAGCAGACAGCATTATGTAAATGAAAGGAATGAAGCACTCTCATTGGAGTGCTTCATTGCTTTCAAGTGCAGCCACTTCCCTGCTGTGAAATTCCAACCACTGTCAGTCTCTGCTTGCGTGGTCATTGCTCTGTCAGGGTCAAACCCACTGTAGAGTGCTCTGCATTGGACTTGTCCTGACACACCTCTCAAATGTCATTCTACCACAAGATGTTTCTGGCGCAAGTGCAAGGAAACATAAAAATCACCAGAACAAATCAGGTCACCTTTTTAGTCAGTCAGGAATTTTTTTTTACCAGTTAATGGGTGCTTTGATTTAACCTTGCTCTTATGATAATGATTTAACCTAACCATTATTGTATATCATTATACCATGGTTATTAATGGTCAACGACAATGGTCATTCAGCCATTGTCAATGATTTTAACCTTGGTTATCCATGGACAAACACTGATTGTAAAGGGCCCAGGGACAGATCATGCATGGCCATGGTCAATATAGTTTGAGAATTATTGAAGCTGACCATGGTCCTCAATGGTTAACTATGGTTGTTAATTTCAAATATCTCCTGCATTATAAAACACATTTCTACAGTGCTCAGGTAATTTTGCATTTTACAACAATCATAACATTCTGTTATGAATAGATACTGTCCACTCATACTTTTGAAATAACTTTCATTTGCTTCCTCATTGCTGCTGGTGTTCATCTTTCTAGCGGAATTTCTCCTCATTCACAACTGATGTAATGCCCTAACTGCTATTTATACCACCGTAAACTGTAGCTGTTACTTTGTGGCAAGTTCTTAAATTAATTTGTATATGCAAGTATCTAATTTCTTTGTGTAAACCTTATTTCCTAGACTGCAGGATGGCAGATTTTATAAAGCTGGATGAGTACATCAGGAATGACCTTGCGGGGGTGGGAGGGTGCTAGGGGGATGGAGGAACAGTGGGTGAAGCTAAAAGGGAGCATAGTAAAGACAACAAACCTCTGTGTCAAACAAGTGAGGAAAAACAAGAGGAAAAAGAGACCACTATGGTTTTGAAAACAGGAGGCCGAAAGGTAAAGGCTAAAATAGTAGCATTCAGAAGGCATTAGTAGATGCAGAGGGAGAAGGAGGAGGACAGGAAGGTGTATTGGGGAAACAGCAGGAAGCAGAGAAAGTAGTAAGGAGCACAAAGGTACAAACTGAAAAGAGAATAGCCCAGGAGGTAGCAAAAGGGGGCAAGAAATTTTTTAGGTATGTAAGTGAAAAGAGAAAGAGGTGTTGTAGTTGTAAGGTTAAAAAGAAGGGTGTAATGAAAGGTTAGAAAAGGTAGGTGGTGACTGTGCAGAGGGTGGCTAGGCATCTAGAACAAATACTTTTGTTCAGTGTACACAGAAGGAGGAGAAGAGGAGAGGCCACAAAAAAAGTAACAGAAGCTTTGGTGGGAGGGAAGTAGTCATTAGTCCTTTTCCAGATGAGAGAATCCTGAAGGGACTCATTAATCTGAAGGTGGACAAAACAATGGATCCAGACAGGGTACATCCAAGGGTATTGAGGGAGCACAGGGAGGTACTGGCTGCACCTCTGACAGTCCTATTTAACAGCTCACTGGAACCAGGAGTGGTTCCAGAGGACTGAAGGAGGGCACATGTAGTCCCACTTCACAAAAGTGGTAGCAAGGAGGAGGCTGGCAATTATAGACCAGCCAGCCTAATACTGGTGGTGGAAAGGTTAATGGAATCACTGCTGAAGGAAAGGATTGTGGAATATCTTGAATCCATGGGTTAAAAGATCTGAGGCAGCATGGGTTCATGGGGGAGGTCATGTCAAATGAATCTGATAAATTTATTTGAATAGTTGGCAAAGGAATGAGATCATGCTGGAGTGGTGGATGTGACCTACCTAGATTTCAGAAAGCCTTTCAACAACTTTCCACATAGGAGACTAGTAAGCAAGCTGGATATCTTAGAAGTGGATCCCAAGGTGGTAAACTGGGTAAGAAATTGGTTAGGGCAAAGGTGACAGAGGGTGGTTGTAAATGGAGTGCACCCAAGGAAAGGAGAGTGACCAGTACAGCACCTCAGGGATCAGTTCGGTAGCAGCCATGTGGAGCGCAACAACATCAGTACAATTAGGGTGGGTGATATCGCAAGAGTGTATGCAGAAACAGCAAATGCTCCTAAAGCCCATCCAACAGTGAAACAGCGATTTCAGCCTCAGCCCCACTAAGGGCGATGGACAGTATGGCTATGGTCATACAAATGAGTGCATGGAGGACGCGGAACGGGCAAGTGAGAGTCGCAGGTGGCATGCACCAAAAAGGCACCCACAGCCATGCAAACAAGGTATATAGGGCTGGGGAGCAGAGTGAGGGGGCACAGGCTGCGGGAGGCACTAGACCACCGGATGATGGCAATACACCATGTAGGGGTGGCAAGGATAGGATAGGGTGATAGTGCTGTCCGCTTGTGTGGCTGTGCATTTGGGGGGGTATACTGGTCTCCAGGGCATCAGTGCATGTGTGTTGTGGTCTCTGTCAGGTGGGAGCCAGAGGTGCTTGACAGGGGAGTTGCCGGTTCCATGGCAGAAACCACAGCATCACCCATCCCTGTCCCCACCAATGTTCATGCGGTCAGTGTCCAAGTATTGCCCATTTGCCCGGACACCACTACCTACTGATGTCACCATTGCCCAGTCACCCAGGGCTCGGTCCCACATACTCAGGCAGCCTGGACTCTGTCGCCCATTCCTGGCCACCCAGGTTCACCTCTGCCCACCCGACTGAGCTCATATTGCAGCACTCCACATGCCTCTGCCTGCCACCAGCACTCTCACCACCAGTCGCTCTTCCTTCCAGTCACCTTTATGGTGCTCTCCCTTGTGCAGTCACCCTTTGGGGACTCACACATTGGGAGGCACTCATCACATAAAACCATCAGTTCTGGGACAAGTCTTCTTTAATGTCTTCATAAGTGACATTGCAGATGAGCTGGAAGGGAAGGTCTGCATCTTTGTGGATGACACCAAAATCAGCAATAGGATGGACACTCCAGGGGTGGTGGTGACAGGGATAAGCAGTGATCTGAGAAAACAAGAGGATGGTCAAGGGTATGGCATCTAGGTTTCAATGCAGAAAAAGGCAAAATAATACACTTAGGGCATGGAAGCCCAGGTGACAACTACAAACTTGGTGGAGTGGTACTGACAACTACCAAGCAGGAAAGATATGGGAGTAATCATATCTGATTACCTAAAGGTGGCCAGGCAGTGTGACAAGGCTATCGAGAGGGCTAGTGGGATGTTGGGGTGCCTAGGGAAGGATATCACCAACAGAAAGAGGGAGGTGATGTCGTGTCTTTATAGACACTGGTAAGACCCACCTACAGTACTGTGTCTAGTTTTGGAGATCACATCTCCAGAAGGACATAGACACAGTGGAAGCAGTCCAGAGGAGGGTAACTAAAATGGTGCAGGGTCTGCATCAAAAGCCCCATGAGGATTGACTAAGGGACCTCAATATGTAAACCTTGAAAGAAAGGAGGGAGAGGGTGGATATGATACAGACCTTTATGTACCTCACAGGGGTAATTAGGTACAGGTGGGAAGTATTTTTTCAGAACACAATGTGGTCAACTACAAGGGGACATGCTAGGAAGCTGGAAGGGGTTAGAATCAGGAGAGATGTGAGGAAGTGATTCTCAACAGAAAGAGTAGTGGATTCCTGGAACAGTTTTCCAGAGGAGGGGTGGGAGCAAACACATTGGTGGGGTTCATGAAAGCATGGGACAGGCACACGGGAATCATAGTGAAAAGGAAGGGGGAGGGAGGGAGAAAAAGCTGTAGACCAAGTAATGTCTGCATTGATAATGTAGGTAGGGAAAAATGGGCAGACTTGGTGGGTCAAGTGGTCTTTATCTGCCATCAAATTCTATATTTCAATGTATTTTCTTTGGAAATCGCAAACAAGAGTTCTTACTGTGATTAGTTATATTAGTTTTCTGTGTCAGATTCTCAATTCATATATGCAGATAAATTATGCAAATGTGGTTGCTACCTTATGCTACCGTGACCCTGGACAAACCATGGTCAAACATGGATGAACCATGGTTAACCACAGTTGACCATGGTGTGTCCAGAACATTCAGAAAACATATTTGGAAAGGTTATAATGCACAAAGAACAACAGTCAGATGGAATCAAATCTATTCATTAATGTGCATATTGATTAACTGTAGAGCTTAGGAATACAGTTACAACTTGAATGTATTTTGAGAAGCTGTTTATATTTTTTACTTTGAAAAACAACAGAAGATATGCTAGGTACATTAGCTACCCTTTATACAGTAGCTTTGATGAGAGATGACATAATTTAGTTTGCGAATTACAATAATTTAGTTTGAGAATTAAACTGACCCTGGCAAGCCTTTGGATAGATTACAATAAGCTGAAATAAAAGATGACATTAACTTAAAAACAGCAAAGAGTAAATTAAATCATTGAAGTCATATCAATCTAATCTTCTCTCTAGTGGTTAATACCACTAACACAGTATAAATTTATCAGGACCCCTGTAAAGGATTTAAGTAGGCTCATCTGAAAATGATGTTAAACTGACAACCAGAAATATTTTATATAGTTTTATCATACAATAAATACCATAAACAGCTGAAATAATCGAACTACTAATAACAATGTTTATATTTTAATCAGAATACCATCATGATATAACCTTAAACAGGATGAAAATAAAATAAATTTGGCTATCATTATTAAAAATCAAGTCGTAAAAAAACATTATCTAACATGGACATTAAAAGACATATTTGGATCATGGGTAATCATGTCTGTTACAAGAAATAATTTAAATGTTATTTTAGCAGATTTTTTTTTCATTTTCCAAATTAACAATGGATTTTGTTCTTCAGATTGGTCTATATTGATTGAATGTTTTCCCAGTCATTTGTGCATTATCCAAGAATTGTGGACAAACCGTGGATGGAATTACCATGACAAAAATCAGGGATAGAGCAGTGATGACCATGGATATCCATGGACAGCCTTGTTTGTCTGTTAAAGCATGGACAACCGGAGAGTGTGAAATGGTTCCAGAATACTGAAGTTCAGTTAAAACAGATCATTTCTCACACAAGGTTTTTTAAAATGTTCTAAAAGGTAAAATATTTAGATTTTTTTTTTTGCAAATCAGAATGTGTTTATTTTAAATTGAAGTTCTAATTTTAAAAAAAGGCTTGTAACATTATTTATATTATCTGCTAGAAGCAGCTATTGTTTCGCTTATAGTTAGGAGTATCTTTTTAAATTCTTGGGGTGACGAAATCACTCAACTTTGCTTCCTAGGTCCTTCACCTAAAGAAATCAGAGAGCACTTTTATTACTGTCCATAAGAGAGACAGTAGCTGCATATACCAACGTACAGACCTCTGCTTGAAATAATCTTTTTGTGGGACTACTAGACTGCCCCATGGTAGCACTTTGAGCTGTTGTGGGAATGGTCTCAGTGTACATCTCCCCACTCTAGTGGTACTAGGTAGAACTATTGCTGAAGAAGGCACCATCCATCGTGTGCAACGTCCTGAGCTCACAGCAATGCCTTGTGCAGGGCCAGGAGGTTGATGACATGTTGTGATGTTGTCATCTTCTGTTTGTGGGGGAAGGGGAGGCTTTAGTCAGTGACATTTCAGATTACAGAGTGGATACATAGGATGTGCATAGCAGTGACCAGAATAAAGGACATCAGGGTTGGACCTACCTAGAAGACCTCAAAACGTGGATCCACTGCTAACTGGCCCCATCTGTAGTGCAGCCCACTGATTAATCTCATGCCATGTCTGGTGGCCCTCCATTGCATGCCCCTACCTATGTAGGTACTGGAGGTAGGCCCCATGGAGGGAGGGGTATGCAACTGAGTACTAGATAAAGTAAGGTGGGGGGGCAGGTCTGTGGGGCTAAGGGTGAGTTGAGGGGAGGGCACTGTGGAGACCGAGCTGAGCGGGTTGCCTGAAACTTCGACTCCATATGTTTTAAATATTAAACAATTAAAACCTAATGTTTCGGGGCTCTAACTGGAACTTAACTTGTCTCCTCAGTGAGTTTGTACCTCCAGTTGTACAATGGGGAAAACTCACAAAAATCAGCCACCTGGAGATAGTCGAAAAGATGCCGGTCAAATTTTGGTGGCAGGCCCAAGCACTTGGTCCATACAGCATGGTGTAGCAGAGGGAGAAAGTTCAGAAGAGACCCTCCAGTCATTGAGGACTAAAATGAAGAAACTGCTGGCATCATAGACCCTAGTTAACCAGAAGCTGGATCTTCTGACAGGTCATATCTCTGTGGTGGAGCAATCGGTGGATCTGCTGCAAGGCAAGATGGAGGAGATAAAGAGGCACTCAGAGGTCTGCAAGTGTGCCCTGGTGCAACGAGCTAAGGAAAGGCAGCACTCTGATACCCAAATGGAGATTCTGGAGAATCGAGTGAGGAGTCAGAATTTGAGGCTTATCGGCCTCCCAGAGGGTTTGGAAGGGGATTCTGCCTGGCTGTTTGTTAAGGACTGGCTTCTTGAGCAATTTCATGGGCATATGGCTAATCTTGACTTTTCTGTGGTGAAAGCCTACTGCATTCCACGTAAGCTGATGGTAGAGCTTCCTACAGCAATGATGGTCATTTTGGACAATATGGGGTCATGGGACATTATCTTGAACTTGGCAAAGAGATATGGGCGATTTAATGCAGAAGGAGAAACAGTGTACATTTTTCCAGATATCTCATATGAGACCTGTCTCCGACGGAAAAGGTTTGATGGGGTACGCTCTGTCATCAGAGAACTAAACATACCCCATACTATTCAATTTCCAGCAAAGCTGCGAATTATCCATGAGCCTAGTCTACATATTCACAGACCCTGGGGATGCAGGCAATCGGGCCGCAAAGATGGCCGCCTCTCAAAAAAATGACCTTGCAGCTGAGGAATCAGACAGTGCAACATGAAGGACTTTTAGTTTACTTGTACTGTTAACTAAAGAATAATGCTGAATCCTCATAGGGGAGTTTCTCCTTGGGGGGGGGCTTGTTGGGCTCTGGTTCTGAGTCTGTTAACTGGAGAGACAAATATTGTTTGATATTTTATTAATTAAACCTATTCTGGTGAGGTGAGTACTATATTAATCACATCTTCAAATGTACAGTAACTTAATCTAACACCCTCCTCCATAGTTATTATGGGGAATTATAAAGATGTATTTTTGTTTCATAGCTATGTAGGATATTAAACTGTACCTGTTTACATTTCATATCATTCCTAAGGTTAAGCAGAAGTTCCACGAAGACAACTAATCTATTAACTTTAGTTCTGAACATGTAGTTCTATGCATGGCACCATTAGCCCTTTTAGGGTGCTGGACTTTTTGTTGTACATTACTGGACTATTTTAATAATTTATAGCCATGTGCTTTGGGTTACAGTTCCACAGCTATATTTTTGCAGTCTCGAAGTGATTTGGTAATTAAAGATCGCCTCTTTATTTATGCTGTAAGTAAGTGATACTATTAACCTGTATATGTATGGAATAATTTCCAAGTGATATGCGACCATGTAGCTGTTCCTTACAAGGAGTGTTTTGTATTTTGTACAACTTTTTCACAAAAGGAATAAAATATAATTATTTAAAAAAGGTGAGTTGAGAAGATAACAGTGAAAGTAAAAAAAAAAATTATTTTTGAAAAACAATCCCAAAACTCATTTTGGGCTGGAGATTAAAAACATTTGTACAGTAAATTTGGTTTTCCATGCAAACTTGAAAAATAGTTTGGAGGGAATCAGAAAAATGTCTGTGAGTTTTGTGATCGCAAATTCTCTCACTGTAAGTATTACCTGAGCAAACCGCTCCCGTCGTCACGGGGCAAAAACCACACCACTGGGTTTTGTCTTAACGTCGCTTTATTTGATCAAATCTTTCACATGCATGCGGGAGTTCTGCAAAGGAGAAAGCTCCCTGATTACAATTTACAGCAGCTTTTTATAAGCTAGATTCTGCACTTCTTATCTTGAAAAATATCAAAATTTCAGTATAAGCCAATCATAAAACAGAATAACAAGTTGATACCAATGTAACAGAATAACAAGTTGATACCAATGTATGGTGTATTTTTCCACTGCTTATTTCATTTCTTACCCAATACTTCTTGATACATATGCCTGGGTCAATCTGACCTGAGTGAAACAATGAGTTTCACTCACACCATAGCAACATACAACGTACAGCTTGCCTTCAATGCCTCAACATGCTGTTATCTTATACTTTGCCCAAGCATGTTGTTATCTTATACTTTGTCCGAGCCTGTTATTCAGGCTGATACAACCAGTTCTGCCCAGTTTATCTTGATTTCTGTTTCTACAAATGTACCTCAAGCAACCTCAATAACATTCTACAACCCTGTAGAAAACAGCATGAACTCAGAAATTTCTACTACATTCATTATGACTTTGTTACAGCATGGCTTACAAAGCAAGCATAGCTTCAAGGCATATAATAGCAAATATAGCTTTAGGATATATAAAAATTCCCTCACACTCTCCCCCCTTTTGATACTTTGTATCAACTTGTGAACTATTACATCTTAGTCACATCTGGTACATCATAGAGCGGGAACACCCGACTAGTTCGCTGGGGTCTTGGTCCTAGGGGTGTGGTAAGGGTACAGCTGGGTGATGGCATGTGGCGACAGGTGCTACACAGGCGTGCGAAGAAATTTGAGCAACACAGTCAGGATCCATAATGCCAGTATCACCACCACGATTACTGCCACCCAGTGGAGGAGGTGGCGCCCAGTCACCAAATATGCTTGAGAACCATGACCAGGGATCCCAGCCCTGCGATACAGGTGCATGCTCACTAAGAACACGCTGCTGTAGCTTTTTATTCCCCAATCACTTGCTCTAGTTCCCGGAGTTATCAGGTATAGGCAGCATTCTCCCTATAATGGCACACACCCCCCTTGCGTAGGCTAATACATAACTAGCGCGGCTCTATTCTGCAAAGCTACAATTCTAAGGGCTTTAATTTCAGCTGTCAGCAAGGCAGTTAATTTCAAGGTATCATTAATTAACGCTTCAACTCATAGCTTAACTGGTTAATGTAATGCATGTTCTGAACAACACCCACCATGGGAAGATTCCTGCCCCAATTTTTCTCCCACTGGGACACGTTTATCGGCGTCCGGCACCTCCCTTTTTGAACTTGATTTATATAGCTTACGCTGATGTATAGCAGATGCATTGTACATATATACATGGGCAGGGGGTGGAGTGTGGCTAGATAGCAGCAGCCCATCCACCCCATAGGTAGAAAAGATAAGCCCTATCCCTGCATACCCAGTATAGAACTGACAGACTGCCCACGCAGTGAAATCAGGATGTACTGTGTGGGCATCTGCTTGAGAGCAGTTGGTTATGGTGGACTCGGACTTGGTGGTGCTGTTGTAGTGCCTACAATATTGGCACGTGGACCATCCCAGTGGCGCTAAACTCATGGTTAGTTGCTTATTACATAGGCAGAGCCTGGCTGATATATTCTGCTGTCTAACGTCTAGATACAATGGGGTTGACACATTTGTATCATTCGATTAGAGCTGTACCATGCAGTAAAATCGTTGCCCCCGAAACACAGTTAGGTTTTTTATTTGTTCAGTAGCATAATCTGGGGCATTAGTGATGTTTCTTCCCTGATGGCACCGAGAATCTAGCTGGCCTCAGTGCTATTTACAGGCCTGGGTTTAGGTGGAGCCTATGGCTGCAGAGAAAGGAGAGCTAGTGCATACATAGCAATCAGAGACATTAGCATTATTAGCATGTAAGTTCATTAAAGTCCACCAAGTGTTTGTAATGTGCAATGGCTCTGTGCTGCGGCAGGAGCAGTTGCCCCCCTCGTATCCAGAGCCCCATAGCAAAAATAGCAGCGATAGTCCGAACGAAAACAGAATGATAATAATTTTCATGGTTGCTCAGTTCACTGTGCAATGGTATCAACTGTAGAGGCTGTCACCAAGCGACAATGAGATGCATGAATCCACGTTTCTCTCTCCGCGATCTTTATGGCAGTGGCTGTAGTCAGGAGCACTTAAAACGGTCCTCCGCACTGGGCGCATCCACTTCTTCTTCAGAAGTCCTTGATAACCACGAAGTCTCCTGGCTGTATCCTATGCAGGGGTCCTTCCAAGGGAACTGGAAGTACAGCTTTTACCCTAGGATAGAGAGATCTTAAAACAGCATTAAGAGATAAACAGTAGGCAATCATTTCATTATCTAAACCGTGCAATGTTATTCAGTTTTGTGGGAAGGGACATTTGTCATTCTGAGGGGCCTTCCCATCAAAATTTCATGAGGTGATAAACCCATGGGGCCAGCTCTTCCTCATATTCATTAGGGCTATTGGTAGTGCCTTTACCCAACTAAGGCCAGTATCTGCCATAATTTTGGTCAATTTCAGCTTTAATGTCTGATTTGCCCTTTCTACTGCCCCTCCGATTGTGGGTGGTATGCACAGTGTGTTAATGGAATCCTTGCAGTGCCTCACAAAGGTTCTGATACTTCATTTGCAAAATGCAAGCCATTATCGCTGGAGAGCCGTGGGAATCCCCACCTTGGTATGATTTCTCTAATCAGGGCCTTTGCTACTGTACAGGCCGTGGTTTTCCATACTGGGAACGCCACTACCCACTTTGAAAACATATCTACAATCACTAAGCAATATTTATACCCTTCACACGGGTTTAGCTCAATAAAATCCATCATTAAATGTTCAAAAGGTCCTGTAGGAAAAGGATGGGCAGAGGGGGTTAATTGGAGTCCTCTGCCAACATTATTTTGCATACATATTACACACTTTTTACAAAATTCTTCAGCATATACGGTAAAGCCAACAACATACCAATGTTTATTTACAAGATCGACTTACTCCACTTTTTGAAACATGATCGGCCCCATGGGCCAATTTTGCCAAAAAGGGAAATACTGCCGAGGGCAGGCAGAGCCTGCCATCGGGGTTTGTCCACACCTTAGTGCTAGCATCAAATTTAAAGTTTGTTTGCCAGTTACGGTTTCTGTTTTGCACTGGCTGACTGTTGTAAAGTTGCAACATCCTTTACTGAGAATAAATCAAGTTGGTTAGTTAAGTGGTCAAAGACATTTGAAATTTCTCGAACACTTCAGAAAGAGCTGCTTCCTTTGCAGCTGCATCAGCCCTCGCATTTCCTGCAGAAACAAAATCTTGGTTAGAAGTATGGGCTTGACATTTTACAATTGCTAACTTTTCTGGCTTCTGGATTGCTAACAAAAGATTCTTTACCAAATTCGCATGCGCAATAGGTTTTCCAGCTGCTGTTAAAAACCCTCTGTGTTTCCATAGGGTGCCAAAATCATGAGCTACCCCAAATGCATATCGACTATCTGTGTATATGTTAACTGTTTTACCCTCGGCTTTTATACAAGCTCTCGTCAGAGCTATGAGTTCAGCAGCTTGGGCTGACGTTCATGGGGGCAACTTTGCTCCTTCCATGACATAGTTTTGAGTACACACTGCATAACCTACCAAGGGGGATCTTTTTCATCTCTTTGTGCGAGCCAACAAATAATTCTAAGTCTGCGTTTTGTATGGATGCGTCAGTGATATCCGGTCGAGGCTTACAGTCTAAGTCAATCACTTGCCCACAGTCATGCTCCTCCCTCCTCGGTGGGGAGCAAAAGTCGCTGGGTTTAAAATGGTGCACCTTTTCAAAGTTATGTTAGACATGAAGTTAGTAACACATTTTGATACTGAAGCAATCGTGGCAGGCATTAAATGAGCTGTGCGAGCTTGTAGCAGAATGGAATGTACAGAATGAGGCACATGCACCGCCAAAGCACAGAATCCTACCAGATCCACGCATGCCAACACTGCTTCAGTAGCTGCTGCCACCGACTGCAAGCAAGACACCATCCCACATACCACTGAGTCCAAATGCTTCGAGTAATATGCTATGGGCCTCTGTCCCCCTCCATGTTCCTGTGTCAATACAGCTGACATGTAACCTTCTTGACCATTTACAAACAGATTAAAACCCTTCTCATAATTTGGTAGTCCCAAACAAGGACTTGTAACCAATACATTTTTAAGTTTTGCAAAACAGATCTCTAGATCAGGTGTCCACCTGATCTCCTCAGTCATCTGCATTTTCTTGCCAAATATGGCTTCATGGAGGGGTTGTGCCAACATAGCATAATCCACGATCCAGGCTCTGCAATAGCCCACCATACCCAAAAAAGACATCATTTGCTGCTTGGTAACTGGGCGTGGCCATGCTGTTATGTTCTTAATTCTCTCAGGGTCTAGCTTTCTACCACTGCCAGACAACACATGACCCAAAATATTTTACTTGCTCTTCACAATTGCAATTTTTCTCGAGACACTTTATGCCCATTCTCAGCCAAGAAAAGTAATAAAGCTTTTGTATCCTGTTCATTTGCTTCCTTACTGGGGCTAGCAAGCACAGATCATCCACATACTGTGATAGGGTACTGCCCGATGGGGCACAAAAGCGGATAGATTCTCTCTCATTTGAGCTGAGAATACTGTTGAGACTCAGCATAGCCTTGGGGCATGCAAGTCCAGGTCCACTTTTCCCTTTTGTAGGTGAATGCAAACCATTCCTGGCTACTGGGTTCTACGGGGATACTATAAAACACATTTGCTAAATCAATGACCGTGAAATAACAGCTGTTATGTAGAATGGATGACAATACAGTAATTGGGGTTTGGCACTACTGGGGTACATACATGTACTGCCTCATTTACCGCTCTCAGGTCCTGCACAAAGAGGTAACTTCCATTTGGCTTTCTCACTGGTAAAATTGGTGTATTTACCGTTGCACATGGGCAGAGGACAATTACTCCCCTCTCCACTAATGCTGCATGCACTGGGCTATTCCTTACTCCGCCTCTTTACCCAGCGGATATTGATGCCTATTCGGTCTGTAAGAGGACTTTGGCTTGACCATAAGGGGTTGTGCATTCTTCAGTAATCCCACATCATACTTTGATTCTGCCCATAGCTTTTCTGGTAACTCATTTATCCAACTTACACTCTCCTGCATGCCTATTTCTTCACATACCTTTTGGCCATTCACTTCTCTTTCATCCACTCGTACTGTAACCTTTCTGTTAATTATGTATTTTCCAGTTCCCAGCCCTTGATATTAGCTTGCTTCCTACACATTCCCAATCACACAACTATACCATTTTTGCTACCCATGGCCCCAATTCCTTCCACTCAAGGGGGGTTCTCTTGCCATAGAAATGTGCGGGTATGACCCTGGCTCTTGGAATACTTTTAATTGCTCTGCATTCAGCCTCACTGAGGCTGCACAACGATCCTTTGCCACATATATCTCTGACACCCAGATGGCCTGTTCTACTGGCTGTTTTCCCCATTCTTTGCACTCATAAGTTAGGTCCCGACCTCCCACTGCATAATGTGTTGTACAATGCAAATCTGTCTGTAACTGCAACTGGCCATGTGTTACTACTTCCTCCCATTCTTGTAGCCAACCCACCTCCTTTGGTTCTGTTAATTCCCAACTATACAGCCAATCCTGTTCTTTCTGCTAAACATGGATACAAACCCACCTCGCTATACTAACCCCCTCTGGGGTACAAGTAATGTGTGCATTTACCTTTGACAGGAGATCCCTTCCCAATAAATTCACAGGACAGGTCGTGCTACTGAGGAAAGTATGTTGTAATTCCATTTTTCCACACCGAACCGTTAATGAGATTGTTAGTTGTTCTCTTTGTGGTACTCCTGATGCCCTTATTGTTGTCACCATTCGACTGGATAAGGGTGCATTTAACTTGCTTCTTTGAATTACTGACATCGAGGCACCTGTGTCTATCAAGAAGGTCAACTTGGTGTTCATGATTATTAAGTCTATTACTGGACTACCTTCTGCGTTGTTGAAGCTACATAGCATTTTGTGAAAAGGGGAGGGGTGTCTCTAACCTTCAGCTGTCATTAGCAAAGCCAACATTATTAGTCCAGAACTGAGGATCGAGGATTTACACCCCAACCTTGCTGCTGATTTGGCTGCCACTGTTGTGGAGCAGGAGGGGGTGGTGGCGGAGGCAAGAGGGCATTGGAATCTTGATTATGCTGCCACTGATTTGCCTTTACACAATTTCTTGCTATGTGTCCCTGTTCTCCACATGCAAAGCAGATGATACCACCTCCCGGTCCGGGTCTTTGTCCTGCCGATCCTTCCGATGGTTGCCCTTTTCCCCCTCCTCCCTGTGGATAACCTCCATTATTTCGTCCTCTCTGTCTTCTTCTGTTGCCATTTCCACCTCCCGGTTGGGGCTGCTTATTGTCTCTCTCAAAGTACATTAGCTGAGCCTTTTCCAGCTTTTCTTTCTTTTCCTTTTGTATCTTCTTCTGCTGTCTCTCAGTATGTTCAGCATAAGGCACTAGGTCGGCCATTTTCTTTGTCTCCCATCCAATGCACACTGTGGTAACTCCCAATCTAATTGGCTCACTCAGTCCGGTGCAAAAAGCCATACCCAACTGATGCTGGTATGCAGGATTATCTGGTCCAATACTGGAAAATTGCCTAAAGACCCCCTCCAATCGTTCCTTGTAATCGCGTACTGATTCCTCATCTTTTTGTCTCGTATCCCGGATGCGAGACCAGTCTGTCACATCTCTGTATTTTTCCCGTAGTTTTATGCAACACCACGTTAAATTGTGGCATAATTTGGTCCCTTGGCTTCTCTGGGTCCCAGGCCTCTTTTACTTCCTCCCACCTGCCCTTTAATGTCCGTCTAAGACACTCTCCAACCTCAGTCGTAGACAGTTCATACATTTTTATTAAGTTTGTTAACTCCTTTATATATTCTTCTAAGTTATCTTGAGGCTTTGGTACATCTTTCAGGGCCTCTCTCAACTCCTCAGGATTCCATGGGCGGTCCACTTCAATGTATTTAGGGACTGCAGGCTGGTCGTTGGCAGCCAGTCTTCCTGCCTCGGGGTGTGGGTTGGGATAACGTATCAAAGGCAACTGCTGTGTTAGTTTCTTTCTTCCCCCTGCCTGTTTTGGGCCCTTAGTCCTTGCATCAGTTTGCCTAAATACCCAAGGCTTCCCATCTCCCTTGCCATGTACCTTCCCATCCAGTGACATAGATCCCACTGCTTCAACCAGGTCCTCTTCCCCCTCTTCACTCCCTACCTCCTCATCCGACTGCACTGCTTGGCCCGGTTGGACTATCAGTGCTTGTTGAGCAGGTAGGGCAGCAGGCACAGCTGGGGCAACCTGTTCTGGTGGCGCATCTGGCGCCACCCCTCCCTGTGGTCCCGGCGGAACAGTTGGGGGAGGGGCCGATATGGTGGAGGGGTATCATGATGATGAAACACCCTCCTACGGTGTTCAGTATCTTCCCCTTCTTGTTTTACCATTAACCCTCTCACTTGATTTTCATGTCGCCTTTCTGCCTCTCTTTCCCATATTCTAAACCTTGACCAGTCTACCTTGCACCCTTTTTGTTTGCTCTTTTCTTTTTCTTCCAATGCTATCCTTGCTTCCTTTAGTACATCTATACTAAAAGTACTTATAAGGGGAAATATTCCCCTGGTCAACTTATGCCATTGTCCTGTCTCAGAGACCGAATCCTGGCCAAACTTATCAACCATACATTTTGCTGGTCCAGATAATACTAACTCTGGACCTAGGTTATCTTTTGTTCCCTTGTTTCCCATTTTATCTAGGCCTGTCCTTTATATGCACACTCACCCAAGGTATTCTTGTACTCACAGTGATGATGAGTGTCAGCGTCCCTAGGCGGCCACGCCTGATGGGGTTCCACAAAAATGTCCTTCTTTTTGTCCAAGGGAACAACCCGATCACGAGGTGACACGGACCGAAGAACTCATCCTGCCGACTACGCCAAAACTGTGATCGCAGAATTCTCTCACTGTAAGTAGCCACCTGAGCAAACCGCCCCCTGCCAGCCATGGGGCAAAAACCACACCACTGGGTTTGTCTTAACGCCGCTTTATTTGATCAAATCTTTCACATGCATGCGAGTTCTGCAAAGGAGAAAGCTCCCTGATTACAATTTACAGCAGCTTTTTATAAGCTAGATTCTGCACTTCTTATCTTGAAAAATATCAACATTTCAGTATAAGCCAGTCATAAAACAGAATAACAAGTTGATACCAATGTAACAGAATAACAAGTTGATACCAATGTATGGTGTATTTTTCCACTGCTTATTTCATTTCTTACCCAATACTTCTTGATACATATGCCTGGGTCAATCTGACCTGAGTGAAACAATGAGTTTCACTCACACCATAGCAACATACAACAACATACAGCTTGCCTTCAATGCCTCAACGTGCTGTTATCTTATACTTTGCCCAAGCATGTTGTTATCTTATACTTTGTCCGAGCCTGTTATTCAGGCTGATACAACCAGTTCTGCCCAGTTTTATCTTGCTTTCTGTTTCTACAAATGTACCTCAAGTAACCTCAATAACATTCTATAACCCTGTAGAAAACAGCATGAACTCAGAAATTTCTACTACATTCATTATGACTTTGTTACAGCATGGCTTACAAAGCAAGCATAGCTTCAAGGCATATAATAGCAAATATAGCTTTAGGATATATAAAAATTCCCTCACAGTTTCTTCTAGAATATCACCTGAATTTATTTCTAGTGATATCCCTAAATTTGGGACAGACTTTTTTTTTGCCCCACCCAAAGAAAGTTTTTTCAACTTTGCATGAGGAACCAAACTGCACAAGAAAATGTTTAGAACATCTTTGGGATGATGGGGTTACGTGTTCCTGTCTTAAATCAGGATAGAAACATAGACTTTGATGGCAGATAAGGACCACTTGGCCCACCCAGTCTGCCCATTTCCCTACCTACTGGATAAGCTGCAGATTTTAGTTAACCAACAGCCTACTTCCTGCCACCCCCCACTACAATTTGTCTGTCCCATGCATGTTTGAATACCCCCACTGTTTTAGACCCAACAACCTCCCCAGGAAGGCGGTTCCATGCATCCACCACTCTCTTCATGAAAAACATTTCCTCACATTACCCCTGAGCTGTCCCCTATCTATCTTTAAAAAGTGCTCCTTGTTCTTACATCTCTTTTCTGAAAGATGCTACCCTCCTGGACTTTTTGATTCCCTTGAGGTACTTGAATGTTTCTATTATGTCCCCCCATCCCTCCTTTCATCAAGGGTATACATATTAAGCTCTCTCAGTCTCTCTTCTTATGGTTTCTGATGCAGACCCTGCACCATTTTAGTTGCCCTCCTCTGGACTGTTTCCATCCTGTCTATGTCCTTGCATAGATGAGGTCTCCAATACTGCACACAGTACTCCAGATGGGGTCTCACCAACTGTCTGTACAGAGGGATAACCACTACCCTTTTTATGTTTGCTTGTACGCAGGTGCAAGAAACATAGTGCCATCATCCGAGTTTTCAGAGGTGTGTCACCCCCTCCTCCAGTTCAGTCAGTGTGTTGGCAGGTGCGGCCTCTGTCCACCAATGCATGCTGGAGCTGTCTATGACAAGCTCCAAAATGCAGTGGCATACAGTTGAAAGGGGGAGCTACGCTTCAGCGAGAAGCGATAAGATATCGCCTGCTCATGCACAGCCTCCTACACACACACACACACACACACACGTGCCGCATACTCTGCGTGCTGCCCCTACGCACACACACTCTATAGCCGACGGGGTGCCCAATCCCCGCCGGCTGTGTGCTTCCCCTCCAAAGCCTTCCAAATGCCGTGCTGGGTGCCCACCCCAGTGTGTGGCAAGTTATCGTATAGCCAACAGGGGTGCCCAATCCCCCGTCGACTCCACTGTCCTCCCCCCCAAAAGTACTGGGTGCCACGCTGGGAGCCCACCCCAGTGTGGCAAATGTCCCACGTCGTCTTTAAAAAAAAAAAAACCCTGAAAAGCAAAAACGGTCCCACGCAGTTTCCCAGCCCCCCTCCCACAACCCGCACCCACCCACTGCGCACCCTGCCTCCCACACACCCTCACCCCATATTTACCTCCAGAGCACGGCGTGACGATCTTCGGTGGACCGGGAACACGTCTGCACTCTTCAAAGCCGACCGCAAACTGAGGAAATGCCGGTAAGCTGTATAATGGGATAGATAGGGTTTTTTCAACTTTATTGCATATCTCAGGCATTTTTGAATTTTGCATCAAATTTTCAACATGGGGTTTTGGGACCCCTCGCGAATTCTGCACCTGTCATGGCATTACTTCGGCCAGAAGTGGATTTCGCAGCCATCAGCGAAAGCACCTTTCCGGAATGATTAATGAAACAACACTGCCAGTGTTCATAAGGTGGGCCTCAAAAGACTATTTTGAAAATTTGGTGGAAAAATTCCTAAAAATAACTGTTTATGAGCGTGCGTTGCGCAGTTCCTACACACGCTCGTAAGTTCATGAATTTTCAATATTTTCACTCCAGATTTTCAACATTGCCATTTTACCACACCTTCTTATGCACAGTATAGCTGTCATTTTTCACATCTCACCCAAAATGTGTTTCCGCCCATGTAGCGCACAATGGTGCAGTCGATGTGCGAAATCAATGTACGGGACACATTAAGAAAATCACACTGACACTGTTCATGAGCAGAGGCCTTAAAATGGCTATGTTGAAAATTTTGTGAAAAAATTCCTAAAAATGACTGATTTACGAGCGCGCGTTGTACAGTTCCTATGCACGTCAGAAGTTCGCAAATTTTAAATATTTTAATTCCAGATTTTCAACATTGCCATTTTACAACACTTTCTTATGAGTAGTACAGCTGTCATTTTTCACATCTCGCCCACAACGTGTATCTACTTCATGTAGCGACAATGTGACAGTCAGTGTGCAAAATCAATGGGACAAATTAAGAAAATCACAGTGACACTGTTCATGAGCAGAGGTCATAAAATGGCTATGTTGGAAAATTTGGTGAAAAGATTCCTAAAATGACTGTTTTAATAGCGCAGTGCTATGCGTTTCACGCACGCCTGTAAGTTCGCAGAATTTTCAATATTTTCATTTAGATTTTTTAACATTGCCATTTTACCACACCTCCTTATGAGCAGTACAGCTGTCATTTTCACATCTTGGCCAAAATGTGTTTCCCCATGTAGCGCATAATGGCGTAGTCGATGCACAAAATCAATGTATGGGACACATTAAGAAAATCACAGAGACACTGTTCATGAGCAGAGGTTTTAAAATGGCTATGTTGAAAATTTGGTGAAAAAATTCCTAAAAATGACTGTTTTACGAGCGTGCGTTGCGCAGTTCCTATGCATGCTCGTAAGTTTGCAGATTTAATATTTTCATTCCAGATTTTCAACATTGCCATTTTATTACACTTCCTTATGAACAGTACAGCTGCCATTTTTCATATGTTGCCCAAAATGTGTTTTCGCACATGTAACGCACAATGGTGCTGTGGGTGTGCGAAAGCAATGTTTGGGACAGATTAAGAAAATCACAGTTACACTGTTCATGAGCCAAGGTCTTAAAATGGCTATGTTGAAAATTTGGTGACAAAAGTCCATAAAATGACTGTGTTACGAGTGAGCATTGCGCAGTTTCCACGCACCCTTGTAAGTTCATGACTTTGTAATATTTTCAGTCCAGATTTTCACCAGTGGCATTTTTCCACACTTCTTTATGAACAGTACAGCTGTCATTTTTATACAACATGGCGTGAAGTGTGTTTTCACACTTCAGCGAGAGATGCGTGGTCGCTGTGGAAATCATTGTTCCAAGACAGATATAGAAAATCACAGTGACACTGTTCATGATCAGAGGCACCAAAATGCCTGAGTTGACAATCTGCTGTAAAAATCCCCAACCTAATTATATTACGGGTGTGCATTGCACAGTTTCTATGTACGCTCATGACTTCACCATTTTTTTAAATATTTTTACTGCAGATTTGCAACATTGCCATTTTTTACACCTCCCCATGAACAATACAGCTGTCATTTTTTACATCCTGTTCGGAATGTTTTTGCACCTGTGGTGCTAAATGCCGTAGTCACTGTGCATAAGCAGCTTTCGGCTAACAAACTGATATTCCCCCTGTTCATGAGGTGGTGTCACAAAAAACATGTTGAAAATTTGGAGTGAAAATACCAACGAATGCCTGCGGTATTAAGGTTTCCAACCATAACACCCAACCCTGTAGAGAATGACAGGCATCAGGGGTGTGACTTGGGATTCTTGCCTGTGATGCTAATACCATTCCACACCCTTCAGCCAGTGAGAGGCATCGTGGTATGCCTTGGACTCTTTGGTCCCAAAGTTCACCCCATTCTTCCATAACGCACTCCATCTCACCATATTTCTAATGGAATTGGAAAGCATAAGGGCCAAAGACCCAAGGAACACCGTGACACTTGTCAATGTCTGCAGGGTGGGGTGTGGTGAAATGGCATGGCCATTATGCCTGACAACCCAAAGGCACACCCCAATGCCTGTCACTCTCTGCAGGGTGGTGGTGGGGTTGGCTTCAGTTCAATACTTCACTGCCATTCCTATTACAGCTCTGTAACTTCTACACTACCACTGCCAATACCAGCAAGCAAACATTCGGCATTGACAAATGCTTGTTCTACTTGTGATGCCCCTTCCTATGCATCCCAGTATCCCCTGGCTCTCCTTACTGACTTCTCACATTACTTACCCACCTTTGATCATCTGATATGACTACCCCCAGGTCCCTTTCCATTTTTGTTGTTGATAGTACCTCCCCTGCTATTGTGTACTCTTCTCCTGGGTTTTTGTTTCCCAGGTGTATTACTTTGCACTTCTTTGCGTTGCATCTAAGTTGCCAGGCGTCGACCATTCCTCCAACCTTAAGCTAAGTCACTTTCATCCTTTCTACCCTGTGTATCAACTCTGTTACAGATCTTTGTGTCATCTGCAAAGAGGCATACCTTTCCCTCCAGACCCTCTACAATGTCACCTATAAAGATGTTAAAGAGGACTGGACCTAGTACTGAGCCCTGAGGTACTCCACTAGTGCCCCCCCCCTTTCTTCGGAATGTGTTCCATTCACTATTACCTTCTGTGTCCTGTTGTACAGCCAGTTTGCTACCAGACTACCACTCTGGGACCCACTCCCAGGCTGGCTAACTTGATTATCTATCTTTTGTGTGGGACTGTGTCAAATGCCTTGCTAAGGTCTAGGTAGGCCATATCCACAGCCCCTCCCTGGTCTATTACTTTGGTCACCCAGTCAAAGAAATCTATTAGATTCGTCTGACATGACCTTCTTGCTGTAAATCCATGCTGCTTTGGGTCCTGTTCCCCGCTGGCCTCTAGGTACTCAACAATTCTTTCTTTCTTTCAGAAGTGATTCCATCATTTTCCCTACCACTGAGGTCAAACTTAGAGGTCTGTAGTTTCCTGCTTCTGCCTTGCTCCCACTTTTGTGAAGGCATTGAACCAATTCACGGTTTATTCTAAAAGCTGTATTCTAAAACACTGGTTCAAATTCTACGATTGTTTCATCTTTAATGGCCTTTTAGTGTACTTAATGAATGTTTCTGAGTTATTCACTGGCGGTAAGCATCATTTTTAAACTGTACAATGCAGCTAATGCCCCCACATTGTTTTCACAACACATCTGTGTTCTACTGTACAAGGCTCTGGTTGAAAGAGAAATAAATTACAGCACACTGTTCTGAAACAGTTCTTACCACTAGCGTGTAAACCAAAACTGCCCACTGAGATAATGAACACACCAGTTATAATGGAACAATAAAATAATTAGAACCCATAGGTAAAAATCAGCCTCTGCAAATGTCCCTTCCATTTGCAGACTGTTGACTCAGCCCTTCTACCAAATTCAGCTCTGCTCTAATCAACCAGTTTTCTGGCTTCAGTGGAGTCTCCACGGAGGTATGACTTCCCGGTGTCTGGAATATGCAATTTTGAAGGTAGTTGCAGGGAATTAACCCTTCCTAATTTCCCGAGGCCAGCCCAAACTCCACCAAATGACTTTTGTCTTTCCCTGGTTGTACAACTGAGGTCAGGGAATATGTGTGTAACCTGGCTGCCATAATAGGGGTTACCAGGAACTATATACTGTGGAAAATGATACTATGTATTATCATGGGGTAGGGGGCTACATTTCATGGCCTGCAACTGAAAATAATACATCAGTGATTAAAGTGCAACTAAAGGGTTAATCCTAGCCATGTAGTATCAAGGTTCTGAAATGCTCTGAATAGTAGTTGTGTATCCTGTTTTGCACTGTGTTTTCTGTTTAGTGACTATGTGTCTAGGTGCCAGCATTGCACCCATGATGGCCCACTGCTGGGAGAGTTTCCAGGCAATACCTCCCATCCACTAGATGCATATAAATAGGGGCACCAGCCACCAGAAATTAGTTCTTCAGTTTCAGGTACCATTGTGCATCTGTTTAGCACCTGAGGGTATGCTTCTCCAGCTGCGACAAGCTGGAGGGAGCCTGCAGGCCCAGGAATGGTGGCAGGATTTCTCGGTCCAGGTGGTACTGGCTTCCTCTGGTATAGGTCTTGGAGGATTAGGACCTTGCCATATTCTGAGATTGGGGACAGCAGAAGCATGTTGGGGACTTACTCTCAAGCAGGGTCACCTGATGGTTTCTGCACACAATGTCCCAGGTTCCTGTAATGATGAAGATCAGGTAGGGGGACTGTGGCCTGAGGAATAGTGGAAGACCTGAACAGTTGGTGTCCAAGAAGCTGAATCCCAGGACTGAGCAATGGACCTGGTCAGCTGATAAGCCACTGTTGCTGTGACCACATTAGACACTAACATTGACCGTTGTGGATTTACAGGGCTCGGGCAGGCTGATTGAGGAAGTCTATACCTCATCATACCGTGTGTGTGTATGTATTTGTGTGTGTGTTACCTCATGATACTGTGTGTATATGCATGCACATGTATGTATGTATGTATGTTCGTAATGGTATATCCCTTCATTTGCTATCCACCAGAGAGACTGAATTGCCCTGTCTGTGCCAGTCAAGGCTGGGTACACCTTGCAGTCCCCTGTCCTGCTTGTGGTTAGGAAGGGATCACATCTGTATAGGATATCCATGTGTGTGTCACCAATTATGCAAATGAGGAATGTGATCATGGAAAATAATGTGCCTGGGGGAACTGTGACGTGAAATGTAAATATGTTAAAAGTAATCTTGCTGCTGAGAATAGAACCTGTGATCAGCTGGTCGGGTCATATACAGTAACAGTGATTATGCAAATGTAACTGATGCTGAATTATGTAGAATGGGACAGCAGACTGGAATATTAAAGTGAGATTGGGCCCAAAATGGGAGTCTGTGGTTTGGGTGCCAGCAATAAGCTTGCCATTTCTACCTCAAGCTGTGTGTACTGGCTTCCGTAAATAAACGTTTTGAATTTTGCAAGCCACTTACAGCCTAAATTGCCCTCTGTCTGAGTGCTGTCCTAAAGTGTACAGTGTTTAAAGGGGAACAGTCAGCACTAAGAGCACCACACACAAGTGTGGGACTTGCAAGTCGACAGTTTCTGTAACTACAAATTCTCAAATCTCCTGCAGCAGTAGTCAGAGGAGGACTGCAGCAGAGGTAGATTCAATAACCTGCAGTGCATGCTAGAGTTTTCATAAACTCTGTTCAAATGTTTGTCAGTGCCACTCACTGTTCTCCTGGGCCTAAGTACGATCCTCTGTGACTATACTTAATTCAGGGAGGGCAGTAGGACCAGCAAACATTCGAACATTGATTTGAACATTCTAACATTCAAAGAAGCCAGCAGAAGAAGGTCATTTGGTCTATCAAGTCTGCTCGTATTGCAGGATCCACAGCTTGAGCTAATGTGCCTGCCCTCCCTCCCCACTCCTGCAATCCTCTCTACCCATGATCCTCACCTTCCCCTATGCCTATCCCAGCCTCTCTTAAAGCTTCCCACTGTCTTCAACAAGATGACCTCTTTCAGCAGTGCATTCCAAGTGTCCACCACCCTCTCTGTGAAGAAGTGTTTCCTGACCTCCATCCTAAACCTCCCACCCTCCAGCTTAAGACTGTGCCCTCTCATGTTATGGTTGCCACTCAGCTTAAAGAGACTCTCCTTATAAACCTTATTTATTCCTTTCAAGTACTTGAAGATCACAATCATATTCTCTCTCTGTCTCTCTCTCTCTCTCTCCTGTCTTCCAGGAAGTACATGTTTAGTGCCCTCAGCCTCTCCTCCTATGCCTTACTCTGCTGACCTGTCATCTTTGTAGTCCTCCTCTGGACCTTCTCCAGCAGGTTAATGATCAAATGATCACAGCTTATAAAAACTCTAACTTGCATTCCAGCCTACTGAATCTTCCACTGTTGCAGGCCTCCTCTGATGTCAGCTTCAGGGGATTCTGGGATTTGCAGTGAAAGAAAATGCCAGCTTCCAAATCAGCAAAATTACTCTGATACAATCTACTGTACTGCAGTAAAAAGTAAGTAAAATAATGGTTTTGCACACAAAGTGCAAATTGGGACCAGCCCCAAGGTTAATGTTGACTGTTCCCCTTTAATGTAACTGCAACAGTTTAATGTAAACTGAAATAAAGTTATGGGATTACAGTGTAATGAGTCAAAGCGTACCCCCAAGTTGCCATCCGGTGACAGTGAAGTGTATAGAGTAAAGTACAAGCAAAATCTAATTTCTGGCAGTCAAAAATGTCCCTGTTTGCCCTTGGAGCCAAAAGGGATGATGACGATGATGAGGAAGAGGAAGATCCTGATGACCAAGATGAGCAAGGAAGGGGGGAGAAGACTGGGAGCCCTCCATCCATGCAGCATGGAGGCTGTACAGACAGAAGTAAGCAATTTCCACACAGGAAGCACTGGAAGTCATGGCTGAGCAAAGGCCACATTGGCGCACACTGACATTTATAGCCATGCCTTAGAAAATAGGCCTTTGTTTCCTGACACCTGATTGGCTGGTATCCTTGCCAAGGGGGTACATTAACTTACAATAGATGTCCAGGAAATAAAATGTGCCAACCCAAGTTCCCCCTTACCCATTGAAGTATCCTTGTGCCCACTCTGCTTGATCCATGACCAAAAGCACCCCACTGAATTTGAAATTAGTGCCATTTTTTTTTGTTCACTTAATGAGAGATACTGCCTGCGTTCCCTAGTTCAGTGCCAGTTGTCTGACAAAACAGCAAAATAACCTCCCTGGCTCATTTCTCACTATATGTGTTGCTTTATTATGTGAACAGTACTCTCATGTCCCATTCTCTGTGATTCTCAATAGCACAACTCTCTGAGGGCCGACCGCCCTCTGTCTCCTACCTCCTCCAGCTGGCCACGTAACGAGAGTTACACTTGCTTGGTTCCCAGGGTCGTTAGTGAAGATTCAACAAAATGACATCTGCTGTAGCATATTGAAATGGCACATACTCTGCCATTTGTGTCACACATCTCACAGTAATAAAAACAAACATTTTCTTTTTAAATCAGCAGTGCTACAAAGTTGCGTGCTCACCGCTATACACACTATACACAACATTTCCGTGTACTGTGGTACCTAACTCACCCCAGCTCCACTCCTGCGCCACACTATGCACATATGTTTGTTTTTTTTATTTTTATTTTTTTACAAAAATCAAGTTCTCTTAATTTCAATAATACCATTACCTTTAAGTTCTTCAGACAGTTTTACTGATCGGGTGGTCAGTGTCCCATATTAAAAAAATAAAATACCAGTAAGCATAATGAGAGGCTTACACTGCAGTCTCGCAAAGAACACCCCCTCCCCCAAAAAATAAAAACAGAATGCAGGAGAGCTACAGAGGGTGATGGTTCAAGAGCCAAAGAGGGACACGCTGTGTACAGCACCAACAAAACAGTAAAACAACTGTGAAAGGCTGCACTGCCCTCTACTGCTAAGTACTGTTAACGATACCAGCAGAGGGACTATTTTACTAACAAAGCAACTTTAAAGTTTATTATTAGTCATTTAAAAAACAAATTTCTATTCTTAAATATTACAAACAGTCATTACATATAGTCCCTTTCTAAGTGCAATAATACCCTCCAGGGTGGGCGGTATGGGCAATACCAGACCTTCCAGGGGCTATAAGGGCCTTCAACTGCAGCATCGGGCCTTATTACGCCCCTGGGCAGTCCGATATTGCCAAATACTGCCCAGCTTGCTGGGTATTATTGCTTGCATAATAAGACCCAAGGTCATTGCCTGCCCCATCCTCACCAAGGGACATTTGTGGTAGGAAAGGCATGAAGTGGGAGTTGCATTGTATGTGTAGATTGTCACTTCCTTTACGCTAAATCTGCCCAGATTTCTGTGCTGCTGAGAGGATCACATCCCTTTCCATCAAACTTTCTGTGACCATTAGCTGCATTCATGGTCTTGTGACTGCGTCTTGACGATGATGCGGGGGGGGGTAATCTGGCAGGCCCAAACAACCTGCAGTGGCCCCTTTATATACAGAATGGTAGTGAATAGGGAAACAACATACCCTATTGTATTGATCCCCTACAGTCCTCTGGGATCCCCAAGGGGTGCACAGTCTTCTTCAAGGACGTCTTCCCTCCATTGACGCACATCATGGAACTGTAAGCCATCAGCATCGGGAGCACCTGGAAACTTTTGCTCATCGGGGCTGTCCACATTGACGAGTCATTGCTGCATATATAATGTGGGTAGCCCCAACATGCCTCAGTCCTTTCTCCCATCATCAACCACTCGTCAGTCTATCGCTGCTGAAGAACGCCATCAAAATTTGCAAGTATCGTTAATACTACTGCTTCTTTCATTTTTTGTTTTCAATTTAAACCATTGTTCATGCTGCCGACAAAAGACTAGGAACCACTCTTCTATTGCTGCTGCTGCGATAAAGTGAAGAACTATAAAGACGATGCTCATTCAGAGTGTACAGTCAAAGCTGCTTATAGTGGACTCATCTGTTACAGATCAAATTGTTCGCATTAAGTGACATCCGCAATACACAGATGGGACCGATTGGGAGATTTTTTTCACTGACGGTAGTGCAGAAACAGTATGTAAAATGCTGTTCAGCGTTAACTTTTCAGTGTGAGGTGCTTTCGTTTTTCTTCACATGGAGTTTTGTGGCAAAAGCTACACTTAACTGTATAGTGCTGTACAAAAGTTGGGGAGCCATGTGCAGTGTACAGAAAAACATGTACAGTGTAGTACTTTCACAGCAGTGCAGAAACAGCACATAAAAATGTATGTAAATGCTGCATTGTGTTTGCCTCAGTGAGGTGCTTCACAGCCTGGCATAATGCACATAACTCACATTAAAACAATGCTCAATGTTGGTTGGGAAAAGTTTGTTAAGGGAGGGTGTTAGGTGCTTCATACCGGGTTTTATACTGGGTAATAGAATGGAAGAAGGCACCATGGCCCATTATACCATTCCCCGCAAAGCGAGCACAATTTAATTCCTAAAGCATATTAACTTATCTATTGCTCTTAAATTGTTCTAAGTTTTTACTATTAACAATATAGTCTGGTAGAACATTCCACACTCTAGCTATTCTCTGTACAAAAGAAAAATATCTAGAATTCCTTTTAACCGTCTCTATTTTTATTTGTTGCTTGTGTCTTCTTAACCCTTCTGGTTTATCCACTGTTTCTATCCCCAAACCTTCCATTAATTCTGGGTCCTTCATGATCTTAAATAATTCTAATAAGTTCCCCCTTTTTCTTCTGTCCTCCAACGTAAACATCTTTAACCTATCTAGCCTTTCCTCATACCCTCTACCTTTTTCTGTCCATATCATCCTAGTATATGTTCTTTGGACTTTTTCCAATCTATTTCTTTCACCTTTCATATATGGGCTCCATACTGGTGATCCGTAATCTAAATAAGGCCTTACATATGCCCTGTACAACGGTACATGACATTGTTTAGTTCTATTTATAAAACTTTTTCTTATACTTTTTATCATATAATTTGTTTTCCTAATAACCTCTGATCTTTGTGCCTTGAATGTCATCCCATCATCTACTATTATTCCACAGTCCTTTTCTTTATTTGTCACTTCCATTTTATTTTCATTTAAATAATACACATGTTTTAGGTTATTATTCCCCACTTGCATAACTCTACACTTTTCTATACTTAATGTCATTCTGTTGTCTCTTGCCCATTTCTCTATTTGTTTTAAATCAGTCTCCAATTGTTTAATTTCTTCTATTGAGCCCACCTGCCCTCCCAGTTTTACATCTTCTGCAAATTTCACCATAAAGTTCTGGATACCATACTGTATATCTCCTATGTATAATGAAAATAATATGGGGCCGAACACCGACCGCTGGGGAACACCACTCGTAACTCCTTCCATACTTGACATAACACCTCTTATCCTTACTGCCTGTTTTCTATCTCTCAGCCAGCTCTGTACCCATCTAATCTACTATCCACACCTATTTTTACCATTTTTGTAATAAGTTGATTATGAGGTACTTTAATCGAAAGACTTCTGAAAGTCAAGGAAGAAAATATCCACTGGGTTATTTTTAGGTATTGTTTTATTAATGAATTCGTAAAATATAAGTTGATTTGATAAACATGACCTATTTTTTTTGAACCCCTTGTTGCTTTTCATCATTCACTTTTAATTCCTTTAGATCTTCCTCTAACTTGTGTCTCAGAATGCCTTCTGCCACTTTACACAGAACTGCTCTTAGGCTTACAGGTCTATAATTTGTCATAGAGGTATGTATTCCCTTTTTTTTGTAGATCGGTATCACTGTTGCAGCAGGTATCTCCCCGGTAATAAATTACCTATTTATTAAATTAGCTACAGGGGGTGCTATCTGTGTAGTAATTTCTTTTAGCAGCCTTGGATGCAATAGATCTGGGCCTGCCGATTTATATGGTTTTAATTCTCTCAAAATGTTTTGAATATCTTCCGTTGTTACTTCCATCCGTAATTCTCTTTTTTTATATTAGTATTAACTTTAATCTCTTCATTATCTTTGTCATCATATACTGAATAGAAATATTGGTTTAGATGTTCTACCATTTTCGTTACTTCAGTAACTTCACTACCATCTATGTGCAAGGGTCCTAATTGCCCTGACATTTTCTTATTATTATTTATATAAGAATATAATCCCTTTCCATTATCCTTCCTATATACTAAATTTAGTTCTAGTCTTTTCCTTTCTTCTTTTATTTTGGATTTTAACATCTTCAATATTTTTTTATATTCCTTAATAGCATCCTCTGTCCTTAATTTTTTTCATATTGTCTTAAGCCTTTTTTTGTCTTTACATAACTTCATTATTATCTTTGTATACCACATCGTTTTTTTTCCCCCTTTTTAGTATATAATTTATTTTTTGGGACATATTGATCTTCCAACTTTGTATTTTACTTTTCAGTATCTCCCACATTTCTTCCACTGTTTTATCCTTAAATGAACTCTTCCAGTCCCATTCTTCCAACTTCATTCTTATCATATGGAATTTAGCCTTTTTATAATTTTTTATTATCGTACTACCTTTTAGGGTCAATTTGTTATAATTTTTTATGTAAAATTGAACTACCCCATGATCGTTATTACTTTAAATTTTCTATAATATTTATTTTAGTTATTAATTCCTCACAATTGGTTATAATCCAATCCAAAATACTACCTCCTCTTGTTGGCTTATAAACCAGTTGTGTTAGTCCTACTTATTCCATCATTTCTAAATATCTTCTATGCACAGCATTTTTTGCAGTTTTATTGCTCCAATTTATATCCGGTAAATTGAAGTCCCCCAAAATGATTATATCACCCTGCATTGCTAACTGTCTGATCTCTTTGTCTATATGGTCATCATGTATTCTACTAGAATTAGGTGGCCTATAGAATAAACCTAACAATAATTTCTTTTGTGTTTGTGATTGTTGTATTGTTACCCATAATGATTCTATTTCATCCTGTTGATCATATTTGTTATATAAAGTACTCCTAATTCTCTGCCTCACATAAATAGCAATACCTCCTCCTTTTTTTATTTCCTCTTTCCTTTGAAAACTTTTCATATCCTTATATTTCTCGATTCCACTTTGAATCCTTCTCCCACCATGTTTCTGTTATGCTACAGGATTTGTCTTCAAAGGGGTTGCGCCATGCACAACAGGAATTTAACGGCTGCGGTAACTCCATCATCATTCTGCGATATTCAGAAGGGGCCAGTTGCGCCAATCGGAAACAGCGCTGAGCAACAGCGCTAATGGAAATGAAGGCATGCGCAAACCGAAGGCGGGTCCATGCATAAAGTGCTAATGCGATATTCGGAACACCTGCGCACGCACAAGAGTGGCTCAGCCAGAAGTTGCTATCACCGGTTTGAGCCAAAATAAAAAGGCTCAAGGAAGTGCTAAGAACCCCAGCAGGCCGCAAACTGTGGGAGAGAGACAGAGAGAGAGAGAGAGAGAGACAGGGCTGGAAGGGCAGAGAGGGACAGTGGGTCCAGGAGGACAGAGAGGCCAGTGGGGGTGCCCAGTAGTGGAAGCAGCAGTGGGGGCAGGGGTAACACAGGAACAGCAGCCGGGGGCAGAAGCCAGGAGATGGATAGTGCCAGCTTCCACATGGAAGCTGTGTAATGAGGTGAGACACCATGCTGCAGGGGACGTGGCCACGGAGGGGCCCGTCGGCGTGATGCCCCGACAGGTGGTGTCGATGCCCGCATCAGCCTCGAGGCTGTACACAGATGTCAAGATTGTGGGCCGGTACCACCTGGAACAGGGCAATACTGAGACGGTCTCTGGTGTTGTGCAGTGATGTGATGCAGGCACCCTCACGACGGAGTCACGCTCTGTCCGTGGAGACCAAGGTGACAGCCTGCATGTGCCTGCGCCACGGGCACCTTCCAGAGGCCAACAGGGGACACCACAGGCATTACACAGTCGGCCCGCGTCACGCATCCTCACCCAATTCCTCAGCGCACTGCTGCCTCATGCTGCTGGAGTACGCCCATTTCCCAGCACCGTGGCAGAGTGCATAACAAACATGCAGGAGTTCCACAGGGTAGTACGATGCTCTGGCATGCTAGGGGCCATAGACTGCACCCATGTGGCCATTCGACGCCACCTGGCCTCGACGGCCAGGCATATCGGAACCGAAAGGGGTTTTCCAGTGTCAACTGCCAGGTGGTGTGTGATGCCACTGGGCGCATTATCAATGTCTGTGCCACACACCCTGGCAGAGCACATGATGCCTTCATATGGCACCAGTCTTCACTGTGCCATCGATTTGAGAGTGGGGACATCCCCATGGGTCATCTAGTGGGTGAGTACACATGTATGGAATGCAAACTCTGGGAAAGGGTGGGAATGACACAGGTGCCATGGTAGTGGCACACAAGGATATGGGCAATATGGACCTGACATGACACTGATCTCCACTATCTCACACAGGTGACTACGGATACCTACCCGTCCCCGGCTGCTCACACTGCACGGCACCCCACGACCCCAGCGAGCTACTTGCTTCAATGAGGGCCATGCCGCAACACGAACATCATAGAGCGGGAAGCTTGGGATGCCTTAGCACGCTCTGATGCCTGGACACCTCGGTGGAGTTCTCATGGCACAGCCCCCAAAGGCCTGTGGGATATTCCTGCCTGTTGCATTCTGCACAACATGGCCAAAGACCATGGACAGCTGTGACAGGTCCAAGAGGGGGGACAGTGATGGGGATTTCAGTGGCGCCCGGGTGATGTTAGGTGATGAGCAGCCTCCCCTAGGGACGGAGGGACCTCACTGGTCTGGCAGGCCCAGCTGCACCGGGACACCATTGCAGAAGAGCACTACGCCCAACACAGGTAAGTCAAGGGACATGTCAGGCAACACTGTCCATGCACAAACCACAGGCACACAGGGAACACACCGTGTATGAAGGTCAGGGGAGTTGAAGGTTCCAGGCATACCAACACACATCAGAGAGGGGTGAGCACTCATATGGACACACACACACACACACCAGGCAGCGTGCATCGGGCAGCAGCAGCACAGCACTTCAGAAATGACATTGCCAACACACAGCACCACCAACCACCCCCACCACCTGGACTGTCCACGTACGTGTGTCAGGACCTGGGCACCTTGCACCTTGGTGTACAGTGCAATGCAGGCATCATCATGCACTGCGCACCTGTGGACAGCAGTTGGGAGAGTGTGCAGGTGGTCCGTGTCAGCGCAGTGAGCAGAGCACCCAGCAGTGCACTGCCCACCATGACACACATTGCACAGGGCAGCACCAGACCGGCCTGCACGGGAGACAGCTCCGTCGGTAGCACTGTCCCACAGCCACCATGGATGCATGGGCGGCCCACTGCGGGCCCAGCAGCACTGGCAGGCTGAGTAGGGTTACATCGGGTGGCGCTGGTGCACCACCAGGGTCCCACTTTCGCGAACGTGACCTTGCTCGCACAGGGGTCTGCGGTATCCCGTTAAACAAATCTTGCACTTAGGTGCTCGGGATGCCCATTAGTAGAACCCGCATCGACAGGCCTGGTGTCGCACGATGCTTGAACGGGAGTGGCGAGCGTACTTGTGTGGGGTGTGGTGGCACAGGGCACCTGACAGTGTGGGCAATGCGTCCGCTGACAGAGACCACTGCCTTGGTCAGCCTGTCAATGGCAGCGGTCACCTGTCAGCATAAGGACCAGCTCGGCTCAGTCCCAAGTACACTTCCCCATGCTGCCGCCCCACGGACACAGAGTGCGCCTCCATCTGACCTTGTAACGCGCCCTGCAGCTGTACTGAGTCCTGCAGCAGGCGTGGTGTGCCTTCAATGGGTACTGTGCCCCAATGGCATCGGTGACCCCTGGGGTGTGGACGGTCCCAGCACAGCACCCCTGAGGGTGGGGCGCCTGTTCCGCCAGGACCAGGCATGGGCGGATCAGCAGTGGTGGGACAGTGCCACCGCTCGACACTGTACCCCAGACCTGCGGTACTGCGGCTGCCGCTCTCCAACTGCTGGAGTCCCCAGGTCCACCTGTTCCACCTCCGTGCTGACAACAGTGCCAGACACTCCACAGCCACCGTGCTGTCTCCCACCGGTGGCTGGGACAGGCACAGTCTGGGACTTGCTAGCATGCTGGTACACAGGTGTGAACCAGGAAGGCCCAGGGCATGTGTTGGCCTGCTACAGTCCGTCTCGGGACACACACCTATCACTGCCCATTGCAGGCCTGCTATCATCAATGGTGCAGGTGCGGTCACGTTGTCGGGCACAGCATGCTGGCATGCCTGCATGCCAGACTGCTGTGATACAGGCTGTGCACCCCTGCACCCGTGATCACTGACACCGGAGTTGTTGGTCCCAGCATGGCATGTTGCTGCAGTGCCTGCAGGCTGGTGGTGGAGGTGGATGGTCCTCCTCCATGTCCAGCAGGTCTGCATCACTGTCTGGACCCACCACCACCACTGTCTCCTGAAGAAGAACAGGATCTGTAATGAGAAAGAGAGTACATGTGGTGCATTTGAACAACAGCCCCCCAACAACACCACCATGTCATACTGCAGTGATGGGCTTCACCTGTCTGGAATCCTCCGCCTTGGTATGTCTAATGCACCTTGGCTGCATGGCCGCAACCAGTGTCTCCTCTGTAGGGCTGGGCTGGTAACACCACTGGTGGCCCCCACCAGTGCCAGCATCGCGTCCGCACTGGAAGGCTGCCACCTTCTCCTTCAGCCTCCCGCGGTCAGTCCCCATTTTCTTTCAGATTCCTGCACTGAGCGCTGGTGGCCTGCAGGTTGATGGCCCGAGCTACCCTCCCATGCAGCTGCACGTCCTGAGGGGTGCCCCTCCGTCCACCACCAGTGGCTCATCCTCCAGGTAGGCTGGAAGAGGGCCTGTCTCGCCGCGGTGAAGTTCTCGCCTCCTCACGCCCACCGCCCACACCCTCAGCTTGGCTCTGTCAGTCATGGTGATCTGTATGGGTGGAAGGACACTCGTCACCGTAGTCGACAGCATTTCCCCATGAGCATACAGCCGGCCCGGGGCGGAAGCCCTTATGCTTCCTCTCCGCATGGTAGATACTGATAGAAAGGGTGCCTTGTCCCTTTCTACGTGCCCTTTCATGCTCAGCCCTCAGCCTTTATCCTCCCTCCTATGAGCATTGTCTTGAGCATCACAGCATGTAACTCACCTTCACCTGCAGTAACCAAATCTGGCCAGCACAACCCACTGTCGATTTTTATAGCACAACATATGCAAATGAGGTGTGGTGAACTTTAATGACATGCTAATCGTGCCACCGCGCTTTGAATGGCTGATCGGTGATTTGCATTCGTCGGTTGAATATCGGGCGTATTTGCGCTTTGCACACGGAAGGTCCGGGTTGTCAATGGCGCAGGTTTGTGGCTGTGTGCCACACCGCATTGCACATGCCCAGACAGCTTATTTGATGCGCTTCATCGCTGCAGACCCGCTGAGCAATGATAGGGCGATTCAGACCATAGGCCACCGCCATTGTGCCAGTGGCGCCACAGCACTGTGGCACCATATGGCGCCAGTGGCACTACTCGCACGAGCAGTCCACTGTGGCACTGGTGCAGCTGGCAGTCGGCAGATGCCTATACGCCTGATGGCACTGTGTGGCTTCCATGCCATTGCGGTGACCTTTTGTGGTCCTCTGACCCCGGCGCTGTTGGCATGCCATGTGTAGTTGTTCATTGCGCCGCTGTCTGGTGACAGCGCCTACGTGAAGTGATGGCGCTTGTCTCGAACAGCCGATTGAGCCTGTGGTGGTTCATTGCGCAACAACCCACGCGGGGTTACCGCCAGCGGGCGCCCACATTGCCTGGCTGCAAAGTTGGTGCCATGGCTAGAGGAGGGTGGTGTCCTGGAGCCAGATTGAAGTGGCACAACCTGGTGGCTCCTAGTTGAGCCACACCATGATGGCTCTGAGGTGCAGAGGCGCCTCACCAGCACAGGACCAGCTGTGGCAGCAAGTGGCCACTGATCTGGTGGAGATCACTACTGGGCCGCCCACTGAGCAGTGCCGGCATCACAGTGACCTTCCGCTGGAGGGAGCCAGAACTTTGTCACGGGCTGCGGTCGTGCGGGCCAGGGGGGCGTAGTGCCTAGGCCAGGTGAGTGTACCATCTATGCACCTCTATTTTCTGTAGGGGTGTGTGCTTGGGTGGCTGTGACAGGTGCTGCTCGACATCGTTGCTGTGTCAGTGTGTGCAGCTGTGCGATGATGGTTATGGCTGTGTGAGCAGGCACTCTCACTGGGGCAGGGGGCACTCTGCTTTGAGTCACACTGATGTTTGTCTCAACATATGTCTCCCACAGGCTGATTTTGAGGACGAGGCAAGGGTGAGGCGGGCTATGCCAGGGCCCCAGTGCCAGGGGGTGTTGTGCCTCAATCGTAGCATCAGTGCAGTGGCAGACCCAGCTGCTGGAGGAGGTGAGTATTATTACTCATGGATGCTGTTTGTACGCTGGGGGCAAGACCACCAGCCATGCACAACACAACCAAAGAGGAGGTCATAATTCACCATACAAGACACCAGTGAGGCCCCACACTGGAGCACAGGTACAGGTTCTGGAGACCATACCCACGCATGGACATGGACTGGGTAGAGGGTTCAGAGGAGGGCAACACGGATGGTGCATGGATTGCATCACAAGTCCTATGAAGACAGGTTGAAGGGAACTGAACATGTACTCCTGAGGAGGGAGGGAGAGGGGGATATGATGGGACATACAAGTATCTTGGTGGGGGGAACAGAGTGCAGGAAAACACTATTTTTAAGCTTAAAGATTGTTCCAGGGAGTAGAGGGCATGGATGAAGTTGGAGGGGGGATTTATCAGAGGAAACATGAGAAAGAATTCTTCACAGAACGGGTGGTGGACAAGTGAACACCCTGCCAGAGGAAGTGGTGGGGCTGACTTGGTCACGGATTTAAGAATGCATGGTATGTCTATACAGGAATTCTGGAGGTCAGGTGGTGCACAGACTTATAGGAAAACAGAGTGAACTTACAAGGTCAAATGGCTAGAATGCGGGCCCAGGCCCTTATCTACCGACACTGTCTATGTATCCATGTATGTAGGCACGACAGGTGACATGCATCACAGTGGCATCACAGCACGCCTGTGTATGCGGCCACTGGTGGTCCAGGCACACTGGGCACATAGCTGTGTAACTGGCATCGCATCAGGCTGCCACATCACTTGCCAGCCTAGTTTGTACCTGTGACTGACGGGCAGTGTGTGTGGGCGTGGTGCGATAGCTTGTGCCGCCTGTTTGTATGGCCATGTGCATGTTCACTGTGGTGGGTGCATGCCATCACAGGTGCGGACATTGGGCCATATGTGGCTTGCAGGTTGGGTGGTGTTCAGGGTTGTGGTCAGTCACAGCCATTGACTGTGTTCCATTTTCCTAGGCCTGGAGGTTCTCTCGTGGATTCGCCACGATATTCAGGGCCTCACACGGGTGTCGATCGAAAATCTGGCCATCCTCCAATCAATCAGACACCATGGCCTTCGGAGGAGGTGGCACAGGACGGTGCAGGACTGTAGGAGGATAAGCAGCCAGTTGGCCATAGCGGCTGTTACCTCCCACTTCTCCCATCCCTACCACCCTGCCTTCTCCTCTGTTGTTCATCCTTACTCCTTGAACACCCCTACCTGTACCCGGCCCCTTTGTAAATAGTTGTTATTGCTTTGTTTCTTTTACTATTCGATATTTAAATATACATTTCTATTTTGATATGAATACTGTGTTGGTCTCTGATTTGCAGCTGGCTATGGGTGCTCAGTTGCGGGTGTACATGCCATCTGGGGTGGTATGGTCCTGGGTATGTGTGTGTGTGTGTGTGTGTGTGTGTGCCATGGGAGGTATCTCCAGCATGGTAGTGACTTTCGGTTGGTCTCTGTCATTCTGCCACCCAGTGCTGGTGTACTAGGTGTGTCTGGCTTGTAGGCTTCTGTGTTGCACGGGCTGACATGTGCTGGGGACTGCATGGTTTTCTGCAGTGCCAGTCATGAACATGGGTGGTGTCTTGGGTCACAGTGCAGGTGTGCTGTGCATACGGGGCTTGATGTGCACTGTGGTTGTCAACCCTGTGTGTGGCACTCTCCTCCGCCTGCCAAGTGGTTGTGCTGGGGTGTCAGGGCTCTGCTATGCTTTGCTGGCTTGTCCCCATGGGTATCGTGGATCATCTGTCCCACCTCCAGTGATGCTGTGCTTGGGTGTGCCAGTGTGTGTGGGTTCTGCAGTGTTCCTGTGCCCATGTGTGGCATGGCTGGCGGGTCCCCAGCCTGCCTCCCTGGATGTGCAGTTCCATTGCTCTTGGGGCTGTGCTTGTGTTATAGCTCTGTGAATGCTCAGCTGAGCTTCCTGGTTGCTCCATAGTGCAACATTTTGGCTCAGCTTCTTCCTGGTTGCGCCGATGAGTGCAGTATGTGCGAGTATTCAGACGCTGGTTGCTTTAGCAATTTGCTCTGCTCCATGTTTGAATATCGCACCTGTTGCGCATTTGCGCAACTGGTTTGTGCTTGCTCCTGCTGTTGCGCTACTTTTGAGCGCAGTTTGAATATCTGGGCCCATATATCTATTGACTCTGTCTTGAGTCTTATTTCCAATTCAGCTTTCTTTGTTAGATTTAAACTTCTCGCATTCAAAGACCATACCTTCAGGCCATTATGTATCCTACTATTTATCTTTCTGGTTCCTATATTTTTCGGTTGATCGTTATTTTTTTTAGATGTAACCACTGATACAATCCTCGATTTCTTACCCCTCTCCCCGGTAGTATCAGTTTAAATGAATATCCAAACTTTCTTTAATTCTAGTCCCAATTTTCTACTTCCTTTTAGATGGGAATGCAGCCCATCCCTACAGAAATAACTTGTTCATTTATAAATTGTTTCAATGAGCTGTGGTAACCTGCCCTCCTTCAGTGTCCACAATCTCATCCAATTATTTACTTTATTTTACCTTGAATTATCCTGGATTTTCCTTGGTACTTAAGTATCTCTGAAAAATACACTTACACCCCAATCTATTTGCTTCCTCTCTTATATTCATGAATTTTGCTTAATACTACTTATATTTTGATATTTAATGTTATTTACTCCCAAGTGTAAAATGAATAAGTTTTCTCTGTTTCATTTTTTTTTTAATATTAGGTAACATTTCTTGCACATCTTACTTTTGTCTTCGAGAAGTAGCTAGTTGTTATGTATTCCTTATTCCCCATGATGTGTACCTCATCTTGTGTATTTTACTATTGAGTCTCCTAGAACATAAGCATTAATTTGTTTATTTTGATCTATCATCATTTGTCCTTCTCCTTGTAGTTCTGTCTCTACCATTTCTGTTATTTGACATTCTCCTTCCCCTCACTGCTCTGTATCTTCCTGTAATACATTTTGTTAGTCTATTTGTTGAATAATTCCTATGTTTTGCCGGTTGTCCTCTGGATCCCTGTTATTTCCAGTTTTCCTTTTTCTAATATCGTCATCATCAGTCCTGTCATTCTCTATTCCTTCCCTTGTTCTTTCATCATTATGTTTTTGATCATCAATATTCCTTTTCTTGTATCTGTTAGTTTGTATCTTTTCTTCTATTACTCTTTGATTATTTTCATTACAACCTATTTCAGATTCTATATGTGTTACATCAATTTTCTCTTGTGATTGACCATCGTCCAAATTAATCAATTGCTCATATTTATTATTTGTCTCTAATGTAAATCTCATAGCTCTTCCTCCTTTCTTATATTTTCTGTTTTCCTTCTCCCACCCTTCACCATCAGTATCTCTAACTCTTTTCATATTACCTTTTTGGGGGGGTTCGTTGTTTCCTGCCCCATTATCCTGCTCATTACACTGTTCTTGTAAGTGTTGTATCATGCTCTGCTGCTGTAATGAGACTAATTTCATTTACAAGTCCAAATTAATTTGCCTCAATTCTTTAATTAGTATACACTCCTGGCAAGTGTACAGTAGCACTTCATTTACCACTTCTGTTGATATTTTCTTATATATCAGACGTCTTGACCCTAGTTCTCCCTCATCCAATCTAACCATATTGGTGTCCATTTTTATTGTAGTATTCCTATTCAGTGTTTATACTCAATTTAATGTTTGAAATCCCAAAACCCTGCTACTTATCTAGTTTACACCGGATTTCAATCTCCTGTTATATTAAGACTTCTATAGTCCAATTTCTAATATTTCTTTCTGAACAACACCTTCCAGATTGATAACACTGTATAATATATTATTTGTTAACCTCTTGTGTAACTACGCAATCTGTGCTGCAACTGAAAAAGAATTCTAATTCAACCTAGTCAGATTAATCAGTGTTTATTTAATTGCTACCACCTACACTTCTAATGTTTTGCTGTTTACTATTTTGAATACTGTCTTGGTTCAAAACATCTATTTAACACTGCCTACTTCAATATCATAATGTATCCCAATAATCCTTCAACTCCTCTATCCTATCTGTACATACAAAAATGTTCTTCTACCTGCCTCGTTGTCTCCTTTTATTTAGTATTTTTCTTCCTTTCACTCCTTACACTCTGGACACACCAGACAAGTGCCAAACGCATGTGTCATGGCGTGCATCTCTGTGCCGCTCTCACCAGCCCTCAAATTTGACTGGCGCCATGACCCGGAAGTACAGGTCACTCGCGGTCTGCCCACTGTTCCCTTACACTTATAATTTCTTCAGTTAAATTACTTCTAACTGTAGCACAGTACTATTTCTCTAAAAATAAGCCCTTAAAAGAGCTATAACTAAAAAGTCTTTCAAGCGCTCGTACTTGTAGTTCAATCTATAAGCACCTAGGGACTACAGGTCACTTTAGCACTTCCTGGGCACTGCTCTCCTCTCCTAGCAGCCTATAACCCTTAGTGCTTGATCTACAATTTTATACAGCATTAGCGGTCTGCATTGAGTTTCAGCCTCCTGTCACACTGCTTTTGGTGGTAACGCAGGTACACCTCGACTCTAATGCAGCCGCTCGCTCTAGCCCTTGAATTTAACTGCAGCCATGACCCAGAAGTACAGGTCACTCGTGGTCTGCCCACTGTTCCCTTACACTCATAGTTTCTTCAGTTAAATTACTTCTAACTGTAGCACAGTACTATTTCTCTAAAAATTTGCCCTTAAAAGAGCTATAACTAAAAAGTCTTTCAAGTGCTCGTACTTGTAACTCAATCTATAAGCACCTAGGGACTACAGATCACTTTAGCACTTCCTGGGCACTGCTTCTCCTCTCCTAGCAGCCAATAACCCTTAGTGCTTGATCTACAATTTTATACAGTGTTAGCGGTCTGCACTGAGTTTCAGCCTCCTGTCACACCGCTTTTGGCTTCAGGGTTTCTGTGCTTCACATCGGGGGTTAAAACTTTATTCATTTATTCAGCTAAAAACAGTGATTGTGCTGAGTGATTGTGTGGGGAAAGATCACTGAGGGAGGGTTTTCTTAGGCTGTCATGACAGGGAGCATAGGGTTTTATTGCTTTGTGCTGGTGGCATGGAACTTGACTGGTGGCTGAAGAAAGGTGATGAAGGTCTGTTTTTCATTTTTGACAGTGTAGCTCTTGCAGTCTGCCTCTGTCCTGGCCAGCATGTCACAGTCGGGAATCATATCCAATCACTGCTCAATAGTTCTGCAGAATATTTTCAGGGTTTTACACATATTACAGCTTGCATAAGAAGGGGTACGCTGATTAGAGATCATCTCACCTGCGCCTGCATAAACCAACAGAGGAGAGCCTCCTCTACCTCCCTGTCCTTCCCCTCCCTTTTCCTCTTTCAACTGGGATTCTGATTCCCGTGTCATTCAACTCACAGCACCTCCTTACCTCAGAGCAAGTAGGAGACCGTGGAGTTTGACAAACTGAGGTGGACAGTTAAATCTCGCTTGCTCATTTTCAGCAGGGACTCAATTTGCTATAGCAACTCTATCTTCCTTGACAAAAGGAGTACATTTCTTTTAAATGCCATCTGTCCTAAGGTATAGTTGTCTACTCTGCCTTTAGTCTGCAGGACCCAGCAGCTTAAATACAAGAGCAATTAGCAGGTGTTAACAGTGCTAACTGCCTGCACTTAAGTTTTGCAAGGTGTCAGAAGCTGTCAGAATCTGTCCATCAAAACTGTACCACAATGCATGTGTAAATAAATGGAAAATTAAAGGGTAATATATGGTATGGTTTGGGGCACAGCAATTTGTCTGTGAAAACTAATTGTCCATATTATCAGGGTACGTTAAAAGTGGAGTGCACTGTATTCACTGCTTAAGCCTTGCACATGACATGAATGCCTGCACCATTTGCCAGGGTTTTAACCAAGCTACACAGAAAAGTAAAAGAAAAGCTTTAGAAACCTTTTAAAAATCAAGGCCTTGGAGGTCAAACAATGTGCATTGCGTCTTCCCCAGCTCCTTCCAACCCTAGCTCACCATCAACATGTCGCTCCCCATAGTCACCCGTGCCAATGGCTGAATTGTCAAAAAAAGATGAATGCAAGAAGTCAGTAAAGTCATCAAAGAAACCCCACCACCCTGACATACAAAGGCATAGGATAAGAATGCCTCTACTGCTACTGTAGGTCTAAATTTCCTCAGAAAGATAGAGGTAAATCTGCTGAAAAAGACAGAACCTGGACATTGTCTTCTGGTTCCGCTGCCCCCCAACCATCTCACAGACACTTAAGTCAGGGTCTGGCGCACAGATTCACAGCGGATACCACCATCGGGCTCTGTTTCATCAGTGGTTCAGTTGTTAATAACACTTTTGGGGCCCATGGACAAGCAGTTGCTGTTCCAGACAGTGTCCACCCTTTTTTCATAACTTCTGCCTCAGGCTCTGCCGTCCATGCTAACCCCTGATCTGTCACCATTGACCTCATCAATCACCATTGATCTCATCAGTGCCACTGATGATTCTATTCTGGTGCCACAGTCAGTCATGGGTTTCCTACACTAATGCCTATGCCTTTGACATTGCCTCCTCCATGGCTTCCTTCTCCTGCTGGTGACCCACTGCCTAGTACTGTTGAGGAGGAGGAGGAACTAGAATGTAATACAGATTTCATGGAGAAGGAATATGAAGAGGAAGGTCCCCACCCACCCTGATATGGTAGGCTCCAGTTCCATTTTGTCGTACGGTAGTAAGGATAGTATACAGTATACACTTAGAGCTCTTCCTGAGGATGCTTCTTTTCAGGCTTTTCTCAGGCAGGTTCGATCCACTTTTAGCTTTACTGCTGAAGAGGACAACTCCTCTAAGAAGAATGTCTGTGAGATTCTAGAGGTACCCTCTTTGCCCACGGTCATTGTTCCCGCTATCCATTTGGCTTTGGAGGAGGCCACTATGGCTGCTTGGCATTGGCCCTGTGCTTTCCCAGCTGTGCCTTGTAACACAGATAATATCCTGCCCCTGCTGACAAGCATTATTATGCTTCTCAGCCTGAGATGGAATCAGTGGTCACCATGGCTGCCCACAACTTGTCTAAGGCTCTGAAACACAAGAGCACTCTTCCTTCTGATGAGAACTCTAGGAAACTGGATGTGATGGGCAAACAGACATATGCTTCTGTGTCCCTTGGCAGTAGGATTGCCTCAGACCAGGCTCACATGATAACATATCAGAATAGCCTGTGGGAATCTATGGCTACCATGGCTGACAAGCTGCCTTACAGACTGGCTAAAACTGAAGTCCAGCAGACTGTTGTCCATGGTTAAGAGGCTGGTAAGCACCTTTTATGTTCTGCTTGTGATGCTTCTGATGCTGCAACTCATGTGGCTGCTTTTGGAATTTGCCTTCACGGCACTCATGGCTATGGGTGGCTGGCTTTGCTACTGATGTTCAGCAATTGGTCCTTAATGCTCCCTTCAGAGGTATGGAGCAGGAACAATGGACACTGCATGCAGCCAGTGAATACTGCAGACACTGATGTTAAGTTGCTAACTCATGGTTTATTGATGTAGAAGTGCAGCACCGAAAAACTCCAGCACCTCAGGTCTTAGCATGACTCTTCTTCAGAGGGTGTGGCTACATAATCACAGGTACACATTTAAATACTGAAATAGTTGTGTACACGTAATCACTGACATAATCACAAGTATACAATTAAGTATCAAAGACATTGTGTACACATCATCACTTCAAATTTAAACATAGCCATTTTTCACATATAAACCATGTCATACCATAGCCATAGTGCAAAAATGAAATAATACTTTAAGTGCCAATGCATGTAATACAAAAACAAGTTAATAAAAAAAGAGATTGCTGGAGATCAATAGTAAATATGTTCCATTCATAACAACTGGCTCCCAATGAGAAAGACGTGAAGGGAGCAGTGGGGGGGGGTTAAAAAAGAAGGAAAATTATGCAAGCAATAATACGCAATAGGGTGGGTGGTATTGAGATATACCAGACAGCCCAGGGGTGTAATGAGGCCCAACACCACAGGCTGAGGGCCTTATAGCTCCTGGCAGGTCCAGTATATAACAATACCACCCACCCTGGAGGGTATTATTGTGCTTATAAAATTGGCTGCATGTAACATTTTCCAGTGCAGTTGCTAAAATAAAAAATATATAAATATATAAAAAATTACTACAAATGATATGAAAGAGTGTTTTGTTGGTAAAGTAGTCTCTCTACTGGTATACTTGCCAGTAGAGGGTAATGCAGTGTAAGACAGTTCTTTTACAGTTTTCCGAATGGTGTCTTGTTTCTGTTATTGCTCTCCCCCTCTTCTGTAGTACTCGTCCCATCTCCTTCACGCGAATGCTTACAGTTTTCCCCGAATGCTTACAGTTTTCCCCTTTTTTTCTCCCTTGTGTACTTCATTTGGGAACCCCTGATCTACCACTGAAATCTAGAATGAGAGGGAGTGCAGCAGGTATCGTGGCAGAGACATGGAGTGTGATGAGATGAGGGATCGGGGTTCAGAGATTTCTCTCACAATGATGTGAAGGATGTGAAACATGGGTGGATTTTGTTATAAAAAAAATGAAAGAAATATATATGCTTATAAAATGGGCACAGAATTTCCTAAATCCTGATTGGCTAGAAGCCTTTGCCAGCCGTGTCCTCATAAGGACATATCTTTTCAACCAGCACTAACTGTGCCAGGAAAAATGCAGCACACACTTAAATCAATGCATGGCACTGCTGTCTGCTGCAGCTCTGACCTTAGCCAGCACCCAACGGAGCCAGGAGAGCATTGCCACAATTCACAAACGGACAAAGAAAGTATATTCAGTGTCCCCCTTCCTCCACAAACAACTACACTTTTAACTTTAACCGTGTTGTACCTCTGTTTTTCCTCCATTAGTGGTGTGGCAGCACTATTTCTACAGTCTCTGGCCCTCCTATCCTCAAGTGTCAGCGCCCCCCCCATCCCGCCTACACAGCAAAGAAGTGAGTGACTGGGACAATCAATAAAAGAAAAACAAATTCTGTTCCCCCTAGTTCTATGTCTGCTCCATTCTAGTGAAGTGCCATTGTGCTGTGAGCCTGAAAAAAAAAAAAAAACAGAAAGCACACAGTACGACAGCTTACAGACCAAGCGAGCCTCACTTTCAGAAAACTACAGGCGCGAGTGAGCGTGTGTTGCCATAGCAATGCTCGCTTCGAGCTTGCGCTGTTTTCTCTCAGCCATGGACTCACGCTCTCAGTTTTCAACTGTCTGCAACTTCTATAAAGCAAAACAGAGCAAAAAGACACATATTCCTAGATTTTTTTGAACACACAGTTCCATACCTTAAATGTCTGACAGGACATCATGTTGCAGTACTGACAACACTCGATCACATTGTATTAGACTATGAAAACAAGACAACTTCTTCCCTAACAATGCGTCAAAATGGCAGGATAAACTAGATAGGTGTTTAAATAAATATTTCTTTAACACTTATGACATAATTGGGTGTGTGAGTAGCTGGTAGTGCAGACACACATAGCAGGATCAGATGTGTGGGTAGCTGGAGCTCCATTCAAACAGAATGACATGGACTACTTTTTATTATTTTCTAATCAGCATATTTTTTTACTCTTTTTTTACATACACTTAGTGTATGTATTTTTTTTTAATTGAGATATTTGCTAGGGGCTCGTTTTATAAGCGCAATAAGACACTCCGAGGTGTGGTTTACGGCCTGATAAGAACACTTCTCAGGTGCTAAAGGCACTTGGCGCAAGTGCCTCATGCCTTATAAAGCACCTGGGGTGTGCTCTTATCAGGCCATAACCCACACCTCGTCGTGTCTTATTGCTGGCATCTATGTTCTCTGTAGAGTGGGTGTGCAGGGAGGGTGAGCCAGGCTGTCTTGGAGTAGCACTGATTATGGACATGTTAGTGCTACTTCTTTGAAGTAGAAAAGCTGATTTTCCATTTTGTTTTTAAAATTAAAATGTTGCCTTCAACCTGTGTTACTCTGTACAGGTTGCTTCTCACTTGTGTGTGTATGGCATGGAAACAGTTCCTATACAGTATCGAACGTGGGGGCTTTCTCTGTAAGCAAGTAGAAAAAACAACAGTGGTTAATTTTTCAATCAAATGGTGGCACAGGGATATGTTTTGGTAAGTGGGCACTACCAGCTAGCAATTTTTTTTTAGCAAGCATTGTTAAATTAATTTATGGCTGGAAGAGGTCAATCAGATTTCAGGATTTGTCAAGCTCATTTTCTAACAGAAATTAGTGGAAAATAAAAAAAACACATAAAAGGAAAACAAAGGCACCAATATAACATGACATCTGCCACAGAGGAAATTTAGAAGGTCACAAATTCCCTCAGAGACAATTAAAACAAGTTAAGCAATGTCACAGGTAAAGTAAATAGGTACAAAACCAAAAGCAGGATAGTGGCATCATAAGAAAAGAACTGAGCAAAGTGTCAGACTTGAGCCTATAGGTTTTAATGGGTATTTTTTGTAAATATTAAGTCAGCGAAAGAAGTTCCTCAATGCTGCTTAAGATAGTGTGAAGAGAAAAGTGTAAATACACTGGGCTAATTAAGTCTAAATATTGCATACATAGGGGAACTTAGAGAATGTGTACAGTGTGCCTGAAAATCTTGTAATGTCAGATACTTACAGAAAATCAGTGGCAGACAACACCTCCTGCAGGCTCATACTGCCCATCACAGACACACCCTAGAGTCATTGACATATGGGCAATTTGTACAGCTTTGGCGTAATTGTTCAAATTTACAGGTTTATGACAGGCCACTGAGCTCAGCAATTGTTTCTTGCAAAGGGGTTACTCTACTAGTGTTGAACTTGGGGAAAAAAACAAGCTGCTGTGCAAATCATTTACAATAAAATACTTGTTCAACCTATATGCTCATCTCTGGCACTGTTCTCCGGTCTTTTCTTATGATGCCACTTTTCCTGCTTTTGCATTTGTACTTGTTCACATTACCTGTGGCGTCATTTAATTTGTTTGATTTTTCTCTGGGGGAATTTGTGACTTTCTACAATTCTCCCTATACTGGTGCCTTTGTTTTACTTTCATGTGTTTTTGATATCCCGCCATTTTCTTACAGGTTTCCTTCTTTTTTTACCTCCACCTCCACCTCTTTCTCATTGTGCGACAGTTGTTATGAATGGAACATATTTACTACTGATTTTCAGCAGTCTCATTTTTTATTAATTTGCTTTTATATATTATATGAATGGGCACTTTTTTTTTTCTTCATTTTTTGCTGTATGGGTGTTACATAGAAATATGACAGCAGAAAAGGATCGCCAGGCCCACCCAGTCTGCCTAGTTTGCCTAGGTATCCCCTTAGGCCTTTACAATAGCCCCCTTCCCAACATCCCCTTGTGTTTATCACATGCCCTCCTGAACCCTCCTACTGTCTTCTCACTCACCACCTCCCTCGGCAGCCCATTCCCATTTTCACCCACCCCTCTCAGTGAAGAAGTCTTTGCTAGGGTTACCTCTAAATCTCCCCCCCCTCCGATTTGGAATTCATGTCCCCTCACCCTGGGCCTCTCCTTTAGCTGGAAAAGGCTCTCCACAGGCACCTTATTGATACTCTTGACATATTTAAATGTCTCAATCATGTCACCCCTCTATGACTATGTCTCCTCTGCTCCAGTGACCACATGCCTAGGTCATTCTGTCTCCCCTCATATGGTAAGTGATCGAGCCCTCTCACCATCTTCATCGCCCTCTCTGACCTCATTCTACCCTCTCCCCATCTTTCCTGAGGTACGACCTCCAGAACTGGACCCTATACTCCAGGTGTGGTCTAACCAGATGGGTGTATAGGGAACTATGACCTCTCTCTCCTGCTGGATATTCCTCTCCCTATGCAACCTAATATCCTGCTGGCTCTTGACACTGCCTTTCCACACTGCTTTCCCACCTTCAGGCCCCATGAAATGATGATGCCTAGTTCCTTTCCTTCTTCTGTAACTTGCAGGGATCTTCCCCCCATCTGGTATTCAGCTTTCCTGTTTTTTCTGCCCAAGTGCACGATCTTACACTTTGTCGTATTGAACGACAGTTGCCATTTTGTGGACCATTCTTCTAACCTCTCCAGACCTCTATGCATCATCTCCACCCCTTCTTGCATGTCCACTCTGTTGCAGACCTTTACATTGTCCGAAAACAGACTCATCCTCCCTTCCAGACCATCTGCTATATCCCCTATAAAGGTCTTAAAATGAAGTGATCCTAGCACCAACCCTTGGGGAACCCCACTGGTGACCACAGACTTCTTCAAGGGTGCCCCGTTTGCCAATACCCTCTTTGTTCTGCCCTCCAACCAGTTCATGATCCACCATATTACCCCCTCCCCCAACCCCAGGCAACCCATTTTATGCATTAGTCTTAGATGCAGCACTGAGTCAGATGCTTTCCTGAAATCAATGTAGGCCACGTCTACCGAACCCCCGATCCACCCCCTTTGTGAACCAGTCAAAAAAACTCTATCAAGTTCCTTTGACAGGATCTGCCCTTGGTGAATCCATGTTGCCTCGTGTCCCAAAGTCCACTTGTCTCCCGGTAACTGTTGATTCTGTCCTTGATCAGTTTTTCCATGAGTTTGCCCACCACAGATGTCAAGTTCACTTGCCTATAGTTGCTCACCTTATCCTTTGCCCCACCCTTGTGAAGGGGTACCACGTCCACCCATTTCCAATCATTATGTACCACCCCCGATTTTAAGGAGTTGTTGAAAAGGGTGGTCAAGGGAGCAGCCAGTACCTCCTTCAGTTCCCTCAAAACCCTTGGATGCACCACATGGCCTTGTCTACCTTCAATTCCTTAAGCTGCCTCAGGATCTCCTCCCCCTGAAAAGGACTCATGTCCACCCCTTCCCCTGCAGCTTGTGCTTTCCTAGAGCTACCTCCTTCCAGTCCTCTTCCTTTATGAATGCTGAACAGACATAACTGTTCAGCAGTTCAGCCTTCTCCTGGTCCTCCACCACCCTCTCCCCTGACCTGTTTTTCAGACCAGGTATCCCCTTCTCTGTTTTTCTCCTTTCATCTATATACATGTAGAAGGTCTTGTTCCCCCTCTTGATCGCCTTAGCAATGTTCTCCTCCATCCATGCCTTTGCTAACCTGACCTCCCTCCCTTCCCACCTTCCTCTGCCTAAGTTCCTAGCTATCTAGCTAGAAATGAATCACAGTCCTGCCTGAGCTACCTACAGCCCAGTGATCTGTGCTCGAGTTTGGTTTCCTGCTGGCTCACATCGATAATGAACTGAGTTTAGCTCCAAAACAAGGATGGGACTCATGCTGTGCCCTAGTAAGCGTTTCAGGTGCAAACTGCAGTTTGTGGTTCAACTGGTCTGCACCATTCAGACCAGGGTGAACCAGTCAAACTAGTCTGCCCGTTTGCCCCAAAAGTTTGCAACCATCTGAAAGAATTGAACACCCGAAGTTTGAGGTGTTCAATTTTGTGGTAGAACTGAACTTTCAACCCTCTATTTGTGGCTTTTGCCTCCCAGATGGTGGGCTCTCCTAATTCTAAGTAAGAACTTTCCAAAATGTTGGCATGCTGCATTACTTTTTGTTACCAGAAGACTATCAAGCAGCTTCCCCAATCCTGTTTGTGCACACTGCACTCATGGTGTTACAAATTCATAGATTCATAAATTCATAGAAATGTGTCAGTGGAAAAGGACCCTCCTGGCCCATCGAGTCTGCCCATTCCCCCCTCTACTTGTTCACCCCTCCAAGATTCCCCCCCTTCCCCTGACAATTCCGTGGCTTATTTTCACAGTGTATCTGCTGCTGACATCTTTACTGCTGCCACTTGGGAGTACTGTGGACAGATTCACTAAATATTACATTGTGAACATCATCTCTCATAGATGTGCTGGATTTGTCCTTACTGTCCTGCATGGCCTCCTATTTTAGGATCATTTGATCCTTCCTACCACCCACTGTGCTCTGGTACTGCTTAGAAATTGTTCCAAGATGTGGCTCAACTGAGGGAATGTCCTTACCATAACAGTAGCTCCTCACGAGAAACTCCTCTATTGAGCCAGCATTCTCCTGCCCACCTTCCCCCTTTTCTATCAGGTGGTTTCTGGTTGTCCTGCCTGCTGTTACATGTTCGTTTTCCTCATGTCTGCTTGGGGCATTCTAATACTGAGGTTTCCACATCCTCTCCTGTGTTCCTGGTTTGGTCCTGGTTGCTTTGGCCCCTGCTGGTCTGATGATCATCCAAGCTTGTTGCAGGAGGGGAACTAAGGTGCATTAGTGCCACCCATGTTATATAGGTGGTAACAATGAATGTCAATGTGGATCCAGCTAGCAAATGTTTCTGGGTGGTCCTGACTCCAACGGCTTACAGTCCATGATGCAGTTCAATGGAAGAGATTTACTCGAAGATTGCTATGGTGAATAACTGCTTTTTCCCAGCTGTTGAGACATTTTCTAAATACTCAGTCCTGAGTCAAGGAAGTTTGTTTTCATGGTCCCTAGCCAAGGTGCTCTCTAGGGCTGTGCAAAATGTTAAATTCTGACAGAACACAATTCCACGGAATTTTAGGAAATTCTACAGATTTCTGTCAGTAGCGGAATTCCGACATTCTGCATATGAAAGTTATTTTGTGGATTAAAAAATCCACAACTTGCATAAACCGTGGATTCTTCTTCTGCAATCCCATGGAAACTTATTATGTGATTTACATGAGGGGTTGCTAGAGATTCTGAGGGTTTTTTAAAATCTTCAGGGGCCCGTGTTTTTATGTACATGGCCCATTCCCTTTAGAATTCTCTACCCTGTCTGCTTCGGCAGTGTGCATCCGTGGAGGAATTTAAAAAGGCCTTAAAGATCTATTTATGGTCAAAGGTTTACACCTGACAATGATATTTTATTGTATTTTTATGAACTCAGCAGTTTTAGATTTGTGTTTATTTTTGCTCTGTGTGTAATTGTTGTACGGCGCCTTGGTTATAAGAAAGGTGCGGTATAAATAAAGAGTAAGTATTAGTATTATTAAGAAATAAAACTGTGTCTACCAAAAATGATAGCGCTTTAGTGTAGGTGGACAACTACTGAAAGATACCAGTGGAAGTTGCAAAATTCCTGTTAAATTTATCAAATTAATCTTATAATTAATCAGGTTACAAACTCCTTCAAAAAGTGTGTGGCCTTTGTGATTGTAAGCTCCACCACTGGTGGTGGTGGTGGGGGGAGGGTTCTACTTCACAAAGAACTGAGCTTAACCTGGAAGTCATTTTTTCCTGTGAAGACTATTTTCCAAATACTGCTTATTATACAGCCATTGCTCCATTTTTTCTGGCTGGTTAGTTATCTTAGAGGTTGTTAATGACTAACGTACTGGTGGTGAAGACCATTTTACCAGTGGTAGGCAAAGTCAGAGACATTTTTCTGAACTGTGATTCATCACTGGGCACAATTCTCATACTTTTTGCTCGAAAAAGTGCTCACCAACATGATTGCCAATTCACCAGCAAATTAGTCTTTCCTGGATGAAGCAAGAACTGCACTAGTGAAAACTATGTGAATTGTGGCCGTTCAGTGGCTGCCTTTCGCACACACAAAAGCCCAAAAGCTTAAACTCCCATCCTATCCACTGTGGCATTACTTCCCACCTCCTACCACCTCCCAGATACTTTTTATTAATGCATCTCCCTCCCATCCCTGCTTGCACTCACTCACCCCACCCTGGAGAATTTTACATAAGGGTTCCCTAGCCCCACCACCCACCCATGCGCAACCCCCCCCCCACATCCCCAACCCGACCAGACACAGATGTTAATAATTCTCCTCCCCACCCCTACCTCTGACCCAATTTAAAAGTTCAGCAAGGACAATAAACTACATCATACATTTCTAATATGTTATTTCCAGCCAGTGTGTAAAATCTAGGAACACCTATTGATTTATTTTTTCTAATTGTTTGGCCAGGTGAGACATACTAAGCTGAAAGCTTGCTTACAGGTGCAACCTGGGAGCACAGGGAAGTTAAGTGACTTGCTCAGGGTCACACAGTATATGCAAGTGAGGGCTGTGGGATTCAAACCCAGGTCACCAGATTTGCAGCTCAGAGCCTTAAACCATCATGCTATACTACCTCCCTTAAACTGCCGACAGAATTAGAATGTATTGGAGTTCTGGACTGATATATCAGTCCACGGCCCTGCAAAGGTTAAAGTGCTACTAAAGATGGAACAGTAATGGAATGTGAACTAGTATTTAAAAATCAGCTTCCAAAGAAAATCTTACAGGTTAAAGGCAGTTACCCTGTAAGTGCCTTTCAGCACCAGATGAGTTGTCTGTGTGTCCTTGGGTCTGTAACTGGCTAGGCTAGCCTACACTCACCTGTCCAAAAGGTAGACAAATCCAATTGTGCACGTTTAGCACCAGAAGTGAGACTTTACAAGCTGATTAATATTAGTAGCGCAGAAAAGTAAAGCAGCTACAGAAGTGAGCCACTGCTGTGCTGTGCTTTAGGAGAGAAAGTATAATTCTAGAGCTAGAGATAGGTACCATGAACTTGGAAAACACAAGAATCACTGCTGGCGCAGATGAGTATCTTTCTCTTTTAATATCCTCTGGGACCTAATGTGACTGAGACACTGCAGTAAGATTGGGCACCTATCTCAGAATGCCTCAGTGGAAGCTACAGAGAAAGTCAAAATGAATAATTTGAGTACAATGTAGTGCCTGAGAAATGAGAGTGCAAGAAGGAAATTAATTTTTAATTCTCATTCATCCAATGCCCTTTCTGAAGAAAGACTGGCAGCTGGACCGATTTGTGCCAAACTGTGTGTGACGGTATTTGCATTATGACTTACTGTGTCCTGTTGAAAAGTTGGGAACTAAACTGAGAATTTGCCCCTGACCTATGCAGGGTGAATTGGATTACAATCCATCCATTCATTTATTTACATAACAAGGCATCTAGAATTAAATTTGACACCCTCGCACATTCGCATGGCAAGGGAATATTGGAACCCTGTACACTGAAATAGACCACTGTGTGGTGTAAACAGCTTCACTACATTGTTACTGCAGTCCACTTATAAGTACACAGTTTCTCTTATTGAAAACTTAGAAACAGAGATGCCTCTCCCTATGCATCCCAGCATCCCCCAGCCCCAAAAAAGCTGGTCAGGAAGATAAATCTTAGTCGATCTTTAATATGGCTCTAATAACACCTAGGGAAGGAAGCATGATCTTCTTCAAGGACTAAACACATAAAAGAAAACTAGCACTGACCCACTTCACTGGATGGACTTGGTAGCACCTGAAGCACTCCTGATGCACTTAACAATTGAGACTGAACTCCATAGCTGTGCAAAATAGAAGCTTTTATTAAAGTGCAAGGCAAATTCCACATTGGCTGGTTGGCTAACAAACAGCACCCATGACCAATGTTTCACACCCCAAACTGGTGCTGTATACTGTGGATGGCCTCATACTACTCAATTCATTCTCTTCTACCACTGACTCAGCATCTGACCAAAGGAGCACACCTCAGATCCTGAAATCTGCACTGCGTTGCTGTTGTTATTTTATATTTAATTGTCAATATGTTACTTCAACATTATTTGGGGCCTGTGTTTTCTGTTCCCTGCTTTAGGATGTATGGCAGTTGCAGATCTACTTCGATGTATGCTGCTGCTGTTGTGGCATTCCCACCTGCATGTCGGCTGCTGCTGGCTGTCCCACAGATGTTGCAGCCTCCCACCCATGCTGGCTCTTTAGTCTCCCATTTATGGTTATTGTTGCTGTCCCTCCTGATGTTGCTGTTGGTTTCCCATCAGTTGTTACTGTTAGTCTCTTGCCCTCTGGACCTTGGAGTCAGTTTCCCACAAAATCCCACCCATGCAACCTCCATTGATGGTCTTCTGGTTCCCTCCTTCTGGATTCCAGTGGGTGAGTTCTGGTCATTGTATTATCTTTGCCACTCTGATCATCCTTTGGGACACCAAGGTTGGTTCCTGGCATTTTAGCCCTGCCGCCCTGTTTCCTCAGGCCTCGTGCCTCATTTCAACTCCAGCCCCATCTCAGGTTATTTATCCTAGCCTCCCTCCACTGTGATGACAAGAATGATGACACATGATCTGAGAGAGGAGGTCTTAATAAACTCTCTGTCCGCACAACTTCATGAATGGAAAACTAACCCTTATTTATTTATTTTTTTATACAAAAATGAAATTACCTTTATAAAACATAGTGTTCATTCTACTTAATTATTTCAATGCAAAAGAAGGAAGAATAGCATAGCTGTGGTGCTGATTGATACTTCTTAGAACTAGGAAGTATCTTTCCCAGCCTCTCAGTATAATGAAAAAACAACTGAGTTTCCAGTCAGTCCAAGTAGCCTGGCCATGGGCTGGGAAAACTAAGTGAGTGTGTGTGTGTGTGTGTGTGTGTGTGTATGTGGGGGGGATCAGCTGCGAGTGCAGAAGGAGGGCCAGGGTGAGGCAGTTTGCAAAACAACACTTATCCAACATGACTTTCATACACACTGTATCCCAAAGTGTTTTACAAGGCACAGAAGTTCCATACTGGTAGCACAGGGACTTGTAGAACAGAATAGAATTTCCAGTGCCCAACGTGGCCTGACAGTGAATACAATAATGTGGCCCCCTTCCCCAATAAACTGACAGATCCAGTGCCCAACATGCCTCATCAGGGAATAGAAAATAAATCTGCCTCCCCCCTTCCAACTACTTGACCTGTTCAATACCCAATCCAGCCATCAGGGAATAAAAAACAAATATTTACCTCTCTTCCAAACTACCTGATGGGTCCAGTATGCAGCCCAACCTATCAGGGAATTAAAAAAAATGTCCCCCTCCAACCAACCACTTGATGGATCCAATGCCCAATGTGGCCCATCGGGGAATAAAAACATCTGTCCCCTTCCCCAAACTGCCTGACAGGCTGAATGCCCAACCTGGGCCATCAGCAAATAAAAACAAAATGTGGCCTCCCCCCCCAACTACCTACCTGACAAAGTTTCACAGTAGCAGCACTCATATTGTAGGTGCCCCCTGGTGAAGGCTGTGTGGTGAAGCACTGAGGCTGAGGCTTGTGGTTCATACTTGCACTTCCAGTAAAGTAAATTTGTGAATACTGATTTCATGCATGTGATTATCTACGTGTGCTGCTACTGTGGATTTCTGTTTGTGTGGGGCTGGCCACCCCCTTAATAGCACTGACCCTGGGATTGATTTGCAGCAACATCTCTGGAACTATTACCTGCCTGACAAGTCTGGTGCCCAACCTGGCACGTCAGGGAATAGACACATTTGGCCCTCTCCCCCAACCTACTTGACAGGTCTGGTGTCCAATGCAGATAATCTGAGAATAGAAAAATGGTGATATGGAAAGGGGCTATAAGTGAGTTTGGTGCGAAGGAATGAAACTAATTGCCTGGTGTTGGGTGGATTTGAACCACTGTGAACAACGTAGAGAGCATTGCTGTAGAGCAGTGCTGCTGTGTCAAAGCCTCCTTGTTGGCATTGTATACACAAAATCTGTAAACCTGATGTTGGATGTGGTTCTCATCTAACTACAGTTAGATCAGTGAGACAGGTGAGGGAATAAGACCTGCTGCAAAAATAATGACAACACAGAAAAGACAAGACCAGCCCTTTGGCACTAGCCAAATCTTGTTAATTATCTTCACCTTCCCTGTTATAGTCCTGTTAGGCAATCTCTGTAATCCCTAGTGTGGGAAAAGGGGGGGAACAGCTGCTGGTGCCCCCATGACCAAACTGAGTATCATCATCCTATAATCAGTGGGCAGGATCACAATGTATAAATGAATGCAGGCACTAGGCAGGTAAAATCAGTTCAAAACTATAGCTGAGTGGGATTTTTGTATTCCAGGTGCAGAACCATGCTGGATTCTGTTGTCCTTGGTGGTGGTGGTTGTTGCCCTCACTGGTGGTGATTCATTGGGGAAAAAAATAATTATGCAATTCTGTTACTAAAGTAGTTAAACATTCTGAAAATATTAATAATAATAATCTTTATTTATATAGCGCAGTTCAGAGAATCAAAGCGCTTTACAATAATTGAGCTAATAAATATTAAAACTATAAATTGATTAAAATTCATCAGCAATATAAATCAGATCATATTCAGGTAGTAGAGAATGCTTGATTAAATAAAAACATCTTTAGTGCCCTTTTTTTTAAATTAGTATTTATGGGTGTTTCTGGGTTTTCTCCCGTCCCACTCCCGCATGTTCCTGACGTGATGCATGCATGTAGAGGCACGCGTATGTACGTCTTGCAGGACACCCCACCTACCGGTCACTGGGTACTGCCTGTGCTCATCACCAAATCTCCATCTCAGTCCTGCTCCTGCCCTCCCCCCATGCCGACACCCCGGTGACCCGAGGTCATTCCCAGACCCGGGTCACCGCACAGCGGAGGTAAAGCATCTAGCACCTCAGCCCTCAGTACCACTGTGCCAGTTTTTAATGCCGTTTTAAAGCTCTCCACAGTCAGGCACTCACAAACCCAATGAGGTAGAGAATTCCACAAGGTGGGGGCCACAAATGCAAATGCTCGTGCCCCTGATGTCTGCAACCAACCCTTGGGAATCTCTAGCAATCCCGCATCGGTGGAGCGCAGCAGACGGAAGGGGCAGTAGGGTCACAGAAGCTCTTATAGATAACCTGCCTGTGTAGGGCTTTGTAGGTCAGCAAGCTGACCTTGAAGGTGATCTGCCATTGAACTGGTAGCCAGTGCAGCTCACGCAGCACAGGTATAATATGGCTAGATTGAGGAAGCCCAGTTAGTAACCTGGCTGCTGCATTCTACACCAACTGCAGGCAGTGGATATCAACCCCAGTAGCCCAAGGTACAGAGCATTGCAATAGTCCAGATGGGAAGTCACGAAGGCATGGACCAGTGTTGTAAGATCATCAGGCGGAACTAGGTGTTTTATCCTAGTGATATTCCTCAGATGGTAAAATGAGGACTTGATGACGGATGACACCTGAGATTTCAGGGTCAGCCCCTCATCAAGAATAATGCCCAGACTCCGCACCTGTTCAGAGGTCCTCAGCTGGCGGCCCCCAAGTATAAGTCCCAATGCCTGCCCTGGCGAAGACCCCTCTACTCGATGACCCGGGTTCACAACCAAAACCTCAGTCTTGTTAGGATTCAGCTTCAGCCAGTTGACACGCATCCAGTCCTGGATCTCGGATAGGCAGTTATCAAATACCGAGACCGCTACATCCTGTTCAGTTGGAAAGGACATGTACAGCTGAGTGTCACCTGCATAACAGTGAAAACTCAGACTGTACCACCTTACAATGTCCCCCAACAGCAACATGTACACCATGAACAACATGGGTGGCAGCACAGATCCCTGCAGAGCCCCACATGGCAGGGAGAATATGTCAGAGGAATAAATCCCAGACACTCTTCTCTGAAACCTGCCAGTGAGGAAAGAGTGGAACCATCTGAAGACTGTACCTGACATTCCACAGATCAACCACAGGTGTTCTAGCAACACGCCATGGTCCATGGTGTCAAATGCCATGGAGAGATCAAGGAGTACTAGAATGGTATGACTCCTCAGATCTCTTACTAAAAGGAGGCCAGTGAGCACCTGAACAAGGGCAGTCTCATTACTGTGCCTCTTCCTAAATCCTGACTGGAAGGGATCAAAGATGTCATGGATGGCAAGGTGCTTCTCCAGCTGCAGCATGACCACCTTCTCAATAACCTTACCAACAAAGGGAAGGTTAGAGACAGGCCTGTAGTTGGTGAGACAATTCAGGTAGAAAGAAGATTTCTTAAAGAGGGGCATCACCACTGACTCTTTCAGGGAGTCCAGAAACTCCCCGATCTCTAGCGAGCACCGGACAATCTCAGCCAGGAAGGGGCCAACAACCTCAACACACCCCACAAGGAGATGGGTTGGGCTTGGGTCCAAACCATAGTAAGTCAGCCGCATACTCTGGATGATCATCATGACATCCAAGATCACCACCTGGTCAAAAGCCGACTAACATGGCCGAGACCCCGTGGTCTCCTCCTGATCACCACAAGATCCAATGGGCTGGCTGAACTGATCTCTGACCTGATGTCAGCAATCTTATCAGCAAAGAAGCGAGCAAACTCATCACATCTCTCTTGTGACAAAGCTCTCCATGACTGTAGGCAGGCTAGATTGCACAGTCTGTCCACAGTATGGAAGAGCTGAGCAGGTCAGTTCCATGCAGCAATAATCTTCCTGGACAGGAACTCTACCTTCTTATGGGAGATCACTGATTGATAGTCTGCATAATGTGACATCAGTCTAAGCTTGTCGGCATCAAGGCCAGATTTCCTTCAGCAATGCTCCAACCTTCACCCAACTCTCCTCATCTCCCTCAAGGTCTCATCAAACCATGGAGACTGGGGGCAAAGGGAGAGGGGGCCAACACAGACAGGAGCAATGGAATCCAGAGCCACCACTATGGCACTATTATAGGCCTGTAGTAGATTCTCTGGTTCCATGCTTGCACTCGGGACTCCCAATTGGTCCAGTACTGCAATCAGGCTGTCTGGGGTTATGCCCCTTATTGGGCCTATAAGGGGGTGCCTGGAGATTGAATCTGATAGTGTAATGGTCAGACCATCCGACTGGCTCCACCACCAAGTTGGCGCTCTCCATACCCAGTAGGAAGACCAGATCCAGTGAATGATCTGAAATATGGGTTGTAGTGGAAGGTACCTGTGTGAAGCCCAGTGAAATCATCAGCTGGAGGAAGTCCTGCCCAATGCATGAGAGTTCATCGATCCAAGCGTTGAAATCTCCCAGTACCATCACTCTGGGGGACTCCAACACCGTGTCGATGACGAAGTCTGTGACTTCCTGCAAAAATTGCCTCCCATCCCCTGGTGGATAGTAGCTGAGAAGAATTTTGCACCCCACACCTGCACCCAAGATACACTCAAAGGATCGGGTCTCCCCTACCAGCACATCTACCAGGCCCAACTCCGTTATAAAATAAATGGCAATGCCCCTGTCCCTGTGATCCAGCCTTGGGCGGTGTATCACCGGAAAACCATCCAGAACAGCTGCCTCAAGAATTGGGCCAGCGCTGGCATCCAGCCAGGTCTCAGTGATGCACATCAGAGCACATGATCTGACAAGATCAGCAATCACTGCCATCTTGTTCTTGATAGACCTGGCGTTACTCAACACCATCCGAGTAGGATGAGAATCCAAAGCAGACTGGGTCATTGATGTTACAGAGTTTACTCTGGATTGGCAACAAAAATTAGCTATATTTTTGGCAAGCATCTGAGGACTACTTTAATGCAGAAACATAGAATGTGTCGGCAGATAGGGGCCGCTGGGCCCACACAGTCTGCTCATTTTTTTAACTTTAATTTTTTGGTGTAGACCCGACTTGATCTACGGCACCATCTCTTCCCTCCCTTCTTGTCGCTGTTCCAAGCATTTTTGAACCCAGCCACTGCTTTTGCCCTCACTGTCTCCGCTGCGTGGCTGTTCCAGGCATCCACCACCCTTTCTGTGTAGAAGTACTTCCTCACATCCCTCCTGAATTTACCCCCTTTCAGCTTCATAGCATGCCCTTTTGTTCGAGAGCACATTTTTCTCTGAAAAATACCCCCCATACCGTATTAATCCCTATGAGGTATTTCAAGATCTCTATCATACCCCCTCTCTCCCTCCTCACCTCCAGGGTGTACATACAGTATTTAGCACTTTAAGCATCTCCTTGTAGTGCTATTGATGCAGACCCCGCACAATTTTGGTAAACCTCCTGTGGACAGCCTCCACTCTGTCTATGTCCTTCCTGAGTTGTGGTCTCTAGAACTATACACAATACTCTAGGTGAGGCCTTACCAGTGATCTATATAGGGACGACACCACTTCCCCCATCCTGCTGCTGATACCCCTCCTATGCACCCCGGCATCCTACTAGCCCTTCCGATCACCTTGTCACACTGCATGGCCACCTTCAGGTCATCTAATATGATTACCCCTAGGACTATTTATTTATTTATTTATTTATTTCAGTTTAGGATTAATATCTTTGAGTCAAGGACTCATTTTCAAAGGTTCTGAGTCAGTTAAACGAACAGATACAGACAACATAACATATAGCGCAGCAGTGGATTACAAAATAAGGTTACAGAGGGTTACACATACTTTTAAGTTTAACTAATACATAGGAGTCTTGGTTTCACTAGTACATAGGCATCAAACATTGTAAGTTTCACTAGTACATAGTAAGTAACAGCACTAAGTGCGGGCACAGTAGTGTTAGAAACAGGAAAGAGCGGGAGAGGCCAGGGATTGAGTCTCTGCTGGGTGGTACAGGGGGCAAGTGGGGGTGGGGCATGGACGGTTGCCAGAGTGGTAGGCTGAGCTCACCAGTGGTGGCCAGGGGTGAGAATGGGGTGGAGGGGTGGGAAGCAGCCTAAGGTAGGCATTGTCAGATGTTCCCATATGTAGTTGATGGAGTGGGCGATCTGTGGGAGGGGGGTTGACAGTTTATTGTATTGTAGACTATGCAAGGTAGGTATTTTGTGGGTAGGGGGATTTGTTGAAGAGAGTGGGGGGGGGAGTGCAGGGGCAGTGGTTTGGAGGTTAGAGCCAAGGGGTGGGTGGTATAGCTTAGGGGTCCTGAGCATGGGCTAAGTGCGGCAGACACAGATTTTTTTTAGCTCTAGTTGGGAACGAAGCCCAATTTTGAATTGTCTGAGCTTGGTGCATTCTAACAGTGTGGTAGGCAACTCATTGAACCACTTTGGGCACAGGAAGGCGAGTGATCCCTGTGCCAGTTTAGTACGCTTGAATGGCACCTTTTTGTTTGGTCATTGCCAGTATCACTCTGATCCCAGGTTTCTATGGCCCAAGTGCATTATATTGCACTTTTGCACATTAAAACCCAGCTGCCATACCCTTGGCCACTCATCTAGTCTTTCCAGATCCAACCATCCTTTTCACACCCCACCCCAGAGTGTCCACTCTGTTGCAGATCTTAGTGTCATACACAAAGAGGCATACCTTTCCACCCAGTTCCTCTGCTATGTCACTTATAAAGACATTGAAGAGGACTGGTCCCAGCAATGATCCCCTGAAGCACGTCACTGGTTACCCTCCCTTCCTTGTAGTGAACTCTGTTTACCACTATCCTCTGTGTCCTATCCGAAAACCAGTTTTGTAGCCAGGTTACCACTTTATTACCCACCCCCAAGTTCCCCAGTTTGCTTACCAGTCTTCTGTGTGGAATAGTTTCGAAAGCCTTGCTGAAATCCAAGCAGGCCATGCACCACTCCTCCTAGATCCAACTCCTTGGTCACCCAGTCAAAGAATTCTATCAGATTTGTTTGCCATGACCTTCCGCCTGTGAAACCATGCTGTCTTGGATCCTATAATCCACTGGACATGAGATATTACACAATCATTTCCTTTAACTTGCCTGCCACTGATGTCAGGCTGACAGGCCAATAATTGCCCACCTCTTCCCTGCTACCACATTTGTGAAGTAGGACTATTCTGCCCTTCTCCAGTCCCCCGCAACCATGCCGGTCTCCAGTAAACTGTTAAATAGGTCTGTCAGAGGTGCAGCCAGTACCTCCCTGAGCTCCCTCAGCGCCCTTGGATGTACCCCATCTGGCCCCATAGCTTTTTTTACATTCAGGTTAGCAAGTGCTTTCTGGACTTTTTCCTCAGTAAACACAGTAGCATCCATTTCCCACCCTTCAAAGCTCTGGAGCCTTTTCGTGGTCCCTCCACTTCCCCTTCTACTGTAAATACTGAGTGTAAGTACAGTATATATTCAAGATGTTTGCCTTTTCTTGTTCCTCCTCAGTAAGTCCCCTCCCCCCTTTAACTGTACATTCCCTTCCTTTGTCTTTCTTTTTTTGCTAACATACCTAAAAAATGTCTTGTCCCCTTTTGTTACTGCCTGGGTTAGTTTTTCCTCAGTTTGTGCCTTTGCACTCCTCACTGCTTTGCCTGCCTCCCTCTGTTTTCCCAGATACACTTTCTTTTTCTCCTCTCTCTGGGCCTCCTTATATCGTCTGAATGCTACTTATTTAACTTTTATCTTTTCTATTGCCTCTTTTGCAAACCATAGTGGTCTCCTCCCTTTACATTTGTGTACTTGCTTGACAAAGAGGTTCGTTGCCTTCGCTATGCCCTCTTTTAGTTTGTCCCACTTTTCCTTCATCCCCTCAGGTCCTCTGCCCCTGCCAGGTCATTCCTGAGGCATTCACCCATCTTTGCAAAATCAACCCTTCTGAAGTCTAGGACTCGCGCCATTGTGTGATTGGTTTCTACAGCTGTTCTTATGTTGAACCACACAGTACGATGATCACTAGTCCCCAGATGGCTTGCCACCTTCACTTCCACAATACTTTCTCTGTTCATAAACACCAGATCCAGTATTGCCCCATCAAGAGTGGGTTCACTGAATACTGTAGTTGCCTGACTAGTTGTCTGAGGAATGCCGCTGCCAGGAGTCCAGGATGTCCCTGCTTCTAGCTGAAGCTGCTGCAGGGATGCTCTGATTCTTAATTTGGGAGTGTTTCCTAACACAACTGCTTGCTTTATAAAAAAAAATCTAAAAAAAAACAAAAACCAAAAAGGAGAACTAAGGCTCAGTAAGGAGAATGAAAACAGCAGACATGATGGGAGTGGTGTAATGCAGTGGCTGTGGGGAAGCAGTCTTCCAGGAGACATTCTGAAGAATGCAGTGCTGTCCTATCTGCATGCACCCCTCTGGGATGAGGACAGAGGTTTCTCATCTCCAGGCAGAGTTGGCTAGGATTCAGGAGACCTCCTCCCCCACCCAGGGGCCACCAATGCCACCACCGCTGCCTCAAAGGATGCCAGCAAGGAGAGGCGGCTGGCCAACAGTTGTCTCAGGGAGGGTGAGGGAGGTTGGGCAGAAGTGCATACCACCTGTGGTTCCACTCCACAACTCCTATGCCATTCTAGCAGAGCAAGGCTATCCCATGGGGCAGCTGCAGTGGTGGATAAGGTGGATGTGGGGAGCCTCCATAGTGGAGACCACGGGGAGGAGGCAGGGACCCCAGACAAGAAGGAAGCAACTCCTAGTCGGTGACTCTACTATTAGGAGGGTAGAACTGGGAGTGGGTAGGGGAGAAGGGAGAGAGGTAAGGTGCCTACCTGGCACCTCAGCTTGGAGGGATAGGAGGCAAATCCAAAGGATTGCTGGGGCAACAGCACTGGAGGAGGAGCTAGATGTCATTGTACACCTGGGGTCAAATGACCTGGCTGACAATGATGTTGGGGCAGTGCAGAGGGAATTCATGGAGTTGGGGAGGGGTCTTAGACAAGTGGTATGCACAATAAACTTCTCAGAAGTGCTACCTGTCTATGGCATGGGACATGCCAGAATGTTCCACACCATGGGATTCAACAAATGGCTGAAGAACTGGTACAGAGGTGAGGGTTTTGGCTTCACTGGGGACTGGGTACCCTCCTTGAGAGATGCAGGTTTGTATGTGCGGGATGATCTACATCTGTCTGAGGTGGGGAGACCAAGATCCTGAGTGAAAGGGTTGAATGTTTCAATGGTAGACATTTAAACTAGCCAAGGGGGAGGTGGAAATATGCAAGAAGAGCTCAACTGCCCCCCACACAGGTCAAGGTAGTCAGACAAGAGGATACTGAAGATGAGTAAACACAATGGACTAAAACAGGGGGGAAGTCAGGGGAGGCACAGGGGGAAGGGATGACATGGGAACAAATAGGGGCAAAGCCATCAAAACATGGAGGGCCATGTGTACAAATGGCCGCAGCTTGGGTAACAAGATCCCTGACCTAGTGGCCTTAATGGCAGAGGGATACCTAGATATTGTGGCAGTCACTGAAACATGGTATACAGAAAGCCATGACTGGGACGTTAATATACCTGGGTACACACTCTACAGGAAAGACAGGGAGGGCAAAAAGGGAGGAGGAGGAGTGATCTACATCAGAGAAGGGATCAAGGTGACTTAGATAAAAGGGAAAGCATGGAGGAGGAGGAGGCACTGTGGGTCTCTCTGGAGTCAGGAAATGGCACCATTATCCGCACAAGGGTTATCTACAGATGCCCCATGCAAGGGGAGGAGACAGACAGGGTAATGGTAGAAACATCCTTAAAATGGTAGAGAAAGGGGAGGTGTTGTTGGTGGGGGATCTAAATATGCCTGATGTTAACTGAAACACCTATGCTGCAGCCACATCCAGAAGCAAAGTCATCCTGGATGCCCTGCAGGGGACATGCCTCATGCAACTAGTGGTGGAATCCACTTGTGAGGGGGATATATTGGACCTAGTGCTCATGAATAGAGACAGAATAATGGATGATATGAGTGGAAACCATCTGGGATCCAGTGACTGCCAGAAAGTATGGTTCAGGGTAAAGACAGTACAAGAATCAAGCCACACAAAGGCAAGAGTCCTAGACGTCAGGAGGGCCAACTTTGCTAAAATGGAGAAAGCACTGGCAAAGGGTGAGGGAGGGGGAGTAGAGGTATATTGGGAGAACCTCAAGAGAGCCATAACAGATGCAACAAGTCTTGGTGTGATGCTAGTGAACAAAGCCAGAAGAAAAAGAACATAGTGTTGCTTAGCTAGTATCCTAGAAATTAGGACACCAACAGATACCTCCCATTTGGCCCGATAGTTGCTTTAGTATGATAGCAGTGCTGTCTGACCATGGATCCTACCCCCTGGAATCCAATGCATGAATCCTATAAATGTTGTGGATCCTGTGGATCTTAGCAACAGATCCAGCTTTTATTCTAACTATCTGACCTAGCATCCCTGGATCCTAACTAGGATCCATAACTAGCTGACCCTGGATCCTAACTAGGATCCATCGCTATCTGACCTTGGATCCTACATCCTTCTTTGGTAGGATTTCTGGTAGCATCCTAGGTAGGATACCAGCACTATCTGACAGATAGTGGTAGGGTCCACAAAAGCACTATCTGAGTAACACTAAAAGAAAATCATTATGGTTTTCAAAAGAAGTGGCAGGGAAGGTTAGAGAGAAAAAACTGGCATTCAGGAATTACAAGGAAACACAAAGGGAGGAAGACAAGGAACTGTATCAGAAAAAGCAGAGGGAAGCAGGAAAAGCAGTCAGAAGTGCAAAGGCGTAAACAGAGGAAAGGATAACCCAGACAGTGAAGGATGGGGATAAAACCTTCTTCAGCTACATAAGAGAAAGAAGAAAGGCCAAGGGAGGGATAGTAAGGCTAAGTAAAGGAGGGGGGTGGGCTGGGCACTGGGTCCAAACAGCGCAGACAACAATACTGTCAGCTGGAAGCACACAGTAAAAATGGCACCTTTTTTTGCAGTGGGTAGAGTCCCCTGCACCCCAGACCCCATCTTTAGGGTTCTCACTGCGAGAGGGAGTGGATCCCAGGGAAAGTTAAAATTCACTCGGTGGTTAGGGCCCCATGTAAAAAAAAAAAAAAAAAAACTAAGTCCCAAGGTGTCCTAAAAGGTTGGAGACCAGGATTAAAACCCTGGTCTCCACTGCTGCTGTTTGATGCCCCATCCCTCCACACCATGGGAGCAGCTCAACCAGTCTCCTGGCTCCTAGTGCTCTTATATTTGTTCAGCACCCCAGACAGTGACCAGGAGAGTGCTTACAGCAAGCACTGTAAATCTCCCCTTGCTGTCCATGTGAGCACTTACCAGACTAGCGCTATATAGTGCAGTGCTATTCTGGTAGCGCTTACTTGACGGGGTACCAGTGGGCGGAGGGGGACTGTAAAAGACTGAGATACTCAATGAATACTTTTTCTCAGTGTTTACAAAAGAAGGGGATGGGGAGGGACCAAAATTAGCCAGTAGAAACACACAGGGAAGAGGGGTGGACACCAGTCCATTCAGAGAAGAGAGAGTCCGAAAGGAACTCTTGAAACTAAAAGTGAACAAGGCAATGGGGCCAGGCGGGGTACATCCCAGAATATTAAAAGAGCTCAGAGAGGTGCTACTGACACCGCTGACAGACCCATTCAACAAATCGTTGGAAGAGGTCTGCATATTTGCAGATGACACTAAGATCTGCAACAGGGTGGATACTCCAGAAAGAGTGCAGAAAATGAAGAGGGACCCGGAGAAGCTTGAAAGATGGGCAGAGGTGTGACAATTGAGGTTCAATGCAAGAAAGTGCAAGATAGAGCACCTGGGTAGGTGGAATCCTGGGGAGAGCTACAGAATGGGGGGGGAGGTGCTAACTGTAACCAAAGAGGAAAGGGACCTAGGGGTTATCATATCTGATGACCTTAAGGTATCAAAGCAGTGTGCAAAGGCTGCGGGAAGGGCCAGTGGCATGCTGGGGTGCATAGGCAGAGGCATTACTAACAGGAGACTGGAGATGGTGATGCCACTGTATAAAACACTGGTAAGACCTCACCTGGAGTACTGCATGCAGTACTGGAGACCACACATGTATAAGGACCTACACAAGGTGGAGGCTATCCAGAGAAGGGTGACAAAGATGATACATGGCTTGCATCACAAAACATGTGAGGAGACACTGAGACCTCAACATGTACTCACTGGAGGAGAGGAGAGAAAGGGGGGACTTGATAGAAACTTTCAAGTACCTCAAGGGCATAAACAAGGTGCAGGTGGGGGATCTTTTCCAATGTAGAAAAGATATCAGAACAAGAGAACACAATATGAAATTGGAGGGGGGCAGATTAAGAGGTAATGTGAGGAAGTTTTTCTACACAGAGAGAGTGGTGGATGCTTGGAACAGTCTGCCACAAGAGGTGGTCGGGGCATGCACAGTGGAGGGGTTTAAACATGCCTGGGACAGGCACAAGGGAACATTGGGTGGGAAAGGAGTGATGAAAAGCCTTTAATCACTTAGGTTCAGTGACTGCATACAAGTAAAGAGCTTACGGGGAGACTAGATGGGCATAGCGGTCCTTATCTGCCATCAATTTCTATGTATCTATGTAGTACCAGAGGACTGGAGGAGGGTGAATGTGATACCCTTTCACAAGAGTGGGAGCAAGGTAGATGAGGGAAACTATAGACCAGTCAGTTAGACCTCAGTGAAACGAAAAATGATGGAATCACTGTTAAAGGAAAGGACTGTAGAATATCTAGAAGCCAACTGGGCACAGGACCCAGGCAACATGGATTCACAACAGGAAGGTCTTGCCAAACAAATCTGATAGATTTCTTTGACTGGGTAACAAGGGTAGTTGATCAGGGTGAGGCGGTAAGCATGGTCTACCTAGATTTTTGCAAGGCATTTGAATCAGTCCCACACAAGAGGTTGGTAAAGAAGCTGGGCAATCTGGGAGTGGGTCCCAACATGGTTAAGTGGGTCAGAAATTGGCTTAGCAACAGGACACAGAGAGTGGTGGTAAACACAGTCCAATCTGAAGAAAGAGGGGTAACCAGCGGAGTGCCGCAAGGTTCAGTGCTGGGGACAGTCCTCTTTAATGTCTTTCTAAGAAACATTGCAGAGGGACTTTGAGGAAAGGTATACCTCTTTGCAGATGACACCAAGATCTGCAATAGGGTTGACACTCTAGGGGGGGTGGAGCAAATGAGGAGAGACTTAGGAAAGTTGGAGGAGTGGTCAAGAGTACAGCAGCTCGGATTCAGTGCAAAGAAGTGCAAAATCATGCACTCAGTGAACAAAAACCCAGGGGAGGAATACACAGTGGGGGAGGTACTAACAACAACCAAAATGTAAAGAGACCTGGGGTAATCATAACAGATGATCTAAAAGTAGTCAAACAATGTGAGTAGGTGGTGAAGAAAGCCAGTGGGATGCTGGGGTGCATAGGAAGAGGTATCACCAGTGGAAAACAGGAGGTGGTGATGCCGCTGTTCAGGCAGTTGGTGAGGCCACATCTAGAGTACTGCGTGCAGTTCTTGAGACCTCATCTCTGAAAGGACACTGACAAGGTGGAGGCGGTCCAGAGAAGGGCAATGAAAATGGTGCAGCGGTTGCACCAGAATCCATATGAGGAAAGACTGAGAAAACTCAATATGTATACACTGGAGGATAGGAGGGATATTTTATTTATTTATTAACGAGATTTACCAGATAAGCATACTGAGTGGAAAATTCACTCGTTTCCTGATGCGACCTGGGTGTTACACAACATAACAGTGCTAAAATTACATTTGGTACAGTAGGCATTGTTGCCGTGAAACAGATGCATATAGTACATACTTCAGGTACAACAGGCTCAAACAATGATAGAGACATTCAAATACCTCAAAGGGATCAACAGAGTTTAAGAGGGCAGTATCTTTCAGAAAAGGAGAGGTGTAAGAACAAGGAGTCACAATATGAGGCTGTGGGGGACTTGGGGGCAACGTGAGGAAATATTTTTTTCACAGAAAGGGTGGTGGATGCATAGAACAGCCTCCCACAGGAAGTTGTCGGGGGCCAAAACAGTTGGCAAATTCAAGAAACCATGGGACAGGCAGAAGGCAACATTAGTGGTAGGAAGGAGGTAGGCTGCAGATCAAATAGGATCTGGAGCTTATACAATAGGTAGGGAAATGGGCAGACTAGGTGGGCCAGATGGCCTTTATCTGCCATCAACGTCTATGCTTCTATGTTTCTACATCTGACAGATTGAAGTCTCTCACCAGCAACACCTCCCCCTTTTCAGTCATTTTGCCAATTGATTCTAATATTTCCTTATCTACATCATCCTCCTGTGCCAGAGGCTTGCAGATCACACCTGTCCGAATAGCGGCTCCCTTTCCCAGCTCGAGAGTGATCCACAGCACCTCTGCCCCACTGCACCTCATTTCCTGTATTTCTGTTACTTTTGTGCTTTTCTTCACATAAAGCACCACTCCCACTCCTTTGCTTCCTGCCCTGTCCCTCCCAAACATCATGTAGCCTGGTGTGATTATGTCTCAGTCATGGCTGTCAGTGCATTATGACTTGGTAGTGGCCATCATGTCCAGGCTGGGTTCTGCCATGATGGCCTCTATATCTCGGATGATGAATTTGGCAAATTACAGATGACTGGGAGCAAATTCTGCTTCTTAGAAACCTCAACACTGAAGCATAAATGCTGAAGTAATGCAGTTTAATGACATATTTCTAAACAAAGAGGTGGCTTTTTCTGTCAGTCCAGAAGACACTTGCATTAAATCATCCATTCCATATCTGCTAGCATTACTATAATGGCCTTCATAATGGCAGGAATTGTTCTGTTTTAAATCATTTGAATATCAAGTTACATACCAAAATAAAATGTGTAAGACCATATATGTTTATAATGTTTTCCTCCCAGATTGCTCTTGCGCCTCGAGCAGCGCCCCCGGATCCTGGCGGCATCAGCGCTGCCACCGCCAAGAACATCAACTTTTTCCTGCCTCCCTTCTGGTCCTGCCTCCCGGACTAACTGCCAGGTAACTACCGTCAAACTCCCACAGACGCCAAGCTTCCAGCTCCTCCCCGATTGGTGCGCTTACCAATTTGGCGGCCCCTGATTGGACCGGCGAGCAGCCCACAGCATCCGATTGAGGCGCCTTTCTGCCCGAGCCAGCCAAGCTGCTACCCGCCGCTTGGAGCCCTCCAGCCGAAATGCCAGGTGAGGCCGTTAGCTGGGGACAAACTCTCACTGCATAGCTTATTTTGTCACGCCCCCACCACCCCCTCCCAGGCCACCTGTTAAATACGCTACTCGCCCCAACCCCTTCTAACTACTCCAATCAATTTACCGAAAAGTATCACCCCTCCTCTCTTCTCTCCCCGAGCTATCTTCCTAGCGTTTCTCATGACCACTCTTCTTCTCCCTCACTCTCCACCACCTATCTGTGCCTCCTGTACACTTGTCAACTATGGCACAACCAGTAAGGAACATATTTTTGATCTCCTCCTTCCTATTTTTCCTTCCCCCTTTAACACCTCCTATAAGTTGTTACCCTGCACCCCCACCCTTCTGCTGAACTGACTCATTCTACAAATGCCCCCCAAATGTCCACAGCATCTCTCCCAGCTACTACCTGGTCCTGTTTCCCTATGAGCCCCACCACCTCAATCTATTCCTATGGCTGCCTCCTGGTTTCCCTCCACCAAAGCAGCTCCCATTTTCTCCACACTGCCTGCCATAATACCACCCCTAAGTGGCACTTGTCCAAATCTTGGTGCCTTTACATACTTCGTCACCACCTAGCACCTACTACTTCTGGCAGCAGGGGATATACACACTAACCCTGGCCCAACACCAATCCCCAGTCACAGCTACCCCATGATTAACCCCTCAGCCAAGGCCACCACTGACACTCAGTCTGGCTCCCTCCCCTGGGGACTATGTTTAATTCACCTAAACATTCAAAGCCTAGCTCCCAAGCTCGATCAGCTCCAGATTCTAGCTGCTCACCATGCCCCTGATATAATCATATCTGAGACCTGACTAAACCAAAACCTCCTGGACCCAGCCAACACTATTCCAGGATTTACTATCACCCGGCAAGACTGACCCACCAGAGGTGGTGGAGTGGCTATCTACACCAGCTCAGCCCTACATTTTTCTGGCACCCTCACAAAATCTGAACATAAAGCCTATGAGGTACTTATGCTGAAATTGTCCCGTCCTTCCTCACTCCCCATCTTCGTGGCTGGTAGTTATTGCTGCCCTGGTACCCCAGTCGCAACAGCCACCGACCTCCTAAGCCAGCTAACGTCTCTTGCCCAGTCGGGTGAACTTTATGTTATGGGTGACTTTAACCACAACTGGCCAACCCCCACTTTTAACAAAACCCGTACCAAGATATCTGCTCTCAACTTTACCCAAACCATCTTGGAACCTACACGCTCAAACCATAAGACCGGAAAACACTCCTTAATTGACTAGGTGCTTACCTCCCATCCACACAGCGCCATCAGCTCTGGCCTCCTTCCTGACTTCATTAGCGACCATATTTTAACCTACTTGGTCCGCAAAATCCACGGGTTAAATCCCCTCCCAAATTTATATTCCAATGGTCATATAAAACTCATCACTAGAAAAGACAGGGGTCAGCAATAAAAGGCTGTATTCATAAAGTGCTTTAATCAAACAAATGTTTAAAAAGCATAGAAACAAGCTCTCTCATAGCAACATAGAGAGAGCAGACATTAAGTGTATCGCAAGGTGCTACATAAGCCAGGGCGAGTGGCAGAAAAAACAGACATATCACAAGCAAATCTGCAGAGTTAAAGAATTCAAGAATTCTACAAAGGGAAGCATTTTGGATTTTTGAACTAGATACGATGGTACCTCATGGTTTAAATGATGAACTTCCTCTATACAGTTTTTTATAGTTAATGGTAGTATTTGTGGATGTGACTTGTGTCGTGCTCTGTCCACAATTGGGGACATGACTTTTCCGGCTCTGTCCCTTTTTGGTGTTTCCATTATTTGTACTATTATTATATGGATGTATATTTTATAACAATTAAAAATTTTTTGTTTTGGCACTCACTGTTCTGGTGAATATGGTGGCACTTATGTAGTATACCTGGCTATGACTTGTTCGTGCTCTAGCCATGTCAAGTGGGGATTATGACTTGTCCGGCTCTTTCCCCTTTTTAAATTCACTAGCGTTTACGTAATTCAGTCATGTATTGTTTATTTTATCTTATTATCTGTAGGTATATGGAGGTATATGTTTATATAGGGTGTATCTCTTTAACAGCTCTCTGTATTTAAGGGGACAGAGAACAGCCAACTCACGCTCTGAAGAAGACGTAGTAGTCGATACGTAACCATGACGTCGTGACGTTGGTCCGTTGTCTCTTCCAGGTATCGCTGGTTGCGGTGTGCAGCATTTCTACGTTAGAATTTTACAGACTGCGACATATAAGCTTTTCCAGCTTTGGAGTGGTATGCCTATTGGTTTAACTCTGCAGATTTGCTTGTGATATGTCTGTTTTTTCTGCCACTCGCCCTGGCTTATGTAGCACCTTGCGATACACTTAATGTCTGCTCTCTCTATGTTGCTATGAGAGAGCTTGTTTCTATGCTTTTTAAACATTTGTTTGATTAAAGCACTTTATGAATACAGCCTTTTATTGCTGACCCCTGTCTTTTCTAGTGATGAATTCGTTGTTTCAACTCCTGGTGTATTGTGCAATTCTCTGTTTCTTATGAGACTCCATGGTCCTTGTAGTTTAGCTCTTGGACTTTACTATACTATTTTGGTCATATAAAACTCTAAACCTCTCCCCTCTCCTGGAAGAACTAGCTCACTTTAACTGGGACCTCAACCTTAGATGCACTAGCATGGATGCAGACCTTACACACTTCTGGAACACCTTCCTTAGCGCCTGGGATAATCATGCCCCCCTGTGCCGTGCTAGGATCCAAGGGTCTCACCTTCCCTGGATTTCATCCAAGCTGATGGCATGCCAACAAGCCCGTGACAGGGCATGGCGAAATTACAAATCTACGCTCCTCCCAGGCGACAACATCACCTACCGCATGCTCCGAAACAAGTGCACAAAGGCCATCCGCTTAGCAAAGGCTGAATATTTTAACAACACCCTAAATGCCAATCTTGGGAGGCCATCTAAATTCTGGAAATTCATCAACTCCTTTTTCTCCCCCTCGACATCAAATCCCCCCCCCCTTCTCTCCCAAGGGACTCTCCACTCCGACCTCCTGACGGTTGCCTCCGAGTTCAATATCTACTTCACTACATGTGCAATGACCCTACTGGACTCCCTTCTCTTAGTAACCCCACCCTATCTCCAAACAGCAATCCCCCACCACCTGGCCAGAACCCTTTCTCCTTCAGACACATCTTCCCCATCGAAACCTTAGAAGCCCTTCACTCCCTGAATCCAGCCAAAGGAAAATCTCCCAATGGACTCGACAACAAACTCCTCTTCCTATCTGGCTCTGCCATAGCTACTCCCCTTGCTGCCCTGCTAAATCTCTCATTCACCACTGAATCACTCCCCACGGAGTGGAAACATGCCACTGTCCTACCACTACCTAAATGAGGTGACCCTACCCCTCCCTACCTCCGCTGCAAACTACCGCCCCATCTCCCTCCTCCCCACTCTGGCCAAACTCCAGGAACACCTCGTACTATCTCAACTCTCCCACTTTCTCTCTGAAACTAACTTCTTCACTCCATTCAAGTCTAGTTTTAGAAAAGCCACTCCACCACCACCTCCCTACTAAGACTCACGGATGCCATCCTCTCTGGGATGGACAAAGGACAAATTACATCCGCAATATTCATCGACCTAGCCAAAGCTTTCGATATGGTAGCCCACCCCCTCCTATTATCCTGTCCTATCAGGTGCTGGGTTATTGGTGATGGCCACAAATTGGTTCAGAACCTATCTACAAAATAGAACCCAGTCTGTAAAAATAGCTGACTACACCTCCCCTCTGCTCCCTATTACCACCGGTGTTCCCCAGGGCTCAGTCCTTGGCCCCATTCTCTTCTCCATCCTACTAAATGATCTGCCAAAGGCCTGCTCTACTACCTCAATTCACATGTACACTGATGACACGGTCCTCTTTACATCCGGCCAGATCTATGAAGAAGTCACCTCTAATCTCCAGACCGATTTCAACAAAGTGCAACACTGGTTTAACTCCAACCAGCTCTCACTAAATGCCAAGAAAACAGTCTCTATGACTTTCGGCACTAGACAGAGGCTATCCAGACTTATATCCCCACTGATCTTCCGTATCCTGGATAGCACTATCCTTGAAGACGTGCCCTCCTTTAGGTACTTGGGGATTTGGCTTGACCGCCACCTCACCTTTTCTACACATGTGGACGCCATCCTGTCAAAACTGTGCCCTAAGTTCGGTGTCCTCTATAGAAACCGCAGTGGTCTCCCGCTTCCTGTGAGACGTGAACTAGTCCTGAGAATGATTCTACCTTCCTTCGACTACTGCGGTGTTGTCTACAGCTCTGCCCCCAAGTCCACCTTATCCAGACTGGACCCCCTCTTCAATGCTTTCTGTCGCTTCGCCCTCAATGCCCCCCCCCCGGACCCATCACTGCAAGCTTTTCCATTCGCTGGCCCTTCTATCCCTGAGCAACCGGCACCTACTTCACAGTGCTAAATTTGTTTCTAATTTCTGGCTCGGTTCCCTTCCACCCTATCTCGTCTCTTCCTTATCTTCCCCACCAACCCCAGCCCATGCCCTCAGGTCCTCTGACTCCAGACTATTAGTAATCCCCACCAAAAAACCTCTGCAGGCCAATCAGCTTTCTCTTACCTCCCTAAGCTCTGGAATGACCTGCAGGCTCAAATCCGCCATTTCTCCTCCAAACTCTCTCTATCCTCTGCCCTCACTAACTTCTACGTGCCTAATTGTACATGCCCCAACCTCCTCCCCCTCCTTGCCTGATTCTCTCCCCCTCCCGATCTCCCTCCTCACCTTATGCTGCCTGACCAGTGGCTTGGCCTTCGCCCAATGACTGGCTTATAAACTGCCCTAAACAACCCATGCACTCACCCTCTCATGGCACTTCTGCTATGCCCTGTCAACGTCCTCCCTAAGACTACCCACTCACCTTTCCCTGTTGTTTACTACCCAGACCTGTCATCTCTGCCTAGCACCCAAGCCCAGGTTTCCAGTTTTATCAGCCAACTCGGAGTAAAATATTCCAAAATAAATCTCTAGGTAGTAGGCACCTATGCAAGTACGAATGGCTCTGAATGTGTAATCAAGTATGTAATGTCACCCTCATTGTGGCACATGTATGTAGTGTCTCCTCATGTAGCAAGTTTGTAAAACCACCCTTAACTGTGTAACATTTGTTTCAAATTGCTTGTCTCCTATGTACAACCTACTGATTGTTTTATGTATATCCTCCTCCCTTGTACCCCCCTTCCCCAGGTCGCACCGTGAGACGAGCATCTTGTTGCTCAGTGTGCCTCTCCTGGTGAAACATTTTCAATAAATAAACAAATAATGATTTAATTTTAAGGACTATGGCATTGAACCCGTAATTCATTCTTTCATGTGTAGGCCCCCGTGTCTAGGGGTATGATGGTGGAAGTCCATGGGGGGGTGCTTACAGCAGAAGAGAACACATACTTGGTTGGCCTGGTTTCCCATGCCTTGCTGGAAGTGGGGTGCCCACAGACTTCGGAGTGCTGAGCTGTGGAGGCAACATTCTTGTTAGCCCAAATAGTTCATCCAAAACAAATGAGGCACCACTACAAATTGCAAAAACAAGGGATCCCATTTAATGAACAGTTCATTCAAATAGGGAACAGTGCTCCACAGAGCAGTGAAACACACACAAGGTTTTTCGCTGGACTGAGAGTTTACATCAGAAGCTAGATGAATACCCTGGACTGAGGAGATCACATACTAGGATAAATCCAGGCAGCCACCCTTGGCTAGGCAGCTAAATATCCAGTCACAGGCAGCTAACACTTGGGGCCAAATCAGGCCTTTGAACAGCAGGCAGCAACAGTTCTCCCTTTCCTTCTCTCTCATCTCTCTATCTCAAGAGCAGATGCAACAACCTGTGAAGGATGACCAACCCAGCTTAAGCCACCCTCAACCTCAGGCTCCACGTCATATGCAGCACAGGCAGGCTACTCCACCCTGACCAGCAAAGGGCAGACATCTCTGCCAGTCCCTGCACCCAACAACAGTACAGTCTCCATTAGGGGTAGCCTGGGCCCAGGAGACACGCCCAAACTCCCAGAATCCACGGCACCCCTTACCTCTACTTCTTCTTCCTACTCCAAAGCTTCTCCCAGCTCCACTTATCTCATGCTCCATCTCTCCCCAGGCCACAATGACTCTGTCAGGGGTCCCACACAGCAGTGGTCCTCTGGGCTGGCAGTAATTCAGCCCATCCCCTGACTGCAAGTCCATGCAGGCCGGCTCTCATCTCCCTCAGGCAGATAGTGGCATTCCATCCCCTGGAGGGGCTGATCTCCAGTCCAGCCCCAGGAATGGGGCTCCAATGATTTGGCCACCACCACATTCCCCCAATACTTCTGGCATCTCACAAAGCAAAAAAAAAAAAAACAGAGGCCACGGATCCCTTGACCGAATGGGCAATCTGCCCCGTTCGGTCCTCTCACAACTCAGTCTCTTTCCTCACTGGTTACCCGCTCTTGCTGCCCTTTTATACCCTGAGCCACTCCTTCCACTTACCAAGACTGACACCATCTCAAAAGGCATCAAAACACACTAGCTCCTCGAAGATCATTGGGACTTGAAGTCCCAAATTACCATTTATAACTGCGACTTCCACTGTGCCACCCAGCGCTGAACTACTCCCAGTTACAGGGGCAGAGCTCCATACCTTTCTTTCCCCAAAAGGTAGCTATGCATGAATCAAGCACACAGCCTGCCTTAAACTATTTACAATATGCAGTCCCTCTGCCATGCCAACTCCCTGGGACCAAACACCTCTTAAAGGTGCCCGGAGGTGCTGGAACCTACCCAGGCTTTCAGCTCCACCTGCCTAAAGCCTAGAACCAAGATATTGTGGTGGCCAGGGCTGTGAAGTACAGTGTGGATACCAGGTTCAAATCCCACCCAGGACCCCTGGAAAACCTAACGAGCACAGAGCACACCGCTCCCAAAAGGAAGCTCCTTGGGGAACTTTCACTTGTAGAGGCTGTTTTTTAAATATTGGTTCCAATTCCATTATGGTTTCATCTTTACTGACTTTTTTAAGTAAACATAGTGGTTGTTTCTGATTATCACACTGGTGGTAAGTACCATTTTAGAACTGTATAATGTAGTGTATGCCCTTTTCTGCCATGTATGCATTGTGCCTGCATTAAAAGAGCTGAGCAAGGACATAAACTACATCATACAGTTCTAAAATGGTCTTTAGCACCAGAGGTCAAGTCAAGAACACCCACTGTATTTATTTAAATGCTAGTAAAGATGGAACAAAAATAGAATGAGAATCAAAATTTGAAAATCAGCTTCTGCAGAAAACATAGGCTTACAGGTTAAACACAGTTCTACTTTAACTTTTTTCCCCTAGGAGTTTGACTTCATCCCGTTATCTGTGCTTTAAATATGGTATATCACATTAACAAGTGTTGTCTACTTCAAAAACATCTGACTATCCATAGAAATGCTGCTAATTGTTATGTTTGTGATTCCAGTCCATAGAAACATAGACATTTGTTGGCAGATAAGGGCATTCAGCCCACCTAGTCTGCCCCAATATCTCCAATAACTGTGCTCTTTTATGCTCTGCCACTATTAGGCTGCCCCCTCCTCCAATTACCAGCAGTCCTCTATACCTATCCCAAGCATTTTTAAATCCATTTTATTGTTTTTGCCCCCACCACCTCCGCTGGCAGGCTGTTCCACTTGCCCACCACCCTCTCCATGAAGAAATACTTTCTCACATTTCCCCTGAATCATCCCCCTGCCAGTTTCATCTTGCGGTCCCTCATCCTTGAACTTTTTCTCTGAAAAATGGTATTTTCCTGTACCTTATTTCTCCATGTGAGGTACTTACAGTAAATGTTTCAGTAATACCCCCCCCCCACCTCTAGGGAGTACATATTCAGTTCCTTCAGCCAAGCTTTGTAGGGCTTGTGATGTAGTTCCTGCACCATTTCTGTCACCCTCCTCTGAACTGCCTCCACCCTATCAACATCCTTAGGCAGGTGGGGCCTGCAGAACTGGACACAGTACTCAAGATGTGGCCTTAGCAAAGTCCTGTACAGTGGAATTATAACCTCTCTTTTTCTGCTGTTGATTCCCCTTCCTATGCATCCCAGCATTCTGCTAGCCTTTCCCACCACCTTATCATACTGCCTCCCAACCTTGAGGTCATCAGAGATGATCACCTCCAAGTTTCTTTCCTGCTTGGAGCGTTCTATTTCCTCCCGGCTAGATGATATGACGCTCCTGGGTTTTTGTGCTATATGTGCATTACCTTACACTTTTTTTGAGTTGAACTTCAGCTGCCAATCCTTTGACCAATCCTCCAGCTTTTTTCGATCCCCCTTCATTCTGTCCACTCCCCCTGGCATGTCCACCCTGTTGCAAAACTTAGTGTTATCAGCAAGCAGGCAGATCTTGCCTTCTAGACCTTCTGCAATGTCACTGATAAAGACACTGAAGAGGACTGGACCCTGTACTGACACCTTTGAGAAAGCAAACTATTGTGAAATGCATCAGGTGACCAGCTGTGATGATTGAGGGTGCGGGGAGAAACCAGGAAGTTGGAACCACCATTGTTTGTATATACCCTTTGCTGCACTTTGCTGAATTTTGTTTGCACTGTATTTTTACTTGGATGTACCTGGATTTACTTGAATAAAAAGGAATATTTTTGCACCATGCATGTTGACCAACATTGGGTGAGTCCTTATACTTTTCATAAGAGCAACAACACAGTATTTTGATACGTGATACAAGCCTAGGCAGATGTCAGTCCCACTGTTACAAAACAGACTACTCTCTACCCAGTACTGATCCCTGTGGTATCCCACTGGTCACTTTACCCTCTTCAGAGTGAATGCCATTTACCACTACCCTCTGAGTCCTATTGTCCCACCAACCTTCCACCCACTTCACCACCTTCTTTCCTACTTCCATGTTCTGCAGCTTCATCATCAACCTACGATATGGGACGGTGTCAAAAGCCTTACTGAAATCCAGGTTGGCCACGGCCACTGCCCTCCTTGATCTACCTCCCTGGTTACCCAATCAAGAAACTCAATGAGGTTAGTCTAGCACAACCTCCCTCCAGTAAAACCGTGCTACCTTGTGCCCTGTAGACCATTGACAACCAGGTGTTCTACCGTTCTTTCCTTCAATAGTGTTTCCATATCTTTCTCCACTACTGAGGTCAGGCTGACTAGCTTGTAGTTTTCTGCCTCCTCCTTGTCCCCACTTTTGTATAGACAGATTACAACAGCCCTCATCCAGTCCTTGGGAACATCTCCTGTTTCTAAAGACAGGCTGAACAGGGCAGTCAGTGGTTCTGCCAACACTTCCCTTAGCACTTTTAGAATCCTAGGGTGTATCCCATCTGGTCCCATTGCCTTATCAACTCTTAGTATCACCAGTTCCCTGAGGACCTCTTCCTTTGAAAAAGGGCCAGTGTCCATCTCTGTGCCCATCATGCCCCTATAACATGTCGTTAGTCCACTCCCTAGCCCCTTCCCCATAAAAACTGAGCAGAAATATGTGTTCAGTATATCTGCTTTCTGGTGGTCATCCTCTACACTGTTCCCATTTTCCTCATTCAGTCGCACAGTCCCACCTAACCTTGCCTTCCTTTTTCACTGATGTACCAGTAAAAGATTTTGTCTCCCTTTACCACTGAATTTACTACATGTTCTTCTGTTCATGCCTTGGCTTTCCTAACTGCCTTCCCTGCCTCAGTTTGTTGTTTCTGATGCCACTCCTTGTCCCCTTCCTTCTGAGTCTTTTTGTATTGCCTACATGCTGGTTTTTTTTTTTTTGCTTGAACCTTTTCTGCTACCTCCGTAGAAACAGAGGTTTCTTCTTTATTTTCCCCTTACTCACCTGTTTGACACAGAGTTGGGTCATCATTGCAATCCCTGCTTTAATTGCCTCCCACTGTTCCTCTACACCAGTGTCTCTCAACCGGTGGGCTGCGGCCCACTGGTAGGCCGTGAGACACAAAGTAATGGGCCGTGGGTAGACTGGGACCAAGCGGATATCACGCTGGTATGGAATATGTGTATAGATGTTTGCCTCATACTTACTGATAAAATGCAACTTGCTTCTAAGTCTAAAAATAAATTATTTCATTAGAAACATATGTAATGCCACAAGATAAACTTATATGAGGCCCTTGAGTTCCATTCTTACAGAATTACCTTTTTAGTTGTTCCAATAATAACGTGTCCAGTTTATACTCACGTACTGACTCAGAACCGGCACTTTTGGCATCACCTCGAAATCAAAATCATAAAGATATGAACTTTTCTCACTATTGCTAAATTCCTATATTCCTGATGGGGAAACATAATGTGTTTAGGTCTTGGAAAGCACTTTATTATTGAGCAAACGTCAAACAAAAAGTAAGAATTGTGGAGGAGTATGTGCATCCTGAACTGTAAAGCTAAGAAGGCTGGTAATGCACTTGGAGACTTAGCTGCCCCGTTTCATAACCCTTTCAAACTGTCAGCTCGGTCAATCTCAGCATCAGCATGTCACATTTCTGGCTGTTAACTCTGGAAGGATGTGCGCTATGTTTAGTAATAAGAAACAAGAATGACAATTTGGAGTTTAGTGCAGCCAAAGCGATAATTTATTTTACTTCAAACAGGTAAAGTCTCCAAGTGCATTACCAGCCTTCTTCGTTTCGTTTCGTTTTTTTTGTTGACCAGGTAAGTGCACTAGGCAAATTCTGCCTATTTTCAGGCACGACCCGGGGGAAGGGGATACAGATGAATGCCAACTGACTTTGAACCAGATTAAGCTGTTGGTGGTATTTTTAGTGAATGAGGGAAATTTGGCCAGGGCTTTACATTTCTTAGCTTTACAGTTCAGGATGCACATATACTCCTCCACAATTCTTACTTTTTGTTTGAAGTTTGCTCAATAATAAAGTGCTTTCCAAGACCTAAACACATTATATTTCTCCACCAGGAATATAGGAATTTAGCAATGGTGATAAAAGTTCGTATCTTTATGATTTTGATTTCGAGGTGATGCCAAAAGTGCCGGTTCTGAGTCAGTATGTAAGTATAAACTGGACACGTTATCATTGGAACTACTAAAAGGAATTCTGTAAGAATGGAACTGATGGGCCCCGTAAAAGTTTATCTAGTGGCTTACATATGATTCTAATGAAATTATTTATTTTTAGACTTAGAAGCAAGTTGCATTTCATCAGTAAGTATGAGGTAAACATCTGTACACATATTCTATTAACAAACAAAGCAAATACAACAATTCAGCTAAACCAAATGGTAGAACATAAATGATCCTTTAAGTCAAACAAACAAACAACAACAACAACAACAACAAAATACCCTAAAAGGATTTGGTTTTCGTCAGTGGGAAGTTTTAGAAGCATGCTTGTGAAGACAAAGTCTATTTTTCATCTCACTGGAGAACACGTGGGACGTAGTGGTTTACAAAAACTAAGATCCGTAGGGCTGTATGAATCACACTGAGGACCACTCTTCGCTTATATGTAGCCTTCCAGACTGGAAATCCAGCAGCCACCATGCAGTCTCTGAGCAGAGAGTCCACCCGGATAAACTGCACCTTCTGCTGCCCAACATCTGGACAACATAACATGCATGTTTGCTTTATTAACAGTCTTTTGTTTTGCATCTTCCACGCTATTACCTATCGCCACTTCTTTTAGAAACATTTCGTATGGAACTCTGCAGAACTTCCCAAAAAATGTTTAGGAGAACATAATGTAATCAGATATGCTCTTGAATAAAAAGTGTTGCTGGATGTATTTCATGATAATACATTCACCCCAAACCAGGCTGCAGCAAGTGTTCTGCTATGCAGTGCCATGATTTTTGAGTATAAGAGCCACCAAATATAGTTATACCACACATTTTAACAATATTTAAATAGGTATTGGCTAAGCGGGATACACATCTTTTTAACATCGATGCAATAAAAAATTAAATGTCTTACCTGAATGATTCTTAATCTAAATCTAAAGAATTTGGTAGCACAACATCTTAACACAGAAATTAGATTGGAGTAACGATTTTACAGGTATTAATTCATTTCATATTAAAGTTTAAATATATGTTCCCACCCCTGCATCCCCTCAACCCCAACGGTGACCTGCGAGTCCTCAGTTCCATGATTTCTAGGAGTGCACAAGCACTACGTGCAATGAGTTGCTGCTATTCTTGCCCACCTTGGCTGAGTCTGAGGGATGCTGCTCCTGCAGGGATGACACTAAGGAGCACATCTGAGCCGGGCTGCCCACCAGAGATGATAGCCAAAACCTGCGGCAGCGATGGGGTGGGTTCGATTGGCACCGGGACAGCTGGCATAGTCTGGCTACTAGCCGGGTGGCAAATGGCTTTCATGGGCATTGCAAAGGGTCCATAGTCTGGAGACACTGGCATGCTTGCCATGGAGTCCATCATCCAGACATGGAGCCACATGGACCTGACCATGTTGCTAACATACTAACATACTATTTGCCAGCAGATTAGGCCTTATGGTCTGTCAAGTCTGCTCGAACCTAGATCCTTAGTTGGGTGCCGAGACCCTCCCATCCCTTGTGCTCCAGAAACCCCTATCATCCATCCCCACCCCCTGGGACAGGCCATCATCAATACATCCACTTTCTGTGTCTGTCCCACCCTCTCTTAAAAAGCGCTCCACTGTGGATCTCTGAGCCAGCTCACCAGGCAGAGCATTCCAAGGGTCCACCACCCTCTCAATGAAAACCTCCTCCTCTTTTCCCCCCCTCACCCTTCACCTTCCAACTTCAAACCATGCCCTCTGGTGATGCCTCCTGCTTTAGTCTAAGATCCCTCCATGTTTACCTATTTATTCCCCTTGAGGTCTGAGACCTCAATCATGTCCCTCTGTCTCTCCTCTCCTCCAATGAAAACAGGCAGAGCTCCTCCAAGTCTGTCCTCGTAAGTCAAATCCCTAGCCCTCGTATCATCTTTGTTGCCCTCCTCTGTACCCTCTCAGGGCTGTTGTCCCTCTTCAAGTGTGGTCTCAGTACTGTACACAGTACTCAGGTGTGGTCTAACCAGTCCATTGTACAGTGGCAGAATCACTTCCTTGCTCCTGAGGTGATCCCTTGTGATGCATCCCAACATCCCTGTTTGCCTTGCTAGCTGCTCTCCTGCACTGCTCAGTGTTATTCATATATGTATCCACTGACCCCTAGGTCTTTTCCCTATTGAGGCTTCCAGCACCTCCCCTCCCAGGGTGTACCGTGTTTAGGGTTTCCCGACCAAGATGCAACACCTTGCACTTGGTGATATTAATTTAATTTCATGTGTGAGCCCAGCTTTCAGGGTGTCAGGTCCCTTGCAGACAACCTCCCTCTTCTCCCTCAACTACTCCCATCTTGAGTCATCCACGAAGAGACTCATTTCACACCCTATACCATCCTGATGTCTGATATGTATGCATTAAACAGATTGGACCCAGGACCAGACCCTGTGGTACCCCTACCAACCTCTGTAAGTTTGAGGCTCCCCACAGACCACTACTCTCTGAGTCGTCCAGCTATCCAGTTTCAATCCATCCGACCATCAAAGGCTACTCCTAACCCCATCAGTTTCTCCACAGACAATTGTGGGGGACAGAGGTCAAACGCTCTGCTGAAGTCCAAGAATAATACATCCACAGGCTTACCCCCCTATCCAGTTCTGATGTTGCCCATTCATAGAACTCCTACAAGGTTGGTTTGACATGATCTACCTGGCACAAACCCATGCTGCCGACTATCCAGACCTCCCACCTCCTCCAAGTAAACCCCCAATCGTTCCTTTAGTATACTCAACTTGCTCAGTTGACTGGATACTGGGTAGCCCGATCCATGCCCCTCAAGAAATATTACAGTGCTGATTTAGTCAGTGGCTTCATTTCTTATGGCGCTGTCACAGCAGACTTGTGTATATATATTTATATAGCTTGATAGAGAGGCACTTTCAGCAGCATGTCTGGTGCAAAAAAGCCCCCACTCTATCCAGCAGCAAATTTATGAATCTTTTCATCAGACAAACTTTTAAATAACAATCATTGTCTGTCGGGGAGGTTTGGATTATCTGGAGGCACCCAGTCCTTTTTCTTCAAGACACAGAGAGTCTTTTGCGAGCGGCTGCATGCACCACACGCTACCTACAAGCATGGCACAGGTGGGTTACTTACCCCGTTCGAGCGCGACTTCATAACCAAAATGCAAAGGGGGCTGGGGGCATATGTGCTTTCATAAGACTGCTACTGTGCAATGAATGAATTACTGCTGCCACTTGTTAACAGTTTTCTGCTAAGGTGGAATTTACAAAGGAGGGGTCTTATATGCCCACTTTGCAAGAGACCATTCAGCGTTTGTAAAGGTCTATTCAAAAGAGATAACTTCCTATCTAAATTATGCAGGGGAACAAGAGAAAAAGTTAACAGACAGGCATTGTTCGGCACTTTTTAACACACCCCAGTTAAACAGCAAACAACTTGACCGTGGAGAAAAAGGACTGGGTGTCTCCGGATAATCCAGACCTCCCCGAATGACAGTGATTGTTATTTAAAAGTTTTGTCTGATGAAAAGATTCACAAATTCACTGCTGGATAGAGTGGGGGCTTTTTTGCACCAGACATGCTGCTGAAAGTGCGTCTCTATCAAGCTATATATATATACACAGTTCTGCTGTGACGGCGCCATAAGAAATGAAGCTCTTTACAACCACACGCGTCTGCTCGTTGCCACAGCTGATATGTATCAGTCACGTCAGTCAGGAAACTGAGCAATAGTAGAACACGTTCATAATTATAATAATAAAAATAAATATATTTTACAAGGACAAAATACAAATACAACAATATAGATACTTTTTTTTGGAAAAGTGATTTATATTTAATTTTTATATTTTTAATAATGACATATAACGGAAGTCAAGTGTTCGCGCCATAGTATGAGTAAGGCGGCAACAGACATGGCAATACAAGTGTAAAGCTAGGGCTACATCGAAATTGGAGGATGGAACGGTTTTTGAAGAGGAAGGTTAGTGATGGCGGGGAAACTTCTGGAGTGTCTGGAAAAGTAGTAAAGCGAGTTGTGAGAAAGTATGACCCCAGCTACATTAAATTTGGGTTCACAACAACAGCCGATCCAGAGGCAAGGGCCTAGTGTGTTGAATGTGGAGAGGTGTTGTCCAATGAAGCATTAAAGCCTTCAAAACTGGAAAGGCATTTACAAACTAAACATCCTGGATGTGTTGAAAACCAAAAGAATATTTTGAAAGGCGTGATCAGCTAAAAGTCAACAGAAGTCCATAAGTGCGCGCGCAACATATTCTAAAAATGCCCTGAAAGCATCTTACCTTGTTGCAGCACGTATTGCCCGCTGCAAAAAATTGTATAGCATTGGGGAAGAGCTCATTTTGCCAAGTGCTGTGGAGATTTGTCGTGAAATACTGAGAGAAACAGCAGCAAAAAAAATACAGAGCAGTCGTCTTTCAATTTACACTGATGCTAGAAGAATAGTGGATATGAGTGATGACATTGAAAGCCAGCTTCTGGAAAGGGTAAAGAAAACAGGATGGGACAGGACAAGGGGGAGGGTTAATGAATGGGAAGGGTGGAAGGGAGGGGCAGCTGCAGAATAAGGGGTGCTAGCTGCACATTCGAGCAGACTTGATAGACCTCTAGGCCTTTATCTGCTGGCAAATTTCGTATGTTCGTAAAAGCCCGTTTTTTGCAATACAGTTGGATGAATCTACCAATGTTTCCAATGCAGCTTTACTACTGGTCTTTGTGAAGTATTGTTGGGAAGGTAACCTGCACGAAGACATACTTTTCTGTGATGAGCTACCTACACGAACAACAGCGGATGAGTGTTTCCGTTGCCTTAACAGGTACATTGTGGAATAAGGACTGGACTGGAAAAATTGCGTCGGTGTGTGCACTGATGGTGCGGCATTCATGATGGGAAAGAACTGTGGTGTGGTGAAGCAGATAAAAGAAAAAGCGCCAGAAGCTAAGTGGATGCATTGCTTTTACACAGAGAGAGCCTGGCAGCCAAAAAAATGTCAACAGAACTGAATGAAGTAATGCAGATAGCAGTGGAAACTGTGAATTATATAAAAAGTAATGCAGTGAATTCCAGATGTTTTGCAGCATTGTGTGAGAGCATGGAGTCTGAACATAGACAATTGCTATTTCATTCTGAAGTCAGGTGACTTTCCATGGGGAAAGTGCTGAACTGGTTGTTTGAGATGAAAAAGGAGGTTCATGCATTTCTTGAAGAGAAAAAATGTCCCATGGCAGAGAATTATACAGATTCATTTTTTGGCAAAGCTTGCCTACTTGTCTGACATATTTGACAGTATCAACCAACTGAACCTCTCCATTCAGGGAAGAAACAGCAATGTGTTAATGGTGGCTGACAAAATTGAGGGATATAAGAAGAATCTCACTCTTTGGAACAAAAAAGTAAATGAGAAGAGATTTGAAATGTTTCCACTCCTGAGTGAGCTTTTGGAAGAGAATCCCCACATTAACATCTCCAAAGTTGTATGTCAGCATTTAACTCAACAGGTGGAGAAATTTTCAGAATATTTCTCAGAAGATCCCCGGGATGGCAACCTTTGGATTTTGGACCCATTCTCAGTAGATCCTACTGCTTCAGACATTGCCCTTTCAACAGTCTTGGAAGCCCAGCTGATGGAACTATCAGCAGACAGCAGTCTAAAACCACAGTTTTCAAGACTTGAACTTGCTACATTTTGGATTTCAGTGAGAACAGAATACCCTGCACTGTCAGAGAGGGCAGTTAAGTTCCTTCTGCCATTCACCACAACTTACCTATGTGAAGCAGGATTTTCAACTGTGACTGTCACAAAGACTAAAGTTAGAAATAAACTTCGCACTACTTTAAATGCCACTCTTAAGAGTCAGCCTGTCTACAATTGCCCCAAGACTGGACAACATCATTGACCAGAAGCAAGCACAAGTGTCTCAATAACTGCTGGTAAGTAGCTATAAAAATATATACTGTATTAATGTGAGAATTAACCAACTTTATAGCAATTAAAATTTAGGGCAAAATAATTTAATTAAGTAATCAAATAAAATTTGACTACTAAGAAAATAAAAATAAGAAAAGTAAATCTCAGTTAGGATGTTATGTTTTATGTCTGGTGAGGGTGAGAGAATCTGATCACATGTGGGCCTCCTGTTATGGGTCACAGGTAACTAAGTGGGCCTTGGGGTGGAAAAGGTTGAGAAACGCTGCTCTACACCTTTCTTTTTCCTATTCTGGTCACAGTTCATTTAGGCTTTCTCCCATCTTTCTGAAGTCTGCTGCCTTAAAATCTAGGATTCTTGTCCTTTTGTGGCTTGGTTCTGCCCCCTTACTTATTTCAAACATTACCACATTAATATAGCTCTGCCATAGCAGTGTAGGAATAACCGAGCTGTCTAAAGTGCGGAATCAATTTCAGTGACAGGAGTATGATACACGTAGGAAACTACCGCTACCCCTGTCGCTGACTAGGACCTGAAGATTGGGCTGAAGACAACATAGGTGTTGTGCCTGGCAGAGCCGCTCTCGTGGTGGAGTGACTAAGGCACAAGCACCTGGTTCACTGGAGAGCTGGGGTTGGTTCCCCATTTCCCGACATGTTATTTATTTATTTATTTATTTTTTGCAAAAAACCTAAGTTCCCTGCTCCTGAGTTTCCCCTTTTCCACTTGATCCACACCCCTCAAAGTTAGTTAATTTAGTTAAGAGGGTGTGGGGGCAAAGTCCCCTACATCAGGTGGTACAGGGGGAGGAGCCCCCTGCAAAAACAAAGAAATGGGAATGTTTCCCATTTCTTCCTCTGGTGTGTGTGGTTGTTGTTTGAGTCAGTGTTTTAATTGACTGGTTTTTGATTTAGCTGTTTTGGCTGTGGCATTGTTGTGCTGTGCTATTGTCTATGTGACATTAAGATACCATGCCATTTCAAACCACACTGTTCGGTGATCACTGTTCCCCAGGTGTTCCCCCACGGTAACCCCTTTCACACTGTCCCCATTTGTAAGAACCAGGTCCAGTAATGCCACCTCCCATGTGGGATCTTCGGCCATCTGTTTAAGGAATACTTCTGTAGGTAGTCCATGATGCTCCTGCTCCTAGCTGTTGCTGCTGGGGGGAGGAACCAGTTAATATACAGTAGATTGAAATCACTGACTAGCAACACCTCTCCCTTGTGTGCCATCCTTTGGATTGCTAGCAACATCTCCCTATCTATGATCTCCACCTGAGTTGGTGGTCTGTAAATGATCCCTGTATGGATGTATGTTCTCTTTTTCCTTCCTAGTGTAACCCACAGTATCTCCCCATCACCCTGTTCCCCTTGAATTTCTGTGGCCTTTATGCTTTCCCCTCATATGTAGAGCCACCCCTCTCCCCTTTCTGTCTATTCTGTACTTCCTGAGTAGACTGTAACCCAGAATAGACACTTCCCAACTCTGGTTTTCATTACACCAGGTCTTTGTGATGGCCACAATGTCCAAGCCAGATTCTACCATGGTAGCCTCAAGGTATCCTGTCTTGTTACTCAGACTTGGGCACTTGCACACATAACTCTACAAGATGCGGTACTCTTCCCCTGCTTTTCTTTAATAAGCCATTCCCTCTTTTGATCATATTCCCTCTCAGTCTGAGAAGCAGTCTCTCCCACCCTTGTTTTTATGTTGATGTGATCCCTCATTTGATTTGCTTCCCTCCTGTGTTTCCCTACAGTTCCTGTGCTCTTGGGGTGGGGTATGTTCTGTTTCCTATCCTCCCTCCACCCCGCCATAGCTAGTTTAAATGCTTTCCTAAGAAGCACTTAAACCTTTCCCTGAGGACCATGGTCCCCTCCCTGGATGGATGCAGTACATTGCCTTTGTAGAGGCTCACATCCCTCTTGGTGGGGCCCCGTCCCCCCATGAAGCTGAACCCCTCATCCTCACACCATTCCTTCAACCATGTGTGAATTCCTGGACTTTGAGTGTCCTGGCCTCTCCCTTGCTGTGACCAGCAAGTACCTCCGAGAAGGACATGGAGCTTGCCACCTTTTCAGGCCCCTTCCCAGCTCCTTCTGGATTCTGCCTAACTTCTCCCTGTCCCCTGCCAGGTCATTCATCCCTAGGTGGACAATAACATCTAGCTCCTCTCTCCTTGCTATCTTGCAATCCTCTGGATTTGCTCCCCATCCCTCCAATATGTTTCCTTCGGGTAGACCCTTCACCTCCCTGTCTCCCTCACTTCCTGTTCCCAACTCTATTCCCTGGACAATAGAGTCCCCACCAGGAGTTGCTTTCTCCTCCTTCTCTGGTGTCCTCTGCTCCTCCCCTGGATCCATCCTGGATGTCCCTCTCACCCTCCCTGGACACTACTTGGGTGTCATCAGATGACCTTCCTGTTCCTCCAACACTGCGTAGGAGTTATGTAGTGCCACTGGTTGGAGGATGTGCCACTTTTCCACCTCCGTTGTCCTCCCTGAGCTCACCATAGTCCAACCGCTCCCTCTGTGAGGCAACTGTTGAGGAGGTGGAAGCTGACTAGGTGACCTCTGGGTGGGGGTGCAGGTCCCCCACATCCTAGCCAGCTCAGCCCAGAAACTGGTGACCTCCACTCTCAGCCCAGAGAGGTGCCTGCAGATGGGGCAGCACTGCAGCATCCAGAATGTCCTCCTGAAAACTACTGCCCTGCATCCACTGCAATGCACCAATCCCAGCAGCCACTGTCAGGGTAAGCACTGTGATGTTATAACAAGGGCATTATGAGGTCAGAAACTCTTGATGAAAATTTATTATACAGACTGGAGGAAGAAGGCAGGGGAAAACAGGCTGGAGGGAGAATGCCACGATACAGTGATGTAGAGTTGATGCAAGCTATGAGGGCAGCCAGTCCCAAACAAACAAGACACCATCAAGTGTAGCATGCAAGATTGCTGAACACTTAGTTGCCTTTAACAGCAGTCTTGATCCACATACAAACTTTCAGCAAACAGTTCCAACTCAGTGTAAAAATATTCAACAGGCTGAACACCAAACAGCCTGCCTGCAACTTAGACTAAGTGCTCCAGTGTTTCACTCTACCGAGCTTCACCAGGGATTTGTATGCGGATCAAGACTGCTATTAAAGGCAACTAACTGTTCAGCAATACTGGATGCCTGAGTGGTATGCTCATCACGTGCATACTATGCTTGCTGAAGAGCTCACAGACCTAGGTCTGCAACAAGTAATAATTAATCATGCTCATGGTGTTATAGGGTTGCATGTCATAACAGCAATGTTTCTACGACGACTCGCACAGTAGTGAGTAAATTTCACCAAAAGAAAAATCTGCCCCAACCCACATAATTGACCACAAATACGGTGACCACATGAACATTAAAATTATGATTTAATGCAGGGGGCTATGCCCTTCCCACCCCCCACTGTTGGGTAAGCCCCCATGCCACCCAAATTAATGTAATCAACTCTGGGGGGGGGAGCGGACACTGAGGAAAAGGGGAACACATGGGAGGGAGTACTGCAGCTGGGGCACCATCGGTCCTGGGAACACAGGAAGGCAAAAGAAAATCCTAACTGCTAACACCATGTAGAAAAAAATGTCACCTACTGGCAGTCCCAAACCAGGGACCATCACTACAGCAGTCCATGATCCTACCCGCCACGCTAGGCAGACAGCTCAGCACTGGCAGGCCTCGTTGCTGTACTTCATCATCAGCAGTACAGCTCCCTCAGCATTCGCTCTCACCATTACAATGCTATCACAGTCACTATCCCTACTATCGCTATGTGAACCCACTCACTATCCAGTCAGGAGCGCAAATAGAGTCGCTCATATCTGAGTCGCTCATTTGCAGTCGCCCATTTGATGGATTACCATGTTATAAGACACAGGTATGAATGTGGTGGGCCTTATAACATTTCTATTTGACACAAATCATCCTAGTACCACTCTTGGGCTGTTCTTAGTATTATTCCCTTTTACGGACAATAGTTGTTTGTTGCACTTCAAGATAACGAAAATTAAATAGGATCTGAAAGTTCTGGTTAGACTCCAATAACTATCAGAACTTTTGTGGCTAACCAAAACCATTCAGAACCTCAGAACTGTGTTTGTTCTCCTATACAGTGGGTTGAGAGCTAAGATAGAGCTGTCTTGTAGCAGAGAGAATAGTGTTTCTGATAGAGAGGGAGAATGGCCTTCATAATGAGGGAGAGATAAATGCTCAGCATTTCATGGGATGGATGCCACTTACTTTAACCTTCTACAGTGTATACTTGACTGACTGTATCTTCCATTCTGTAGTGACTCCTCAGCGCAATTTGCATACTACCATTATGAAAATGAGATTTTTGCAAAGCTGCCTGTTGCACAGCACTGTGACTCATCCGTGGAGTACAGCTTTGAAGACAAAGTGTGACATCAATTCCATAGTGCTTTACAGACAATTCTCAGAATGAGAGTAGCAAAATAGGCTGACCAAGTGGTAGTATCACATAACTTCATAATGCTTCATGCAAATACAGTATATATATGTGTATATATTACATACACACACACACAATCTCTCACACACATGCACTCCAGTGGAGCCAGCGATCATGCTGTACAGTAACTTGCAATAAGTGACATGTCACAAAATACTGCATGAGAAAAATGTTTAATTGCCATTGAATTACAGTGTTCCCTGCAGTATAATGCAGCATTTTGTCATATACTGCAGCGTTATTGCATTGCATCTTTGCTGGCCTCACTGTATATATATGTGTGTGTGTGTGTGTGTGTGTGTGTGGACAGACAGACAGAGAGAGATAGATGTGTGTGTGTGTGTGTGTGTGTGTGTGTGTGTGTGTGTGTGTGTATATATTAATTTATTCAGAATCTCTATATAAGTTCCAAACACATTCAGCACTCAAAGGGTTATTAGTAAGCCTAATATGCAAATTGATCAGATGAGTCACTCTACTGTAGTATGAAAATTAGTTAGTCAAACATTGAAAAACTGTGGAAAGGAAAATAGCTTCCATTCCGTTACAAGTAGTGCATTTTTAATAGGGAATATATTACTAGGCAATCCCATCAGATCTCGGAAGATGAGCAGGGTGTGACTGAGTCTGTAGTTCAATGGGAAACCTCCAGTGAACATCATATTCTACAGAAAGTATTGTTGGTTGGTAGCTCTGCAGGGGGCACATCCCATTCATTATAATAAACCAGACCAAGGCTGGCCTGTCGGTGCGGCAGTAAAGCTGCTTCTCAAACACTGGGGACCTGGGTTCAGAAATTAGCTTGGGTCATCAGGGGCAGAGTTGGGGATTAAAAATCCCAAGGGAAACTCTCCTTCTCTGGGGAGTGGGGCAGAGCACTGCCACCATAGCAGCACTGTCTGGGTAAATGGGGAGGAGCTACAGAGTGGCATGCCTTGTGGGTGGGGAGACCCCGGCCAATGCCAATCGATAGCATGTTTGTATGCATGCTCACACTTGGCATCTCAGTTTCTGGCATCTCAGGGGGAGGGAGAGAAAAAGAGGGAATTGCACCCAATGCTCGTGATGATGACCCCCACTATATGTGGCCCCGCACACCCACCACACCACTGCCTGATGCCCAACCACTGTTGGAGTATATCCCCAACCCCACCTGGGGGGTTAATCCAAGGCTATGTGGAGGCAAGTGAGTGCAGGTATGAGGGTTGCCAGGGATCTAAAGGTGCCCTGGGAGCTCCTGCGGTAGCTCAGTGCTGGACACAGGAAGGGAACTAAAGTATAGGTTAAAAAACATATCAATGCGCCATCATGATGTTATGGGGACACTGTGCTTTTAGGGATGCTGTCTTTTGGATGAGTCTTTGAATCAAGATCCCATCTGCCTGTTCCAGTCCTTGCTCAGATAGACATTAAACATCCCATGGCAATTCTCTAAAAGTGTCCTGGAGTACTGGTGAAATGTCTTCAATTCACAAACCGATCAACAGCTCAACTTGGTCTGTGCATTTATAGGGTACTAGGAGGTCCTCTTATGGATGCAAGAATGTCAGCTTGCACATTCTGGTATACGTCACAACAGTGACGGAAATACTGCATAGACCATCACAGCAACATTTTCGGTAGTTCGCTGTGATGATCTTCATATTCATACACTATTGCCTCTGGGGTGTCTGTCCCCTCCCCGAACTAACTCTGTCTGGAGTTAGTAATCCTAAGTGCAGAGGGTGTGGGGGGCAAAGCCCCCCACAGAAAACACCAGTTCCCCCAGCGACGGCACAACACTAATTGACAGTGTTGTGCCATCGCTGTGCCGATGGTCAGCACATTTCATGTCACCATGGCATGGTGGAGCCACATATTCTTAGGATAAAAGAACTGCGAATCAATGGTGAGCAGTTCTGGTACCCTATGGAGGCAGGAGAGGACACTCATATCCAAAAGAGACCCTCCTAGTGCCCCTATACATTTATTATAGATCGTGCCACAATAAAAAAAAAAGCCTTTTTTTGTGGTCCCTTTCTGTGACATGAGCAGCAGTCATCAAGAAGCCCATCCAGTGCTCAGCATGTGAGGCACTCTAACAGCAATAAGAATACCTCTCATGCACAAATGAAGGTAGTGCTGTACTGGTCACGGATGCTCCTGTGATCTATAATAATATCAATAAGTTTGCATCTGGGCACAAGGAATGGAAAGCTGGTATGTAGTGTGCTTGCACAGAATGCTTGTTGCATTCCACCCCAGAGAGGGCTACACTTCAGCAAGTATACATCATTGAGTCAAGTGTTGACTGTAAGACAGATTGAGATACCCGAATAAGGACAAATATAAGGGAACATGGTATGGTAAAGTATATGCTATGGTGTGGTATGGCATGGAATCCAAGTGTCAGTGATCATCAATAATTTCATCAATGTTCATAAATTACTGATGAATAAGTCATGGCTCAGTTTCTGAATGGTCATCAAAGTACCATCAGTGTTCATCAGTAATTTATTTATTTATTTATTGAAATTGTTTCACAAGGAAAGGCACACTGAGCAACAAGCTGCTCATCTCCCGGTGCGACCTGGGAGGAGGGGGAACAGGGGATGGATAACATGCAGGTTATCAATTGAGCAACATTTTACAGCAGAAAACATATAGGTTACAATTTGTGTGATTTACAGAATAGATCAAAGTACAACCAGGTTACAGATAGGCACATAATACACTTAGTCCACATATAAGAATATACAGTAGTAGTGATAACTCAGATAGAACAATTGCGGATGTAAACTCACAAGAAGCAGCTAGCAAAAAACATTAAGTGCACAGATGCAAAGTGTGTCTGTTGAGCTAAAAATAGGCCTGCTTTGTAGCATTTGCTAGATGTTGCTGGTTAGGCAAGGAGGGGGGGAGTGGGGCAGGCCTGAGAGCCAGGTGCAGAAGCAGTTTACCATGAAGTAATTTGCCAGGGTGGTGGAGAGAGAATTAGCAGAGAAGGAGTGATGAATTTGTAGAGGCAGTGCATTCCAGAGCTTAGGAAAGTGGTGAGAGAAAGTTGCCTGACCAGCGGTGGTCCTCCACCAAGGGATTACTAGTTGGTGGGAGTCAAGGGATCTGAGGGTGCAAGTGGAGGTGGGGGCCTAAGAAAGCAATGTAGAAAGGTAAGATGGGAGGGCACCTAACCAGTACTTAAAGACAAATTTAGCGCAGTGCATAATGCATCAGTTTTCGAGGGATGGAAATGCCAGAGATTGGTAGAGGGGGGCATTGAGCGCAAAGCGGCAGAAGGCATTGAAGAGGGTATCTAATCTGGTAAGGTGGACTTTAGGGCAGTGCTGAAAATGATGTCGCAGTAGTCGAAGGAGGGGAGTATCATCTTCTGGACTAGTTCACAGCATACAGTTAGAGGGAGGCTTCTACGGTTTCTGTACAGGGCACCTAGCACGGGGCGCATTTTTTTTTTATGGTGGCATCAGTATGGTCAGAAAAGGATAGATGCCAGTTGAGCCAGACCCCTAAGTAGCAGAATGTGGTGACATCCTCAAGTATTTGCCTGTCTAGGGTGTGGAAGATGGGGAGGGAGGGTAGTCTGAACAGGCATTGTCATGTGCCGAAAGTCATAGTAACAGTTTTTTTAGCATTGAGAGAGAGCTGGTGAGAGCTGAACCAGTGTTGGATATTGATGAAATCAGCTTGGAGATTTGAAGCTACTGCTTCTGGGGAGGTGCCTGAGGTGAAGAGAACAGTGTCATCTGCATACATGTGGATTGAGGAAGTGGAGCAGATAAGTGGTAAGTCGTTCAGAAAAATGGAGAACAGAATGGGTCTGAGCACTGATCCTTGAGAGACACTGGTAGTTATGGGGAGGGGGGCAGATATAGCATCGGAGATTCTTACAGACTGTGTCTGCCAGTGAGGTAGGAACTGAACCAGTTGGTGGCAGCAACAGAGAGACCAGAATCAGAAAGGCTGGAAAGAAGTAGGGTATGGGAGACAGTGTCAAATGCTTTAGCTAAGTCGACGAAGATGGCAGAGGTGATCTGCCCTCTATCCATGCCGGTCAGTATAGTGTCAGTGAGTCTAATCAAAGAGGAAGCAGTGGAGTGACCCTTCCTGAGCCCAGACTGGAAAGCTATGAAAAAGTTAGTCAGTGAGAAAGGAGGTAAGTTGTGTGAGCACAAGGTGCTCTTGCAGCTTTGCAAGAGCCAAGAGGAGAGAGATAGGGTGGTAGTTTGAAGTCCAGGTGGGGGGCCCCCTTTAGGGAGAGGGATGACTATGGCATGCTTCCATGCCTGGGGGACAGTTGCAGCGATGAAAGACTGGTTTAGTAGGTTGGCAAGTGGGGCAGCTATGGCAGGGGCAGAGAGGTAGAGGAGTTTGGGGTCCAAATCGTCCGGGGGATTTGCCTTTAGAAGGGTTGAGTGATAGCATCTAGGACTTCTGCTGGTGAGATGTTATTGAAGGAGAAGGTACGAGGCACTATAGGCTTCTTTATTCCATCAATGCATCTAGTAGCCTAGCTGTACCTATCCTGCCTGTGTATGAAAATGTAACCCCCCTGCAAATGGGGGTTCCCAAAAGACTTCCAGGAGCTTGCTTGAATGCTCCAAGCCTGAATGGTGTTTGGCATTTAAGCCATTTATCAGTGAGTGTTTTTAGAGCCTCTGGTACTGTCTCTTTAGAGCTGTCTGCTTGCAGACATAATTAGTTGTATGGGGGACTGTGTGCTTCTCTGAGTACCACTCGAGCTGCTGCCAATTCACTTCATTTTTGCAGTCACTAGGAGTGCAAAGGAACCTATCTGAAAGATGTAACTGTTTGCCAGAAATTATTTAGAGTAATAATGAAATTACAGTTTGTCTAACCTGCTTTCTTTGCAGTCAGAACTGTGTCTGCTAGTTCCCCATTCTAGTTTTTGAACTGCTGAACTGGACCAATCAGTGTGGGGTAAGCTAGCTCTAAAATGGTGCCTTGGACAGAATCAGAACTTGGACTCATAATCTGGAGCCAGCCACAAGAGGATTGTATAGGCAGTGACTCTGGGAGATGTAGTTTAGACTTCAGTGCCTTTTGGACCAACAGCAGCAGTCTATTGTGAGTGACAGCCAATCCAGTCAAGAACTGGGAGGAACTCAAAGGAAGTGCCAGGTTTTGTCGGTTGGAGTTTCAGTTGAGCTTTGCTAGTGAAGAAGGAAGGAGCCCTGTGCTTTTCAGCAGTGCAGTTTAGTCAAAAAACTGTGTAAGGCCCAGAGTTCCGGTCTGCAGCTTGTGTAACAGCTTGTTAGGACTGAATCCGTCCTGTGAAAAGAATCAAAGGATCTCTGAAGAGTAGAAACCAGGCTCACCCTGTAGAAGACTGGAAGAATTGCTGAAAATTGCACTCGGTCTGTCAGGAACTGAATCTGCTGTGTGTTCTCCGGTGTTGGCAGTAATTGCGATGGGATACAGATGCAGCCTGCCTGGTATAGTGCTCTTTTATATGATATGTGAAGAGGTTTGTGTGCACCTCAAGTGAGCCCTGCTGACATTGAAGGACCCTATCTTATTTGGAGGTCGTGAGTACTAATTCAGGTCGCCCTGTTGAATTGCCACATTAAATCCAAATGGAATTACTGTACTGCTGACTGTTTAATTCTCCTTTCTCTGTGTGAAAGGGCCCCTACCAGCTGCCACGGTTTGGACTAGCCACTCAGGGCTTGGGTACCCAGGGACAGTAATTGATAGGGATAGTCCTGTGCACAGAGCCATAGGTAGATTATTAGAGTGATAAGCTAATTAACCTGATTTCAACCTGTCCTTGTTATATCCCCTAAATAAATCAGAGCTGCTTGTTTCAGCAAAGTTATGCTCTGAGGTATTTGTCTATGTTAAAGTACTGTACTGTGATTGTTGCACTGTATCTCATTTCACAGGAGGTCCCAGTGCGGAACCAGACCTGGGGGTAGTGTATACTGTGAAGGTAATTCTGATATATTGTGTGGGCCACTAGTGGGAAGAAGGGGTTGCAGTGTCCCAGAGGGCTGTGACCAAGTTAGTTTAACTATTGCAAACCCTGACCTCTGGGTGGAGGCACCCGCCATTGGATCCAGGCCCCTCAACCTGTTAGTGGCAAATCAGGCAGGGGTAGTAGCCCCTGGGATAGCGCCATCTAGGGGTTACAAAAATATATTGGCACTTACAGTAAGCAAAAGGCTCTTTCCTCTCTTTTGTTTATCCACTCATTCAACTATCTCTTTTAACTTTCTCTATAAAAACTTGCCATTAATTATGTTAAAACAATTCCAATCCTTTTGTTTAGAAGGTAATTGTACCCTTTGAAGGCAATTGTGTAAACCCAGAAGCTTGTGAGCTATCACATCTGTAAAATACATATGTTATTCCAATAAAACAGCTATCCATCGAGTCTAGTTTTCCAAGCACCAATTTTGTTACTAATGTTCTTTTCTGCGATATGGAAGCTGCCCCAGTTCTCCTGCTGAAATGGCAGATCTGCAACATGAAGAAAAAGAAAGAAAGCCAAACCTGACAGCGGCATCGATTTCTCCACTGCATCTTAGAAAACAGAACATTACACCTAAAGGACTTCAGATCTACAACCCACTGCATACAAAAGAGTGTTTGAGATATGCAGTATAACTCTGTCAAAGGACGTCTGAAAAACTCAGGAACCATTTAATTCATTAGATCAATTTCAGAAAAACACCAGTTTAGAACAAAAACCACTGACCTTTCTTGCACTCTTCAGGAAAAAAAGAAAAAAAGTGTTACAACACTGGAGAGGAAGGCAGTACAAAGACTGAAAAACAAACCTAACATCATGATAAAGTAAGCAGACAGTAAGAGAGCAATAGCTGTTATGAATGCAAAGGGCTGTACCAAAGGGACGTACATACAACCCTCAGATATGTCTTATTACAGAAAACTCATTGAGGAAGTACCCCACTATGGAATTTACAAAAGACCTCAAAGAAATCATCAAATCCCTACCTAGCAAAATCCAAGGACAGCTAACGAAATTAATTCCAAATAAAACAGCTCCATGAACATTCTACTTGCACACAAAGCTAGAAACTCAGGTTGGCCCATCAGCTCTGGAACTGGCACACTCATGGAGAACATTTTAGGACATAGAGAATTCACATTAGAACTCTCAGTGACAGCTATCAGCACTTTCACTCAGGATACAATGGGAGGGCTTTAAGCCCAAGGTTCGATGGGCAGAGCAACTACGTCACTCCCCCATCGGGCTTAAAACATCTGTCATCCTGGGCCCCTCCAGGATTTGTTTTTTTGTTACAGCCAGAGGCACTGCTCCCCTTCCCCATCTCTGTTCAATTCGGCTGGGTTTCCCCTTGTCTCTGCAGCTTGCAGCTGCCTCCGACTGCCCTTATGTTCTTCTTTGACTTCTTCAGCTCTCTTTCCCCTGCCCCCCCTCCCGGTAGCTTCTGTTGCTCTCACTCCTTCCACACCCGCTTCCTGGTGCTTACTTCCCTCTCGGCTCCAATCTGTGCTGCTATCCATTTACTCCTTTCGACATTGCCTCCTGTTTTGCTGGTGGCCACCCATTCGACTCCATGGACTGACGACCCAGTGCCCCGCCGAGTTTCCCTGCTTTTCTTCTTTTCCAGCATGACCACCGATGGCACCAAAGGCACTGCTGTTTGGTGCTCCTTCCTTCCGCTCCTCCACCTGCTCCCCTCATCATCAGAGTATTGCACCGCCCTTTTCCTCGTTTGCTCTCCCGCAACAAGCCAGCCAGGACACCCCTTTTCCACATTTCATGGTGGCACACTCGCTACTGATGTCTGCCCTGTGCTGTGCTTCCCAGTGGGTCGATTCTGCCTCACCTAGCACTCCGATGCCCGCATTACATGGTGCCTGCTCTGGGAATCGGCTTTCCCATACCCTGTAGGAACCCCCTGTGCTTGTGTTCCTCGTTCTGCCCTATGTAGTTCTCCCTCTTGGGACTTCAGATTCTCTTTCACCTGGCTCAGCTTTCAAATTCTTGGGAGCACTCTGTGCAGGTATTGGATCCTCCACTTTGGTCGCCGCTGCAGTGCGGCACTTGCTTGACTCCCCACCCAAGTAGTACTGGCCATTCTGCCTTTTTCTTTTGGAGGGCTCATTTTGATTTTCCTCTGCTGAGTGTGTGCTGTCCTTGCTGGCCAGCTGGTTATCCTGGCTCTGACGCTACTTTGCCTCTGATTTGGACTACCCACGATTTGTCTTCCCTGTCTCCCTCCTGCCTGTTGGCCTCCTCATGCGCTCGCTTCCTGTCTGGATTCTGCTTGGACTGGCTCAGCCTGCTCACTGTCTGTGTTTTCTTTTTTGGGGGGGTTCTGTCCTACCAATATTCCTTCCTCTCATAGCTTAATGGGGTTCTTGCCCTATCTCTACCAGCCCTCTAGGCTTTGATTCCTTTGTACTGTCATGTCTCATATCCAGTAATTCCAGCGTTCACTTCTATTACTTGAACTGCGGCCATCCCTCATTGACCTGTGGCCATCCAGCTCAGTTATCATGTAAGCAATGCATACCTTCTTCTGTGAGTCTGCCTCTCATTCACCTACTCCTGTTTCTGCTACCTCGTATCACTCGATATCCATGTTTCGGCTGGGTCTGATGCTACCCCATTGCCCTCTCCACCGTCCTTCATCCTTTCATTCCTCATTTTCCTGTACCAACCTCAATGGCTTCAATCCATCATTGTACCTTCCTGTTTTTACCTTTCACATCCTAGCACCTTTTCTCTTCCAACCAAATCCGTCTGACCAGCAGTGGATATTTCTTTTTGGCATACACATCCCGACTCATGTGCTACCTTGTTGATCCGTGACCCTCCTCCCACATGTATCAGGTTCCTGACTCCGGTCCTCATTAACCCTTTCTTATCTCATCAAGCCTCCATTCATGGCTGCATTCCATCATCAGCCATCAAGGATTTACTCCAGTCATGGTTTCACTCCTCATCGTCCAATTTGCTCGCATTCCATGATACCTCGCCTCAACCTGCTCATCTCTTTCAATCACTCCATCAGTATGCCTTGGCTGCCTCCCTCTGGTCTGCAATGTCAGTCACCTCAGTTCAACTCCATGTCCATTCATGGCCATGCCTTCTTGTCCGTCACCCTTTGCTATGGGCTGGCGCCTCATCCAATGGCTGCTTGGCTGGCTGCTCCCCGCCATCGTTGAAGTTCATGTTCAAGTTCATTTCATGTCTCCTCTTCCTCAGTCTTCTTGTATTTCACTGCTGCACTCCTGTGGCAATCATCATCATCTTCAGTCTGCATTAGGTTCACATGTCCTCTGGTTCCAGACATACCTTCTTGGTCTCAGAGCCTACCTCCTTTCGAGGAGCCTCATTTACTCGCTTCCTAGACCAATCCTATCATTGAATTATCTCATACCAGCTGTCAAGGATTCACTCCAGTCATGGCTTCACTCCATCATCATCGAGCCATGGCTATCCTCCCACATGTATCGAGTTCATTACACCAGTCATCATTAACTCACCCTTGCCTCAAGGTTTATCTATTTACATCATTTACTTGAGCATTCCTATCATTGAATCCTATGCTACCTCATCGACTACAACATCAGGGTCTCATCGTTCCAATCGCATAATCATACCTTATCGGCCTCAGTGTCTACTTACTCACCTCGTTCAATCAAGCATACCTCTCATTGGATCTTATGCTACCTCATCAACCTGCCACCCTCCTGCACTGATCACCATCAGTGTTCATCATTGCCTCATGTTCCTTCTTCGATCTGTGCACAGCTACATGTTCCCTCTTCGATCTGTGCTTTCTTTTGGGGGAATTTTCCTATTCCATCATCATCCTCCCTACTCATATCCCTCTCGTTACCATACTCTTCCCTTCAACGATGTTACGGAACCGTTCTCTTTACTGACAAATGTCCTCAAATTAAACATCATCAGTCTAGAGGGAAGGCGACCTAGGCCTTGGATACCCAGAGGTTTCCTTCTCAAAGGGGGTTTTTCCTCTCCTCCCCGCTACTCTGTGCCAATGGTCATAATATTAGTTAGAGTTAGTGCTTTCTTCGATTAGTTAGTTAGGTTCTGTTGTTGGATGGAGGCGGATGGTGGCCCCAGCTTTCCCCTCTCTCCTTAGGAAGTCAGCCCTTGTCTTCTCAGAATTCATTCATCATCCTCACCTCTTTGAAGCTCGACACCTTTGGGTATTCTTTTTGGGCTTCTTCCTAACCTACCTTTCACTGATGCAATCATTCCCGTGGCACCTGTGGGGAGGGGGAACCCTCCTCTTGGGTTCCTTGTGTAGTACCCCTACAGGGTGGTATATCCCATGGGATATAGAAGGTGGAAAGCCACAAAGCAAATCAAGTTACACAAGCATCATCTTATCTCATCTCATCCAGTTGCGTAAGCACATTGAACATATATTTATAGGAAGCTGATGCAAATCAGGCAGTAACCACCAAGCAACAGCCTAGCCACAATGGATGTAAACTCAGTGCCCTTTATAAAACTATCCCCCATGAAGAGGAAATATCAGTTATTACAAATATTTACAGGACCGCACTTTCACAAGACAGATTCCAGAAAACATGCAGGGGGCTGTCCAGTGTGCAGGATCCTGGAGCAGCTTTGAGCAGAAGTAAGATTGTTCAGATGGGAGCTGGGGAGAACTGAGTGAACAGTCAGTGAAGCAGAGCAGTAGAGAGAAAGGCAGATGGGTGGTGCCCATGGGAGTGAGGGCATCAGGCAGGGGAAGGAAGCAGGGAGAATCACCCAGTATCTGGGGCTGTCTCTTCCTCAGAGGACTGAAGAACCCAGGGTGGAGGAATGGCAAGTAGTAGGAGTAAGGGGTGGGAACTTGGGGGGCGAGTTTAATGAATAGGTTTGCAACACTGTCTGGTATGGGGGAAGGGCATCAGGGGTTGAAATAGGTCAGGTTAAGCCTAAGTCAAGGGTAGAAGGACAGGGTAGTGGATTGGGGGATGAGTCAAGGAGGATAGGGATGAAGAAGCAGACAAAGTGGAGTAGAGCATGGGGGGAGGGAGGGGAAAGAGAAAGCAAGCATGGTTAGCCAGAGAGGGACGGACATGGGGGTGCAAAAACAATTGGGGGTAAGTAGTAGATGTGGCAGAATTAGGGTTGCCACGTATCCTGTTTTTGACTGGATAATCCGGTTTTTAGGGTCCTTATCCAGTCATCCAGTTTTGATTAAATGTAGTCCGTTTTTTGGGCCACTTTGAGTGCTCGTATATTCTCTTAAAACTGCTGTATCATCAAATCTGTCACTGTTTTGGCTGCATTGCATGTCCAGGTTACAAAGAAGTTCTGATTGTGGACAAGTGGAACACCCTGCCAGAGGAAGTGGTGGGGGCTGAAACAATCACGGGATTTAAGAATGCATGGGATAGACATAAAGGAATTCTGGAGGTCAGGGGTAAGGGGCAACAGATTTCTAGGAAAACATAAACTGAACTTACAAGCTCAAATGGGCAGACTGGGTGGGCCATAGGCCCTTATCTGCCAACACTGTCTATGTATCTATGTATCTATGATGTCATTCAGACCTGCCTTTGTTTGTAAAACCAGTCTGTCTGGGAGGTGTAAAGTATGGCCATTAAGATCATTAGCGGTAAATTAACCTAACCTTTTCCACTCTGAATTTTAAGCTTGGTCTTTTTCTGCTATGACAGGAAACAGCTTGTACACGTTTATTTTCTCTCATGTGTTTCTTTTTGTTTGTCTTATATTCTGGCATGTTTTAGACACATTTTTGTTAAATTAATAATCTAACTTTTATTGCCTTCATCACAACTGCTCTCATTTTTACGTTCTCTTGCGCAAGGAACGTCTTGGGAGAATGGGACACTTTGGAGGTGTGCCTGTGCTGTGCAATCCCCTCCGTTAAGCAGGCATGGCGGTCCTGCACCAATCGATGTGGTGCTGTGTATGACAGCAGTGGTCTTCTCTTCAAAGAAAACCACCGCTGTGATGCTGGCATCGCCCCAAATCTTTGGTGCCACGCTGGGAGCCCACCTAGCGTGGCAAATGTCCTGAGCCATCTGCCGACGGGGTGCCCAATTCCCCGTCGGCTCCACCTCCCCAAACAGCTTTCCTGCTGCCATGCTGCAAATGTCCCGTCGTCAATGTAGAAAAAAAACCTGTAAATTAAAAGCGGTCCCACACGGTCTCCCGCCCCCTCCACAACCCGCACCACCCATAACCTGCCTCCCACACCCCCACCCCATACTTACCTCGGAGCTCGGTGCGACAATCATCGCTGGACCGGAACACATCTGCACTCTTCAAAGCCGACCACGAACTGAGGAAATGCCGGTAAGCTGTATAATGGGCTAGATGTTTTTTTTTTAACTTTGTTGCATATCTCAGGCATTTTCTTGAATTTTTGCACCAAATTTTCAACATGGGGTTTTTGGAACCCCTTCTCATGAATTCTGTCTCTGTCATGGCGTTATTCTGGCCGAAGGGTGATTTCGCAGTCACTGTGCGAAATCACCTTTCAGGCCTGATTAATGAAACAACAGTGCAGCGTTCATAAGGTGGGCTCTCAAAAAGCCTATTTTGAAAATTTGGTTGAAAAATTCCTAAAAATGACCATTTTACAAGCGTGCATTGCACAGTTCCTACGCAGGCTCGTAAGTTCGCGAATTTTCAATATTTTCACTCCAGATTTTCAACATTGCCATTTTACCACACCTCCTTATGAGCAGTGCAGCTCTCATTTTTCACATCTTGCCCAAAACGTGTTTCCGCCCATGTAGCGCACAATGGCACAGTCGGTGTGCGAACTCAATGTATGGGACACATTAAGAAAATCACAGTGTTGCTGTTCATGAGCAGAAATCTTAAAATGGCTATGTTGAAAATCTGGTGAAAAAATTCCTAAAAATTACTGTTTTATGAGCGTGCGTTGTGCAGTTCCTACGCACGCTCGTAAGTTCGCGGATTTTCAATATTTTCACTCCAGATTTTCAACATTGCCATTTTACCACACCTCCTTATGAGCAGTACAGCTGTCATTTTTCACACCCTGCCCAAAACGTATTTCCGACCATGTAGCGCACAATGGTGCAGTCGGTGTGCGAACTCAATGTATGGGACACATTAAGAAAATCACAGTGACACTGTTCATGAGCAGAGATCTTAAAATGGCTATGTTGAAAATTTGGTGAAAAAATTCCTAAAAATTATTGTTTTACGAGCGTGCGTTGCGCAGTTCCTATGCACGCTGGTAAGTTCGCGAATTTTCAATATTTGTACTCCAATGACTTCCAAATACCTAAACAGCACATAGAAACAACTAACATTCAGCATTGACAAATGCTTGTACTTCTTTGTCACTGATTTTTTTGAGCCATATCCAAGTGCCAAATACCACTGCAAATACCTGCAAGCGAACGTTCAGCATTGACAAATGCTTGTTTGTATTACCTGAACATTCCATGATATTAGCTACACTTTTACAGGTCATTCACATAAACAGCATGGAATGGTATGTCTGAAATTGTGGAATGTCTTAGAAATATGAAAAGAAACTGCAGTAGTTGCTGAGGTAAAGGGGAACACAGTGCAGTATTAAGGGTACCACAAGCACCAATAATTAAGTTAACAAACATTGGTCAAAGCATATCAAAATACATGACTGACATGGAAAGGAAAATGTGAAAGTGTTTAACAGAGGGTTGAGCAATAAGCTGTGAATGGGTGTTTACTCACCTGGTAAAGGTGATTGTGTTAGTTGCACCCATGACACTCCAGACATTACCTCATGGGTTCTCAACCCACCTGATAGGCTAGTTGATGCTCATGTGACCCAGATCAAATTTCAGAGCATAGCCAGGTCCCAGGAGTCCCCATTCTCCAGTTTTGATTCTTCCACAGCTGAAATGTAAATGCTTTAGGCCAACAAACCCTAACAGTTGTGACTCTCATTGTGTTACTATAAGGTTGTAAGCAAACTACTGACCACGGACTCATCACAATTTTATATTTATTTCCTACTCGTTACAGTTCTAACTCGGTCCATAGGGGCTCCGACTAATAAATGTAGGACATTAGATTACAATATCAGTAATTCCTGTCTTCAAACAAATTGTTGCCCCCGAATGGCGTTCAGCGTGAATCTGTGCCGTAGTCGCCCTGACGAGTGGGTCGTGGAGTGTCATGAATATAACTAACACAATCACCTTTACCAGGTGAGTAAACACCCATTGTGTTATGTTGTATCCATGACACTCCAGACATTACCTCATGGGTTACGTCTAAAACGCAGTGTAAAAAACCATCAGGGTGGGCCAGGGTGATCAGACAGACATGTCCTTGAGGCACGCTGAAGCTAAAACTCTTGTGGCAAACTCAGTTCTCTGCTTATATAGGGACTCAAGTCTGTAATGCCTAGTGAATGTATGTATAGAAGTCCACGTCACGGTCCTGCAAATGTCCTCCATTGATAAACTAGCTCTTTCTGCCCAGGAGGTAGCCATTGCTCTTGTTGAGTGGTCCTTTATTCCTTGTGGAGGAGTAAGACCATTTGTCTTGTATGCCTCCTGTATTGACTTTTTTATCCAGCTAGCGATGCTGGTCTTGGAAGCGGCCAGCCCTTGCTTGTGGTCTTGCGTGATAACAAAAAGTCTCTCAGACGTACGGATGGCTCTTGTCCTTGTGGTATATAGTGCTACGGTACTACCCACATCTAGCGGGTGGTGAATACCTGTTCCCCCTTGTCCTGCCTGTGTGTGAAACATCGGCAACTCTTGTACTTGTTCCTTGTGGAATGTGGACATGATCTTAGGTAGAAAAGCAGGCACTGTCTTCATAATGACCCCTTGTGCCATGAATATAGTGTAGGGCTCCTTGCATGATAGAGCTCCTAGCTAACTAATCCTGTGAGTGGAGCAGACAGCCACCAGGAAATGGGTTTTCAAACCTAACCAGTATATAGGTATACTGTGGGTGGGCTCAAAAGGGTCCTTCCCTAGAGCATCAAGCACCATGGTTAAATCCCAAGCAGCTACTAGTGATCTACTGGGTGGTCGAATATGTTGTGCAGCTCTAAGGAATCTGATGGCATCAGGGTGAGCACCAGGTGGAGAGCGGCCGAATCTTCCCATGGCCACACCTATGGCAGATAGTTGCACTCGCAGAGAGGAAGCGGATAATCCCTTATCTAACCCATGCTGTAAATAAAGCAGGATCACAGACATATCTACTCACATGGGTTCGATATGTGATGACCTGCACCATTTGGTGAAGATGTTCCACTGTCTGTTATATGTGGAAGTGGTATACTGCTTTCTGGACTGTAGCATAGTCGAGATGACCGACTCATGGTATCCGGCCATTAGCAGTCTCTGACTCTCAACAACCAGGCCGACAGTTTGAGGGACTGGGGTGCCAGATGGAGTAGAGGGCCCTGCTGTAACATGTCCCCTTGATACAGGAGGATCCACCTGTCCAACACCATGGATATTACTGCTGCAAACCATGGTCTCCTTGGCCAGTAAGGCGCGATTAGAATGATCTGTAGCCAGGATTGCCTGACCTTCGCCAGTACCTGTGGGATCAGGGGGATTGGGGTAAATATGTATGAACATTCCTGATCCCAGGTTTAAGATAGGCCATCTGTTGCTATTGCCTGTTTCTCCTTGTATCTGGAGAAATAAGCCTTTAGCTGCGTGTTTGTCTTGGATGCCATGTGGTCCATTGGGACATGGCTCCACCTCTTCTGTACCATTGTGAAAAGGTCAGGGTGAAGCTGCCACTCTCTGGGATATACCCACTGTCTGCTTAACCAGTCCGCTCTGACATTCAACTTCCCTGCCAGGTGGACGGCATGGAGGTGAAGCAGGTTGGACTGTGCCCTGTTCAATACCTTGGCAGCCTCTCTGAGCATGGCTCTGCTGCATGTGCCACCTTGCTTTGCTATATATGCTACCGTGACCTGGTTGTCAGACTTTACCAGCACTGTCCGTCCCACGATACTATTCCTGAATGCTCTCAGAGCATTGAACACTGCCCTCATCTCTAGGATGTCGATGAGTAGTCAAGCCTCTGCTGATGTCCACTTGCCTTGTGCGGTGGACTGGTGCAAGCACGGTCCCCAACTGATGAGGCTGGCATCGGTCTCCATTGTTACCTCGTGAGATAGTTCTAGGGGGCACCCTCTCTGTAGGTTTGGATGGTGTGTCCACCATCTCAGTGAGTCTCTCACCAGCCTTGGTGGGTGGATCATCTGGTCGAGTTGTCTTCCAGTGGGGAGCCCTGCTGTAGCATGCAGTACTGTAGTGGGCGCATGTTCCATCTTGCCCATGGTACTAGGTCCAAGCAGGATGCCATTATGCCAAGGACCTGGGCTGCTTGGCCCAGTGTTGGTTTGGCTGAGGACCTTAAGCTCCTTACCATCGACATTACTGAGTCGATGTGCTGTGCTGAGGGTCTTGCCATCCCCTCGGCCATGTCTATTTCTGCGCCCAAGTGTTCTGTGAACTGCACTGGGCACAGCGAACTCTTCTCGTGATTGACTACCCAAATGTGTTGGGACAGAGTCATCAGAACCAGGTCCGTGTTTTCTGAGACTGGGCACTGCCGCGTGCCCTGATCAGCCAGTCATCCAAGTATGGAATACTATCCACCCCATGTTCCCATAGGCAGGCTGTTAGGACCACCAATATCTTTGTAAACACCCACGAATGCCAATGTGAGGCCGAATGGTAGGGCCTGATACTGTAGGAGCTGACCCAGTATGTGAAATCGGAGGAAACGTCGGTGACTTGGCCTGATTGGGATGTGGGTGAATGCATCCTTCAGGTCTATGGATCTGAGGAAATCCCCAACCCGTATGTTTTTTAGGGTGGATTGGAGGGTCTCCATTTTGAACCTTGGTGTGGATATGGACCTGTTCAGGAATTTTAAGTCCAGGATAGGTCTGAGGTCTCAGTTTTTCTTTGGGACCATGAAGAAAACGGAGTAGACCCCTGTGCCGGCCTCGTCTGCTGGCACCGGTTGGATGGCATTGTTCCGTAACAGGTCCTGCAGAACCTCCTCTACATGGTGGGTGGTGGCCCATTTTTTTGAAATGTTGGACAGTACCACTCTGTCCCTGGATGGCATGCTTGAGAATTCGATCGCATAGCCTTGGGAAATGATTTCTAGGACCCATCTGTCCGATGTGGTCCGTTGTCATTGTTTTTGGAAAGGCATCAGTCTCTGACCCACTGGTGGGTAGTTCCCTAGTGGGACTGGTGATGGTGCCAACCTGGTGGTACAGTCAGTATTACTTTGACCTTCCTCCTCTGCCTCTGCCTCCAAATCACTTACCTCATGATACTGAATATGAACCTTGTGAGGGGGCTCTGAAACTATTGTTATTGTTGCCGAGGCCTCTGCCTCGAAAGGACTAATTAGTGTAATTCTGCCTTTTGTTGTGTTGGAACCTGTTGTTCCCCCAAAACCTGCACCATGCAGAAGGCAGATATGTGGTTCTTTGTTTATCCTTTGTGAGGTTCTTGCCCTCTTCTTTTTGCTTTAGAAACTCCTTTAAGCCTTCTCCAAACATGTTGCTCCCTTTGAATGGCAAATTCTGTAGCAGCATCTTTAATTCATTGTCTGCGTCCCATAATTTGAGCCATAGCGCTCGTCTGGCCCTGTTTGTCAATGCGGCAGACCTGGCTTCTAGTTTTAATGTGTCCACAGCCATGTCTCCCAGGTATTTAGCTGTGTCCAGGGTGCATTCTAACAGTTCTGCTTCCCGGGACTTGGGGTATGCTTTCTCCAGCAGTTCTTCCAACCAGAGGATCTGCGCCCTTGCCGAATAAACTGCTGTGACTACTGCCTTAGCTGTCATGCCTGAGAAATCGAATAGCTTCTTTAACATCTCTTCTACTTTCTTATCCATAGGATCTTTGAGTGAGATCATGCTACAAGGCTGCACCGTTTTCTTGCTAAGTGCTGCTCTCTGAGGGTCTATAGATGGCGACGTACACCACAATTCAACCTCGTCCTCTTGAACCGCTTACATTCTATCTAGATTTCGCTTCTCAGACATACGGCCAGGCTCTGCAGCTTCCCACTTCTTTGTGAAAATGTCATCTATAGCGGGACAGCTAGGGAAAGTGTCCTTGACCTTTTGGTTCTGCTGGATCATGGGATCGAGCTTGGACTCAGGCTTTGGAGTGTCAACATCAAAACCCATGGTTGATTTAATGACCCTCATAAGGCCCAGGATCAGATCAAATGAACAGAGTTTTGAAGTTAAGGAAGGGGTGTCTGGTATGATGTCCATATCTTCCTCCCCTGAATCGACACCCTCACAGTCATCCGGTGCCCTGCCCCCCTCCTCCCCAGTGCAGGCGATGCAGGTTCTTCATCCACCAGCGGTTGTGGAGGAGTGCTTGAACCTGGAGTCTGGCTAGGGGTGGCAGGGGATGGTGTTCTCAATTTTGTCAGAGACTCAAGCTTCTCCATGACTTTCAGCATGAAGTTCTGCTAATTCTCCATCATGGCCACTGTCGCCTGTTGCGTTTGAATGAGGAGGACCCCAGGGTTCATCCATCCTGAAGCTGCAGGCCCTTGCCCATCTAAGTCAGCAGTGGAGGGTTGGCCGCTGGTTTGCTCCTCTTCGTGCAAGCATGCTGGGCAGAGAGGACCTTGGGTGTGGGGCATCAGTGCAGTACTGCAGGACACACATTTCTTTGCCTTCTCCATCTGAAAGAGATGAGAGAAGGGCGTTTGTTATACAATAACTCTATATAACGAGTTATATATAAATACATTTATATAAGGGGGATGTAATTGCATCTGTATGTTAAAATTACATGCATATAGCAAGACACCAGCGGAGAGAGCACTGACTGTTAAGCTTGTAGGCTGAGGATTTGCTTGTGGGCTAGTGAAAAACTGCCACATGCAAAAAAAGGGGATTCTGACCCCTTCAGTGTTTTACTATATTATGAAGGGGAGCTGTTTTATCAGAAATGCCATAATTATTGGAGAAACATGCGCGTGTGGCGATGAGAATGAGTCTGCTTGCTTTCAGTCTCAGGAGCATAGCTCAAAATGGCAGCCCCTGAGACAAAATGGTGTCTGATTAGCGTCTGTGGATGGAAGAGAGAGACAGTGTTTATTCCCCAAGATGGCGGTGATCAGAACAATGGAGGGAGGGATAGCCTCCTAAGATGGCATCCCAGGAATGTGGCCTAGTTGGAACCACATGGTGCCGAGCGAATAATGCCACCGATCAGAGCTTTTCTTGTAAATTTCAGGCTACAAAGATTAGTCCCAGTATGCTGAATGGCTTCTGCTGCAGTCTCAGAATTGTTTAGACCGCAGGAAGCCAGCAAGAAAATGAGTTGCCCTTGCATACCCACCGCTCTATTAGGGGCTGTAGTATGGGACAGCTCCTGCATTTTTTTAATTAGAGGGATGCAGAGATCCTGTCTCCAAGGCAACCACTTAGTCAGGGGCTGCAATCAGGAGCAGCAAACGAATCCGGTGCTGTTTGCAGATGTAGAAGGGGGCTGCTCCTGCATTCGGCCAGAATTAGGGGAACTAAGAGATTATGTCCCAAGGCAGCTGCTAGAATAGGGGCTGCAATCGCTGACCAAACCAGGAAGAGAGGGCCAGAGTAATGGCAGCGTCTGGCATCCGTTTGAGAGGAGATGCCAGCGATTTGGCCAGTGGCCCGCATGCAAGGCAGTAGAGTTGCCAGACTGTAGAGGATTGCCCCACCTGGATGGCCTCGCTTGAGAGGGGAACTGCCAGCAGCAGGACAAAAGGCAGCACGCATAGCAGGAGAGTCGCCAGACTGTAGAGAATTGCCCCACCTGGACGGCCCTGCTTAAGAGGGGAGCTGCCAGCAGCAGGACAAAAGGCAGCGTGCATGGATTCTTTAAGGACTGGGCGCCCCCGCTTGGAAGGAGGGGCACTAGTCATAGAGCGAAACACAGATTTTTTTAAATGCAATAGGAAGCGTGCGATCGTTACCAGCGTCGACTGAATGAGCAAATATGACAAAAGACAAGTCAGATTACTCGAAAAACTTCATTGTAAATCAGAAAGTTTCTGCCTCTTATTAGTTCAAAACTTCCAGACACCACAAAAAACAACAGCTATTAAGTGGTTTCTACTACAAACTTGCAGTTTTAAAAAAATTAAACATTAAAGGCTTAAAAACCTTCCAATATAAACACAATGAACCGGATACCTTTCTCTTAAGGCTCTACCACACAATTAAACACTGGAAAGCAGCTATCCCAGCACCTTAGTGAATTCCAGCTAAATTGTGAGACTAACAAGACTCATTTAAATAATCTCAGTAGCCGCTGTGGCCACTATAAGCCAGGCAGCATAACAAGGTTCTACACATAATCCAATTGTGTAACTGCTGATGGAGCCATTGATCCTATAAAGAAATACGCTGGCCTACCTTAGATAATTAGTTAACAGGTACTCCTGGAGTGCTTGTAGCCTCTTCAGATGCAAGGTTGAAACTGGAGAATGGGGACTCCTGGGACCTGGCTATGCTCTGAAATTTGATCTGGGTCACATGCGCATCAACAAGCCTATCAGGTGAGTTGAGAAACCTTGAGGTAATGTCTGGAGTGTCATGGATACAACATAACACAATGATCTTGGCACATCCAGCAGACCTAAGCTTGATTCCTACAGCCTCCACTTGCATACTGTGTGACCCTGAGCAAGTCACTTAACCTTCCTGTGCTCCTGGATCACTCCAGTAAAATGGGCTATGTGGCCTAAGGGAGTTCACCTGGTTGTCAAAGAATAAGAATAAATAACTGAATAAATAAATCACATAAATAACAGTATAAAAATAATTTCCTATCACCAATAATGTCTATTCCAACATTACAAATTACTTTGGAGGAGGAGTGATACACTCATCAGTCATAAAAAGCAGGTGGAGCCAGAGGTGGAGTTTGGGGTGTGGTTTAGCATCCAGTTTTTACCTCATCCAAAGGCTGTGACCCTAGGCAGAATGTCAATCAGGGAGGAGGGGGAGCAGTTAGATGGGGGAGCAGCTGGTACCACAGGGGAAGAAGGAGGAATGTGAATCACAGTTGCTGGGGATAGAAGGGTGGTAATCCTAGGGAACTCCATAATTAAGGGTATTCACTGGGGAGGGAAGGGGGACTCACATGCAAAAAGGTGGGTGATCTGTACATCAGGGATGACAGCATGGAAAGTGTGCCCAAGAATTAGGGAACTAGTAAGGGAAGTTCGAGGGAAACCAAACCTTGTTATACACATGGGTACCAATAATTTAGTTGAGGAGTTGGAAGTAGTGCAAGGCAAGTTCATGGCGTTAGGGAAGACCTGCAGGGAGGAAGCAAGTTTGCTGGCTTTCTCAAAGGTGATACCAATACCAAGAGACAGCACAGCCAGGAAGAAAAGGATAGAGAAATTCAATGACTGTCTGTGGAGTTGGTGCAGGGAGGAATGGTTCACCTGTATTCAGGACTGGGGACACCTGATCAAACAAAGCACTCTTTTCACTGGATAAGCTACACCTCAGTAGACAGGGTTCAAGGGCACTCAGGGACAAACTGGGGGGGTATAAAACAATAGACTGGATTTAAACTACTGAGGAGGAGGGCCAACGGCACTGCTGGCCCCAAGACTTCAGGAGAAGGAGGTCAATGGACTCCCCCCCCCATACTGGTAGAAGAAGTCTGAAGGGCGGAAGTAGAGGGAGAAATGGAAATTAGCAACTGGTGGTGGGGGGTGGAGAACACAGTGGTGGTAAATGAGAAAAAAGGAGGGAGGGAAAGGGAAGCAGGCTCAGATTCTAGGTGGAAAGTGGTGTCTCTAAATGCGCAAAGTCTTGGAAACTATATGGACGGCCTGCAGGTGGTATTAGCAGAAGGGAGGGTGGACATAGCAGCAATAACCAACACTTGGGCCACAACGCACCATGACCGGGACCTCTTGATCCTGGATATAACTACACAGAGAGACAGCATGATAAGGAAAGGGGTGGTGGTGGTGGTGGTTTATATCAGGGAGGGCATAACATGTATTAGGGAGGGTGGTAGCATTATGGACACAGTTACAGTCCAACAGAGGAAGGAAGGTGAGGTTGGGTGTGGGTTACAGACCACCCAACAGGGACAATGAAAGAGACAAAGAATGGAACTCACAAATAATGGAAGCTGCAGGGAAAGGAGAGATGGTAATAGTGGGGCACTTCAATCTGTCCAAAGTAGACTGCAGCATACCAGTCACAACATGTGCCAGCAGTCAGGTGATCCTAGACGGGTTGCAGAGTGGGTTCCTGACTCAGGGCATCACAGAACCCACCAGGGAGGGAGTAGTCCTTAATCTAGTGCTCATGAATGGAGAGAATATACAGGAAATAATGGTCAAGGAGCCACTGGGTGGAAGTGACCACTGCACAATGTGGTTCCAGTTAGATATGGGCAGGAAAAACATTCCCACTAAAATCAAAATCCTGTATTTTTGAGGGCAGACTTCAGAAAGATGGGCAAGGTACTAATGAGACACCTGGCAGACATCAGAGCAGATATGGGGTGGACCAAAAGTGGTCCATCATTAAAGATGGAATAATTTTTGCCACAAAGGAATGCATTAGGCTCAAGGAGAACAACTCAAGGGCCAAAGCAGTCAGCAGGTTCAGTTCTAAGATCACTCATGCAGTTAAGGGTCAAGAGGTTAGCCTATAGGAATTTCAGAAAGGCCAAGAGAGAGTTAGGCAGAGGGGCTAACCTAAGATTGTCAAGTGTGGTTGGTAAGATAGTCCGGCAGGCTGAGGCACAGAAGGAACTGCAGATAGCAGAGGAAATTAAGAGGGGTGAGAGTGCCTTTTTCACTATATAAGCAAGAAAAGGGACTAGAAGGACAGGATTGTTAGGCTTCAGAAAGAGGATGAGTGGGTGGAGGAGAACAGGGGAACAGGGGAAAAGTAGAGATGCTGAATGAATACTTCTGTTCCATCTTCATTAGGGAAAAAGATGGACTGGTGCCTATGGGGGGGGGGAAGAGGAGCTGGGGGAGCCCTGATGTAGTGGTAGGGGAAGATAGAGTGAGGAAGGGGCTGCTAGTATTGAAGGAGGACCAACCATCAGGCTCACAAGGCATACACTCAATGGTACTGAGGGAACTGGCAGAGGAGCTTGTGGGGCCACTGGCAGGCCTGTTCAGTAGTTCACTGGAGTCAGGTGCGGTTCATCAGAACTGGAGAACAGCACATGTGGTGCCCCTCTATAACAGCAGTCCAAAGGATGACCCAGGTAATTGCAGACTGGTCAGTCTGACTTTGATTGTGTGAAAACTGATAGGTTAGTAGACTATCTGGAGGAGTATGGTCTCCACGATATTAGGCAGCACAGGTTTATGGGAGGGAAATTGTGTCAAACAAATCTGATTGACTTCTTTGACTGAGTCATTAAGACAGTACATGGGCCAACTGGTGGACATCCTTATCTGAACTGCAGCAAGGGTTTTGACTCTGTACCCCACAGGAGGTTAATCAAGTTGGCAGATCTCTAGGTTTGGGAAAAGATGACCAGATGGGTGGAAAACTAGGTAAGGAACAGGACCCAGAAGGTGGTGATGGTGGGAGAGTTATCTAGCACCAGGGAGGTCACCAGTGGGGTCCCACAGGGCTTGGTGCTGGGACCGGTGTTGTTCAATGTCTTCTTCAATTATATTGGGGATGGCAGATGACACCAAGCTCTGTGGGACAGTGGACACAGCTAAAGGGATACAAGATCTACAGGATGATCTGAAAAAACTGGGAGGTGGTTTGGGATTTGTCAGTTTGGCTTAAACGCCAAGAAATGCAAAGCTATGCACATTGGCACTAGGAATCCCAGGATGGATTGGAAGGGGTCCTGGTATCATCAACAGTGGAGGAGAAGGATCTGGGAGTGATGATCACTAGCAACCTGAAGCGCTCTAAACAGTGCAGGAAAGCAGCAGCAAGGGTAAACAAGATGTTGGGATACTTAGCCAGATGGATCAGCAGTAGGCAAGAGGAAGTTATACTGCCCTTGTACAGGTCACTGATGAGGCCACACCGGGAGTGTGGAGTACAGTATTGGTGCCCACACCTTAAAAAGGGTATTAACATGCTGGAGACAGTCCAAAAGAGGGCAACAAAGATGACTGTGGGCCAACAGGATAAAACATACGAAGAGAGGTTGGAAGCCCTGAACATGTATTCCCTGGAGGAGAGGAGGGAAAGAGGAGACATGATTGAGACCTTCAAGTATGTGAAAGGGATAAACTAGGAGGCAGTATAGTGCAGTGGTTTAAGGCTCTGAGCTACAAACCTGGAGACCTGGGTTTGAATCATACAGCCCCCACTTGCATACTGTGTGACCCTGAGCAAGTCACTTAACTTCCTTGTGCTCCCAGGTCACACTTGTGAACAAGCTTTCAGTTTAGTCTGTCTCTCCTGGTTAAAAAAAAAAAAAAAAAACGGTGGAGGAGGAGAATCTCTTTCAGCTAAGTGGCAGCTGACACGAGGGGACACAGTCTTAAACTGGAAGGGGGGTTTGGGGGAAGGTTAAGAAGCGCTTCTTCATGAGGAAGGTGGTGGCAGTTAGAATGTGCTGTCAGAAGAGGTGGTCTCATTGAAGATGGTGGGCAGCTTCAGGAGAGGCTGGGATATACATAGGAGGAAGTAAGGGTCATGGGAGTGGCAGATGGAAAGGATGGGAGGATTGGGGGAAGGGTCAGTAGCTCTAGCTGAGGACCCTGCAATACATGCAGACTAGATAGACCTAATGGCCTTCTTCTGCTAGCTTCTTCCTATGTTTGTATGATCAACAATTTAATAAAGGTAATTTTGACACATACACCTTACTATTCCATGGCAGACTCTTTTTACAGACCATGGGCACAAAAATGGCACCACAGTATGCCAACCTTTTCATGGCTAGTGAGAGAAGAGGAATTTCTTAAACAGTACTCCTTTAAAGGGACACTATCAACACCCCCCCCCCCCTTAGGCCTCAAACTGTCCCTAGTATAAAAAGACCATTTTATGATTGCTCTCATTCTGTATAATGTGATGATGTTACTGGTAATTTGATTTTAATTCATTTTTGTTTCTTTTTAAAAGTGAAAAACAGACTGCTCACCATACTGGTGGTTTCATAGTTTCATAGTGGGTCACAAGTTCAGAGAGCATATAGTGCTTTAATGAACTCGCCACCAATTCTTTGGTGGAATATAAATTTCTTGCCTTTCATAAAGTTGTCCAAGTTAAACTTAGAAGTACTTATATTATGGCTAGCTACAATATAACTGGCAGCTTATTCCATTTAGTTATCACCTGTTGTGTATAATAACTACTTTGTTTAACTGTATTATTAGATTCACCCCTTAATTTCAGTTTATGGATTCTGGTACTGTCAATACCTGGATTCCTCCTAAGCCCAAGGGTTTCTGACATGTACACATCATGTAAAGTTTTATATATTAGACAAAGATCTCCTCTTTCCTGCCTATATTTAGTTGACTATAGATTCAGTTTAAGCAGCCTGTTTCCATAACTCATGTTCTTAGTAGATCTTATATTTCTTGTCATTTTCCTTTGTATATTTTCATATAATTTCTGAGTCCTTTTAGATGTAGGAGTACAAAACTGGGAGCAGTACTCCATATGTGGTCTCACCAATACGCTGTACAGTGGAACCATCACCTCCCTCTCTCTACTCTTAATATTCCCAAGTATGCACGCCATTAATTTTTGACATTTTTTTTAGCCGTAACTAGTGCATTGGTATCAAATTTTAAATCATCAGTGGCAATTACACCCAGATCTTTTTCTTCTTTAACTGTTAACAAGATAGTACTGTTTATTTGATATATATACATGTTTTTTTCCCCAAGTGCATCATTTTACACTTGTCAAGGTTAAAATACATTTAATTCTCCTTAGCCCAGTTTGCTATTGCATTCAGATTATTTTGTAAGGAACTGGCATCCTCTTGATTTTTTTTATCAGACATCCCAGTTTACAGTCATCAGCATATTTTCTAACCCATACTCTGTTAGAGCATGGTAGGGATGACATTAAAATATTAAAAAGTATTGGACCAAGTACAGAACCCTGTGGGATGCAACTGGTGACACACCCCCAGGCCGAAGAGTGACTTTTAATGGTTACACGCTGAATCCTATTATTTAACCATGAACAGATCCATCTGATGACATTGTTATTTAGCCCTATGTGTATAAGTTGATTTATTAAGATTTTATGAGAGACTTTGTCGAAGGCTTTTGAGTAATCAAGAAAAATGATATCAACAGGGACATTTTTGTCTAAGGCTGCACTAACCGGTTCAAAAAAGCTGATTATATTTGATAAACATGATCTTTCTGAAGTAAAACCATGTTGGGTTGAGTCAACATGTCCTTTATTTATTAAATTAATTGAAATATGTTTGTGAATTAATTTTTCCATAACTTTTCCAATTACTGAAGTCAAACTTATGGGACGGTAATTTCCTACTTCTGTTCTTCTACCTCCCTTGAAGATTGGAATCACCTCCATCATTTTCCATTCTTCAAGCACCTTACTCTCCAAGATAGATCTATTAAATAGGACAGTCAATGGCTCCACAAGTTGGAGGACTAATTTCTTTAAAAAGCTTGGTGTAATACTGTCAGGCCCTGCAGAACCATTAGACTTAAAAGGGAAGTCTCCCATAGTTTCACACCCATATTTTCCCCAACTCCTTATGTGTAACTGTTGTGTGCCTCCTCCAGTTGCTAGCAGTCCTATTGCTGTCCAAATCTAGATTATAAATAAAAATATACAGCCCCCAGAAGTTATCAATGTGTTTGTCCTCCATTTTACCATCAATGCTGCTGGAGGGTGATGTCATCAGAGCAACAGATAATGGTGCTGCACTAAATGCTTTTCCACCTGTAAACAGAACCCACAATGTTTGGTTCCCCACTTGAGTAATGGAGGAACCCTTTATGTGTTGTGCACATCTTGAAGTGCAGGTCTAATAGGACTAGGACCATATGAGTGTGATGCAGCACTGATTTGACATGTATATACAGTATGCCTATAAGGAAGTGCCTGTATGTGTTGTGTTAATGTTTCTGTTTGCAAAAACAGTTTACCCAATAAATGACTCTGGGTGCAACAAGAGTCTTAAGTGGTATTATATAGCTGTTGTATTATGTTCTGTGTGTGTTAGCATTCTCTGTTTTGATTGACACCAGCAGTGAGACACAATCTTGCAAAAATGCCCCTTTCCCTTTGTAACTAGGCAGTCAGTGATTGGATGGCTTATGTAAGGCAATGAAGAGTTCAGCTATTACAAGGAATAAGTTACCAGGACAACATCAGCTGCAGCATATGGATGAAGGGTACTCTAGTGGTTAAAGCACAGGCACAAGAACTTGGAAACTATGGTTTAAATCCTACTAAAGTCCCTTACTCTCTAACCCTTAACAAGTTCCCCTAACCTCCTTGGGAACTGTGATGGCCCCTCAGGTCCATGACTTTAAAAGTGCCCTCATTCCCGTTATAAATAATTAGCAGTGATGTGAGAGCTACAGCACTTCACTTTGAAGGTACTGAAAACAAGCTGTGGCAGCCCCCCGTAATGCCAGCATTTGAAGTAGGATGTCCCTCACAAATCAGATGCTACACTTCAGCTAGTTGTAGGTAAAGAAACTAATCAGTCTATGAGTTTGTAGTGCTCTGTATTTGCTTAGCTCATTCCTCTCATGTCATATGCATTCTGTCGTGGTATTTCCAGTCAGAAACCCAGACGTAAGGAGCATTTGAAATGTAAAACAATACACTTTATAAAGTAAGTGATCTAGCTCTTCACTTTCAGGCTGCTGAAAGGGGGTGTATAATTTGTGCAAAGGAGGAATTCAGTCTTGTGTGATCCTTTGGGAAACTGCTCAGGCCTACATTGCAAATGAATCTTCTCAAGGGTGTTCACCTGATGCAATGCCGATTGACTCATTGACTGCTAGATTGACTGTTTGATTGTCTGATTGACGCATTCTTTCTACTGCCCTCTACAACATGTTGCAACTGTCTCACAGAGAGAAATAAGCAGTACCTAGAACAGATTCTGTTTCCTGTGAATGAAATACTATTAGAAGTATTATTTGCTCTACACATGCAGTATTAAGGCTACAGGTACTACTCCCTGTGTGACTTGCATGACAGAACTGTCTTAAGCCACTGCAAACTTAAACTAAAATCAGGATAGACAGCATTGATACCCTTATGTGTTCTTCTGCACTGTTGCTGCAGTGACATCAGGGAATGGGAGGGGCTGTATTACAAGTGATCCATTTGCATGTAAATGGAGGCTTGCTTGACATTTTACTACCTTATGTCAGAGCCTCAAACTCTAGATATGTGTTGCAACAGCAGAAATTACTGATCTCTTATTGAAATATGTATAGTAACTGATGTAATATATAATAAATACATCAGACATATCCAAATCAGAAATATACAATAGTCTTCTCCTTTAAGACTATTAATATCTTCTATAATATCAGTTATATGAAATTCCACTTCTTTACACTTCAAGTCAATATGCCATTGAGTATTGGTTTTGGGGTTTTGCACACTCAAAAATATGAGTTAAATTCGGTTGCCATATCTCTCTCTTCAGTTAAAACCCGCTCACCAATTTTTAAGGGGCCTATTGAAGGCTGTTTGCCTTTAAGGCTTCCTATATAACTAAAGAATTTCTTGCTGTTGTCCTTTATCTTATTCACCAAGTTAAGTTCAGTGGCTTTCTTAGCTTTCTCAATTGAATTTTTAATATTTTTAGCTATTGTTTTGAAATTTTGCCAATTATCTGTAGTCTTTTTCTTTTTATGGGCCATATAATATCTTTTCTTTCTCCTTATTAGCTTAGTTAGCATGTGAGTCCACCAGTCAGGGACTCTCCTGGATTTGGTGTATTTATGTCTGGTGGGGACCCAGGTTTCTATACAGAAATTAATATGATTATGTATTATTTTCTATGTTTTGATAAAGCATTTAGCCCTAAATTCATTTTGACAGTTTCTGTTATTTAGGTAAGTTTGTATCCTTTGGAAGTTTGCTTTATTGTAATTCAGTAATATAGCTTTGCCATTATTAATATAATGTTTTACTTTGTATTCCAAGAGGATAGGGTTATGATCACTATCAACCGTGTCATGATCTCAATATTTGCCACAGAATCCATGTTATTGGAAAATACTAGATCTAAAATATTATTCCCTCTAGTGGGACAGTGTGGAAGGCTAAGGGTCTAACAGATGGACGCTTGACACAGGTTCTGGTAAATGCAGGAATCTTGCAAGGCTCTTTATTTACAGGAACCAAAAACAGCGGCAAAATAAAATGAACTGATCATCCAAACAAAATAAAATAATATACTTAAATACAGGACACAACAGCAGGCTTCGTTCCATCCTTAACATAACAAGGGTAACACACTCTTCAGCTCCACAAGAGGCTCATGGTACAACACCCAAGTTGAATCTGAAGTGCTTCACACAATAGGCTAACATATAAAGGGTGCTAAGAAACATGATTGGATCATTTCAGCCATCAATCATGTACCTCTTTTAAAAATATAACAAAAACAGGTATTCAGTACAATTATTAATACAACTACCTAATCTGAAACTTATAGATATCTCTGTTCTTGCTACCTTTCCCTAAACTCATTTTGTACCTTGAATGTTAGTTTAGCAATGCTAACAGGAACTGCCCCCAGCTTCCCTGCATAAATTGGGGATGAAAGGGGCCGGCCACCTCTTAGAAGGCAGGTAAGCTGGGCGGTTCTGTGGCATTTCCAAAAGAAAAACAAATATTTGCAGGAGTAAAGAAATCAGGGTTAAAACCCTATTGAACCTTTCAGAAACAAAGAATTATGTCCCCAGGATGTAGGGCAACTCATGCCTAACCCTTTTTGAAAGTGTTTAGCTTTCAAGCCCGAAACAGAAAAAAATTAGCTGTGCCAATGTGCGCATCTTCACGAGGGAACTGGCACTCGGGAGAGCAATTGCCTACCTAGAACAACAAGCAGAGACTAAAGGTAAGCATTTAATGAACCAGGCAAGCTTTTCAGGGCACGGACTATAGGAGAGGCTCTATTCTGCCAGGTTCATTTGGGTTGCAAATGGACAGAAAGGTGTAGAAAGATACAGAGGCTGCAGGAGCGTCCATTTTGCAAGGCAAAGGGGCTAATGGATTAAGAACACTTGGGGACATCTGCCTAGCATTCTTTTACAATGCCTGCTCAAACGGGCATTTTACTTGTTTTAAAAGGGGGGGTTTGTGTCTCTAAGGCTGCACAATGCGACAGTAATAGCACGAAATGAAAGAGAGCTCCCTTTTCTTTTTGGTTTTATTTTGGGCACAGGCTATAATGTATAACGACATAAACAAATGCCAAAAGGCGACTGTTGGACATTTCTACTAGGGAAAAAGAGGAGGGGGTTACCCTAAATAATGTGTAATAGATGGCCAGTCTATTACTCACTATTTACCACCATACCACATAGACAGACATACATAGACAGCATTCATACTAGGACAATGACAAACAGAGAACAATAAAGTGGGGGGGGGTCCTGCCCCTCCCACATACTCCTCCCCCCTTTTGAATAAACCCTCCCCTTTGATTACTCAGAACTTCCTATTACTGAGTTTATTCTATCTCTCAGATCTCCCAGAATGGGAAGATGGAGCCACAGCCCACCCTCTCCATGGCTCCACCCCAGGGTCCCTTACACGCATATCAAAACTTTTAACAAGTAAGAGGAAGACAAATGTCTTCCAAATTTTCATTCTGCATTACCCCAGGGTCTGAAGGTAGATAATCTTCTGTTCCATATCTTGATAGGAAGTCTGCATTTTCATGTGTTACTCCCTTCCGGTGTTTTATTATGAAACAATATGGTTGCAATGAAAGATACCACCGCATAATTAGAGGATTTTTGTCTTTCATGTTGTGCAACCAACACAACGGATTATGATCCATCCATATTTCAAACTCGGTACCCTACAAATAAAAATGAAGGGCCTCAATAACCCACTTGATGGCTAAGCATTCCATTTCTATAGTGGAATAATTGGCCTCTCATTCATGTAGTTTGCAGCTTACATATATGATGGGGTGTTCTTCTTCATCAATAAACTGTGTCAGCACAGCTCCAATACCTCTGTTAGAGGCATCAGTTTGTACTATTAAAGGACGTATAAAATCAGGAGTATGGAGAATCGGTGAAGAGCATAATTGTGCTTTTATAGTACAAAAGGCCTCTTTACATTCAGGGTTCCATATTATTTTGTCCGTCATATGTTTCTTGGAAAGATCGGATAAAGGTCCAGTTATAGTTGAAAAAGAGGGAATGAAATGCCGATAGTAACCTGCTAGACCCAAGAAGGCAAGAACATCCTTCTTTGTTTTTGGTCTAGGACAATTGGCCACGGCGTCCACTTTACTTATTTCTGGTTTTATACACCCCTTTCCTATCAAGAAACCTAGGTATTTTGTCTCCTGCATCCCCATAGTACATTTCTCAGGGTTTATGGAAAGACCAGAGCTGGACATAGCAGACAGGACTTCTGACAGATGGTGTAGATATTCTTTCCATGTAGGATTAAATATCACTACATCATCTAGGTATGCCGCACTGTATGCAGCATGTGAAGCCAGAACTTTGTCCATAACCCTTTGAAATGTAGCAGGGGCACCATGCAGCCCAAATGGCATTACTGTAAATTGAAATAATCCAAGGGGAGTACTAAAGGCTGTTTTATCCCTTGCTTCTTGATCTAAGGGAATTTGCCAATATCCTTTTGTCAAGACGATGGTAGAGAAATATTGGGAATTTCCTAAATGATCTAATATGTCGTCAATACGAGGCATTGGGTAACTGTCAAATCTGGAAATGGCGTTAAGATGCCGAAAATCCAAACAAACGTACTCCCCCTTCTTTCTTATTTACAACAACTAATGGAAAGCTCCATTCAATGTGTGAAGGCTCAATAATCCCCATTTCTTGCATTTTCCGTAGTTCTTGAATTACATTTTCCCTAACTCTTTCAGGTAAATGGTATGGTTTTTGTCGGATGGGGTTATTTTAAGACACTACAATACTGTGTGTTGCATCCTTCACCCTCCCTGGTGTTCCTATGTGACTGTAGTATAGTTAATAATTCAGCGGTTTGCTGAGGTGTTAAATTGGGATTTATTTTTATGTCTTTGATATCCCTTTCCATTTCCAATCGTCTGTAAGCTATATCTAGCTCACTAGTACTGCCTTCTGGGTACACATACTCACATAGTTTGGGTGTTCTCTCTACCCAGGATTTGAGAAGGTTAGCATGGTAAATCCGCCTCTTATTAGTCTTGTCATGTACATTGATTTCATATGTGATGGGTCCTACTTTTCGTATTACCTTATATGGGCCCTGCCATTTCATTAACAATTTATTGTCGGAAGATGGTAGTAATAATAACACCTGATCCCCTTCTATGAAATCCTTCTTACCTGTCCCTTTATCATAATGCATCTTTTGTGTCAACTGTTGTTTTTGGCTATTAGCATGGGCCTGTTGGCTATACTTCTTTATTCGCTCTCTTAAATGATGTAAATATTCAGGGGGACATTTGTTTTGGGCATCCTTGTTTTCTTCCCATTCTTTTATTACATCCAAAGGCCCTCTTGGATTTCTCCTGTACAATAATTCGAATGGTGAAAAGCCAGTTGAGGCTTGGGGTACCTCTCGATAGGCGAACATCAGATAAGGAAGGTAAATGTCCCACTGTCTACCTTCAACTTGTATGAATTTTTGAATCATTTTCTTCATGGTTTGGTTGAAGCGTTCTACCAGACTGTCAGTTTGAGGGTGATATGGTGTGGTCTGTATAGCTTCAATACCTAGGGTCTGGTAGAGTGGCTTTAGAACCTGAGAGCAGAAATTCATGCACCTGTCAGTATTTCTTGTGGAATACCTACTTTGCTGAAAGTTTTTCCCAGTTCTTCAGCAATTCTAAGGGCAGTGACAGTTTGGAGGGGTATAGCCTCCAGATATTTGGTTGCATAGTCACATACCACTAGCATATACTGATTACCCTTGGCACTCTTTTGGACTGGACCCACAATATCCATGGCAATTCTCTGAAATGGTGTTGAAAATAAAAGCATTACCTGCATAGGGACCTTATCTTTCTTTATGATCTTAGATACTTTCTGACTTTCTGGACAGCTTCTGCAATACTCAGCAACTTGCTCATGTATTCCAGGCCAGAAGAATCTATGTAACAATCTGCTCAAGGCCAGATCCCTCCCTAGATGTCCAGCCATGGGAATGTCATGAGCAAGGCTTATTAGGATAGGTTAGTACTTTTCAGGGACTAACAGTTGTTCAACAATTTCATGAGTTCTAGGATTTGTACATATCCTATACAATAACCCTTCTCTCACTTGATATTTATCTCTGGTTCCTTGATTCTTATCTTGGGAGGAGAAAAACGGTTTTAAAGGTTCATCCCCCCCTCTGTAATTCAGCAAACATAGGTTTTTCACATCCCTGTATAACATACACCTTACTATTATTAGTATTATTGTTTTGGTTTATAGTCCAGTTATGCTTTTCATTTTTCTTCTGTCTTCTAGTCTTCTTATCTTTCCCTAGGGACCCATAAATGTCCTTGTCAAAGAGAAAGAAGTGTTCTAGGGTCTCGACATGTTGAAGAGGAAGAGTCTGTGATCTGGTCACCATAGCACAAAGATTAGCAGACATGAGTTTCTGGAAAGCAGGACAGTCATGCCTGATTATTACTGGAATAGGAAGGTTAGGCACGACACCCACCTTCATAGTTTGTACCTGTCTCTGTATGGTTAGTTCAGTCTCTTCCAATGGATATTGATGAGTGTCACCATGAATACATGTTACTTCTGTAGTGGGACTTTCTAAGGATGGGGGTACACTCAACAACTCTGCTTGTATCAAGGTCTGTTTACTTCCTGAATCTAGAAGTCCTGTAACTAGGTGATGTCCAACTTGTACAGTTACCATGTATTGTCCCCAGTTAGCTAAGGCAAGATGGGAAGACTCAATTTTTTTCTTGGGACAAAACCTTGCAATGTGTCCTTTGGATTTACATTCATGGCAAACAATATCTGGATTGTATCCCCTTCCTGTTTTACCAGTGCCTTGAGCACCGGTACTTATAGTAGTGCTACCAAGTGCTTCCCATAGTAGTAGTGAGAGGTCTTACCGGATGCTGATGGGATGTCTGATGGATGCCTCTCTGCCTATGGGGTCTGGCAGCAATATAATCTTTGGCCAATCGGATTGCTGTATCTGAGACCTCTGGGCGATGTTCCCTGACCCATAGTTGGACATCTGGAGGAAGAACTCGGATAAATTGCTCCAGTACTATCGTCTCAATGATTTGATTTACAGTCCAGGTATTAGGCTGCAGCCATTTGACACACAAGTCCTTTAGTTGGGTAAACGCATCCTGAGGATTGTCTGCAGTACCATATCTATATGATCTGAACCTTTGTCGATAGGTCTCCGTATTAATCTCATAACGCTTTAGAATGGCTTGTTTGACCCGATCATAGTTGTTTACATCCACCATCTCTACTCGGCTATAAGCAAGCTGAGCCTTCCCTGTCAAATAGGGGGCTAGACGGATGACCCATTGATCTCGGGGCCAGTTACAGGCGGTAGCCACGCTTTCAAAAGTCAATAGGTAAGCTTCAATTTCATCCGAGTCAGTAAGTTTAGCCAATTTGATGTATTTTTGGCCTCCTCCAGGGACAACAGGGGGTCTACCCGTGCCCATCACTTGAAATGCCCTTAGTGTATCATTCCATCTGGCTTCGTACTCCCTCTGATCTCTATCCCTCTGTCGTTCCATTTCCAGCTGTCTTGTGCAAAGCCATCTTAACAGATCTCAGGGTTCCTCAGGAAGGTGCTCCTCCTCTTCACCCTCAATAGCTTCAGCCAATCCCTCTGTCTTTGTTTCCTCCATCTGGGTTTCTGCCATTACTGGAACTCTTTTTCAGGTAGCAGGATCCAAACCTGGGAGCAAAGGCAGCTGATATTTTGATGTCACTGATCTGGTTTGTGCTTCCCAAAGCCTCCGCTGGTCTGTCAGGTCCACTCTCTCCTGTAGCATCAGAAGTCCACCGTTTTTTTTGGTTTAGGTCCTCCAGTTGGTCAGCCCCAACCAGCCTATCCCCCTTCTGACACCAACGTGAAAGGCTAAGGGTTTAACAGATGGATGCTTGACACAGGCTCTGGTAAATGCAGGAATCTTGCAAGGCTCTTTATTTACAGGAACCAAAAACAGCGGCAAAATAAAATGAACTGATCATCCAAACAAAATAAAATAATATACTTAAATACAGGACACACCAGCAGGCTTCGTTCCATTCTTAACATAGCAGGAGTAGCACGCTCTTCAGCTCCACAAGGGGCTCATGGTACAACATCCAAGTTGAATCTGAAATGCTTCACACAATAGGCTGACATATAGAGGGTGCTAAGAAACATGATTGGATCATTTCAGCCATCAATCATATACCTCTTTTAAAAATATAACAAAAACAGGTATTCAGTGCAATTATTAATGCAACAACTACCTAATCTGAAACTTACAGATATCTCTGTTCTTGCTACCTTTCCCTAAACTCATTTTGTACCTTGAATGTTAGTTTAGCAATGCTAACAGGAACCACCCCCAGCTTTCCTGCATAAATTGGGGATGAAAGGGGCCGGCCGGCTCTTAGAAGGCAGGTATACTGGGCAGTTCAGTGGCGTTTCCAAAAGGAAAATGAATATATTTGTAGGACCAAAGAAACCAGGGTTAAAACCCTGTTAAACCTTTCAGAAACAAAGAATTATGTCCCCGAGATGTAGGGCAACTCATGCCTAACCTGCCTAACCCTTTTTGAAAGTGTTTAGCTTTCAAGGCTGAAATGGAAAAAAATTAACTGCGCCAATGTGCGCATCTTCGCGAGGGAACTGGGACTCGGGAGAGCAATTGCCTACCTAGAACAACAAGCAGAGACTAAAGGTAAGCATTTAATGAACCAGGCAAGCTTTTCAGGGCACAGACTATAGGAGAGGCTCTATTCTGACAGGTTCATTTGGGCTGCAAATGGACAGAAAGACGTAGAAAGATACAGAGGCTGCAGGAGCATCCGTTTTGCAAGGCAAAGGGGCTAACGGATTAAGAACACTTGGGGACATCTGCCTAGCATTCTTTTACAATGCCTGCTCAAACGGGCATTTTACTTGTTTTTAGAGGGGGGGGTTTGTGTCTCTAAGGCTGCACAATGAGACAGTAATAACATGAAACGAAAGAAAGCTCCCTTTTCTTTTTGTTTTTATTTGGGGAACAGGCTGCAATGTATAGCGGCATAAACAAATGCAAAATGCGACTGTTGGACATTTCTACAAGGGAAAAGGGGGGGGTTATCCTAAATAGTGTGTAATAGATGGCCAGTCTATTACTCACTATTTACCACCATACCATATAGACAGACATACATAGACAGCATTCATACTACAGGACAATGACAAACAGAGAACAATAAAGTGAGGGGGGGGTTCTGCCCCTACCACAGACCGTCAATAATTTGTTCTAAATTCTGCATTACTGTAGCATCAATAAATTGGTTTTCAATGCTGTTACTACCTAAACTTCTATTCCAATCTATATGTAGGAAGTTAAATGGTATAAATATCTTGTATATGTTGCATTTTCAATGTTATGATGGTACAGACTTGACATGGATGCCAAGTTTTCCCCAGCAGGGAAGGGTATAACCCCCCTACAAATGGGGGTTCCCAAAATGTCTTCCTTCAGCATGCCTAAATGCTTACTGCCAGGCTGGTGTACTGCGTTTTAGCAGTTTAAATGTGATTACCAGAGCTTGTATAGCCTCTGTGTACTGTCTCTTTAAGAGCTGCCTAATTGCAGCTTAAATAATCTGAGAGGGAGCTCTGTTGAAAGATGCAACTATTTACTGAAAATCATTTAGAGTGATAATGATAATGTAGTTTGTCTAACCTGCTTTATTTGTAGCAAGGACTGTTTTGTTTGTCTCCACTATCTTGATCCTGGACTGCAAATTGGACCAAACAGTACTAGTGGGACCTAAAATGTAGCTGGATTACAGGAACTGTTTGAATTCAAAATCTGCAGGAACTTTAGTTTGGAGCTTTTTTTGCGCCTTTTTTTGCAACTGAAGGGGGAGCTCTTGCTTTGACTGACAGCCAAATCAGCCAACCAAATCTTTTGGATCTTGGGGAAGTCCCGAGCTGCTTGCAGTTTTCAGTTAGAACTAAGCTGGAAGCTGAGCAAGAAGAAGCTGAAGTGTTTCCTGAGCAGCAATCCTGAGTGGATTCACATGGCAGAACTCTGAAAAGGCTAAGTTTTTGGCCTGCATGCCAGTGTGCTGCTCCTGAGAGGGAGAGAAGAGAATTATTTTGGACTAAATCCAAGTTTGTGTGACTAAAGTGAGCTACTGCAGTGGACCAGGCTCAACCTGAAGAAGACTGAATATTTTTGCTGAATGCGATCGGCCTGTCAGGAGTTCCAGCTACCCCTAAGCTCCCGGTGTGTGCAGAGACTTTGCGATTGTGCCCGGGGAGCGCTTTGCCTGGTACAGTAGAATTCCCATACATGTAAATGTGCTATGAGCTGCTAGTGGGTTGTGAGTTAGTTCCCCACTGTGTGAACTGTGTGCTGCTTGCTGGAAGCTGTATCCAGCCCAAAATGGACTGCTTCCAGACTTGTCTCCATGCGGTCTGGGCTTTGCCAGACTGGCCCAGCCAGACTACCCACTGCACAGAGAAGCCATCAACAAGAGACCTGCCTGGGGATCAGCCCCCTGCTCCACGCTTGAACAGGAATGACGCCTCTGCGACTTGTGTGGGCTCTGCTTCTCCTGGCATTCCAGATCAGCCACCTGCAGTCTCGATTTTCGTCCAGCCTGTGTCCGGTCTTGGGTATCATGAGTAAATACCAGGGTAGCTTCCTACAACAACAGCTTAATCTGAGTGTGTCATCTGATTGTCTTGTTGTTTCATTTCCTTTATGAACTGAGCCCTCTGGCTCCGGGTTACAAATATTGTGTACTGTGCATGTTGTGTTTTCCATCTCAGGGCCCCAACCAGCTGCAACCCCGGGCAACTGTCCTGGCTAGCCCATCTCTTCTCTACCTGGGTACCCAGAGGTAGACTGTGTGGGGGGATTCAAAGCACATGCATAACTGCTTGATTGATATAACCTTTAAGCTAATTAACCTGATTTTGCCCCTTCCTTGTTCAAGTCCCCTGAATAAATCAGATCTAACTTTTTCTGCATCTAATATGACTGTGGTTCCAGTTTGTGTTCAAAGTACTGTACTATTGCTATTTGCTGTGCTTAACTTTGTTTTACAGGGGGTCCCCAGAGTTCAGCCAGAGGAACCAGCCCTGGTGGTAAGTGCAAACAGTGTGGGTACTTGTGTGGTGTTCCAGGGGTATTGTGAAAGTGATTATTGTACAGTGTTCAGGCCACTAGAGGGGAAAGATGGGGGTTACAGTGTCCCGGAGGGCTGTGCCCAGGTTAGCTTGACCACTACCAACCCTGACCTCTGGGTGGAGGCACCCGTTTCAAAACTCAGGCCCCTTAACTTGCTACTAGCCAAGCAGACATGGGTAGTAGCCCTTGGGATAGAGCTACCTAGGGGTTACATCTGTCCATCTCTGCAGAGTGAGGGTAGAGTTGGCATCAGTTCAATATTTCAATGCCATTCCTCTACTGCATCTGTCTAACTCTGCATTACCACTGCTAATGCCAGCAAGCAAACATTCAGCATTGACAAATGCTTGTTTTAGCTCTATTCTTATATATTTTTAGATAACCAGGTATGTCAGTGTACCAATCACCATCCTTGAACCAGGTAGTATGACACAAAAATGTCTTTGTTTACATTCCTTGATTAACTCTCACTGGGAATACCCCCAACACAGTCGAGTCACTCTTCAGGGACACTGGTTTACTGGGATTGAGAAAGGGCAAATTCCATTTTGCACATTGTAAAAAACAGTACTGTCACCGGTGTCTGCTAAGCCAAAATCTGGTTCTACCGGTGTTTGGTTTTGTGTACTTAATTTAACAATTTTTAACTCTGTTAATATGCATTTTAGCAGTTTTGACCTCCACTATTGCACATCCTTCCATCCTTGTTCCAATTTAAAGTTATTTTAGGTACAAAATATGATGGCAGCAACAGCACTACAGCCCCCATCCCTGAGGTGTGATGGAAGCAGCAGTAAGGCCACCATCCCTCTGGTGTGATGGCAACACCAACAACACTATATCCCCTCCCTCAGGTGTGGTGAGGCAGCAGCACTGTGGTCCCTATCCATTAGGTGTGATGGCAGCAGTACCACGTTCCACATTCCTCAGGTGTGATGGCAGTATCAGCACTATGGCCCCATCCCTCAGGTGGGACAGCAGCAGTACAACATTCCCCATCCACCAGTGGTTATGGCAAAAGCACTACGGCCCTCGCCTCTCGGGTGTGGTGGCAGTATCAGCACTATGGCCACCATCCCTCTGGTGGGACAGCAACAGTACAACATTCCCCATCCACCAGTGGTTATGGCAGAAGCACTATGGCCCCCTGCCTCTCAGGTGTGATGGCAGTAGCAACAATGCAGTCCGCATCCCTCAGGGATGATGGCAGTAGTGGCAGCACTATGATCCCCTTTCTTCAACACCCACACCTCACATGCACAAGTTACAAATTACTTAGTCTCTTTGCTTGCTAGAACTCAAATGTGAATTAATCTAAACCACCACCACTACTAAGGTGGACCACATTTGTTTTTTCCTGTCATTTAACTGCCTGAATTGGATTTCTGCCTGTGACACCACTGACCAGGGTTTGGGAACAGGTTTGGGTGGTGGAGGACCGGCGGGGGGTGAAGGCTTGAGTGTCCAACGACCACTTGTCTTCTCCTGGGAGGGAGGGTATATTCACAGCTCAGCATTTGCTGGCCCCAGGTGAAGGCTGGAGGCATGGCAACACATTGGCCCTCATTGCAGAAGAGAGCGTGATGGACGTCAGCTTGTGCCTTGACATCATGTGGCCTGTCACGCTCCCACGAAAATGGGAAAACACCTGCTGGCCACCCGGAGGATGGCTTCTGGTCCCTCCATAAGCATGAAGCCCCAGACACATGTGTCTGTTCTGACCCCTGCCATGCCTGGAATATACAGGAAGCTCTTTAGGGTGCTTGTCTTCTTCTGTTAGCCTCCCACAGGGGTAGGGGCCCACCAACGTAGGGTTACTTTGGGTTACCTGGTAGCATGGCCATAAGGGGCAGTGGATGGTGGTGGGGACTCAGCAGCAGTGGTAGGGGGACTTGGCAGGCCTGAAGGAGTGGATGGCCAGGGGGTAGCAGGAACAAAAAAAAAACTGCCTGAATTTGCTTCTTTGAAATAGTGTCTTCACCCAAAAAATTAATTCACAAGTGAATAGTGGAGGACCTTCTAATGCATCTCACAAACATGTGGATGCCTTTTTTTTTTTTTACTCGGTCTCCTTGAAAAGGGTGTCTCTCAATTTTCATGTCTGAGTTCAGATGTGAATTGAGCACCACTCTGCCCACCAGCATCATACAGCCCCTGAGGTCTTATCTTCTGTACGTCATTGAATGTGCTTTCAAATCCACTGGCCAAGCATAAGTACACTTAAACACTTAACATTTGCTTTTTATTAAAGCAGTCTGCCAGAAAACTTTTTGTTGTCACAGAGGCTGACACAACAGGTGGGAGGGAAGGTGCAAATGATGAAATGGGCAGACTAGGTGGGCCGTCAAAGTCTATGTTTCTATGTTTCTATCCCATTCACCTAAATAAGTAGTAGAGCAGCTTGTGCCTTGTGAACATACTTTCATTCAGACTAATTTTCAATCAAACAACTGAGGATTTTGGATGGCTCTGCTGATTATAAACTTGAATAAACTAGTTGGTAACAGTGATCCTGCACTTAGCAAACTATATGGTAGATGTTCATATGCAAACAAATACAATAAAAATCTGATTAAAGTCTAGAAACAAGCTTATAAAACGCAAAATGTATCTGATCATTTATATTTACCTATACAACATCATTGCAGCCTGAGTACAACTCAGATAAATTACATGGTACCCTGACTACTGTATGATGTAGTAAACATATATTAGTATTGTTTTTATATTTTTTTGTAAACTGAGGTGACCCAGGAGCACTGTGGAGGTTAAGTGCCTTGCTCAGACTCACACAGTATGCAAGTGGAGGTTTTGGGAATCAAACCCAAGTCTTCTAAATGTACTCAGTTCAATTACTGTTTGTTACTCTAACCACTAGGCTATACTACCAGCCATAACACCCATATTAATGTTTTAATATATTATTTCAATAATAGTGCACAGTACCTACAGTGCAAATTATGAACATTGAACACTTTGCAACATTTTACTAAAACTGAATTATTTCCCTCTCCATCTGTTTATGTTTTCTTACACCAAAGTGGGTGTATAGTTGACAGAGCACTGTAAATAGCCTCAGGTAGCACTACTGCTTGGAATGCCAGGGACTCAGGATCAGAAGTGAATTCGGGTTGCTAGAGGTCTGGCCAGGGGAGTAGGATCGAGCACCTGGGGTGCTGCTCTCCTCCTCTGGGAATGGTGGCATGCAGGTCCTGCTGCTTTACTGCCACCTGGGTGACCACAGGTGGTGGTACAATGAGGCCCTAGAGCAATCAGGAAGAGAGGAAGCTAGCCAGGATCTGGAGTAGCGGCATGTCTCTATGTGCCCTACTTCCTTGGATCCCCTCAAGTGCTCGTGCCCTCAGGGACAGAGACCAGAAAACCAGTAACAATCACCCCACATTGGCTGCTGGTAGAAGAGACCCAGCTGCCCCAGACTTCATAACCAGTTTCCATGAGGGACCCACTGGGCTGCCTGACACACATTAAAGGACTGTGGAAGTGTGACCTGGAGTCCCCTTCCTTCCCACCTGGGGGGTACAACCTAGGCAGGATGGGGGCAGGCTCACAGGAGCTCCTGAGCATTACCTGGGGTGAAGCTAGGGGATACCCAGCCTAGGGATCTCTGAAAAGTCGAGACTGATGATGTGAGAAGGGGGCAAAGAAAGAGAAAATTAAAACATTTAAAAATATGCTGAAATCTTAGGGATTCTGTGCAGTGAAATGCAATTTCCATGAGGCACCGGTACAAGAATTCAAAATCCGCAAACCAAGCAGGATTCCGTGATTTTTACTGGTGTTACCGGTAAAAACGGAAAACCATTGTCCCTGCTCATGATGCAGTTGGAGGAGTGTAAACTATTGCATCATGAGTGGTTGCTCTGTTTGGAGGTGTTCCTCATGTTCAGGAAGTATGCACTAAAGTAGATCAAGAAATTGCAACAAATCAAGGCCGAGCATAAATACACCATTAGCAGGCATTTCAGTTCTACCAAGAAAGGAAGCAGATAAAACAACTGACAACAGCAATGTATTTTTAAGAAATTAAGCCATAAGAAAATGTAAATTTCAGCTTAAAATGCTATAAGACAAAGAACCTCTGTGCACAAGCACTGAGGCAATGGTTACCCCAAAGGGCATTTGGTCGGGAAGCCAAGTTTCAATGAAATACAAAATCACACATGCCCCCACAATGCAAAGCATCATGGGCTGCATATGCAAATCACTACAGAATATTTTGCTGGTTCAACTTTAAGCAGAAATGCATGGTGCCGAAAAGCCTCTCATACAGTTTGCAAAGGGTACCAACAGAAGACATAGACACTTGTTTCATCCTACCAGAACTCATCAGTATGCCTCATCTGTTTGACACCCCAGTGGAATGAGCCAGCTACCCTAAGATGGTCTATCTGGGTTATGTTGTGGTGAACCCAGTTAAAACAAAAAACAATTTAAAAGACAAAGAACCTCTGTGCGTAAGCACTGAGGCAATGGTTACCCCAAAGGGTATTTGGCCGGTAAGCCAGAGTTTCAAGAAATACAAAATCACACATGCCCCTCAATGCAAGCACCATGGGCTGCATATGCAAATCACCACAGAATATTATGCGGTTCAACTTTAACTGTGTTAGAGGCCTTTCGGCACCATGCATTGCTGCTTAAAGTTGAACCAGCATAATATTCTGTGGTGATTTGCATATGTAGCTCATGATGCTTTGCATAGTGGGGGCATGTGTGATTTTTTATTTCTTTGAAATGCTATAATGCTAAAAGGGTTGAGTGTCCCCTTAAGCTGACCCTGTCAGTTCAGTGGCAGTACTTTGCGCTGCTATGAAGATGATTGGAGTTTGGAAGCAGATTCAGGTCACCTTGTCTGGAAGTAGACCGGGCTGCAGACAGCTGCCAGAGATTAACATGCCTCAAGAGGGAGCTGTGTAGAGTTGGGCAGACTGGGCTGCAGACAGCTGCCAGAGGTCAGCATGCCTCAGATGGGAGATGGAGGGAGATGGGTAGACTGGGCTGCAGACAGCTGCCAGAGATCAACATGCCTCAGGGGGGAGCTGGGAAGAGTTGGGCAGACTGGGCTGCAGACAGCTGCCAGAGGTCAACATGCATCAGATGGGAGATAGGCAGAGATGGGCAGACCAGGCTGCAGACAGCTGCCAGAAAGCAGCATGCCTCAGGCAGGAGCTGGGCAGACCGGGCTGCAGACAGCTGCCAGAGGTCAGCATGCCTCAGATGGGAGATTGGCAGAGCTGGGCAGACCAGGCTGCAGACAACTGCCACAGATCAGCATGCCTCAGATGGGAGCTGGGCAGAGTTGGCAGACCAAGTGCAAGCAGTTGCCAGAGGTCAGCATGCCTCAGATGGGAGATTGGTACAGCTTGGCAGACCGGGCTGTAGACAGCTGCCAAAGGACAACACAACTCAGATGGGAGATGGGGGAGCTGGGCAGACCAGGCTGCAGACAGCTGCCAGAGGGCAGCACACTTCAGATGGGGGATGGGCAGAGCTGGGCAGACCGGGCTGCATACAGCTGCCAGAGGGCAACACTCTTCAGATGGGGGATGGGCAGAGCTGGGCAGACTTGGCTGCATACAGCTGCCAAAGCGCAGCATGCCTCAGATGGGAGATGGGGGAGTTGGGCAGACCAGGCTGCAGACAGCTGCCAAAGGGCAGCATGCCTCAGATAGAAGATGGGCAGATTTGGCAGACCGGGCCGCAGATAGCTGCCAGAGATCAGCATGCCTCAGGTGGGAGCTGGGCAGAGATGGGCAGACTGGGCTGCAGACAGCTGCCAGAGGGCAGCATGCCTCAGATGGGAGATGGGCAGAGCTGGGCAGACTGGGCTGCAGCAGCTGCCAGAGGTCAGCATGCCTCAGATGGGAGATTGGCAGAGCTGGGCAGACCAGGCTGCATACAACTGCCACAGATCAGCATGCCTCAGGTGGGAGCTGGGCAGAGTTGGCAGACCAAGTGCAGGCAGCTGCCAGAGGTCAGCATGCCTCAGATGGGAGATGGGCAGAGCTTGGCAGACCGGGCTGTAGACAGCTGCCAAAGGACAACACAACTCAGATGGGAGATGGGGGAGTGGGGCAGACCAGGCTGCAGACAGCTGCCAGAGGACAGCACGCCTCAGATCGGAGATGGGCAGAGCTGGGCAGACCGGGCTGCAGACAGCTGCCAGAGGGCAGCACACTTCAGATGGGGGATGGGCAGAGCTGGGCAGACTGGGCTGCAGACAGCTGCCAGAGGGCAGCACACTTCAGATGGGAGATGGTGGAGCTGGGCAGACCAGGCTGCAGACAGCTGCCAGAGGGCAGCATGCCTCAGATGGGAGATGGGCAGATCTGGCAGACCGGGCTGCAGATAGCTGCCAGAGGGCAGCACACCTCTGATGAGAGATGGGGAGAGTTGGGCAGACCAGGCTGCAGACAGCTGCCGGAGAGTAGCATGCCTCAGATCGCAGATGGGCAGAGTTGGAAGACCGTGCTGCAGACAGCTGCCAGAGATCAGCATGCCTCAGGTGGGAGCTGGGCAGAGCTGGGCAGACTGGGCTGCAGACAGCTGCCAGAGGGCAGCATGCCTCAGATGGGAAATGGGCAGAGCTGATAGACTGGGCTGCAGACAGCTGCCAGAGGGCAGCATGCCTCAGATGGGAGATGGGTAGAGCTGGCAGACTGGGCTGCAGATGCTACCAGAGGGCAGCACACCACAGATGAGAGATGGGGAGAGATGGGCAGACCAAGCTGCAGACAACTGAAAGAGAGCAACATGCCTCAGATGGAAGATGGGCAGAGCTGGGCAGACTGGGCTGCAGACAGCTGCCAGAGGGTAGCACACCTCAGATGGGAGATGGGCAGAGCTGGCAGCAGGTTCCAGCATGCAGTAACCACTGCAGCCAGGCTTGAGAACTTGCTTTTGCAGGGGCATGTTGCAATTTCATGACTGATGGGCATGGCCCACATCAGAGGAGGAAGGAGAAAGCAAGGGAAGAAAGCTTGGTTAGTTATTGTACTAGCATCACCTTTTTCATCTGTGTAAGTCACCGTGTATCTGCTGTTGTATAGTTCCTGTTTACCACCGTGATCTTGTAAATTTGATGTATCTGACTTATGTAACTTTTGTTGTACCTGACTCTAAACCCATTGAAAATAGGCACTGCCTGAAGGGTTTTACGTGAAATGAAAACTAAACTAAACTGAAAATCCCCTTCTATCTGTAGGATGGCAAACTGAACAGAATATATATCCCTGATCACCAGGGTATATCCTAGGTCAACAGCATGGGGGGGCCAAAAAACCTATACAGAAAAAAAATAATACCCCTACTGTATAAGTCACTAACCTACCTCCGATACACAGATGACATTGTAATCCCTGTCCACAAGGGTTGACTAAGTCCTTGCAGGAAATGTGTAATAAGGGATTTAGAGAGTCTGCTTTTAGGGCAGACTGACCTAGGCTCGATGATAAAGATTTGAGTTAAAATGGCTCACCAAGGTGACTCCATTTAAAGAGCATACCCAGAGGTGTTGTCCCTTGAGAAATGTACAGTTGGTACATGGGCACTTAGTAATAATTATCCCCAGGAGGGGTAGGGGTCTCCAGTAATTCAGTCTTTGTAGTGCTACCAGGTTTGGCGCTTTTTACGCCAATGTAACCTGACTTAATCTTCATTTTACAGCATTTCCCATATTTTATCTGTAATCTTTCATGCATTCTTTCCACGCCATGATGTCTATGTTCCTCACAGTAGTCAGATACAAAGTTTATTTACAGATGTCAATGCACAGGCCTTTAAGATGTATCACACATCTGATGTTGAACAGTTGACTTCATTGTCGCCATGGGTACCTTCTCTCCATAATGGATCAGTTACTTTGGACTTTTGGATCACCACTCCTGTTATGCTAAATATAAATATAATGAATTGGAAAATATATCTTTTTCTAAATTTGTGAGATGGCATACGACTAATAATTGCATACATTTGTACAGATATTATTTAGATATATTGGAAAGTCCACTACAATGTAAGGCTTATGCAAGATACAGATTAGAATTCTTTGAGTCAAATATCTTAACAGACAGATTCCCCAGATCAACAGACTCTACGTTAGCAGAATGTTATCGTGTAGGGGGAGAAAAAGGAGACTTATTACATGTTGTCCTTAGATACCCTTGGTACAAATGAGCTAAAGATAAATGGCTAGGTCCAATTGTTTCTGCTATAACAGGAACTGATGAAAATCAGATGTTTTTGATCACTCACTGATTTTATAACCAGGAAAATTGCCAATTTCTTTATGACAATAGAAAAAGTAAGGAAAAGGATAACCAGATCAATTATATCATAAAGATAGTTAAAACAACATAGGAGAATGGTCAAGAATGAATAAACTGCCATTTAACATTGATAAATGTAAGATTATGCATACAGGGACAAAGGAACAGGAAGCTAAATATTACACGTATGGGAAAGAAATCATTGAAACTACAAGGGAAAAAGATTGGGGTATCATAACAAACAACAGGATGACCCATAAGGATCAGTGCAGAGAAGCTGTTAACAAAAGCAATAAGGTTATTGGGTGCATTTTCAGAAATATAAATAGTAGAAATAGCTAAGTGCTGATTCCCCTTATAGTATACTGGCATGACCCCACTTGGAGTATTGTGTGCAGTACTGGGCCCCATATCAGAAAGAGAACATGAGACTACTGGAGAGGGTTCAAAGAAGGGTAAACAGAAAAGTTACGAACGTTCTAGAAAAGCCATATGGGGACAGACTGGAGGAGCTGAACCTGCATTCACTGAGCTATAGAAGATATAGGAGGACATGTGTATGGTCTACAAAGCAGTGCAAAATGGTGATGTAAGGGAGAGTATTGATTTGGGAATGAAATGTCTGGACAGAGCTAATAGAAAACACAGCCTTCAACTAAAAGGGTCAACATTCAGAACTGAGTGCAGGGCTCATCAGTTCTCCCAAAGAGTCATATCTGCTTGGAATAACCTACCTGAAACTGTAGTGACATGTAAATCATTGAATTCTTTCAGAGTAACACTGGATAATTATATGGGTGATAAAAAAGTATCATATTTGTAGTTGAAAGTCGAGTATAAGGCAATATTGGCTAACATCTTGTACCTTACTATGATACAATTATGTGTTTTCCTGGATGGTTATGTATGGTGGTCAAACTTATTGTAATCTACTGAATCAAAATATAAATGTTTTTAAATATTACTGTTATGCTTAAATGTATTGTAAAGATCTTTTTCTATGATCGGTCAACAAAGAATACTCATACTCACTCCTGTTATGGTCCACATAGCATGACTTCAGTGGTGAAGACCAGGAGTCCATGTTGGGACTCTGGGAAAGATAGTCAGTCAAACATCTCCCTACCTCATGCCTTGGTTTTAAGGTAGTAGCATTTGCCTTTCCTACAGGAGACTGAAGGAAACATAACCCTCTGACTTTTTGGGAGATTCATGACGCATTGAATTTCTATGGCCCAGGCCACCAGATACCTTTCCTATGGTCCTGCATAGTCCCACAGGCAGGTAATTGCATAAATCCAGCTCTGACTTAGAGTATCTTTAGTGTTGGTATTGCTAGCATCTGGTGCTGCCCCTCTTTCTCAGTTCATACACACACACACACACTTACTCACTACCTAGTGCCTGGTTCCTGATCTACCTTCTCACACCTGAAGCTCACCAGGCAGTCAAACATTTAAACTTAGGCATTTACAAGCTGTAATGGACACCAGCTCACAGTCCAAAAATAGTAACCTTGGCATGGTTGACTTTTACCTGTATACCACACACCTGGACTAGAGAACAAGTCCCTTAATTTATGACATGTCAATGGAACAGACTAGAGACTGGATAAGACAATAAAAATATATTGAACTTGCAAGCAGATGTAACAATGCAGTTTATTTATTTGTTAAACCAGGTAAGAACTCATGAGCATAGGTTCCATGTAGAGGAATCACCTGGTATATACAGTAATGCAATGCCACAATGACTTACCTCTTGCCATTAACTTCAGGTTTACAAATGATATGATGACTAGAGGGTGACCTTATTCAATGCAAAAAGTGCATAAATGGATATTATACAGGAGAGCCCAGGCAATGGTATACTGTTATATGGGTGACTGAAATTGAGCGACTCAGATATGAACAACTTGATTTCAGCACCAGTAAAGTGAGGTACCCTGAAAGGGTAGTGAAGGAAGAAGAGTGAGAGTATAGGGTACCGAAGGACAAAATGCGATGACATAGGACAGAGACTGGAAGGGGAGGGATAAGGAAGAAAGTATGTGGGAGATAGTGCAGCATGGTGTTGCAAAGCTGGTCATGTGGTGTGGTGGTGAGGGTGACTGGTTACAGTGTGTTAGGGGCTGGGGAGGGGTACTTTTTTTGTACTTTGTGGGGGTTACGAGTGTCTCCCCCTTCCGACATCCTCCCTGGAGTTGACAATCTAAAGTAAAGGGGGTGTGGATGGGCGAAGCCACCCACAAGGGGGTTGCAGAGGGAGCAGCCCCACCACTTAAATATATTTTTTGGTTTTCGCCCATGTTGTTGTTTTTATCACTGGGAGTATACATCATCATTTTGCTTTTAGGTGATGTACACTCACTCTAATGGCAATCACTGTTTGACGATTGCCATTATGACAAGGAACCCCAGGCAACCACTCCAAGCCAGGCTGCATCTTCACCACCACACAAAGGTAAATCAGATAAAATGCACATTAGTAGGACATTACTTCCCCCAACAAGACCACTCCATCTTACTGGTCAGTACTAGTAGCAACTTCAAAAACAAATGGGAAATAAGGACATGTAAACTGAAATACATTATACAATGGCAATAAATAATGCTAGTCCTTGATTGTTCAGTCTGGGACTGAACCCAGGATGTTATCCCAGCATAACATCCTGGCTCTATTCCCAGCACATTAACAAGCAGATGAAATGTGAAAAAAATCACTCCTCAGCCATCTCTCCAATCGGCTTCACTGCTCCCCGCTGCAATGTGAAATAAAAGCCGAATCCACCACTCCACATCACTGTAAATCCCTCACTCCCACAACACAAAAACCATCCCAAACCAAACCCACAAAGGTGACAGATTCTTCTCAGATCCACCAAATTACTTATTCTTCTTAAAAAAACACCTGAGAATGGTGTTCACGGCTTTCACAGAAGTAGCGCACCAAGTGACTGAACTAGCAAGCAAGGCTTTAAACAGTCACCACGTGCATTTTTTTGTAACACTCGCTCGCTGCTTGAGTCAGTATTTTATGCTTTCTTTTTTTTTTTTAAATATCCAGGTAAACACAAGCAGTACAAAACATTCTCACTACCTCCTTTTTCTCTGATTTCATAAACATGCTCACAGCGCTAGCTAGCACTGAGCGGGTGACAACAGTGCTGACAGGAAGTTCAAACAGTGGTTGCTGGCTCAAAATAACAGCTGACTTTTAAAATATCCCCATGCCATTTTTATTCAAACAGAAAACTCTACCACAAGAACCCCAACTACAGTGGACTGCAACTGCAGAGGAGGTAGGGACCAAGGAAAAAGTGAAACCACATCAGAACCAAGTAGATACATAACTAGAGAAAAATCCCACTACTGGCCACACAGCTCCACCTAGAGGATAAACATGGAAAATGAACTTCTTTATAAATAAATATTCTTCCAAACAAAAAACAATTAAAAAACACTGTTTAGAAAACATTTATTTTTATTTTTATTCTTCTATTTAAAGATGAGCCATTGTATAATAGGAATAATGCCCTCCAGGGTGGGTGTTATGCTGGGATAACATCCTGCTTGGGTGTTGGATGCCCTTGGCCTGCGGCCTCGGATCCAACTGCCCAAGGCAGGATGTTATCTCAGCATAACACCCACCCTGTTGTGCATTATTCTTTTATTGAACTACTGCCTCAAAGCATCATGGGCTCTGTTGGGATACATTTTTTTATTATACATTATGCAGAACTCACATATTATTGTTCTGCATACTATGGGGCTTACTGATACTGATTTGTTATACATACATCTCATTTGAAGTTTACAAATTACTGTTTTCTTTCTTCTTTCTATTCCACCTCCCCTTAAGTATGTGCAGCTCAGGGTACTGCATGCCCTTCCACAAGTCATTGGGCTCTTTGGAGGATTTAAGAAGAGTTGAGTACCTTTGTAGTGCTTGCACAAAAGCTCCCAGACTTTGAGTCCAGTCATCAGAACAATCTTAATAACCCATCAGAGTTCTAAGAGGTCATCCACTCTGTATTCTAACCTTAGATACTTTTATTTCTGAAAAGAACAATGCCAACTATCCTGTTGCCAGATCTGCCAACTGCCATCTCACACACCGTTCCTTTCAGAAATAAACCACATGTCTGGGCCAGCCTGGTGGCACTAGAGGTTGAGGCACTGGTCACTGCCATGCTGGTGACCCAGGTTTGTGAATGAGCTTGGGTCACCGGGTGTCAGCAGGGGGAGAGAGAGGACTGAACATCTGGAGGACTGCTCTCATTTCTCAGGGGGAGGGATACTAGTTGTCCCGCTCACTGACTGCCCATTGGCAGTGGCTGGAGGGCAGTACAGGTAGAAAGACTTTCAACCGACATCTCTGTGTCAAAGGAGGGGGGCAGGCAAAAAAATGGAGGAAAATCGAGTCTGGCAGGCTCAATGATGGTCCACGGTTGCAGGAAGCGGTTCCAGTTTCTGGATTGGGTCTCCGGGAGAAGTCGGCAACCTCCTTCTGGCCCTGCCGTGGTGGGCAATCCACAGGGGAACCACCAGAGCCACCTAGCACAGGAGTCCCCAGACTGGAGAGAGAGAGAGAGAGAGAGAGAGTCCCTCCATATGGAGGACCGTAGCTGCCTGCCAGAGCTCAGGGTGGAAAAAATGCATTAAAAAAAGAATTAAACCACGTCTGAGGTATTGAAAACATTTTTTTATTGCTAAAAGTCCTAACCGGGCACTTTGCAGCAACTGCTGCAGTTTCAGATTTAACCACTGTTTTCTTTTAAGAGGACATGAGAAGTGTGAGTGTGAAAGAGTAGTTTAGAGAGTGAAGGTCAAAGTGGTTACTGAATGTGGATTCAAGGCTAGAGTAGTAATGGAAATTAAGTTTGTTTTAGTAAGATTGGTAGTGGTAGAAAGGGAAGGGATGGAGAAGCTGAGGACAGAATTTGGCTGTGATGGGTTAGATAATAGGGACAAGTAAGGGGATGTGATTGGCAAGGAGATCCAGGAGGACTATAGCTGGGAAATGGTGTCACAGTACATGAGATTAGGTAGTTATGGTTTGGGGAGATGTGGGAAGTGGTTGGGTTGATTTAGTAAGTAGCAGAGGTAGGAAGTGAGGAGGGGTACAAAGGAGAAAGGAACAAGTTGGTAAACAGCAGGGCTGATGAGGCAGGAAGTGTAAGACTTGCTTCAGGAATAGGAAAGGAACAAGAAAGACCAGAAGGAAGTAGGGAACAGGGATAGGAGGGGAGATGGGGCATCAGTGGCAGAAAGGGGCAAGGAAGGAGCTGGAGGAAGATAGGGTGATGGGGAAGACTGGTACGATGGGACGTGATGGGGCAGAGAGGGTGTAAAAAAGCCTTTACAGTAACAACAGAGAGGTTGCACTTAATGCTATAAATAGGATGTATGATTAGTGTCTTGTACCTGGCTATAAGTGGAATGACTTCTGTCCATCAACTACTCAGCAAACCTTAACATGCATAACTTTTGAGCTACGTATACCTTTTAAGTTTTGTCATTTCAAGAGGACAAAATGACTATCCCTTAGGTTAGCCCATTGTCATGAGGACAGAATGACTATCCCTTAGGTTAACACATTACATAGAAACATAGAACTTGATGGTAGATAAGAACCACAAGGCCCATTCAGTCTGCCCATTTCTTTTTCGACCTTATGAATGTGCCATCAGCCTTTGCTCTGTCAATGGCCTATCTATTCATACTCATCTGCATTGCTCCATTATGCTTATCCCATGCCTGTTTGAAGCCCTACACTGTATTCATATCCACCAATTCCTTAGGTAGGCCATTCCATGCATCCATCGCTCTTTCTGTGAAAAGAACTTTCTCACATTACCCCATAATCGCCTCCTCTAATCTCCTGCTGTGTCTTCTTGTCCTGCTATTTTCTTATATTGAAACATGTTAGACTCTTTCACCTTGTTAATTCCCTTAAGGTGTTTGAATGTTTCTGTTATATCACCTCTATCTCTCATTTGCTCTAGGGTATACATATTGAGCTCCATTAATCTTTCCTCATATATTTTCTGATGCAGTCCTGCACCATTTTGGTTGCCCTTCTCTGGACTGCCTCAATTTGGTTAATGTCCTTGTGAAGGTGTGGACTCCAGAAGTACACGCAGTACTCCAGATGGGGCCTAACCAGTGTCTTGTAAAGAGGGATTATTACCTCCCTCTTATGACTTGTGATGCCCCTACTAATACACCCCAACATCCCCCTAGCCTTACCTACTGCTTTAGTGATCTGCTTGTATGATTTCAGGTCATCTGTGATGATGATGATGCCCAAGTCTCTTTCTTCCCTTGTGACTGCCAGCAACTCCCCTCCCAGCCTATAGGTGGCTTCAGGGTTTCTCTTCCCTAAGTGCATGATCTTGCACTTCTTTGTGTTAAACCCCAGTTGCCACTCTTCTGACCATTTTGCCAGTTTATCTAGATCTCTTCTCATTCTGCCCACCCCATCTGGATCATCTACTCTGTTGCAGATCTTGGTGTCATCTGCAAACAGACAAACCTTACCCTCCAGTCCATCTGCAATGTCACTGATAAAGATATTGAAGAGGACTGGCCCCAGGACTGATCCCTGAGGTACCCCACTTGTGACTTGCATCTCTTCTGACTGTATTCCATTTATCACCACTCTCTGTTTTCTACCCATCAACCAGTTTGCCACCCAGTTGACCAACTTCTGACCCACTCTGAGCCTACCCAGCTTATTAATCAATCTTCCATGTAGAACAGTATCAAAAGCGTTGCTGAAGTCAAGGTAGGCAACATCAACTGCTCCCTCTTAGTCCACCACTCTGGTTACCCAGTCAAAGAAATCTCAAAGATTAGTCTGACATGACCTTCCTTTTGTAAACCCATGCTGTCTTGGATCCTGTGCTCCTACGGGTTCCAGGTGTTGCACTATCCTTCCCTTAAGAGTGCCTCCATAATCTGCCCACTACTGAGGTAAGACTGACTGGTCTCTAGTTCTCTGCCTCCTCTCTGCTACCACTCTTGTGGATTGGGATCACATGAGCCCTTCTTCAGCCTTCTGGGACCCCTCCTGTGCTCAGAGACTCACTAAACAGTTCTGATAATGGCTCTGCTAGTTCCACCCTAGCTACCTTTAGTATCCTGGGTTGTATGCCATCAGGTCCCAATGTCTTGTCCACCCTGAGCTTATTGAGCTCTTGTAGGACTCTTTCTTTTGTGAAGGGACTAGTGCACACCTCCCTCCCCCGTGTCCATGGTGCTGAGCTGTGGGCCCCTGCCCTTCCTTCTCTTTACTAAATACTGAGCAGAAGTATCCATTTAGGATAGATGCTTTTACATGGTCCTCCTCACATGCCCCTTATCCCCTTTGATCGTATAATACCCCCTCTGGACTTTCTCCTTTCACTAGTGTATCTATAGAAAGTCTTGTCACCTTCTTTTACTGTCCGTGCTTGTGTTTCCTTGGTGTGGGCCTTTGCCTGCCTCACTGCCTTCCCTGTTTCCCATTATCATTTTAAGAGGACAGAATGAGTATCCCTAAGGTTAGCCCATTGTCATTTTAAGAGGACAGAATGACTGTCCCTTAGTTGACACCAAACCCATGCAGACACATTGTACTATGACAGCAGCTTTGTTTCCCAAGGGAGGTGTAAGTTCTCTTGGTAACATGGGTGAGAAAATTCTAGCCACCCGAATGGCTAGAATACAGGAATGTAGTTACTGACCATAATTACACTCCTGTAATTGTTTAGCCTGTGCACCAGCTACAGCTGGAGTACAAACGCTTCAGCTGGAACTATGTTTTAGTCTTCTGCTCATATTTCATATAGAAAATGATATTTTGTTTATTCAAAATCATTAAAATAAAAAAAAACTTTCCTAAACTTTTTAAGTAGAACCCATGTTATAAGAATAATATCACACTTCAGGGATGTGCGATTATGGTCAATAATCATACTTTCCTCTTGTATGTTGGAAGGTACCTCAGCACAAGCACTCATCTTTAATAACATGCTGGAGGTGGGCAGCTTGACCCCTAATTGCACATCCTGGTGTATCTCCCTTGCCTTACAGAGCACAGCAGACTCACAGCACCTGTCACGAATGCTGATGTGACTGCACTGTCTCCTTGACAGACAACACTGACCCCGAAGCTAAAGAAACACATTTATTATACACAGGGATGTTACACACACATTAAACCTCCCTGAAGAACTGGCACTCAGGCTAAGCAATCCCACCAACCAAGGGGAGAACAGCTAAGATAACAAATAGGAGTGATGTGCCCGAGTGACAGCTCGGAATCCTCTTCGGTAGCGTGTGCTGCCTTTGAAGTGCTTAGGATTTAAAGGAGATGGCCTTGGGCACAGTCTGAAACAATGAGCAGCCTGATACTGCCCAATAATGCCAAACCAGGTGCTCAATCAAAAAGCATTTGCCACTCATGCTGTATACTGACTCAGCTACAAGCAGCTGTACGGTGTAAAAGGCCCTCCTGACCAAAGTTGTACACTGGGTAAAAAGCCCCAGGTTATGCGCTGTTGTATATAATTCTCTGCTGTTGAACTCTTTCATGTCATTCCATTAAGTCAAGAGACAGTTTGTCCTGGTGATTACAGTGTAAAGCTGCAAACCTGAAAAAACAGGTTTGAATCTCACAACTGCCACTTACTCTCACCATATGACCCTGAGCAAATTATTTATCCTGGGCTTAACTGGTGTGTAGTCCCTCTCTGATCTTTCTCTCTGCTGTATGTATTTCCCAGTATGCCAAAAATGGCAGCAACATTCTTCCCCTCCCTTTCTCAGATTGTAAAGCATTTTCAGATGCTGTTTTTACAAAAGATAGGATATCAAACCAGACTGATTTCCTTCCTTCCTTGTCACTTTCTTCCTGGCTCGATGCCTGCATGATATCTGGAAATGTTCAGAAAAACAGATGCATTGTTTTATTGTGCCCAGTGCAGCATTGTACCCAGAGCTAAGTTTCTGAACTTCCATTTACAATACATTGTATTTTCCCCAGGTTATGAAATGCAACATCTCATTTTCTGAGGGGGACCTGCTTCGCCCAGTCTTGCAATGGACAAGACTGAAGCACAAAGCAGGTCACAAGGGTTTCTTACAGTCACAGAGTAAGATGGTTGTGATTCAAACTGGGATCGACTGGCTTTCGGTTCTCTGCTCCTAATATGAAGGGACATGTTGTCTAGTGGTTAGAACTGCACTGGGAATTTAGCAATCCAGATTTGAGTCCAACCACACTATGTGATCATGAGTCACAGCCTGCAAGTGACCTAACTATTCTGTGCTTAGCCCCTCCCCCCCCCGCCTTTTTATGTTGTCTTGCATGCGCAGCACAGACAACATATTGTGGTTGCTTCAGTGGAGAAGCGGGTTTCGGAGGTGTGGTCCTGCTGCAGCCAATGGCACCACTGCTTTTTGTGGCTGGGCTCTGTGGCACCAAAGGCATAGCAAGCTGTCTATGACAGCAGTTCAGAAAACTTGCCACCACCATGACATAAATTCACCGCTGCAATCAGGGAGCACCACCGGCTGGTCCCTGATTGCAGCAGCCAATTACTGCTTGCCTCGTCTGGTGTCCCCTCAAGCAACATGGCGGTGGCTTCTCATCAGCTTCTCATAGTCCCAGCAGAAGCTGAGGGATAGCTGCCACCTTCCACAGTCTCTGTGAAAGCCGATGGGGATGCCCAGTCCCCCTGTCGGCATGCCCCCTCCTAAGTTAATTTGCTGACGGGGGTGCCCAATCCCTGTAGGCATAATGTACCCCCCATTTCTTGTGTGCCAAGTGGGTGCCCAATCCCCCTCGGCTCATGCGACCCCCCAACTCTGTATGGCCAGTGGGGGTGCCTAAACCCCCATTGGCTACATCCCCTAAAAAAAAATACTCAGGTGGCATGCTGGGCGCCCTCCCCAGTGTGCCAAATGTCCCTGTAAAGAAAAAAACCATCCCGTGATGTTTTTTTTTTAACCTGTAAACCAGAAAATGATCCCTTGTTGAATCTGGTGGCCCTTCCCCAACCCATGCCCCACCCTCTGGTACCCTGCCTCCCCACCCCCTACCCCACCTTACCTCCAGAGCCCAGCTCAGCGATCTTTGTGGACCGGAACACGTCTGCACTCTTAAAAGCTGACCATGAACTGAAGAAATGCCAGTAAGCTGTATAATGGCATAAATAGGGTTTTTTCAACTTTGGTGCATATCTTAAGCACATTTCAGAATTTTGGCACCACATTTTTAACATGGGGTGTTTGGGACCCCTCCTCATGAATTCAGTCACTGTCATGGCATAATTCAGTCCCGAAAGGTGATTTTGCAGTCACTGCGCAGAATCACCTTTCAGGACCGAGTAACAAAATGATGGTCTTGCTCTTCATGAGGTGGCCTCCCAAAAATCCTAAGCTGCAAATTTGGTGAACAAATTCCTAAAAATGACTGTGTTACGAGTGTGTGTCACACAGTGTCCATGCGCACTTGTAACTTCGGCAATTTGTAATATTTTCATTACAGATTTTCAACATTGCCATTTTTTCACACCTTCCTTATGAACAGTGCAGCTGTCATGTTTCACATCCTGGCTAAAATTTGTTTTCCCAGTACTGATGCAGAATAGTACGGTCACTGTGGTAAATCAGTGTTCAGGACAGATTATGAAAATCACAGTGGCAGTGTTCATGAACAGAGGTCCTAAAATGTCTGTGTTGAAAATTTGGTGACAAAAGTCCATAAAATGACTATGTTACAAGCATGCGTTGCGCAGTTTCCATGCGCACTCATAACTTCAACAATTTGTAGTACTTGCACTCAACATTTTCAACATTGTCAATTTTGCATGCGTACTTATGAACAGTACAGCTGCCATTTTTCACATCCTGCCTGAAATGTGTTTTCACACAAATGGCGCACTATGGCGCGGTCGCTGTGGGAAACCAATGACCAGGACAGATGAAGAAAATCATAGTGACAGTGTTCATGAGCAGAGGTCCCAAAATGCCTATGTTGAAAATTTGGTGAAATAATTCCACTAAATGACTGTATTACAAGTGTGCATTGTGCAGTTCTAATACGCTCATACATTTGAGCATTTTAATATTTTCACTCAAGATTTTCAACACTGCCATCTTCCACACCTACCTATGAATGGTACTGCTGTCATTTTCACATCCTGCCGAATGTGTTTTCCACATCTGGCTTGAAATGGTGCGATCGCTGTGAGAAATCACGTTCGGGACAGATTAGCAAATCACAGTGCCCCTATTCATGAGTAGAGGTCCCAAACACTTTCATGAGTTGGGAGGTCACAGAATGCCATGTTGCAAATTTGAGTGCAAATACCAACAAATGGCTGGGGCATTAGGGTTTCTAACCATAACATCCCACCTTGTGCAGACTGAAAGGCGTCAGGGTCTGTCTTTGCATTGCTGACTTCATCGTCTCGCCATGCCATTCACCACCCCTCAAGCCACTGACAGGCACTGAAGAATGCCTTGGACTCTTCAGCCCCACAGTTCACCCCATTCTTCTATGCTGCACCCATTTCAGCGTATGTCCTATGAAAATGGGGTGACTGTAAAGCCGAACACCCCAAGGCACACCTCAGCACTTGTCAGTGTCTGCAGGATATGGTGAGGTAAAATGCCATGAGCGTAAGGCCCAAGGACCCCAAGGCACAACACGATATTTGTCGCACTCTGCAGGGTAGGGTGAGCTGAAATGCCTTGAACATTATGGCCGATGGCCAAAGGCACACCTCAGTGCCTGTCAGTCTCTGTAGGGTGATGTGGGGTTTGACATCACTTTCATACTTCACTGCCATTCCTATAATGCAACTGTTCAACTCCTGCGCTACCAATGCCAATGTCAGCAAGACAGCATTCAGCATTGACAAATGCTTTTTTACTATGTATTCCCCTCCCAAGCTTTCCTTAGCCTTCCTCATTTGTCATTTTGTCTTGCTGTGTGGGCCAAATGGTTGCTGCAGACTGGTTATGGATTGTAAAGTGTGTTGAGATGCAGGGTGTATAAAAGGGTGTGAATAATGTCAAGGTTCTGTACATTTCTTTCATAATTTATTTACCATGATAGGTAATTGAGATACAACATCTCATTTAAAGTGGTATTTTATAGCTGGGAGTAGCTGAAGCTCATCAGGGTTAAATGAACTGTTCAAGATGACACAGAAATCAAGTGACTCTGCTGGGATATGAACCTGAGTCCCCTGGTTCCCAAGCCTGTGCTCTAACCACTTAACCACATACCTGAACTGTACTCCACAATCCTCTGTCCTATGGGATATGTCAATCCCTGCCAGAGATAAAATGAAACAGAGAGAGGTTGAACTTGATGCTCAGCCCCTTTGCAAGGAATACTCTGATGTTTCAAGGCAAAATGTAAAGTGCAGGAGTACTTTTTCACAAGCAAGGCTGAAATCATCAGGCTGCAGGAAGAGCCATGCCATGCCAGAGGAGCATTACAAAGGGCATCCCCATCCTAGGACACAGGGCTAGGCTGAGAGATAATCCAAGAATTACAAACAGTGGGTTTAACAAACGCATCCCATATTCAGACGGCATCCCCTGTATAGACAGACTGAAGTGCTGTCTAATATCAAGAGACTCTATCATCCTTCGTGAGAAGGCAGCTGTCAACAGCAAGCTAGCCTGGGGCCAAGCACTACATTTAAATGTGGAAAACAAGTAACTCTGTGCATAAAGCACCCTGCTGCCACCTGCTTATCTTTCTGCAAATTCATGGTGGGGAGGAGGGGCTCCTGACTGTCTTCTTGCTGTTTCGGTTCTGCTTCTAGTCAGTGTTGATCAAAGAAGATGAGGCATGGTTATTCCCTTTTATGTGGATTAATTAAACTTTTTTTGATTACTCTTTTTTTCCTCAGGAATGTCCAGATAAGATCATCTGATTTATGGAGATGGGGACTTTCTTGCCTGGAGGGCTATGTTACCTGTATCATTACCGCGAAGCCATTTTGGTCATGGTGATATGCCATGCCATTAAATTGCATTGTGTCACAGCTACAGACAGGACTCCCTTCCCATGCTATATGGCAATGTCCATGCTTCATGGTTTTAGGTGGTGGTGCAGGTTCACAGGTGCAATTCAGCTGTTTTGAGCCACCCTTACTACATCTTACAACCACACAGCATATTCCTACTTGCAGATTTTCAGTCACTCTGCTGCAGTCCAAGCTGCGGCAACAGTTCATACATTTTCAGACCAGACACTCCAGCTAAGTAGGAATCCCACAGAGCCACTTGCTAGCTGTATAATGCCAGGCAAGTCCTTTGACCTTCCTGTGCTTTGAACATGCCCCCTCCTGTGCCCAAGTCCCCCAGCTATTAAATTGAAAGAAACTAGAGTTCAAATGTTGGTTTTCTAAAAGGAAATAAACAAGTCAAACTTTGGTGGTTAAACCTTTCTTGGATTGAACTTTGACCTGGTTTGACTGGCAAACAGGGAACATTTTTAAAACTGGAACCAAGAAAAGCCTCACAAAATCTCCCCATGTTAACACAGAACCAGTCACATACAGACACAAAGACCCAAAGAGAAGCACATAAACATGGTATAGCATATTTATTTTACTCACATACATGTGCAAATGTGTTGCTACAAAGAGTGCTGGAAATATAAAATGGGTGTCGCTCCCACAGCCCTCCAACAAGTACATTCGACTGTGTTTCTCATTTTTAAAGGGGAATTCAAGTTAAACAACATGGTGAATCACAGTGATATAATCAATTAACCATCACCAACACTGTACATTTAAGGTGCCAGTAAATAGTGCATCAAGGAAAAAAAAACTATTAAACAATGGTCTGTAGTATGCAAATTACTTAGTATAATAACCATTAGAAATGTCATTGTCAGGTACTTATCAACCATAAACCGGAATAAATATTCCATATAAATATCCTAACATTAGACATCACATATACTAAACACTGTATACAATACTAATTATTAAAAAAACAGCCCCATATAAATAGATCTTACAGGATTTTAACCACTGTTTGTTGTGTTTAAGTCTGGACAGTTACAGATTTCATAATAAAAGTTTACTTTTGCCACTCTTTAGTCATCTGACCCAGGCATGTTCTAATCCCACCACAGTAAATATAATACTATAGTGTATGGTGGAATGCTATTAGGGATGGAAATCCATCCCTAGAATAGTGTTGTTATGCTGTAGTAGCTACGTCATCATAGCTGTTAAGCTGCACTAGCTACGTAGCTACTGCAGTATAACAACAACGAACGCCTTCGCGCATGCATGTTACTCGAACCTCCACCAGTCAGCAAGCTGTGGTAGCGGCAAGAGCAACAGATGAGGACAGCAATGCGGAAGCAAAAAAATACAAAGTAAGGACACAGCTGTGCATCTCCTTGCTTCATTTATTATAGATAGGGGACCATACACTATAAAAGACAAAGCTTCACTCTCAAGGTTTAAACGGTCACCAGTGTCAACCTCTCAATGGCAACACACAGTTGTTATAGATAGAGGACCATACGTTATGCTCTATAGTGTGGTAACAAAGCTCATACATTGGTATGATATTAACATGCTCATATACCCCAGAAGCCTCCTTCATGAGGCAGCTTGATTTATACTATAACACAGCTTCAATGTCAAGTGTGCCTTTTGTCCAAGTAAAACAAACAATATATCATAGGATATGCTCTCCAACAACAACAACAATCTCTATACAGAGCTGTAACATGAAGGAAAGAAGAAAAATCAACACCAGGTGGAAACAAGTGTAACTTCACCTTGATTGTGTACACCTTTTATGTCATTTGAAGTCATAATCCAATATAATAATCTCTTTTTTCTATGTATACCAAACTGGTATTACACATCCACTTGTCTATATATTACTTCAGATAGCCTTGCAATTACACAAAGATTTGCACAACACTGGAACTACAGCAAGCAGGGCAAACCTCTAAAGAACAGCTAAAGAAAAGCAGCAATCTTGAGCGAATGTTTCAGTCCGGGCAGATAAAACTTCCATGGCATAGGTCCAGAAAGTTTCAAAACGTAACAGTGATGCATTCAAATTTCCCCGGACCTGTCCCCACTATGTCAGTGCCCATAAAAGACCACAAATGGGTGCCCGTTTCCCCTGGTGAACTTAATATGAGCAGCAAGGGCATTCTTAACGTTCTCCCCCTATATATCTCTTAGATGTTCTCCCACCCTAAATTTAAAATGGTAAATCGTTTTCACATCATATGAGGCCCCATATTCATGTTATTAACTCTCGCATGTCAAACAGTTTGGCACTAGTAGGATGATCACTCTGTCATATTGCATCATCCACAGGGGGCACACTCAACCAGTGCTGCTGCACCCAAGAACCCCTGTTTTTCTAAATTGTATGGTTGCAATGAATGTGTTAGGATATCACCTTGATTTTTTTGCCCTGTGGCAAACAAACTGTAGCTGTTCCTTCAATGCTTTGCCCAATACTGGATCTGCAGATACTGTGTTCCAGTTTCTCTGCACAGTATTTCTGACCTCATTTGCCTGTGGCATATGGGTGGCAATATATTTAATGCCATCATTCTTCTTATTAGCTTTTTTATTTTGATCAGTTTGCTCCCCAGCCAGTGAACCTCTCCTATCTTTTGTACTGGCTCAGTGTGTGCCCTGCTGTATATTCGTTTCTCTATAATCTCTGACTCTAAACCAGTTCTGCATCTCATCAGATCTCTGCTGAAATGTGCCCTGGAGAGCAGTTGTGCCTCATTCTCAAAAACTGGCTACTGGGGATATTATTTATCAAATTACCTGGCTGGCAACTACTGGCTAGCAGAATTGAATTTCCATCAGTGTCCTTCTGTTACAAATCTAATTCTAGCACTCCATCTTTTTTTACTAATGACCAAATCCAGATATGCAATGGATTTCACATCTGATTTCACTGCAAATTTCAGATGCTTATTGATATCTTTTAAGTAAGTTGCAAACTCATATTGTCCTCCTCTGTCCAAAGACTAGGTCAATTGTCAAGTGTCAGTGTCTCAGTAGGTAGCACACTCACCTCTGAGGCTGGGAGATCAGAGGCTGTGGGTTCAGTTCCCACATCTGGCACTTGGGTTAATATCCTAGTACTGACACTGTAGTGCAGCATGAGAGGGGTGCTGCACTTCTGAGGTGCCGTCTTTCAGATGAGACGCTAAACCGAGGTCCCATCTGCCTGGATTGGTGGTAGTTCAGGTGGATGTTAAAGATCCCATGGCACTTATCGAAAAGAGTAGGAGAATTTTTTATTGAAGAAACAAAGCAAACACAATATGAAAACAATGTTACTTTACATTCCAAAAACATAATCATTATAAATAAGATTTACATTCTTATATTTCCAGAAAATAAACTCTAATAAAGAAAATTTCCAAAATTCATTAAACAGAAATAAAGCCAAAACAAAAAAAAACTTCAGAAAACAACTCTCTCACCTATTTCATTTCAACCAAACAATGTGTTTCCAAAGATTTTGAAAAACTTTGTTCTCCAAGGTTCGCTGCTCAAAAATTTTTTGTTTACCTACTGCTAATTCTATAGGGTCAAAAATTACACTATTAGGAAGAAGAGTATGTTGTAAAGAGAACTGCATCTAGCTTGCCACAAATGATATTTAATACATGCAAAAATCAAATTTAAAGTACTTGGATGATATCTTCATAAAAACCTGAATAATCTCCCAAAACAAGGCTCTGATAAGTAATATGTCTCAAAACACCCCAATCCCACCAAATAGCCAAATCTGACCAGAAAGCAATTACATGTGGACACAGAAGTAAGAAATGTTCTAATGTTTCTATCTGATCTACACAACCTGGTCTAAGACACATCCTATCCGTAATTTGTTTGTGTTTTAAATTACCCCTAACTCCTAACCTCCCATGACAACAGAGCCACTGCACATCCCACATATTTGGTGGTATCCTATGATCCATTAAGAGACGAAGGGCTTGTGACAGATTAGTAGGGGTACAAAAGGGGAAATCCACTTGAACATAAAAATAATTTACCATAATTTCTGAATAAAATTCTTTTCTAGGAATGTCATGTAATTGAGCCTTTCCTAACTTCCATTCTCTTAATTTCCTTATTGCTGAATCCGACTAAGAAGGTGCCATGGCCGCCTATTTTTTTGGAACTCCCCTTCAGTTAGACATAAAGGAAAAAATAGCTGTGTCCATGCTGACCACGGATGATCCTGAGGTTTGATCACTTTTGAAAAGTCGTAATCATAAAAAGGAGTGATAAAACACAATCGGGTTTATCATCCCAATCCCTTGATTTAGCTTCAAATAAATAAAAGCCTGCTTAATCAGGTTTAACGACTACCCCACACCATTTGAAAGAAAACACTATATAATCTTGTTTCTATTGAAAATGGCACCGGAAAAATAGAACATACATGTAAAAATGGGTAATAAAATTTTTAATAATTAATATCCGCTTCTTTTTGAGAAACCCCAAGATTTCCATTGTTGAACCTTCCTTTCTGCTATAACTAAAACCTTCTCCAATTTAACAGGGCTAAGTCCCTTTACAAACAGAAGGCCTAGAATGTTAATTGAATCCATAACTATAATACCCCAACATTCTGAAAGCAAGGAGCCTCTCCAATAGCAAGCATTTGCATTTCTCTAAATTTAGCTTAGTGCCATTTAAATCAAGAAACAATTAATCACTCGGATAGCCTCAAACCCTGACTGGGCATCCGCTACCAGTAGACAGATATCATCTGCATATGTGAAATCTTCTGGACCGTAAAGTACAAGATGGAGATAACCCTGAATTGACCTGTTATTTTCAATTTCTTTTAAAAGCGGTCCAATACAAATGCATATAATAAGGGACTGATAGGACAACCCTGCCTCACCCCACATTTCAACCTAATTTCAGAGCCCAAAACATTATTAATACTTGGGCAAGAACCTGCCTTGTAATATAAGGTTTTCAGATACTGAATAAAAGTTTTAGGGAACCCATACCTACCTAAAACCTGAAAAAGAAAATCATGAGACACTGAGTCAAAAGCTCTAGCTTGATCTAAAGCCAAAATAAATCCTGACAGTTTTTTTTGTAATCCGAATTCACACACATCCCGTAACAGTTTTAGATTCTGTTGAATTGAACGATGAGGAATAGAACATGTTTGAGCTGGATGAAGTACCCCTTTTGCTACCTCTTGCAATCTTTTACATAAAATGGTAGAAAGAATTTTATAATCAGTATTCAGGAGACTAATTGGTCTCCAATTACCAAAATCTGTACTGTCACCTGCTTTAAAAATAAACGTTAAAATGGCTAAATTAAATTTCAAATCTCCAAAACCATAATGAAGAATATCATTAAAGACTTCCATCAGTATAACACCCATTTCTTCTGAAAAGGTTTTATAAAATTCATTAGTTAATCCATCTATCCCAGGAGAAACCCCCAACCGAAGGGAACCTATAACTAGTAGTACCTCCTGCAAAGTAATAGGCCCTTGTAAAAGCTTAACATCAGCCTGAGAAATAGTAGGGGCCGCAAAGTGCAAAACATCCTCCCAAGCCGAGGAAGGAACAAAAACCTCCCCAAACTGAGAAACAACCCATCCCTCTGCCACCACCAACATTTCTGCTATAGAAGTTTTTAAACTCCCGACAGAATCTTGAAGCCCTGACATAAACCTCCGCTCAATCTTATGTTTACACGCCCTGTATGGATCCTGAAAAGGTTGTTGCTGAGTACCAAACTTTAAACCAGCGTGAAGTGCTGCAGCCCTCTGGTATTGATAATTTAACATATTTCTCTTTACCAACTTTATCTGAGATTGGATCTCTGTATCTTTACACCTAGGGTGTGATTGTAATTTGTAATATTGATTTCTAAAATCTAAATACTGTAAATATTCCGATGAACCTTTCCGTCTTCCATAAGCTATAAAAAAATCCTTTAAAGCTATCTTAGTATCAGTCCACCATGTGATCCAATCAGGGAAAAACACCGCCACTGATTTTCGAAGAAACAAAAAATCCTTCAATTGAGCCAGGAATACAACTTCCGATAGTAACAGGGAATTTAACATCCATCTACTAGCGAAAGCCGGAAATGAGGCCGGAATCTGATGCAAGCTTAAAGAACTAAATAATGCATTATGGTCTGAAAAATCACATGGCACAACCGAACAAACCAATGGTATTAAGTATTTAGAAAGAAAAAGGTAATCAATTCTTGTTTGAAAAGAGGCCCTTTTATAAGTAAAGCCAGTAGATGAATGTAATACTCTAAAAGCATCTTTCAATTTAGCTACCTCTATTGTCTGAGAAAGGGCATGTGAATCACAATAAGTTTTGTTGAATCCCATTTTTATACGAATATCTAAACTACAATTCATATCCCTCCCAAATTACATGTTTGGAAGTGAATAGATATGGTTTTAACAGATTAAACAAAGCAATCCGCTGTTTTAACTTGAGGCATAAGTATTAATCAATCTGAAACTAAAACCATATACTAAACAATCCAAATTAATACCGCCCAGGCTGGACATCTATCAATCTAGTTACTTGAACTGCAGGGTGAGAAAACAGAATACCTACCCTCCACCACATCTTCTCCAAACGACCAAAAGAAGGGCCTTCCACCATAGTTTCTTAACCTGAGACACCTCCAGTAAAGAAGATAAATGTGTCTCTTGAAGAAAATGACATCAACTTTAAAATCTCTACATTGCTGCAGGCCAATCAGGCGTCTCTTATAGCTCTTTAAGCTACAGCAATTTAGTGATATAATTTTCAAACAGGCCACTGAAAATACAGTTCGTCAATTCAGGGTTTCTCTTGCTTCCGCTTTCTCCCCTTTTTCTTCTTCCCTTCCAATAATTCCATACCACCCTCCTCTTCCATTTCCATACAAGGGTTTTCATCAGTTTTTAATAAATCTGAAACCACCTCCCCCTCTAAATCCGACAGGGCTGCAAAGGAATTCTGAGTAGGACAAACCCCTCCTGGTGACTGCTTGCAGATGACCCTCGAAGAGGGTCTGAGAAAGGGATTTCTGCTGCCACAGTTTCCACCGTCGGAGTCTTCCTAGAAGGAAGCTGGACAGAGGATTCTGTAATTAAAGTGGGAGGACGAACTCTGTTGTGGGGCCAAAATGGATTGATCTACAACATTTCTCTTTTCACAAAGGTCCACACTGAACCTCATGAACCAATGCCTGCCCTTTATCTACCCTAAGCATATCCCTTTACTTGACTGGAGAGGCAATCCTTTAACTTGAGCCTGAGCAATCAAATCCTCTTTATTTAAACCCCTGTCTATTTTGTTCAGCCCAAGGACATTGATGATAAGCATGCCTAATTCATCACATAAATTGCATTTAAATTCGTCCTACAAATCTCACTATCATGATCTAATTCACCACATAAGGCACATTTAACTTTGTCACATGCACTACTTAAGTGCTCTACTAGCCACATCTGTAACAAGCTTTAGGCTGCCCTGATAAAACAAACCCACGATCTCTACCTAAGAAAAGCTATTCGGGACATGCATAACTTAATTATTCACCACATTCAATTTGACTTTAAATCTCCATGCCCCAGACCAAATTCCTTCTGTTCAGAATAGGCTCGGAGGACCCAGAACCATACATTTTGTTCCAACCAATATACAATATCCCCACATTTACCCCTTCATTCCTAAACATAACATTTATAGTTTTAAATAAAGGTTTCGTGATCGGAATAGCCAAAAAAAGGTAACCATAATGGCAATGACTTATAACTATCATATTTATGCCAAAACTTTTCTAAACCAGCCATTTGTTTAAAGCTGATGTCAAAAGTACATTCCCCGAATATTAATTAGTGCATAAATATCAGTAGGCAAAAGTTAATTGAGTCCATTAACAATTTCCTTGCCACATACAAACGATCAGGATGTTCAGGTAATCCCTCTATAACGGTGAACTGTATTTCTTCTTGGGGCTTGTTCCAGTTTGTTTCTTTTAAAAAGATCCAAGAAACTGGGCCCCTCCTCACCTCCTGTTCTTCTAAAACAGTTCAGCAGAGCTTTGTGCAGGTGAATCCCCAACCCCTGCACACTTCAGCAGGAAAAAGCCTGATTTAAAGTCTGCTCCTTCTCAGCCTGTTTAACTAAAGTCATGGACTCACCCTCCTTCGCTGCTTTACTAGTAGGACCAGTTTCCTTTGGGGAGAAGGACAACCATTCCGGATCAGGAATCCATTTCCCGTTTGCTTGCTGAATCCATCCGGCCTGCGATAGTGCTGCCTTTTCAGACCATTCAGTCATCGGACTTTTTTCCTGGCTTGTACCTCCTATCCCACTCTCAATCTCAGTCGACTTCGCCACTTCCTCCGTTAGCACTGCAACCCTCGTGATGACGGGAGGCTCACACTGCAATCTGTTCCGGTTGAGCTCCGCTGCTCTGAAACCGCAATCTTCCTCCACAATCGACTCCTTCTGCAACCGGCTTTCCACTGAATCCTCCCAATTCATGGCAACAGCTGCCACCTCCTTCACCACACCGCTCCCAATTATACCGTTCTGGTCCCTCATTTCCTCCAAGGACCGTATACTGGTAAGCTCCGTAGCAGGCCTCGCCTGCATCTCAGTATTCAAAAACTCCATCTGCAGCTCCTTTGACTGTCAGGTTCTCCATTTACTCAGTCTCCATCTCTGTTTTCCTCACCATCTGCACTCCTGGTCACGTCGGATTCAGTGGCCATCACATGGTCAGCGGCTCCCTACTGGCCACAACGCTGCACAACGAAGCAGCCTCAGAGTAGGGGAGATTCCTCAGTGTCCTGGCAAAATTTCCCTCATTCACTAAAAATACCACCAACAGCTTAATCTGATTCAAGGTCAGTTGGCTTTCATCTGTATCCCCTTCCCTGGGTCGTGCCTGAAAATAGGCAGGATTTGTCTAGTGCACTTACCCGGTCAACAAAAACTAAATAAATAAATAAAAATAAAATTCAAATCAAGTCTCCATCTCCATCTCTCTCTGCCTCTAGCACCTGGGACTGTCATACCTAGCAGGTACTTTCAGCTCAGTCCCCTAGTCCTAGCCACCAAGCCCCTCCTTGCAACCTCTCCCTTCTTTCCACTTCCTCCCCTCTACCCTAACTCCCCCACTTCCACTCCACTCCTCTCCATCTCCTGTTCCTCTATCCTACTTTACAACTGCCACTGGCAGGCTCTGTTTACTTTTTGGAGTGTATTATTATGCAACGTTATGTTAAATCTGTCTTATATGCTCTGATTGCACCTGCCTATTGTTTATTTGCCTTTGCACAACTTTGTACTGCTGTTTTGTCCTACCTCTGATGTGGAACCTTTGTAAAAGAGCCTTGGTTTAAATGTATTTGTAATCCTAGATTTAAATAAGTTAAATTAAAAATTTTGATTACCATTTGTAGTACTCCATACAATAAATAGGTAAGCAATAAAATGGCATTACATGGCCAAAGACTAAAAAAAATGGAATCCTACTAGGATTGAACCCCACAAGTTTCTTTTTAGAGTCTGAGATATAGATTAATGTAATTGGGTGGTAGGGATGCCCCTATTGCTGTGCTGTGTATCTGTTAAAAAGTACTGGCCAAGAAAAACAAAATAGTAAAGCTACAGTACAATTTCTACACACTGAACCAGGAACTCTGTAAACTCCCCCCAGATCTGTGTCCTGCAACAAAAAATATCATATTCACTTCATTTTATTTGCTTGATTCAGGATAGCCCTGCTTCCTAAAACAGCAAACAGACAAAAAACACACAAAGGCTGAGCCACCACTCCCATCACCTTACTACCCAGTCCTACCTCACAATCCCTGTGCCTGAAGAGTTGAGTGGTGCTTCTTAGCACCTGATTCAGCTGCTCCCAGGTTGCTGACTGTCCTGACAAGGTGATCTACAGTATGTGCAGTGTGTGCAGAAGGGTACTTCAATGTACTGCTGCCTTTGTTACATTAGTCTGGGTCTTTCAGTGGTCTTGGATATATCCCAGACCGTCCTCTGTCTTCCTTTACAGAACTGGTCTCTATACTACTTCCGATATTATCAGTGTTTCTGTCACTGTCATCTCCAGCCCACCATACTGCTCTTGCCTGCTAACCCCTGTTGACCCAGGCAGGTATATGGATGGAGCTTAATGGGTGAGCTTCATGAGCAAGTTGTATTAGCCCGCCTGCTCTTGCTTGCCCTGGCAGGACACATTGTTTCAGAGCACTGACTCCTAATAGCACCTCTACTGTTAATGGCATCCTGGCCCTTTCTTGCACATTGCACTTTCATAGCTGCCTATGTTATTCCACTGGGACCTATTTTCACATCAATCCATTAGACTCGAACAGAGCATTGCAAACTTTGCTGGATTTGTTGTGAATGTTCAAAATTAAAACCCTGAGATCCAAGATGGTGCCAGTAGAAGAGCCCCATCAAGACAACTTTCCTATCTGACCTTTAAAGTTGGGGCTTTAACAATGCAGATAAATTCTAGACTCCTGAAAAAGCATATTAAGAGAAGTGGAAATGAATCATCTTCTACAGACAGTGGTACTCTGACAAAAAGTGTTCAAATGAATGCTTTATTTGCTGTCCTCATTCTAGGTCGATGGAAGCAGGTTTATTTAATTAATTAATTAATTAAATAGAAGTTTAACCAGGAAGGACACATTGACCTGAATAACAGCTTGTTTCCAGATACATCCTGGGGGAGAGAAGAGGAAGATAACTAAACAATAAAACTGTTACAATAAGAAGTAAAATACAATAATATAGTACTAAATGAAGTATAACCATCAAATCAGCATCAAATAGTAAATGAATACAAGTAAAAATACATTCTTATATGTAAAGAAGGGTAAAACTAGTGTAAAAGCATAAACAGGTCAAGACTAGTAAAATGGAGAAAGAAGAAAAGGGTCATAGACAGTTGCAGGTAGGATAACAAAAGTCATAAAGAAGAGACTTTAGGAAGGAAGGAGAAGAGGCAGATTGAAGTGAAAGGAGAAGGAAAGCCCAAAGTTTAGGAAATCGGTAAGAAAAAGCAGATTTACCAACAGTAGATTTTCTTTAAGGAATAGAGAGGGAATGAGAAGTATTATTACCAAGAGTGTAGGAGAAAGAAGGAGGAGAGGATAGAAGGGATTGAAGGTAAGAGGGAAGGGAGCTGAACCAGAATTTAGATATAAAAGAGACATGATGGGAAAGGCACCTAGCATCAAGAGAGGGAAGAGAAAGTTGTTGTTATTTGTTGTTTATTTATTCAACTGGTTAGCACAACTGAAATAAAATCCTTTTACAGCTGTGACCCACACAAATCAAACATATACAAGTACAAATACAATCAAAAACAAACAAAAAATTTAATAATTTTTTTACGTCATGTATAAAACCTATTAAAACATACACATTGGCAGAATAGTTCAAGTACAAGTGCAAAATGATTGAGAATACACCATAGAATAAACAAATTCATGACACTAACAGGTATATCATTCCAGATTTTTAAAGATCAATTAAAATGCACACATTCTGAAAGAGACTTCAGATACAAGTGCAAGGTGTTTGAAAAGATCCCAAAGGTTGACAAATTCCTAATGGTAACTGGCATACTGTTCCAAATTCTAAGGCCACTAAAGGGAAAAAGCCCTCTGCCCGCATTTAATTCTTCTTAAAGGAAGCCTCAGTGGAGCATCATCTCCCCTGGATCTGGAAGATAGACTCTGATCAAAGAGCTGCAAGTCTCCCCACAAACCAATTGGGAAACCAATTTGAGACACTCTGTATACAGATTTTGCCAAGGCAAAAATATAATTTAGATTAAGTGATAACCATCCCATTTTGTCAAGAATTAAACAGTGATGGGTGCAACTAGGGAAGCCAGAGCAAATTTACCTAATTTTTGTAATAAAGGTGACTTTTTAGTTAGAACATTAGTGGAGACATTATCTATGACCAGGGAAGCATACATTAAGACTGGAAATAAACATTGATTGACTATGGCAATTCTAGTCTCATCTGTCAAAAACGATTTGATTCTATATAACATTCCTAATTTTCCATGTATTTTAGATGTTACATAATTCAAGTGGGCATCAAAATTTAACAGAGGATCTAGAATGAGGCCCAAATATCTAAATGTGTCCACATTTTCAAAGGTGGTGTTATCCAATGCTTTGACCTGAAGACTACAGCCAAGAGATTTTAATTTAGAAAGTGTGCCGAATACCATAGTTTTTGTTTTTCTTGCATTCAACACCAGATTATTGCGAATAAACCAGTGTTGAAGATTACCCATCGCCCCTGTCAAAGTTACATTCAAGTCGCTAACAGTTTTACCATAAGTGTACACTACCACATTGTCTGTATACAGGGGCAGTGAAACATTATCCAGGGCAACAGAAACACTATCAAAGTATAAGGAAAAGAAAATAGGTCCCAATATGGAGTCCTGAGGGACTCCATACTTAACGGGAACCTTTTCAGAAACATACCCTTGATATCTAACCATCTGAGATCTGTTATGCAGATAATTTGAAAACCACATTACAACAGAAGGTCCCGTACCCAAATATTTTAACCTATCAATCAGGAGCCTATGGTTAACCAAGTGAATCCCTTGGTCAAGTCCACGACGGCCCCTGTTAAAGACCCATTCTCCATACCCTCAAGGACCGCATTACGTGAACTTGACCAAGGCAGTCTCCATCCTGTGACCTGTCCTGAACCCATGCTGGCATCTCGAAAGCAATCCATGATTATCGACATACTCAACAAGTTGATTGTAAACAATCCTTTCATGTACCTTAGCAACAGCCGACAGGATTGAAATCGGTCTATAGTTACCAAAGTCACCTATAGAACCTGATTTATGAATAGGGACTACTAAGGAGTTCTTCCAAACATCAGGAACCTCTGAAGTCATAAAAGATAGGTTAATCAGTGTACTTAATAGGATAAGCCAAAGCGCTAGCTGCATCGCATAAAAGATTGGGAAAGAGACCATCAAAGAGTACAGAACTATCTGGCTTAAGGTGCTTAAGGTGCTTTAGATGTTTATAAACCTCCTGAGAGGTAGTGATCTTCAGATAAAATTTAGGTTTGTCATTAGTGTCAGAAGCTTGAACTAAGAATGAATCAGACATAGGCCCAAAATATTTATCCAGGTCACTGAACCTCCGGTTGAATTCATTTGCAATTAATTAGGGAGAAATTACCATATCAGTATCCAATTTCATAGCTGTTTCAGATTTAACTGAGGGATTAATTAAACTCTTAATAGTACCCCAGAATTTCTTACTATCCAATAGCCCATCACTTTGCTTTTTTCTCAAAAATCTAGTTTTTGTTGATTTAATCTGGGCCTTGCACTTGTTGCGTAAGCATTGACAATCCTGAAAAGCAGAAGCAGTACCCAAGTTCTTATCATTTTTCCATGCCTTATCCCTGGTTTGCATTAGTTTAAATAAGGATGCATTAATCCATCCAGCTTTTTTCCTTGATTTGCATCTCCCAACAAGTGGTACAGCTCTATCCAACACAGCTGTAAATTCATGAATAAAGAAATCTAATGCACTATTTCACTATTTATGTCAGGAATTGAATGTAAATATGACCAGTCAACCCCTTTCAGTTGTTCACAGAACAGATACTGATCATAACCCTGGAAATTGCTAGAGGTCTGTATGACAGGTTCAGGTTTCTTAGGGCCCTCATGATGCCACAGACAGAAAATAAGGGCTATGATCAATTATAGAATCAGCTATAACGCCACATTTCAAAATGTGGTTTGGTCTATTCAATAGAATCCAATCAATAACAGTATGTCTGCTGGTTTTTACATTTAACCTAGTAGGTGACATAATCAATTGTGCAGACCAGTGGGATCTAGCAAAGCACTCAACTTTAACACATCAGATCCTGCCAAATTATAAAGTCCCCCACAGTGACTATTTCACTAAAAGCTTTATAATCCAGTTTTTCAATAAACTCTGTTAAACATTCATTTCTAGTAGTAGGAAGAATGTAAGTACAACAAATAGTTAATGGTTTAATATGACCCAAAGAAACCTGTACTGCAAAATGTTCACCATAAAGCATACTTTCCTTAAATAATTGTCTTTCAGCAACCAATTAATGATTTGCCTCATAAAACATAACCCCCAACCCCCATGGCTGTATCTTTTCTATAGCTTTTGCAGCCAGGAAGGTGAATGAGATCATTAGGAACACCTGACATAAGCCAGGTTTTACTCAAAGCTAAAATGTCAGGTGCATACATCCCAACCCAGGCCTCCACCTCATGCAGTTTGGGGTATAGGCTCAGCACGTCAACGTGCATAATCCTCATACCAGTCAGATTATTTTTGAAATAATCTACGTCAGCAAGATCATTATGAACTGGTCCCGGATTGAGTTCCACATCACCCGCAAGTAATAATAAAATACACCCAAGAGCCAGAGCCCTTAAATCAACCTATTAAAATAAAACCCCTCTGCCTAGAGACAGTGTAACCCAAACAGTAACCCACAAACTTGTGATCACATCCCATAATATTGCCATACTTCACAGTATACTTGTAAACATTAAATGACAGAGTATTTTCAGTTTGAGGAGCACTGGTAGTAGACAGAGCAATCTGATTAAGCAAACCATCCATGAGTAATATAATGCAAACATACACCACTGCTACCATAATCCCACCTCCTGCCATGATTACACAATATGTATACAAATCACGTCCTGAGTAAGTATACTTGCAAACTGCATTCTTGGGCCCAGTCTTATTCCGATCTGACTCCGGTCAGACTCCTTGCACATCCACTTAGTCTCCCCACTTAGCTGCTGCTGCGCAGATGTTGCCATGCACAAAACAACTGTAGCTTTTAAAGTCTGTTGCACCTGATGCCTGAAGCTGCCACCAGCAGGATTCGGGAAGCAATTTCAGAGTTCAGAGGTGGCAGGTGCAGATAGTTAATAAGCAGCAATCATTCCAAGGCAAGGTTGTGTTTGTGTTAGGGGCAACAGATTCTACCAATATAACAGCAGAGAAAAGCAGACCTTTATCTTCCGTTTAAAATCAAAGTCACATAAGGCAGTCTCAATCTCAGTTAATGCAGCACTCACACTTCTGGGATGCAATATTGCACTCGAGACACATACAGTGGTAATGTGTGGTGCAAAATTAGGCTAGTCAAGTGCAGCCAGCAGGACAGAATAATAAACATCCAGCTGTTGTAGCAGCAAGGCACAGGTCTTCACAATAACAAGCAATGTGGCATATCAGTGTATATTTGCCCGCAGATGAATCTCAGTGTATCGGGTTTGAGCCAGAGCCTGGGCTGAGTAAAGAGAGCAATGCTGAGTACAAGGTGGGCAATCTTGAACAAAATGACAAAAAGAAATAAGAAGAGGGTCCAGTCTGGCAAGGGAGGATTTAGGGGCTCCACTGTAGACTAAATCAGCATAGTCAAAGATAAGGAGAAGCATTTTTAATAGAATTTCTCTGTGGGCAGGAAGCGGAATACATGCTTTATTCCTGTACAATTGCTCCAAGCCTAGGGTGTAGCTTATGGTGGATAGCATCAATATGCACTGAGAAATCAAGATGCCCATCAAGGCAGACCCTAAGGTACTTAAAGGAGGGAACATCTTCAGTCTTTGTACCATCAAGGGTATTAAACAGTGGGAGAAAAGTAAGTTTGGCTAGCCTCTGACAGGTGCCAAAAGTCATGGAGACTGTTTTTTTGGCATTGAAGAATAGTTGGTTAGACTTGAACCAGCATTTAATGTTGTCAAAATCCAGCTGCAGCAGGAAGGAAAGATCATGGGTAGAGGAGCCAGAAGCAAAAGAACTGTGTCATCAGCATACAAGAATGAATGCAGAGGAACAGACAGTTAGAAGGTCATTTAAGAAAATGGAAAGAGAATAGGACCCAGGACAGACCCTTGAGGGACACCTGGGCTAATGGGAAGTAGAGGTGAAATGGATTTTCCTATCTAGGCAGCTTGAGACCTTCCTTCAAAATAAAATAAAAAAAACAACTGACTGAAGAGTCAGAGGCCTGCTGTTTTAAGTTTGTCCAGAAGGAGGGAATGTGCCACAGAATTGAAAGCTTTAGCAAGATCAACAAAAATGGCAGAAAAAAACCAGTCCTTGATCCATATCTGAGTGTATGGGAGGTGGAGGTGGAGTGGGATTTCCTAAAACCAGACTGGAGTCACTGGAGTCAGGGGTGTAGCCAGGAATTTTAAACTTGTACTCAAAACTGCGACACTGTTGCCCCCTCCCGTTATGTAAACATAAACCAAAATATGTGCTTCCACGCCACACCAACAATAGGCCTACCCCCCTTCTGTTTGCCATGTCTGAATTCAAGTAATCAGTTTCTTCCTGTAATCATCCTTCCTTTGTTTTTCTGTCTGCCTGGTAAGTTGTTCTTGTTTGTGTATTGAGCTGGTGGCATCAGTGCCCCATAGCGAACAACAAAGGCAAAAGGCTTCAGTGCGACACAGACACAATGTGACTCACAATGTCTTTGCTTTCCTCTTTTTGTTGCCCCAACCTGATTTGTTGCCCCTGCTTGATTTTTTTTTTACTGTACTCTGTTGAGTACAGTGCGTATGCCTGCCGACACCCCTGACTGGAGTGGTGTGAAAAAGGAGGAGTTGTCAAGAAAGGAGGAGAGCTGAGAGAGACCAATGCGGTCCTGTATCTTTGCCCAGGTGGGGAGGAGAGATACTGGACAGAAGTTACCAGGAGAGGTGGGATCACTACCTTTGTGAAGATGTTTGACAGTAGCTTGTTTCCAAATATCAGGATCAGTAGCAGAGGAAAAGGAAACACTAAGAAGAAGAGTAATGGGCAGAACAATGGCAAGAGCTGATAGAAGGAGAAGCTTAGGGTCAAGGCTATCTGGGCTGCCTCCCTTTAAAGAATTAAGGGCAAGCAGAGCCTTAAGGAAAACATGGGGAGTGACAGGAGAGAAGGAAAAAGAAAGAGGCGAGGAATACAGAGAGAGAGAGGGAAGAGATGGGAGGGGGAAGAGGAGGAAGGGACTAGAGAGAGGGCACAGGTAGTAAATTTGGTGTTAAAAGACAAAGCAACAGCAGAAGGGTCAGAGATAAGAGAATCACCAACTTTGAGAATAGGAGAGGGAGGCAGGGTCTGAGGGTTGAAAAGGGAATGGATAACCTTCTAGAACTCAGAAGGGTTTAATATTGTTTTGGAGTGTGGAAGCAAAAGCGGCAAGACTTTGCAAGTATGATGGCCTTGGTACAGGTGTTGAGCATTAAGCTGCAAGTATGGTGACGTCTGCTTCAGTTACAAGAATGATGTCCAGAACCCTGAAGATATTGGGGTGCCAAGTTGATGGCCTAGTTGAATGCCTTGCAGGGACTGGAAGAGCCACAGATGCTGACAGAAACACAGATAAATTGGCACTGAAAGAAATTAAGGCTATAAAACACTTTCAAGATGTGACATTTTGGGCTTTTTCCTTTTTGCAGGAGTTGGATCACAAGCTAGCCTCCCTGACAGTTCAGTCAGAGAAGTTGGGGAAAAAATAGCTGGAACAAACAGTAATCCACAGCAGATGCATGCTAACAGCACCCGCCACACCCACCACAAGTAAGCTGTACTAAGTAATATTCATTGATGAACTTAAGGATTTTTTTACTCCCGATTTGTAATCTACTTTACCCCATGCCAATTTCTGCTTTGGGAGCCAAAGTGGTTCAGCCAAATTCTTAAAATCAAACCAGAGTTGTCTGGCTTAACTTGGAGGTGAATCTAAATAACCAGTGGCCCACTTTTCTCTTAATTGTGAGAAGAGGCATGGTCAGAGCACATACAGAAGGGAAGTGGGATTAGTCATGACTTGTGCCCAACAGACCACTCACCAAAACAGCCATCCCACCTGACTGATGAAATTACTTGGTCAGGGTATGAGTTGAGGCAGCACAAGATACAGAATGCCTAATGGTTATTGTTTTAAAAAAAAAGTTTTCCCAAATGTCTGCCTGCCTGCCAAGACCACGAGGCAAGTGTGTGCCCATACTAAGGATCTCTTTAAGCCATATACTAGAAAAAATAAACTATGGGTGGCCATACACAACTTACCCTATGCTTCTGTACCGGGGTTTAAATAACAGCATAAACCTCTCAGGCTTAAGCCTCGAGATCTTTATGCTGTTTCGCAACCTTGATAGAAACACATGCTTGTTGTGTATGACAGCTCACCACATTATTCTATATAAACAGGGAAATATGCTTAATAATACCCGACAGGGTAGGCAGTATTGGCTATACCAGACCGCCCTGGGGCGTAATGAAGCCCGATGCCATAGGTGGAGGGCTTATAGCCCCTGAATGGTATAGTCATACCACTTCTGAGGGTATTATTGTACCTAGAAAATAGGCACAGTCATAAAAAAAGGTTAGCTAAGATGTGATTTAAAAAATAAACTGTACATAAAATCTGAACCCTTAACATATTCATTGCTTTTCTTATGTCTTCAGTAAGCATTTGCTGTCTTCATTGGATTACTAATGCTATCTTCTCATTGCAGTCTGTAAGCTTTCATTTTCTTTAGAGAAATAAAAAGTGTAATCCTAGCAAAGGAAAACAAACAAAAAGCACTCATAATCTGTAATGCATACTTTACTACTTACTAATAAATTATAACACCAACCTATGATCTTTCTTACACCTCTCAAAATATAGTGGCACTCTAGATGCTGCCTTTTCTGTATAAATTCTAATTGATTGCTTCATTGTATGTCTCTTTAACTTGGATATCCTCAATATAGAGGACTACGGCAGCTGACTTAATTTATTTGTTTGGTTTTGTTTATATCTTCTGTTCTAAATTCCAATCCCATTTCCAGTCAGAAATGTACAAAGCCAGTATCTCTAGTGACAATCTGTGTCCAAGTCAAGTTTTAGGCAGACCTGTTGTACAAATGAACTACAGCACTACCACAATGTGACAGAAGATGTTTCCAAGGATTGTGGCAGAAATAAGATAAAATCCCCTGGGCTTTAGTCACCTTTCAAATTCCTAACAGCTTGACTGACTATTAGTTTATCTCGTACATATAAAGTTAATATCACATCCGAGTGTAAATCATTTTCCTTCAGCAACTCATCTGTCACTTATGCAATAGTTCAGTCCAAAGGCTTGATTCACAAAGGGCTCAGGAGGCCCTTCACACCTGCATAGGTCAGTGAGAGTAGGGAGGCTGAAGATGTACAGAGGTCCTGTTCCACACATGCAGTGACCTCTGTGCATCCACAGTCCCCTCTGCCCCCTTCTCCCACACAAGCCTGTCCCACCTGATCCACGTCACTATGTGGGTGGTCTCGACAGGGCAGGCTTGGTGGTACATCAGAGCTCCACGCAGTGCTCACACTGTTTTCTGCAGTATGGAGGGAGACAGTATTACATAGGGGAAACCCTGCAGTAATGGCTGCCGGCCCTCTGCACAAGTCTCATTTGGCCCTCACTAGACCTTCCTGAGGCCCTTTCTACCACTGTGCCTGTTGCCACAGCCCTCTGAGCTGGAATGGAGGTCTGAGGGGCTTACAAAAACAAGTTCCTTTATGACTGAGAAAAAAGCAGTCCTTGAAGGACCACCATATCCCACAATCCCCTGCTCCTCAGTTGCATCTGCAGGCTACCCAACATAATGAAAGTTGTAGGCTTGGGGTTTTGTCAGGAGCAGATAATGAGTTAACTGGGTCATTAATTCTGATAAATTGTTAGGATTGTCTGTGACTATCACAGCAAAAAATCCATTATCTGTGTCTATCCACCCGGATAGTGATCTGAAGTAGTATAAGATCTAGTAGGGTCAAATATAGCAGAACAAAAATAGTAAAGTTTTTAGAAGTAGTCCACAATGTTTTTCTTCTTCCTGTTGCTAATCAGTTTTCTACTCAGAATGGTTAGGTTTGATACATACTACACTTCCCCTAGAAGTTGACATGTAAAGGCGGCTTTCATGCTTAATGCTTGTTTAAAGTGATGTCAAATGGTTGGTGCCAAGCTGCTGATTCAATGACAAGTATGGAGGTTTTTGCCAGTCAGTGAACATAGCTGCCCATATCACATGCTTCAACAATGTGTCTGTGAAAGACCCTATATTATACAATGGCAAGAAAAAATCCTGGACTGTGATTGGTCAGTCTTGGGCTGGACCCGTGAAGTTATCCCAGCACAACATCACGGCTCTAGTCTCAGCCTCACTGTGAAACCATATGGATGATGATATGGATATGGACCACCTTTTTTTTTGCATCTCATCTTAAGAAACAAAAACATTTTTCCACACTAATAAAAACATTCTTTAAAATTATTTTTTTATTTTATATATAACAACAAGCCATTGTATAATAGCAATAATGCCCTCCAGGGTGTGTGTCGTTTAGGATAACGTCACGCTTCAGGTATTGGATGCACTCAGCCTACGGCCTCGTGCCGAACCACCTGAGGTGTGACGTTATCCCAGCACGACACACACCTTGTTGGGCATTATTGCTTAAATGTTATTCCCCTTCATGCCTCATCAGCACTGTGACCTTTCTTATTGTGACATCACGAGCGACCCATGTGGCAGAAGGTGAGTGACTCTCCTTGGTCACAGAGAGTGAGTTCACCATGCCAATGAATGAGGTATGAAGGAGAACAGGACTACATATGTCAGAATAGAACTAGATATGTCAGCCTCCAAGCAGAGTACTGTTTCACATCATACCACATCTAGTGGAAACTATTCTAATTAGCAAACTATAAAAGTGTTTCAAATACAAAAAGTAACATCCAACAGCTTTCCATGTTAATATTCATTTCAGACAGTGTACTAGCTCTTTAATGCATAATAGGGCATCTTGAATTTGAACTCTGCCAAAAGAGCTTAGAGTATTAGGCAACTTCTATAAGCAATAGCCTTACATGTACAGCTACAATCATACATAAGGTGATGAATTCAAACAAGCATGAAAGGGAAAGGGAAGTGTGCCCCCCACCCCCAAACAAGCATGAAAGGAAAAGGTAAGTGCCCCACCCCCACAAAATTCTGAAAGTCCATGAAAAGATTCTTCAGATGTGGAATTTGGATTACCTGCAGGCATAAGCAGTCTGAAGAATCTCAATCATCTAAAAATTAGATAAAGGCAGCAGCCATTTCATGAAATTTTTCCAAAACGAAAAATGACACAATGTGGTCTCACTCAGTGGCAAGCTGTACAGTATGTTGATGAGCTCAACTTTCCCCTCAGTGACATCACTGAATTGAAATAATGTTTTTAAAATTGTATTTCAGTGTTTCTCGCTGGAATGTGTGTGTGCTGGGGGGGGCGGTTATGTGAATTGTTCATACAAACAGTGGACAGAGTAGTCTGAACAAGCAAATTTTAGCCATGTGCTGTAGTGAAACAAAAAAACTGGCTGCAACACAGACCTTTTATAGGCCTTTTAAAACTGACATTACACATTTCAGACTCAGTAAAACTAATGTGCTTATCTTTATATGACTGCAAACAAAAATAAAGCATTATGAAGGAAAAACTAAATGACTCACCAAACACAGAAGCTGAGGAATAAAAAAACTCACAACTACAGAAGCTGATGATAGCCATCTACAGCCACTTAATCTGAAATTCATATGATTATAACTGATGCTACCCGATTCACAAAGTAGTGTAATAACAAGCATTTGTCAATGCTGAATGTTTGCTTGCTGGTATTGGCATTGGTACTGCAGGAGTTAGAGAGATGCATAATAGGAATGGCAGTGAAGTATTGAACTAACGCCAACCCCCAACCCCATCCTGCAGAGAATGACAGGCTTTGGGGATGTGCCTTTGGGTTGTCAGGCATAATACTCATGCCATTCCACCTCACCCCACCCTGCAGACACTGATAGGTGTCGTGGCATGCCTTGAGGTCTTCGGCCCTTACGCTCACCCCATTCCATAAGGAAATAAGTTGAGATGGGTGCAATATAAGAGAATGGGTTGAACGTTAGGGCCAAAGACCCCAAGGCACACCACAATGTCTGTCTCTGGCTGCAGAGTGGGAGTGGGGGTGGAATGGCATGAGCATTATGGCCGATGACCCCAAGTCACACCCCAACACCTGTCAGTCTTTAAAGGGTAGGGCATTACGGTTGAAAACCCTAATGCCCAGGGTGTTTGTTGGTATTTTTGCTCCAAATTTTCAGCATGGGTTTTTTGGGACCCCACCTCATGAACAGAGGCACTATCATTTCGCTACTTCATCCTGAAAAGTGATTTTACACAGTCACTATGCCATTCGGTGCCACAGGTGTGAAAACACATTTTGGGCAGGATGTGAAAAACGACAGTGGTACTGTTCTTGAGGAGGTGTAATAAAATGTCAATCTTGAAAATCTGGAGTGAAAATATGAAAAATTGGCGAAGTTATGAGTGTGCGTAGAAACTCTGCAATGCATGCCCATAATGCATCATTTTGTGGATTTTTTTTCACCAGGTTTTCAACATGGGCTTTTGGGACCCTCATCTCATGAACAGTGACACTATCATTTAGGTACTCCATCCTGAAAGTTGATTTCGCACAGTGACTGAGCCATTCTGTGCCACAGGTGCGAAACATGTTTTGGGCAGGATATAAAAAGTGACAGCTATATTGTTCATAAGGAGGTTTGAAAAATAGCAATGTTGAAAATCTGAGGAAAATATTAAAAACTGGTGAAGTTATGAGCGTGCGTAGAAACTGTACAGTAAACTCATAACACAGTCATTTTTTGGAATTTTTCTGAAAACTTGCAACATGGCTTTTTGGGACCCCACCTCATGAACAGTGGCACTGTTAGTTGAGTTTGTCCTGAAAGGTGATTCTGCACAGCTACCCGCAAAATCACCTTTCAGGACAGAGAAACAAATGACAGTGTCAGTGTTCACAAGGTGGGGTCCCAAGAACCCCATGTTGAAAATTTGGGACCAAAACTCCAAAAATTGGCTGAGATATCAACCTAAATTGTAACCCCCCCATTCACTACCATTATAGGGCTTACTGTCATTTCTTCAGTTTACAGTTGGTCTTTGAAGAGTGTAGTTGTGTTCTAACCCCAGTAATACTCAGGTATTCATAACTTTCTTCAGTAAGCCTTCTAGGTAGGACTGCCCAGAGAGAATAGAACACATGCAAATGATGAAACTCTTTGCACATGACAACTTTTCAAATGCTGCCCTATATTAACTGCCAGTGTTCTTAACTCCTCAGATTTCACTCTCCAACTGAAAAGTCTGGTCGCTCGGAGTGTCGCTCTTTTACTTTTTCTTCTGATGTAAAGAAACTTATAAAATACTATAAGTATCTTTTTATTTCATTTGTTGCCTTATACTTATTGTTTATTGTGTATTTAACTTAGCTTTAGCGTTATTTAGTTAGTTGTTCTGGTTCCTCTCGGTTTGGTATAACCAGGAGGGAACCAGATTAGTTTTTTACTTAGTGGGGGTTTTCTGGCTAAAAAACCCTGTTAGTTTTATAAATTTTAGTTTTAAAACTTTGTTTTTTGTGACCTCTTTTCTCGGTTACTGAATCGCTAATCTAGGTTCTTTTTGTTTCTTGGTTCCATTGGTTCCTTATCATTTCCGGAACTGGAATTCTTAACTGACTTAGCGGTTTACTTTTTTATCGGTAACTGATAAAAATGTCAGAAAAACACGTGTACATATAGCGACATCCTGTCGCTGCAGTCGCCCACCCCACCACATCCGGCCATCCTACCCCCCCATTGCCACTCAGGCTTTCGCCCACAATGCGATGCCATTTCGGGCGGTGCCTTACTTCAGGCACCCACCTCACGTGCTACCCTGGAGCCAGAGAAGGGACCTTCTTTCAAAGCCCATCCCAGGACTTTGTTACAAGCAGTTCAGTAGTGGAAGGTGGTTTTAAAAATTGTTCACAATATGGGGAATTCTTTGCCAAGGTAGATAAACACAATTTGTGTGTGGCCTGCCTTGGATATGAGCATCTTAAGGAGGAATGTGATATCTGCAAAACATCCCCTGAAAAAAACTGTTGGAAAACACCTGGAACAGCTAAAATAGAAACTTCCTCCACCTAGGGGTCCCTCTGGCTCTGACTAGCTGATACCCCTTGCTAATGTGGGTGAAACCACTTCTGCTGTTGCCTCTACCCCTGAGACAATTGGCAAGGGCACCACGAGGGCTAATGAACCTGCTGACTCCCCAGTTCCCTCTAAGAAAACAAAAAAGTTAAAGCACACAGAACCCCCATCTACAAAAAAGGGGATTTCTGTAACTGCCTCCACTATGCCTTCTCCCCAAGAAATTGCCCAAGCTTTCAGGGTAATTCAGGCATTACAAGGCCTAGTGCCTACTGACCAGCAGCCACCTGCTCAGCCCCTGTGGTACAGGCTGGCAGCACAGGCAAGTCTTCCTACACAGAAGAGGAAGAATATAGTGAATGTGAGGAGGAGGAAGGGGAACAAATTGAACCTGAGGTATCCCCTGAGCAGGAATTTGGCTCTCCTCCCAGAACATCCAAAGATTACTCCTCACACTTTACCTTTGTGAGGAAGATGGCTGATGCATTGGACATCACCACAACGGAGGAGACTGAGGATGAAGAGGAGGTGGAGTACTTAGAGATGATGGGGCTAACCCACACCAGAGCTCTCCTCCTCCCTGTCAATAAGTTTTTCAAAAAAGATGCTCTGAAACTACTTCAAACCCCTAATTCCATCCTCCCTCTTGACAAGAGGATGAATAAAAATATCAGATGGAGAGGGAAGGGGCAGAGTTCAGCTTTTCCCATCCAGACCATCAAGGGGTTGTACAGGCGCCTGCTTGTGATAAGTCTAGTGTCCCTCTGGCTTCACATCCACCAGACAAGAACTCTAGGAAAATAGACAGTATGGCAAAGAAGGGTATTTGTCAGCTTCTTTAGCCATACGATAGGCAAATTTCAGGGCCTATGCTGCCCAGTACCAGAGTCCTTGTGGCAGCCAAGGTTTCACATGGCTCTGGAAAGCCCCCTCCCCCTGTCTGATGACCTAGCAGAAGCTGCTAGATTTGGGCTAGAGGTGGATAAATACCAGTTCCAATTGTTTGCTGATTCAAATGACACTGCAGCCAGATGGATGGCAAACACTGTAGCACAGAGGAGATTTGCCTGGCTAAGGGCAACAAATCTCACTCAAGACACCCAGTCAAAGGCTATTGATTTCCCTCTAGAAGGAAATGCTCTACTCGGGAAGTCAACAATGGCCTATATGAAAAAGGTGGATGAGTACAAGGCCACATATAGAAGCAACTCTAATAAAGAGAAGGCTTCACTATCCACAAAGCCTCATGGAAGGGGCCAGGGCAGGTCCTTCCACACTAGGCCCTTTTTCCAACCAATGGCCACACCCCAGTACCAGCAGTACCCACAACAAGGGTACTTCAGGGGTAGGGGTAGAAGGGGCTCTAGGCAAGGTTCCCAGGCCCAGCCTCAGCCCCAAGCAAAACAAACACCCTGACATGCCTGCACAGGCCGCCTCCTCCCTCCCTCCCTGTCGGAGGCAGACTGTGTCACTTCCTCCAGGCCTGGCTAAGCATCACCACAGACAAGTGAATCCTGGAGGTAGTGAGCCAGGATCTGTCTCTGAACTTCAAATCCCTTCTTTCTCAAAAAAACAGGGTCTTCAGTTCACTCTCTTTAGCAGAAAAGAAACTGCTAGAGTCAGAGGTTCAAACCTGCTGCTGCTAAGAGCAGTAGGACCTGTCCCAACCCACCTCAGAGGAAGGGGTTTCTACTCCAGGTACTTTCTCACCACAAAGAAAAATGGGGAGTGGCAGCCTATATTGGATCTCAGAGCTCCAAACAAGCATCTGGAAAAAACAATGTTCAAAATGGTAACTTTGGCATTGATACTGCCAACACTGCAAAAAGGGGACTGGTTGGCATCACTGGATTTAAAAGATGCCTATTTCCACATCCCCAAAAGGGAGTCCTACAGAAAATATCTCAGGTTCAGACTCCCGTCATGCCATTACCAGTTTTAAACCCTGCCTTTTGGTTTTCTTGGTCTCCAAAGGTACCGTTAAAGTGCCTGTCAGCAGTTGTGGCACACCTTCGAAGGCAAGGGATCACGGTGTTCCTGCATTTAGATGATTGGCTGGTGGTAGGGAAATCTCCAGACCAAATCAGACAATATCTACAGACCACCCAAGGGCTCCTGGAGTCTTTGGGTTTCCTGATCAATCACAAAAAATCAGTCATTATTCCTGCATAAGTCCTACAGTTTATAGGGGCAGAGATCAGTACCCTGCAAGGCAGGGCCTATCTGCTTCTGGACAGAGTCAGAAATCTCTAGCTGATTGTAAATTCATTCAGTTTGCACAAGCACGAAACTGCAAGGCAGTTTCAGCAGCTACTGGGCCATATGGCTGCAGCCACAGGCACAGTCTTGGGCTCCAGGTTCGAAATGAGGGACATCCAGTTCCACCTCAGGGCACACTGGAGACGGTTCTATGTGATAACGGTGACTGCCAAATGGCGAGCCACGTTATTGCAACGTCAGGGCGGCGACAACATTTTTGCCACCCTGGCATCCTTGGCGCATGGAAGAACGGTGCCAGGGACTTAGTTTTTGCTTTCTGTGGGCTGTGTTCCCCCACCCCCCCACACACCTCCCTACCAAAGGATTCTCAACTCCGGGGGCATGTCAGAGAGGGCAAAGCAAAAAACATTTTGGGCAGGGCACAACAACAATGCAGTAGCTCCTGGACCCAGACCCAAACCTGGTACCCCACGTGCTGCAAGCGGAGGCCAACCCCAATGCCATGGCGCAGCTTGGCAGCTGACTGCAGCACCGCCACCTACATCCCCTCCACCCCCTCCCAGCCCACGCTCACCGTGCTCGCTCCCCCCCAGGCACGTGTACATATAGCGATATCCTGTCGCTGCAGTCGCCCACCCCACCACATCCGGCCATCCTACCCCCCCATTGCCATTCAGGCTTTTGCCCACAGTGAGACGCTGTTTTGGATGGTGCCTTACTTCAGGAACCCACCTCACTGCTACCCTGGAGCCAGAGAAGGGACCTCTTTCAAGCCCATCCCAGGACTTTGTTACAAGCAGTTCAGTGGTGGAAGGAGGAACCCAACCTAAGTGAGGGGTTCCCTTTCAGCGAGAGTCTCCATCAATGGTTCTCACAACAGATGCATCTCTTGGGGTGGGGTGTTCATTTAGGATCACACAACCCAGGGTATTTGGTCAGCTGCAGAGTCCTTCCAACACATAAACTTGCTGGAACTCAGAGCTGTGTTTCTGGCACTAAAAGCTTTTATAGTATTGGTGCAAGGGAAGGCGGTGCAAGTCAGAACAGACAACACCACCACAATGTACTACAGAAACATGCAGGGAGGCACCAGGTCAGGTCCTCTCTGCACAGAAGCCATGAAAATCTGGACCTTGTCTTATTCTTTGGGTGTATCATTGCAGGCAATTCATCTGCCAGGAAAATGCAATACCCTGACAGTTACCTTGAGTCGAATCAACCAGTCCCATCATGAATGGATCCTGAACAGGCAAGTGGTGCAAGTGATCTTCAGGAGGTGAGGGACTCCAGAGAGAGATTTGTTCGCATCCCACCAGAACCACCACCTGCCACAGTATTGCTGCCAGCCACCAGATCGGGGTACACTGCCTCTGGATGCCCTGGTTCTGAATTGGTCAGGGAAGTATCTGTATACTTTTCCTCCCTTTCTCCTGGTATTCAGGGTACTGCTCAAGCTCATGTCCCATATGGCATCTCTAATCTTGACAGCTCCAGACTGGCCCAGGCAGCCATGGTACTCTCTTCTGCTGTCCATGTCTGTAGCCAAACCAATACACCTCCCTTGGAGGTACAACCTGTTAACCTCCAACCAGGGAACCCTGCATACCCGAATCTCAGTTCTCTCAATCTCAAAGCTTGGCTCTTGAGGACCTAGAATATACGAATTTACACCTCTCTGAAGCAGTGTTAGACATTCTGAGAGGGTGAGGGAAACCCTCCACTAAGAAAACCTATTCTTCAAAATGGAAAAGGTTTTCTATCTGGTGTTCGACTAGACAATTGGTGCCAGTACAGGCTGGGGTATCAGCTGTTCTCACTCATCTCTCCATTTACATTCTCTGGGACTGCAGCCCAGCACCTTGAAGGTTCACCTGGCTGCAGTATCTGCTTCATTTTGCTGGAACAAAGGTAACAATGGCTTCAGAACCTATCTTGAGGAGGTTCTTTAAGGGTCTGCCCATTTGCATCCCCTCACAGGAACTGGTGCCAGCATGGGACCTCAATGTGTGCATAGCTAAGCTCATGAGACCTCCTTCTGAGCCCAGGTCTTCACCTCACCTAAAATATGTCACATGGAAAACAGTTTTCCTAGTGGCAATGACCTCTGCAAGAAGAATTAGTGAGCTTCAGGCTCTCTTGTGAACAGGACTACATTTCATTTCATAGAGATAAGGTAGTCATGAGAACAAACAGAAAATTCCTCCCTAAGGTGGTTTCTGATTTCCATCTTAAGCATTCCATCACCCTACCTGTCTTTTCACTGAGCACTCCACTTGTGGTGAAAGAAGACTTCATAGTCTTTATGTCAAGGGAGTTCTCGGCTACTACATGACAGCCACTAAGGACAGAAAACAGCTGTTCCTGACTTATGGGGATGGGAAGGTAACCAGCATCAAAAGGTTCATTTCTCGATGGATAGTTCAGTGTATCCAATTCTGTTACACCAAAGCTGGTAGGAGCCTCCAACAGGATTGAGGGCCCACCCACAAGAGGGACAGCTGCTACCTAAGTAGCTCCCAGAGATGTTCCACTAGCTGATATCTGAAAGCAGCTACCTGGAAAACAGTACACACCTTTACAACGCACTACAACCTGGATATTCAATCCAGGGGTGATGCTAGGTTTGGCACAGCAGTCCTGCAAAGTCTGTTTCAAAATAAAGCTCTGTGCCCACCTCCAGTGGTACTGCTTTGTAGTCTGCAGAAAGTTATGAATACCTGATTATTACTGGGGTTAGAAGAAAAATTACTCACCATAGTAATCTTGTATCTTCCAGTGATACTCAGGTATTAATAACTTCCCACCCTGCCTCCCTGTCCAGAACATTTAGCCTCTGCACTCCTGCATGCTGTGGTACTATATATTATATATATACACCATTTTTGAGTACAAGTCTGGCAAATGGGGTTTATATGTGTTTTCCGCCTTTTCAGGTGGGTCTGACATTTTGGGGATCCTTGTTGTGTTTCTTCCTCCAGTTGGAGGGTTTTTTATTAAGGGGTCTATGGGTGTTAAAATTCTTTATTATCTTAAATTATACTGATCATTAATACTTCCAGTATTGTGGTTCCAAGGGCCTACCTTTCCAGGCTTCTAGGAAATCTGAGGAATTTAGAACACTGGCAGTTAGTATAGGGCAGCATTTGAAAAGTTGTCACTGCAAAGAGTTTCATCATTTGCATGTGTTCTATTACCTCTGGGCAGTCCTACCTAGAAGGCTTACTGCAGAAAGTTATGAATACCTGAGTATCACTGGGAAGAAACAAGACTACTATGGTAAGTATTTTTTCTTCCCATTCCACAGAAGATCGCTGCTCCCAACCTCTGGAGGTAAGTATGGGTGAGGGAGGGGGGAGTGGGGTGCGATGAGGGAGGGTGTGGGTTGGGGGTTGGGCAGATGGGAACAACGAGGGACTGTTTTCTTTTTTTTCAGGTTTAAAAAAATACTTTGTGGGATTGTTTTCTTCTTTACAGGTGAAATATTACAAAATGGATTTTGGTACACTGGGGTGGGCTCTCAGTGTGCCAGACTAGTGGAGGGGGGGATCAATGCTGACCTGGGGACTGGGCACCCCAAAGATGGCCAGAAAAAAGGGGGCATGGGAGAGTGCATCTGACGCCAGGAGTGGGCATCCCGGTGTTGGAGGGGAAAAAATAAAGAATTACTTTGGCACACTGGGGTGGACTCCTAGTGTGCCACAATAGCGGGGGTGGGCACCCTGTTGTCGGCAAATGATATGATCAAACTTGGGGAGGGCATGCCGACATAGGGATTGGGCACCCGCTGCAGGCAAAAGATATGTTTAGGCTTGAGTTATCCAACACCAGGAGTGGGCATCCCGGTGTCGGAAAGTAAAAAAATACATTTATCTGGGCACACTGAGGTGGGCTCCAAGTGTGCCACAATAGTGGGGTGGGGGGCATGCTGACACAGGTATTGGCCACCCCGATGTTGGCTTTTGGGGGACTGTGTGGTAGGCATCAGGAGCCGCCAATCTGCAAAGCCATGGCATGGCTCATTTATTATGTTTAATTTTATTTATTGATATGCTTCACCATGAAAGGCACACTGAGCAAACGGGTTGATCATAACTACAGCCATGCACAATTCTGTGCACTGTAATGTGCATGACTGGATTCTTCTCTGCCGCTGTGTGCCTGGTTGCGCGGGGGGGGATCTGCTGCTGCAGTCAGGGATGATGAAACTGTCCCTGATTGGAGCGGCAGATTTCTTTCAAGTCTGGTGCTTGCTCTGAAACTGCCATCATTAGCAGCTTCCCTGATGATTGGTGGCTGAGGGAAGTGCCCCTGAAAGCATTTGCTGGATTGGTCAAACACTGCCACACCTCTGCAATAATCTACTAACCTTAATATGTTTCTTGTGCGCTCGGCACGCAAGCAAATATAATAATGACAATAATAATCTTTCTTTATAGAGCATTTTACTGAAATTTCAAAGCACTTTACAGGAACAAAATAAGTTAAAAGTTACAGTCAGATAAGCTGGCCCATTGATGTAGCAGTAGCACTACCACTCATGACACTAGTGATGTGCATTTGGGAATGAGCACAGATCATAAGTGGCCAGCTGGTGGAGGAAGAATCGAGTGTCCCATGGACTGCTCTCCTTCCTCAGTAAGTGGGGCGACAAGCCTTTTGCTGCAGAACTGCCACCTGGTGGAGACCAGGTAGCAGCACAGTCAGGGCCATATACAAGTGGAGGTGCTGTCGCAGGACATTCTAGCACAGAAGCCTGCTACAGTATGTATGCATGCTTGCGTCAACACACTCAGCACTCCTTGGGAGAAAATAAGGAGGAAAATGGATGGGTTGCTCAATGCTGGAAGCCCCTGCAGGTTCTCAAATTACTGACGTGGCTACCCACCTGCCACACTGGGCAAATAGTCAACAGGAGGGTTGATGAAGTTACAGTAGTCTTTCCAGGAAAGCACAAATAAGTGAAAAAGCTATGCCTTGACGTAAGAAGGAGTAAATTTTAGCAATATTGCATAGGTGATAAATGACAGTTTTTACAGTATTGTTGATGTGATTGTCCATTTGAAGCATCAGGTCAAGCTGAACTCTAGGATTATGAATATTTAGGCTGGCCGTAATCACAGAGGAGCCAAAATTTAAGATGAAAGGACTTAATGATTTAAGCTTTGCTCTAGTTTTGCTTACTAGTAACTTGGTTTTGCTAGTATTCAAACAAAGAGAATTTGAGGTCATTGAAGACTTATTGCCATTTACACAATAGGATAGACAAATGAAAGTAGACTGCAGGAAATCAGTGACAGGTCTTTAAATTTCAATGTCATCTGCAAATCTGGGGTGAGACAAGCCATGAGCTCTGACAATATTTGTGAGTGGAGCCACATAGAGAATGAACAAAAGGGGGTGCAGAATGAATCCTTGAGGGTTGCCAGTTGTGACTACATCGGGGGAGGTTCAGATGTTTTTGAAGAAAATAGACTGTTGACCGTCAGACAGATGTGAGCAGAACCAGTTCATAACAGTGCCATTAAATCAAATTGGGCTTGCAGATGATTCAGCAAGGCCTACTGATTTATGGTGTTGAAAGCAAAGGATGTATCATGGAGCAGTAGCACTGGTGGTAACACACTGTCAATGGGCGTCAATATGGTCAACCGCAACCATTCAGCTGATGCTCTAATCTTAATGCCATCATCAATGAATTAAATACCTGCACACTTGGAAAATGTTTAACTCCATGAAAAATTAAAGTAAAGCCATTTTGAAACTAACCAAACATATTAAAAAAACAATGCTAATTAAGTATTGGTTACTCATAAAATAATACCACCTTGGGGGTCTAAAGATAGACATATACTTTTTTTATTTTTATACAGGAACAATCATTTAGGGAAAAATCCCATTTTCAACAAAGGCTCTGTACAATTATAAACATAGCATGAAACTATTTATTTATTTAAAATTTGGTGACCAGGAAAGGCACACTGAGCTGAAGCTCGTTTCCAAAGAGATAACAAAATTCAGATACAGTATAATACAATGAGCGAATACATTTTCATTTTAAGATTAGCAGGCACTAGGAGCCTACAGCACAGACTCCCAGCCCCAGACCTCCAGCAACAGGACTCCCCTCAAGAGCTCCCTCCCGGAGCACAGATTCACGTGGGCACTAGGAGGTAATAAACTACCTCCACATTGTAGCTCCCTTGTGAAGGGTGATAGCCTGTCGACGTGCTATGCATGTCAGCTGCCCCGCCCACCCACCAACCCTGGCTCAGCATTTCCTTCATAGGCTCCTCCTAGTGACATCACATCCTGTCACTCATTTAACTTAGTCCCCATTTCTCCATTTGCAGGTTATACTCTGCTAGCCACCAGAGGGACCCTCTGTCCTTCCCTCCTTTAACCCCTCTACCTGTATTACCCTCTCACTTCTGATTATCTCTCTACCTGCTCAGGCCACTTCTCTCCCCTCTCTAAACCCCTGCCTCCGCCCCCCCTTTTTCTCCTAGCCATCTGGCTAACCCTGTGCACCACCCTTGCCCTAGTGCCTGCCCCTCACCCAGCCTGCTACCTACCCCAGTGACCACTAGGAGTCGCTATTTCAACCCCATTTTCTGGCCCAATCATAGCCCACAGCAAGCCACCTAGAACCAGGTTCCCTGCACTCAGCTAGGTCTAAGCCCTACTGCCTCTACCAGGGTCTCGAACCCTGCACCCTGTCCACCAGAGGCCGTGACAGTACCACTACTCCAAAGTGGTATCTACACTATCTGAAGGGCAATTCAGACACTTGTAACTCCCAACCCGGCTTTACAGGGTATTTTGATTGGTCACCTCCTCCTCAAATCTGGCATAATGACACCTTCTATGAACCTGGTACTACTGTTCTCCTCCATTATACTATCCCTCCCAACACCTACCCTCTATGTCCCTACCCTACCACCCCCCCACCCTCATTTCTGCCACTCCTTCTTGTACTCCCTATAAGTCCACTGCTTCCATCCCTGCTATCTCCTGGTTCCATAACCCCACTCCCCCCTCCTCCCCGGCCTATTCCTTTGGTTGCTTCCTTGCCTCTCTCTCTCCCACTGCTGCACCTTCTCCCTCCATCCAGCCCCCTCCTCTTCTGCCCACCCACCGAAGGCTAAATCCCAGCCCTCCACGTGCACGCTGCCACCTTACCATTGCACTACTCCTCCGGCAGCTGGGGATACACCCAACCCCGCCCAACCTCACTCCCCATGCTCTGCCCACCCCATATCAAACCCCCAGCCACAGCAAGCTCCGCCTCCCATCCTAGCTTCCTCCCTTGGAGCCTGCATCTTCTCCACCCAAATATTCAAGCCTAGCCCCTAAGCTCGATCAGCTCCAGGTCCCAGCCGTACACCACTTCCCTGATATAATCATCCTTTCTGAGACCTGGCTAAAATCTAGCCTACCTGATAATTTCGCTATTCCAGGTTCAGTATCATATGGCAAGACCGGCACTCCAGAGGCGGTGGGTGGCTTTCACATCAGTTCAACCCTCCACTTCACTGTCTCCATTACAAAACTGTACCCAAAGCTTACGAGCTCCTGATGGTAAACTGCCCCCCCACTACCTATCTTTGTGGCTGGCATTTACTGCTGCCCAGGCACGTCAACCACAATAGTCACCGAACTTCTGGGCCAGCTGTCTTCCCTTGCCCAATTGGGTGAACTATATGCTATGGGTGATTTTAACCACAATTGGCTAGCACCCACTTTTAACAAAACCCAAACCGAGTTAACTGCTCTTAACCGCTGTCAAACCATTACTGAACCCACTCGCTCCAACCTTAAGTCCGGTAATCACTCACTCCTTGACTGGGCACTTACTTCCCACCCACACCGCATCGTCAGCTCTGGTCTTCTCCCCGATTCCATTAGCGACCACCACCTAATCTACTTAGTCCGCAAAATCCACAGAGTTAAATCCTCCCAAATTTATATTCCAGCTGCTTACAAATCCTCAACCTCTCCCCTTTTGGATGATCTTCACCACTCTAATTGGGTCCCAAGCACTAACCGCCTAATATGGATTCAGCCCTTATGCACTTTCAGAATACCTTCCTCTCCACCTGGAACAAACACGCCCCCTTACGCCGGGCTAGAGTCCGCAGTTCCCACCTACCCTGGATCACTCCCGAGCTGATTGCTTGCCAACAAGCCCATGATAAGGCCTGGTGAATCTACAAATCCTCACTCCTCCCCGGCGACTATACCTCCTATCGCATGCTCCTCAATAGGTACACTAAGGCCACCCGCCTAGCTAAGTCTGAATATTTTAATAACACACTTAATGCAAACCTTGGAAGACCTTCCAAATTCTGGAAAATCATTAGCTCCCTTTTTGCCCCAAACAGCTAACCCTCCACCTGCCTCCATGCCCAAGGTACTCTCCTTTCTGATCCCGGAAGTCGCCCAAGTTTAATTCATATTTCACTACCTGTGCCTAGGCCTCCTTGAAGCCCTTCCGCCTGCAAACACTCCATCTCCTCAGTCTCCCATCCCCACCTATTCGGCATGAACCTCTTCTCCTTTAGACACATTTCCACTGAAACCTTAGATGCCCTTTGCGCCCCTATCCCTCCAAAGGCAAATCCCTGATGGTCTTGACAACAAACTCCTCTTCTTATCTGCTCCCACCATCACTACCCTCGCAGCCCTACTAAATCTATCCTTCAGTACCGAGTCACCCCTCCGTATGGAAGCATGCCACTGTTCTACCCTTCCCCAAAGGCGGTGACTCTACCTCTGCTTCCAACTACCGCCCATCTCCTCCTCCCCACCTCGCAGAAACTCCAGGAACACCTTGTGTTATCCCAACTCTCCCACTTCCTCGCCAAAACTAATTTCTTCACCCCTTTCCAGTCCAGGTTCAGAAAACACCACTCCACTACCTCCTCCCTGCTCAGACTCACAGACTACATCCTCACTGGAATGGACAAAGGGCTAGTCACTGCTGCTATTTTCATTGACCTAGCAAAAGCCTTCAACACCGTTTCCCATTCTCTCCTACTATCCTGCCTTTCCGAAGCTGGTTTAGCTTAATCCGCCATTACCTGGTTCAGTGCCTACCTTCTAAATAGAACCCAATCCACTAAAATAGCTGACCGCATCTCTCCCCCCCATCACCTCCGGCATTCCACAAGGCTCAGTTCTCCCCATCCTCTTCTCCATCCTCCTAAACGACCTGCCAAACTCCTGCTCCTCTTCGCCATACACATGTATGCAGACGACACAGTCCTCTTCACCTCTGGCCAGACACATGAAGAAGTCATGCTTCCAAACTTCAAACTGACTTCAACGAAATCCAACTCTGGTTCAATAGCAACCAACTCTCCCTAAATGCTAAGAAAACCAACTCTATGACTTTCGGCACCAGACAGCGCCTTTCCAAACTCACCTTCCCTCTGAGATTCCACACCCTAAATAATACCGTCCTTGAAGAAGTATCCTCCTTCAGGTATCTCGGTTTGGCTTGACCGCCACCTCTCCTTTTCCACTCACGTCGATGCCATTATTTCCAAACTGCGCCCAAAACTTGGTGCCCTCTCAGAAACTGCACTAGTCTCCCTCTTCCTGTCAGACGCGAAATTGTTCAGAAAATGATTCTACCCTCCTTCGACTACTGTGATGTAGTTTACAGTTCCACTGCACAGACCACCCTAGCCAGATTAGACTCCCTCTTCAATGCTTTTTGCCACTTTGCCCTCGATGCCCCCCCTCGATCACATCACTGCATGCTTTATCGTTCCCTATTCCTACCTTCTCTGAGCAACCGGCGTCTACTTCATTGCGCTAAATTCACTTCCAACTCTGGATTGGCTCCTCCCTATCTCGTACTCAGCCTCAACCTCCCCACCCACCCCCTCACACGCCCTCAGAATCCACTGACCTAGACTACTATTCATTCCTCGCCGAGGACCACCACCGCCAATCTGCATTCTCTTATCTCTTCCCCAACTCTGGAACGGCCTGCCCACCCAGGTCCGACATTCTTCATCCAGCTCTCCCTTTCCTATGCCCTCTCTAACTTCCTTGCACCTAACTGCTGCTGCCCCTGACCACCCTCCCATTGGCGCCTCCCCCCCCCGCTCCCCCTGTGCCTGACCAGCAGCCTGGCCACGCCTAATTGTCTGGCTTATATGCTACCCCGCGCACTTATACCCTCCTCTACACTCTACCTCGCTCTAGCAATTTTTCTCCCTTCCCCTTCCCAATCAACCTAAGCTCCCACCCCCACTCCTTCCTCACCTTGACCTCTCCCATTCACCTACGTTTCTACAATCTCCATCTCCCCCATCTTGCTCTCCAAATCCTTCCTTTCTACTTTATGCATCTCCCTGAAGCTCAACCTCCGCTACTGACATTCAAATTCTGCTACTATTACCTCTGTTCTGTAACTGGCACTTATGTATTCATGTTTAGCCTACCGTGTACCTTGTATTGTATACCTTAGTTCTCACGATCATGTTCTGTACTGTTTACCTCGTTGTGTAACCAACGATTTGTATAACCTGTACTTGTTGTGCCTGCTGTGCTGAACTGCACTGCCTATGTAATAAGTTCAAATGTAATCCCTCCCAACTATGTACATTTTCCATATTATGCTACTATAAGTTCAACTATTGTATGTATACCTGCCTCCTCTGTAACCCCCCCCCCAGGTCGCACCGTGAGACAAGCATCTTTTTGCTCAGCGTGCCTTTCCTGGTGAAACATTTTCAATAAATAACAATAAATAAATCACAGAGTATTGTACAGGAGATTCGATAAGCAGGGTGAGATGACAGGAACAAAAAACCTGTAGTCACTAATTAATACCAGAAATGGAGGAGAGGGAAACTATAATTCATACAATACAGATACACACAAAGATCCTATAACAAACATGAATTACTGAATAAAACTACATAATGTACAATAATAATATAAAAACATCATGTATCATGTGTAGCTGTTGCAAATTTTGTTCAAAATGTTCCACAGAGCAGATTGGAATTCATTAAGATAGTTCTTGGCTTTTACATCATTGGGCAATAAATTTCAAGATTTTGCAACACACATCTGGAATGCCATCTCCCCATATTAATTATACACACATACACGAGGTAGATTCCAATCATTTGCCCTCAGTTGTTGTCTTCTATTATTACCAGATTTCTCAAGGGGTGGACAACTTTTGATTTTAATAATTTGAAGCACCACATCAGCCAGCTGTACTAGGCTGGCAGTAGAGGTTAGAGTAACACGCTGTGAACGAGCTTGGTACATCCAGTAGACAAGACCTGGGATTGATTCTCACAACCTCCACTTGCTTACTGTGCGACTCTGAGCAATCCACTTAGCCGCCCAGTGCTCCCATGTCGCCCATGAAAACAGGCATTTGTACCTAGTGGGCCTTACCTAGTTACCAAAGACTAAAATAAAAAAAAAATAAAAAAATCCTCTGACCTTAGCCAATTTAGAGTAAAATAAAAATGACAATGATATGCACCAAATGTACTTAAGCTGGCAAATCTTGCCAGTCTATAGTACTTACTATCATTTTTTTCCATACTGTTTTAGTTGAGTTTCTATGTAACAAACTACCATAATTCAATACCGGAACGAATAGTCATTTAACCAGTTTCACTCTAGACTCCTTTGACAGGCATGAAGATGCCCTTTGTAATGCACCAATGTTTGATTTGTCTTTTTAACCAGTAGATTTACATGTTCAACAAACATCATTTATTGTCAACATGAACACCTAAGTATCTATAACTGTTCACATTAGTGACATTATGCCCATTTTTAAACTGGATAATAGGTAATACATTCTGTAACCATTCAGATTTTTGGATTACAACCCCTAAATGGCATACTTTCCATGTACATTACACTTTACTAGCATTTATTCTATACAGATATTATATATATAAATACTTTGATATTTGCTATACATATTTTGATTGACTGTGAGAATAACATTTTGCAAATAAATGTATTTATTTTCATGTTTGACAGGCCTGCAGTGGAAATAAATTATTTATTTCAATCTTAGGGGGTCATCAGCATTTATTTCACTTAAGGCCGGTCACAAAGGAGCTGTTAACCAAAGGCAGAAAAACTTAAATGATGCCTAATAACATCAGAATGGCATATGCTGCAGTTAAAAGCAGAACAGTGAAATCAAACAGAAAGAGTAAACTCTTCATTGAAATAACTAATCTTGCCAGAGAGGCACTGTCATTGTATAAATGACATATGCCATGGACTGGCTAAAAGTATGACATTTATTTTTGTCTGCAGGGTTTGACCTCTATAGACCTCTCTCATGGCTTTAAAACTCATTAAGCCATAGAGAGCAAACCCTGCAGATAAAAATAAATGTGCTATTTTTAGTCAGCCTATGGTGTGTGTGTGTGTGTGTGTATATATATATATATATATATACATACAATGGGGGAGACAAATGAGTAGTGGATAAATAGGGGATACATGATGGGCAGGAGTGGGATATGGAATATATTCTCATTCCTGCAGAGTGAGCTGTGTATTCTCATGAGTGCCAAAGGCACAAGTGAAAATACACAGCTCACTCTGCAGAAGTGCCAATGTTTTCCATATCCCATGATCTGCCCATCATGTGTGCGATTTATACCATGGGGTGAGAGCTTTAGGAACATTTTTTTTAATTCTGTGTGTTTCCTGCTCATTCTGTATGTGCTGTCAGTTTGTGTGTGTGTGTGTGTGTGTTCTAAATGGACTGGGAGTGAGAAACACAGCTGACAGTGTTTTGCAAAGCTAATTGAGTTGAGTCAGAGGCTCACTGAGGAAGACAAACTGCTGCAGGTAGCACTGAGAAACAGAAACTGTTTTGTAAAAGAGTTTCATTTAGGCCCCATCCACACTGCACCACTCAGACCCCATAACAGATAGAAACCATTCCAACCGGGGAGTGGTGCAGTGTGTCCACACTGCGGCGGTATCCACACTCGGGGAGCCGGTGGCGGTTACCGTGGCGCGATCCCCTGCAATGCAGCTCGCTGCACTGGGGACTGGTGCCGCATCCACCTACTCCCAGTAACGTTGCCGGTATGCACCAGTTGATATCCGCTGTTGAAACCAACTCATATGTGGTTTCAACAACGGTACGGAAACGCCTTCTGTAACGTTACAGGTGTAAATGCAAACCGTTGCGGTAGCGGTTTGAGCACTCTGTAAAGTTACAGAGGAGTAGTGTGGACAGGGCCTTAGAATTCAGGTTGTTTTGAAGCTGAGATCAGCACAGTAATGGGCTAGGAAAGTTAGAAACACGATGGGACACAGGTGAGAGTCTTTTGCAAAGCTAATTGAGTAAGTTGCAGCTTCAGTGAGAAAGATAAACTGTTTTCTGAAGCAGTTTCCTTTAGAGTGCAAGCTGCAGTGCAGTTATCCTCACTCTGGTGACATCAGCAGAGTATGGATAAATGTTGATATCCTCACTGTGCTGATGTCATCATGATTTATCCTCACTGCAGTGGAAATAACACAGGATATCATACTGAGAAAGCTCTCACCCCCGTGGTATAAATCCGTGTATCTTATACACAGTGATGTAAATCCTGGTAGAAAATCACAGTGTGATAATATTTTACATTTATACATATTGTGCTTACCTCACAGATTGATATTATCACTGTGCTGATGTCAGGCTGAAACCGTGCCTAAAACAGTCACTAACCTGATCTCCCAGTTACATCCTGACCAATCAGAAAACTCAGCTGGACTCTGCTGAAGTAGATATCATCACTCTAGGCAGGTTTCCCCAACATAGCAATCAGGAAGGAACTCCATCAAACCCTCAGTAGCCTAGGAAACTAATCAGTGTATCAGTTCCACCTGCAACTCACCTGCTAGCCTTAGAAAAGCACATTGTGTTCTTGCAGAGAACCAAAGCAAGCTAACAGCAGCCTGTTTCATACTGACAAGAAGCAAAAAAGAGCAAAGCCTTTCACATCCATGAATACCTCAGCTACCAATGAATACAGCCTGCTTCATCCCAAACGGCAGATTAGTATTTCAGCTTGTTTTAGCAGAAATTTCTTTGTCTTGTGTCTTCTTTGTTTATTCCACAAGATAAAGTGCACAAAAAAATTAAAAGTTCTAGAAACCCCTATTGTATAAATTGGACACATGATGTGCAGTCATTTGCTATGGAAAATATTTTCACTCCTGCATCATGACCTCTGGATACTCTCACTCATGCCTTCCGAACTCGTGCATATCCAGAGCTCACTCTGCGGGAGTGAAAATATTTTCCATATCACACTCCTGCCCATTATGTATCCCATCTCTCTCTCTCTCTCTCTCTCTCTCTAGATATACAGTATATATATATATATATATATATATATAGATAATATATATATATATACACATATACATATACACACACACACACATATACATATACATATATACACACACGTATATATATATATATATATATATATATATATATATATATATATATATATATATGTATATACTGCTACCACGCCAGTAGTTAGGGGAAATGTAACTTCTATGTTAAACCTGAAACTTTGAACCTTGATAACTTTGGAACCATTCAACAGATTTGCATGAAATTTGGCATGCATTGTTTCTAGGGGTAGGACGCATGATGTGACAAATCTTGTACAAATCCATACTGTGGTTTCTAAGATAGAGTGTTGATAAAAACAGAAAAATCCATGGTTTTTTACCATTCTTTTGTCCACCTGGATCTCAGAAATGGCTTTAAGTTGTTGTCTGAAATTTTTAGGGTAGAAATCCTTTGGGTCACTGATGTGCCTTTTGAAGGTTTAGTGAAAACATATTAATCCATTCAAAAGTTATTAAATGTTTAATTTTCCCATTATTTCCTATGGGAAAATTTATATGTCAGGCATGAAAGATTTTATTTTTCGCACGAAGGATACTTTGCACAAAATACAGTCCCTTTTTTCGAAAGAAGGGAGGTATTTTGAGCAAAGTATCTGGTTTGATTGCAGGGGCTGTGTAGCATCTGCCATTTTGTTTTCCTCTTAGCAAGGACCAACAAGTGTTGAAAATGTGCGAAAAAATAATGTAAGATAAAACAAAATCAGAACTTCGTGAAAGGGGACACATTTAGTTAGATTCTGGTGTTTTTGTACTGTTTTGCTGGACAAAAACAACTTTATTGAGCTCCCAACATATCGGGCGCTAGCTTAGCGAGAGGACCACTTGTCTTCCGTTTTCTGTGTGAGAACAGCAATATCTTTTTTTTTTAGTGATTATTTTTGCCCTTGGGGCCCCCAGTCGGCTCTCTCATGTCCTCGCATCCTAATCCTCCAGCCACCATCTGACCCACACTGGTCTCCTGCTGAGGGTGATCACCTTCATATGCTTCACAGCTTACCCCCCATGGTTGGGTGTCAGGGGGAAACCAGCTCCCCCACCAAGTCCGGATCCACATGGTGATCCCCTCAGGAGCCAGTGCAGGTGCTCACAGATGGCCATCCAGCCGCTTCGACTGGGGCACCCATTTTTCTGCTTTATCTCTCCTTGCAGGAGCACAGCGTGCAATGCCACCAGTGACTGGATTCATGCACGCTCCCATGCACGGCCCCGTCAAGCAGCTGCTGTGTCCCCACCCCCTGTTGTGTGGTACCATGCCATCGAGCCCCAGCCTCCGCTAGGGGTCAGGTGAGCACAGGCTGCTGAAATTCCCCCCTCCCCAGAGATGAAGAGCAGTCCATTAGATGCTCAATCCATCTCCTCCCTGCTGACCCATGGCGACCTGTGATCATTCCCAAACACGGGTTGCTGGGGGAGGCGCGAGGTGTAGCATGCAGTGCCTCAACCCTCAGTGCCACCAGTCCAGCAGAACAGCAGTATTTTCATGATTTCTGTAGCCACAGCTGGAACTCATGCTGCCAGCTGCAGAGTCAAGTTTCGGTTGCTTGTTCTCCTAGTATTTAGTGGCACCTCCCATTTTTGTTGCCCCTGTATCTAGTGGCACCCCCACCCTTGTTAGCTCATTAGTTAGTAGCTGCCCCTCTCCCCTACAGTGTGGGACACTGGATAGCCCACTCCCAGTGTCCCCAGTATGGTGTCCTCCCCAGCAGAGTGTCCTTTTGTTCTATTGTTTTGCCAACAGCAGGGTACCCATACCTGGGTTGGCAGTAGCCCCTCTGAGTATGGGACACTGGGTAGCCTACTCAGTGTCCCAATTGTGTCCATTACAGCATTCTTGTTGGACTCCTGGGGAGCCCACTCCCGGAGTCCACAAGTTATACATTTAGCTGAAAAAAGAAAACAGTCTCTCACATTTTTTTTTCAATCCTGAAAAAAAAGAAAATGGTCCCTCATCATCTCAACCTGTTCCTTCCCTCTGCACACCCATCTGCCCGCAACCCCTACCCCCCTTACCCAATACTTACCTCCGGAGTCAGTGGCTGCAATCTTCTGTGTACCAGGACACTTCTGCGTGCTTCAGAGCTGAACTGCAAACTAAAGGAATCAAAGTAAGCACCGTATAATGGCTATCAATGGGATTTTCAACTTATGTTGATATCTCTGCCATTTTTAGGAATTTTGAACCCAGATTTTCAACATGGGGTTCTTGGGACTCTGCTTCATGAACATGGCACTGTCATCTCATTACTTAATCCGATAGGTGATTTTTCAGTCGCTGCATGGAATCACCTTTTGGGACTGAATAATGAAATGACAGTGCCAGTATTCATGAGGGAGGTCCCAAAAGCTCATGTTGAAAATTTGGTGCAAAAAAAAGCTATGCTGCGAGCGTGTTCTTGCTCAGTTTTTATGCATGCTCTAACATCACTAATTATTTATATTTTCACTCCAGATTTTCAACATTGCCATTTTTTCACACCTCCTCAGGAACAGTACAGCTGTCATTTTTCACATCCTGCCCAAAATGAGTTTGCGCACCTGTGGCGTAGAATAGCACAGTTGCTGTGCAAAATCAACTTTTGGGATGGTTTAACAAAATCACAGTGACTGTATCCATGAGGTGGGGTCCCCAAAAGGCCATGTTGAAAAGTTGGTGAGAAAATTCCTTAAAATGCCTGAGTTACGTGCGTCTGTTGAATTTATTCTATGCACGCACATAACTTTGGTACTTTTCAATATTTTGCTGTAAAGTTTTCAACATAGCCATTTCATCACACCACCTCATGAACAGTACCTCTGCCATTTTTCATTCCCTGTGCAAAATTGTTTTTGCACCTCTGACGAGAATGGCATTGCAGTTGCGCATAATTATATTTTGCCTTGCATTTCACAATTTCTCTGTAGCAGAGTACATGAGGTGTGGTAATAAGATGGCTATGCTGACAAGTGGGTCACTGTTATTGGACAGATGGAAGCACAGGGCCCAGAGGGAAGTGCACTTCCACACCTACATACATACTGTATGCGCATCTATGGAGGAATTGGAGCACAGGGTCCAAAGTACCCAGCACTTCCACAGTAAACTAAGGATAATATTATACTATCTCAAAAAGAAGGAAATTAATTGCAAAAAACTTTGTTAATGCATCAGTTAGGGACAAAAGCAGGGAAATTAGGTGTTAGGATTTCCAACCCTAAGGCCCACCCCCAATCTGCAGACTCCAACAGGTATTGGTGGGGTGACTTGGGGTCATGGACCCTAACACTCACGCCATTGCATAAGTAAATAAGCTCAGATGGGTACAACATATGAGAATGGGGTGAGCAGACCCCCAGGCACACTCCCAATGCCTGTCTTCAGGTTGGGGTGGGGGTGTTAGGGTTGGAAACCTTGACGTCTCATTTCCCTGCTTTTGTTTCTGTAGTATTCACCCAAACTAATGCAGTAATGAAGTTTTTTGCAATGAATATATATGTGTGTGTGTATATATATATATATATATATATATATGTGTGTATATCTACTGTATATATACACACACGTATTTAGATAGCTATATAAGTAGAAGCCACTTACATGCGCCGGTTGCATGGCAGGCTTTTCATCCCATTTAAGTGACCATCTTATTTAATATAAAGTACCTATTTCAAATTGAAATAAAATTAAGTTTTCATCATGGTTGCAAAGAAAAGGGGTTAGATGATGATTTAATAGTGAATACAGCTCTTTTTGTGAAACAATGTCTGTTGGTTTGATTGTTGCTTGTTTAGATTCTTCTACATTTATTTGTAATGTAATAATAAAAAAACAGCTTCAGCATTTATCATTTGTTTCTTCTTTTTTCCTCAAAATTTTGAAAAAAAAGTGTTGGAGGGTGGGTTTAGGCTAGACCTAGGATGGTTCCTGCTTGGGTGCTGATGACCGGCCTTTCAAATTTTCAGATGAAAGTGTGGGCATGTAGTGTGAGGTGTGAGCAGAGAGGGATGGGAATTTTTCTCATGCTATGGAGCTCTCTGTTCCCAAAAAATACAAATATAAAACTTTGTCCTTTGTTATGCACTTTGTTTGGTGTCTGCTTCCATTTGTTTGATAATCAAGCTCTCAATGTAAAGACTTGCTCTGTACGCACAAATCTTGTAGGATCTTTCACCATGGAAACCAGCTATCGATGTCATCAAAAGACATGTGAGTAAGTTGTGCAGCCAGTTCATTTGTTTTTTTGGTTTTTTTATCCAGCACTGGTTCAGACAGCCAGATGCCTTTGCTAACAGCATGGTTAAACCACAGCAACATGGTACCCTCCACTTAAATATCCTTTCCCTCACATTTCCTTTTATAATTTGAGTTGGAGTTTACTTGCCAGTCTGCTAGAATTTTTTACTCTGTTGAGACATATTCTACCTGCCTGACCTTTTGAAATGCCAGATTGTTTGGCAGCCAAAGATAATGAGACATTGGGCTACTACAGAGCATCCACTACTTTAACCATCTGTGACAGTGGGAAATCTGTTCTCTTTGAAGCAGACATTATAAACAGTGCCAGAGAGTGTGAGACATCTGATTTCTGTTGTTAAACAGTGCTGCTAAGTAGGCATTTGTGGGACACAAACATCCCAGTTAACCAGCTGGTCCATCCCCATAAAAGGGATAACAGCTCTATAAGATAACATAACTAAAAGAAGCATTTGTCAATGCCGAATGTTGATTGCGTTGGTCCGTTGAGCTCACTTACTGCCCTTGTGTCACTCGCTCATTCTGTTTCTCCCGGTGCTGGAGGCTGCTCTTTTGTACTGGGCTCCTGCCTGCATTGGCATGTTTTTCTGCCCACAAAGAAATTTGCAGCTGTCCCGACAGAGCTCCGTTGAGGTGAGTCACTACCTCTCTCTCACTCTCTCATTCTGTTTCTGCTGGTGCTGCAGGCTGGCCTTTTGTACTTGGCTCCTGCCTGCATTGCAGCCTTTTTCTGCCCACAAAAGAAACCGTAGCAGTCACAATAGAGCTGCATTGAGCTCGCTCACTCCCCATCTCTCACTTGCTTGTTGTGTTTCTCCCGGCACTGCAGGCTGCCCTTTTGTACTGGGCTTCTGCCTGCATTGGCACCTTTTTCTGCCCACAAAGAAATCTACAGCTGTCCTGACAGAGCTCCATTGAGGTTGCTCACCTCCCCTGTCTCACTCACTCATTCTGTTTCTCCTGGCGCTGCAGGCTGCCATTTTGTAGTGGGCTTCTGCCTCTGTTGGCGCCTTTTTCTGGCCACAAAGAAATCTGCAGCAGTCCCGACAGAGCTCCGTTGAGCCTCGCCTCACTCCCTCTCTCACTCGCTCATTCCATTTCTGTCGGTGCTGCAGGCTGCCCTTTTGTACTGGGCTTCTGCCTGCGTTGCCGCCTTCTTCTGGCCACAAAGAAATCTGCAGCAGTCATGATACAGCTTTGTTGAGCTCGCTCACTCACTCCCACTCTCTCACTCATTCGTTTTGTTTCTCCCACGCTGCAGGCTGCCCTTTTGTACTGAGCCCCTGTGTGCATTGTTGCCTTTTTCTGCCCACAGAGAAATCCACAGCAGTCCCAAAAGAGCTCTGTTGAGCTCACTCACTCCTCCTCCCTCACTCACTCATTCTGTGTCTCCCGCTACTGCAGGCTGCCCTTTTGTACTGGGTTCCTGCCTGCATTGGTGGCTTTTTCTGCCCACAAAGACATCTGCAGCAGTCCCGACACAGCTCCATTGAGGTCGCTCACTCCCCCTCTCTCACTCACTCATTTCGTTTCTGTTGGCGCTGCAGGCTTGCCTTTTGTACTGGGCTCCTGCATGCATTGCCGCCTTTTCCTACCCACAAAGAAATCCACAGCAGTCATGATAGACCTCCGTTGAGCTTGCTCACTCCCCCTCTCTCACTTGCTCGTTGTGTTTCTCCCAGTGCTGCAGGCTGCCCTTTTATACTGGGCTTCTGCCTGCATTGGCACCTTTTTTTGCCCACAAAGAAATCCACAGCTGTCCCGACAGAGCTCTGTTGAGGTTGCTCACTCTGCCTGTCTCACTCACTCATTCTGTTTCTCCTGGCTGCAGGCTGCCATTTGTAGTGGGCTCCTGCCTCTGTTGGCTCCTTTTTCTGCCCACAAAAAAATCTGCAGCAGTCCCGACAGAGCTCTGTTGAGCTCACTCACTCCCCCTCTCTCACTCACTCATGCCATTTCTGTCGGTGCTGCAGGCTGCCCTTTTGTACTGGGCTCCTGCCTATGCTGCCGCCTTCTTCTGGCCACAAAGAAATCTGCAGCAGTCATGATAGAGCTCCATTGAGCTCGCTCACTCACTCCCCCTCTCTCACTCGCTCATTCTGTTTCTCCCACCGCTGCAGGCTGCCCTTTGTACTGGACCCTGCATGCATTGCTGCCTTTTTTCTGCCCACAGAGAAATCTGCAGCAGTCCCAACAGAACTCCGCTGAGCTCACTCGCCTCCCTCCCTCACTGGTCATTCTGTTTCTCCCACTACTGCAGGCTGCCCTTTGTACTGGGTTCCTGCCTGCATTGGTGGCTTTTTCTGCCCACAAAGACATCTGCAGCAGTCCCGACACAGCTCCGTTGGAGGTCGCCACCCCCTCTCTCACTCGCCTGCTCCATTTTCTGCCAGCGGCAGGCTTGCCTTTATACTGGGCCCTGCCTGCATTGCTGCCTTTTCCTACCCACAAAGAAATCCACAGCAGTCATGATAGACCTCCGTTGAGCTCGCTCACTCCCCCTCTCTCACTTGCTCGTTGTGCTTCCCCTGGTGCTGCAGGCTGCCCTTTTATACTGGGCTTCTGCCAGCATTGGCACCTTTTTTTGCCCACAAAGAAATCCACAGCTGTCCCGACAGAGGTCCATTGAGGTTGCTCACTCTGCCTGTCTCACTCACTCATTCTGTTTCTCCTGGCGCTGCAGGCTGCCATTTTGTAGTGGGCTCCTGCCTCTGTTGGCTCCTTTTTCTGCCCACAAAAAAATCTGCAGCAGTCCTGACAGAGCTCTGTTGAGCTCTCTCACTCCCCCTCTCTCACTCACTCACTCCATTTCTGCCAGCACTGCAGGCTTGCCTTTTGTACTGGGCTCCTGCCTGCATTGCCGCCTTTTTCTGTCCACAAAGAAATCCGCAGCAGTCACGATAGACCTCCATTGAGCTCGCTCACTCTCCCTCTCTCACTCGCTCGTTCTGTTGCTCTCAGCACTGCAGGTTGCCCTTTAGTGATGGGATCCTGCCTGAATTGGCACCTTTTCCTGCCCACAAAGAAATCCGCAGCTGTCCTGACAGAGCTCCGTTGAGGTCGCTCATTCCCTCTGTCTCACTCGCTCATTCCATTTCTTCTGGCGCTGCAGGCTGCCCTTCTGTACTGGCTCCTGTCTGTGTTGCAACCCTTTTCTGCCCATAAAGAAATCTGCAGCAGTCACAACAGAGCTCTGTTCTGCTTTCTCACTCCCCCTCTCTCACTTGCTCGTTCTGTGTCTCCCGGTGCTGCAGACTGCCCTTTTGTACTGGGCTCCTGCCTGCATTGGTGCCTTTTCCTGCCCACAAAGAAATCTGCAGCAGTCCCAACAGAGCTCAGTTGAGCTCGGTCACTCCCCCCTCTCAGTCACTCGATCCTAATCTGTCCCAAACACTGATTTCTGACAGCGACTGCTGTATTCTGCACCGGAAGCGTGGAAACACATTTCAGCCAGGATGCTAAAAATGACAGCTGTACTGTTCATAAGGAGGTGTGAACAAATGCCAGTGTTGAAAATCTGGCGTGAAAATATTACTAATTTGCGATCTTACAAGGGTGCATGGAAACTGCACAACACACACCCATAACACAGTCATTTTATGGAGTTTCATCATAAAATTTTTAACATAGGTATTTTGGGACCTCTGCTCATGAACAGTGTCAGTGTGATTTTCTTAATGTGTCCTGAACACTGATGTCCCACAGCGACAGTGCTATTGTGCGCCTGAAGAGCGAAAACACATTTCGGCCAGGGTGTGAAAAATGACAGCTGCACTGTTCATAAGGAGATGTGGAAAAATGGCAATGTTGAAAATCTGGAGTGAAAATATTGCAAAGTTGAGAAGGTACGAGTGTGCGTGGAAACTGCGCAATGCACATTCATAACACACTCATTTGACGGATTTTTGTCACCAAATTTTCAACATAGGCATTTTAGGACCTCTACTAATGAACAGTGTCACTGTCAGTTTCATAATGTGTCCCAAACACAGATTTCCCACAGCGACCTAGCTATTCAGTGTCAGTGTCAGTGGCTCAGTAGGTAGCACACTCACCTCTGAGGCTGAGAGATCAGAGGGCTGTGGGTTCAGTTCCCACATCTGGCACTTGGGTTAATATCCCCGTACTGACACTGTAGTGCAGCATGAGAGGGGTGCTGCTCTTCTGAGGTGCCATCTTTCGGATGAGACGTTAAACCGAGGTCCTGTCTGCCTGGATTGGTGGTGGTTCAGGTGGATGTGAAAGATCCCATGGCACTTATCGAAAACAGTAGGGGAGTTTTTATTGAAATAATAAACATATAATACAACACAATAAAAAAGGAATTTGCATCTCATAACAAAAAAGTCAATCATCATTCGAAAATTGTTAATACTCCAATGAACATCAATAAGAAGGGGATAAAAAAGGAAAGTAAAAATTAACACAAATTATATCCTAGAATGATGTATACTTAATCATGATAAATCATTTAAATTTTATAAAATGAATAAAACCCTTCCACCATTTTTTAATGTTATCTGAATTAAATAACTGTGTTTCTTGTAAATATATTTTTGACAATTCACTTAACACTAATATACTATAACACTCTAAGTCATTTTCCTTTGATAAAGCACCCATTGGCATCTTGCCTGCCATAGGTAATACCTCACACAACTAAAAAAATGGATAATGTACTTTTATGATATTGTGCAAAGCTAGGGGGATACATACCTAAAACTAAAATCTTATATGTAATACCAGTGAACCATTTAAATTTCCAAATTCTTGCTAAGTATACCCATAACCCTTTTGTATAAGAGCAATGTAGGAAAAAATGCTCCATTGTTTCTTCAATATTTATACAGTCTAAATAAGGACAATTTCTCTCATCTTTTGCTTTGTACTTCACATTGCCCCGTACATTTAGACGTCCATACATTATGAGCCATTGCGTTTCCCACTGGTAAGGAGGTAGTCTGGTGTTGTTGCGTTATGCAATTACCATGGGATTATGAGCGGATGGGCAGTTTTTAAAGCAAGGATCCTGTGGATGGATATGACCTATTATTAATCCGTGCATAGCCTGTGTATTATTATTTTGTATCATGTTTTTAGTAATCTGCCGTCTATATAATTTTTGCATGGCTGGTTTAAAATAAGTGGGGATATGCATGGGAGGATTCACTTTAGGAGCTAAGTTATGATAGACTTTAAAAAATCTACCTAGAGCCTTGTCAACCCATACCTTCTCGATGCTCGTTCGTTGAGCTAATCCGCATTTAATGGTGTTCATAAAAAATAGAGTATTAAGAAATACTATTGTGTCTATCATTCCGAGGCCCCCAGATTTTTTATCTAAATAAGTGTAACATCTCTTGACTGGATTTAATCAGTTCCCCCATAACATTTGAAAACAATTGCTGAATATTCTAGCTTCCAATTGAGGTGGTAGAGGAAAAATCATTGCAATATACTGTAAGTAAGGTATAATATATTGTTTTATGATGTGTATATGTTTAAGCTTAGAAAGTTTCCATTGTTTCCATCTATTGACTTTTTTCTCTACTTTCCTATCGCTATTTCCCAGTTTTCCACTTCAAGATTTTGAGGACCAAACAGGAGTCCCAAAATTTTCACTGGGTCCCGTGAAGTAAATATATTATCCTGCACATCTTCCAGAAGTCCAGTAGCCCTTAAAAATAAACCTCTAGTTTTCTGAAGGTTTAATTTGGCATTTGAGACTGCTGAAAATTTTCCAAATTCAACTAAAAATTCACTTATTTGTATATGATCTGAAAAATATAGGTTTAAATCATCAGCATAAGCTTGCAGGTGCAGCTGATGCTGAGATACTTCCCCAACGATTCCAGTCCACTGTGGTGACTTAACCAGAGAATGCAATAGGGGATCCAATGAAAGAATGTACAAGAGGGGACTTAGAGGGCAAACTTGTCGGACTCCTGTATGTAACTGCAAGCTCTTAGCTATTGTACCTTTCAAGAAGGGATAGACTATATTGGACTGGTAAAGTAATTTAATGAGCTTCAGTAATTGTGTAGGAATACCATAGCTTTCTAAAGCTAAAAAAGGTAAGGAAGATGAACTCTATCAATGGCTTTTTCAAAGTCCGCAGCAATAATGCATCCATTGTTGCCTGTTAGAGATAAACGTTCTATAACATCTCTTATAATCATCAGTGCTGACTGAATTCTTCTGTCTGGTATACCACAAAACTGGTATGGTGATATACCTTCTTGGCATACTGTATTAGTCTATTATTTAATAGTTTGGCAAAAATTTTATAATCAGAGTTCAAGAGGGTAATAGGCTGCCAGTTCTTTATATTAAGTTTATCTCCAGATTTGAACAAATGTATCAGTAGTCCATCTGTAAAGGAAGGAATCATTGAATTTTTTTCCATAGATGACTGAAATAGCAATTGTAAACATTCTGTTAACTCTTTCCGAAAACATTTATAAAACTGATTAGGAAGACCATCCAGCCCAGGTGCAATGTTAGGTTTCAGTCTTTGAATAACCTCAATAATTTCTGTACTAGAAATAGGCCCTGATAGTTTTGAAGCCTCATGTGATAAAGTGGGTAAATTAACAGAATTTAAATAGTTAATTATAGTTGACTGTAAAATAGGAGAATGTGGCTTTAAAGTCTGATAATGTTTTCTGATGAGTTCCCTCAGTTATTCTACTGTTTCGACTCTGGAGCCATCTAGCTTCATCAAAGAGTCCATTGCTATGGATTCTTTTATGTCTTTAAACGCCCCAAATGGATCTCCTATAGGGGTTTTCTTTATGTTGTTTGAGAGTACAGCTTGTATAGTCCTTGCTCTATCATATTGATACAGTTTCAATTTCGATTAAATACAGTTTATTTGTTCTGTATAATCTTGCCTAGAAGTATATGAAAGTGTTATGCGTCTTTGTAATTGTTGCCTCAAGGATAGATAATTTAAAAAATTATAGTTTGTTAAAGTCATCCCATGTTTTTTAAACCATTTACTAAGATCTGATTTTGTATCCATCCACCATTCCCCTAAGTCTGAGTATAAAAAAGCTACTGATAACCGAGCTTGCAATAAAATGTTGATACTGATTTTTACTTGGGGAGTATTTAAGACTGAGATGTTTAATTTCCATCTTGTCTGCCTGATAACAGTAAGGACTGAAGGTTGAAAGGTACAGAGCAATAACAAATGGTCTGAAAATTTGATAGGCCTAATTTGAAAGGAACTGATCTGTACTGATGGAGAGACCAACATATAATCTATCATAGTTTGTGATTTGCCTTTCAAATAAGTAAAACCGGGACCATGAGCAAAGTGTGCATTACTATTAATTAGACCAGCAGTTTTAATTATAGATTCTAATGCATGGGAATCACAGTAGATTTTCCTATTATGTTGAGGTGATTTAATCAAGCTACAATTAAAATCCCCTCACCAAAGGACCCGGGCAGATGTAATCAAGTATGGTTGTACTGCTTTCATATAAATGACTCTATCTGCTTTGGATTGAGGTTTGTAAATGTTAATAAATCTGTAGCACATATTATTCCATTTCCCATCCAAAATCAGAATTCTGCCTGGTATGAGGTCAATTAATTTCTGAAGGGCAAAATCAAATGAGTTAAACAGAATACCAATCCCATCTGCACTATCTGTGCCAAATGACCAATAGGAAGAACCACAAGGCCAATCCCTCTTAAAGGTAGACAATCGTTCTATAGAATACATCCATGTCTCCTGTAAGAAACTCACTGAAATTCTTTCTTTGTGAATATATTGAAATAAGGCCTGTCTTTTAACAGCATTTGATGAACTGTGAGCGTTAAGTGATCCCCATCTTGTTCGCATTATTTGTTTTTGGTGTTATTCTCTTATTTTTTCAGTTTTTTCCTTTTTTTCCTTTATAGCTCTCTACTGACTGTGAGATAGTGGACAGATTTGATGTTTGGGAGTCAGAATCTCCAAGCTCCATTTCTGTATCACCCCATGGGGTGAATAAAGCTGCATAGGAGTTGCAACAGTAGACTCAAAAGAAATAGGAGGGGGAGGTGATTTAGGTTGTAGATTCCTAGAGGATCTCCTGTGGGGTAATGGTGAGGGAGGAGCAGTAACCTCCAAGTCCTTATCAGGAAGAACTGGGTCCACATAGCAAACTAGAGCTAAATCAAGGGGTTCGGGAGACTGGGCATTGACTTCCTCTTGAGGTTTGGTTTCAGAGGCCTGAGCCCCAATTCTAAAAATGGGTAGAAGGAGGGGACCAAGAAGGGGAAGCAGTCTGAAAGGACTCCTTTCCCATCTCTGGTGGGGGGGGGCACCGCATCCTGTGCTTGCTGAATCAAAAGATCAGGGCTGATGCAGGTTGCTTTATTTTTTGAGGCCCAAGGACATTCACTAAAAACGTGGCCATATTTCTCACATAAATCACATTTAGTGTGATTGGCACATTGCATTGTAACATGTCCAGTTTCACCACAATTGTCACATCGAGGCTGGTCACATACACTTGAAAGGTGAGTCCTAGATCCGCACTTGCAGCAAGCCCTGGGCTGGCCCCCATAAAAGCAGACCCCTCTATCCCTACCCAGCAAAAAGGAATTAGGTACATGTTCAATGCCTGATTCTGATTGTCATAGTTTAACTTTGTATTTCCATCCACCTGTACAAAATTGTTCTGAATCCAAAGTAGACTCAGGAGCACTCAAAACTTCGCATTTCTGTGATGACCAGAATGTGATGTCTTCCACATGGACCTCTTCGTTTCTAAACATTATGGTCACAAATTTTGTCAGGGGTTTTGTTAGGGGGATGACTAAAAAGGGGGTCCATATGGGAGAAAACTTTACTTGCCCATATCTTTCCCCAAAAAGGTCTAGTGCATAAGGTGTTCTAAAATTAACGTCAAAATTGTCCTCTCCAGATATATTTATAAATGCAAATACATCTTTAGGTGAAAAATGTAGAGAGTCTTTAAGCAATATCTTCCTTATGTAATATCTGTCCAGCCTTTGCTCCAGGCCTCCTTTGTAGCGGATACGGACTGCGTTTTTCCTGGGATCTGCATCCCGCTTTATTTTAGAAAATAGTTTGGAAATTAAGGGCTTCTGTATTGCTGGGTCAATGCTATCAGAGTCTGATGGCTTATCATGTGGTTTTAAACCAGTTCCAACCTTAGGGCGGTATTCAATGGGATCTGTATTGCTGAAGGTGGCATAGGGGACTGAGGCCTAGAATTCTCTAATTTATCTCCCTTGGGCAAGTTCCCTTTGTTAATACTGGAATCAGAACCCGGTTTCCATACAGGAGGATTTTGTGATAAACTAAAGTCTGCATCCCAATCAGGGTCAGGAGTCCAGATGCCTGAAGGTACTTGCTTCCATCCTACACCTACTAGGGCCTTTCCTGGTGACCAGGGCCCACAAGGCAGATTAGGTGCATTAACTTGCGTTACTGAATCTTTTACAGGAAGTGAAACTTTTCTAAGATCATCTGTGATCGTATCATGTTGAATGGACTTTACATTTGGAAAGAAAAATTCCGTGGCACCAACTTGAGATGTAACTTTTGTCTGGTATGCAATTGCAGGAGAAAAACCAACTTCATCGACAGCTGTTTTTTTGAATACGAAACCAGTCATCTTGCTCAGCGGTACACTTAGTTCTGAGGTAAAATCAGCTGTTCGTGAAGCCGCCTTCTTCTCATGCTGAACAATAGCACATACTGAGTCTGTAGAGACATTACCCTTATTCAGTGTGATGTCAGGCTTTAGGCACTCGTTAGCTGCAACTAATCTACTGCCAGCCTGTAAAATTACATTCCCTGATTTGGCAGGGGATACAATGTTAATGAAGGCTTGAGATGACTCACCGAGCCCCATTCGGTCCTTTGAAGAAGTTGCATCAGCTGCCGCGCTGACAGGCTTGTATGCATTGATGACAGGGGAGGCCTCCGTGCTCTGCAGTGCATGCGTAGGCTTGGCTTCACTCTGTTGTTTTAAAGGTAGATGCACATCCTTTTCTCTAGGTCTCGTAGTAGTGGTATTATTTCTTTGCAGGTCGATGCTCATCTCAGCAGTATCGTGAATATTTTTTAAATCCTCTGTAGAGATGGGCGCTTCATGAAATTCATCCTCTGATTCAACTTCAGAGCTATTAACTAGATTAGCCTCCAATTTTGATGCAGTGGGAGTTGAGGCCAGCACTTCCTTTGCCAACATCTTCACCCTCCAATGTCTCGCTCCTAGTGGCCATCATGCAGTCTGCCTGTCCCCCTACTGTCAGAGTAGGGGAATTTCCCCAGTGTTCTGGCCGAATTTCCCTCATGCACTAATAAATACCACCAACAGCTTAATCTGGTTCAAGGTCAGTTGGCATTCATCTGTATCCCCTCCCGGGTCGTGCCTGAAAATAGGCAGGATTTGTCTAGTGCACTTACCCAGTCAACAAAAACTAAATAAAATAGATAAACTCTGAGCCAGAACTGTGAAAACACATTTCGGCCAGGATGTGAAAAATGACAGCTGTACTGTTCATAAGAAGGTGCAGAAGAATGGCAATGTTGAAAATCTGGAGTGAAAATATTATTAATTCGTGAAATTATGAGCATGCGTGCAAACTTTTCAACATAGGCATTTTAGGTCCTCTGCTCATGAACAGTGTCACTGTCATTTTTTTAATCTGTCCCGAACACTGATTTCCCACAGTGACCATGCTATTCTGTGCCAGAAGTTCGAAAACACATTTCAGCCAAGATGTGGAAAATGACAACTTTACTGTTCACAAGGAGGTCTGAAAAAATGCCAATGTTGAAAATCTGGCATGAAAATATTGCAAATTCGCAAAGTTATGAGTGTGCATAGCAACTGTGCAATCCACGCTCATAAAACAGTCATTTTTTTGATTTTTCCCACAAAATTAGGAAAAGCCCTCCTCACTGTCATTTCCTTAATCGGTCCTGAAAGGGGATTCCATGCAGTGACCGCAAAATCACCTTTTGGGGCTGAATAATGCCATGACAGTGCCAGAATTCACGAAGAGGGGTCCCAAAAAACTCATGTTGAAAATGTGGTGCCAAAATTCCAAAAAAATGCCTGAGATATGCATCAAAGTTTAAAAAATCCTATTTATTCCATTATACAGCTTACCAGCATTTCCTCAGTTCGCGGTCGGCTTTGAAGAGTGCAGACGTGTTCCCGATCCACCGAAGATGATTGTGCTGGACTACAGAGGTAAGTATGGGGTGAGGGGGGTGTGAGGAGGCAGGGTGCGCAGCGGTTGGCACGGGTTGTGGGAGGGGGGCAGGGAGACCGCTGAGGGACATGTTCACAAACAGTATCACTGTAACAAGGTTCCGCCCAGCAATGATGGGTCACTTCCTCATTGCAGCAAATGGCTAATGCTGCAATGATGAGGTGGTCCCTGATTGCAGCAGCTGAAACCTTACAAGGTTGTGGCACATTGGCTGAACTAGTGTCAGCAGCAGTGTGCCACATCATTAGGGAAAGTGGGCCAAGCCTTTAAAGGCTGTGGGGGGCATGACCACAACAGTGCCGTGCCACCACAACCTGCTTCTGGAAAGCTATTGCAATATGTTTCTTGCGCATCTGCACAATCAATATAAAAATCACTGCCTGAGGATTTTTCATCCATTCCTAAAGCTGGATTTTTTTTTTTGGATTTTTTTTTCCAGAGGGGAGCATTCTTTACAGGTTGCCTACTTCATATATATATATATATATATATATATATATATATACATTTTATGCAATAGAGGTGGAGATAGAGTGTGATAAATCCATCTATCTGAGTAAATATATATATAAATTTCATTTATGTATACAGTGCTTATGTCATCAGCCATTCCTCTATACAGTGCTTATGTCATTTAGAATGTTCGGCCTCAGTAGCAGTATTAACCATATTCAAATGTGAATAACTTTAAAATGAAAAATGATAGTGTGGTAGTGTGAACATGAAAGTTGTTCAGCACAGAAATATCTACAAAATGAGTGGTATTTTATTTATTGATACCTTTTAGATTTTCTGGTAATTAGCAAAAACACAGCAGAAAATTCATATTTTTTTCATTTTGTCCGCAAACAAAAGTAAATAACTTTAAAATGAAAATTGATAGCATTGTACTGTGAGCACAAAGTTTATTCAGCACAGAAATATCTATAAAATGAGTGGTGTTTCATATATAGATACTTTTTAGTTTTTTCAGAATTAGCAACAAACAGCAGAAAATTCAATTTATGTGCACTTGTTCATCAAACAAATGCAAATAACTTAAAAAACAAAAATGACAATATGGTTCTTTGAGCACAAAAGTTGTTCAGTATAAAAATATCTACACAATGAGAGGTGTTTCATTTCTAGATTCCTTTTAAATTTCCTATAATCAGCAAAAGGCAGAACATTCAATTTTTATTCACTTTTTTGACTAACAAATGCCCCCTACAAAGGCAAAAACAAAATAATTGCGTAACTGGAATATGCAATGAAAAACTTGTGTAATAATATTTATTTATACTTTGTAACTTTGACTTCAACACTCACCTTTCGTGGCTTATGCCACTTGTGAGGCTACCAAGGTCAAACTGCTCTTGTGCAGATAAATCATTTATTACATTTGTTCCATTGCATATCTATATATATATATATATATATATATATATATATATATATATATATATATATTCATTGCAAAAAAACTGTTACTGCATCAGTTAGGGTTGATGTCACAGTGACAAAAGTTTGGAAATTCAATGTTAGGGTTACCACCGCACCCCCACCTGACCACCTCACATGCACCAGCAGGTATTGGGGCATGCCATGGGGTCATCAGGCCCAACTCTCACCCCATTCCATGTGTAAACAAGCTGACACGCTACAGTATAGGAGAATGGGTTGAGAGTTAGGTCTGATGACCCCTTGGCACACCCCAATGCCTGTTGGTGCCTGTAGGGTGGTGGTGTGGGGGTGGGGTGGTAGAGGTGGTAACCCAAAAATTGAATTTCCAAACTTTTGCCACTGTAACATCAGCCCTAACTGATGCATTAATGGAGTTTTTGCAATGAATTTCCCTTCTTTTTGAGAAAGTGTAAAGTAAGTGGTTAGTGGTATGTGTTTGTGGGAGTGCGAGCCCTCCGGGCCCTGCGCTCCCTTCACATTGCCAGTTTTTTTGCATATTGGTATGTGTATGTGGTAGCATGGGCCCTCCAGGCCCTGCGCTCCCATGTACACTTAAATATGGAGCCATACAGCAGCCCTATAGGGCAAGGTACACTTGTAACACTAATTTGCCAATATCTCAGCAACTGTAGCAGTTATGAAAAAAATTCCAGTGCCATTGTAATCATAACCATGAAACCTCCATGTGAGATCAGTTAACTAAATCTGTATCTAGCATTGCTTCCAAGACATGAACAATGAAATGTGCTGCGAGTTCTGCAATGTCATCCTATGGGAAAAATTTCAAATTCGTTATGGCATATCTATGGAACCAATTAAATCTGTTATGCCTAAACTGCATAATTCACATCTCTGAGACACCCCCTTTATACCCTGCAACATTCAAGCCAAAAGTCCAAACCGTTTACTTACAGTGTACTATACCTGGTAACTGGTATGTGTTGGTGGGAGCGCGGGCCCTTCAGGCCCCGCTCTCCCATGAAGCTGCCCACTGGGGCATAATGATATGTGTCTGTGGGAGAACAGACTCTCCGGGCCCTGCACTCCAACTTACACATAACAGCGGAGCCATACAATAGCTCTATAGGCCTGAAAAGGAACCCTTGTAACACTGATTTGCCAATATCTCACTAACCATACAACCTATGAAATATATTCCACTGCAGGTGTAATCTATGACTTTGAAACTTCCTTGCAGGCTTAGAAAATCCATATCTTGCTTTGTTTCAGAGATACGGGCACCACAATGTTATCCTATGGGAAATTTTGCAGCTTTTGGAACACTGTAACTATGGGCCCATTGAATGTTTTGGGACCCAACCACCAAAAGGCACATCTGTGGGACCAGGGCTTGCCACCCTGAAAATTTCAGCCCAAAAGCACAATCCACCTTGGCACAATGAAGTGACAAAGAAAACAACACATTGGAAAATGTGTTCGTGCGGTATTTTTGCGATAATTTTAATGTATTCGCTGCACTCCTGTCTCTATAATGGGAATGTTGTCATGTGCAGAAAAATGTTGTCGAGGTTCCTTTTTTTATCGCGATTATTGCCGTGGCAACAAAAAATGTTGTTGCGACAACAAAATGGCAGAATGGTGCAACAAGTTTAAAAACATATTTCCAGACCACCTGGTGAAAAACTAATGCCAGGATCATGTTCCTCAGGGTCCGATTAGATAAAAACAACTGCTGGTTTTTACCAAAGGGCATTATTTTTTGAGTTACAATGTTTTTTGTCTTTCGCTAACTCAAAACAAGATGTCGACAGCACGAAAACAAATTCAGGGAGCACGACAACAAAACTGTGATTGCAAAAGTTTTTGCAATGTACATACAAATTTTCCCATTGGCTATAATGGGACATGAAAAATTTGAATAACTTTTGAATGGATTAATATTTTTTTACCAAATCTTCAAAAGTTACCAGTTCAACCCAGGTCACATATAGACAAGCAAATCTGAATACACTCAGATGCATACTCGGACCATTTTGCCCAACCGAAGAAAAGTGCAAAAGTTGACTAATTTTCATGTTTTTGATGTTTTACAGTTGTGCAGCCGTACATCCTGCCAGAACACAGCTTTACTGATCCAGAGATCTATGGTCAGAGGTCATGCACACAAAATTCAGACAAATTGGACAAACAGTTCCAAAGTTATTAAAGTGCAAACTTTGGGGTTTAACATTAAAGTGACCATCCTACCCTAACTATACCTGCCAGTCATACCCACATACTGACATACCATTTTATTTTACAAAAGGATTGGTACCACCCTTGGTGTTAGCATGTATACCAGGCTCATTTTCTAGAGGAAGAGAGGGGTGCGGGTACAGAAACAAAACAACTTGAACCTTGTGTAAACATTACAACCCAGGTCCTGGGTGGAGGCAGTTAGGCATATGCTAGATTTTTCCTGATGAGTGGGCCCCAGTAAATCCACACAACCAGAAGCAATAATTGGAATGTCCATAACAGTAACTGGGATTGCGCAGTATGGCTTTATTCAACAGATGGAAATTTAAAGCAGAAGTGGACCCCCAAGGGTCGATCTAGGCTGGATGATATATCGATGCTACCATGACAATTTTACTTCGCCCAACATCAAAGCAACAACAGTTGCAGGTCACCATAGTGTTAGCATGGGATCCTAGCACTGCTTTATGGGGGTATTGCACCCCTCACTAAACAACTCTGACTCATAGTTGATTATTTAAGTAGCAGAGTGCGGGCAGAGCCCCAAAAAAAAAATATTTGTTAGACTTTTATGCTGAACGCAATGTGTCAACATAAAGGAGTCACTGTAACATTGATCGACAATGAAATTGTAGACCAACTGACAGATCCAGGCTGGACAGGTACATTTCATGAACTCTCCTTGCATGCAGTACAGTTCATGAACAAACAACAGAACATATTTTTCCCAATTTCCTAAATGGTGCATATAGTGGACACCTGGCCACACACCTGAACGTTTTCCTCCCTTGAGTGTCATTTAGTGAATCTAAGACACACACTCAGAACTCTTCTTCGAACATTGGTGCACATTAGTGAAACTCAGTCACACACCTTAACCTGCAGCTTGCCCCTTGCTCAGGTATAACTTGTGCCCTTTACGAACCTGGAAGTTCTGCTTTGTAAGCACTTCGATGGCATTCCTCCCATCCTTGGCCCCAACCAGCAATCTCTGCCATTCTTCAGGGTTACACCATTGAAACCCCCATACCCCATTGAAATGCTAGAGGTCCCACACTTTAACTTCGTTACACACTGGGGTGACCAGAAAACAAACTGCACTGTCTTGGGTAAACAGTTTAAATAGAACTTCACTTACTTGGGTGAACTAGGGACACTGACAGGTGCAATCCAGCCTTATCTATGGGCACACACACCCCAGAATATCGATTCTTCTAAATTATGTGGAGATCTAGTCTCCTAGAACAGTACTCAAGAATGGTTGACCAGTCCATTGGGCATGTAACAACAAAAGAAAAAGGCACTCTTCTGGGTAGCTGATCAGTTTCTCAATGTCCTTTCCAAGGCAGCTGAAATATACACAAAACCTTCAGGGAATTGCCCCTTGAGTCCATTGAGAATAAGCAGTTCCTTCCACTTCACTAGGAGTAGAAATCAGGAAATCCTGCTGTAGCAATGGTCTCCACCCCTTCACTGGAACCTGGAAATTACATTCCACTAGGGAGAGAAATCCTGGGCCCTCACCTCGGAGCCCACTGGTAGTCCTTCTGCCCTTTCATCCTCCTCACTCAAGCTTTCACTGAAAACAGACTGAGAATTCTAAGCTCCCCAGTGCAGCTGTCCACACAGTATGGCTTATGCTACTGCGAGAGTTCCAAATTACTTAATCATTCTTCCCTCAGGCTAGATGAGTAAACAATGATGTCATTATGTAAGGAGCCCTTAATGAGCTCCCTACCAGCTGCCTCCTACCTTCCTAACTATAATACTGATAGGATTCTTGTTACCCCAGGGGACTGGGTGGTTACATACATACATACATATACACACACACACATATATATATATATGTATATATATATATATATATGTAATGGGGGTGAGGATTAAAAAACACCAAATATCACCAATATCCTGGAGTGGTCAGACCTACAATGAGGATATCGCATTTATCCTCACTGTAGGTTATGTATCCACACAGTAGGTAACTGAGAGGCACTATCTGCATAAACTGCACTTAAGCACCCCTTGCTACATCTCCAACCACACACACACACATGCTGCCTGTGAGTTTTGACCTCTTCAGTGTGAAACCGGCATTCACACTGAGAGATCTTTTTCTAATGGGAGTTTCTTTTTCTGTCAAAAAAAACAGTAAAATAATAAAATCCACAATCGGAAAACTGAAAAAGAAAGCCCAAAACACTGCAGCTGTCCTGTCTGACTTACAAGTGCAAATCCCTACCTCCTACCAGCTCTCACTGCTTCAGCCAAATGTGAACATCCTCCTCTCCTCAAAACTTTTCTCAGCACGCCAGCAATGTCTTCCTCCAATGTCAAACCCAGAGAACATTTCACATAGCAGGAGCAACCAAATAACATAACTCCACTGAATTTACATAAAAAAAAGAACAAAACAGAAGCTGAAAATGCCAACTTTCCTCCCTTGCTAAGCAAGTACTGCAGCTGCCATGTTTTAAAAACTGGTAAACCTGCCCACACACACAATGGCAGCCAATTAAAAGACACGCTGCCAACTAGCAGCCAGTGAGATTCTACACTGCCAACACAACCTTGCAGTGACCCTAGCTGCCTCTTCAGACTACAAATACAGGAGCAAAAACAACTCGCTAGATATAAATATAAATATATATACATATATACATATATATATATATATATATACACATATATATATGGATAGCCAACCGCCATTATTTCCATATTTTTATTCAGTGCCAGTTGACCTGATAATATCATGAGTGGTGGAGCCACGAATGATGTTATCGGGTCAACTGGCACAAGAACAAAAAATATTGACAATATTTCCAGTAGGGGGGTTGCTTATTCCATTTATGCCATACCTCCAAAAAAGTGAAAAAAAAGGTAAATTCTTGCCATTTTTTGCCGATTATAAAAAAATCTAAAAGAACTCTATAAATGAAACACCACTCCTTTTGTAGGTATTTTTGTCCTGATCAACTTTTTTCACAAAGTACCATGCTACTATTTTTCATTTTAATGTGATATGCATTTGTTTGTTGCAAAAAGTGAAAAAAAAATAATTTTCCTGCAGTTTCTTTGCTAATTATAAAAAAACTAAAAGGTATGTATCAATGAAACACCACTCATTTTGTAGATATCTTTGTGGTGAACAACTTTCATGCTCATAGTACCATGCTATCATTTTTCATTTTAAAGTTATTTGCAATTGTTTGTCAAAGAGTAAAACAAAATAGCATTTTCTGCTGTTTTTTTGTTTATTATATAACAAATAAAAGTTAGTTATAAATAAAACACCACTCATTTTGTAGATATTTTTGTGCTGAACAACTTTCATGCTCGCAGTACCATGCTATCATTTTGCATTTTAAAGTTATTCGCATATGAACACAGTTACTACTGCTACTGCAGCTGAATATGCAAATGAGTTCCGAATGAGCCAATCTCTACCCACTGTGTGGATAAATTTACCTACAGTGAGGATAAATGCAATATATGCACTGTAGATCTGACCACCCTGAGAATATCAAAAATATTTGCCTTTTTTTATCCTCACAGGTATGGCATAAATATATATATATATATATAGATAGATATATATGTATATATAAAACTTTAAAAACCCACAAAACAAAAAAAAAAGAAAGTGCCCATTACAAATATGTCATGGGGGGGCTGGAAATATTAGTGATATTTCCACTCATGCAGTTTGACCCCGCCACTCGTAAGGTCATAAGGTCAAACTGCACTTGGGGGAAAATAACACTGATATTTCCAGCCCCCATTGACATATCCTTTATATATAGCTCTCTCTCTCTCTCTCTCTCTCTTCTATATATATATATATATATATATATATATATATATAAATAGCTGCACAGTAGTGCAGCTATAGTTAGAGTTGCCCAGCCACTTCTATGTTAAACTCCAAATTGTGCACTTTAATAACTTTGCCTCTGTATGAGGGATTTGCCTGACATTTTGCATGTGTGGTGGGGCACCATACATCTCTCGAGCTGCGTTATGGTCGGATGAGCGTTTGCGTAGCAGCAGAGCACCAAAAAACACACAAAAACTGGGTTTTTGCATGTTTCTTTGCTTGTGGCTCAAGCCCACACAATTTGACTGTTTCTGAAATCTTCTGGGAAGATTGTTCACTTGGGAGCTTAAACAGCAGGCTGGTAGGAAAGAGGTCTGGAGTTATATTCTGTTTTAACTGAAATATTTGAATAGTTTGTAAGTGAAATTAGTTCTATGTGTTAAAAATTATTACCTTGAATTAGAGATGTTACTTGGGCTGTGATATTGTAACTTTGGAGGCTTGGGGATAGTTGTTTGGCAGGGATAATTAGAGGGAAATTTAAATGTGTTGTTTGCCTGGTATTTGGTAAGAGCCCTCCCACCCACACTGTTTTGTATGCTTTCTTAAATACTGAAAAGCCACTGGGGGTTGGGATTGAAGGGCTGAGTATTTCTGTTTGGGACTGAAATTTGAAGCAATAGGAGCTGGTGGGCCTGTGACATCATACGGTACCTGATGTCTGCTTACACACACTGTTAGTGGGACCGAACACACTGGACTGTATGTGTTTGTGAGACTTGGAACTTTATTGGTGGGGTTGAAATTGGGTTTGTAAATAACTACAGTCAGTATAGAGAGAAACTGTACTCAGGGAAAGGGACTGAGAAATGGGTGTGCTATTATAAACAGAGAGGGATAATCAGGGTGGCCATATTCCACCATGGTAGGCATCTTCGGAAGGGTTGTAGGCTGCACAGGCTGTGGGATGGCAATAATTCTAAATTGGGCCTGGAGAGAGGGAGACTGCCCACTCTGTAGACAGTTATCTTGTATCAGGAGTGAGGTATATTGGTTAAGGAGTAAGCTGTGGGAGCTGGGGGGGGTGTCCAAGGATAAGGGGTGTGGATATGGGCAGCAGAAGGGTGAGGCTGAGGGGAGGCTGGGGCAATGCTCTGAAATTACAGGACATTATGTTACAGAAAGCAGGAGGGGGGATATTAGGGACAGAGGACCCTTAGATAGGGAAGTTGATGTTAAGGGGAAAGCATACGGGGTGAATATTCTGAATACAAAGAGACTAGAGGGGGAAGAGTCAGGAGGGGCTGTTGTGAGGAAGCCTAAAACAGCAGACTGTGGGAAGGGAACTCCTAAGGTGAACAGTGCAAGAGAGGAAGAAGAGGGTCAGTTTAGAGATGCAGTCAGGGGAAACTCAGGTTACTTGATGGAGGCTGACATAGAGTGTCACAATAAATTTGAGCTACTAAGCAACCTAGAGGGGGAGGAAGGGGTTGGTGGAAATGAGGAAACTTATACAGAGGCCGGGGGGAGGGAGTCGGATACCCATAGGGCATCACAGACCAGCTATGGAAAGGATAGACATAGTCCCAGAGGGAGAAGGGGAACATATATGTTAAGCAAATGGGGGAGATGCAACATATTCCAGACATGAGGGAGAAGAGCATGATTGGAGAGAAACTGGGAGACAAGGAGGTGGGAGAGGAGCCCCCCTTCAGCAGGGAGGTCAGGACCAAGGATGGGGCCCCTAGCTAAAAGGGACCCACAGAGAGCCTCTGGAGGCAGGGGTACTATTACAAGGGGGAGGATGGTGGTGTGGGGAAGGGAAACCATCAGGGCCAGGATAAATGGTTCAGATAAGAGAGGGTTAAAGGGGACACCTATTCAGAGGGGGTTTGAGTTAAGTGGGCAAAATAGCAAGGGAGGCAGAAAGGGAGGGTGACAAGGGGTCTCTAATAAGGCAGGAAGACTCCCATGAAATTGAGATCATGAATAAAGGGGAGGGCTGAGAGGGTATAGTGGAGGTAACCATAAGGATGATGGTGGTGTTAAGTGTTCTGTTACTGGGAGACTCGATGATTAGGGTATCCATTGGGAGGACAGGGGTGATGCCATAGCCAGGTGAAGGTAGTAAGTATCTCTGGGCTGACAGTCACAGAGCAAAGTTCATGGTGTATGAAATGGTTAGGGATTGTGAGGGAAACCGGATTTCTGGTATTTGGGAACTAATGATCTAGAGGAAATAGTGTTTTGGAAATCCAAGCAAGGTTCCAAGAACTTGCCAGAGTCTGTCGGGATAATGGATGCAACATTTCCTTTCGGAGATATTGCCAGTACCAAAGGCCTCAGTGGAGAAAAAAATGAAGCACAGAGGTTAATGACTGGCTCAGGGAAGTGGGGGTGAAGAGAATGGGTTGGGGTGTTAGGGGAACTGGAATGGAGTTTGGGAGGATAAGGGACTATATGCCAAGGACAGGTTTCATCTTGCCCCATTAGGGAAGGAAGTCCTAAACAGGGATGGCTGACTACATACAAGAAAGGTGGGGTTTAAACTTGTAAGGGGAAGGGATATGGAGGGCTGACCAGAAGTCCCTCCTCCAGATGAGGGAGTAGCCTCTCAAGCCCAAGAGGGGAGGGGAAACAGACTGGAGGTGGATGTTTCAGGAGGAGCAGGGGAGGATGGAAGTATAAGGAATCTGGGTGGGGTTCGACAAAGAGGATCAGGGATAAGGGTGGGGGTTGGTGTTAGTAAATGCCAGGAGCTTGGGAAACAAGTTGCCAGAGTTCCAGGCCATGCTGTTTGGGGGGGGTGGATGTGGCAGCAGTCACAGAGACATTGGCCAACAAAAACCATGACTGGGACCTAAATGTATGGGGGTACACTATGCTTAGGAAGGATAGAAAGGAGGGCAGAGGGGGTGGAGTGGCTATGTTCATTAGAGATGACATAGAAATTGCTATGGTAGAAGGGGCAGAGGGAAACGTGGAGGCCTTATGGGTCACCTTACGATCCCCAGCAGGAGATAAGGTCAAGCTGGGAGTAGCATATAGGCTCCCCGGGATGAGTGATGTTCTAGAGGATGGTTTGCTGGACAACATCATTGCTCAGTGTGGTCCAAAAGGGGAAGGAGTGGTGTTGATGGGGGACCTTAATATGCCAGGTACAAACTGGGGAACCATGTCCCCTAAGGTGGCCAAGGAGCAGAGGCTGCTGGATGGCTTCCAGGATGTGTTCCCACACAGCATGTGATGGAGCCCCAAGGGAGGGAACGTCCTGGATGTGGTTCTGGCAGATGGGGATCTGGTAAGGGACATAGTTGTACAGGACCCCCTGACTGGGAGTGACCACAATACTGTCTGGTTTCAAACAAGCATGGGGGGAGTGGGGGTGAGATCTAGGACACTGGCAGTGGACTTCAGGGGGGCAGACTTTATGGGCATGGGAAATATTCTCAAGGATCACTTGAAGGGGATTACCTCAACGACAAGTGTGGAAAGGAGATGGGAGGTCATAAAACGGGGACTTCATGAGGCAGTCAGGATCTGCGCTAAGTTGAAACGTAAGGGAGCAAGGTCACATAAACCATGCTGGTGGTCCAGTGAGGTACAGGTAGCAGTCAGAGAAAAGAAGGCGGCCTACAAAAAATATAAAACAACAAGAGGGGATAGGGATAAGGAAATGTACCAGCTTGAATCTAGAAAAGTCACCCGAATAGTGAGGGGAGCAAAGTCCAGTAAAGAGCAGCGGCTGGCACAGGGGATACATGGAGGGGAAAAAGGGTTCTTCTGGTACATTGGGGAGCGGAGAAAAACTAAGGTCCATCTCAGCAGATTGAGATCAGAAGGAGGGTGGGTGGAAGAGGCGAGGGACCAGGCAGAGGTATTTAACGAGTAATTTGCCTCTGTGTTCACTAGGGAGGGGGATGAGATATCTACAAAGCAAGGCACGATAGGGGATAGAAGCGGCAGTGAGTGGGATCAGGGGAGCAACAGAAATGGAGCAAGAGGGAGGGAAAGGTACCCCAGGGTGTCACATCTGGATAAGGATAAAAAGACCAGTAAGGTGGAGGGGACAGATGATGCTATCTCCGCCAAAAGGGTGTGGTTAGCCCTCAAGGCCCTAAAGAAAGACAAATCTCCTGGGCCAGATGGCATTCATCCGAGAGTACTATGGGATTGGCGGACATACTGGCTGCACCCTGGCGGAGCTTTTCAGCAGGTCACTTGAGACAGGGAGGGTACCTAGGGATTGGTGAGAGGACATGTGGTACCAATCCATAAAAGGGGTCAGGAAGTACTAGGAACTATAGACCCATCAGTTTGACCTCGTGGTGGGAAAATTAATGGAGAGTATACTAAAGGAACAATTGGGGTGTACTTGGAGGAGGTGGAGGTCTGGATAGTCGGCAACATGGGTTTGTGCCAGGTAGATCATGTCAAACCAACCTTGTGGAGTTTTATGAATGGGTAACATCAGAACTGACAGGGGTAAGCCTGTGGATGTATTATTCTTGAACTTCAGCAAGGCATTTGACTCTGTCCCCCACAATGGTCTGGTGGAGAAACTGAGTGGGGTTAGGGAGTAGGCCCTTTGATGGTCAGATGGATTGAAAACTGGCTAGCTGGACGCACTCAGAGAGTAGTGGTCTGTGGGAGCCTCGAACCCTAGAGAGGTTGGTAGTGGGGCACCACAGGGCTCGGTCCTGGGTCCGATCCTGTTTAATGCATACATATCAGACATCAGGAGGGTATAGGATGTGAAATGAGTCTCTTGGGATGACTCCAAGATGGGAGCAGTAGTTGAGGGAGAAGAGGGAGGTTGGCCCTGCAAGGGACCTGGACACCCTGGAAAGCTGGGCTCACATGGAAATTAAATTTCAGTATCACCAGTGCAAGGTGTTGCATTTTGGTCGGGAAACCCTAAACACAGGTACACCCTGGGAGGGAGGAGCTGGAGGCCTCAATAGGGGAAAAGACCTAGGGGTCATGGTGGAACATGTATGAATAACTCTGAGCAGTGCAGGAGAGCAGCTAGCAAGGCAAACAGGATGTTGGGATGCATCAGTGAGGGGATCACCTCTAGGAGCAAGGAAGTGATTCTGCTGCTGTACAATGGACTGGTTAGACCACACCTTGAGTACTGTGTACAGTACTGGAGACCACACTTGAAGAGGGACATACAGCTCTGGAGAGGGTACAGAGGAGGGCAACAAAGATGATCTGAGGCTAGGGATTTGACTTATGAGGACAGACTTAAGGAGCTCTGCCTGTTTTCATTGGAGGAGAGGAGAGACAGGGGAGGACATGATTGAGGTCTTCAAGTACCTCAAGGGAATAAATAGGGTAAACATGGAGGGGATCTTTAGACTAAAGCAGGGAGGTATCACCAGAGGGCATGGTTTGAAGTTGGAAGGTGGAAGGGTGAGGGGGGGAAAGAGGAGGAGGTTTTTCACTGAGAGGGTGGTGGACCCTTGGAATGCACTGCCTGGTGAGCTGGTTCAGAGATCCACAGTGGAGGGCTTCAAGAGAGGGTGGGACAGACACAGAAAGTGGATGTATCAGATGATGGCCTGTCCCGGGGGGTGGTGGGATGGATGATAGGGGTTTCTGGAGCACAAGGGATGGGAGGGTCTCGGCACCCAACTAAGGATCTAGGTTCGAGCAGACTCGATAGACCATAAGGCCTAATCTGCTGGCAAATAGTATGTTAGTAAGATGCAATCTGGGTCACTGATGTGCCTTTTGAAGATTTGGTGAAAAAAATACTGAACCGTTCAAAAGTTATTCAAAACAAAAATTTCCCATTATAGTCAATGGGAATAAATATATATGTGCCTCTCAAAAGCTGCCGCCACTACATTTTACTTTATCAAATGGCCCTTTTAATGTCATGCAGTGGTCATCTTGTTTTCAGTTAGCAAGAGAGAAAAATGCTTGCCGTTTAAATTTGGGACACCCTAGGTAAACATTGACAGTTGTGTTTACCTAGTCAGGTTCTTATGATCAGAGCACTATCTTTTTTTGGTGGGAAAAAAAAACAGAAATGCCTTTTCGGCAATCGGACCCCCATAGTGTCACAAATTGTGACAGCACATATGCAACACTTTCACAAATCACGAACGTGTCGTGCCCATTCTGTCACAAATTTTTGCAAAACTGTCGCAATTTGTGAAAGAACAGCACCCAAAAACAGCAATTCTTTGCCACCCCACAGCATCAGTACAGTTGGGGCTTTTGGGTAAAAATTTGCAGGTTGGCAAGCCTTAGTGCCCCAGATGTTTCTTATGGTGGTTTGGTCCCAAAACATTCAACGGGACCATATTTATAGTGCTCTGAAGTTGAGAAATTTCCCATAGACTAACATTGCGGTGCTTGCGGCAACTTTCAACATTCATATCTCGGAAACAATATAAGATACAGATTTTTTGTTCTCCACAGCTTAGTCCACTTTTAGATGGACTAAAGCTCATGTGGAGGATTTGAAGTTATGATTACAACTGCAGTGGAAGTTTTTTCCTAGTTGCCATGGTTACTGAGATATTGCTTATAAGTGGTATGAGGGTTACTTTTCAGTACTATGGAGCTGCTGTATGGCTCCATACGTATGTGTAAGTGAGAGTGCAGGGCCCAGAGGGCCTGTGCTCCCGCATATACATACCATTATGCAAAAAAATGGGCAATGTGAAGGGAGCACGGGGCCCGGAGGGCCTGCCCTTCCACAACACACATACCAGTTACATTACACTTTCTCAAAAAGAAGGGAAATTCATTGCAAAAAACTTCATTAATGCATCAGTTAGGGTTGATAGCACAGTGACAAAAGTATTGCAATGTGATATTAGGTTAACCCCCTACAACCCCACCCTCCACTCACCAACAGACGGGGTGTGCCATGGGGTCACCAGGCCTAACTCTCACCCCGTTCTCTTGTATGGTAGCAAGTCAGCCTGTTTACACATGGAATGGGGTGAGAGTTGGGCCTGCTGATCCCATGGCACATCCCGACGCCTCTTGGTGTGTGGAGTGTGTGGAGGGGTAAGCCTAACATCACATTTCCATAGTTTTTTCACTGTGCTAGGAACCCTAACTGATACATTAACTAAGTTTTTTGCAATGAATATATATATATATATATATATACCTGTGGAATAAATTATTTATTTTAACAAGAGTTGTTTGACCTTGGGTAACTTCAGGAGTGGAGTAAGCCATGAGAGATGTGCCCAAGGGCAAACAACTCAAGTGAAAATAAAGCATTTATTCTACACGGTTCCTGTTATGTATTTCATTTATGCAAAAGAGAGGGATCTTGTGTTTGTAAGTTTGTTAAAGTTTGTTTTTATTTTTTAATTTAAAAGTTATGTGGGGTGTGTGTGTGTGTGTTTTAGATACGATCCCTGGTGTGTGTGTGTGTGTGTGGCAAAGGTGCTCCACTTGTAAGAAACACTATTGTCATGGCTGTTGCCATAGACGCTGCCTCTTGAAAATGCTCTGATGCTCATATGTAAAAGCTGATTAATAGAGCAAACGAGTAGGAGAAATTTCTTAGGGAAAATAGCAGTTTCATTTAGCGAGTGTTTTGTAGTGCAAAGTTGTATTTACTGTTGATGTTAGTTTTGTCATGGCAAAGGGGTTGCTGCTAGATTCACAATATCTGTTGTGGGAGCTGCTTAAGTACTGTTCCGATTCGTGTGGGATGTGACTGGCAGAGTTTCACGGTTGTGTTATTTTTAATTAAAAAAGAAAGAAAACATGGATATAAGATAAACAAACTGTCTGGTTGGTCAGCATTGAAAAGGCTACAGGAGTTCCCTTGTGATTGTGTGGAAGCAGGATCCTGGTGTGGCAGTTCAGGAGGCTGTTAAAAGAATGCAGTTCTGTGTGAGTTTGGACTGAAGGACATTCAAGAGTAGTTCTTCTGTGAGGAATGCAGGCTGTGAAGCTGGATTAGAATGAAGCACCCTTTGAGTGTTTGGGGGGTGGAAATAGTTAAAAACATCAGAGAAAACTTGGAACAAGAATGTTTTGAAAGCTGGCAGTTGGAAATATGGCAGTTAAAGAGAAATAGATCGGTGTGGGTGTAGGTGGGGTGTCACCTGAGAGCTAAATAAATGCTGATGGTTGTTTAGTCTAGCAGATACATAGATACATAGACAGTGTTGGTAGATAAGGGCCTATGGCCCACCCAGTCTGCCCATTTGAGCTTGTAAGTTCAGTTTATGTTTTCCTAGAAGTCTGTTGCCCCTTACCCCTGACCTCCAGAATTCCTTTATGTCTATCCCATGTATTCTTAAATCCTGTGATTGTTTCAGCCCCCACCACTTCCTCTGGCAGGGTGTTCCACTTGTCCACCACCCGTTCTGTGAAGAAATTCTTCCTCGCGTTTCCTCTGAATCGTCCTCCCTCCAACTTCATCCCATGTTCTCTAGTCCTGGAACATCTTTTTCACTTAAAAATAGTGTATTCCTGCACCCTGTTCCTCCCTGTAAGATACTTGTATGTCTCTATCATATCCCCCTCTCCCTCCTCTCCTCCAGGGAGTACATGTTCAGTTCTTTTAACCTGTCCTCATAGGACTTGTGATGCAATCCATGCACCATTTTTGTTGCCCTCCTCTGAACCTTCTCTACCCTGTCTATGTCCTTACTTAGGTAAGGTCTCCAGAACTGTACACTGTACTCCAGGTGGGGCCTCACTAGTGTCTTGTATAGTGGAATTATGACCTCCCTTTTCCTGCTGGTGATGCCCCTGCCTATGCATCCCAGCATCCTATTTGCTTTACCTGCTGCCTTGGTCATACTGTTTCCCTACCTTGAGGTCATCAGAGATGATAACCCCAAGATCCCTTTCCTGCTCGGTGCATGCTATATCCTCACCCCCCAATTGATATATTGTGCCAGGGTTTTTGTGCCCCATATGCATTATCTTGCACTTCTTTGCATTGAATTTCAACTGCCAAACCTCTGACCATTCTTTAAGTTTCTGCAGGTCCCTTCTCATTCTGTCTACACCCTCTGGTGTGTCTTCTCTGTTTCAGAGCTTTGTGTCATCAGTGAACAGTGAAATTCTGCCTTCTATGTCCTGCACAATGTCACTGATGAAGATGTTGAATAGGACCGTCCCAGCACTGATCCCTGTGGTACCCCACTGGTCACTCTTCCCTCTGTGGAGTGACAGCCATTTACCACCGCCCTCTGTGTCCTGTCGCCCAGCCAGTTACCTACCCACCACACTACTGTCCTGTCCACACCCATATTCCCCAGTTTGTGTAATAGTCTTCTATGTGGCACAGTGTCAAAGGCCTTGCTGAAGTCCAGATAGGCCATGTCCACTGCCCTCCCCTGATCCACTTCCCTAGTCATCCAGTCAAAAAATTAAACAAGGTTGGTCTGACATGACCTCCCCCTGGTGAAACCGTGCTGCCTTGGGTCCTGTAGTCCATTGACAACCAGATGTTCCACCAATCTCTCCTTCAGTAGTGCTTCTATAATCTTCCCCACTACTGAGGTGAGGCTGACTGGTCTGTAGTTCCCCGCTTCCTCTTTGTTCCCACTTTTGTATAAGGGGACTATATCTGCTATCCTCCAGTCTTTGGATACCTCCCCTTTTTCCAGTGATTGGCTAAACAGGATAGCCAGAGGTTCAGCCACCACCTCTCTTAGTTCTTTAAGGACCCTGGGGTGTACCCCATCTGGCCTCATTGCTTTATCAACTCTTATTACTTCCAGTTCCTTCAGGACCCTTTCGCATGTAAAGGGACTTGTGTCCATTTCTGCACCATTCTCACCCCTTGTACTCCCTTCAGACCCATTATCCTCCTCTTCCTCAGTAAAGACTGAGCAGAAATACCTGTTCAATATGTCAGCTTTACTGTTGTCATCCTCCACGTGGCCTCCATCCTCCCCCTTCAGTCTCACTATCCCTCCCTTTGCCTTTCTTTTTTCACTCATGTACCTGTAAAAGATTTTGTCCCCTCTACCCTCTGATATACCCCAAATTCATGTTCTGTCTGTTGATTGCATGAATGCTGGGACAAAATGGTAGTTTACATCAATTGTGTACTGATATTCTGACAAATTTTGCAAATTTCAGCTCCACATATTTTTTTTTTGTTTTAAAATCTTTTATTGAGGTCAGACATACACATTTTATGCCAATATTACAGACAATATACATTTTCCTTTTCCAATAGTAAGGAATCTGCCTCTTCATTTCAGTACATTTCTCATCATGATGGAAGGCAGCCATTATCTGCTACTACCTTACTTATATGTCTACCTCCCTTTTTAGGTTTTTACAGTCACACTATTTACACCCTTCACATCTTTATGATATCATTAATTTTGTCTAGAACAAAGTCATACACCATACCTCAGTTATGCAATGCTGTGTGTGTTCTGTGATCCCCAAGGGCTCTTCCTCTTCCTAACTTTGTATTACACCTGTCCTGTCCGGTTTCTCAATCCATAAATATAAATATACTTCTCTTACCTGTGAGCCTTTTCAGAGAATCCGTCACCACCTCTTGTTCACTCCTCTGCTCACAGGCAGCTCCCTATCCTTTCTCTGCAGGACCAAGTTAGATTCCTTCTTACATTCCACGACTAGGAAAGAGCAGAACCCAAAATTTAAATTACTCCTTGTCGTAGTGCCATGGTTTCTCCCACTGGCAGAGAGTTTATATATGTTCTCCATTGCTCAGAAATAATTTTGTTTCTCCTTAGCTTTGATATGTTAGCCTTTCTAATGCCAGGTTGTTTATGACCATGGTTTTCCATTGCCCAAGGGTTGGCTTAGCATGTGTAACCCACGTATTTTGGATACAGTGTCATGCCATTGTAAGTAGGACCCTTACTGCTCTCGGGTATGCTTCCCATTCTTCCTGTGCTGAAACATCCACTCCAAACAGGAGTGAAACTGCGGTGTCCACCACCAATACATGCATAGCTCCCATAACTACCTGTGCTATCTCTGTCTGGAAGGATCTCAACTCCCTACATTCCCAAAAGTAGTGCATGTAAGTACCCCTTGCTACATTGCATCTCCCACACATTGGTGAGATTGTTTGATGAAATTTGTTCACCACTACTGGTGGGCAGTATAGCCTGTGCAGAAATTTGAACTGTGATTCCTTAAATTTATTTCACATTGGTAACCCCATGTGAAACTGGAGGACCAGCCCCAGTTCTCCTCTGAGATCTGGATTCCCATATCACTTTCCCACAACCTCTTAACCTTGATAGATCTGTCTGGGAATAGGTCTGTATCTTGTTTCACTGCCCGAGCAATCAGGCCCTTGTGGTTCACCCTTGCTGTCCATATCAAATCCTCCAGCAGTTCCAACTGCCCTGTATATTGTTCCTGTCCCCTCTAAGCCATGCTAAAGGCCCTGATCTGAAAGTATTGATATCTGTGTGTGGTGGGGATACCATATTTACCATATTTCTCCCTCAATTCCTCCATGGTCCTGAATTCTCCACTTCCCCATAGGTCCCTTAAGCAATGTACTCTATGTTCACACATCTCAACCCCCCCCTCCTTCCAACCCTAATAAAAAGTAGGGTTACCAACCACTGGTACCTGCTCTGTTACCTCTTTTTAAACTCTTCTCCTTTTTCTAGCCTGTCCCCATGCCTCAAGAGTCCAGTCGACCAGCAGGTTTCTATTCTGTAGCCTGCGATACACTCTCTGTCCTCTTGGGTCTAAGTATGCTGTCAAGCACACCCACATATGTTGCCCTTCTAAATCCACCCAGCTTGCTTCTTCCCCTTGATGTACCCAATCTTGAAGATATCTAGACTGCAAAGCTATTGCATACCCCTTCAGGTCTGAAAAATTGAGACCCTCATTCTCTGTCTTGCCTTTCAACCTCAACAAGCTCATCCTAGGTCTTTTATTCTGCCAGATGAACCTAATAAACTCTCTATCTAAAGCTTTATAGTCCCTATTAATCAGTCCCATTTGTAACATTTGCATCAGATATAGGATTCTGGGCAGCACATTCATTTTAAGGAGATTGATACGCCCCAGTCAGGAAATGGGGAGTGCCCTCCATCTCTCTATGTCCGCCTTAAGAGTCTGCAACAGTGGTCCATAGTTAATCCCATATAGGCAAGCTAAATCTTTACCCATCTTGACGCCCAAGTATGTAAAGTGTTTCCTGACCACCTTGAATCCCCAGATGTTATTACCCCATCCCCCAGGTCCTGCTGCTCTAAACATCTCAGATTTGGATAAATTAAGCGTGTATCCTGATAACCCAGTGAACACCTGCATCACTACCAATAGGGCTGGTATAGTGGTATCTTGGTGTGTAGTAAAAAGCAACAGGTCATCTGCATAAAGGGTTAGTTTATGGTGGATACCTGACTTCCCCATTATTACCTGTATTCTGTCATCCTCCCTTATCCAAACAGCTAATGACTCTATAGCCAGGGCGAACAGGAGGGGGGACAAAGGGCACCCCTGCTGTGTCACTCTATGTAGTTCAAACATGTCGGAGTGCCCCGCATTGACCAAGACCTATGCCTTTGGCTTCATGTACAACAGTTTGACCATGTTGATGTAATCAACCCCCAGTCCAAACTTTTTCAACACCTCAAAGAGGTAGGGCCACTCTACGTGATCAAATGTTTTTTTGGCATCCATGGACAGCACCACCACTTGTCCTGGATGCCGGTTGCCCCATTGAATGATATTAGCGCCACACACTCAGTGCAAATTCTTGGGCCATTACTTCGACAGTAAGTAAAATATACATTCAAGTGTGGTCTCAATGAATAGGTGAGAGCTAGAGCTTTAAAATGCATACCCATACGTTACCTCAAAAGATTAATGCTAAAAGTTATAAAATGAAATACCAACCACCACCCTTTAATTTCTTGCTCAATTTCAAAATATTCTTATATTTAATCTTGTCAGACAGGATTTATTGCACTTTGCAATATGATTTTATGTTGCCTAAAGGGGTAAGGATTCTACTTTGAAATACATATGTGGTTGTGAAGTTTTAAGGTAATATAAGAGGATAAACCAATAAAAGGGAAGACATCATTAAAAGACAAAATTTTAGAAAGTTTATACTTTTTGAGGTCTTCATGCCATATCTTCTGTGTTTATATATGTGTGGCACATATATGTGTGTGTGTGTGTGTGTGTGTGTGTATATATATCTATAGACTAAGAACCTTAATGCGCAAGCACTGAGGCAAGGGTTATCCCAAAGGGCATTGTCCAAGAAGCCAAGTTTCAAAGAAATACAAAATCACACATACCCCAATAATTCAAAGCATCATGGGCTGTATATGCAAATCACCACAACATATTATGCTGGTTCAACTTTAAGTAGAACTGCATGGTGCCGAAAGGCCTCTCACACAGTATGCAAATTATGCCAATCTTCTGTTGGCACCCTTTGCATACTGTGTGAGAGGCCTTTCAGCAGCATATAGTTCTGCTTAAAGTTGAACCAGAATAATAATATGTGGTGATTTGTATATACAGCCCATGATGCTTTTACATTATGGGGTATGTGCGATTATTTTTTCTTATATATATATATATATATATACACACACACACACACACATAAGTGGCATCCCCCATGACGAAACCCAATCCTGCAGCATTTTGCAGCACTCTGCACAATACTGAATTTCAATGGCAATTAGTCCCTTTTGTCATTCAGGAAAATGTGACACTGCCAGGATGAAGTGAATGCCACAGTTTCCTGCATGACAAAAGGGACTAATTGCCATTGAAATTACATTGCTTTATTCAGTAGGTCTGCTGCAGCATACTGCAGAGTGCTTTAAAAGTGGGTTTCATCCTGGGGGATGCCACTGTATATATGTGTGTTTGTGTATATATATATTATATATATATATATATATATATATATATATATATATATATATCACACACACAATAGGGGTCAGATCATAATCTATGTGATAAAACCTGATATCTGTAACAGAGTACGATAACTTGTAGCTGACATATGCACTGTGAAAATATCAAACCGATACACATATAGTGCATACGTCACTATCTGATATCACCACAGTGCGTACGTCAGCAAACTCTATATGCACCCAGCCTCAGCCACCAAAGGCCTTGTCTGCATTACCATAACAAGTTAAAAACACCTAAACCTGCTGCAAAACTCACTGGACTACTCACAAAATTCCTGTGTAGAGCTTCACAACAGGGAAGAAGCAATACCGCAATATGATTGCACTCCTAAAAACAGAGTCCGAGTAATCCAGTCCTACAGTAACTCAGAGTACAAAAGAGATCAACATAGTACTGAGAACCACCAATGAAGAACAAAGGAATACCACACAGAAAAGCTATAAACTAAATATTTTATATACCTGAGAAGAATTCAGGATCTGGTGAAGCAAACCGGCACAGTGATAAAACTGAAAGTTACAATTCCAGATTCCGGTGAAGTCAACCGATGAAGAACACAAACACAATCAATAAATATAGTACTAAGCACCATACAAGCCCCATAAACTAAAACAATGTTGCAAAAAGCACAAAAATAACCCACATTGAAAAAAAAAAAAACCACGCCAAACTCCATGATACACAGAACAGGAAACGCCTGCCCACAGACCACACACAAACCAGTAAGAACACATGCACATACACATGCACTCCACTGACAGCCAATGAGATCAAAACAACATACCGCATTCACAAATTCCGCCAATCAGAACCTGCAACACAGACTCATTCACACAGAAGGAACCGATAACACGGAGTGCAACTACCGCAAGAAATACTGTCACACTACAGACAAGTAACCAGCAAAAATATAACATTAAAAGCCATAAACCCATTAAAATAACCAATTGTATAAACAGAATACATGATGGTTAGGAGTGAGATATGGCACATATCTGCTCTTGTGAACAATGACCTCGGGAATCATCACCCGTGGCTCCGCTACGCCACGCCACTCGTGAGCTATCCTGAGGTCACTGTTCACTCATGCAGATATTTGCCATATCACACCCTGATCATCATGTATCCGCATATATCAGATATATATATATATATATATATACTGTGTATATATATATGTGTATATATATATATATATATATATATATATATATAATTATACTAACATTTCTTTTTATTTCAGACTCTTCAAGGATGTCTCTAAACTTGTTGTCTAAACATGCTGCGTGGAATTTCCCTGATCAGTTCCACAGTGTCATAATTCATATGGGAGATTTCCACCTATTCCTGGAAAACGTCGGTATTACAGGACAGTTAGTTGGTGGCAGTGGCAGCAGCAGCTTTGAAGACAGTATTTCAGGCTAGTCTTTGTGCCTCTGCAAGTATAAGGGGGAATTTGCATGGGAAGCATTTCAATTGGGCATGGACTGTACGTGAACATTTTGCAGATGCCTCAGAGCAATTGCTTCAGGTCAGATTTCTAGAGTGTGCTTCAAGTCAAATTTCTAGAGTATTCAACAGAATTGAATGCAACCCCTGCAGTATTGCTTGACATGAACAGATCATCAACTCAACCCATAGACTTCCATAAACTGCTTCAAGAAGATGAGATTGTCACTTTCCAGACTAAGTATGAGGCCTTCAGGTAGTGAATTAGTCATGGCGAGCTGAGTAAAACTCTACAGCTCTGGATGACATATCTGGATATAGTGGATTGGCAGCATTTGCTCCACACAGCAATAAAAGAAAACAACTCTGATTTTAGACTACTGTGTTGGAAATATTCACTGCCCCTGTTCTTCACCTTCAACAAGCAAAATTATGCTCGAAACGGGGTTACTGTGTGTACACAGTTGAAACTCTTGAAGCTTCTCATCCAGGATCCAGGATGTTAATTGAAAAGCATGAGCTTTCAGTTCAAAGGAGCCATCACAAAGCATCTAGGGAATCAGTTGACCAAGCTGGTGAGCAGACATACAATCAAAGTGTTAGAATTCCATGTAGAATCAAACACTTTGCAAATGGCCTATGATAAATGGGTGTTAAATCTGCCTCATCTAGCAAAATTCAAAGAGACACTTTTGAAAATGATTGGCCTTCACAGTTCAGCCAGTAATCAACAAAAAGCATACAGGCCATCTGAAATCATCAAATCAGAACAAAGCATCAAAGCCATATTGACTCTTCTCAATCGAGAGTTTGTCAACCCATTCAGCGCTACTTTAGATGCTGAAAGATTGTATAATTTGTCCTCAGGAGCACCTGTTGCACCTGATATTAAAGAGAACCTGTATCATTCAAATGAGGTGCAGAAATGTATGAACAGTTTATTTATTTATTTCGTTTTTGTTGACCGGGTAAGTGCACTAGACAAATTCTGCCTATTTTCAGGCACGACCCGGGGGAGGGGATACAGATGAAAGCCAACTGACCTTGAACCAGATTAAGCTGTTAAGTTTGTCAAAGAAAGACTGGAAAGGGGTAAAAAGAAATATTTTGTTCCAATTATAAGAGCCCTGCTGAAAACCTTCAGTGATCCAAACAAAAAAGCACATGTAACTACCAACGGAAAAGTTACAGAACTTAAATTTGAAAGAGATACAGTATATTGGGAAGACTTTTGGCCCTTTCAAACAAGCACAATTTCCTTTTAGATATAAACAAGTTATTAACATTTTGCCTGGGCCCAGTCCCACTGAGTCTAGCCAATGCAGATGGAACTTGATAGACAACATCAAAGAGCAAGTTACTTGAGGTGCTAGCAGAATACTGTCCAGTGTTAAACATTTTGGTGCTTCTCCCCAGGAAAATGTCTCAGCATAGCTAGTTGATCTAATGGCAACAGTGCGGGTTATGACAGGAATCCCTGAAACCTTCAGTGACCTGGCAATGAAACTCCTGAATAGTCTTCCAAAGGGATTTGCAAGAGTGGATGTTGTTGCAGACACATATACAGAGCGGTCAATCAAAGAGGCTGAAAGATTTCAATGAGGATTTAGTGAGAAGCATATTATCAATGGTCCCAACTCCGAAGTGCCAAAGAATTTCAGTTACTTCCTTTCTTTTATTTTTTGTTGGACTTTTTCTCCCCTGGGTTCCACCGGCCACCTCTGATGCCCCCCCTTGCCATCCTCAAGGATCAGGACCCCCTCCCCTATTGCCCCCATAATTTATCCTTCATGGCAGGGGGTGGGGAGTGACTCAACCCACCAGCATGGATCCAGCTCAGGAGGTGTCCTCTCGGGATGACTCACTGGAAGGGAAGAACTATCATCATCCTGCGTGATGGGACCACTTTTCCCAAATTTCCTGATGCAGCGGGGAATGTGCAATACTGCCAGAGGTGCACCGAGCATGTCCGCACACTGTACATGAGGCAGCTGCTCCACCTCTGCCCCCACATTGTGGGATCTGGCCTGCTGTTCCCAGCCACTGCTAGGAGTCAGGCAGGTGCCAGTCCATGTCCCCACCCTTCCCTGGGAGAGGGGAGAGGAGAGCTGTCCTCTGAAAGCTCAATCCTTTCCCTTCCCAGCTGACCCCTGGTGACCCGCTCACACCGCGAACATGGGTCGCCAGTGTGGCAGGAAGTAAGGCAGTAATGCCTCAACCCTTCATGCCACTGGGCCGGCTAGTTACATCCTTTCTAATGGCTCTAACAAGGAGTGCCTGATTGATTTGATCATGCAGGTCTGGGGAGAAAATTGCATTTGCCAGAGGGCTAAGTGATCTATTTTTCAAAGAGAGACAAATGCTACATGATCACTAAAGAAGGGACTGTAGTTGTGGATGATCTCTGTTCTGACCAAGAAGAAGCAGACACAAAAATTGCCCTTCATGTACAACATGCCATTACAATATGGTCAGGCCCTGTCATCATCTGTTCACTATCTGGGGATACCACTATAGCATTAATTTTACTGTCACTATTTTCAGAAAATATATACCTGGCCAATAGCCATGGCAACAGTAGGAAAATCTTTGACATTAGCAAGTGTGAATTGACCACTGCAACAAAGACAGTCCCAGTCAGTTTCCATGCATTCATAGGCAATGGCTATGTTTCTGCATTCTTCAAAAAGGGTAAGAAGATTTGCTGGAGCATCCTTCAAAAGTACCCCAAATTCCTGGATGCCTTTCAGAAACTTGGGAGTGACTAGTAAATGAATAAGGGTGTTGTAGCTCTGTTGGAGGAGTATGTCTGTAAACTGTATGGAAGGAAGCAAGTTACTAGTGTAAATGTAGCGAGGCAGCAGATCTTCTGGGAGAAATGTAACAAAGAAAACAGAATAACTGATCTGTCTGTGCTACTACCCTGCCAGGAAACCCTGAAGTTACATATTCTACGAGCCAGCTATGTCTGCCGATTGTGGAGGCTTTCTTCTGTTGCAGTTATCAATGCCCCAAATGCAGCTTTGCACGGTTGGACTGATGATCTAAATGTAAAGTGGATGGACACACCATTTCCAGAAGATGATATGTCTCTGCTCTGTAATGCAAATGATGAGGACTCATCTAAGGACCAAGATGTATGGGATTACCAATATGATATTGGCATATCTGATGATGACAGAGATTTTTTCTAGATGGACAAGACTAAGTTCCATTACTTTACCAATGGTCATATTTTAAATTTTACAGTTTTTAAAATAAAAATGTTTTTTTTTCCTTTCAATAAATTTCCTTTTTTTAAAAACTTTTAAAATTAACTTTGAGGCAAATTATGGGTATGCATTTTAAAGTTCTAGCTCCTGCCTATTCATTGAGATCACACTTGAATGCATATTTAAATTAGTCTTGAAGTAATGGCCCAAGAATCTGCATTAAGTATGTGTAGCTGAAAATCGGAAAATCTGACAAGGTAAAAACTTGCTATAATTTCATATACATAGAAACATAGACTCTGATGGCAGATAAGGACCACTTGGCCTACCCAGGCTGCCCATTTACCTATCTATTGGATAAGCTGCAGATTCTAGTTGACCAACAGCCTACTTCCTGCAACCCCCCACTATAATTGCCTTATGTCTGTCCCATGCATGTTTGAATTCCCCCACTGTTTTAGACCCCACAACCTCTCCAGGAAGGCAGTTCCATGTGTCCACCACTCTCTCCATGTAAAAGAATTTCCTCACATTACCCCTGAGCTGTCCCCCCTCTAACTTTAAATTGTGCCCCCTTGTTCTTACACATCTTTTTTTCTGAAATATGCTACCCTCCTGGACTTTGTTGATTCCCTTGAGGTACTTAAAAGTTTCTATCATGTCCCCCCATCCCTCCTTTCATCAAGGGTATACATATTAAGCTCTCTCAGTCTCTTCATTGGTTTCTGATGTAGACACTGCACATTTTAGTTGCCCTCCTCTGGACTGCTTCCATCCTGTCTATGTCCTTGCATGGATGAGGTCTCCAAAACTGCATGCAGTACTCCAGATGGGGTCTCACCAACTGTCTGCATAGAGGGATAACCACTTCCTGTTTTCTGCTGGTGATGCCTCTCCTATACATCCCAGTATCCCCAGCCCTCCTTACCACCTTCTCACATTGCTTGCCAACCTTTAGGTCATCTGATATGACTACACCCAGATCCTTTTCCATTATTGTTGTTGTTAGTACTTCCCCTGCTATTGTGTACTCTTCTCCTGGATTTTTATTTCCCAGGTGCATTACTTTGCACTTCTTTGCATTAAATCTAAGTTGCTATATGTCTGACCATTCCTCCAACCTTTCCAAGTCCCTTCTCATCCTTTCTACCCCCCCCTTGTGTATCAACTCTGTTACAGATCTTTGTGTCATCTGCAAAGAGGCATACCTTTCTTTCAGACCCTCTGCAATGTCACCCATAAAGGCGTTAAGAGGACTGGACCTGTATTGAACCCTGAGGTACCCCACTAGTAACTCCTCTGTCTTCAGAGTGGACTCATTTACAATTACCTTCTATGTCCTGTTGTTAAGCTAATGTTTTACCCAGGCTACCACCCTGGGACCCACTCCCAGGCTGGCTAACTTGATTATTAATCTTTTGTGCGGGACTGTGTCAAATGCCTTGCTAAATTCTAGGTAGGCCATATCCACAGCCCCTCCCTGGTCTGTTACTTTGATCACCTAGTCAAAGAAATTGATTAGATTCATCTGACATGACCTTCCTGCTGTGAATCCATGCTGCTTTGGGTCCTGTGCCCCGCTGGCTTCTAGGTACTCAACAATTCTTTCTTTCAGAAGTGATTCCATCATTTTCCTCACCACTGAGGTCAAACTAACAGGTCTGTAGTTTCCTGCTTCTGCCTTGCTCCCACTTTTGTGAAGAGGAATCACATCTGCCCTCCTCCAGTCCTCATGTACCACCCCATCTTCCCACGATTTGTTAAAAAGTGTGGTTGGTGGTGTCACTAGGTCCTCCCTTCACTCTTTTAGGATTCTAGGGTGAATCCCGTCAGGCCCCATTGCTTTGTCCACCTTGAGTTTTAGGAGTTCTTTCAGTACTCTTTCTTCTGTAAATAGACTGGCATCAACCCCACTATCCAGAGTGCTTCTACTGTTTGGTTTAGGTAACTCTTCCTCTTCTTCTTTTGTGAATACTGAGCAAAAGTATTCATTCAGTATCTCTGCCTTTTCACTGTCTCCCTCTGCTACCTCCCCTCTCCTTTATTAATCTTCACTATCCCTCCCTTAACCTTTCTATGCTCCCTAATGTACCTATAAAAGGTTTTATCCCCCTTCTTAACTGAGTTGGCTATCTTTTCCTTGGTTTGGGCCTTTGCTTTTCTGACTGCCTTCCCCACTTCTTTCTGCTTTAATTGATACAGTTCCCTGTCGTGCTCCGTCTGTGATTCCTTATACTTTTTGAATGCAGCCTTTTTCTCCTTAACCTTCCCTGACACCTCTTTTGAGACCATGGTGTTTTTTTATTCCGCTTTGTTTTCTTTATTTGTTTCACACTAAGGCTTGTTGCCTCCATGATGGCAGTTTTGATTTTTCTCCATTGTTCTTCCACCCCTCCTTTCTGGCCATTTGCCAATACATTCCTCAGGTATTCACCCATTATGCCAAAGTCAGCCCTTCTAAAGTCCAGTATCCTTGTCTTTGTATGGCTTGTCTCCATGGTTGTGTTTATTGTGAAGCACACTGTGCAGTGGTCACTTGTTCCCAGATGTCTACTGACTTCTAAATTTGTGATCCTCTTTCCATTTGTCTCAATGATGTTCCATGTGATGGTTATATGTTATTATGTTGTTATTATTAATATGTAACTGTTATGTACATTCACTCAACCTGTTACGTCTTACCTCTGTTGACATAATGGGTGAATACCTGAGGAATGCATTAGCAAATGGCCAGAAAGAAGGGGGTGGAAGAACAATGGAGAAAAATCAAAACTGCCATCATGGAGGCAGCATCTATTAATGGTGTCTTCACTTTTATCAGTTTATCCTCTTATATTACCTGAAGACTTCAAAACTTCAAAAGCAGAATCCTTACCCTTTTAGACAACCAATCAATCAATCAAACAAAATCTTTATTTTGCCAGGTGGAACATCGTTGAGATAAGCTCATTTACAAGATGGACCTGGGGCAAAACAGTTGCCAACAGGGTTAAGACGTAACAGGTTGAGTGAACATACATAACAGTTACATATTAATAATAACAACATACTGACATATAACCATCACACGTAACAAGATACTTCCACCAGAACACAGCAATAGGTTCAACAGGAGGTAGTGCCATGTAAATACAATTGCATAGATACAGATATATGAACGGAAGGTAATGAGCTAAAGTTTATACAGTAAACATCATTGGAGGAGTCATAGTGAGCAGGAGTGGCAGTTCCTCTAGCGTCAAAGTGCGAAGAAGATTGAGATGTAAGAGTCCTTTGATAAATACTGTAGGCATGGCCTGGCAAGTGTGGTGGGAAAGGAAGGGAGCATAGGGAGTGTGGAGGGAAGGTCAAATGAGATAGGAGAGGGACGGACATGATGGCCTTGAGAGGAAGGACTGTTCGAAGGGAGAACACGACAGATGCCACAGGCAGTGGTTGGGGTTTAAGTCCAATATTTGAAGCTAAGGCAGATCATGATGTTGGGACCTTGATTTGAACAATGACAGAAGGGAGGACTCAAAAGACATACATGAAATATATATTAGTACATAAAAGTACATACAATTATATTATAAAGCGCAATAAATCCTGTCTGACAAGATTAAATATAAGAATATTTTTACATATCACAAGAAATTATGGGGTGGCAGTTGGTATTTGTTTTATTATTCAATATACTTTATTGAGTTTTCAGCAAAGGATACAAACAATTACAAGGTGGTTTGTACTTAACTCTTTAACTTATAACATTAATCTTTTGAGGTAACATATGGGTATGCATTTTAAAGCTCCAACTCCCACCTATTCATTGAGACCACACTTGAATGTATATTTCACTTACTCTCAAAGTAATGGCCCAAGAATCTGCATTAAGTACATGGAGCTGAAAATCACAAAATTTGTCAAGGTGTCAGTACAAAATTGATACAAACTACCATTTTGCCCCCATGTTCAACAGATAGATAATGAATTATGTGTACATCTGCTACATTAAACAACCATCTGCATTTATTTCGCTCTCAGGTGACACCCCACTGTCATCTACACCTGGTCTAAAAAGTGTATGACAGATCATCTGTGAGAGTATGTGATGGAACTGTAAAGAATTCAAAAGTAACTGAAAGTAGCTTTGGTCAGCCAGACAGTAGGCAACAGGGGTGGGGTATGAGTGGAGGTAGTGGGACTCACTAGGTGTATAAATTAGTGATGACATGCTCACTATATATATAAATGGAGGACTTTACTGTTATACAGTACATACAGTTGCTTTGAGAAATTAAATTATCAGCAGCCTTTTGTATCCATGCCTATTGTATAACTATGTTTATTTATTTAAAAGTTTCACCAGGAAGACATACTGAGCAAGTTGTTCATTTCCAGATGTGTCCTGGGGAAGGAAAAGGGCTTGGTACAGAAGAGAGTTCAGGGAACAATAGGCAAGAATACAATAACATGGGATACAAAATAACAATGGCAGTAGGATACATAGTGTAGGATGCAGTGAAAATTGCAATGCAGACAAATAAGCAAAGATACATTCAATGCAATGGCACAGGATACCTACACTATCAACTAGCAGAATTCACTGGGTAAAATACATAAGCAAGGGATGCAAATAATGCAGACATACAAGTAGAGATACAATGAATGCAATGGCTACAGAATGCAAACATTGTCAATAGCAGATTGTGCATATACATGATTGAACAAGTCATAATAAAGCTAGCAGTCAATGCATACTTTGTCGACAGCAATTGTAAGGATAAGTGCTTGAAGCAAGACAGTTTGGCCAGGATATTCAAAGGGGTTGAGCATGGCACAACAGTGTTGCACCATGCACAACCCACAGATGCACCACAGCGTGATATTCAAAAGGGGATGTTGTGCTGCACAAATCCCGATGCGCCGGGGCGCACCAGTAATGTATGCATTGCAAGTTCAGGGGGCGTGCCCATGCATATTCAGCACATCCCGATATTCAGCCTGGGATGTGCGGCGCATATATAGGCACACACCTGCCTTGTGCCACACGGGAGAGGGTGCAAAGATCTGCCGAAAAAAAAGGAGCAAGGCCTGGCCACCCACAGGTGAGCTGCCATATTGCAGGGCGCAACATGGCAGCCGCCAGCTGTGGGTGGCCACCCGACCTCCAGAGCCATGGTCCATTGCCATCGCGCACCCCCCTGCCACTCGCGGGCTTCAGTAAAAAGACATCTCCCTGGTGGTCCAGTGGACCTGCTCCCCAGCCCAATCGCGGGTGTAGTAAAAATAATATCAACCCTGGTGGTCCAGTGGACCAAATCCAGCCCAATCACAGGCTTTATAACTTAAAATGTATCTCTGGTGGTCCAGTGGACTGATTTCAGCCCCATCACAGACTTTGTAAATTAAAATGTATCCCTGGTGCTCCAGTGGACTGAATCCAGCCCGATCGCAGGCTTTGTAAATTAAAATGTATCCCTGGTGCTATAGTGGACCGAATCCAGCCCGATTGTGGGCTTTGCATCAGAAAAATCCCTGGTGGTCAGCAGTACCCCCTCCCCCCACCCACGTAGGCCCCCACCCACAAGCCACCTAGCTGACTGATGACTGTCAGTGATACAGTATGGCTGTATGCCCATTGGTCCACAGTGGTAGCAATGGGCATGCAGACCATACTGTACTACAGTCCCGATATATGTGAATGAATCCTGGCTTGAGGGTAGGGAGCTGCCACCCACCACTGACCGGGGAGGGGAGCAGGGTGACGGGTCTGCGTGGGTGGGTGGGGATGGGGTATCGCTGGACCACCAGGGATTTGTTTGATACAAAGCCCGCGATCGGGCTGGATTCAGTCCACTGGACCACCAGGGATACATTTTAATTTACAAAGCCCATGATCGGGCTGGATTCAGTCCACTGGACCAGCAGGGTTAAAATTATTTTTACCACACCCACGATCGGGCAGGGGAGCATGTCCACTGGACCACCAGAGTTTAAGTTTTTTTTACTACGCCCGCGATCAGGCAGGGAAGCAGGTCCACTGGACCACCAGGGAGTTTACATTTGTACAAAGCCCGCAATCGGGCATTGGGGTGCATTGCTGCCGAGGGGCAGGGAACTTCGGTCCCCAACGGCTGCAGTCTGGCATGACGCCAGGCGCAAGTCGCCGGGGATCGGTGCACCTGCATGCAAATGGGGCCATAATTACATGCAAATGGCTCCATTTGCACCTTGCATGCATAATGGCCCCATTTGCATACCCACAGCTGAATATTGTGGTTCCTGCACCTAGCGCAACTGCACTTGTGCTGGTGCATCCCCCTGCTCCTCACTTGCCAGTTACACTGACGCAGTGCCACTGCGCCATGCACAATGCGGGCAGCCATAGAGCCATATTCAATGGTGCTGAGCCATGGTGTAGCCCCATTGAATATCACATGGATCCTGCCTGGCACAGTCTGAGTATCCGGACCTATATCTATATATTTATATATATAAACCCCTAATGCCACATTTCCCTACTTCTGTGGTGTTAAGTTACAATAACTGGTGCATTAATGACATTATTTAAATTTTTTGCAAAGAATATATATATGGTCATGGTGTAGTTAGGTTTTGTTCTGCTCACAGTGCTCACTGTCATGACAACTAGGACTTATTTAGGTGCTGAATAGCATGGGACTACAGTTTTCAGATACATAGATTCAGCCCCAAGGAGGAAGTTATGCGTAGTCGATCAACACTTTCTTTCCCATCTTTCTTTACTTTTTAAAACCTCAGACACAGTGCATGCAGTGCAAAAATGAGATGCATTTAGCACAGTCCATGAAGCAGCACTTTTATCTTCAGGCTCAATCATATTCCAAATGTACGTCACAATGCTTGCTTTCCAATAGTATTCTTTGTCTGGCTTTAAAACGTTTACAGTTTGTCTCGGGTAGCGGAGAATGAGTAATGAACAGTATTTCCTGAATACCACTAATAATGCACTGTTCATTATTTGGATGTGAATAACGAACAGTGGCATTATTCATGCCTATTGATATTTGGGAAATACAAAAAAGGAAAAACAGTAAAAACAGCACCCATTCTTCTCCCAGCTAATTGCTGAAAGTTCCACAATCCCCTGTCCCTCTACCCTCCTCCTTCCCAGCAACAAAACTGATCGTATGATGGGTGACAGGCACAATCTGCCCACTTCCATGGCCAGCTGCCATCTCCCATAGTGCTTTTTCTGTAGAAAAGAAATCATCCCCCAACCTCCCACACCCTGGCAACAGCACCCTCTCACCCTCCTCCCCCCTCCAGTACCTAAATGTTCTTATTGGAGAAGTTTCCCCATTTGAGGAGGGTGATGGCACAACCTGCCTTCCTCCACGGCTGGCTGACTTCTTGTCAACTGAAGTGCTCCTGTGCTTGCTTGCATTGTAAAATAGCTGATCATATTTTGTTATTCTTTGGTAACCAGGCGATGCCAACTTATGTCTAATGTGTTGCTTTGTGCAGGATCCAAGCACTCTTGCCTGCAAAGTTCAGACTTATCTGCAGGGCCCAAATGGCCCTAGGCATTTTTTTATCTTTGGTAATCAAGTAAGGCCCACTAGGCACAAGGCCTGTTTTCAAGAGTGAACCAGGAGCACTGGGGAGGTTATATGACTTGCTCTGGGACACACAGTATACAAGCTGAGGCTGTGAGAAACCCAGGTCTGCTGCATGTACTAAGACCATTCGCAGCTCATCTCTCTACCCCCTAGGCTATATTGCCAATAGGGAAGTGTGAGGGATAAATAGTATTTAAAAAAATACCACGCACAATGCTCTATTCATTATTCAGATAAGAATAACGAATAGTGGCACTATTATTTGTATCTGGGTAATACTTTAAAAATAAAGTAAAAAACAGATCCCCCTCCCCAGCCAAACTGTTTAAAAATCTACAATCCCCATCCCCCACCCACCCACCTGCCAGTGCCCACAATTTATTTTTCAACAATGATCCCACAATGGATGATTGGAAAAATCTGCCTGCCTCCATGCTTTTTTAAATAGATCAGATGAAATAAATAAATAATCTCCCCACCCTCCCACACTGGTAGCAGCATCCAACTCCCAGCATCCTCCCCAGCATCAACATTTTTGTGTCAAGAAGAACCCCCAGTGCAGAAAGGTAACTGACTCAGTCTGCCCTCCTCCATGACCTGTCACCTTCTTGTGAATGAAAATACCCCACACTTTCTCACATACTAAAACAGCTGATCACATGATCAGGCTGTTTACTATGTGAGCAAGTGTGGGGAGCACTTTCATTCACAAGAAGGTGACCGGACTTGAAAGAGAGCTAGTTGTGTTGGTTGCCTTTATGTGCCTGGGTGTTCTTCTTCATGATAAGAAAATGTGGGTGCTGGGGAGAGGAGGAGGTTGGGAGTTGGGCGTGCTGCTGGGTGGAGGGTGGGAGATTATTTATTTATTTCATATGACCTATTTAAAAAAGTACAAAAGCTCTATGAGAGATGGCAGCCAGCCATGGAGGTGAGCAGACTGTGCTAGTCATCCATCATGGAATCACTGTTGAAACAATAAATTGTAGGTGCCTGTTGTTGGGGGGACAACAACAATGGGTGGGGGATGGGGCTTGTAGATTTTTAAACTGTTTGCCAGGGTAGTAAGGTGGGGGCTGTTTTTACTGGATTTTGTTGCCCCTCAAGGATACAAATAATGAATAAAAATACCAATTCTGAATATTTGGGGACCTAAATTTGAATATTCAACCAAATATTTAAAATAAGGTATTCACCAGTCCTTAATTGCCAGCCCCTCTGTTTCTGAATGACCCTGCACATCTAACTATTTGCAGTTAGCAGTCACCTCCTGCTTTGCATAGCAACTAATAGGCCATGCACAACATAAGTTGTCAGTGCAAATTCCCAAAAAGTAAGGAGATTTATGGAAACAAACTACGTTAATGCTTATTAGCCTTGCTAGTGCACAAAATGCGAACCACACAAAGGTTGGAAATGCCCTATTAGTTTGGCAAACCCAGAGCTCACAAAGTCAGGAAATGTGGTATTAGGGTGGTCAACCCAGTGCCTACAGCTTTTGGAAATGTACTATTAGGGTTGCTAAGCCTAACTCCCATCCCTCTCCCACCGTGACTCATTGCCAAGCTGCATGTATGGGGCCACACATCAGTGGTATGGTACCTCATACAGGGCCAACATATTCAAAATTTGTTAATAGCAACCCTCATCCCCGCCTCTGCCCTTGTGACCTCAAATTCCACCAACATTTTGAATGTCAGGATATTCCTTTAATTACTATTTTTGCAAGAAACTGGAAAATCCCTCAACGTTTAACCAGCTCAGCTCTGCTAACTCCATATATTGGAAGTGTGATTAACACAAACTGAACATGTAGGGTAGAGTTAAAACTTGAACTACAGTTGATCCTGACACTCAACAGTTTGCATACTGATGATGATGTAACCTTCACTGATTCATTTGACAGTTTGAGTGTATGCTGCTGCTTTTATTGTCTGTGTGCCTGCTCTGTTCTTCAATTTGTGACTCTTCTTCTTCTTCGTCAGTATCTTGGAATCACAGCAGGGCTCACACCTCTGTCAAGCTCCTTGTCCCTGTCATTGAAAATCCCAAGATATCTAGATGTGCTCTGTGCAAATCGTCTGTTCTGCCCTCACAAGAGCTAAATCTGATTCAGTGATCAAGCCAAAATATATAAAGCTATACGTGACTGTACGGTGCCTCTGGAATAGGGAGGGATGGAACAGATGCAGCGGAAAATGAAGTCACTCTTCTGGCCTTTTTAGTGCAGCAGATCCAGAGAGGCGTGTAACATCACTCTAAATTGACTGCGCAATTTCTTTTCACTGTACATTATATTTTTAGTCCTGATTCTGGTTCTGATATGCCCTGCGCAACCTATCAGAACCAGAAAAGCAGACCAGCATACCCCTACAAGAATGCAGAAAAATGAACAAAACAGGGAACATCATTTGTTTTGTCACTGTGCTTTCTTTTCCTAAAAATAAGCACAGACATTTGTATTGACTTCCTGCCCCCAAAAAAAAACCTATTCATCTGTAGCAAGAGTGTTAAGCAAATGGTTATATACATGTAGTCAGCTCACTGCGTTTTGATTAAAAACTCTGCAGGATAATGTTTTTTTTCATAACTGTATGGTTATAATAATTCTCTGGAGATTATAATCTCCATGAGGCCTATAACAGGCTTTTTTACACTGAGCAGAAGCTTGCGGGGATCCCACTTTAAGTAATGCTTCAGTATGCAGGCCTACCCACTCCTTGCTACTCTGGGAATTTCTGTGTATCCAGTCCAGAGTGGAAGATTAGCTAGCTGCTAAACCCCACGTTGAGCACCATGAAATCAAACAGTGCAGGAAATAACAGCTGTTCAAAAGTGTCAGGGGAAAAGCCATTCTTAAGATGACATGTTAAACCAAGGTCCCTTGTGCACATTTCCAGTGGTTACCCAGGTAAACATTAAAGGTTATTAGAAATATAAACTACCCTCTGTATTATTTTCACTGTGGAAATTTCTGTGCAACAAAAGAATCTTTGAATTGTAACTACAGTCTTGGCCCTGGTCTCTCAGAGTCAGAACCTTCTATGGGAAGACCATATGATGCCATTTTAGTCAGATCACAGGTTTCCTTCTTCATAAAAATAGACACACTGAACTCAATACAAAAACCTAATTCTTATAAAATTTTATCTCATTACTATACCATTTAAATTTTTTTTTTACTCATGGACGGGGGTAGAAATAATTACAGAGTAGTGGTTTTAGAGAGTCCTTGAAAGGGGCAATAATAAAACAAGTTTTTGTCAATGCCGAATGTTGTCTTGCTGGCATTGGCATTGGTAGTGCAGGAGTTAGAGAGATGCATAATAGGAATGGCAGTGAAGGATGGAACTGACGTCAACCCCACCCTGCAGAGAATGACAGACATTGAGGTGTGCCTTTGGGTCATCGGCCATAACGCTCATGCCATTTCACCTCACCTCACCCTACCCTGAAGACTGACAAGTGTCATGGTGTGCCTAGGGTCTTTGGCCCTTATGCTCACCCCATTCCATAAGGAAATGCGTTTAGATGGGTGCAGTATAGAAGAATGGGGTGAACTTTGGGACCGAAGAGTCCAAGGCACACCTTGACGCCGGTCACTGGCTGCAGGGTGGGGGTGGAGGTGAAATGGCATGAACATTACAGCTAACAATCCAAAAGGCATACCTCTGACGCCTGTCAGTCTCTACAGGGTGGGACGTTATGGTTAGAAACCCTAATGCCCTTGGCGTTTGTTGATATCTGCACTCCAAATTTTCAGCATGGACTTTTTGTGACCCCACCTCATGAAAGCATTTGGGACCTCTGCTCATGAACAGTGGCACTGTGATTTTGTTAATCTGTCCTGAACGTTGATTTCCCTCAGTGATGGCGCCATTCTGCTCCAGATGTGTGAAAACACATTTTGGACAGGATGTGAAAAATTACAGCTATACTATTCATAAGGAGGTGTAAAGAAATGGCAATGTTGAAAATCTGGGGTGAAAATATTAAAAATTCTAGTAATTATGAGCGTACATGGAAACTGCACAATGTACACTCATAACACAGTAATTTTGTGGAATTCTTTCACCAAATTTTCAACATAGGCATTTTGAGACCTCTGCTCATGAACAGTGTCACTATGATTTTCTTAATCTGTCCCGAACATTGATTTCCCACAGCGACCACACCATTGTGCAACAGATGTGCGAAAACACATTTTGGGCAGGATGTGAAAAATGACAGCTATACTGTTCATAAGGAGGTGTAAAAAATGGCAATGTTGAAAATCTGGAGTGAAATTATTAAAAATTCTTGTAGTTACAAGCGTGCGTGGAAACTGCGCAATGCACGCTCATGGAGGCAGTATGGCGCAGTGGGTTAAGGCTCTGAGCTGCAAATCTGGAGACCTGGGTTTGAATCCCACAGCTCCCTAGGTGCATACTGTGTGACCCTGAGCAAGTCACTTAACTTCCTTGTGCTCCCAGGTTGCACCTGCAAACAAGCTTTCAGCTTAGTGTGTCTCACCTGGTAAAATAAAAAAAAAAATAATTGGTTAAAAAAAAAAAAAAATAACTCAGTCATTTTTTGGAATATTTTCACCAAATTTGCAACATAGGCTTTTTGGGAGCCCAAGTCATGAACAGTGACACTGTCATCTTGTTAATTGGTCCCAAAATGTGATTCCATGCAGTGACCGCAAAATCACCTTTCAGGACTGAATAACGAAATGACAGCGACTGAGTTCATGAGGTGGGGTCCCAAGAACCCCATGTTGTAAATTTGGAGCCAAAAGTTTCAAAAATGGCCAAGATATCCACCTAAGTGGGAAGTTCACCATTGATGCCATTATACAGCTTACCGGGATTTTCTTCAGTTCGCGGTCGACTTTGAAGAATGCAGACATGTTCCAGTTCCACCAAAGATCACTGCGCCAGGCTCTGGAGGTAAGTATGGGGTGAGGGGGTGCAGGAAGGTTGGGTGAACAGAGAGTGGGTGCAGGTTGGGGGAAGGGACACCACAGACAATGAGGGACCATTTTCTGTTTTACAGGTAAAAAAAAATGGGATCATTGCAGGAAGGACATTTTTGCACACTGGGTGGGCTCCCAGTGTGCCACCTCTGTATTTTTTGGGGACTGAAGCCGATGGGGAATGGGCACCCCATCAGCTAAGAAAGCATCTCTGTGTTTGGGGGGGCATGATGCCAAGGGGGATTGGGCACCCCTTCGGCAAACAAATAAACCTTGGGGGAGTTTATGCTGACAGGGACTGGGCTCCCCCATCAGCAAACAAACTGGGGAGGGGTATGCCAACAGGGAGATTGGGCACCCCCATCGGCAAATGAACTAGGGAAGGGACAGGCCAACAGGGGGATTGGGCACCCCTGAAGTCAGCTTGCTGGGGATTGTGAGAGGTGGACGCCCTGCAACCACCATGTTTACTGAAATGTTACACCAGGCAAGGCACATCCTGCAATGATGGGTCGCTCCCTCATTGCAGCAGCGAAATTGTTTAAAGTTGGTAGCATGCTTTTGCAGTGCTGTCATAGACAGCATGCTATTTCATTCATGCCACAGAGCCCAGCCCAAAAAAGCAGTGGCACCATCGACCACAACATGACCTGCTACTCCACCAAGCTACCACAATATGTTGTTTGCGCTGTGTGCGCAAGATAACATAAAAAAGAAGAATGTATTTATTGGTAGTACATCCTGACAGTGTAAATTAGAAAATGGGATAGAAAAAAAGCTTCTCGTATGCCTGCTGCCAACGCACAGCACAGTAGCACTCTAACCCATTCCCAAGCACAAAATGGAGTCCCTGGTGTGAGCCATTAGCCGCCTCATAAAAGAGAGATAGTGCAAAACTCCATAGCATGGAAGTTGTAACCTGCAATATTAAAAAAATACCAGTGTATATGTTTATGACCCACTCAAAATGCAGGGTGATTGGAGATACTTATCTTCTTATTATGAGTACCTGACTGCTCATTAATGCTGTTGAGTGTGAAGTGTGCAGCACTGCTCCAATGAGTTGTCAGTGCTTCTGCCCTTTTGACATTTGCCCACATTAAGTCCTGGCTGTAGTGGTTCCCCTCCCCTTGATCACAGTCCCTTTTTATGCATACATCAAATCCTTGCCCTATCCACTTCTGTCAGTCTTGGTCATGAATTATGTGAAAATAAAATCCCTTGGGGGCTCTGAAAGCTGAGTAGCAGCAACATGGTGAGCTGCTGTCCAGGCAACCTAAGTGCATGAGTGGACTTGGGTTACCCTGTCAGTACACAGTCCAAATCAGGGTAGCTGCCACCCTGCCTCAGCAGAGTGGGTTAATGGCAGGTTCAGGCACTGCAGTGACCCCTTTGGCTGCACCAGGGAACTTGCTCCTGCTGCAGAGATGCTCTGTGCTTGTGCAAGGCCCAGCAAGAAGGCTGCACCCTTGTCAGGAGAGCTGCGAGGAGCTATAAAGTGTGGAAAACCTTAGTTACCATCTCTGTAATGGCTGGCACACTCACGCCATGCATCTCTGAGCCAACTACCCACTACTGAGTTCAAACAGCAGCCTAGGTAGGAGGACAGCTCTCCCCTGGATATCTGCCATCAAAGGAATAACCATGGCAGACACTGGATGCAGGAGGGTAACGGTAGATAGAGTTGGTTGTGACCTCAAGACCTGAACGGGATAAATCTGTGATAATCACGAGAAGCTGGTCTGGAATAAAATCTCTATGGGAAAACAACAAAATCAAATCCTTGGTATCTAGTGCTCCCCTATTCCCATAATCCTGGTCCCAGTATAAGTAAAAAAATCAAATCCCTGGCTGTAGTGGTTTGCAATTGTTAATATTTTCCCAGCTGTCCAGTGGCACTGCCCCTACCCAGTCCTGATCCCACTGTCATTATTGCTTGTTTCTGTTGGTACCCCCCAAGTGCTCTCCAACCTGGTCCTAGTCCAAGTGATGGTGGCCAGCAATAACCACCACCCACCTCAGAGGCCAACTGCCACACACAGGTTCTATTTTGCTACCCAAGCAATACAGTACATGCAGTACATCTATTTGAAATCACTTTGAATAGGCATCCCACAAGAACTGTATTGCTATACTTGCTTGTATAATGATGTAAGCCATGCATGCAACAGGCAGCAGCCACCCATGGAGATGAGTAGTGAATATGTGTCCGCTACTATTATCAGTTGTGAGCTAGAGGATTGGGGTTCACCAGGAGAGGGGGGGGGGGAGGGGATGCCTCTGGATGCACAGGATATTGAAAGCAGGACTCGGGGATGGAGGTGCCACTGGCACCAGAGAAAATATTTCCAGGAAATTAGGGAGGTGGGGAGGACCACTAAAGACAGGAAATTGATTTATCTATATATTGGAACATAACATTTTTTTATTTTTTGTATTCTTTATTTATCTCCAACCTGTCTTGGACTCTCTCCGGAAGGGGCTCTTTGTAGGTTTCCGCTGCCTGCCTGAAGCTCCTGATTGCGCCCTCTGGCACAAACCTGAACCCTCCTCCTCCTCTGACTGCATGATCCCCTGACTCTGAGTCCCCCGGGGAAGGACTGCCAACTCCTCCAGTGCTCTATCTACTGTAACAATCTGGTGGAGCAACTGGAGGGGAGAGGACAACATGGAGCGCAATCCAGTAGGCCCAGCACTGGGCATGGGGACCCACCACTGGACTCCACCATCACCTACCAAGACAGTAGGGGGTTTTCTTGTGTTTTTCCTCCACACAGGGTGTGGCATGCAATGGCATCCTGCTTGGTGCCTCTGCTGCTTGTACTTGCCGTCATCCTGCCCACATTGGTTCTGTAGCCTGACATATGTGCTGCACCCCAGTCTCCACCAGAGGCCGCAAATGCATCGGGTGCCCCCAGAAACCCACCCCAGGAGAGGAGAGCAGCCCTCTGGGTGCTTGATCCTCTCCCTTCCTTGCCAACCCCTAACGGCCCAGGCTCGTTCTCGAACCTGGGTCACTGGTGTGGCACGAGGTATGGCATCCAGCACTTCAGTGCCACCAGGTCAGCTCTATATAATGGAACATTGATCAGGGAGGGAGGATCTCTAGATGCCAGGTATGGATGGTGGTGGTAGGAGGTGGGTAGCACACACTGTATGAATTGTTAAAAGTAGGATTTTGGAAGCATTAACTAGCGTTGCACTGTTTGTGCTTATAAAAGCCTTTGAATATGCCAGTGCACCCATTATGCACACCACCATTATAATTTTCATGCTCATCTAGCATCAATTAGCACCCATGTTTTTATAGTATTGGACCACGCTAACAATGCTTTCAAATATGGCACCTGCCATGCTAACCCACTTTTGGGCATGCAAAGCACATTTAGCATGGTGCCAAACCTGTTAGTGTAGTACTAGCTATTCAAATATGGGGTCCAAAGACGACATTTGTTTTATTGTTTCTTGTTAGAAAAAGTTCCCATTCCACTCCAGCCCACCCATTCATTCATAACCTTCCACACTTCATCCCCTTCCTCACTTGCACTATACCACCCAAGGTATGTATTTTACAAATAACTTTAATCCCAATCTTATAATTTTGATTACTTACTTGTAAAATGGTATGTACATCACAAACGCAGCCTCCCACTGTTTACTGCAGCGTGTATTCAAAGACTGCAAAGATGTAATAAAATTAAAAAGAAAATCTCCGTACACCACATCATTCATTACCAGCTAGTGATTAAATGCTGGAGATACAGTATATAAAATGAACATCAAGGCACAGTTCACAGAGATGTCTTCAAGCAAACATCCAGGCCAACTCCCCATTTTCACAGCATGTAGTGACACAGCCCCCTCTTGTGACACCCTACCAGTGGAAGGACTAGTTTTCAAAGAAGGCTTTTTAGAAATGTTTTTATTTTCTTAAAGACATGACACAAAACCAGTTTTTAAGTGCAGTAAAACACTCCAGGATGTAAGGTGAGGTAGAATACCTGCACATCCAAGATAATGCCATCAATCTGTGGCAACAGGTGTCACTATGCCCCTGGCTGTGGGAGTATCCCTGCAAACCCCAAACCCTGTCATGTCTTCTTTTGCTTATGAAACAAAACCCATTTAAGTTTAAAATGGTCCTCAAAGATCCTGTAATAGCAGTCATCCTGAATTATTAGCTAGAAAATGATGCTGTCATATATAAAATGTATATAACGTGCTATATAAATCCAGTTTCTGTTCTGTTCCATATGCACTTCATATGTACAGTAACTGTCTCTGATGGTCATAAGAGTACATAGAATGTTTAGAAATCAGCAATCCTGATTGGCTAAAAACAGTGCCCTTATTTATAATATGTTGATCCAATAAATGGGTCGGCATCAAGCTGTCCAACAAGGCTAAGGTGGATTATCCTCTAGAAGCTAACAGATTCCCTTTTCACAGTGTATTTTAAATAACATACTTTACACAACAGAAGTGGAGATGGAATTTTTGGACCCATTTTGCAAGATATCATGCTATGACACATGCAGAAAAATCCATAGATTCTGATTGGATGACAGCAGGTCAGACTCATGTAGTTACTGAACCATAATTACATAATCTCAACTACTTTCACCCTTGAAATCATGTCCGCATCTGTCAGAAAGAGATCACTGCATAGCACAGACTGTCAGAACAGCCATGAATGATTTTGACAGCTTAACTAGAATCTCAGACATATTTCTCCTGAGGTTTCTCACTGGAGAAATGGCTCAAACTGAACCTAGAAGGATCGGGTCCACAGGAGAACATACCCGCAATCCAGATGAGAATCCGGCCATGGAGCCTGAAAATGAACCAGAAAACAATACTAAAGCTGCTGTAAGTAGGCACATCAATATTAAGAAAGAACTCAAACAACTTGAATATGAAAAAAACAAGCCAAACACACTGAACCAGATTTCATGGACGATTGTGTTTTTTTAAAACTGGATTGCTGAAAAATAGAGAGAAACTGATGTTAAAATTATCCAATCAGATGAGCTCAATGAAGTGCAGGAGGTGTTCTAAGTGACCATTCAAACTTTGCAGGAAGAGCAACATGGCCTTTTGAGCAACAGCTGCCTCTGTACTCCTCAATTGTTGCTTCAACTCCCAATAAATAAATAAAACATAAACATTTTAAAAGACAGAGCATTTGATACAGCAAACAGTGTTTGTATTGCGGTAGTGAAAAGATACAGAAAGTAGGGGAAAGATGACCGCTAGCATTATCCCAGAATCAGCAATGACGACCTCAAGAAACTGAGAAATTCCCTCGTGCTTTCTCCCAACACTGCAGCTGGTCTGGTTTGACCTACAGCTGCATTCAGCCTGGAGGAGGTGAGAGGGACAGAAGCAATTCATGCCACAAAGCTTTACAATAAACACTAATGAAGATGGCTTAAAATTTATCAGCCTTTCCTTTAACAAAATGTCCAAAAACCACAAGGACCTGCATGAAGCCAACAAACAAAAACTGAAAGACTTCATCTTAGAGTGTCCCAACGACCCCTTATGCACGGTCCACAGTTTTATGAAATACTTAAACAAAATCCCACCAGATGCAAAAAGCTTTTACCTGCACCCTTAATAACCTGACCAGAAAAAATGGACTTACAAAACTGTTGGTATTCCCACAAACTGCTAGGAATCAATTGCTTAGCCACAGTGCTGCAACGCTTATTAGTGGAAGTGAACCTGATAAGATGGTACAACAACCATCCGCTTTGTAGCATGGCTGTGCATGTACTTACAGATACTGGTCTGGGGGCCCAAAAAATAATGAGCATCACTGTCCACAAAAGTGAGTCAAGCCTTCAGAATTACTGGCCGGCTTAAATTAGTGAGTGAAAGTGATGGAGTGTGTAAGGAGAACTCCTCAAATGTTGATCTATATGCTATGTGTAAGACTACAGCATGGATATTGTCAATGCTTATATTAAACAGAGTATGCAGGCCTTTTACAGTACTTGTTGGTCCCTAAGAGTGGTCGTGTGCACTGTGGTTAAACGATAACTTTTACAACAAAGAATGGTCAAATGAAACAGAAATTAAAAGACAGCTTTTACAGTACATTAGAAATAAGACAATGGGCCTCAAGGACAAGATAAGCCTAAGAGAGACAGACTGCCAGCTCCCCTCGAACCAAGGGGAGTGACTGGACAGTGTGCACTGGACTGATGTAGAAATTCATGCCTTTGCAATATAGATAAGCTAACTGTCTACTGTGCAGTTTTACTAAATATGTACAACTGTTTAATTTGTGAGTAAGTCCTGATGTCATAGGTCTTTCTATGCTGGCCACTTGTGGATAGGTGGAGGAGAGGTGGTCCAAAGGCTCATCCCTCCAGCCAAGAAGATTTAAAAACTGATGTTAGTATATGAGAGTTGGATTTGAACCCAGTAGCAATCGAACCTGGACTCAATCTCCCAGAGGGCTCATGAGCTTTGGTAAATAAGGAGGGACTTTATCAAGCCTGAGACAAAAGACATTTTGACATTCTGCTGTTTATGACAGCTGGAGTAAGCTGAGACAAAGAAGTCAATTCCGAGGTGAGCCAGCCTTTGCACTATTAGCCAGCTAAGCTGTAGACTGCACCTGCTTCTAGGGAAGTTGCAAGGAAACCAACAGGGCATTCCATCACCAAGATCTACATGCAAAAACAGTACAAAGACTTTCAACTGCCAAAGTCAGTGATTTCATGCCTGAGCTGAGATCCTGCCAGCCAGCAGGTGTGGCAGATCATGGGAACAATCAACAGCAAAGGCATAACAAAGGCTAACCCACTAGAATAGACAGTTGAGATTTGAACCTGCAACTCTGGAGTGTACATTTATACTTTGTGACTGTGTAAGTGCCTAAATCTTGATCCAGATGTGAGCTTGCCAGACAAGAAGAAGAAGAAAGAAGGAGGGAAGATACCAGGATCAGTGCTCAAGACAATGGTGGCTGGAACAGAGCTTTTTGACCCCCCCCCCCCAACCAGGATCATGTCAGAATAGGGAAGGGTATGATTTTAGGACTCTTTGTGTTAACTGTAATGCTATGTGGTAAACTTTAATTTCTCTATTTCTCTTTATTCTGTCATTTTATTCTAATTAAGATTTGATTAAATAAGAGATCCCCATCTTAGTGTCATGATTGTGTCCATTGTGTTAAATAAGCTACTAGTTGCTTGCCACTATTGAGAAAGAGCCTATGTTTAACCTTATTGGGGGTATTGTCATGTCTTTGTGAATCTCTACCATAAAAGCTAGTCAAACAACATCAAAGGGGGCAATTTTCCTTGCAATTCTGGTGAACCATTTTGTGGGGCTTGAATCTAGTAATACCACGTTGGAATCTGGTGTCCCAACACATGGCATTTAATCTGATTTTCCAGTTAAATGGCACAAGTATCTAGTAACCAATGACATCTTTTACTAAGCAACAGCTGATGAACGTAAGTATTAAACTTTAAATGCTCATTGTGTAGAAAACAGAGTGCTTTGCATTGAAAAGTGCTTAAGTGAGTTGCGAAATAAAAGTGTGTGCTTTAGAACTGTGATTTGAAATTCCACATGCACATTAATGCAAGCTGCTGGAATAAGTGTTTGAACTCTAAGATTATGAGGGTTAACAGCAGATAGCATATGTGTTGAGTTTTCTGTTCTCTGAGGCAAGGTTTGTCTTCTAGTCTGTAACAGGTTACTTGTAAAGATGGCCACATTATTGCCTCTTGGAAGAAGTTGTAATTGTGATACATCAGAATCTTGAGAAGGCTGACTCTGAGACTGACAAGTGAATAGCCAAATGCCAGTTGTACTCCCAAAGTGGACTAGATAAAATATTGATAGATTGACAGCCCATAAGACTGTACAAACCAAAGCAAAGACCAAGGAAGCATTAGCAAATTTTCCCACAGTTTATTATTTTAAAAATACTTTGCAAAGCTCACAGAATTGCCAGTTATCTAGTGAAAGGGAAAATTTAAGCACTCAGGTTGACCCATACCTCTCAACTGTCCCTGATTTTTAGAGACATCCCTGATTTTGCCTCAAAATTTTAATCTGTCCTTCCTAAAAATTGTGTTTCCATGGCCAAACCGTAGGGTTTGTAAGCACAACATAATATCAAACATTAAAGTTACAGACTTGTTCTTCCTTAGAAAATGCATTTTACACTAAGCCGCTGATCCAGTGGATCAAATAAATATGTGCAAATAAATAAATAAATACTCAGCTTCACCTCGAGCTTCAACCTACCCCAGGAGTGATGTTATTAAATGATAACACACACCCTGTTGTGCCTCACTGCTTAAATATGCCCTTTCTCAATGTACTATACTTTGATTCAATTAGTGTATGCAACAGCCTTCATGTGAACACTCTGGGCTTCTATTTGCTTTAGCTATTGCATATTGTTTGAACTGCTTTGGTCTTCTTGAAGTGGTGCCTGTGTGCCTAAACTATGTAATCTGTTTATCTACTGATACCCATGTATCTCCAGTGAATGAGTATTATAACTGTCTGCTCTCTGAGCCATTGTTTTTGGACTTGTTAACTGTGCTGTCTTTGTATTAGTTTCAATGAGGTGCCTTTGTAAATGAGTCTCTGACTCAAAGGTTTGTAAATCTGATATTTTTTTAAATAGATAAATAAATGTTTATGTTTAAGCCCATGAAACACCCTTATCTAGTTAATGCATTCACAGTCATAGTGGCTCTGCCAGAGCTTATTCTACTGGCTTCCTAAGTGGATATAAACAATTTTGAAGACGTGTCCCTGATTTTGGTCCTTTGTCCCTGACTTTTTTAAGCCTTGTCCTTGATTTATGAGGCAGGAGGTTGAGAGGTATGGGTTGACCTTCTATGAAAGAAGTTAGAATATGTAAAAGAAACATCTCAAAAAGCCCTACAGGGTCACAGCTTCAGTAATAAAAATGTCCAAGATCTTCTAAGGCAATTAGAAATAAAAGAAACCCAGCTACAGACAGTGAGAATGGAATTTAATCAAGCTTTTCAAACCTTGCAGGAGAGAGGTCAGAATTACAGGACCTTTTAGAAAATTTGAAAAGGGAAATTCTGCTCTGAGAAAGGGGCATAACCACCTGGAGATTGAAGGGACACAGGTGACAAAAGAAGCTGAAACATGTCTTGCCACGTGCACTAATTTACAAGACTATGTGGCACACTTACTGCAGCAGCTCAAAGTGGCACAAATGGAGAGAAATGGAGCTATTGTGAACAAAGGGATGCAGTGGTTATTTACCACCAAGGAAGACAGGATAAAATCCCTAATCGAACAATTAACTGCCCAGACTCAAAGGTTAGACAAGGCAGAGAAGCAGCAGGACATGCTAGCATTTAAACAAACAGAGTTTGATAAAGAGCTGGAAAGAGCGAAGACAAACTGAGAACAGCTAAGACAAACAGAAATAAAAGTAATTAGTTTAGAAGAACATCCCATGTCCCTGAGCATGGAAAAGCAGGCAGCCTAGAAGGGAGCCTTTGCTTACAGGGAAAAATATCAAGAGATAGAACAATCAGGCTGCAATTCAATCAGACAATATCAGATAGACAGTCATATAGGAGTGTGATAAATTACAGGAAAAGTGTGAAGCATTGGAGGATCACATTTGTGAGGTCTAAGGCAAAGCCCACTTCTATTAAGATGTCTGGGAAAAGCAGAGAAGGAACAGCAGAGGTTGGCACTGAGCTTGCCAGAAAGACAGACAGAAAAGGGAGATTTGACTAGAGTAAATGACCCAGAAGTGGTTGCAAGGATGAAACAAGAACTAGAGACTCAGAAAGAGCAGATAACGAGGTTGAAAGGTGAGGTTGCCAAACACAAAATGACTGTGAAGTAAAAAGAGGCACAAATTTCCACCCTGAGAGGGGTTGTAACTTTTATTTCCCATGAGAGAAGGACTCTCGAGGAAAGTGACAGGGTTAAAAAATAAGCTTAGCATGGAGGGAAAAAAAGGACGGTGCAAGCACAGAGAATTAAAGAATTGCAACAAGAGATTCAGGAATTGGAAGATAAACTCCAGGGAGGAATTGGTTGGATAACAAAGTTTTTTATTTATTTTATTTATTTAGTTTTTATTAACCGGGTAAGTGCACTAGGCAGATTCTGCCTATTTTCAGGCACGACCTGAGGGAGGAGTATACAGTTGAATGCCAACTGACCTTGAACCATATTAAGCTGTTGGTGGTATTTTTAGTGAAGTTAAATAGTTTGAGCAAGAGTTGATTGCAGCAAAGGCCCAAGTTGACAAATGGGAGAAAATTGTAGCTTCCTTTGGAAAAGTAATGCCTGCCTCCCTTCCAGGTGAGCCTCCACAGCCCACCACCTCGAAGACCACAGTGGTCTCACTGAGGGAGAGGGGGCAGCCTGGCGAGTCTGTCTGTCTCCTCTCACACTGAGACTTTTGTCACAAAATCAGTGTACAGTAAGAGCTCCATCACCTTGGTGGCTGAAACCCCCAAAATTATTAGGCAGGAACAGAGTACCCTTCCCTAAGGTGGGGGGGCTGATGATACTGACCCTCATCAGTGGAGGCAGATGTTTATAAGTGAAATGGCAGTAGTGCAGAAAGCAATTCAGATGTTTGACCCCTCCAAGAAAGAGTCCAACTGTGTAGACACTTACCTGCCTGCCCTGAAACCAACATTAATAGCTCTGGAAAAAATAGCTGTGACTGAGGAAGAGAAAATATGCTTGGTACAGTCAACCGCCTCCAGTGCAGTAATTTGGTGGATCATGGAAAAGTTAAGTCCTGAGTGTAAAGATACCTTTGAGAATTTGTGTGCTGTTGTTCACCATGAGTATGGAAGGCATAGACTGCCAAAAGTGCAAAGGCAGCTGCTCTTAAGTTGAAGCAGAAAACCAACTAGGACCCCCAAGACTTTTATAGACTATTCAGACAAGTTATTACGAAGGTCAGGAGACCCCAAACGCAGAAGATTCCAAGTTTAGGGTGAATCTTCATAGTTGCTGAAGGAAATCCAGAATTCTCTGGTTGGGTGTGTCAGGAAGGTTGCGGCAGTGACAGACATTCTGGATATGGCATGTGAAGCATGGCAAGCTATGACAGAGAGTAAAACTCTGCCCCTGCTTCTGTAGAGATATTGGCTGTTATTTACAATAACCCTGGCTTGAAATCTAGTGGGCAGACACTCTCCTTCCTCAGAAGAAGCGACCCCCTGCCAGGAGCCACAAAGAACCACCAGCCTTTGCTGGGGAGGAATTTGCAACTCCTTGAAAAGACAACTACCATGAGACCCCCATGGGATCATAGAGTAGGTGGTCTGGTGGCTGTCAGGGAGGCTACTGTAGCCATTGGGGTCAGGAGCAGGGTCAAGAGGGAAACAAGGAGGGTACTGCAAAGGAAAGTATGACAAGCTGTACCAGCAGGTGAAAGGCAATGGAGCACACCCTGCACAACAAACAGGAAATGCCTCTTCTCCTGATATGCCAACACAGCAAAACAGAGCCCCTCAGGTACCGATAACTAGCATCTAACTAGGCCGACTAGAGCAGTCTTCAACTTCATCTGCAATGCCAAACACCTTGGGGGGGGGGTGACTCTACACCAGACAGCACAGCTCATCTGGGTTTCATGGAGGCTGCTCCAGTGAAGTCCAACCCTTTGCTTTTGGGCACACTAGTCCATCGAGGGAAGAAAGTCCGGCCATATGTGAAGATGATGGTGGAGGATATTTTGCCTATATATGTTCTGGTAGATATAGGGGCAGAAATGACACTTGCCTCCCAACATATACTAAATGAACTCTGGCGATAGCTCCTCCCTTAGGCCAGAGCCCTTAATACTCGCTCTGTACATTCCCACTGATTCCCCACTTAAGTCTTTGACTACATGTACCTGGGATTTGCATCTGGCAGGTATGCATGTTTCTTATCCAGTGCATAGTTTTGAAGGTATGGAGAAGTGTTTTCTGATAGGGATGGATTTATGGCAGAGGTACAGTGCAATACTGGATATTCCTCTGAGTCTGGTGTGGACTAATGTGATGGAACCACTACCCTATAGACTAGAGGGGATCTGGGGTACTGAAATGACCCCGAAGAGGCACAGAGTCCTGTCAGCTACTTGACTGCCTCATCAGTTTGAACCTAGAATGGGGTGGGGGCAAGTTTCCAAGAGAAATGCCCCTGCAGTATCTGGGCTTGAAACGCATTCCCCAGAGAGTAATAATGTCTATAACAATGTACACCCCCCCAAATGAAGCGGGTTGAAACCCTTGAAGTGCCAGGGAACTGTCCATGTGTTTATGTTGTAATATATTAAATCTTTTTTCTAACCACAGTCTGCATGTATCGCTGTTTTTGTGTTTAACCGTTCTCTGTTTGCTAATTTATGGCTGATCCGTGGACTCTCGCAACATCTAGCGCATCACACTTGTGGTGTTTTTTTTTCTATAACAATGTACCAATGCAGATTAACCATGCTTCCCACAAAAAACAATTAAGGAAGGGTTAAATGTGACTAAGAATTCAGGCTTCAGTTGTCAGCTCTGCAGTCAATGACTGAAGGCAGTTAATCAAGAAGAAGCTCCAGAGAGGGAGGGGTAGTTGGCAGCCCCTCTCCCCTGTGAGCCCAGGCTTGTGGAGGAGACAGTTCTGTCATGTGAACCTCACCTCACTAATAAAGAACAGTCTGAGGACCTTAATGAGCAGCTAGCTGAAATCCAGACTAGGGCACAGAAAAAATGAGTTTTTTTTTGTGCTAAGTGAAATGAAATGCAGATGGCACCTTCACTCTGCCTGTAACAGTTTAGATCTAAGAGTTTAAAGATGCACCCTTTCTCTTACATATTAAGGGATCTTAATTAGCTACCCTTTGTACAGAGAACTGATGTGTGCAAGCTCAGATCTTATATTGGTAAAATGCAATCACCCACTGGACAGTACCCCTCCAGCCAGTGCTCCAGATAACCTTGGCATTCAAGAGTAATGTACTCACCATTTCTGGCATTGAGTAAAATATAATTTTGATGAATAAAAGTGCTCTAAACTTGGAAAAACAGCTCTTTTGGAATTATCTATGGAGCATTTCCAAAGGGCATGAGTATCGGTACTCATTTAAAAACCTCTTAAAGTGTTTTTGTTAAACAGTAATGAGTAAAATAGGCCAGTACTCACCTTAGCTGAAGCACTGCCTTTAGCGGAGGGTCCTCTAAAGTTGAAAGGAATAGTAGCCCTAAATTTCATTATAGAGGGGATTCCCCTGTGTCAATATTCATACTTGGTTCAAGGTACGTTGAAATCAGTGTGCCTGGGGGCTGACTTTTTGGTAAGACTTGCAGTTAGTGCCCATCAGAACACTGAGCAGCCTGCCCTTCAGCCCCATCTCCTGGCACCACCATAACCTTTGTCTTGTTTCAGATCTCAAATGAAAGCTGGTCAGATAGTACTACAGATTTGTCGAGTGGTTAGTGAACTGAGTGTCATCCTCCCAGGCAGAACATGAGGCTTTCCTCTGAGACTAAATGTGAAGAAGGGGCATAGTTTGCCAGAGAAGAAAGCCTTCTTCAACCCCATTAAATCCTTCTGAAAACTAGGAATAACCCTTAGCGGGGAGGGTCACAGCCATTTGCTGGACTTCACAGGGAGAATCACTTATCTGCTGGTGGATAACCTTGGAGTCAACACCATCTTCCTACCCACGCTGGTAGATGTAGGAATGATCCAAAAAAGTAAAAAGCCAAAGAGCCACTCCCGGAAAAAGCCTCAGCAAGGAGGCACTATGTACAGGTGTTGGGCATCCTGAGATAATTTTTTGTTTAATAAAATAAATGGCTATGGAAACAGTGTGTGCACTCTTTTCTTTTGTAGCCTAGGTGTAGGAATGGTAGTGGGCTTTGCCTTTCATGATTTTTCACCCATCATTTCAGTTGCCAGCCAGATATCTGGAATGGGGATGGGGAACATGGTGGCATTACACCACTTTGCCTTCAGGACAGATTATGGTTCAGCCAGAACAGCTAGTTAGTAAAGGCTATGATTACAGGTGAGAAGTCAAGGGCTCTTGCCTAGTCCTGTCTGAACCAGTCCCCCTAGAGGAAAGGAGTGCAATTGCCTCAGTAGGAAAAGGGGATGTGTCTGATCTGATTGAAGCTAAAGGAGAAATAGGACAGGTCGAGACATATCCTGAGTTCTCTGAACAAGTCAAGGAGCAGGTGGCATTAGCTCATGAAGCTGCCACATTCACAAAAACCAGAACTAGTTGCAATTTTCCATAAATTTCTCAGTCTGTTCTCTAATGACAGTTTGGAAAACTACCCCATTATGCTGTCAAGATTGAGACACAACCTAATAGTGAGCCTGTGTATGTCAGACAATACAAGATACCGTTAACTGCACAGGAAGTTATTTATGACATTTCAGAATACTTCTTGGAAAGAGGCATTATTAGGGAATGTGCCAGCACTTACAATGCTCCAGTATGGTCTGTGTTAAAACCCACTGGTAAGTGGTGACTTACCATCAATGTACAGGCAGCTGAACAAAAAAGTTCCTCTTTTTCAGTGGCCTGTGGCTTGTATTGATCAGAGTCCAGCCAGGATTGAAGAAGCCCCATTCTTCACTACCATAGTCATAGCTAACGACTTTTGGACTATGAAAGGTGATCCTAGACCAGTACAAGTTGGTATGCTCCTTTGGGAGATGCCAGCAGACTTGGACCTGGAGGCCATTTGGCTTTATAAATTCCCCTGCTGAATTCAATTTTTTTCTGCACAAGGCCTTGCCTGACACTGAAAGGTATGGCATATTAGTTTATGTAGACAACTTGTTGATAACAGGTAATACTTGGGAAGACCACAGGAGGGAGCTCAGACATGTGCTCACCTAGTTGCAGGCCACAGGTACAGAAATTTCCAGCTCAAAAGGGGCAGTAGTGTAGGAAGAAAGTGAATTACCTAGGCCTGGAAATATCCGCTGAAGTCATCAAGCTGCTCCAAGGAAAACCAGCACTCATGACACAGATGCACAAAAAACAGAAATCCAAGAATCAGTGGCAAATACTATTATAATGTGCTCAGCTTGAACAACAGTTAAATGGCCCCAAAACTTCAGCAAGCAGCCTTTGTGAGGGGCATGGCAAAGACAGACACATCACTGTTTAAACAGCCCTAAGTGTGATGACATCATTATCAAATTATTATAAAATGGGTTGGGAGTTTTCTGTATCCTGATTTGGTTAAGCGGTACCTTTGACCGTGTCCTTATCAGGGCATAATGTGCCAACCGGTACTTCTTAAGCCAACCAGGATGCAGTGCAGTTAAATATCCATGCCTGTCACAATGTTTTTTTTCTGTTCAACTTCTGACTAGACTATCCAGCCTGTAAATCTGCCCACCCCCCCGGGCGCATGCATGATAGTACCTAAGTGATGAAATAAAGTAATACAGCCCCAATGTCACGTTCCAGACAGTAAAAATTATCTCACCTTTTTTTCCATTTTTGTTCAACAAAGTTTGTTTAACGTGGCTGATCCATGGCTCTCCTACTGAAAGGCACACGCTGCAGGTCCACAACATGCATAGTCACCACTGCACTGCCACCCGTTCCTTTGATGTGCAGTTTGCGGTCCTCACTCCGTTACTCACCCGGCCCCCCGACCATGGACCCAAAACCACACAGCACTGCTGTCTGCTCCATTTCTCATGCCCTTGTCACACATTTGCCGAACATGACCAGCAGATGTTCTCCTTAACAGAGGCTTCTCCCACTTAAGACACCAGCTCTGAAGTCAGATGCACAGCCCTCAGTAATGGCTTCCCTTTGAAAGATGCAGTCAGATACAATGAAAGGGAAAGCCACACAGCATACTTCAAAACAAACCAAAAAAAGAAAAGAAAACCCATCTCAGAGCAAGTGGCATTGCAGTGGCATAAACCACAGTGATCGGGAAGCTACTCTTCAGAAGCGCGAGGCAGAAACCGCTCATTTCAGCGGCTGGTAAAGGGTGTGCTTGCTCCATATTAAATTGACTGCTCGCTTGCAGTCCCAGGGGGCAGCCATCTTGCAGACACCAGAAGCAGAAGAGGACCCGAAAAACATTCAAAAAAAAAAAAAGTAAAAATAAACTAAATTGCCTGTGTCTCTAGTGTGGCAGGAAGAGGAACATCCCTCATTGAAACCAGCCACTGTTTAGCTGCCTGCCGACACCCTACAAAAAAATAATAATATGTAAGTGTGGAGAGTTGGGGAGGGGGTGTAGAGGAGAGATAGACAGACATCACCTCCCTTAAAAAATAAAATAATGAAACAATATTTAAATAAATTAACAACAGTTAATAATTAAACAGCTCCTTTCCAAGACAATGATAAGGACTACTCTTCCTTTTTATGTTGATTGCGTGCATGCGCAAGAAACATATTGCGGCAGCTTGCTCCAGAAGCAGGTTGTGGAGGTGTGGCACTGTTGTGGCCAATGCCCCCACTGCCTTTAAAGGCTTGGTCCCTATTCCCCAATGCCATGGCACGCTGCTGCTGACACTAGTTCAGCCAGCATGCCACAACCTTGAAAAGTTTCAGCCGCTGCAATCAGGGACCGCCTTGTCATTGCAGCGTCATCTGCTGTAATGAGGGAGTGACCCATCATTGCAGGACAGTGCCTTGCATTCCCCCATCCAGTTTGCTGACAGGGAGCCCAGTCCCAGTCAGTTTCTGTTACTGTGTGCCGAGGGTGCCCAATCCCCTTGGCATCATGTCCACTTCTTTCTTTGCCGACAGGTGCCCAATCCTGTCGGCCTCATCCCATTTCTTGTGTGCTGAGAGGGGTGCCCAAACCCTTGGCTCATGAACCCCCAAGTATGTGCCAACGGGGGTGCCCAATCCCCACTGGCTCCAGTGCCCCCCACCCCAAAACACGCAAGTGGCATGCTGGGAGCCCACCCCAGTGTGCCAGAAGTACCTGTAAAAAGGAAAACCGTCCTGCAATGTCTATTTTTTTTTTACACTCTGAAAAGGAAAAAATGGTCCCCCGCTGTCTGCTCCCCCTTCCCCAACCCACACCCACCCACTGCATGCTCCACCTCCCAACATGCCCCTCGCCCCATACTTACCTCCAGAGCCCAGCGCGATGATCTTCGGTGGATCGGGAACACGTCTGCACTCTTCAAAGCTGACCACGAACTGAGGAAATGCCAGTAAGCTGTATAATGGCATAAATAGGGTTTTTTCAACTTTGGTGCATATCTCAGGCATTTTTTGGAATTTTGGCACCAAATTTTCAGCATGCGGTTTTTGGGACCCCTCCTCATGAACTCAACCACTGTCATGGCATTATTCGGCCCCAAAAGTTGATTTCGCAGTCACTACATGGAATCACCTTTTGGGACAGATTAACAAAATGACAGTGCCAGTGTTCATGAGGTGGGCTCTCAAAAAGCCTATGTTGCAAATTTGGTGGAAAAAATCCAAAAATGACTGTTTTATGAGCGTGCGTTGCGCAGTTGCTATGCACGCTCGTAACTTTGCGAACTTGCAATATTTTCATGCCAGATTTTCAACAATGGCACTTTTTCATACCTCCTTATTAACAGTATAGCTGTCACTTTTCCCATCCTGGCTGAAATGTGTTTTCGTACTTCCAGCACAGAATAACGCGGTCGCTGTGGGAAATCCATGTTCGGGAAAGATTAAGAAATTGACAGTGACACTGTTCATGAGCAAAGGTCCTAAAATGCCTATGTTGAAAATTTAGTGATGATAGTCCATCAAATGACTGTGTTACAAGTATGCGTTTCACAGTTCCCACGCACCTTTGTAACTTCACAGATTTGTAATATTGTCACGCCAGATTTTCAACACTGGCATTTTTTCACACCTCCTTATGAACAGTATAGCTGTCATTTTTCACATCCTGACCAAATGTGTTTTCTCACTTCCAGCGCAGAATAGCGCAGTTGCTGTGGGAAATCAGTGTTCGGGACAGATTAAGAAAATGACAGTGACACTGTTTATGAGCAGAGGTCCTAAAATCCCTATGTTGAAAATTTGGTGATGAAAGTCCATGAAATGACTGTGTTACAAGCATGCGTTGAGCTGTTTCCACGCACCTTTGTAACTTCACAAATTTGGAATATTTTCATGCCACATTTTCAACACTGATATTTTTTCACACCTCCTTATCAACAGTACAGCTGTTATTATTCACATCCTGGCCGAAATATGGTTTTTGCACTTCTGGTGCAGAATAGCATGGTCGCTGTGGGAAATCAGTGTTTGGGACAGATTAAGATCGAGCGAGTGAGTGGGGGTGACCAAGTTCAACTGAGGTCTGTCAGGACTGCTGCAAATTTCTCTGTGGGCAGGAAAAAGACCCCAATGCAGGCAGGAGCCCAGTACAAAAGGGCAATCTGCAGTGCCGGGAGAAACAGAACGAGAGAGTGAGTGAGGGAGGGGGAGTGAGCAAGCTCAATGGAGCTTTGTTGGGACTGCTGTGGATTTCTTTGTGGGCAGAAAAAGGCATCAATGCAGGCAGGAGCCCAGTACAAAAGGACAGCCTGCAGCGGTTGGAGAAACAGAACGAGTGAATGAGAGAGAGGGAGTGAGCGAGCTCAACGGAGCTCTATCAGGACTGCTGCAGATTTCTTTGTGGGCAGAGAAAGGTGCCAACACAGGTACGAGCCCAGCACAAAACGGCAGCCTACAGCACCGGGAGAAACGAAATGAGCAAGTGAGAGAGGGGGCGTGAGCAAGCTCAACGGAGCTCTGTTGGGACTGCTGCAGATTTCTTTGTGGACAGAAAAAGGCATCAATGGAGCCAGGAGCCCAGTACAAAAGGACAGCCTGCAGTGCCAGGAGAAACAGAATGAGAGAGTGAGAGAGTGGGAGTGAGCGACCTCAATGGAGCTCTGTCGGGACAGCTGTGAACTTTTTTGTGGGTAGAAAAAGGCGCCAGCACAGGCAAGAGCCCAGTACAAAAGGGCAGCCTGCAGTGCCGGAAGAAACAGAATGAGTGAGAGAGAGAGAGGGGGAGTGAGCGAGCTCAATGGAGCTGTGTTGGGACTGCTGCGGATTTCTTTGTGGGTAGCAAAAGGTGCCAATGCAAGCAGGAGCCCAGTACAAAAGGGCAGCCTGCAGCGTCGGGAGAAATAGTACAAGCGAGTGAGAGATGGGGAGTGAGTGAGCTTAATGGAGCTCTGCTGGGACTTTAGAGTTGCCCACCCTCCTGCCCAGTGTCCTCTGTTGTCCTATATTACAGCAGGGTCTCTGGAGTGGAGACAAAGCAATGGTTGGATACTTTTAGGATTGCTGTAATAATACAGATTAAGTTGTTCTGTTTATTTCCCAAACTGAGCTAAGTACTGAGCTATAGTGTTATGAATGCTGTAATAATACATATTTATTTGTTCTGTTTATTTCTGTAACTGAGCTGAGTAGTAAATTTTGTAGAAAAATCCAAAAAAATGACTGTTTTATGAGCGTGCATTGCGCAGTTGCTACACACACTTGTAACTTCGTGAATTTGTAATATTTTTACTATAGATTTTCAACATTGGCTTTTTTCCACACCTTCTTATGAACAGTACAGCTGTAATTTTCCACATCCTGGCCGAAATGCATTTTCGCACTTCAGGCGCAGAATAGCGCGGTCACTGTGGGAAATCAGTGTTTGAGACAAATTAGGAAAACCACAGTGACACTGTTCATGAGTAGATGTCCTAAAATGCCTATGGTGAAAATTTATTATGAAAGTCCATAAAATGACTGTGTTACGAGCGTGCATTGTGCAGTTTCCATGCACCCTTGTAACTTTGCAAATTAGTAATATTTTCACTACAGATTTTCAGCACTGGCATTTTTTCACATTGGTTTATGAAAAGTATAGCTGTCACTTTTCACATCCTAGCTGAAATGTGTTTTCGTGCTTCAGGTGCATAATAGCACAGTCGCTTTGGGAAATCAGTGTTGGGACAGATTAAGATTGAGTGAGTGAGAGAGGGGGAGTGACCAAGCTCAACTCAGCTCTGTCGGGACTGCTGCAGATTTCTCTGTGGGCAGAAAAAGGCACCAATGCAGGCAGGAGCCCAGTACAAAAGGGCAGCCTGCAGCGTTGGGAGAAGCAGAATGAGTGAGTAAGGGAGGGGGAGTGAGCGAGCTCAATGGAGCTCTGTCGGGACTGCTGCAGATTTCTTTGTGGGCAGAAAAAGGCGTCAATGCAGGCAGGGGCCCAGTATAAAAGGGAAGCCTTCAGCGGTGGCAGAAACAGAATGAGAAAGTGAGAGAGGGGGAGTGAGCGAGATCAACGGAGCTCTGTCAGAACTGCTGCAGATTTCTTTGTGGGCAGAAAAAGGAGCCAATGGAGGCAGGAGCCCAGTATAAAAGGGCAGCCTGCAGTGCCAGGAGAAACAGAATGAGTGAGTGAGAGAGGGGGAGTGAGCAAGCTCAACAGATCTCTGTTGGGACTGCTGCAGATTTCTTTGTGGGCAGAAAAAGGTGCCAATGGAGGCAGGAGCCCAGTATAAAAGGGCACCCTGCAGCACCAGGAGAAACAGAATGAGCAAGTAAGAGAGTGGGAGTGAGCAGCCTCAACAGAGCACTGTCAGGACAGCTGTGAACTTCTTTGTGGGCAGAAAAAGGTGCCAACACAGGCAGGAGCCCAGTACAAAAGGGCAGCCTGCAGCACCGGGAGAAACAGAACAAGCAAGTGAGAGGGGGAGTGAGTGAGCTCAACAGAGCTGTGTCAGGACTGCTGCAGATTTCTATCTGGGCAGAAAAAGGTGCCAACACAGGCAGAAGCCCAGTACAAAAGGGCAGCCTGCAGCGTTGGGAGAAACAGAATGAGCGAGTGAGAGGGGGGAGTGAGTGACCTCAACGGAGCTGTGTCGGGACTGCTGGGGATTTCTTTGTGGGCAGAAAAAGGTGCTTATGCAAGCAGGAGCCCAGTACAAAAGGGCAGCCTGCAACATCGGGAGAAATAGAATGAGCGAATGAGAGGGGGGGAGTGAGTGAGCTCAATGGAGCTCTGCCGGGACTTTACAGTTGCCCACCCTCCCACGCAGGTCCTCGGTGGTCTTATATTACAGCAGGATCTCTGGAGTCCAGACAAAGCAATGATTGGATAATTTAGGATTGCTGTAATAATTTGTTCTGTTTATTTCTCTAACTGAGCTGAGTAATACTTGGAGTGCAATAGGATTTCTAACTGGGCTAAGTGAAACTATATGACAGCCTAGAACAAAAAGTATGGTAGCTGAGGGGTGAAAAATGGACAAGGGGACTTTAGGATTGTTACAGTAATACAGTATCTAATGGATGAGATTTAAGACTGAATTACCCTGGTCAGCAAGGGGTCAGTAGGGGGACTAGTGTAGGGGGGGACAGAAATTTGACTAAACAGGGGCTAACAGTTGTAAGAAGTTAAGAACCTTGGAGTAAGAGCCTGTAACATAAGATGGGGGCTAAAATGGGGCAGGTGCCACATGTCAATAGGGCAGGTATCTTTGGAAGGGTGGAGGGGGTGTACAGGGTGTGGGTGTGCCATGATCCTGGACTGGGCTTGGAGGATGGGGGGTTGTATGGTCTGTAGATGACTGGCTAGTTTGAGGGAGGAACTGCGGAGGTTAGGGAGGAGTGTAAGTGGCAGAGCAGATGAGTATGGTAAGCATCCTAAGGGGGAGAATAAGGGATGGCAAGGGAGGACAGAAGAAGAATAACTAGGGACTGAACAGCCCCAGTATCAGAGGCACTAGCAGAAAAGAGAGGAGAAGGGAGGGGCACCGAGGTGAGGGCAGGGGGGCCTTCTGATGGGGGAGGAAGAGACAACGAAGAGTACCAGGGGAGAACCAGGGGAGAGAGCAGATGGGTGCGGGTAGGAAGGGACCAGGGTTGGCACAGAGGAGAACACGTAGGAGGGGGAACCAATAGGGGGAAGAGATGTAAGACTTATATAGACTACAAATAGATTTGAACCTCTGCTATGGGACAGAGAGGGGGAGCAGGAACATACTGAAGGGGGGAGGACAAGCGGAGCATGAAAGGGATGGCAACAGGTAGGGGAAGAGATAGCAAGGACAAAAGGCTAGAAGGGGGCTAGTAAGGAAGGAGGGTAGTGACTGAAGGAGAGAAGGCTACGGAAGGGGGAAGGATGGAGGGCATCAAGGAGGATAGAAGGGAATGGGGCTCTAAATCGATAACAGCAGGGATAGGAGGAGGGTTGGAAATCCAGGGGGGAGGGAGGTTGACATGGAAGTCAGTAGGAAGTAGTCAGGCTTGGAAGGGGTTCCAAGGGGATGGGAGGAATAAGGCAGAGAAAATGGGTGAGGCAGAAGTAAGGGGTACAGATACAGAAGTCACAGAGGGTGCAGTTGGCTGGGGTAAGGGACAGGGAAGAATGAATACTGGGGTGGTGGAAGGGACATTAGAAGGGAAAGGGGGTAAGGGGCAAAGGGGTACTCATCTTGGGGGATTCTATACTGAAATAGGTGAGATGGGATGGAAAGGGGAAAGGCACAGCCATATTTGGGTTGAAGCTGTCGGCAGGTTTACTGCAGGAGGGGCAGGGCAGGCACTGCTCAAGCGTGCACCAAGGGGGAGGAAGAAACCTCATTTACTGTTGCATGTGAGTACAAATGACTTGACGGGGAACACTGTAGAAGTAGTGAGGGGGAGGTTTGAGTACTTGGGCAGGCAGTGTGAGGGGGTGGGGAAGTCAGTGACATTCTTGGAGGTACTGCCAGTACCATGTGCAAGCATGGAGAGGAAGGGTAGGCTTGAGGAGTTCAAGTGGCTGAGGGATTGGTGCCACACGAAACATTATGAGTTAGTGACTAACTGGGATAGGGTTGGGGGGAATAGTGACTTGTACATAGGGGAGAGGGTACACTGGAGCAGGAAGAGGAGGGGTGTATTAAAGGCAGCATTGCTGCTGGGCCACTGGCATTGAGGGTTGATTCACTGGACACCACACCGTGCGCCATGCTGGCAACCCGGCTTCAGATGCAAGCCTGGCCTGCCAGGGGTTGGCAAGGAAGGATAGGATTGAGCATCTGGAGGACTGCTCTCCTATCCTGGGGTGGGATCTAGGGACCCACCGCTCTGTAGCGGCCCCCGGTGATGACTGCAGGCGCTACTACAGTGGTGTAGTAAAGGGTGGCGGACTGTGGCAGACTTCGGCAGGCTGTGCCTAAGTGTCATTGCACGGCCACACTCCGCAAAAGGGAGAAAAGTGGAAAATGTGCTACGGTCAGGCAGCATGAGCTTCCAACACCCCCTGCCCACCCCAAATGGCGCCTCCTCGATCAGATCCTGCTCCGGTGGGTTGGCCTGAGAAGCTCCTCACCACCCCACCACAAGGGTAATCAGTGGAGGTGAGCAGGTCAGCCTGATGTTGAGGGCAGGGCTGGGGGGGGTCAGTCGGGATGACCAAGCCAACCGTAGCCTAGTGAGAAAATATGCAAAAAAAAAAAAGGCAGGATTAGAAGGGTGCATCTCTACTAAGATGGATTAAAACAAATGGCAGGGGGTGGGGTGACCAAAAGACTGAAGTTGGTAGAAAGGTCCGGACAGGGGAGCCTGATGAGCTCACCGCCCTAGATACAGGCAAAGGCAGAGGCATAGTAACTCTGGAAGGGGGCGGTCAGAGTGGTCTGAGTGTAATACAGAAGGCACCATGACCCGGTAATAATAAGGAGGAGAAAGGGTGCAGAGTACTGGGAGCATGGACACAGGCCAAGGAGGAGAAGAGAGAGAAGAAGGAGGGGTACGGGTGGAAGGTGGTCTGACTAAATGGATAAAGAACTGGTTACAGGGGAGGGTTCAGAGGGTGGTGGTGGTGGGGTAGCTGTCCGCACCCACAGCCGTGACAAGCAGGGTGCCACATGGCTCAGTGCTTGGCCCAATGATACTTGGGGTCTTTATCTCCGATATAGCACACTGAGTGGGGAGCAGGGTTAGTCTGTTCGCACATTATAACAAATCAAAAGCACATAGTTATAGTAGCAGGGCCCCCCCACACACACACACATATACACTCTCCAAAAAGCTGCTTAAAAGCCTATAATTCATTCAGATCAGTTCAGTTTTCTTACTTACTTGGGGTTCAGTGCCAACAAGTGTAAAATCATGTACCTAGGGCATAGAAACCCCGATTCTGGGTATAGGATGGGGGAAGTACTGATACTCATTAGACATGAAAAGGTCCTTGAGATTATTATATCAGAGGACCTCAAGATGGCAGTACAGTGTGACCAGGCTATGGGCAGGGCAAATTGGATTCTGGGGTGCATAAGAAGTGGCATCTCCAGTAGGAGGAGGAGGGATGTTGTGCTGCCATTGTATCACTCCCTGGTATACCCCCAGCTGGAGTACTGTGTCCAGTTTTAGAGTCCACACTTCAGAAAGGATATAAGGTGGAGGTTTTCCAGAGAAGGGCAACTAAAATGGTTCAGAATTTTCACAGGAATCCCTACAAGGACAGGCTGAAGAATCTCAGCATGTACACTGGAAGAGAGGAGGGCGAGAGGTGACATGATCAAGACCTACAAAGTACCTCACAGGGGTAAAGAGGCTACAGCTGGGGAGTTTCCTTCAAATGAGGATGAGCAGCCAAACCAAGGGACATACAGTGAAGCTGGGGGGGGGGGTGTATTTAGGACACCTTGAACAGACTGCCAGGAGAAGTGGTGGAAGCTAAAATGGTAGGGGGCATGAAGCATGCATGGGATAAACATAGGGGAATATTAGAAAAAGGGGAAGGAGGGGGTCGAGCGGAGATCAGTAGGGCTATGGAAGTGGAGTAGGTTCAAGTTCATTGCAGGAAAAATCCATTAAGCAAGCTCGTTCACAAGGAGATCCTGATGGACACAGGCAGAATAAGACATGCAATAACATATACAGACAGGAGTTACAAGTAGGTAGAGGACACTAGGGCAGACTGGGTGGGCTGAGTGGTCCTTTTCTGCTGACAAATTCTGTTTCTATGGCATCATGTGTTAATTCAGGTGCAGTGTTTGGGCCTACCATACATCTAGATGTAAGGTACAGTAAATTACCGAATTAGACGCAGCCCACTTACAGTACAATAAACAGAACCCCAGTGCTTCGAGAAGCCTTTACTCTTCATAAGGCTGCTTAAAGAGCTGGGGTTCTATTTGCAGTGTCCACACCAGTATGCTGATCTTAAAATCGATGCCGTATCTAAATGAGTACTTGATTCTTCCTCACTCCATTTCTTTCTCACCTTTGAAAACTGCTAGTCCTGAGTTAGTTTTGGGCTGGCAGCGCCTCACCTGTGTTGCAAGATGACCAATAAGCAGCACTGAAAGTCATCAGAGTTCACAGACTGTGAAGGCAGCTGCTCACGGACAGACATAAGGCAATTCTACTGGGGGGGGGTAGGAGGAAGTAAGCTGTTGATTAACTAGAATCTGCAGCTTATCCATCAGGTAGGGAAATGGGCAGACTAGGTTGGTCAAACGGTCCTTATCTGCCTTCATATTCTGTGTTACTATGTTTCTCACTCGCCATCTTGGCAAGAAGAAGGCTGCAGCTGTGGCCAGTGATGACTGTTCAGGTGTGGGGATGGGGGGACCAAAGGGGACAGACCTAAGGAGATAAAATCATAATAAAAATTGTGAGACCTTCACCAACTTTCCAAAATGCTTACCAGTAAAAGAACACTCTAGGATGTTTTTCAAATGGCAACACAAGCTGGTGAGCCCTCTGTCTGCCATCTGACTCCAGGCATCAGCCAGCATAAAATTGCCTAAATAAGGCAGTGTGGTCATGTGGTTACTGAAATACTGGAGATTACAGATTTATAAGAACAAAAGAATATCACACAGAAGCTGGCACATGTGCCTATAGCAGCTGTCTCCTGCTTCTCAGTAGTTATATTTATACCCTTGAGGTACTTGAATGTTTCTATCATATCCCCTCTTTTCCTCCTCTCTTCCACTGAGTACATATTGAGGTCCCTTAATTTCTCCTCATAAGTCTTGTGTTGTAAGCTCTATACCATCTCATTTGCCCTTCTCTGGACCAGCCCGTTAATATACTTATGAAGGTGCACCCTCCAGAACTGCACACAGTACTCCATGTGAAGTCTGACTGTGCTTTTATATAATGGCATCACTACCTCCCTCCTTATGCTGGTGATACCCCTGCCTATGCACCCCAGCATGTCACTGGCCCGCCCAGCTGCCTTACCACTTTGACATTTTCAGGGCATCTGAAATAAGAACCCCCAGGTCCCTTTCCATCTTTGTGACTGTCAGCAACTCCACCCCCATCCTGTACCTTTCCCCAGGATTTATGTGTCCCAGGTGCATAATTTTGCACTTTGTTGAATTAAACTTCAGTTGCCAGTCCTCAGACCATTTCTCAAGCTTCCCCAGGTCCCTCCGCATTTTATCCACCCCCTCTGGGGTATCCACTATGTTACAGATCTTGGTGTCATCTGCAAACAGGCAGACCTTTCCCTTCTGTCCTACTGCAATGTCACTAATGAAGACAGTGAACAGGACTGGCCCCAGGACCATTCACTGCAGCACCCCTCTGGTCACCTCCTCTCCCCAGACTGTACCCCATTTACCACCACTCTCTGCCTCCTGTCTCTTACCCAATTTCTAACCCGCTTTACCACCCTTTCCCCTATGCCCAGCCTACTCAGCTAGTTTATCAGCCTCCTATGTGGGACGGTGTCAAAGGCTTTGCTTACATCAAGGTAAGCATTGTCCACTGCCCCACCCTGATTTACTTCCTTTGTCACCCAGTCAAAGAGATCAACCAGATTTGTCTGACATGACCTCCCCACTATGAATCCAGGTTGTCTACTGTTCTGACCTCCGATGGCTTCTACATGCCCCACTATCCTTTCTTTAACCAATGTCTACATGATCTTCCCCACTACTGAAGTGAGGCTGACTAGCCTATAGTTCCCCGCCTCCTTCTTACTGCTGGATTTCTATAGAGGGACCACGTGTGCCCTCCTCCAATTCTCTGGTACCACCCCTGTGTTGAATGACTCACTGAACATGGCTGCCAGAGGTACTGCCATTTCCCTTCACAGTTCTTTTAATATCCTTGGGTGTATGCCATCTGGTCCCCTCGCTTTGTCCACCATTAATTTATTCACCTTCTGCAGGATTCTTCTGCCTGTGAATGGGCCATTGTCAACCTCTTCATGCCTTTACAACTGCTGTGGCCCTTGCCTCTCCCCATCTTCTGTGAATACTGAACAGAAAGACATAGTGGATGTCTTGGGGGGGCACATGACAGTTCTTAGGCATGGTACTTTCACTTCCAAATACCTAAACAGCACATATAAGCAATCAACATTCGGCATTGAGAAATGCTTGTTTCTACTGATACAATCATATATTTTTTTGCTACCTTTATATAAACTTTTCCTGTGCATTTTTTAATTAACTTCTTTACTGGGGGACCCATTTTATAAGTGGAATAAGACACTCCAAAGTGTGGTTTATGGCCTGAAAAGAGCACTTCCGTGATGATAATGCACTGGGGCATGCTCTTATCAGGTCACAAATCACATCTCGTTGTGTCTTATTCCTTACATATATAATTAATAATGGATTTACCATGTGGTATGTGTATTGACTTAACAATTGTATAGCCTTTTTTGTATAATTTCTATTCTGATTAGTTGTACTATTTTTGATAATGATGTCATCACACTTAGGGCTATTTAAACAGTGATGTGTCTGTCTTTGTCATGCCTTCTGATGAAGGCTGTTTGCCGAAGTGCTGGGGCCATTTGGCTCTTGTTCTGTGCTGTGAGTGCTGGTTTTGCTTGGAGCTGTTTGTATACCTTGGACTGGCCATCCATTACTAGCACCTATCCTGCACTGTCTGTTCGTGGTTACACACCCTGGAACTGAAGTCATCAAGCCTCAGGCCACGAGAGTGCAGGCAGTTACGTATCTAAACCTACCTACCAATCTGACAGAGCTGCTTAGTTTCCTGGGCATCTGTAAGTACTCCCAACAGTTTATCAAGGAATATGCACAGCTATCCCTACCCCTGGTCAAATTCCTGAAAAAAGGACCAAATTTGGCAGTGTGGAGCCCACAGGAAGATGCCGTGAGAACTACAAAGGAGGCTGAGCTAGGCTCCCTACCTGGCCTTTCCAAAAACAAGTAAAGAGTTCTACCTTGAGTCAGGTCACATGGGACCTGAGCATCAGTGCAGTATTGTACCAAAAATATGACCAGGACAACCGATTTCTGGCCTATGCCAGAAAAGCACTCAGGAAAGTGGAAAGGATGTACTCAGAGTGCAAAAAGGCCCCACTTGCCACTATGTGGGTACTGCAACATTTGCCAATATGATCTGTGGAGAAAAGGTAACTGTGGAGACCTGTCACTAATCCTTGACTTACCTGGTAAGCTCCTGGATAAAGGAGGGGAGGGTGTCCAGCAGTATAACCTCATGAACCTTGGCCCTTCAGGGCCAGGGCACTGAAGTAAGGTATGTCAAAAAAAAGAAAAATACAGTAGCCCTGGGCTTAGCTGACCTCCACCCATGTGCAGACCTGGGACTGAAAGAACTCATCTGTGCCCCAACTGAGGAGCCACCCAACTCTAGGGATCATAGGCTTCTTCCTTATGATGAGTACTAACAACAACAAAACTGGAATGGGACCTGGGAGTAGTCATATCAGATGACCTAAAGGTAGGCAAGCAATGTGAGAAGGTAGTAAGGAGGGCTGGGGGGATACTGCGATGTATAGGGAGAGGCATCACCAGTAGAAAAACAAGAAGTTGCTATCCCTCTGTACAGATAGTTGGTGAGACCCCATCTGGAGTACTGCATGCAGTTCTGGAGACCCCATATCTGCAAGGACATGGACAGGATGGAGGCAGTCCAGAGGAGGGCAATTAAAATGGTGCAGGGTCTGCACCAGAAGCCATACTAAGAGAGACTAAAGGAGCTTAATGTGTCTACCCTCGAGGAAAGGAGGGAGAGGGGGGACATGATAGAAATGTTCAAGAACCTCAAGGGAATCAACAAAGTCCAAGAGGGTAGCATCTTTCAGAAAAAGAGGTGTGCAAGAACAAGGGGGCACAATTTGAAGATGGGGGAGCAGCTCAGAGGTAATGTAAGGAAGTATTTTTTCACAGAGAGGGTTGTGGATGCATGGAACGGCATTCTGGAGGAGGTTGTGGAGTCAAAAACAGTGGTGGAAAGGAAGTTCTAGGGGGTGGGGGTAGGAAGAAGTAGGCTGTTGGTTAACTAGGATCTGCAGCTTATCCATTAGGTAGGAAAATGGGCAGACTGAGTGGGCCAAGCGGTCCTTATCTGCTGTCGAATTCTATGTTTTTATGTTTCTATCTCATGCCAGTGGAGAGAGGAGTAAAAGAGGGATAGAAGTAAAACACTTGTTGCTGCTAAAGTACAGTAGGTAATCATACGCGAGCCCAGCATGAAAGCAAAAGCTGCAGACTGCAGCCATGTGGGAGATTTTGCTGTGTTCCAACCCAACCTGAAGCTGAATGGGAACCCTAGTTGAACTGGGAAGCCACTTAGCCCATACCACAGCCCAGTACTGATTACTTCCATACACTAGGGACTGTATCCCAGCACATAGTGTGTGGGGTGGTACGGACTGAGTTTCAGCTGCATAGCTGCCCTGCGAAAAGAGAATAGTTTGCTGCTGTGTTGGTCCTTATACAAAAAGATGAACAAAATGGGTGATTTGATACCTTTTATTTGACCAAAAAGAGATACACAGAATGTTTTAAGCTTTCAAACTACATAGAGTTCTTCATCAGAAAAATGGCAGTTATACAGAGAAATCACTTTAAGTACATGGATCAGAATTGGTAAAAAAAAGTTACACATAGGTATGACAATGTTGTTGTTTCATAAAAAGAGTAATTGGATATAAAACAGAGACAAAAAACAGAGATTAAAAAACGTCTTTGAAAACCTAGTTGGATGTAAATCTATCCCTCCCAGGATGGAATGTGATGTGGCAGCAGAAGGCCTATAAATTGTAGTTCCTAATTTCCTTCCTGAAAACAGACAGTAGACTGTGTGTGTGTATGTGTCTGTCTGTCTGTCTCATGGGAAGACACACACACACACACACACACACACACACACACACACTCAGTCTGCTGTCTATTTTTAGGAAGGCAATTAGGAATTGACAATTTCTAGGCCTTCTGCTGCCACATCGCATTGCATCCTGGGAGGGATACATTTACACATGACTAGGTTTTCAAAGGCTGTTTCTTATCTCTGTTTTCTGTCTCTTTTTTATATCCAATTACTCTCCTTGTGTATCAACAGAAGTGTCACACCCATTTCTGCTCCGTGTACTTAAAGTGATTTATTTGTATAACTGCCATTTTTCTAATGAAGAGCTCTGTGTAGTTCAAAAGCTTAAAACATTCTGTGAATCTCTTGCTGATCCAATAAAAGGTATCAAATCACCCATTTTGTTCATCTCTGTGAAAAGAGACAGTATTACCTGCTGTATGTGGGGGTCAGGAAAAGCCTTACTGGGACCAGAGACAACAGCCATCTGTCAGCTGACACCCTTCTATGCCACTGAAGATGGACAGCAGGAGAGAGAGCAAGAGAGTGAAACCAGTAAAAGGGAAGGACTCCCTGTGAACTGCATCGTTCCTTCTGTGCTTCAAGGGAGATCCCCTAGTCTGTGAAAACAAAGAGTAAACTCAAGGCTTGCCCTGCAACCACCCCCTTTGCATACCATAGGTGAAAAGCATTTACTGGACTTGGCTGTCAGCCAGTATTTATACATTCTCCAGTTGAGCTTTGAAAGCTTTTGGGTTTGGGGTTTAACTTAAAAGCATTTATTTAGTTAAGTGCACCACTGCTAGCCAACCTTGTACAATGTCACCAGGCCTACACCATTCCCACAGCTGGGTATACAGTGAAGTATACAGTATACACTGGGAGCTCTCTGGTAGTAAGCAGGGGTTTAACATTGGCACCAGTGGGGCGAGGGTAGCACTCCCAGTAGAGTAGGGCTAATGCAGTCTAGTGTACTGTGCATGTGTGGTTTAGGGGTGATCAACTTTATTTTAGACTGAGGCTGGAAGGACACCGGAAGCACAGCCTGAATGCAAATATTTGTTTTAGCTACACCTTGGAGAGTGACAGATGATCAGCCCCAGGTATATAAGTTAAGCCTGGACTGTCACTTGAAGAACAGCCAGGATTATTCCCTAGTGCTCCTGTTACCTAACCTTCTCTTTTTCCTTGGGTCCCTGTTTCTGACTCTAATAAGCCTATTTTGTTATTGGTTCACAATTCCTGACTTGTTTGCGTATTATTACTTGTGTGCATATTATTAATAGAGTGCTAATAGTTGTATTTTTAGTTAAACTGTTGTTGCTTCACAGGTGGGGTATTACTGTGGGGAAGTACTGCATCCCAGGGGGTTGTACCATAATGACATCAGGCCCAAATGAACTAGTCTATGGGTGGAGGCACCCCACAAATAACCAGAACCCTGTATACAACCCCCCCAATCAGGAATTTAATGACTCGGGACCCTAAGCCTTGTGTGAGCACACATGGAAGAGGTAGTGACAGAGATATCTATGGTGACCCAATTACAGTTGCTTATTGGAACCTTTCAGAACATCATGATGTTTTGTGGTTCTCCCATCCCTAACCAAAGCACCCAGTCTTATTTTCCTAACCTGCTGAATGTAAGTAGTGTTATATTTTTCTAGTATTATGGGTACTGCTGTGAGCCATCTTCCTACAGAAGCTCCTACTCTCAGGCTCACAATCGTGTTTGTCACATTGGTGCTGAGCAGCAGCCGTGGGAAGGTGCATCACTACTGAAGGCTCATATATGTAATCCTCTAGATCTGGAAATGCTAAGACAGACAGGGTAGATATTGCCTTTGGTAGTGTCAAGTGGATCACCGGGAAAATAAGTGTGCCAATCTGGAATCATGGGGAATTAATTATGTGTGCTTTCGTCTTATCAAGGAAGCAATCCTTACACTGGAGTCAGCACAGCCTCCATGCTCCAAGCAATAAAGCAGCCTTTTATCTTTTTTGGAATATTAGATTATGCTCACATTTTAATAAAACACCATTGGAGAGGCACTGTTTGCAGTTGGCTGCTTCGTTGTTGGCCTTTCTGAATACAAATCAGCTCATATGATATGCCCAGGGCTTGCTATTGCTCTGTGCTGGTGTTCTGTTATTTTGACTTTCCTTGGTCCCAGTCCAGGGCTTGATTTTGTGGAGCACATGTTAGATTCCACTTTTTCAAAACCTGTTCATTGCATGACCTTTAACAACAGCATAGTGATGATCAGGGACTGCCAGACTACCATATCACTATTTACCTGCAATTCATCTAGGAGATCTTCTCACTGTTTTTTGTTTTTGTTTGCTTTAATTGAACTGCTCTGCTAAATATTTTGCATTAAATCAAAACTCTCTGTCCTTTATGGCACATTGATCTCTTGAAAAGCAGCTAACTACTTTAGTAGTACCTTTCATAAACTGCTCACAGTTTTTCTGATTGTGTTAGCATGTTCCCTTTTAGTGTGGAACAGAAATGGTGTTATACTGTATTAGGTTTGCCCAGAATCCAGCTGAGGGAATAAGATTCATTGGATTTTAGACTGTTTTTGGATTTAGGATTTTTGGAACTGAAGACCAACAATCCTAAAAATTGCTAAATCCAACTTGAATTTATTTCTAAAATCTGATTCCAGAATTCAAAATCTGATTCTGATTGCATGCAATAAGTGATAACCTGTACTTTTTGTGTGCTTGCATTTTTAGGATTTTGGATTTGGATATAGATTTTCCAAAATCCTAAAAAAAAAATGATTAGTGTGGCATGCCATGCAAACCAGGAATAGCATGATCCGACTGGGCAGGAACCCTCTGATCACCCATCCTGTAGTGCAGTATGTGGCCTGTTGGTCTAATGGACCCCCAACCCCTGATCACCCCTCCTGTAATGCAGTACACTGGCCTGGTGGCCCAGCCCCAATCACAGTTTACCATGGCCCTTCCACCCCCTTTCATCCCACTTGCTCTGGATCCTCCACTCCCAAACCCCCAGCCCCTTGCACCATAACGGACCTGTCACCTATGATGGTGACTGGCACAGCCCATTTGATCACTTGTGATGATGCTCACCACCTTAGCTGGCCCTCCATTTCAATTACAGGGAGAGATCACACACCTACTAGCTGATATTACAGTGGGCATATGATTGCTCCCTGTGATTCAGATTGTGTCAGCCAAGGTGGTGACTGGAGGGTCTCTGCCAGTTGCTGTAGCACGTAAAAGGTCCTCTATGGTATGAGGGGCTGGAGGGGCTGAAAACTGTTTGAATACTGCCCCTGGGCAAGCCATGTGCTATTTGCCAATCAGCCCTACTGTGTGTCCAGTACACAAGGCTGGCTTGGAAAATGAGGGTCCTGTTCTTTAAAGAGTGTGTTTCACACCAAAATAAGCTTTATAGCTGGCCCGGTGGTGCTGAGGGTTGAGGAACTGGATGCCACACCTCGTGTCGTGCCAGCAACCCGGGTTCGAGAACGAGCCCAGATGCTGGGGGTCGGCAGGGAGGGAGTAGGATTGAGCATTGGAGGACAGCTCTCCTCTCCCTGGGGTGGGATCTGGGGCATCCCAGTGCAGTAGTGGCCTCTAGTGATGACCAGAGGTGCCACCGATGCTGCGAGCATGTTGGGATGCGCGCGATGGGCGTCCATGTTTGGCGTGTTGATATCATTGCACGATTGCGCATAGGGGTAGAAGAAAAAAAATACCTCAACATGCTGTATGATGGCCAGTTGTGTGGTGCTGCCCGACTCCTTCCCTGGATGCTCCTTGGATCGGGACCCTCCCGGATCCTGCGGTGGTGGCTCTGGTGTGTGCCTGCCGTGGTAAACTTAGCTGTGTAGGTACCAAAAAGGGTAGAGCTTGGGGTTTGGGAAGAGCAAGGGGCTGTGTGGCCGGACTGGATTGGGGAGGAACCATTTGTAACACCTCCCCAACCGTAAAGGAATGAGAAAATATGTAACTAAAAAAAAAAAAAGCTTTATAAAACACAATTTAGTAAACTGGCAATGTCACAGACTGGTGCTCCCAGAACTCAGTCAACACTGTGCTACTATTTCTTATGACCCTTCAGATGCCTGAATGGTCGCCTCAATATGTTGCCACCACCCAGCTTGACTCTCACTCAAGGTATCTTTAGGTCAGAATCCCACCATAGCCATTGCTCACACAGTACAGTGACCTTTCTCAAGGGGCAAATGGCCCACAACTTTTGTCACTGCTGGGACCCACTGTCATCAACCCCGTGTTAGACACAGCTGTGCTTTGGACAGTTTAGTTGTGTGTCTTTTCAGAAATGGAGCATGAACTTGCCAATTACCCCATGTTATCTATACCTTTAAAAACACAGTCAAAGAAAGCATGAAGTATATAAAAATAATATTTAATACTCCATGATATTTACATATGGTACAGGATAATACATGCTAAAGACTCTGGGGAATACTGTACACTACAGGAATGGAAAACAAACATTTGAACTGATAGAATTCATATTGAATAACACTCATTAGCTCAACTAGATTCTAAGAAAATAATTTAATGTTACCCCCAAATGGGATCTCTTGAGTCATAGCAGACTGACTAAAGATGATGCAGGCTCCAGTCTCGAAATATGACTAACTTTCATAAGCCCTTGAGCCACAGAAATATCTGTGCCAGGCTAGACTCTTCACATGCATCATCTGCTCTGCCTCTCTGACATCACACCTTGGACATTCCTTTGCTCTTTGAGCCTACCTCCAAGACAGAACTGGTCCAAGCTGGTTATGTGGATTCAGTCTAGTTTCACTGGCCCCATGGCTCATGGCTCTGCAGGGTGTGTTTGGCCTGCCAGTCATCTGTGTAAAACCAAAACATAGTCTTTTCAATCAAAGGGGCCCAGCTATCCATTCCCAGCCTGCTTCCCTCTGTGAGAACGCAGGAATGCCCAAACAAAAGCCAATTTTAGTTGAATGGCTTTATGCCCAGAACAGCAACAATGGAAAATAATTTGTTTTTTACAGTTCCCTCAGAGCTCTGACATCAGCTAAAATATTTTATGGAAAAAATAGATTATTAAACAAATTTGCATTGGTATCACATGCATCCATTAACCTTTGCTTTAATTTTCTTCCAACAATTGCTGATTATTAAATATATTGTTTTTGTTTTAACATGAGCTTTATCCTGTTTAACCCATTTACGCTAGTCCAGCATGTAAAGATTTCCTGTGACATCACTTTTTATTGCCAGTCACAGGAAATGATTGTCATGCCACAAATGCAGGAGGATTTTTAGATTGCAGCTCAACCATAGGAATTGTAATAGTTGGGCTATGTGAGGCAGCATACTTCTTTAGGTTATACTTTTACATTCACTATCAAGTAATTATGATTATTATCGTTATATGTATTAAATACACTTGAACATGATATAGTCATTCATATTGCACCACACAGGTTATAGAGTGCATGTTAGTTCCGACTGTCAAAGAGTCAAATATCACACATGTGCAATAGTATAGATTGCACAGTGGGCAGGGGGGAGAGATGTTGCACTCCTCTCAGTCCATATGCACATGATTATGACAATGGTTGCTGTTTTTATTTTATTTATTTATTGGAGAGAATCGGAATTACAATCCTTTGAGTCACAGACTCCTTTGCAAAGGCTCCACGTCAGTACAGAAAGAACAAACATAACATTTACTGGTATTATACATAGGTACAGTATATACATTGCGTCAAGGATCCTAATGTGGATTTTTGGCTTTAGCTGTGACCAAAGGTAGATTCCAGATTTGGGGGGTCCTAATTGAACCCTGAGTCAGATTTTGAATACATTGTGATTGTGGACCTGAGGATGTTGTCAGGGGTAAGGTTGGGCCTATTTATCCCTGTCATTATGGATTTACTACATATGTTGGCGATAGATAGACTGCTAACAATGATCATCCCTTTGTGTTTTGGAGATGATGGAGGCATACCGGTTGCATTCACAGGTGGCTGATACAAGGAGGAGGTCCTTGAGGGCAGATTTTAATTGGCCAAGACTAGGGGCTAGGGAGATAGAGGCTGGTATGCTGTTTAGCCACAGAGGAGCCCAGTATCAGAAAGACCTTTGTCCTAGGGCTGTCCTACAGTGGGGGACTAGGAGAGAGGTGCCAGTGGTGCATCTAGGGACCCTTCTGTGGGAGATAGTCTGGATGAGGGGGGGAGGAGGCCTTTGGGTGCTAGATTCATGAGAATTTTTTTTGCTTGGAGGGTGGTGTGGTATTTAAGCCTATCTTCGGAGGTGAGCCAGTTAGCACGTTTGTCAAGTTCACATGTGTGGGTGTCTCTATCACTCCCAGTGACCAGTCTGCAGGCTTTATTGAGTGCAATGTTGATGCTGCATAGGGCTGTTTGGTCGCCAGAACCATAACTAATAATGCCATAGTCGACCAAAGATAGGACTGAGGAAGTTACAGCGAGATGTAGGGCCTGCAGAGGTAGGCAATGCTTATGTCTGTATAGGATTCCCAATCTGGTGTTTACAGCAGAGGAAAGGTGTTGGACGTATATGTGGTAGGTAAGGGAGGTGTCCAGAGTGATACCCAGGTATTTGAAGCAGGAGACCTGTTCAAGAAGGAGACCCTGGGAGTTTGAGATGAGTAGTGGAGCATTGCTGAGTGGGCCTTGGCGGTGGGCAAAGATCACCGACTTCGTCTTGTTGTAGTTGAGTACTAGGCAGTGCTCATGAAACCAGGATTCAGTTTCACTAAAAAAGCCTTGTAGGGCTGATTGTAGGAGGTTAGGATAGGGGTGTTTCCAAAGCAGTACTGCAAGAGCTTCCCACTGCATGATTGAGGGAGGGAGTTTAGGAATAGGGTAAAGAGCAATGGACTGAGAATGGACCCTCGGGGGACACCCGATTGGACTGGTCTTTCGGAGGAAAGGGTGGCATTAATTTTAACCTGTTGTGTTCTGCCAGAAAGGTATTCCTTAAACCAGGAGGTGGTCTCAGGGGAGAAATGTAGAGAGGGAGGGGCATGGAGCAGAAGTGCTGGACTGACGGTATTGAATGCTTTGGTCAAGTCGATGTAGATTGCTCCTGCTATGGACCCCTAGTCCAGGGCCTCCTGAATGTATGAGGTACATTCCAGGAGGGCAGTGGTGGTGCTGTGCCCCCTCCGGAACCTGTGTCGTTCATGGCAGAGCAGTGAGTATTTGGTTAAGTAGTCGGTGAGCTGGTCCGACACAGTTTTTTCAAGCGCCTTTGGGGGGGGAATCAAGATGGGTCGGTAATTGCTGGTGGAGGTGGGATCACCACTTTTACAGTAAGTATGGGGGTAATTATACCTTTTTTCCATGGTGGGGGAACTGGCTGAGGCATAGTGACCACTTAAGGATTTTGGTAAGGTGTGGCAGGGTTACATCCAGAGTTAGCCTGAGCATTTTGAGGTCAGTGTAGTCACTGCTATAGCATGCATTCATCAAGGCACTGGTGAGGTAGCGTTTAGCCTCACTGCAGGAGATGGTTCTCAGCTGTAAAGGTGGAGGGGCTGCGGTGGCAGAGGTGTCTATGAGGCCGTTAGGAATTTGGTTGAAGAAGTTATGTGGGAGGATGTGACTGAGGTCTGAGAAGGTGGTATTAAGGGCATTGGATATGGCAGTGGTGTCCAGGGTGAGGGCTCCGTCCACTAGAATCTGTAAGGGTGCCAGAGAAATGGTTTTCCTGCATAGTTCTTTTATATTGTTCCAGAATTTTTTCCCTGAGCCCCAAGTGGTGGTGAGGGCATGTTTGTAATAAGTGGCCTTGGCTAGCTGGATGGCCCAGGTACATTTGTTTCTGGCCTCTCTGTAGAGTTGTCTGTCCTGGGGTAGCTGTGAGTCCAGGGCTCTATGCCAGAGGTTGTCTCTATGGTACATCAGATTAAGCAGGGACTGTGAGATCCAGGAGGAATCCCTGTTTTTTAAAATATGCATTGCGTATGGGGCAAAGATGTCACAGGCAGCATTAAAGATGGTGATAAAGGAGAGGAGGGTAATATCAACAAAGTAAGCATCATGGATGGGTGACCAGTCACAGGAGATTAGGTATGATTTCAGGCGGGAGAGGGCACCTTTTTTGAGGCACCTTTGGACTGTAACTTTAGCTGGGCTAGGTGGGAGTTTATTTGACCACCAGCAGGTGACCGGGGAGTGGTCACTTAGCGTGTCAGGAAGCACTTTAACCTGGGTGAGGTTATTGGGGTGGTTTGTGAGGATGAGGTCTGTAAGAGTGTAGGATCCAGTTCTGGGGTCAAGTCTGGTGGGGGAAAGGACCACCTGAGTGAGGTCAAAGGCTTGAACAGCGTCTTTGTAGGTGGCAGATGTGGGGGATAGCCAATTTACGTTGAAGTCTCCCATTATAATTAGCTCACTATTAGGAGAGTGATGGGTGAGGCTGGAGAGTATTGAATCAAATGCTGGCTTTTGATTGTTGGGGGGGGATGTAAACTGCCACAATGTATAGTGTTTTTCCATGATTGCCAAGTGTGATCTTAATATCAGTGGACTGGGCACCATGGGTCGGAGGGGGAAGGGAGACCGGTAGGGCTTGCAGGATGGTTTTGATGTAGATGGCACACCCACCTCCCCTTTTGCATAGTCTGTGTGTTAGAAAGATGGTGTAGCCACTGAGGGTAACAGAGGCATCAGGGATGTTTTTTGAGAGCCAGGTCTCTGATAACACTAAGATGTCAGGGGTGTGTTGAACGATCCAGCCCTGGAGAGGGGTAAATTTACTTGGGAGGCTGCAAATATTGAGGGAGGCTAGTTGCAGGCTGCCTAGCTTGCCCCCTGTTATAGTCCCAGGAGTATGTGGCCCTGGGTTAGGATGCACATTGCCTGATAGTAGGAGGAGGAGGAGGGCAAGACGGAGAAAACCTTTCTGTAGTAGCTTGGGTGTAAGGCGATTGGCGTGAGGAGAAATGCGGTTTTTGGAGGGTCCTACATGTATAGAAAGGGTGCTTATGAGATGGGCTAGTAGTGCTGGGTGGAGTGAGGAAAGGGGGCAGAGTGTGGGGTGATCAGAGGGCATGAGGGAGGTGAGATCCTGGGGTCAGGAAGGACGTGCCGTGTAGGTCATGATAGTCAGAACTTAGGGGAGCACAATAAGTGGGTAAGCAGGGAGCCAGACATTGGGGTCCCATGTATGCAGCTCTTTGACTGGGAGAGTGGAGGATGGAAGTTTAGAGAAAGGCAGCAGTGTGGCAATAGCAACAAGCTTCTGCTGGAAGATAAGCATGTTGTTCTAGGGAGAGGTTAGGAATTGGATGGGATGGTGGCTACTAGTGGTGAGAGAGTATAGGCTGCAGTGGTAAAGCGGGTTAATTGGTTATTACCGATCACGTGAGCTTCACTATATAGTACTATCATTGCCAAGGGTGGTGGTGGAGGTGGTGTGGCAGCCAGCGCGCGGAGCACCAGCGGGGCTAACAGAGCTGTGTGTCAGCAATCAGGCGAGAAGCAAAGCTACCAGCTCCTCCGATGCTTCTGTGGGTCGGTCCGTACCTTCAGCGTTTTGGCGTGTGGGGGAGGGCAGCTTCTGGACCCTCACGACCTCCCTAGTAGTGACCCAGCTGTGGACAAGGAGAGGGAGAGGGAGAGAGCATAGATTATATCAGAGGTAAGAGGCTTGGGGGAGGGCCAGCTTAAGCACCTGATTTGCCCATTGCCCACTTTACAGCAGCATGCGGCCATTTTTTTCTCTGCACAGGCTATGCCTGTTATAATCAGACTAACATGTGCTCATGAAAGGAAATCAGCATCACCTACAAAGAAACAACTGAAATTAGTACTTTCTCTGCAGGTCACCAGTTGACAGCTGTTGTCACTGTACTGGCAAGGTTCACACAGGACTGAGTCCCATTTCCAGTCTTGAGCTTTTTAAAATCAAGCCCCCGGAGGACATTGCAATTCCACATTAGCATAGCATGTCATTACTCATATGATACAACAGTTGTATTTTCTTTAAGACAGCTTTCACCTTTTTTGTGAAAAGTGCAGTTATGGAGTTAGAAAAAGTAATTCTTAACAGATTGAATTTAGTGCAAGACTGTGTGAATAACTGTGAGAATATGGGAGGCAGTATATCGCAGTGGTTTAAGGCTCTGAGCTGCAAATCTGGAGACCTGGGTTTGAATCCCACTGCCCCCACTTGCATACTGTGTGACTCTGAGCAAGTCATTTAACTTCCCTGTGCTCCCAAGTAGCACCTGTAAACAAGCTTTCAGCTTAGTATGTCTCTGATGGTTAAACAATCGGGGGGGGAGGGGAATTGTAACATTGCTGATTGCCTTAACTCCACCTTTTCCAATCTTAACGCAGTCCTCCTGAACAATTTCTTTGACCCTATTCCAGCTATTCCTAAGCCCAACCTTCAGCACCTCCTATTCTACCTTAGGGTCATTACAATGCAGGAGGCAAAAACCTACCTCTCCAAAGCTCTCAGTGGCTATTACAAGGACTCTTGACATGAAAATTCTTCACCTGGTCCTTGACACTGTCCTCTCCCCCCAACCCTCAACTGACCTCCTTAACCGTTCCCTATGCCTGGGGCAGTTCCCAGCCACCTGGAAGACTGCTACAATTACCCCAATACTAAAAAGTGGAGACAGCACCAACCCCAACAACTATTGGCCCATCTCCATCCTCCCCCCCTCAAAAGCCCTCAAAAAAATCATGGCTGACCTACCTGCTTGCCCACAATTTGCTACGTCAGGGAGCAACATGGCTTTAGATCTGGCCATAACAAAACCACAGCCCTCACAGAATTCTCTAATTTCATTCACTCTGCTCTGGACAGAAAACATCTTGCCAGACCCATCTTCGTAGACCTCTCAAAAGCCTTCGATATGGTCTCCTACCCTCTCCTCCTAAACATGCTTCACCTTACCAGTCTATCACACTGTCCCCTCTCCTGGTTCACCAGCTACCTCACTGCTAGATCCCAATGTGTCAAGATAAACAACACCCTATCTACCACCCTGCCTGTCCACTCTGGGGTCTCCCAGGGTTACATTTTGGGCCCTCTGCTTTTCAGCATCTACTTAAATGCCCTACCCAAATCCTGATCCGATAACTTACTGCTATACAATGAGGACACGGTCCTCTATGCCTCACACCCCAGCCCCGCTATCCTACAGTCCTCCCTCCAAGACTCTTTCAACCAGATTGAAAGCTGGTTCACAGACCACAGACTCGTTGTCAACATCAAGAAAACAAAGGCCATGCTCTTTGCCCACCGGCAGAGCAAGACCAAGGACGCAAAACTAAAAATCCTCTCCCATGCTCACCTCCCACTGGAACAGATCCATTCCTATTTATTTATTTATTTATTCATTTCAGATTAACACCTTTGAGCCAAAGGCTCTTTTACATAGGTTCCACGTCAAAGACATCTGAGGGGTTAGGGTACAGTACAGAAAGGTTGGTAATATACAAATATACAGGTAGCAAAATCATACAGTCATAACAAACGAAAGTTTTATATATAACAGCATGAGGGTGAGTTTTTTCTTTTTTCTTCTTTTTCTTTTTTTGCACGTTAATTGCACAAGATTGTAAAAAAATGGTGCAGCCAGAGGCATTGTCAAGCAGTGAGCTGTATCTGAGTACCAGAGCCTAAATGTGCTGGTTCACAGCAGTGTCAGGAGTGGAGGGAGCTGGTGGGATAGTAGGGAAATGGAGTGAACAGGAGAGCAGGGGTGGCAGGTGAGGATTGAAATAGGGATCTGGAGGAGGATAGTAAGGGGGTGGGAGAAGGAAGGCATAATAGGAAGGAGTGGAGGGCAGGGAGGAGCAGGGGAAAAGGAGGGGAATGACCAATGGTTAGGCAACAGGCACAGGTAGCTTGGAAGCCGCAGTATGTGAGGGCAGGGGAATGGGAGATGGCAGTGAAATGGGGAAAACCTAGGATTAGGTGAAACAGTCACAGGAGGCTGTGGTAACAAGGTAGTCCCAGAGCTTGCGTTTAAACGGGCCAAGAGTAGCTGTGTCAGTAATTTCCCTAGGCAGGAAGTTAAAACATTTTGGGGCTCTGAAGGCAAACGACTACTGCCCTTGTGAAGTACAACACCCAGGGACTTGGAAGGAGGATTTGTCTGAGCTTCTGGTGTGGCATAGCTTATGTGAGGGGATAAGGAGATTCTGCACTCTGGGGAGGCAGTAGTCCAATGAAGGCTTTGTTTACTGTGAGACTGGTATGGTAGAAGATACAGCCATCCAGCTACAGTCAATCTGCCTGTTCATAGAGGTCACAGGTATGCGTCCAAGGTGCAGCCCCTACAAGGAGTCTGCAGGCCTTATTTAAGGCCACGGATAGTCTACTTAATGCAGTGACAGTAGCTGCACCACAGATCACCAGCCCGTAGTCAATTAACAAAACTATGGAGCTTTGGATGGCTATTCTGAGGGCTTGCTCAGTGAGGCAGTGTTTATGCCTATAGAGGAGACCAATCCGGGTATTCACTGATTTGGCAACAAGGTCAGTGTGGTTAATGAAAGACAGGGTGGGGTCCTGGGTGACACCTAGGTACTTGAAGGAATGGGTCTATTCAAGAGCAGTGCCTGAGCAATTCCTGATTGTCAGACGCACTGACCGATGCTTGCTGTGGGTGGAGTGGAAAAGCATTGATTTGTTTTTTTTGTAGTTAAGCACACGTTTCCTTTCAAGGATCCAGTCTTCTACTTTCATGAAACTATCCTGTAGTTGCCCTACTAACTGTGCACAATCAGTGTTCTTTGTGTAGATTACTCGTCGTCTGCATACAGCAGAACTTGTACAGATCAGTAGTCGGGGAGCTTGTTGATAAAAATGCTAAAGAGCAATGGTCCCAGGATTGACCCTTGAGGTATACCTATAAATATCAAGGCCTTACCCTTGACACCACCCTCTTCCTTCCTTGCCCATATTAACATTCTATCCTCAGCCATTAATGCCTGCATCGGCCTTCTCTACCAGCACAAGGACTGCCTACCACTAGAAGCACTCAGTCTAGCTGTCACCTCTTCTGTCCTCTCACTCGTTGACTACGGGCTCCCTATCTACTCAGCCACTGACCACATCACCCTAAACAAAATCCACCTGGCTATTAACAAAGCATGTCGACTCCTCCTAGGAGCAGACAAATGCTGCCATATCTGCACATTGTATGCCCTCACCATCATTCTCACCCTGGAGGAAAGACTGCAGTATCAAACTTGTCTCCTCACCAAAAAAAATTCACCTGGGGTTGTCCCCATGGGTGTTTCTGCCTCCCTATTCTCATGCTACCCCCCAGCAGCCACTCATTCCACCAACAAACATGAGTGGACCATGCCCAGGTTCAGGACCTCCCCAGCTCAGCAATCCTTCCCTTATATAGCCCCCATATGGTACAATGAGCTCCCCCGGCCATTACCTCCATCTCCAAATTAGGTCCCTTTAAGACTGCCCTAAAAAAACACAATCTCTCTTTGCATCATTGCCAGTATAACTGCTAATCCTCCTCCCAGGCCTAGCCTCCCCCCCCCCAGAGCAACCCTAGGCTGGTCCTTGACAATGTCTTCTTCTAGACAGCACCCATTAGCTCAGATCCCCAGCCTACAGGTCCACTGACTTTTCTCAAGCAAACCTACATGCCAACATTGGGCTACGCTGTCTATACCAATGTTTACTACTCCCAATTGTTAGTACTGCTGAACTGTATCAATGCATGGTACCACTACCCATAGCCACCAACTGTATAGGACAGCTATCGATTCTGGTCACTGTATACTGCTATTTGACAATGTCCCTGAGGCTGCACTTGCTCTGTAACTGTACCATTTGTGTCTCCATTCAATGCCCTAGCTACTACATGTATAGGTCAATAGCCACTTTAGTTACTGTATGTAAAATACTCAACATCTTTCTATCTAAGCTGTGATTGTTATACTACTGTCCTGTCTCATTGTATGAACGATTATGTTGACGCGGAGCCTTTGTAAATGAGTCTATGACTCAAAGGGTTGTAATTCCTATGATTTGTTAAATTTAATTAAAATTCAAATTAAAACATGTTAGGCACAATCCAGTGACATTATCAATAATGAAAGGTATGAAGAATTCCACTGTGCTCCACATGAATAACCTACTGTATATAATTGATTGTGAATTAAAACAAATTGGCCCAGATATTCAAAAGGGTTGCGCATGGCGCAACCCACTGATGCTCCCTGGTGCGATATTCAAAAGGGAAAGTGCGCAGCATAATCTCGGGCGCGCTGGAGCGACATTAGTAATGGTATGCAGGCACAGGTGGGGGCGGCGTATGCATATTCTGCACAGCCCGATATTCAGCCAGGATGTGCGGAGCCATGCATGCGCAACCCCTACCTGCGCCAGCACAAAGTTGATCCAAAAAAAAAAGGAACAACGAATGGCCACCCACAGGTGAGCTGCCACATTGCAAGGTGCAACACAGCAGCTGCCACCTGTGGATCCCATTTACATTTCTGGAATGTGTAGTACGGAATGGGCTGTGCACCCATTGGCTAACGCTGTGGACCAATGGGCATACAGCCCTAACGACGGTGTCAGTCGGCGGGCAGGCGGTGGGTGCTGCCACCGCTTGACCAGGGGAGTGGGGCAGTGGGGATCAGTGGGGAGGGGGGTCCACTAGACCACCAGGGATGATAGGTTTCTTCTAATTCTACCTCAGCCCGCGATCAGGCAGACAGGTCCACTGTACCACAGGGATGATAGGATTTATCTTTTATTTACTGCAGCCCGCAATCAGGCAGGCAGCAGTCCACTGGATCACCAGGGATATTGGATTCATCTTTTATTTACTTAGCCCGTGATCAGGTGGGCAGCAGTCCACTGGGCCACCAGGGATATTGCAGTCATCTTTTATTTACTTAGCCCGCAATCAGGCAGGCAGTGGTCCGCTGGACCACCAGGGATATTGGATTCATCTTTTGTTTACTTAGCCCGTGATCAGGCGGGCAGCGGTCCACTGGACCACCAGGGATATTGGTTTCATCTTTTATTTACTTAGCCTGCGATCGGGCGGGCAGTGGTCCACTGGACAACCAGGGATATGGGAGTTATCTCTTTTTTTACTGCAGCCCGTGATCGGGCTGTGGGACACATTGCCACATTGCAGGGGGTGTTGGTCCCGATGATGCTGGCCTGCAGGGCGCCAGGCACAAGTCGCCGGGATCGGAGCATCTGCATGCAATGATAGATGATTATGCAATGGCTCCATTTGCGCTGATACATTATGGTCCCATTTGCATGTCAACTTTTGAATATCGCGTTGAAGGGCGCTCTTGCTAATGGAAATTGGCGCTTAGCGCATCCCAATGCTCCACTCTGGCCACTGGTGCTGGCGCAGTGCCACTGCGCCATGCACACTGCGGGTGGTCAGGGTGCGATATTCAACAATGCTGAGCCATGGCGCAGCTCCGTTGAATATCGCCTGGTCAATGCCCCTGCGCAGCCAAGTTGCACTGTGCCCAGGCTTGCACCACAGCCTGGCGCAGTTTGAATATCTGGGCCACTGTGTCTTGTGTCTTTTCAGCACCCTTGTTACATTATTGTTATTATTATTATTATTATACTGAAAACAGGTCCCTCTCAGACAATCAGATTGCACAGCTGCTGTCTAGCTTTTCTGACAGTGGAGGCTTACCATTAAATGGGCAGTATGCAGATCCCTGCATTCACAAATGCCTATTATCTCACTGCATTCAATCACTGTAGTAGAGCTCTCATTAAAAACTAACAGGGGGGACATCTGGTGATGCAACGAGCCCAATGGCTGCCTGTATAATTTGCTAATCACTAGCCATCCGAGCACTAAAAAGTTACTAAAACATCTATTAAAGTGCTGCTATAGTTGGCTGACATGGGGAGAACAAAAAAAGAAAGATCTTGCCTTAACTCCCAGGCGTACCATGCCTCAGAATGAAAAGCAGCTTACTAGCCCTTCTCCTTCACAGTCCTCCCTGCAGACTGCCTCCGGAGAAGATGACTCCGATTCGGAGACCACATCGACCTTTACCAAAGCAGACGGAAAAAGAATGCTTAGTATATTACATGGCATCGACTCCAAAATATCCTGTTTGCAGACTGATTTTAAGAAACTGGAGAATCGTACCACTGTGGTAGAATCACACATGGAAACACTTCAAAATGAGCATATGGCATTTGGGAGATCACTGGCTTTTTTTACATCGGAGAGAAAGAGTTGACACAGAGGGCAGAAGATGCAGAAGCCAGGGCTCGACGGAACAATATATGAATATTTGGAGTTCCAGCGGGTAGAGAACAGGATGATACGATCACATATTTGGAATCCTGGCTGCAACAAGAACTCTCCCTACCAGAGAATTTTGAATTCTCCATTGAAAGGGTGCACAGAGTCCTCACTCCCAGACCCAAAACAGGGACTTCCCCATGCTCATTAGTGTTCAAGTTTCTTAAATTTACCACAAAAGAGAAAATCCTCCACCTGGCCTGGGGTAAGAAAGATTTAAACCTCGATGGACAAAAGGTATACTTTGATCAGGACTTTCCCCCATGCATGATGAATAAGAGGAAAAAAGTCCTTCAAGTAGTTAAATTATTAAGGGAAAGGGGGATAAAAGCATATCTTCGATATCCAGCCAAACTGTGGATGCAGGATGCTGAAGGAATTCAGATTTTTGAAAGTCTGCTGCAGGCTACTCCAGTTCTGGAATGATTGGGGATTGCCATTCCAGATACCAGTGAAGAGAAAGCGGAGCAGGAGATTGAAAATCTGCTGTGGGGTATGACACCAGAGGGAGACATCCTCAGAGAAGAAGATATGATTCTCTGTTACCATTACACACTGATGTGATTTGGTGGATCCTCCCACACAATTTACCCCCTTGAAATTCTGGGAAATCTCTAGGTGTTTGCAGGTTTGAACTCACCTCTGGGATCTCTGCTGAAGATGGGCTTTTCCTCCTCCCCTGACTATCTCGGAAACTGGCTGGGCTAATCTGCCTGAATTTATGCTGGAAGTTTCAGGAGGCCTGTGAGTGCGTGGCCCCTCATTTCCAAAGGGAGGAACTATTTGTTGCAGGGACAAGTTTTACCTGGGGGTGCTGATGGAACGGACCTCCCAGAATGGTTCACCCATATTTTGGTTCCCAGTGGCTACAAATAATCATACACCCAAATGAAGGGATCTGGTTAAGAATCAAGTTTCCCTATGGAACTTAATGTCTTAATTATGTCTTCCCCTTTCTTCAGGGGAAGAGGTTTCATGGCTTTGTTACGCTTTTAGATAAGCTTTACTAATAGTTTATGGTTGCACCTGGGAATTAATCTTGAGCTAACAGGGACTACGATGCTATTCGTTCTCTCATAGGCCATTAAGAAGGTTTAACAATTTTGTTAGTAGAAATGTATCTGTGTGTTTAATAAAGCCAATTCTGGGGTGCAAAAGGTTTTGATTTTTACTGGAAGGAAATTGACTGGGCTCGATTTTTCCTCTCCATAAGTTATATATCATCACTTGATGTAAACAAAATTTTGAAACGATTAATGGTTTAAAGGCATATATTTTTTCTATAAGTATGGCCTCAATTATTAAAAGTACACAATCCGGGGCTGACAGCTGGTTTGGGACTCATCCACTGGTCGCCCCGTTAGAAGGGAAGGCATGTTTCTACTGATGGCATTTGGTAGAAACCCCTTGGCCCATTGCATACCGCACTGTTCAAATATACCTGAAGACTCTGTCTTCATGACCTCCTTTGCAGCTGCAAAGGGGTGCAACTGGGCAATTAAGTTTGTCCCTTGGGCGTAATTCCACCAACCACGCCCAGGTCCTTTAGACCATTTGTGTTTTTGCTTATAAATCTTTAGTCTCCTCTTGAGACTACTCTCATCTCATGTTCTATATACGATATTGGTGTTTTATTTTCACTGTATTACACCTTTATATTTTTTGTTTGTCTTTTATGTTAGTTGGGGGATTCACTGGAGGAGGAGGGAGAGAAGAAGAAAGATTAAGGGTTGAATACCTACAATTTAAAAATGGGTTCACTGAATATCTGTACAGTTAATGTGAAATGAATTAATAATGTTGTAAAAAGGGCACAAATTTTAAAAGAACTGATGGATGTATCATGTAATGTTGCATGTTTACAGGAAACAAGGCTATCTCTTAAAGAACACGACAAACTAAGAAGATCTCAGGTGGGCTCGATTTTTTTCAGACTCTCACCCAACCGCATCCAAAGTGAGAACTGTGATTCAGGTAAAAAAGGGTCTGTCTTTCACACCAAGAAATGTGTTTAAGGAGGGTACAGGCAGATGGATTTTTGTCTCGGGTGAACTTAGGGGTATCCCCATTAACTTAAGGTCTGTATATGCTCCTACCCCTTCCTCAGGGGAATTCTTTTGAAAATTGTTCTCGACATTGGCAAGTCTCCTCCCAGGACATTTAGTACTGGCCGGGGACTGGAATTGTGTAGAGATCCCTAGCCTTGATAGAGCTCTGGGGCAGGGTGGACTGGGGTCCTGTTCAAGAACTCTCTGAACCTTAGTCAATGAAGCTGGTATGGTAGATCTGTGGAAGTGGCAACATCCTACTGCTAAAGATTATACCTTTTATTCCCCAGCTACAAATACCTACTCTAGGTTAGATCCTTTCTATACATGGTATTCAGAAACACACTTTTTTAGAATGGTCCAGATTTCCCCAGCATCCCTTTCGGACCACACTATAGTTCAGACATGGATGGAATGGGACTCACTAAAGCAGAGAGGGCAATGGAGATTAGACCCTAGCCTATTAACTGATACGACCCTAGTGAAAACACTTAAGGAGGAAATAAAATGGTACTTAAAAGAGAATTCAGGGATATAGACTCCTCTGAAATTTGCTTGGGATGGGCTCAAGGCAGTGCTAAGGGGCAAATTTATTAGCCATGCAGCTTATAGGAACAAATTACATAAGGTAAAAATCACAAAAGCTCTTAATACTATGATGTCCCTAGAAACAGAGCATAAGATATCCCATGACCCCCTTGTCTACCAAAATTACTTAAAGCTCAGGAAGAGTATAATAAATTAATGTTACACCATACCCTTAACTCTTTATGATTCACAAACCAAAAATATTATGAAGGGGGAGACCGAGGTGGAAAATTGCTGGCTTTACAACTTAAAAAGCAGGAAATGCACAGATTTATCCCCAAAATTAAAAGTTTTACAAAGTCAGGTAAAATTCTAGATTGCCCTTCAGAGATTGTGGGTGCTTTTGTGGATTTTTACTCACACTTGTATACCAGTGAGAGACAAGCTGACCACCAATGAAAAATAGATATGTTTTTAGCATCAGTTCTGCTCCCAAAGTTGTCCAGAACCCAGGTCCTTGGCCTAGAGAAGCCATTCACAGCAAAGGAACTGGAATTGGTAATTACATCTTTAAAATCGAGAAAATCCCCAGGTCCTGACGAATACATAGCTGAATTTTATAAAATATTCAGGAAAGAATTGATCCCAATTCTTTTAAGGGTATGTAATGAAGCACATGGTAGGGGTCAATTCCAGAGACATGGCTGGAAGCCATCATTTAGGTTTTTCTGAAGCCAGGGAAGGATTTTATTGAGTGTGTCGGTTATCGGCCAATATCATTATTGAATTCCGATGTCAAAATTTTGCTAAATTGATAGAGGAGAGATTGAAAGGTATAATCCCGCTCCTGATACATAATGATCAGATGGGATTCATGCCTGGCTGGCATATACAAGATAATATTAGATTGTTATTGAATGTTCTGGTTGGGACTCCCTTACTTCCCCAGCATAATCTTAAAGCAGTCATCGCGCTAGACGCAGAAAAGGCATTTGATCACCTTGATTGGCAATTTTGGGATAAAACTTTAAGTAAGTTTGGCTTTGGATCCAAGTTTAGGGACTGGATTGCCAATCTTTACTCAAATCCGGTAGCTCAGGTTAGAGTAGATGGCATTCTGTCAGGAAAATTTCCTATAACATGTGGCACCAAGCAAGGATGCCCACTTTCCCTGCTTTTGTTTATTTTAAGTATGGAACCATTTGCTGCCAAAATAAGACAGCCAGACTCCTACAGCGGAATTTGACTTCAGGGGGAAGAGGTCCGGAGTTCCATCCACGCGGATGACAGTTTATTATACTTAGAAGATCCAAAAAATTTGGTTCCCCTTGTCTTATCTCTAATACAAGAATGTGGTACCATCTCAGGGTTTAAAGTAAATGAAACAAAAAACTGAAATGATCCCTATTCCCAAACCAATGCAGGGCAATCTCCTACAAGTGGAACTATTCAAATGGGTGAATGAAGGGTTTTGCTACTTGAGAGTTTGGATTCCAAATAATATAGCTAAATGATATCAAACTAATTATCTCAAGCTACTCCAGAATATATAAACAGATTATAATAGGTGGGCAGAATTATCTTTATCATTCTTGACATGTGATGAAACAGTATGAATGAATATTTTACCCCGGTTATTTCTTTTCACAGTAGTACCAATCAGACCACCTGCCTCATTTTGGAAGAGTCAGAAATCAGCTACATCTAAATTTCACAGGAACCATAGACCACCCAGGGTTAAGTGGCAGATATTGCAGTGGACTAAAGAGAAGGGAGGCTTCGGACTTCCACACTTTTTGAAATACTATTAGGCAGCCCAGCTCCAAGTACTGGCACAACTATGGCCAAAGGACAACCAGCCCCTATGGACAATCCTGGAGAAACCAGTGGTGCCCAGCATTCAGTTGGTAGATATTATTTTTATGGATCAAGCAGGGTTATCGAAATTGTGCTTGAATAATCCTTGGTTAAGGGTATTAAAACAAGTTTGGATAGGGGTTCATAAAAACTTGGGTCTGCAAGTAAGAATTTCTGCCCAGACTCCTATTCAGGGTTGTCTGGATTTCCTTCCAAATTATACAGATTTAGATTTCTCCAGGTGGGAAAGAGCAGGTCTTTCCTCTATAGGGCAACTGTTTGATTCACAAGGTTTTAAAAGCTTTAAACAATTATCAGACGACTTTAGCTTACCTTCCTGAGACCACTTTAGATTCTTACAAATTCAACATTTTGTATTAAGTAAAGGTTTAACCACAACAGAGGTAATGGAGAATAAACCACTTTTAGAATTTTTTCTCTCATTACTGGCTGGGGGGGGGGGTGAGCACCTGATTTCAAAACAGATATTTTTTTTCTCTAGTAGGGAACCCACCCTTATAGGGAATTTAGAAGCACGGTGGTCTGAAGAACTTAATTATTCACCAGGGGAGAAAGATTGGCTACAAATTTGGGAAGGGGTACATGCCACTTCAGCCTCACCCACATGGAGGGAATTCAGGTGGAAAGTCAAGTTAAGATTTTTTCACACTCCAACTATTACAGCACATTATGGAACTACATTGACCGATCAGTGCTGGAGGAAGAGTGGAGAGAAGGGTACACATATTCACATTTTCTGGAGTTGTCCTAAACTTAAGACATTCTGGCATCAAATAATTCAAACTTGTGAACATATATTTCACACAGAACTGTCAAAAGAACCTGTGTTCTGGCTGCTGGGTCTCCCACCCCTACATATTAAGACCAAAAGTCAGAGATATTTGTTCTGGATCCTTTTAGCAGGAGCACAGAAGGTGATCACAAAATGTTGGTTAAACAAAACCACTCCAACCCTCGATCTCTGGTATTCTATCTGCATACAAGTGTAGGAAATGGAAAAAATTATGGCTCTTTTATGAGCACAGCTACAGAAATTTCGGGGGAGATGGTTACCATTCTTTCACTACCAGGCAGAGAAAGATAACAAAACAGTTTTGGATATCCTAGCTTTGAACTCAGGATAGTAGGATTAAGTAATGAATGGAGAGGTGGTCCCTTCAAGGGGTGAGAAACCTTGGAATCTTGAAATCTGGGATGTAGAATTTGTATTTCCTAAGAGCACATAGTACAATTTAGGAATAATACCCAGGGCATAACTGTCTACAATTCATAACTGTATTACAATTTATTATAATAATTTTACAAACTTTTTAAACAAGGGGTGGGAAGGGGAGGAGAAAGAGGGAGAACATAAACATAATTTTATCCCCATTTGGCCAGATTCCAAAGAATATATAATATATGAACTTCAGGTGTATCCACCTATTACTCAAGACTTTAATATATAATGGTCCAGAATTTAGTTTCTCATCACCGTTGGCGATACCACCTCCAACTTGTGTCTTTATCATTTATTATATTTATGTCTTATTTTCCATTCCTTTTCTTTTTGTCTATTAGGCTTGTATCAGGGATACAAATGTTGTCATGCATAACAATAACATCAATCCCATGATCATTCTGAAATTATCATTTTGTAATGTCTTTTTATCTTTTTCATTTTTGTCTTGTATGTACTTTGCTGAATGAAAATGGAAAATACAATAAAAGTACTTTCAAAAAAAAAAAAACACTGACCGGGCGAGTAACCTCCTGTTCATAGTATCTTGCTGAGGGAAAAGTTTTTGTTTTAAAATGGACATGTTTTCTAACTTTCTTTTTCAGTATAATAGCTGTAATATAGTTGTTGGGGAAATAACCATATCAGTACATAAACACCTTGTCCTGCAGTCTTGGTAGCTATGAGCTCACAGACACATCTATTACTGCATTTTGTAACCCTCAACCCCAGAGCTGTTCAATGCATGGCTCGCAAGCAACACGTGGCTCACCAAGCCATTTTATGTGGCTCACAAAGGCTCGAGGAAAAAATAAAGATTTTGTGCCTTAGGTGTGCTTATCCCTTTAAATTTGATGTTTTGTGTTCACAATTTAAATTCTTCACTGAATTCCGCCAATTAATTTAACCTGTTTGTCTTGTCTCCATGATTCTCTGATTGTTCTCGATGTGGTAATGGTTTGTAATTAGCGGAAGTAATTATCTCGGCTCAAATAGCAAACTGCAGCCTTTCATACTAATGGACCACAAATCACAGATGATTAGTGACCGATAGTTTTGGATTTGCAGTCCGATTAGTTGTCTCACTGTGTAATAGTGAAAAACAGAGAAAAAGGCTGCAGTTTTGTATTTGCTGTATTCTTCTACCTTTCTCCGAGATGACCAGGAACAACAGAGAAACAATGGAGAGAGAACGAAATGAAAGTAGCTGCCATGATGAAGTTTAATTGTATTGCCTCGCATATTGGATCAAAATCAGCTGAAAGGCTACATTGATCATTGATCATTGATCTCACTGCCATTTATAACCCCATAGCGCAGCAACATGCCACAAAGACACAACTAACATTTTCAGAACTGCCATCCCTCCACCATTTCAGTTGCCTGTGTCACTGGCTCTGAGGTGCTTAGCAGAGTTGCTTGAGTTGCTCCACGACTAGTTGTTGAAGTAAGAAGTAAGTATTAGCAATATTTCTGAAATCTTTTTGCTGGCTATTAGAGAGGTTTACAAGTGTTTGTGTGTGGCTAGAGTGGTGTGGGATGGGAGGGAGGCATGATCCTAGTTAATGTTCAAGTTTTGCTGGCTACTAGAAAACTTGGGGGGACATACAGTTCATGGAGAGGTGTAAAAATATGCTGCTCACATTCAAGGAGAACTTTACCCTGTTATCAGCATGTTGTGGCAGAGGATCTTAATTAATGTGGAAGTTTTGCTCCCACAAGCGTAGAAATGAATAGAAATTGAGGAACAAATATTTTAAAATTAAAGTTTTGTACAAAAAATACTTAATAAAATCTGATAAATATTATGTACTTCTGTCATTATTTTAACTGTAATCATTGCAAATGTGTGCAAGTATGTGTAATTATGGTAATTATGGGACACTGTGTGTGGCGCACGTGTGGACCGGCATGGGTCGCATGTTGTTGTTGCTCTTGGCTTACCTTGGAAATGAAAATGTTGCTCCCATCACCAAAAAGGTTGGACACCACTGCTCTACCCCCATTACTACACTATTATGGCTATTTTATTTAGTTTAAGTTTGTCACACTAGAATCACACCATATGGATGCAGTCCCTAGCTTTCAAAAAGGCCCTAGGGGGTAAAACAGTTGCAGCAGCAGTGAAAGTAGCAGAATGATAATATGTGTTAATACATCCCCTGGAGCCACTCGTTGCTGAAAATGAGTGGTTTCATACGCCTTCAGCTGAGCGAGAACAGCAAAGCGAAGCTGAGCTGTTCTGGCTCAAGCTGAAAGCAAATTAAACCACTCATTTTTAACAACGAGTGGTGACAGGGCATGTTAATATATTATTGATCGAGAGTGATAAATAATATATATATTTTAAAAAACTCCCCCGAACCTGCCTGTTTCCAGGGCATCTGCACGTGAGACGCTCTTCACAGAATAAGAGCGTCTTATGCACGGAGGAAAGGAGCACTCCAATTGGTTGGGAGTGATCCCTCAATCTATAATAGTATGTTTATTCAGCTACTGTAGCCAGCTGTTAGCACAAAAACATCCACATACTCATTTACTTTCCATTATATTATATTCTTGCACCAATAATGGTGGGTTTGAAGTTATTATGAGCTCCTGCTCCTCCGCCTGTGGACAGTGTGCTAAAACTAAGCATCTTGGTGTGGTGCAGGCAGTGCAGATGACTCTTAGGAGTATACACTAGCGCCATCTTGATAACATCCATAGAATGAATCCAATGTACACAGAGAGGAGGATCAGGGGAAGACGTTTTTAAAGACTGGTGGAGGCAGGCACATTTATTGGCATGTGTTATTAATTACAAAACTAGCAATACAAACTATGTAATATATGGATAAGCCTCAATAATACTATACTAAGTTATACAAACATTTCCCAGTAATACATCACTACTCTGAATAACACTATCCTGAAAAGTGATAATACTATTGTTTCTGCTGATGATATTACAGTTCAAAGGTCATCTCCGACTGTAGTATTATCAAAGGATCCATATATTACAAAAAATAACAGAAAGATAAGTGTTTTACAAGGCAGAAATACTGTCTCGATGTTTTGTGGACTTTAGGACCTCTCAAGCTTCGCTCTCGAGGTTCTATGTCCCCAAAACCCCTCAATGGTATTATTGCCTTGTAATACACACTCATCTATCAATTATTCTATTGATAATTACTGACTACAGTCTATTAAGACTGCATAACCATGGTATTGTTTTCCATTATAACTGGACAGTTATAATGGAAAGTGTAAGACAACTCTCAGCTGTCAATGTCTAAGTGTAGCATGAGCTGTGCTCTGACTCTGTTGCTACCGGTGCCTTAACAGCACATCTGTGTGTAGGAAGATTGTCCTACAAAACCATGGATTAAACTGACAAAAAAATCTCTGCCACACATACAGTATAACAAAAATGTAAACGTGTACCTCTTAGTTGCAGCAAATGTGTGACAAGCACCAATTCCCCACAGCTTCCATTGCAGCTTTGGCAGTCAGACATGCAAGTGCCCCTGAATGAAAAAAAAATCACCTCCTTCCTATACATTTTTTTAATATTCAGTAATTATAAAAAACAATGTAGAGGTAGGGATGTGCAACTTTTTTTACACATATCCTTGGTATGCAATACCTTAATAAACTCCTTGAGCTTCACTCTTGAGGTTTATGTGGCATCACACACCTTGGGTGCGTCATAAAAAAAAAAAGTATACCCCCAATCTATACGTTTTTAACCCCCCTGTTACCCGGGGTTACTAGAATCCCAGTAAGACCTAGTGGTAGGCAGGAAAGGTAGCTTGTGAAACCCCAGTTAAATGGATTTCACACTGTCTCACACTGTTCTCAGTCTCAGTCGAGACTGAGGGATGACATCACCATAGAACTTTCGCAGCTGCATAAGCCACCACTGGAATGCTACAGTTGGAAGTTAGGATAGAATGTTGGGGATTTTTGAACAGAGTCTGTGTGCAGTCTTGGAGAGAGGAGCAGCACAGCAGTCTGTGGGCAGGCTTTCAGAGCCTTAAGCTCTGTTTTAGAGCTACTATAAAGGAGGTGTGTGTTCCCACCGAAAGAGGAACACAGTAAGCTGATTGTGAAGTGGTGGAGACTGCTGTCACTGGTCCATGTACCCCATCCCTGAGGGGATGGGTGTAGAAAGGTTTGCCTGCCTTCCAGGGGCAACCCTCCTGGTTCCGGCTAAGGAAGAAGCTGCCTTATTTCAAGTTGTGCTGTGGCACCAGAAGCTGTGGGAGAGAAATTCCTGTGCAGAATCGCCTGTGGGGCACCTGCAACCAAAGGGTGAGTTCGCTCTTACAGAGGGCCTATGTTTTCACCTGAACTGTTGGAATGTGGGGATTGGACTGCTTAATTTGTAGGAGGTCTAGTGTAATAGACATTGCCAGTTAATTCAAATAGGTTCAAGTCCAACACAAAGAGTAAAGTAAAGTGGGGATTGGACTGCTTAATCAGTGGGTGGCCTACAGCAATGGGCTGAGCCAAGTAAAAGTATGTTCAAGTCCAGCACAATGGGAAAGCAAAACAAGTAGAGGAAATGTGACATACATTTAGCCTTAATCTACATTGCCAAGCTTTACAGAATGAGATGTTTAATGTCCAGAGAAATGGGCAGGTATGAATTGTGGAAGTGAGAGGTGGGAGACCCCCCCCATCAGTAGTAACCAAATTCACCTCCACGGATTTGCTCTGTGGCACTTTTACTTTCTCTCAGGTACTTGACCAGTGCCTGAGGAAAGTACCCAGACATGGGATTAAAAGGAGAACTCCCTTATAGAGCTGAGGTGCTCTTAGGTGGTTTAAGGAGCCTCCAGAAAAGGTTTTCATGACATATGGAAGGTGTCCGGGTGGCCGGCAAGGGAGCCGAGCCAGGGAAATCCCAGATAGTGTACAAGTTCCGGCTGTGTACCCAAAGCAGCGTGCAAGTCAGGGCTTTGTGCTCGGTGGGTTCAGAGCCTGAGGGCTGGAGTGTTGAAGAAGTGTTCTTGATTCTTTTAATCTGCATTACCAGAAGTGTAGCCCCATGGGGGTCCGTCTATGCTCTGTTTGTTCTGCTTGGATGTGAATAAAAGCCACACCTTAGAATCCCATTTCTGGTGTTGGACATTACAGTTATTGCTTCCTGTGTTCGGAGCTACTTGGGTGCCCCTGTGCAGAGTAGCCAAACCTAGCCCTTGTGCCGAGTAGCCTATTCCTCCCCGAACCCAGTCCCCACCTGGTACTGCTGTCAGATTCAAACAGCATACCACCTGTCATTTGCAAAAAGGCAGGGGTGAGGGGCTTAAACATTATTCTACAGTATGTTTTAAAAATATGAATGAATACGTACGTACTGCTCTGGATCTAAGGGTGTTTTTGACTCACTACTGCTAAAAGAATGTATGATGACGTTGTTTTCCCAACAAACGCTGCTTTCTAAAAAAATTGAAGTCAGCAAATAGGCTATAAATACAATACATGGTTAGCATGCTTTTTCTGTGATTTCTAAAAGTTTTTCTTGGCAGTATCTTAAGAACAACTTGAAATGTTATGCATGAGCTCAGCTGTTCCCTTAGCAATGCGTGATCAGAAACACAGTGATTCGACTAGTGTAGCAAACAGAGTTTTCAACTTGAGCTTTTGTTTCTTGTTGGACAGCATCTCACAGCTCTGCCTACAGAAGTTAAGCACTTAAAAGCATACTATCCAACATATTACAAAAAATGAAAAAAAAAACTTCAAACTGGGAAACTCTCTGGTTCACACACTTTGTGGGAACTGTGACATAAGTGAAGCACTCAAGCTTCACTTTCTTGCCCGGTAATATAACATTACCCACTAGGGGGTGTAAACCAGCTTGTTCTTCACAATTTGGGGTTATTTATTCTCTATATAATACATAATAAAAAAAACTGAAATACAGACAGTATTCTCAGTATTCAAACACAAAAGGAGTACGCATAAGGATAGTGGAGCATTATATCAGAAATCAAAAGATACAAAAAAACAAAGATAGAGCACACACAAACCTCTTAATAGACAAGGGCACAGGTTTCCAGATAAAACAATATTTATTAAAGGCTTAAAAATGCCAGTAGCCTGAGGTGTTTCAGATAATTCACTTCCTTTATTCTCACATCCTTTATCAAAGGCTAAACAGTCAATGAAAGCATGACCGTTAAATACATATTTCAAACAGCATCACCATGATGTCATGCACCATCAGGAATTCTGATTGGTCAAAAATCAGTACTTCATTAAATGCTCCCCAGTATTCTCAGTATATTAACATAATGTAGCAATTAAATATAGTACATAAACAGGCTTAAATCCAGATTGCACCATTAAATAGATTCATAAGAACTGAAATACTGAAAATACATTATACACAGCTGGGACTTTGTTTCAATCATGTTTTCATTTGTTTAACATTTGGCATAATATGAGAGTCCACTTTAAAAATGTGATCTACAACTGAGGCCACTCCCAAAGTGTCCTCTTCTGATCACTTTTAAGCAAAAAAAAATTGAATCAGTGCAGGCTAAGGCTGCCCCGATGGCCCAACAGTAGGGCAAGTTGTTACCTTGCAGGCAACCCAAATTCAGAAGTGACTCTCAGCCCTTCATGTTGGGTGATCCAGAGACTGTAGTGCCTCCCTTCTCAGGGAGGGTGATGCCACCAAGTCTACTTCGGTGACCACTGTCTTGGGTCAAGAAAGGTACTAGTGGTTTAGGCAGCTGCACATGGTCTACATGGATACCACAGAGTTGGAGCAGACTGATACACTAGATATGTGGGATGGAATGGATAGGGGTAGTGGAAGTGTGCTGATCAATGTTGTGAAGGACTGGATAACATTAATTGCTCTTGGGGAAGAACAAGGAAAACAAGGGACAGGGTTAATTACCACTGCTACTTGGGCTCATCCCTCAACTGGATTCAGTCTCTCCCTAATGCTGTGTGGGGAGCCCCCTGTCCCAAAACTCCAAAAGGAAACCATGAGGAACTGCTTGGGGTGTGCTGATTCTGGGGGTTGGAATGATAAGTCTGAGAAGGAGGGGGGTGTTGCCTCCAGCATAGAAACTGTGAACAGAAAAAATAAATCATTGTGTACCAAGGGTAAATGCAATCTTTAGTAAATGAAAACAAATGGAATGCAGGACAGAACAGGTGAGATTGACTGTAATAAAATGATGAATCCTTTTGGCCTTTCTTTTGGCATGATCTATCACTCTGTGGACAGCACATGTCAGAGAACAGTATGGAAGGTATTACAGCAAAGCTGGATGTGAGATGAGGGGGGATTTTGCCAGACAGCTTCACTGTCCAGCAGTGAATTAAAAAAAAAACATTAAATGAATCAAATAGAGTTATGATTAATAACAATGCAGACAAATGAAGCCCAAAAGAAACTGATTCTGCTTTTCTTCCCCTCACAGAGATACAGTTTGTCAAGCGAATATAGGCATGACAGATTGGATATAGGGATATTGCTTGCTTTTTTTTTTTTCCCCCTTAATCTTTTCATCTTCTGAGTAGGAGAAATATCCTCCTGGCTAAAGGTTGTAAAGAATAGGCAAAGGAAGAGGAATGCAAATTCAGCTAGCTGCTCATCCCCTTTTTATTAAATTCTTACAGAGCTGTAGGTTTCTTTATTGGCCAGAGGTTTTGCTGAACTACCTAGCTGAGCTCTTTGAGACATCTTTATGCATTCTGATTTATTGCCGTTGACTGTCACTGGAGCACTGTTGAAAAGTGTTGATTAAGAGAATTTATTTAAACCTGGAACTCTGACACTAGGCATAATGGCTGTCCATTTTTGGTCAGTGGCTGTCAGTGAGAATCTGAGCACTGCCAGTGGAGTTGAAACGTGCATGAATACTATTCTTGTTGTTGAGGTAGGTTGCTACAATTTGGGATGAATGGGAATGTTAACCATATCACTTCATTGGGAGCTGGAAGACTGTCTACCACTTCTTCCCTTGTTTCTCTTTGTGGAGGTGGGGAAGTCTGAAAAAGCAAACGTAAAGAAACAGGAACTCCTTCCAAGAAGATAATTCCATGAAATAGAAACCTGAGTCAAACCCTTGTTACGTGGAGTGAGTAATCCAGAGAAGAAACGATTCTTATTATGACTGAAGATATTTCAAAAAGATAACTGGTCTACCCTCTTGCAAAAAAGTTTATGGTGTGTGGTTTGGATCTCTGGTGCACAGAAAGCCACACATGCAAAAACATGCCTGTGCCATCACTGCGGCATCACTACTACTATGATGCAACAACTTTTTGCTGCCTGAACATTGAAGTACTCTGTAAGAAAATGAACCCCAGCAGCTCTTCATTGCTCATTCCAAGTTGTTTTAATACAGAAAACTCACCCTGAATCCAGCTTTGAATTAACCACCCAGTCGCTACACAATTTCGGTCAAGTAAACATACAGTATATATAATTTATTTTACTGTTTAAATAAAAGTAAGATTTTCCAGCAGCTGCTCAGAACTGTGTCCTATTCAAATGGACATTACCGGTAACAACAACATGCAGTCAAACAGGAAAACAGTTCTGAGCAGTGACTGATATCATTACCGTCCTTCAAAAAGTCCAAGATATTTAAAATAAGTTTATTTTTGCTGTCACTGTATAGCAGTTGGGTGTGTGGTTCGATGCTGGGTGTGGAATGAGTTTATTTCAATAAAACAACTCACAAAAGGTAATCTTTTTTTTCAGGAAAGACATAATACTCAGAGGAGACATTTCAAAAACTGTATACTGTATACAATGAAATTTGAGTAACCATGGCCAACTCAGTGTTTGTTTCCATCTCGAGGATGAGATGACATTATGGACCTCTTGATCATCACTCTCAAGGTCCTCATGAAGCTATTTGAACCCCACAAAGAAAACACAGTCTTTTTGTGTATGGTTTCCCATAGTGTAAGTATGTAACTAAGATATGATCAAGTGATGCTTCTGCTATTCTTCAGAGGCCACAAGCAGGGTCCTTCTTTAAGACAAATGCTATATCAAAACATTGCCAGTTGGGGCATGAGCACTGAAGATTGTGGTGTTCCATTGTCCCAGAATGCTGTTGGAGCACACTTGAAATAAAGTAGATGTTTGAATTGATTCCTGTTTGCAGTTAATTCCCTGTATTTAATTACTGTACTGCTATTGTACTATTATAATTTTTTTCTGTAACTTTTTTTCATGTGAGCCTGGTCAGCCCTCTCTGCCCTAGCCCATCCCTAACCAGCAGCCAGCCTCTCCCAGTATTCACCGGCCATGTTCCCCCACGACTTGCCCCCCCCAGCTTGGCCAGGAATGTGGGGGCATCCTTCCACCTACAGGTCATAATCCAGTTGGGCTAGGAGCACTGGGTGGCAGTGAGGGTCTGAGGTGAGCCAGGCATCATCCACCGGCTCTGGTTCCACTTTTCTCCTCTCAGCCAGTGACGTGCAATGATACACTCCTTTGCCACTGGCCATCCCGCATTGCTGGCACACTGACTGCCCTATCTCCATGTGATGACAGCATTACAGCAGGTGGCAAGTCCCCCCTTCCCAGGAGAGGAGAGGAGAGCAGTTCATCAGACACTTGATCCACCCCCCCCCCAGCCAATCCCCAACAGCCCGAAGCCCATACATTATTCAATATGTCTCTGTCATGGAACAGGAAGGAGTGTAACTATGTGATGAAGATATGGTCAAGTGATGCCCCTGCTATTCTTCAGAGGCCATAAGCAAGGTCCTCCTTTAAGACACATGCTATATCAAAACATTGACAGTTGGGACATGAGCACTGAAGATTGTGGTGTTCCATTGTCCCAGAATGCTGTTGGAACACACTTGAAATAAAGTAGATGTTTGAATTGATTCCTGTTTGCAGGTAATTCCCTGCATTTAATTACTGTACTGCTCCACTCTGCTCTGTACTCCCACTTTGGGAGTGGAACTGCTTGGATATCCTTTAGGGATTACCTGGGATACAGCTGGGACTTCTATGATTGCCAGTGCAACACATTTGATGGGAGTTACAACCCCTAATCCACCCAAAGAAGGTGCAGTGACATAAAATACAGTGAACAGGTGAACAGAACCAAGGTAGTTTTGCAACCTCTTTTGGTTTGAGTGAAAGTACACAACTAGCGCTGAGATATAGTAGTTATTATTTAAGCAATAATGCCTGACAGGGCATGTGTCATGCTGGGATAATGTCATGCTTTGGGTGGTTGGACATAAGGCCACAGGCTGAGTGTGTTCAGTAACTGAGAAGTGATGTTATTCCCACAGCACACACCCTGGAGTGCATTACTACAATTATGAAATGGCATGCTTGTTAAAAAAAAGTGAAAAAAAAATACATTTTAAGATAAATGTTTGCTGTTTTTATGTTGGCTCACATGTGCACACCAGCCAACACATTGCATTAGTAACAGATTTGGAGATGCGGTCACTGTGGGTGAATGCAGGGCACACATCAGAAGGTGTGTCTCTCATTCCCCAATAAGGCAGCTGCAGGTGGTGGCACAAGGCATAAGTCAAGTGGTGACCAGATCTAAGAAAAGGTCCACTGCAATCATGCAGCGGCACTGTAACATGCCCTCCTGACATGCCTGTCCTGGTGAAACCACCTGAAGAGTGTCCTGACCCACTTCATTTGCCAATGGGTGAGCCCACTCCCCATCAGCATAATGCCCCCCCCATTTAAAATGTATGCTGAGTGGGGTGCCCAATCCCCCTTGACATCATGCTCCCCCCGAACAGTCTTTCTTTGCCAACGGGGCCTCTGATCCCCATTGACTTTAGTCCCTCTTTCCCATTTATTTTGCTGATGGGGAGCCTACTCCCCATTGGCATAATCGCCCGCTTTTGTTGTGTGCGGAAGTGCACCCAATCCCCTCGGCTCTTCGTCTCGGTATGTGCTGATGGGGTGCCCATCCCCATCGGCTACAGCATCCCCTCATAAACACTCAGGTGGCATGCTGGGAGCTCCACCCCAGAGTGCCAAATGCCCCTGTAAACCAAAAACCGTCCTGCAATGTTTTATTTTTTTTCAGTCTCCTTGCCCCTTCCCCCAACCCACACCCACCCTCTGCATGCCCTGCCTCTCCACACATCCCCCTCACCCCATGCTAATCTCCAGACCTGGCGCAATGATCTTCGGTGGACCGGGAACACGTCTGCACTCTTCAAAGCCGACTGCAAACTGAGGAAATGCCGGTAGGCTATATAATGGCATAAATAGGGTTTTTACAACTTTGGTACATATCTCGGCAATTTTGGGGAATTTTGGCACCAAATTTTCAACATGGAGTTATTGGGACCCCTCCTCATGAATTAAGTCACTGTCATGGCGTTATTCTGTCCCGGAAGGTGATTTTGCGGTCACTGTGCAGAATCACCTTTCAGGACCAATTAACAAAATGACAGTGCCACTGTTCATGAGGGGGGCTCTCAAAAAGCCTATGTTGCAAATTTGGTGGAAAAAATAAAAAAAATGGCTGTTTTACAAGTGTACGTTGCACAGTTTCCATGCCCACTCATAACTTTGTGAATTTGTAATATTTTCACTCCAGATTTTTAAAATTGGCATTTTTCCACACCTCCTTATGAACAGTACAGCTGTCATTTTACATATCCTGGCCAAAATGTGTTTTCGCACATCTGGCGCACAATAGCACAGTCGCTGTGTGAAATCAGTTTTCGGGACAGTTTGAGAAAATGACGGTGACCATGTTCATGAGCAGAGGTCCTAAAATGCCTATTGTTGAAAAGTGACAAACGTCCCTCAAATGATCAGGTTAAGCGCAGCGTTGCACAGCGCTCTATGCACCCTTCGCAACTTCGTAAATTTGCAATATTTTCATGCCAGATTTTCAACACTGCCATTTTTCATACCTCCTTATGAACAATGCAGCTGTCATTTTCACTTCCTGCCCAAAATGTGTTTTCGCACCTGTGGCGCACAATGGTGTGGTCACTGTGGGAAATCAACTTTTGGGACAAATTAACAAAATCACAGTGCCACTGTTCATGAGGGGAGGTCCCAAAATGCCTATGTTGAAAATGTGGTTAAAAAAATTCCGAAAATAATTGGGTTACGGACATGTGTTGCACACATTTTTCACATCCTGCCCAAAATGTGTTTTCATCCCTGTGTCGCCAAATGGCATAGCTGCTGTGCAAAACTACCTTTCAGCTAACAAATTGATAGTGCCGCTCTTCATGAGGTGGGGTCACAAAAAGCCTATGTTGAAAATTTGGAGTGAAACTACCAACAAACGCCTACAGCGTTAGAGTTTCCAACTGTTGATCCCCACTCTGTAGAGACTGACAGGCATCAGGGGTGTGACTTGGGATCATTGGCTATAATGCTCATGCCATTCCACCCCACCCCACCCCACCCTGCAGCCAGTGACAGGCATTAACGTCTGCTTTGGAGTGTTCGGCCCTAAAGTTCACCCCATTCTCCTATACTGCACCCACCTCAGTGTATTTCCTTAGGAATGGCATAAGTATAAGGCCTAAAGACCCCAAAGCACACCACAACACTTGTTAGTGTCTACAGGGTAGGGTTAGGTAGAATGGCATGAGCATTATAGCTGACGACCCAAAGGCACACGCCAACACCTGTCAGTCTCTGCAGGGTGTGAGTGTGGTTGGCTTCAGTTCAATACTTCACTGCCATTCCTATTATGCATCTCTAACTCCTGCACTACCAATGCCAATGCCAGCGAGACAACAGTCGGCATTGACAAATGCTTGTTTGAATAGGTTGATGTTGTGCTGGGATAAAATTACTGTTGAAGGTCAGCACTGACCAATCAGAGCCTAGGAATGTTTCTTGTCATTGATTAATTTGAGTTTTACATCTCATCCAAGAGATGGCATAGCCCCTGCAACATATCATGATTTAAATAGGGACATTTTATGGGGTAAGAACAATCAGAAGTGATTGTTAAACAGAAGATCCTGGTTCAAACCGATCTCAGTCATTGACTTACAGATTGACTTTGGGCAAGAGTATAGCAGCCTCTTGTGATTCAGACCTCCAAGTTGCAGACAAGGGTTGAGGCAGAGGAACCCACTTGCACATGAGATGTTGTATCTTAGTTGTGTATCTGTAGCGTGAGTAAAATATATTTTTATTATTTATTTCATTTTTGTTAACTGGGTAAGTGTGCTAGACAGCAATGCTGCCTATTTTCAGGCATGCCCCATGAGGTTACATACAATAGTTGGGAAACAGCAGTGAATACAACAAATTAAAAAAGAAGATAACAAGTAATTCACATTTTCCAAAGAACATACAGTCACGGTAATGACAAAGGGAGCAAGAGTCAGGCAATCCAGTTATACAAATGTAACACAGTTTCAGTGGCATAGGCAATATTTCAACACATTAATGACAAATAGAGGGTGGGTGCAGGGTAGAAATGAATGGTACAGGGAAGATCAGGTTAGGAACAAGTGCCAGGGCAGAGCAAATGAAAGGGTCAGGCATCTATATCGACAGACAGACAGACATCTTTGAAAACCAAATGAAGAAAAATTTGTAGATGGACTCGGTCTCAGTTTCTTCAATCTGAACACTCAGGGTAGCATATTCAAAGCTGCAGGTTTATGTCACCCTAATCCTAATTGCCTGTGCCAATATAGGGTACTGCACAAAGGGACACCCTAATCCTAATTGCCAGGGACAATATAGTGTACTGCACAAAGGGACATACATTGTATTCAGACATGTATTGCATAGTGGTGGATGATACAATGTATATTCAAATATCCTGCTGGTTAACTAGGATCTGCAGCTTATCCAGTAGGTAGGGAAATGGGCATACTGGGTGGGCCAAGCGGTCCTTATCTGCCATCAAATTCTATGTTTCTATGTTTCTATCCTTCTGCAGTGCTGAGTAAGGTAAGATCATTTTATTTATATGGGCACCTTACGATCTTAATGAAAACAGAAACTAGAAAATACAACAAAGATGTTAAAGTATTCAAACACAACACCAGACTCATAACTCATATTAAACAAATGAGTTTTTAAATGGATTTTAAAAGTTTCGGCTGAGGGGACTTCTCTCGCTTCAGGGGGAAGAGCATTCCATAACACCTGGGATGTTACCCTCAACATTTGAGCCCCTGTATACTTTAACCAGGATCTAAAACTCAAGATGAGACTTGCCTCAAATTAATGAAGTGTGTAGCCAGAGACATATGGGATCAGGAGATATTTTATGTAGCAAGGGCCCAAACCATACAGGGCCCTGTACATTGACAAGCATATCTTGAAATTGATGTGTCATTAAACAGGCAACCAGTGCAATGCATGGAGATCTAGCAAGATATGCTTGAACTGGGAGGTCCCAGCAACCATCTAGGTTGCCACATTCTGGATGAGTTTCAGGCAACACACCAATCTGACAGATAACCCTAGGTAAAGGGCACTGCAGTAATCCAATCTGAGTGTGAACAGGGCATGCACTAGGGTCAACAGGTTGGCTGGTATAAGAAAGGACTTGATCTGGGAGACATTTTGAAGCTGGAAAAAGCCACTACAGACAACAGCTGACACCTGATGTTCTAATGTTGACTTGGAATCCCTAATGTCCCACAGATTCCTGATCCTGATCTTTGAGCATAAAACCATTCAGTGATGATAAACATCATCCACACCATTAATTGCTGATCTATATTGGCCTGGTTCCATCAGCAGCATGTCCATCTTAGAAGGTTAAGTCTAAGCCAGCTAGCAGCCATCCAGTCTTCAATTTCTTCGAGGCACTCACTCAGCTCCAAGACTGCTGTCCTTCCATTATATTCACAAGACACATACAGTTAGGTATCATCAGAGCAGCAGTGACAACCCATACCATAGCATCTAATGATCCCCCAGTGGCAGCATGTACATGTCAGACAACACAGGGGCTCTGAGGTACACCACAGCAGATCACAGCACTACTTGAGATAAAAGAGCCCAGTGCCACCTGCTGAGCCATGCCAGATAGGTAGGATTCAAACCACCGATGCAGTGTTTCCAAAAGTCCTATGTACACAGTACTGCAAAGGTGGCTAAGTTGTAAGCAGAGAAATCTTTTCAGAAACATTCACAAAAATAATAAATTGCCAGAATTTGAGTCCCTATAAGTTCCACGCCCTTCAATAAAATGCCATGAACCTTGAACCACATAGTGCCTCAGTCATACCAAGAGAACCCCATGCTGATCATACACTGAGGACAGGATAAGCAGGACCAGAATGGAGCAAAATCTGCTGTCCCGTGCCAGAAGGAGATTATGGTGCACCTTAGCCAGGGCAATCTCAGTACTGTCACAAGGGTGAAAACTAGACTGGAGAGGCTAATAGATGTATTTTCCAGGTGCTGCTCCAGCTGCACCGCTACCTTGTTCTCAATTACCTTCCCTAAAAAGGCAAGGTTTCAGACATGCTTATAATTCGAGAGATCATCAATGTGGAAAGAAAAAAACCTTCCTCAAGGAGCACCCAATAGTGTCCATGCAAATCAGACCCAAGTCCCTTCAGCACTCTAAAAGAAGCCAGATGGACAGTGGATCCAGAGTACAGTAGATAGGGCACAGCCCCAAGACCACCTGGAAGACCTCAGCCACCAGCACTGGCCCAAACTCCTTCACTAAGATGAAGTGCCTATGCCCACCATCAAGAGGTCACAACAGTCCCATGACAGGCTCTTACTTATGTCACTGCACCGACAAGGAGGTGAAGGGACTACAGAGGGCCACAATCAGAGGCACTGTAGAAGCTCAGTCTGTACCATTGTGAAGCGCTTATGGAACAGCACTAGTGGCTGTAGATTCCATATTCAAATAGAGCTATGTAAATAAGCCCCACACTGATGCACAGTGTGAACACTCTTCGACTTGGCCATTTGCATCTTCTTGTCTGGTCTTTGCACACTATAGGGGTATTCTGGCTAGTGCTTCCACTTCATTTGCCTAACATGGAACAAGCATGTCTACCAGTCCCAGGAAGTAGCTAGGATACTCTGCATTATGATATTGTGTCTACTTCTGGCCCTTTTGTTCCCAACAACAGCTCCACAGTGCACAACCCCACTACACAGAAGTATACTACCATAATACACTCTGCACTTTATCTGGAGCATGCCAGTAGCACACAAACATAACACCAACACCAGAACATTGCTGAACCCGAAAAATGACCATAAATGTGAAATCCCTGGACACCAATTACCCAGTCAAGTCTGGCATATGGTCAACAGTTGAAAGTCTGTCTTTTCCATTGAAAGTCTGCCTTTTCCATCATCCATACTCACACATTTGTATCTCAGTGCTGTGTTTGAACATTAGTGCAAGGGGTGTGTGCAATATTAAAACAAACTGTCAGTTGTTGTTCATGTGTGCACCTCACATGACCGGAGAGCTCCTGTGGCTAACTTATAGATTCACACTGCACTCGGTACACAGCATTTAGCACCTCATCTATATAGACATGGGCTGCCCCTTCTCTCTGCAATGCACCACATTTTGTGCGACACATTGGGTTGGCATCCAATTTGTCAACAGCTGTGCTAACAATGCCCATGGTGCATATGGCACATCAAACCCCCTTAGGCAGATCAGTGTCTCTTTACTCCTACTAAGACTTCAAATCTGCTGCCTCAGGATACTAAATCTGTGACTCAGGTGCTTGTGGCTGATGCTACATAGCATAACTTGCCATCTGGCATTGTAACCTATTTTTACTAGTGAGTTTGATGGAACAGCAGTGCCTCTACAGGGGTAGTTTCCACTCATCTGTGGTGGTGTTAATAGCATCAGAATGTATGACTATTGCCTGCCAGGTGCTGGGGTGGCAGCATGCTGCACTGTCAAATGAGAGACCAGGGTTTGCATGGGAGCCCAAGAATGCCATTCCATGGATGGCTAGAGGCAGAGCCTGTCATAGAGCTGAGCCACTTGGTACTCAGAGAAGGAAGGGAGAGGCCCCATGACATTTGCCCTTCACTTGCCAACTGCCCACAGCACACCACTGGAGTCTGCTATAAAGTCAGGTACTTGTCTGCACTCTGAGCAAGATGAAGGGAGCAGTCATGGTGGCCCTACTCACTGAGACAGTAGACAGGAAACAAAAAACATTTCAAACAAAGTAGGCACACAATGAAAGAGAACCAACTTTGTGCAATTCAAGAGTCTGAAATTTTTGAAACTGTCTGGGTCTTTTTTCCACTTGTCCAAGGCCCACTCATCATTCATTTTTATCCATCGCAGCTAGTGTTTTACTGCCATCAGGGAAAACGCCATTCCGTACGCAGCCAGACATAAAAAATTCCTTGTCACAATCAGGGGCTCCGACTTGGCCAGTTCCAATCCTATTGAATTTTTTAAGAATTTGGGAATTTCCCATTCCAAATCTGATATCTATCCAATTCCGAAAGGGAAATCAGAATTGGAAACAGAATCTGATTTGGAATTTTAAATCCTAACGCCCTTTGTGAAAACATGTTTTAGCCTTAAATTTAGGGGTTAGGATTTTCAAACTGCAATCCCAAAAATCCTAATCCCCCAAACCAGGTTAGAATCCATCAGGTCTGGCTCTGTGACTCAGAATCTGAGCATCTTTGCTCACAATAGGTCACGCAGGGTGTCAATATTTATTTATTAGGATTTTTGCATACCAGGATAGCTCCCTTTAGAAGAAAAGCCTGCTTGCAAGGTGGCCCTGGGGGAAACAACCAACAGCAAACTAATTGAAAAACAGAGTTAGATATACAGTTAAAAATGATAAAATATGTAAAAAAGTAGGAAACACTGTAGGCAAATCATAATGCAAAGTTGTATACTAGCTGCAGAAAGAGTAACACATACAGCAATATACAATTGCATTCCTTTTATCCTAGGTCAAAAGAGAGCTGCTATGGATGGGTTGGAATTGGGGACCAAGTTGGGGAGACATATTTTTTTTTTATTTATTTTTATTTATTGAATCTCAGATTACAATACCTTTGAACATAAGCCGGCTCATGTGCAAAGGTTTTATGTCAGTGGAAAGGGTGAACAAAACATACAAGGGGTAAGACAATGTTACAGACAATGTTAGAGAACAAAACAGTCAACAATATTTACATTGTTTGAGTCAAAACCAATTAGATTGGGAAGGGAAAGAAAGCAAAGTAGGTGAACAAGAAATGCAGAAGTATAGGCAGCCCAAAGGCCTTGTCAAAACCTGATGAGATGGGGATGGGGTGCAAGGAGGTTGAGGTAGGAGGGTGAACCTTGGCTAAGAGGGGATAGGGGTTGGAGGGGGGAAGGGGGAGCGGTGCAGGTGGGACGGTGGGCAAGGGTAGGAAGGCACTGAAAATAGTGGAGGGAGGAGGGAACAGTGCATTGGTCACACCTGCAGAAGATGGCACTTAGGTACAGCAAGTATTACATGTGGCGTAAGAGACAGAGATGAGAAGCATCAGAGTGATAAAGTGGGATGCTCCACGGCCAGTAGCACTGTTTCTGAAGGTGTAAGAACATTGTTGTTTTTTTTTATTTTATGGATCAACACATTGGTCATTATGAATCATTTAGATAAGAAGTACACGTATATTACATACGCTTTTTAAAAAGCCTTCTACAAAGGAGTTGCCCATAACATTCTTTAGGATAAAAAAACAATGTTTAATTGCACAAATTTTACTTCTGTACAGAGAACAAAGATAGTAAGGGTGTTGGTCTCCTAAAGATAGCAGGTAAAATGTCTGATTTTCAGGCAGACCCCCAGTACAACCAGGGATGGCAGTTAAGGTGCAAGTGAGAGGCTTGCACTCAGCTTACGTCCAAGTGCCACAGAGGGAGAAAAGAAAAACAAGAAGCACATAGGCATACACTAGAGAGACACTACAGCAGTTAACTGATGTCAAATCCAAAATTTATTGCAAGAGATCCATTACTTCACTGCAGTGAAGGGAAGTAAGTTAAAATGCTTTAACTAGGAATCATTTCAATGAACAAATATTGAAACTCCTCTCACCTTTAAAGCCTGAACAAAGTTTTGTAGCTTCTGTTTCATAATGTTGAGATCGAACACAGATTTGTTGTACTGTAAATGACTAACCTATAAGTAGCTTGTCTTTTAATATGTCTCAGATGGTAGCCGGTCCAGTGGTGTGGAGGGATGAGGTGTTGGCACCTTACCTCCTGCCACACTGGTGTCATGTATTTGGTGGTGAACATGGGTTGCTGGGGGTCAGCCAGAGAGGGAGAGGATCGAGCATTCAGAGGATAGCTCTCTTCTCCCAGGGAGGTGGACTGGTGTTCCTGCTGAATGACTGCCACCTGGTGGAGGTCTGAGGGTAGTGCAGGATTGTGGCACCAGTCAAGGGAGGGTGCTGCAGGACTTTGCAGTGTATGCACACCTTCACGTCCGCACACTGATGTGCACACCTCGGCGATGGAGAAAGGGAGAAAATGGAAAAATGGTTGGCTCAGGCTACATGAAGCCCCACCTACCTTCCTCCATCCTGCGCCATCACCTGGTCTCAGGTGTAATCAGGATGTATTCTCTGGGTGGGGGGAGGACACCCCTCCCCTTCCCAGATCTGCCACATGGGCAATCCGTGGGGGATTCTGAGGCCTGATATACGGAACAGACAAGCTGACAGGTGAGAGGAGGCAGAGATAAGGTTGACAGCCTGCCTAAGCCAGCCAGAGAGGGAAAAAAGCTATATGGAAAAACATGTCTCAGATGGTAGCTGGTGTAGTGCAACACAGATGAAGGTACTATGTAGCCATAACAATTGCACCAGTATAAGATTACCTGCCAGATTGATCAGGGATCAGTTTACTAGCCCCATGGATCCACAGTCAGTTTACTAGCCTCCGGTTTATTAACCTCACTGATCCAGGACCAAATTACTGCTAAGATACATATATACATAACTGACCGTAGAAAAAGGCTCTTGGCACATCCAGTCTGCCCATCCTTCCTAATTATTCTACCTGAAACAAGTGGCAATGTTCTCCCTTATTATTGCCCCCCCCTTCTAACTAAAAAAGTGAAATTTCAAACTGACATTTAAAAGGAAGGGGGGGGGGTACACCCCACCACCCATATGTAAAATCTGTTACTGTGTAGGAAACTCACATGACTGTATCTGATTTATACATATGAAGCAGAACAAGGGAGGTGCCAAAACATGGGGACTGACTATTACATGCATAGCAACCCATATTTACCAGACTTCAGTACTGTGTCAAAGAAATTTTGGGGAAAAAAAAACACCACTTGAAGGATCATGCCCCAGAGCCCCAGGAGACAAGGACTGGCATGACCCTATGACCGCATAATTTTTGTAAATTCTGAACACGAGCGCAACACTGAATCTGTACATATCTGGACCACAGTTCCAGTACTTCCAATACATAAAAATCTCATCAGGAACAACTGAAGAGCGAGACCATACACAATGTCTGTAAACATAGATACAGCGCCACGGCTGTCAGAAGACATTCACTGACATTCACTGCTAAAGAAAATCCTGGGTAAAAATCACACAGAATAAACAGATACATACACACAGAGAGGGGGCCAAAACATATATGCTTATTTCAGAGCCCATTCACAGATGTCAATTGAGTCAGAATAAAGAAATGACAGAAGTCAGTGATAGGCAGTCAAATGTCACAGTGTCACAACATCTCAATGACAATCGCAGTTGACTACAATCATTGACAGTCTGAGCGCTGCCAAATGAGAGAAACAAAAATTGGGAGATGACATCAGGCATGCCCTTTCCCATCTAGCTTTGACTCTAGTACTGTGTTTCATGATCAGGAGTTCGGGTACTTTAAATCAGCTTGACTGTCCTATACGTTCTAGTTCCATTGGCAGCCTAAGGGTTAATAGCAGCACCACAGGCTGCTCTGCTTAACAAACAGCCCTGTCCCTGATTTGCAAGAAAGGAGGTTGAGTGGAATGTTGTGGTCTGCTTTTCTGAAGCTCAAACCTGAGTGTGTCTGCACATATATGCCCCATAATGTTAACGATAACATCATAGCTGCATTTCAAAGAAAAAAAAAAACATTTTTATCCTAGTTTTACACTGTCTGACATGACTTCCTAACAGGTCTTGATACAATACAGCTGCTTTTAGCACACTGGGGGAACACACTGAGTTGCATGGATGAGACTGTTTTCACACTGATCTTCTAGAAACAGAATTTGACGGCACATAAGGACTGCTTGGCCCATCTAGTCTGCCCATTTCCCTAGCTAATGCATAGGCTGCAGATCCTAGTTAACCAACAGCCTACTTCCTCCTACTCCCCCCCATTAGAATTGCCTTATGTCTGTCCCATGCATTCTTGAATTCCTCCACTGTTTTTGAGTCCACTATCTCCTCAGGAAGGCTGCTCCATGTATCCACAATCCTCTCTGTGAAAAAATACTTCCTCTCATTACCTTTGAGCTGTCCCCCCTCTATCTTCAAATTGTGCCCCTTTGTTCTTGCACATCTCTTTTTCTGAAAGATTCTACCCTCTTGGACTCTGTTGTTTCCCTTGATGTAATTGAAAGTTTCTACCATGTCCCCCCTCTCCCTCCTCTCCTCCTTAATCTCTCTTCGTATGTCTTCTGGTGCAGACCCTGCACCATTTTAGTTGTCCTCCTCTGGACAGCCTCCATCCTGTCTATGTCCTTGTGGAGATGGGGTCTCCAGAACTGGATGCAGAACTCCAGATGGGGTCTCACCAACTGTCTGTACAAAAGGATAACAACTTCCTGTTTTCTACTGGTGATGCCTCTCCCTATGCATCCCAGTATCCCCCAGCTCTTCTTACTGCCTTCTCACATTGCTTGCCCACCTTAAGGTCATCTGATATGACTACCCCCAGGTCCCTTTCCATTTCTGTAGTTGTTATTATCTCAGCCGCCATTGTGTACTCTTCCCCTGGATTTTTGTTTCAAGGTGCATTACTTTGCACTTCTTTGCATTGACTCTAAGCTGCCATATATTTGACCATTCCTCCAACCTTGCCAAGTCCCTTTGCATTCTCTCCACCCCACCTTCTATATCAATCCTGTTGTAGATCTTTGTGTCATCTGCAAAGAGACAAACTTTTCCTTCCAGTCCCTCTGCAATGTCACTTATAAAGACATTAAAGAGGACTGGTCCCAGTACTGAACCCTGTGGTACCCCACTAGTAACCCCCCTTTCATCTGAGTAAACTCTCTTTACTATTACCCTCTGTATCCTGTTTTCCAGCCAATTTTTAACCCAGGCTACCATCTTGTGACCCACTCCAAGGCTGGCTAACTTGTATATTAATCTTTTGTGTGGGACTGTGTCAAATGCCTTGCTAAAGTGTAGGTAGGCCATGTCCACTGCCCCTCCCTGGTCTATCACATTGGTCACCCAGTCAAAGAAATCTATTAGATTCATCTGACATGACCTTCCCGCTGTGAATCCATGCTGCCTTGGGTCCTGTGCCCCACTGGCCTCTAGGAACTCAACAATTCTTTCCTTTAGAAGTGATTCCATCATTTTCCCTACCACTGAGGTCAAACTAACAGGTCTGTACTTTTCGCCTCTGTCTTACTCCCACTTTTGTGAAGGAATCACATCTGCCTCCTCAGTCCTCATTCCACCATCCTCCCATGATTTGTTAAAAAGGGAGGTCAGTGGTGTCACTAATTCTACCCTTAGTTCTTTTAGAATTCTTGCGTGAATCCCGTCAGGCTCCATTGCTTTGTCCATCTTCCATTTTAAGAGTTCTTTTAGGACCCTTTCTTCTGTGAATGGACTGGTATCAACCTCCCTATCCAGAGTGCTTCCATTCTTTGATTTAGGTACCTCCCCCTCCTCTTCTTTTGTGAATACTGAGCAGAAGCATTCATTCAGTATCCCTGCTTTATCACTGTCATCCTCTGCCCACCCTCCCTTCCCTTTAGTAAGCCTCACTATCCCTTCCTTCATCTTTCTTCGCTCCCTAATGTACTTTTCCCCCCTTCCTTACTGAGTTGGCTATCTTTTCCTCAGTTTGGGCTTTTGCTATTCTGACTGCCTTCTCCACTTCCTTCTGCTTTAACTGGCGCAGTTCTCTGTCCTGCTCCTTCTGTGTTTCCTTATACTTCCTGAATGCTACTTTTTTCTCCTTAACCTTCCCCGCCACCTCTTTTGAGAACCATAGTGTTTTTTTCCTTCCTTTTGCTTTGTTGATTTGCTTCACACAAAGGCTTGTTGCTTCTGTGATGGTTGTTTTGATTTTCCCCCATTGTTCCTCCACCCCTCCTTCTTGCCAGTTTGCTAGCGCTTTTCTGAGGCACTCTCCCATTTTCCCAAAGTCAGCCCTCCTAAAGTCCAACACTCTTGCTTTTATATGGCTCAACTCTATGGCTGTGTTTATTGTGAACCACACTGTTTTTTGGTCACTTGTTCCCAGATGGCTATCCACTTATAGATCTGAGATCCTTTCTCTATCCCCATTTGACAGTACCAGGTCTAAGATTGCTCCCTCCTTAGTGGGTTCCACCACTAGCTGTCTGAGGCATGCCCCCTGCAGGGCATCAAGAATAAACCTGCTTTTTGATGTGGTTGCAGCCAGGGTGCTCCAGCTAATGTCTGGCATGTTCAGGTACCCCATCAACAATAACTCCCCTTTTTCTGCCATTCTAAGGATGCCTTCTATCATTTCCTTATCCATTGCCTCCTCCTGAGATGGGTGTCTGTATACCACCCCTGTGCGAATTGTGGTGCCATCTCCTGTTTCCAGAGTAACCCACAGTGCCTCCTCTACTCCCTGTTTATCCATTAGTTCTGTTGCTTTGATCCCTTCCCTTACATAGAGAGCTACTCCTCCTCCTCCTCGTCTTTTACCCTCCTTGTCCCTCTTGTACATTGTGTATCCTGATATGTTGACATCCCAGTCATGGTTTTCAGTGTACTATGTTTCTGTGATTGCCACGATATCCAGATGTCCCTCTTCTGTCAAGGCTACTAGTTCAGGGAGCTTGTTACACAGACTATGGGCATTGAATCAGTTTATTAGCTGCATTTCAGCATTATCAGAAAACTGAGACATGGAGCACAGACATTTTTCTTGTTAATATGACACAGATTCTTATAGTTACACCCTCTATGTTTATGCAGGACAGCACAGTATGTAATGTAACTCACACTCTGACACCCCTGCTGTGTGCTGATCAAAAACTAAGAGCAATAAGGCAGTGAAGTAAACACAAGATGTTGGGACATTCACAGCTTCTCCTCTCTGCAATACTAACCCTTGCTGTGCCAAGGACCGATATATCGGTCCAGAATTCCTATACATTCTAATTATGTTGGCAGCCTAAGGGTTAATAGCAGCACCATGGGTTGCTCTGCTTAACAGATAGAATGGTGGGGGGAGAGAGAAGAAAACTCATTGTAGTGAAAGGGAGGATGCGGAGAGATTTTCAGGAAGTTGTGCTTTGATTCCACTCCTTTGTAACAACAAAAGCTGTGCTGCGTTAGGAATTCCAGTCACAGACCCCTTCTTTTGATAAAAAAAACATCTGCATGGCTTGCCAATGCAGATGGAAAAATGGAGGCTAGCTGTGAGTTTGCCCTGTAGGGAAGACCACGTGCCTGGAACCTGTGAAAGTACTGTATGGAAGAACAGTTAGCCAAAGCAGTCCCTCTCAAGGAAGTTTTTTAAGGACCATGAGGCCTATGCTAGGCTTTGGAAAAGAACATTTTGAAAATGTCTGCATTAGCAGGTCCAGGACAGGCTCAGAAACTGGGGGAAGAAAGTGGAAGTTCCTTTAGGGATTGGTCCTAGAAGCTGGTGAGTGGGGAGGAAAGGGCTTTGCTGGGAACATCTATGTTATAAATGTGGGCTAGCCTTAAAGTGCAGATCAGTCATTCGGGTTCCATGTCACCATAACCCATTCAGCTGTGACTTCTATTCCCTGGATGCCCTGTTTAGAGAACCCACATGCAGGTGAGCACCCCTGTTAGTCCTTGGGTGATGCTCCAAGATCCTCACTGTCTAGGGGCTGTGCTCGACAGGTGGCACCCCTTACAGTAAACATTTGTATTTCTTGCCAACTAGATCCTGGCTTTTAATTGTGGGGATACATATTGGCACACTGAGAGCCAAATAAATGGCAATGAAGAGAGCAGTGTAGCACACATCTGACATTGTATAAACTGTAAGTTCAACACATTTTTACATCTAGGTACAGAGACCCAATACACAGACTTGCAAAAGCTCCAGATGGACATGCCAGTCTATAGCATGCAGTACGAGGGTCACTATAGCAGCTAAGCTCCTTTGTCTACAATTTTTGAGGGCAACTATAACAGCCCACCTCCTCATCTACAATATGTCAGGGCAACTATATGAGCTCAGCTCCTCCATCTACAATATGTGAGCATGACTACAACATCTCAGCTCCTCCATCTACAGTATATAAGAATGCAAATAACAGCTCAGCTCCTCCATCTACAGTATACAAAGGAGACTACAACAGCTCAGCTCCTCCATCTACAGTATATGAAGGAGACTACAACAGCACAGCTCCTTTGTCTAATATATATATATATATATATATATATATATATATATATATATATATATATATATAATAGTTTGCTGCACTACATCTCACTCAACTCGTAGACTCACCCACCAGAACTAATTATAAAGCTGTAACTAGCACGCTACTGGACTGGATACTCACAAATCACCCACAGCATATCTCTAATGTGACTGTCCTCCCAGACTCACTCAGTGACCACTACCCAGTCACTTGCAACTGGACTAACACATTTAACATACCTCCCCTCTTACAATTCCCAGCAGAAAGCTAAAGAGGGGTCACTTTGAGCATCTCAAACAGCACCTTTGCAGCATTGACTGGAGCCTTCTTGATATGGTGGAATATATAGACATAGCACTTGATCACTTCATCAGACAATTCAATGCTGCCTGTGACTGCCATGCTCCGGTACAGAAGAGAAAGATCAGAGGAAGAAGCATCCCTTGGATTACATCTGAATTAATCAGCTGCATAAAAAACAGAGACAACTCATAGCTCAGGGCAAAGAATTCTGGCAAGCAATCTGACCTCCAGGAATACAAAAGATTATGGAATGACCGCACCCGTGCCATCCGCTCCACAAAAAACATCCAGTTCAGGGGAGTATTAAAAAACTCATGGGGCAATAGCAAGAACTTTTGGAACAACTTAAAGGGTGTTACTGGGAAAGACATAAAAGAGGCACTGCACATGCTCAACATTAATGGTGCTCCTACTCTTGATCCACTGACTATTGCCAATACATTTAAAAACATTTACTGACTTGAGTAGTGTTCTCCCACACAATTGTTTTGAGGAATCCAGTCCCATCAGAGGCTGAGGCCTGGAACCCAGTCAATCACCCCCCCATTCTATTTCAAATCAGTCACCCACAGCCAAGCTAGAAAGTGCATTCGCAAGATGCTTGAAAAATCTAGGAAAAGCTGTGACACCCTCGATCTAAAATTTGTCTCCCTTACACTTGAAGAGATTTTGGTTCCCCTTACTAAACTGCTGATCCTATCACTACAACTGGCTCAATTTCCCCATGTCTGGAAGTAAGTCCTGGTAACTCCTGTGCATAAGAGTGGTGACCGGGCATTGCATGCCAACTACAGGCCTATTTCTATCCTTCCCCCCCGTCAAAAGCACTGGAGCACATAGTTGCAGATCAGCGGGGAGAATACCTTGATCAATACAGTATCCAGTACCCGGAGCAGCATGGATTTTGAAAAGGGCACAGTACCACTACTGCTCTGCTGGAATTCATCAGTTGCATACAGAACTCACTTGACCATGGTAACCTCATAGGCACAACCTTTATTGACCTAACTAAGGCTTTTGACATGGTCAGTCACCCTCTAATAGTACAACAACTCACCTCTGTAGGCCACTGTAAGTGTGCCACAAAGTGGTTCAAAAGCTACTTGGCTGATCGTTCCCAGCAGGTAAAGATTGGAAACACCACATCTGGGCTCCTACCAGTTCACTGCGGGGTACTCCAAGGATCAATACTATGACCCCTTCTCTTTAGCATCTTCTTAAATGGCCTACCCTGATCCTCCAATCTACAGATGCTACTCTATGCAGATGATGCTGTCATCTACACTACCCATCAAGACCCTCCCAGCCTAAAAAATCTGCTACAACTTGCTTTCGAACAAGTCAAGGACTGGTTCAGAGCACCAAAACTGGTGCTGAACTACAAAAAGACAAAGGTGATGCTTTTTAGTGGTGCTAGAAGCAAGCACAAATCACAACTTCTAATTATTAGTAACTGTGCAGGAGTGCCACTTGAACAAGTTGAACACTTTAAATACCTGGGGTAATGCTGGGCTGTTCCCTCTCCTATGCAAAGCACATTGAGAGTGTAGCCAAAACAGTCAATATGAAAATTGGGCTCCTACACAGACACAAGCAATGCTTGACACCTGAAGCCCTAAGAACCGCAATCCATAGCTCAATTGTTTCTATTATCGACTATGGACTGATTATTTACAGCTCTGCAGCTCCTATCTCCCTATGTAGGCTAGCAGTACCACTCAACAAAGTCTGTAGACTGCTCACTGGTTCCCCCCAACTAACACACACATGTGATCTTTATGAGCAAGCTGGGTGGCTACAACTTAATAATCGAATACCCTATCAAACTTGCCTATTAGCCAAAAAAACACTTCTTGGCCTGGAACCTCCTGGAGTCACAAGCCTGTTAAGCTTATTCTCAGGCTCATGTCATAACAGAAGCTCTGACCATCAGCTTCTCACTGTACCAAGATGCAAAACTTCCCAAAGGCAGTGGTCATTCTCATACCAGACTCCACTCTGGCTCAACAACCTTGGACCTGATCTTGCCACCACACCAAGACTGGGTCCTTTCAAAATCCAATTAAGACAACACCTGCTGAAGAAAAGTTGCTGTGACTGTACCAGTTAAATGCTCCTTGTCCCTCTGACCCCTGACTATGGTCTGTTGTCCACCACGATAATGCCACCCTTCTCCTACCTCCCACTAGGGTCCTACTCCTCCCCTGGAGTTCCCTCTGCCCCTCATGAATGAGCACTTCCCCCTTCCCCTTTCTCCCCCTCACCTAGGCGTCACACACACCCTCTCTTTCCCCCCTTAATTCCCCCATCACCTTCATCCTTACTTCCTTACCTGCTCTCCTTCTGGTACGCTAGTATCCCATCTTTGACCTGACAATGGCAACTAGACTGCTCCTGTGACTTGTTTCATTCCTGTGTTAAAATCCTCTCTGTTACCTAATCACAAACTACCCAAACAAAAACTAACTAACAAACAAACTAACTAACTAACACTGTATTTGAATGTTCACATCTTCTGCGTATAATCTCTTAGCTAGATACTCTTAAGCTCCCATTGTATGTATTCCCTCCCTTACGACGTGGAATCTTTGTAAAAGAGCAGTTTCTTGCTCAAAGGTATTGTAATCCAAGATTGAATAAATAAATATATGAGGATGCCCATAACAGCTCAGCTACTCCATCTACACTATATGAAGGAGACAACAGCAGGTCAGCTCCCAGTTTACATTTATTAAGGATGATCATCTGGGAAAAGAGAGACCCATGGGCTTAAATGTATAATAACCCTATCCCATCTTTGCACATACTTCACACATTTATCCCAAATGTCACTCAACCAGTGACTCCCAGACTGTCTCTGTCTATCTCTATATCTCTCTGTCTCTCTCTCTCTCTCTGTCTTTTTCTTTCTTTCTTTCTACACTGGGAATTCATACTGTAGAGGTCTGCAATATGTCTGTGTCATCCCCACAGGGCTTAATGATCTTGAAAGCCAGCACCACACAGTTGCACCCAGGTGCTGCATCTTTGGTCACAACAGTACCCAGTACCCCTCCACTCACTAAATGTATTAATAAAAGTACAGGTTTTAAGTGTAAGTCAAGCTGCAAAATATTTGTGAGATCAAAATAAGTCAAGGTCAGTTGAAGTTTACATAGTGTGTACACATCTAACAAGATGCACACATTGGATTGGCCAGATAAGCCATCAAATCATTAATTATTTTTGTGCAGATGTGCATGTACTTGCTAAGTAAAATAAGGTGTCACCAAATATTGTTTCAAGAGGTCCCCCAGAGTCATAGAAGGGCTGGGGTATCCAAGCAATAATGCTGCACAAAGCAGTTTAATGGGACCTAGCCTCCTGTGCTATGACACATGTAAGCAGCTCTCCTGGGGAGGCACCAAGCATAAGTAAGGAGTTTGAACCCAGAGCCTTTGTTTTTTGGCAATAAAGCATTGCATATCCCTTTTACATACATTGTTGGGGCTCTGCATGGCAAGATGTACAGGGAAGCATCTAGATACAGAAAAACTTATTGGGATTCAAAAAGTGCCATATACTAACTGAATATACTGTAGTTTACTGCCAAACTACCCCCCAAGGTAATACAGTTCTCTTGTAAGTAAGAGGATGTCTCAAATAAAAGGAAATTATTTCTTAATTCAATTTAGTTAAATCCACCAGGAGCTCTGTAGGCAACCCTGTCATAAATTTCATATCTAGCTAAATCTTATTTTCGGGAGTGCTGAATATAAGCAGTGAACATAGTTATGAAAAATGTGTTTTTCGTGGAGGGGATTGTGTATAGTATGATAGATCATTATAAGTATTCTTGATTTCATTTAAAATTATGTAAAACTGGGGGTTTCAACAGAGATTAGTGACTATCATTTTTTTAATTCTTTTACCTGCAGTAATTTAAAGGTTCCCAGCTGTGTTTAAATAGTAACATTGTTACTGAAAGAAAAAAATATTTGACAGAGGCATCAGCAGCTCTTCTGATACGGCCATTAGAAATATAAAAATGATATTGTAAAATCTTCCGATGAAAGCTATTTTGCTGAAGCATCAGTAATAGAATGAGATTCAGAAGAAAAACATTAAATTCATGGAGTGTGGATTTCATCATTTTTCTTGTGTGGCTCTCTTTAAAACACCTACCAGAGAGGATGGCCTGCTGGTACAGTGGTAGTGGTAGTGCTACTGATTGTGGTGCCTATGACCCAAGTTCAGGAGTATGCCTAGATCTCTGAGGCTGCGGGGGGGGCAGGAGGATTCAGCATCCCAGCAGATGCTAGTAATTCAGCATCCCAGCAGTGCTCTGGGCACTGTACAGGTAGGCATAACAATAAAAACACTGTACAATAATAAAAACCATAAAACAAAGAAAATATCAATAAAACACAATGCAATCTAAATAACCTGAATTATTTAAAATAATGCAGCAGTTAATAAGATGGAAAGATAGGTAGTCTACAAATGCCTTTTTATAAAGAAGTGCCTTTAGCCTCCATTTAAAAATCTCCACTGCTGAGGACTCCTTTAAAGATTTTGGAAGTGAGTTCCACAGCATTAGGCCCACCACTTCAAATAAACGGTCTCCAGAGGATTTTAGGTGTGCCCTAGGAACTGCTAGAAGGCCCTCAGTGCAGAAACGAAGCGAGCGCACCGGACAGACAGGTGTCAGGAGATCATTCAGGTAGCCAGGGCCCAATCTGTGTAGGGCCTTGTAGGTGAGCAAACCCACCTTGAAGATGATCCTCCACCTAACCGGCAGACAGTGTGACTCATGCAGAACCAGGGTCACATGACAGGGCCTCGAAAGGCCCATCAGCAACCTGGCCACTGCGGTCTGCACCAACTGCAGGCATCAGAGAACCCCTTCGTTGACCCTAAGGTACAGAGCATTGCAGTAGTCAAGTTGTGAAGTCACAAACGCATGTACCAGTGATGGCAGGTCATCCTCCTCCAGGGTGGGTGGGGGAACCAGTTCCATTGCTGTACCACCACCTAAGTGACCTCTGATGGTGCTGCAAGCAAGAGTCACTCAGGGAACGATCGGCACTGACTGACGTTGCTGTGAGTATAAGCAACAGGCATGCATCTTGATGTACCTAACAGGTAGCATCCATGGGACAGGGAGAAAATAAAAAAAAAAAAAAACAGTTGTCACAGGATGAAGCTGGCCACACACCGCAAGCCCAATACCGTGCCACCCAGCTGCGCACTGGATTCAAATTCCATGGGGGTTCTAGAGAAGGCAGGTGATGGATGGTGCTGACCATAGACAGTGAGAGAAGGGGCTGATGGGGAGACAAGAGGGCATAAATAGTAACTCAGAAAAAGTAACTTACTGAAGTGCCATGAAACTTAATATAGTCATTCACCACTATAACAGTGCATCATTTAAATAACTAACTAAATATTGAATTTATTCATTAATTAATTTAATTCATTCATTTATTTCAAAAGTTTTACCAGAAAAGACATACTGAGCCGATAACAGCTTGTTTCCAGATGCTGACGAAGTGTATGGAAGATAGTACAGGACAAGAAAAATAAATAGTATTAACGGTGTTACATAAATAATCGCCATATAAAAGCAATACAATACATCAAAAGTGGCATAATCATGAACATTGCAAGGTATAACAGTGCAACAAAGGTACATGCAGTCCAGTCCATAAAAACTGTGTCTTGATAGTCAAGAGGATTACCCTTACAGGCATAGCAGGGAGAGCAGGCGATCAATATGACCATCATGAAATCAGTCAGTGTGACATAATTAATCATGTGACTGGCCGTCTCATTTTTAGCTACAGCTAGAAAAGCACTTGTTCAAGCATCACAAAACATGGCATAGATTATGCATACAGCATTATTTGTTCAGGAGCATAACAAAACGTCTGTCACATTCTGGCTTGTGACTGGCTGTTGCATTGTTTGCTACATCTTGACAACAGTTTATTTGTCTTCAGACATAGTTACGGTTGTGAGAACACTTCAATGTTAAACTCTGATTTTTTTTCGCATTCATACTGTGGCTTTTCCTGAGCAGAATAATTATTTTATGTATTTTTTTTTTCATTTTCCACCTAGCAACTGCTCATTGTCTTATAGTTTTGCTAAATCACTAACAACTATAAAACCAAGACAATGAGCATTTTCTGGGTAGAAAATGCAAAAAGTGAATACATTCAGATAGTGTTGCTAACGCTCTGATGAATACAAAACCTATCTGGTTGTGCTCACTTTTTACATTTTGTACCTAACAACTGCTCATTGTTTCAATTTTTCTACTTTTCAGTGTGCAGAACATTCCACTAGTGTTTGTTAGTTTTCTGCAGCTATTCTGCTTAGTCAGTAACCTGTTATCCCAAATTATAGTTACCACCTTAGCTTTTTAACAGGTGACTGCCATTTTTATGTTTGTTTGCATGCATGTGCAAGAAACATAGTGCCACCATATGAATTTTCGTAGGTGTGCCACTCAGCTTCCAATGCCCTGCTCCCTGTTGCAGGCGCTGTCTCACCACACCAATAAATGTCAGAGCTGTCTATGACAGCAATTCAGATGTGTTGGCATACAGTTGAAAGCAAAACACCACTGCAATCAGCGGTGGTAACATGTAAGCAGTTTGCATACTGCCATCGGCATCATGGCAGTATGCAAATTGCCTACATGTCACACTGCATCTGAACTGTCATAGACAGTTCTTCCCTCCCTCAGACATGTACATAGCATGCTGAGGCCCACCCCAGCATGTTCATGCCTCCCCACCTGCACACCTATATGGCCGGCAGGGTGCCCAATCCCATCGCCGGCTCCACTGTACCCCCAAGAAAAAAAAAAAAAGATTACTCTAGTTGCCACACTGGGAGCCCACCCCAGTGTGGCAAATGTCCATATGGCCGCAAGGATGCCCAATCCCCATCACTTCCACTACCCCCAAAAATAAACTTCCAGCTGCCACGTTGAGGCCCACCCAGCGTGGCAAAAAGTCCCATCGTCTTCTAAAATAAAAAAAAAAAGGTTGCTCGTTGACTGTCTTGCCACCTCCCCAACCCGCGCCCATCCTCTGCACACCCACCTCCCCACCCCATACTTGCTCTCCAGAGCCCAGCGCTAATGATCTTCAGTGGACTGGGAACACGTCTGCACTCTTCAAAGCAGGCTGAACTGAAGAAAATGCCAGTAAGTTGTATAATGGCATAAATAGAGAGTTTCAACTTTAGTGCCTGTCTTGTACATTTGGGAATTTTTCACCAAATTTTCAACATGGGGTTCTTGGGGCCCCACCTCATGTACTCAGTCATTGTCATTTTGTTATTCAATCCCGAAAGGTGATTTTGCGGTCACTGCGTGGAACCACCTTTTGGGACTGAGAAACAAAACGACAGTGTCACAGTTCATGAGGTAGGCCCCCAAAACCCTATGTTGAAAATTTGGTGAAAAAATTCCCCAAAATTACTGTTTTATGAGCATGCGTTGCGCAGTTCCTACGCATGCTCGTAACTTCACAAATTTTTTATATTTTCACCCCAGATTTTCAACATTGCCATTTTACCACACCTTCTTATGAGCAGTACAGCTGTCATTTTTCACATCTCGCCCAACATGTGTTTTCACACTTCTGGCACAGTGGCGGGGTCGGTGTGTGAAATCAGTGTTTGGGATAGATTAAGAAAATCACAGTGACACTGTTCATGAGCAGAGGTCTTAAAATGGCTATGTTGAAAATTTGGTGACAAAAGTCCATAAAATGACTGTGTTACGAGAGTGTATTGCGCAGTTACCATGCACCCTCATAAGTTCACAAATTTGTAATATTTTCAGTCCAGATTTTCTACAGCTGTCATTTTTCACACCCTGGCCGAAATGTGTTTTCGCACTTCCGGCACAGAAATGCATGATCGCTGTGGGGAATCAGTGTTTGGGACAGATTACGAAAATCACAGTGACACTGTTCATGAGCTGAGGTCCCAAAATGCCTGTGTTGACAATCTGCTGTAAACAATCCCCAAACTAATTACATTACGGGTGTGTGTTGCGCAGTTTGTGCATGGAGGGTCAAATAAAAGAACGGCCCCAGGGGGCTACTTGAGTGTCCAGGTCTAGGGCACTAGAAGAGTGCGGAGGACTGCATTACAAATCCAAGGAAAAATGGTCAGAAAAGGGACTGCGCAGGGCTGGGGGAATGGAGAAAGGGAAGAGGTCAGGGTGGAGGACTGTCCTGATCAATGCCAGGAGCATGAGCAATAAAATGCCCGAGCTCCAGGTTATGTGGCTGAGGGAACAGCAGATGTGACAGCAATTACAGAGACGAGAGCCACCTAGAGAAATGATTGGGACCTAAACTTGGAGGGCTACAAGATTTTCAGGAAGGATAGAGGAATGGGAAGAGGGGGAAGGGTTGTGCTGATAGTCAGGAACGACATAGTGGTTAGTGGAGTGGAGGAGGCTGGAGCGGCTGTGGAGGCAATTTGGGTAACCCTGCAAATGAAGGGAGGGAAAAAAGTGAAAATAGGGGTGGTGTACAGGCCCCCCGCAATAGAGGAGGCTCTGGAGGATAAACTGCTTGAGAACATCAAGGGTCACTGCAACCTTGGAAAGGGTAGGGTGGTGGTCATGGGTGACCTTAATATGCCGAGGGCTGACTGGGACACCATGACATCCTCTGTAACCAGGGAACAGAGACTGATGGACATCTTTCAGGATATCTTCCTGGTCCAACAGGTGGGAGAACCTCCTAGAGAGGGGCGGATATTGGATGTAGTCCTAGCGGACAGTGATCAGATAAGGGACCTGGAGGTGTGCCGTCCACTGGCGGGTGGTGACCATGACACGGTCTGGTTTCTGCTGTATCTGGGGGGGGGAACCACTCTAATACAGCAGTGGTGGACTTCCGGGGAGCAGACTTCTTGGGCATGGGTAGGATTCTATGGGAGAGGTTGGACATGGATGCTGGAAGCTTGTGGGATACCATTAAAAAAGGGGTGCAAGAGGCTACTAGGTCCTGTACAAAAGTAAGGCACAAGCATGGTAGAACCAGTAAGCCATGCTGGTGGACCAGAGAGGTGCAGGGGGCTGTGAGGGGGTTAAAAGGGCTGCATATGCACATTTTAAACACTCAAGGGGGGGACAGGGAGTGAGTAGAGTATGAACTGATGGCCAGGAGGGTCACCAGAGTGGTGAGGGGAGCCAAAGCAGGGATGGAGCTAAACCTGGCTAGGGATATCCGTAGCAGGGGGAAGGGCTTCTACAGATACATAAGAGAGAAGAGAAAATTGAGGACACAGATAAGCAAGATTAAGACTGGGGGGGATGGGCTCAGGAAGCAGTGGAACAGGCAGAGGTGCTAAATGAGTACTTTGCCTCAGTCATTGCAGAGGGAGACAGAGGACCCCTACAGCCTGATGGGAGGGAAGAGAAGCCAACAAAAGTGAGAGGTCAGGCTGAGACCAGATAGCGGGAAGAGGCTAGGGTACAGGCTGGGCCTGGCCCAGAAGGGGTGGGGAGGTCACATGAGGGGGAGAACTGGGGGTGAGAAATCACAGTGGATAGGGTAAGGGATGCCCTTCGGAAGCTAAAAACTGATAAGGCACCAGGGACGGACGGGTTACATCTGAGGGTTATGAAGGAACTGGCGGAGGAGCTGGCAGCTCCACTGGCTGCACTCTTTAACATCTCTCTGCAGACAGGATGGGTGCCCCAAGATTGGAGGGTGGCGCATGTAGTGCCTATCCATTAAGGGGGCTCTAGGGAGGAGATGGGGAATTATAGGCCTGTCAGCCTAACGTCTGTGGTAAGCAAAGTAATGGAGGGTTTTATCAAGGAGAGGCTGGGGATGCAGCTGGAAAGGTTGGAGCACCAGGATGATAAACAGTATGGCTTCATCCCGGGGAGGTCATGTCAGTCCAGCCTCATAGAGTTTTATGACTGGGTGATGGGGCCCTGGACAGACATAGGCTGGTGGACATCCTATACCTGAATTTCAGCAAGGCGTTTGATTCAGTACCCATGATGGGCTGATAGCAAAGCTGGGGGAGATAGGGGTGGGAGGACAGGTGCTCAAGTATTTGCAAAATTGGCTTTCAGGGTGGATACAGAGGGTAATGATCGTTGGGATAGTTTCCTCCCCTAGGAAGGTATTAAGTGAGGTCCCCCATGGTTCAGTACCAGGGTGTCTCCTGTTCAATGCCTATGTCTTGGATATAGGGAGGGGGATTAGGAATAGGCTGTCTCTTTGCAGATGACTCCAAACTGGGAGCACTGGTGGATAGGGACGAAGCAAAAGAGACCATCCAGGGGGACCTGGATACCCTGCAGGGGTGGTCAAGGAGGTGGGGATTGAAATTTAATGCTGGGAAATGTAAGGAACTTCATTTAGGGGTCAGAAACCAAGGCCATGTATACACCCTGGGGGGTCATACTGCATGCCACATTGGGTGAGTGGGATCTAGGGGTGGTGGTAGACATCAAAATGAATAACTCAGAAGATTGTAGAACAGCAGCCAAAGCAAACAGGATACTGGACTGCATAGCCAGGGGAATTACATCCAGGAGGAAGGAGGTGATCCTCCCTCTATATAATGCCTTGGTCAGGCTGCAACTCGAGTACTGTGTACAGTTCTGGAGACCCCATCTGAAGAAGGACATAACACTGTTGGAGAGGGTCCAGAGGAGAGTGACCAGGATGATTTAGGGCATGGAGGGGCGGTCCTATGAGGAGAGACTGGAAAAGCCTGGGCTGTACACACTGGAGGAGAGGAGGGACAGGGGAGACATGATAGGGGTCTTCAGGTATGTAAAAGGAATAACTGAAAGTGGAACCAAGGAGCTGTTCAGGCTAAAGAAGGGAACAACCAGGGGGCATGAGTGGAAACTGGAGGGAAATACTGGGGATTGTAGGAAACATTATTTCACTGAAAGGGTGGTGGAGTCATGGAATGTGCTGCCCAGGAGGCTGGTGGAGGAGAGCACAGTGGAGGGCTTGAAGAAGGGGTGGGACAGGTACAAGGAGAAACTGAAGCCAAAGAAGACCCTCTCGGGGACTAGGTGGGGTGGGAAGGCGAGCACCCAGTAGGTGGCTGGCTACCAACAGACACGACAGACCATTAGGCCTATTCTGCTGGCTTTTAGTATGTTAGTATGTTAGTTTCTGCGAACGCTCGTGGACTTCACCAGTTTTTTTATATTTTCAATCCAGATTTTCAACATTGCCATTTTTTACACCTCCTCATGAACAGTACAGCTGTCATTTTTCACAACCTGTTTGAAATGTGTTTTTGCACTTGTGGTGCCAAATGGCATGGTCACTGTGCAAAATCAGCTTATGGCTAACGAACTGATATTGCCACTGTTCATGAGGTGGGAGTCACAAAAACCATGTTGAAAAACTGGATTGAAAATATCAATGAACGTCTTGGGCATTAGAGTTTCCAGCCATAACGCCCAACCCTGTAGAGACTGACAGGCATCAGGGGTGTGACTTGGGATTGTCACCTGTAATGCTCATACCACTCCACCCCCACCCACACCCTGTAGCCAGTAACAGGCATCGAGGTGTGCCTTAGACTCTTTGGCCCCAAAGTTTACCCCATTCTCCTATACTGCACTCATCTCACTGTATTTCCTGATGGAATGGGGTGTGCATAAGGGCCGAAGACCCTAAGGCACACCATGACACTTGTCGGTGTCTGCAGGGTAGGGTGTGGTGAAATGGCATGGCCATTATGTCTGACGACCCAAAGGCACACCCAAATGCCTGTCAGTCTCCGTAGGGTGGTGGTGGAGTTGGCTTCAGTTCAATACTTCACTGCCATTCCTATTATGCAGCTCTGTAACTCCTACACTACCAATGCCAATGCCAGCAAGCAAACATTCAGCATTGACAAATGCTTGTTATGTTTCCTCCTCTCTAGGCAGGCCTTTCCTGGGTGATTCCCCCTGCCCCAACAATCAATTCGCCTGACCTTCATCCCTAAGGCTTGCCCCTGTAGCCACGTCTTTCATGGCATTTTTTCTCTGGATTGGGATCTACTGAGGTCAAGGGTGGTATGCGGTCAAAGAGTACCTTAGGCCATCATCCTCCTGGCAGCTAGGGTTTTTCTTCAGCATTTTCCCAGGATATAAACAACATGGCCTGAACATACCTATTCACAGGCATGTTAATGAGGGCTAGTTGACATCTCTCCCTCCTTTCTGAACACGCTTTGCTTGTACTGAACCCCTTTGAGCACCAGGAAGCAGTGGTATGTTGGGATCCACAGCCTCCCTCCCCCTGGAGCCTACAGCATCCATTCAGATACTTCTTGCAGAACCCCAATAGCATCCCAGGCTCAAGTAGAAAACTAGGATACAGGTATAGCAATTGCTAAGCGGTTCCCCAACTGACATGCCCTCAGTCTATCCCCATACATACATATTTCACTGTCATATTTGTTATATGCTTCACATGGGTAAGTAGATCCTGCTGAATTTCCCCTTGTTTGCTCCAATCACAATGTTGCCTTCCTTGAACTATATTTTCTAGCGCTTTAACAGGCAATAAAAATTAAGTAGTGCTTGGTGAAAACTGTGATTTCTGAATTTGCAGAAATTTCGCAACATTTAACAAATGTTGCAAAATTTGTCAAAATTTCAACTTTGGCAAAGTCCGAATCCTCTGAATGTGTTTGATGGATTTTTGCCCCATTCCATGAAATGTTCTGGCTGAATTAAGGTATGGCAGTTCTGAGGAATTCCGTTCTGCAGTTTCATAAATCAGTCTTCTGCAATGCATGTAATCATTCTGCAGTTCAGTGATCAGTTCTGCAGAATTTCTTTCCACAGTTTAATACAGTAATCCACAATTCATACTGTACATTCACCCTGCCATTCTAAGAATTTCATGAAAATTGACAGTGCATTCTAAAATTTTGTGAAAGTGAAATTCCACATTTTGTGGCAATTCCACCAATGGAATTTTATTTTCACACAGCTCTTAAATTGAGATATATGAGGTAGCTCAATGTTTGCACATGCAGAGCTTTCCTCCATGCCAGTTTTACAGCATCATGGCCAGGCCACCTGGGTTCCATGTCATAACGGCGATCGCAAAACAGTGATCGCCATTACAGTCACTGTACATAGCCAAAAAGCAAAACAGCAACGTACAGTAGTGGATGATAACACATCCAGCAACTTAAAATACATTTAAGGTGGGGGGGCTGCACCCTCCCACACACCCCTGAATTCAGATTACTAATTCCAGGGGGGTACATGTCGAGGAGGGGGAGACAGTCCTCCCCCAAAAAATTACGGCTGCCGAATAAAAAATGTTCCTGGTCCCCAGGCCCTAACCCAATGCCTGCTCCTCCGAACCTAGCCACCCTCACCACACACCACATGGCTAGCTCGGCGGCGGCAGGCCACACTACCCCACACAAAACCCTCTTCCCTATCCCTCCCATTCCAGTCGCCATTGTAACCCTCCTTTGCTCATCTCTACCCTCGCTGTCCCATTCCATTGCTACCCTTACAGGGTAGCTAATATGCATAGCACTGCAAATGAGTCACTCATTTGAGAGTCACTCATTTGCAGTTGCTAGTATCACTGGATACCGGCCACCTGTAGGTTTTCCACATCTGCCTAAGAGAAAGTGCTGCACCATGAGGCCAAAAGGTTCTGCAGAAATGGCACTTTCATGTAAAATCAGTAAGTGTCTCAAGCTTGAATTGGTGGAATGTACAACCCTTCTAAAACCCAGTCCATGGTCTTTAAAGCATAACGTTAGTGCCAACTTGCTTAACTGTCTGTTTAACTGGCAGTCAAATGTTGTTTTGGGTAGTGCATGAAAAGTCCTTTGAGATATCTTTCTTTTTCATGTTTGCCTGCAAAGCATGCAAACATATTGGTATTAGTGTGCTGTGAGAGGGCTTTTAGGGGCATGGCTCTCTTCCATCTATTACTCTTTCCTAATTCTGCCCACTCTCCACCTTTCTCCTCCTTTTCTCTTTGAAGTCCTTATCCAGTCAAAAGGCTTGGAAATAAAAACTGCACAGTTCTTGTAGAACTCCTAATTCTGACTGCTTAAAACCTTCCCCCTGCTTCCATTCCACATATGTGCTACTGTTTACTTTTCATATATGGTGCAGTTTAGTGTTTTGTTTCTTAAGAAATGACAGAAATGTTGCACAACTTATTGCATACCCATGATGCGGTGCTTGCAACTCATGTAATTAATGTATTCTCATTCTCACACGTGTTAAAAAGCAAGCAAAATTTATTCTAACATGTTCTTACAGTCATTGATCACTTTAGGTAAGGAACGGTGTTACTCTGCTTACCTGCATTTTGAACTAAAATTAAATCAATGTGATCATTACACTAGCAATAATACCTGACAGGAGACCTTGTCCATTATTTTAGTTCTGTTTCTGCCCAGTGCTTTCAACACTCTGGTCAGCACAAGCACTCTGTTAAGAACAATTAATTTCACTCAGGCTGTCAAAGTGAACATCATTCCTTGTTTTACTTTTTGAGCCAACATTTTCAACATAGTCATTTTTTTACTCCATCTCATGAACAAGGAAGGTGTCGATTCAAAATCCTCTTCCAAATCCTGTTTTTGTGGTCATTCCTCAAAGCCACACTTCCGATGACATTTGATAAAAGACACCTGTCACGTTCACATGCTGAGGTAGCAAAAATACTATCTTGACTGCTCAGGATCACAGCCTAAGAAAACAACAAGGTTATGTGTGAACCACTTCATTATCCTGCCCAAAATGTGGTTTCACACCTGTGGTGCAGAATGGTGTGATCACTGTGGGAAATTCACTTTCAGGATGGATTAACAAAATCAGAGTGCCAGTGTTCATGAGGGGAGGTCCCAAAAGACCATGTTGAAAATTTGGTAAAAACATTTCCAAAAAATGGCTGCATTACGGTATTACGTACGCGGTTCTACGCACTCATTAACCTCCAATTTTTTTTATATTTTCACTCCAGATTTTCAACATTGCTATTTTTCCACACAACCTTATGAATAGTATAGCTGTCATTGTTCAAGTCCTGCAAAAAAAAAATTTTCCACACCTGTGGTCAAAATGGCATTACAGTTCTGCAGAATTACCTTTAGATGGAGATTCGAAAATGTTCTGTATTGGGTACATGTGATGAGATGATAAGAAGGTTATGTTGAACATTTGGGGTGAAAATTATTTAAGATTGCACAGTTATGACTATTTGTTACAATTTTGTTACATCTGCTCATAATGTGACGTGTGGAAACACATGGTGCGGAGCCACCTGTGCTTCCACAGCTAGATACATATGCGCATCTCTGGAGGAATATGAGTCCCACAGTAAAATAAAGATACTGTTATACTATCTCAAAAGGTAAGGAAATATGTTGCAAAAAATGTTGTTAATGCATCAGTTATGGTTAAAGTGATAAAAGTAGGGATATATAATGCATTAGGGTTGAGACCCTAACCCTAACATCCCACTCCCACCCTCCATAGACCAACAGGCGATGGGGTGTGCCCTGGAGTCATCGGGTCTAACTCTCACCCCATTCTCTTACACTGTACCTAGATGTGGGCGAAGTGGGCACACTTTGCTCCACTAAATATTTTGCATATTGCTAAATACACAAAGAGCAATACGCGAAATTCAGCTGATTAACTGAGACCAGATTGAATGAGAACACAAACTCTAGCCAACTCCACAAGGTGTCTAGCGCCCCCCCCCGCCAGACATAAGAATCATCCTCCATCCCCCAAACACCCCCACGATCACTGGCCACCAGTCGGCCACAGTCCAACACAGCCCACATGGAAAACTATATATACATATTTTTTAATTAAAGCCCCATTCCCAGGTGTCTAGTGGACCCCCACACCCCCACCCTGTCAGGTAGTACCCATACCCCACTCCCCCAACTCCAAGTCCGATCCATGTTAAAAAATTAGTTATTCCCTTCCCTGGTGTTTAGTGGATCCCCTCTCCCCACCCTGTCAGGTAGCATGCCCACCCCACTTCTTCCCAACCCCAAGTCCGATCCATGTTAAAAATTATTTATTCCCTTCCTGGTGTCTAGTGACTCCTCCACCCCACCTTTTCAGGTAGTACCTCCCCGCTGCTACCCAATTCCGAGTCTGATCTGTGTGAAAAAAATGAGTTAGTCCCTTCCCTGGTGTCTAGTGGCCCCCCACCCTGTCATGTAGCACCCCCACCATGCTGCCTCCCAACCCCGACCAGAGCAGGCCACCGGCACAGCCCTCTACTCACCTAAATGGCCGGCAGCCCGCCCAGCTGAGCTCAATGAATGAGCACATGCTTGTACTAGCACACACTCATTCATTCATTGACAACTCCCAGTGATATTGTCTGTTATTCAGCATTGTAGACAAGGTTAGTGGGCTAGGAAAAGAAACTGTGTGTCAGAAATCTGACATTTTTGAAGTCAGCACTTCACCCAAAAAATTTTTCACAAAGGGATCTTTGAACATTGAAAATTCAAAAATAAATCTCCTTTATTAATTTCCATTGGAAAACAACCATAATTGCAACCATGAAAAACATAAATTACCATCTTTTCCACTCAGAATGATCTTATTATTAAAGTGCAGAGTGTTGAAAGTGAAAAGTGTCTTACCCACTGCAGGGAATTTTTGGTGGTGCTTGAGCCCCTGTTGTATGCACAAATGCCTCGTAGCCTTCTCACATAGCTGCAAAACCCATGTGCAGGCATTCACCAGTGTGTCGATGCCTTCATGCTCCAAACATTATCCAAAATCGTGAGCTACACCAGAAAAGGTTCCTCAACTTATAGCCTCAAAAGGAGAGTGAGCAAAAAAGGAGAGAACCGATGAAAAACACTATGTCTCAGTGAGAAAACAGGCTACACGGGCTCCACGTTACCTGAATTGGGGGCCCTTTAACAGGACTAATCAGGCATCGAGGGAGCCTGTTGTATATTCATTTTTCACAAGGGCAAGGGTTTCAGCCAATTAGGAGCTGCAGAGAGCTCACAAAACCCAAGGGACTTTTGATTCTGGAGTCCATTCGGTGGGAGCCCCTCCTAAGGCGGGTCCAGCCCCATGGCAGGAGGATGTGAATGCAAGGCTTGGGAAGGGCCTGCCTGAGGGTTGCCAGCTACCCATCCCCCATGGCCTGCAGTTTGCCTTCCCAAATTTTTGAGGAATTTTGGTCAAATGATTCTGTTTTCAACTTCAGCTGGTAGAGAGCTGCAAGTATCTGCAACTTCAGTGGAGGAAGCTTTGTCTAAAGGTTCCTGAGTGAGAAAGTCGATTGTGAATTCCAAGGAAGATGGAGATCTACTTAGGCGCCGAGTGGCCACTGGTTTGAGGAGGTACTTATGTCTGTTTCCCTGTTTGACTCAATGTCATAAAAAAGGGGATGGACATTGGTTTACAGGAATAACCTGGGATGGTTTTGTCTAAAGGAACAGTCATGGATGGCTCTATTTTTCAGTTGGAGAATGGTATGGGAGTCTCCCTGACACATGGGGGCTTCCCAGTATTGCCAAGGTTTGTCTTCCTATGGTAGAAGAGAGAGCCTCTTCTGTTCATGAGCACCTGCATAGTGAAGAAAAGTGATGTCTGGTAGCATGGGACTGCTCAAGCAAAGGCCTGCATCTCATTGCCAGGTTCAGGGTCCTTGGAGGAAGCCAATTGTGTGTACCACAGTCTCACTGCAACTGTGCCCCCACTGAGCATCAAGAGTTTGTGTCCTGCATGCAAAGGGCCACAGCTGCTATGCTGGCAGTGTGGCTGAAACTGCCTTTAGTCTCTGGATGTGTCTAAACTTCAAGAGTAAAGTTGGTAACTTGGTCTAGAGCTAAAGGAGGCTGTGGAAAAGGTCTGCAGGTATCCAGTGTTCAGGAACCATGCCTGCATTGCTGAAATCTTGCTGTGTAAAGGTGGGACTGCCTCTCAAGAGACTATGTTTCTAGAAAAGCCACTTGTGAGGCAGAATACAAAGAAAGCATTGCTACATCAGGGTGCTGTTAATTCCAGTTTAGGTGACAGACCACAACTGCATGCTGCACAGCTACAGCTTGGAGTCAGGTAAGGGAACTGACATCCCTTATCGAGTGGGATGGACTGGGCCACAAGGAGCCATGGTTCCATGCCTGGGTGCTATGGCACTCTTGACCCATTTGGGGAGCCAGACTATGAGGTCACTTCTGAGTCTGGGCTCACTTGTGGACTAGGAAGCCACGCATTGTGCACCCTTTCTCCAGCCTGCCAGCAGAGTGAAGGTGACAAGCTACTAGACTGCAAGCAAGTTGGAAGGTCCAAGCTACAAGGTGCCTGCTTCATGTCTCAAACTTCTGAAGATCCAGAGTTCTGCTGTTCCAACTACCCCAGAGCCACAGTCCCAGTGCCACCCAAGACTGTCTGCAGAACCATGAGTAAAAGCAGGGATTGCCCTGCATCTGGAGACTTTGTACATAGGTGCTGTCAGGTACTGAGTTTATGCTATATAACCAAAAGTTGCAATTGTCACCTAGTAATCATTTGTACAGCTAAGGGGTTTGAATCTAATTTGTTTTAAAAGCACTCTAATGCTGGTCAACCAGCTGCATCACAGGCCTGCAACATTTAGTGCCAGGTACCCAGGGACAGAATAGCGGGGTTCTTGTCTGGGCTGGGGACTGGTACCAGTTGGGGTTTGTTTTAATTATTAAAATCTGCAGCAAGTAGTTAGTCAGAGGGCTAACTCTATATCCATCAGAGGGTGTTTTTGAATTTAAAATGGGAAATGATTGTTCTAAAATGCTAATCAGTAAATGCCAATTGCCAAACGTGATTGTTGTTTAACCTCTGCCTCCAATTACCCTTTCCTAACCCTCCTCTGTAAATAAATGGTGTTTTAACTGTTTTAGAAAATTTTGACTAATGAGCATATTATTAGCTTAAGTCGGTAATTACAAGTTATTGCAAAATGTGGTTTGGTTTATGGTAATCCTTGTGTGGGGTGACTGTATGGGAAGGTGGGTTGGTACAGCATCCCAGGGGGTTGAACTGCTAAATATCTACCCACTTGTGAAATTTACTCTGGGAGGAGGCAACACACTATTTTATTTCTGTCTTGGGAAGGAACACCCCTTTAATATCAGGAATAGAACCCAGGCCCCAAAATCTAGTAAGTGACCACCCAGGCAGCGGTAGTAGCCCACGGTGGATGGCACCCCCAGGTTACATATAATATTTTTCATTCATAAGAAACAGATACATTGTTGAGTCAGTGATGCATTTACAATGTTTTCCAATGGATCATTTCCAGGTGTGTCCTGGGAGCACAGGGCAGTTAAGTGACTTGGTCAGGCCGGGTCACACAGCATGTAACTGGAGGCTGTGGGAATCAAATTCAGGTCTACTGGATACACTAAGCTTCTTCACAGCTCGTTACTCTAAGCCAGTGTTTCTCAAATGAGGCCACTGTGACTGTATGTGGCCACCAGAACAATTTTCTGTGGCCACCAAGTTCTTAGTTCCAAGTACAATTGTAATGGAAGGGACAATTTCATACCTTTAGAAAAACATGGGACCCGCATTTCAAGTGAAAATACAGCATGAGTTTGATTTATTGTAAACAATGTGAAAAGAAACGTTTTAAATAAGGAGGGCTGGGGTATATCAGTGAATCTGAGGTGACCCAAATAAGAAGTGAGACTACCAGTAAGTTCTGGTGGTCACGCTTTGAGGCCATTTGAGGGCACCACAGTTTGGGGCTTGAGACCCACTGCAAACTCCAAAACCTTCCCGGCCTCCCTTGAGGCTAGTAACAACCACCCTCCTTTAATTAAACGGAAGGGAGTGTTACACAGTTATTTAGACACAATTCACCTTGCATTTCATATACTGTATCTATTATAGATTTCACCTCCTTGCTATGTTTTACTGAGGAAATTTACTCAAAAACAAGATCTTTATTTCTTGGCATTCATCTGCCCCTATAACATATTCCTCACTTGAAGCCATAATCCTCTGTTTTGATATCCAGTCTGTTGCCATTTGAATGAGAGATATCAGAAAAAGAGAATCAAGACCTCATGTGGGAAATAAGAAATAGGAAGAGTGACTGTTAAGGAAAAAAAGATGCTGTTTTCATACAAATTCCCTCAGTAATCAGTACTAGAGAGAGAGGTAATATAGAGGCCATGTTGCATATAAACTGAATTGTTTCTAACACAATTTTAAAGTTCTCCTGGAGGCATCAGATGCTTTTTAAGTTCAGAACAAAATATCTAGATATTTGAACATGAGAGATTAGATCTTAGCTGTTGAGTTCTCTTGATAGTGTGCTGAGTTCAACCCAATAGTTGAACTGGAAATGTTTAGGAGGTGGAACACTCATTTATACATTTATAAGGGGTGGAACTGTCATCCCTAGGAGATGAACTCTCCAATAACATTCAGTAGAAAAAGGTGTCAGGTGAGGTGGAACGGAGTTCCTGCCCAGTTTAACCTCTGGTTCAACCATTCAATTCAAAGTGAATCCACTGCACCAGTCTCCTGAAATGAATGTGAGATTTACTTTTGTGGGCAAGGGTGATGCAGTATTTCTCTTGGGTAAAAGAAAATGAGGGGCATATTGGGATGGGGTGGAGATCATAGTCTTGTCAAGAATGTTTTCCTTTGCAAAGAAGGAGCAGGAGAATTTATGGATGGGATTGAGGTTTGTAATGGAGCAGCATGCAGTTATCCCCGAGCAGGAATGGGAGATGGTTCATGGTCACTGGTTGAGCAGCATATTGTTTCTGCCACTGTACTAGATGACAGGATGAAGCTGCCTACTGGAAGGCATGTTGTAGCCCCATCTGAGGGGTGACAGGATAAAGGATAGCCACCAATCAGGTGGCAACATTATGTTTCTCCTGCTAGTGCAAGTTACCAGATGATGTTTCTGATCGGATGGCTGTGGCATGTTTCTTCCAGTGGAGAGGAGGAATGGGATAGAGTTACCATTTGGGCACAGAGGCAGTGAGTAGACCTGTTGTTATTTTTTTCTCTGGGGTTGACTTTGTGGTAGGTACCCTGTGGGGTGGGGGACTGCTTCGCTGATGTGTGGCTGCCTGGTCTCTTGCATATATGAGGAGTATCAACCATCCCCATGCAGCTCTGCAAAGGTGCCAAATCACTCATCGCCTGGCCTGAGGAGTAGCTCCCCATTCCTTCCCATTATGAACTATGCTGACTTGGCTTGCACAGCTGATCAAGCCATTGATCTAGTGTAGCAGTGTTAGTAATCATAGTCGATTTTATTTAATAAGGCACCATGGTAGAGAATTTTAATTAATAAGGAATCCTTCCCCAGAGGCTTAAAGTGCTGTACGATAAATCGGCAATACAAAAATAACATCCATAACATCAACATCACAGAACACAATCTAAAAACACCGGCAGCATATAAAAACATATACTATATTTTCAGCAGAACACTCCTCATGTATTGTCAAAGACTTCATGAAACAAACAGAATGTAAGGTCCCTTTTAAAAGCCTGCATCGATGGGTCAACTCTGATAGCTCACAGGAGCATATTCCAAAGAGCCGGGTCCACCACTGTGAATGCCTGGTAACCCAAAAACTTCAGTGAAGCTCTCAGTATCTTCACCAGACCCACACATTTGCAGCAGAGAGGACAGCAAGGAAAGTGAGGAGACAGGAGTTTAATGAAGTAGCCTGGGCCCGTACCATGTAGGTTTTCATAGGTTAGTAAACCAATCTTGAAGTTTGCATGCTCCCTCACCAGCAGCACGTGCAGGTCATGCAGCACAGAGGCACATGACATTACCTGGGAAGACCTGTCTATAACTAGGCAACAACATTCCACACCAGCTGTAGGCACTGTAGCAAATCTCCATTAATTCCAAGGTATAGAGTATTGCAGTAGTCAAGTTTAATGTGACGAAAGCATGCACCAGTGTCTTCAGGTCCTCAAAGATGATCAAGGTTGTAATCCAGCTGATCTTTCTAAGATGGTAAAAGCTACTCCAAAGAGCAGTTGATACCTGAGCCTCAAATGTCAGCTTGCAGTTCAGAATGACCCCCAGATTTCTCACCTTTATAAAGGCACACAGCCTCGAGGACCTCTACCTAAGCATCATAACCACTTCATCTGCCTCTGCTCCGCTTTCTCAAGTCTGAGTCTATCACTAGTATCTTGTTTGGGTTGATTCTCATCCTGCTGGATGCCATCCAGTTCTGGATCTCAGCCAGGCAGTTGTTAAACATTGTCACCGCATCCTATGTCCCAGGTACAAACATCAAGTACATAGCAGTGAAAACCCAGATTGTACCATCTGATAATCCTGCCCAGAGGTAGAACATATACTGTGAAAAGCATGGGAAATAGGACAAACCCCTTGGGCACGTCACAGGGCCAGAGTGAAGGGCATGAGGACAAACTCCCCAACACAACCCCCTTCATCCAATCCCTGAAGATGTTCACAGACCAGCAGAAGACATTGCCACTGAGCCCTCTGTACTCTCTCAGTCTGTCCAACAACTCATGGTCCACAGTATTAAAAGCTTAGGATAAATCAAGGAGAACAAGAACTGGCTACTTATCTCTATCTCTTACCCAGAGCAGGTCATCATGCACCCTGACTGATGTAGTTTTAGTGCTATGCCTACACCTACTAGAGAGACTCAAATATGTCAAAGGCAGTGAAGTGCACTTCAGCTCAAATACCATGATTTTTTCAATACCCTTTCCCAAAAAGGGTAGATTAGAGACTGGTCCATAATTTGCCAGGATCTCTGGGTCCAAAGATGGGTTCTTCAGGAGGGATCTCAACAGTGCATTTTCCAAAGCAATCAGAAATATCTGCTGTGATAAGGAACAACCAAACAGTCCCGCGAACACTGGACCCAGTTGCTCCCCACAACACACCAGTAGCCTCATTGTGCCTGGTCTAGTTCATATAATGTGAGTAAAAGCTCTGAAAGCACCCTACATACCTATTTTACTGTAACTAGCCTAAACTCTGTCCAGACAATACAGCCATTCTCAGGGCAGTCAGACTCCACGCCACCAGGCTGCCACAACCTGCTTGGAGAAATCCCACTTCCAATGGACAATGCTGTGCCTGAAAAGAATGGAGCAAACTTCTCACATTTTATTGATGACAAAGCCCCTCTGGACAGGATGGATATATAAGTCTACCAGCTGGAAGAGTTGTGTCAATTGATTCCTCCCAGCAGCAGTCTCCCTAGACAAAAATGCTGCCTTTTTCTGGGTGATTCCCTTCCTGCACAAATTTCCACCAGTGGTGCTCACACTAATAAGCAAACAATTTTAGACCTCCTTAACAATCATTTTGCTACCACTGGGCTAGCATTTGACTCATCCCCTGTCAGTACTCTGCGTGTGTAAATTGCATCCCAGACCCCATCCAGTCCTATCCTTGCCTCTCCTTCTCATGACATGCATTTTTCCTTCTGTACTGTCACAATAAAACAAGTTGAGGATCTTCTCCTGCATCTCGATACCAGGAAGAGCACAGGTTCTGACCTTATTGACCCTTACCAACTAAAAATAGGGTACCATGTTCTGTCTTCCCAATCACACACCTCTTCAATATGTCCCTTTCACAGGGCCATCTCCCACCAGTTTGGACAACTGCCCATGTTATTCCCCTATTCAAGTCTGGCAATCTGTGTAATTTAAACAACTACTGAACTATATCCCTCCTTCCCATCCTTTCCAAATTACTTGAAGAAATTGCTGATTCACAGCTCAGACAACATTTGGAAACTTTCAACCTTCTGAACCCAGTGCGATCCGGATTCAGGTCATGTCATAGTATGGTCTCAGCCCTTGCTAAGGTCTCCAATGACTGGTTAAAATCACTGGATGGCAAAAACCATGTCTGTGCTTTATTTCCTGACCTTAGCAATGCCTTTGATACTATAGATCATGACCTGCTAATGCTTTCATTATAAAACATTGGTCTGGACACTGAAGCACTGAACTGATTTTCTAGCTATCTAACCTGCCATCAATAGCAGATTAAAGCTGATGGTGACCTCTTCCCACTAAAACCTCTTTGGAAAGGTGTGCCCCAAGGGTCCATTTTAGGCTGTTTACCATTTGCTATCTATATCAATAACATTAGTTCCTGTATTAAGGCCTGTAACATCCATCTGTTCACAGCTGATACCATTCTTTACATTGACAGACCCACCACAGAGCTTGCTCGCAGAGATTTACAACTAGACTTCAGCCTTCTGCAGCAAAATCTCCTTCATCTGAAGCTCTTGCTAAATGCCCAAAAAACCAAGGCAATGCTTCTTTCGCCTTCAGCTAAAACATCTGGCCCCTACCCTGGACTGCAAATTACCACCCTACTGGGGGAAAACTTGGAGTTCATATCCAAATTCAAGTTTCTGAGTTTCTGGGTCAACCATAGGTTGTCCTTCTTTGACCGTATTGAAGAGTTAGCAAAAAAGCTAAGGCAAAGGCTTAGTCTGTTCTTCTGTATCAGGCACCTTCTCACACCTGAGCGCAAATTTGTCTGGTCCAGTCTACCTTTCTTCCACTCCTCAATTACCCCGACTTCATCTATGGGCAAAGCTCTAGTACCACCTTAGCAAAACTTTACACTCTTTACCACCGTGCAATAAGATTTACTACTGGTGCTCCTAATTCCACTCACCACTGCTCCTTATATTCAGAAATTGGCTGGCCATCCCTCAATTTTAGACAGAAAAAAACACAGTCACCTGGACTTGCCAAGCTATAATTAATAGGCTACCCCAGTCTATCTCTAACTGTCTGCCTGCCTGTTCTGTGAGGAACTACCCCATTAGGAGCCTCTCCTATATTGCCTTAGTCATCCCCAGGGTTAGAACCTGCTTTGGTGAGGCCTCTATAAGTCATGCCCTACCTGCTCTCCAAAACAGCATCCAAAAGACCCTGAAATTATCTATCCCAGTCAAACTGGCCACCTTTAAATCCTTGCTAGCATGTTCCTTCACTGAGTCTTGTAACTGCCTTCAGCATTGACTTACTCCTTTTCCTCTGGCCCTGGACTTCCTCTCCTTATTAAAATGTCCTTTCTGCCTTATGTCTATGCTATTCTCCCAATTTACCTTGCACCAGTGTGTATATATTAATTTCCATTGCTCATATTTTGTCTACTGTATGCTGCATATTGTTATACTGTTCATACTTTTTTCGTTCAACCTCAGTGCTTTTATTTATTGCCTGCTGTATATACAGTAGTTATACTGTACATATTTTTTGTTCTACTTTGTTCCTCTTATTTACTGCCTGTAATACTCCTTGTACTACCTTGTGTATTCCTTGCTTTCCTTGTAATGTCTTGTAACATACCCAGGTCCACTTTGTAAATGAGTATTACTCAATGATGTTTTGCCTGGTAAAATAAAGATTGACTGATTGATTGATTGATTCCCTTTGATATTCCTCATAATGAGTATGCAAAGCTAGTTTGTCATCAGGTGCCTTGGATTTTCTCCAGTGATGCTCCAGCCTCCAGTGCCTCATCTTTGACTGCCTTAAATTGCTATCAGACCATCTCAAGTCTCAATGGGAGACCAAAGAACATATACGGTATATTGCAATGGTATTGAATGAGGTGCCAACGGCCCTGTTATATGCCACAACAACCTCATCCACTCTCATCTCACATGCCGCCATCACACCTGAGACATCAAACACCACTCTGTCTTTCAGGTTTAAGCCCTCTTAAAAGGCAGTACTGAATCATCTCCACTGAGAGTAGGCCTAGGAGGGGGCCTGAAGGGAAATGTCACTATGCAATAATCCAACAACCAAAAGGCTTGATCAGTCTTGAGACGAATGTTCTTGAACACCAGGGAAAAGATCAAGCCCAAGGCGAGATCATGTTGATGGGCCCCAGAAGTAGCCAGTTGTGCAAGGTCCAGTGAATCCATCATCTGGAGTAAATCTTGACCAAACTGTGATGATTCATGTTGATGAAGGCATTGAAGTTGCCCAAAACTAGCCATCTTGATGACTCAAAACACCCTATCCATGATGAATTCTGCCATTTCCTGCAGGGAATCCCCACATACCTGGGAGGCTGGTACACTAGGAGGATCATGTAACCTGCACCTGGTCCCCACGCACAACCACACAATCAAGTGACAAGATATCTTCCGCTGTAGCACTATGATGTACCACAGTCCTAGTTCTCTGTGGTTCTACTCTGTCCTTTATCCAGATTCTAGTCTCACAAAGTACACATAGAGTGGAGTAGATCGCCACAATTTCTTTACTGCCTAAGAGTTGTGCATGTCCACATGGCTGCATCTTAAAGTAACAGTAACAGGCACTGAAAAACAGCAACTGGCACAAAAGACAATAATTGCAACAGGTTAGTATTCTAGGCAGTGTTTGACAGGAGTGTGATGCAGTTAATGATTTCTGACTGCCAAGCATGATGTCAGGGTCTATTCACCAGGCTGGGGCATCGAAGGCTGGAATGGACCCTGGCTTTCACTCATGCCTGGGAGTATGTCTCTCTTTATCCAAGTCCTACCAGTGGATGTCAACACAGTAGATCTCAGGACAGCATCCAGCTGATGGCAGGTTCAGCTTTGGCTCCACATCACCAGGCTGAAGCTATAGAATGATGCAAGCCTTCTACCTCAGAGAAGTAGCATTTCCACTTGGATGCCTCTTCCTCCTCCATTGTGCTATCACAGAAATAAATCCCAGGTGCAGAACACAAATCCAGATCTCCTGCTTTGTAGCATGAAGCACCACCACTGATGCCATGGGAACGCACCCCTCTAAAAAGTTGATCTTGAAAAGGTATCCTCTCATTGACCCATCAGTGTAGTGGTAGAGCTACTGCATATCACACTAGCCACCTGGGTTCAAGAACAAGCCTGGGGCATCAAAGAGCCAGCAGGGAAAGGAGGATTGAGCACATCACAGGATGCCATGCTCTCCTTCAAGGAATGATGGTTGTAGTCTCGGCTGTAATGCTGTCAGCTCAGTGACTACAGGTGGCAGTGCAGTGCAAACTGTGGAGGAGAGAGAGGCAGATGCTGGCAGAGCTCCATGGTAGCCTGTTTTGTGCATGCTTGCTTGAAGCTCCTCATATTCCAGCATCCATGGTGGAGAGATAGGGACAAACAAAGAAAAGGCTCCCAGCAGTGCCCAGGATGATGGGGCATGCTGGGGCCCTGGCACAGATGACCAGCCACCCCTTACCTTGGAGGTCCTTAATGTAAAAGACCAACACCATGCCAGGCTGCGGCTAGACCTGGTGGTCCCTGGCTTGAGGGGGTAGGCCAGGGGGTTCAAGGGGGATAAGCACCGGAGAAGTATGGTGCAGAACTGAGTGGTTGCTACCAAAAGCAGGCCACACTGAGGAGAGGGTGTATAAACAATAAATTTGTTCAAAAAAAGGAAACGGTATCCTTGGTGCAGGTTTTGTACTGCAGGTAAATATGGAACCACAGGACCATCCACCACAGAATATGTTCATATTGGTTCATCATAATGTTCATCTGCATAGGTGTTTCTGACTTTCTAATTTTTTGATGCAGTGGGCAATTTGTAATATTCATTTGTGCTTTATTTTGTATTTTGCATATTTGTATACGTTTATTCTCTGCTAATAGAACACCCTTGTCCCATTTGGGTTATTTGAGTGGAGTTTTGCCGGTTTGCTACTGGACTGCAGTGTCAGCATTAGATAAAAGACTAAATCCCAACTCTGGGAGTTGAACCCATGACCATCCAGCTCCGAGACAAGAGTGCTACCATAGAGCCACACTAGCAGTAAACCCTCTCAGCAGATACAATGCAAATGAAGCCCCCATTCGCTACAGACTCCCCAACTTGAGGAATAGTCTGCCCATTATTAGGTGTGTGCAATAATGAATAGTATTTTCCAAATACAGTGAATATTACACTGTACACTATATGGTTAGGGCTTATTGTGTGTGGAATTCAGTGGCTCTCAAAAAGTTGTGCATGGTTGAAAAGTTGTTGTGCATGTTCTAAAGATGTTGTGCACGTCCTATCATCAAATGCACCTGTGTTCCTGTTCATGCTAATTCCAGCCTGCCAGCCTGCCTTCACTTTCAATAACTCACAGCACATGTTGACTCCCACTTGGCAGCCCACTTTCATTTCACTCAGCACTCTCTCTATTACTTTCTGTACTAGCACTTGACACCGTTCACAGCTCCTGTTTGCCACTTCCCTCTACAAAACCATATACTATAAAAAAAATATGGTGACTATACACAACTCATATTGCATTGCCATTTCGGGGTTGAGATATAGAGGATTGTGTATGAGCAGTCATACACAACAAGGATATTCTTGTACCGAGAGGTTTCCGTGGTAACAGATGACCTCAACAGCGTAGGTCGAGAGGTGCTCTGTTACCAAGGGAACCTTGAGTTACAAGAATATCCCTGTTTGTGTATGACTGCTCATACACAATCTTTTATAGTGTAATGGCAGTCACAGCATAGAAAATCACACAAAATCAACTAGAGAAGACAACGGAGAATAGACATTTTTACATTTTCTTTTCTTTTTTTACTAACACAGTGTGCTGCAGATGTTTCTACAAGTTAAAGTTAAAAAAAACAAACAGCCTCCAGCTTAACTTGATAGAGGAAAGCAACTATGTGGCAGCATTCCAAGTTGTTCTGAGGCAGTAGTGACATCGCTACTGCAGCAGAACAACATAATGATGTCACTACTGCAGCAGAACAAGCATATTCCAGGCATGGAATTCCTTACATTACAGCATTCTACCGTACACTATAACAGCATGGACCATGAGGTCCATATTGTTGTGTATGGTCACCCATGCATTATTCCTTATTTGTTATTGGAGCCAGATAATGAATAGTGGCACTAGTCATCTCCTGTTCTATTGGAGAAATACTACTGTACAAAAAAAAGGAAAAAACAGCCCCCACCCTCCTCCGCCTCATCCCCTGCCCTTTGTTAGAATCCCAATACCACCCTCACCCCCAAGCACCCACAATTTGATCTTTTAATATATAATATACATGTTTTAGAGTAAACAAGTGTTGAAAGATGGCAACCAACCTTGGAGAGGTTGTGCTGAGTAGCCCATCATGAGGAGTTATTTAAAAATTACATTTAAAGATCAAATTGTGGGTGCCGAAGGGATAGGGATTCTAACAGAGGTCAGGAGGGGTGGACATTTAAAGTATTTGGGCTGGGTGGAGGGGGGCTGTTTCTTTTTCTTTACTGTTCTACTTTTTTATTTAAATACCCAAATAACAAATTTGGTACAGAATACCTGAATAGTTGGGGATCCAAATATACGATTTAGCCCAAATATTAGAAATAAGGTATTCACCCACCCCAACCCATTACCCTGTCCACTTTACCAAGATCCAGCTCATAGAGTATCACAGGGCTCTTAGGTCCTGCCACAACTGCCCTCTCCCACCTGTCACTTGACTGTGCTACTGGCTGCTAATGCTAATCTCTGACTACTCTGATTGTCTAAGCTTGGACATGTTGATTCTACATTTGTTCTTGATTTTGCATATAGATTTCATATTCCTTATGCTACTTTTGATGTCCCAGGATAGTATTGTAATGTGCACATCTTGTAAACGCCATTATTCTGATTCTTGAACAGTGTTATTTGTGCTTGTAGGTTTTTTGCTACTTGTTTCCTATGCTGTGAAAGAAGCATGTTGGATGTACATACGAACATATGAAATTGCCAGCAGATACAGGTCATACAGTCTATCAAGTCTGCTTAAGTGTGCAATTTATTACACTGCAGCTGCCCCTCACTCCCCTCCCCCCCTCGAGGTGACCCTCCCTCTCACTCTGTCCCATCCCCTTTTAAAAGTGCCCACTGACTTACAGGATACCACTTCCTCGGGCAGTGCATTCCACATCAACACCACCCTTTCCATGAAAAAGTGCCTCCTCATGTCCTTCTGAATCTTCCAAACTCCAATCACAGACCATGCCCCCTCATGTCTCTCCCTCCCCTCAACCTAAAGATCCCCTCAGTATCAGTCTTGTTAATACCCTTCATATATTTAAAGGTCTCAATCATATCCCTCTATCCCTCCTCTCCTCCAGGGAGTACGTGTTAAGGTCCCTCAGCCTCCCCTCGTGGAGTTTGTCTTCCAATCCCAGGATCATCTTGGTTCCTCTGTGCTGGACCCCCTCCAGCAATCTAACTGAGTGGTTCATTTGCCCTGTTATTATCACCCCAGAATCTTTCTCTTCCTCTGTAATGCCTATCTGTACCCCTCCCAACTGATAACTCCTCCTTGGCTTCCTTGCTCCTGAATGCACAACTTTGCACTTTTTAGCATTGAACCCCAGCTGCCATGTGTCTGACCAGCACTCAAGTTTAGCCAGATCATACTGCATCCCCTGCCACCCAACTATGTCATCCACCACTGCACCTATCTTCATATCATCTGCAGTAAGACTAATCTTGTTCTTAACATCATGTGAGATGTCTGCGATGAAAATGCCAAACAACACCGGGCCCAGTACCGAGCCCTGTGGTACCCTGCTCATTACCTCCCTTGAAGATGAGATTTCTCCTCACACCACTGCCCTCTGTTGTCTCCCCTGCAGCCAGTTCTTGATCCAGTTCACCATCTTTGTCCCTGCTCCCTGGCCTCCCAATTTGCTAATCAGCCTCCCAAGTGGCACCGAATCAAATGCCTTGCTGAAATCCAGATACAGGACATCCACTGCGTGGCTCTTGTCAAGTGCCCTAGTTACCCAGTCATAATAGTCAGCCAGGTTGGTCTGGCATGATCTGCCAGAGACAAACTCATGTTGCTTTCTGTCCTGATTCCATTCCATTCTAGAAAGGCAACCAACCTCTCTTTAAGGATTATCTCCATTAACCTTCCCACAATATTTGTTAGGCTTACTGGTCTATAGTTGCCTGGTTCATCCTTGGGTCTGCTTTAGTGGAGGGGCACCACGTTAGCCATCATCCAGTCCTGGGGTATGCACCCTGTCACCAGAGAAGTATTGGACAAGTCTGCCAATGGCTCTGCCAGGACATCTGCCAATTCCTTCAGTACCCAGGGGTGCACTTCATCTGGTCCTGGTGCCTTATCCACCCTCAGTGCCCTTAAACCTTCTAATACCCTTCCTACTGTGATTTCCCCATCTGTCACCCCTTCCCCCGTGCCTACCCTCCCTAGCCCCTTATGCAGTGACCTATCCTTCTCCTTATTAAATGCAGAGCAGAAGTATTCATTTAGTGTGTCCGCCTGCTTTGCCCCTTTCTCTGCCCACCCCATCCTTCTTGATCCTTACTATTTGATCCTTGCAAGTCCTTTTCTCCCTTACGTACCTGAAGAAGTCTTTTTCCCTATCCTTGATACCCTGTGCCAGCCTAAGCTTTCTGAAAGCCTTGGCTGCCATGACTGCTCTGGTCACCTCTCTTGATTCCTTCAGGTACTTCTCTCTACCCCCCCAACAAGATCTCTTGACTCTCCTGAAGGCTGCCCTTTTTGCCCTCACCTTTTCTTCCATCTCCCCACTTAACCAACTTGGTATCTTGGCCCTGGACTTTTTGTTTTGTGTCTTGGTACAGGATCTAGTGGTCTCTGTGAGCCCCAGCTTGATAACTTCCTGTTTCTGGTTAGCATCCATGTGTGGGTGGATTTTGGATAGGTGCCCTGCCACTATTTCTCCCATCCTCCCAAAGTCAGCTCGCCTAAAATCCAACACCCTGGTCCCTGTTCCCACAGCCTCCATGCCCATGCTGAGCGAGAACCACATTGTGTGGTGGTCACTCCCTGCCAGCAGATCCTCCACCCCCAGTTCTCTGACAAACTCCCCATTAGACAGCACAAGGTCCAGAGTGTTGCCTAAACTGGTTGGCTCATTAACCATCTGCATCAAGAAGCTGTCCTGGAAAGCCTCAAGGTAGACCTGCTCCCTTGCACTCGAGGTGGCTGGGGTGCCTCAGTCTTCCCCTGGCAGATTGAAGTCCCACATGATCACAGTGTTACCCTTCCTGCTGATCCTCCTTACCTGTGCTGCTAGTTCTCTGTCCAAGTCCTCCACCTGAGATGATGGCCTATACACCACCCCCATCCTTAGGGTCCTATTTTTTGAATCCTGGAATTGCATCCATAATGCCTCTGTTCTACCCTTCTTCTCCCTCCCTCCTTCCTGGCAAACCTTATCCCCTCCCTCACATAAACTGCCACTTCACCTGCTTTCCCTTTTTCCCTCTCTCTGCAGTATATCCTGCAACCCGGGATCACCAGGTCCCAGTCCTGGTATTGGGTGGCCCATGTTTCGGTGATGGCAGCTAAGTCCACTTCCCCCTCTGCCATGAAGGCCTGCAACTCAGCCATTTTGTTCCCCAGGCTCCTTGCATCCATGGAGACTACCCTCCAATATGTGCCCTTCCCTTCCTTCCCCTTTCTGAACCCTGGGAGACAAGCTGGGGTTTCAGTTGAATAAATTCCTCAGTCCTATAAATTCCTGAGTACCCATTCCCCCCAGCCTCCCAGGTTGTAACTGGACAAAAACCTTCCAGAGCTCTGCTTGCAAACCTGGTAAACTATGTTTAAATCAATCATTCAGTTAATTAATAAATACAATTTTAAGCAAGAAGATACAGGGAAGGCATTCCTCACGGTCTGTGTAACATCGTCAGTAAAGGAAAGATAACCTAAACTGGAGTTGGGGTGTAGGGGTATACAGAGGCAATGTAAGCCCTCCTGATAGCCACAAGTACAGCTGGATGTCACTGGCATCCACAGCCAATGGTACAGAGTCCATGGTACTGGTAGTAGAGTCACGTAGGAGTCAGGATTGGGGGGGTAATGCATAACTTCTTAAACTGAAACCCCAGCTTGCTTCACAGACGCTGTATTAAGACACAGTGCATTCCATTTCATTACAGAAGAATTTGCCAACTCATGCAGATAGCTCAGTTCCATGAGATTAGTCAGAATGCCAATTTTTATTCCTTTTCCTTTTTATTTAAATCACAGCAAATATACTCCTGGCAAGTCTGATAAAAAAAAGTCCTATCTGTTTTTTCCCTTCTCTCTTAATCCATTACTAGCAGTATAAACTGCATGCTAAATCCTCTGTCTGGACTGAGTGCTCTGTGCTGAGAATTAATGTTCCTTTCCAGAGAGTTCCACAGTAAATATGAAAAATGTCTGGACTTCCCCTCACTAATGGACACCATCTGGCAGAGGGACTGATTTGCAGTTTTTGGGATGGCACTTAGAGTCTGGTTGCCATCCCACTGGAACTATGTTGGCAGCACTGCTCCGGGTGTACTATAGGGCAGGCTGTCAGGAGAGACCCTGACAGTCTGCTTTCATTGATCTTCCCCATAAAAATACATACAGGCCCCCTTAAATCACTGCAGCTGGAGGAGTTCTCAGTCAACTCGTGGAGGACCTTGAGCCAAATGCCTGCAAAACTCATCACTAGTTTCCAATCTGGTTTAGCAATCCAGGTCTGCCCACTCAAATCAGACAGTCACCTATTAACTTTAAAAAAATAAAATAACAGGACTAGTAGATTGCTCCAATCTAACTTTTGTAACTGTTAACTGAGGCTTATGCATTTAGGTGCACCCACCCCCCTTTAAAATGAACCCACCTGAACTGATGACAATTTATATACTGAAAAATTATCATTTGAACTCTCACCTTGAAGGGAGTGAATTTCAAAGAAGCAGTCTTGCCTAGTGGTTACAGCACAGGCGTTGACCATGGAGTTCTGGGTTTTAATCCAGCAATCACCACTTCCTGACTGCATTGATACTGAGCAAGTCACTTAATCTTCCTGTGCCTAACTTCTCTGTAATATCTCTTTCTACTCTATCTCTGTTCTCTATAATCCCCCAACCCTGTGGGTTCAGTTACTTGGCCAATTTCCAGCCCATTTTGTGATCATTTCCCCACCCCAGGTAATGCAACATTTTGCCCAACCATCTGTATGGAACAGAGCAGAAGACTTTGCTGAAATCAGGTACAGTATGTCCACCGTCTGACCATTGTCCTGTCCATTCATCACCCAATCAAAAAAGTTGATAAGGTTCATCTGGCATGGCTTTCCTCCATGAAAGACTGCTGCCTGATATCCCAATGTCTGTTAGCATCCAGGAGACCCAGTAGGCACTCCTTTATTCAGGTCTGTCCCACTATGGATCTCAGACTGACATGTCTGCAGTAGCCTGGTTCATCCCTACTTCCGCTCATGTGCAGGGAACTACATCTGCTGTCCTCCAGTTTCAAGGTACTACCCAGTCCCCCACTGAGCTATTAAAGAGTTCAGCCAATGGTGCAGCAAGGACCTGTTTCATTTCTTTTAGTACAAGAACCACAGCCTGTCCAGGCCCATCATGTTGTCCACGTTCAGGGCATTTAATCCCTTCAACACTTTTGCCTCTGAAGTCAAATCCTTACTGATACCCTCCCCCCTTGCTTTGATGACAGTCAGGCAGTGGTCCTTTATCCTGTACTGTGTATACCAAATAAAAGAAACTGGTCCTTCTTTTGATTGCATTTGTTTCATAGGTAACAAAAGAACATTATGTCCCACCTCTTCATTCCTTCAGCTATCCCCAACTCAGTGTCAGACTTTGCCCTACTAACAGCCTTGTTGGTATTCTTCATTCTGTTTAGAAATCTTGTTCCATCCCCCTCTGTCTGGCTGGTTTTGCATTTTCTGAAAGCCTTCTGTTTCTTCATTGCAGCCTTCCCCCACCTTCCTTGTGAACCGCAGTGGTCTCTTACCCCACTTGTTTTTCCCTACCACTCTTATATAACTGGGACCCCTCTTCCAGAGTCACCACTAAGTCCCTACAGTGAGGAGGAGGCCTAAGTGATGACCTCTGGAGCAACTACCCTGTCTAGGGATATTGGATGGAACGCCTCCTGAGGAGCCACCCATGTGCCCTCTGACACTTTCCTTGGCCTGGCACATATGCTGTAACCCTGGAGGCATGACCAGAGCAGCATTGCTGTAAAGTCTGAATGCACCATCATGGTCTTGCTCGGCCATCTTGACTACCTGCACAACATGCAGGTGTGACACATCCTTTCTCTTTTAGGTAGCCTTCTTGCTGCAAGGATGGAGGAGCCTAGCTTATCTTCCTCTATATTCATCCCCATTTTCGTCATTATTAATGAAACCCTTTGGCCCCAGGGACAAATGGGGCATGTTTTGCAGATCAAAAGATAAATTTGGATTTGCAGTTTACACTGTATACATACTGTCATTGCCTGGCAACTAGGGGTAAGCCATAACTCATTTATTAACTGTCATTACTACTAACTTCACTTTCAGTTTTGTATTAGCAGTTGCATTGCAGGCTCAACATTGTACCCTTGGGCAGGAAACAATTGCACACAGGGCAAGTACTTTTAGGTAAAAGGTACTTGCAAAACACACCATCTATTTACAGAAGCAGGTGCATACAGCTTGAGGTAGGGGGACTCTGCCATTGGAGCTCCCGGGTTTGGGCCCAGGTCAAATCCATATAATCATGGCCTGCACATATCCCAACAGCGAGCCAGCTACGGGTTCAATTCTCAAAAGCAGCTTAATTACTTCAAACATATTTACAGTTTGATTCCCATTCTCTCCAGTCCATTGCTTTGCTTTATTCTGTTGACACATTACCCCATCTTTATTAGGGTGATACCAGGGGTTTAACAGTGTCCCACTTGCCTCCATGATCAGGACTAGCAGATCAGGCCCTAATTGGACCTGCATGGCAAGTAAGTACCAGTGCTGCCTGGCAGAGGGCCTAAAGAAGGTATATACCCTTCTGAACACACACACACACACACTGAATATGAGGAAAAAGCTTCCTCAGCAGTCTGTCTTGAGCCTTGCACCTCCACAGGGGTCGGAGTCAGGACCTTTAACCCGGTCACAGCAAACAGTGGCTTACCATACCAACTGCAACCATTCCTTGCCCCTTGGGTTCTGAACCTCGGCACCAGCTGTCCTGATCTTCTGCAAGTTGCACAGAAAGGCCTCTTGCTTTAAGCTTAAGTCCTTTGCAAGCAATGACCACCAGCTGTACACCCCACCATACAGGAATAGAGGACAGACAAGTCAGACACCATCAGGAGACCTTCCTTGAGGGTGCATCTCAAACAGGCCCCTGCTATCCCTGAACTAGAACCCTGGCTAAGGCCTGAGCATCCAGAGACCTGCACTGGAGGAGACCAGTGCCACCCAAATCCAAAGACTGTAACACCATCCTTGAGCCTACAGGCCTGCTGCATTCATTTATAGCCTGAGAAGCACATCTGTATATACTGTAGAAACATAGACTCTGATGGCAGATGAGGGCCTCTTGGCCCACGCAGTGTGCTCATTTTTACTATCTTCATACTTGCCACAGACCCCGTTTGATCTACAGCTCTTTATCTCCCTCTCCTAACCTCTATGATTTCCTTGTGCCAATCCTAGGCATTTTTGAACCCCACCACTGCTTTCACCCCTACCACCTCCTCTGGAAGGCTGTTCCAGGCATTCACCACACTTTCTGTGAAGAAGTGCTTCCTTACATCTCTCCTGAATCTGCCCCCTTCTAGCTTCCTAGCATGTCCCCTCATTCTAAAACACCTTTTATTCTGAAAAATTCTCCCGTGTTGTACCTTATTAACCCCTGTGAGTTATTTAAAGGTCTCTATCATATCTCCCCTCTCCAAGGGTGTACATGTTGAGGTCCCATAGCCTCTTCTAGTAGGACTTTTGATGCAGACCCCATATCATTTGTGTTGCCCTCCTCTGGGCTGCCTTCACTCAGACTAAGTCTTTCTGGAGATGTGATCTCCAGAACAGGACATAGTACTCTAGGTGGGGTCTCACCAACAATCTAAACATGGGCAACACCACCCCCCTTTTTCTGCTGGTGATATTACTACCAATGCACACCCATATCCTGCTAGCCTTCCTGACTGCTACGTCACACTGGCTGCCTACCTTCAGGTGATCCATTATGATTACCCCCAGGTCTCTTTCCTGCTTTTTCATTACCAGTACCACTCCACCAATTTTGTACTCTACCTTCAGATTTCTGTGCCCTAAGTAAATTATTTTGCATTTTTTTGCATTAAAACCTAGCTGCCATACCCTTGACCACTCCTCTAGTTTTTTCTCAAATCACTGCACATCCTCTCCAGCCCCCTTAGTGTCCACCTTGTTGCATAACTTGGTGCCATCCGTAAAAACGCAGACCTTCCCTTTCAGGCCCTCTGTTATGTCACTTATGAAGGCATTTAAGAGGACTCGGGTACCCTGCTGTGTCAACCTGTCTTCCAAGGAGTGAACTCTGTTAACTGCTACCCTTTGCCTCTTGTCCCCAACCAATTTCTTGCCCAGCTTACTACCATGTTACCACCCCTAAGCTGCCTAGCTTTCTTACCAATCTCCTATGCAGAACAGTGTTGAAAGCCTTACTGAAGTGCAGGTGGGCCATGTCCACTGCTCCTCCTTGGGGCGTACCATGATATGAACGTCTTTTACTGAGCACCTCAGTAAGAGTGACTCAATAAAATTGCTCATAGAAAGACCGACTGGTGCAAAATAGTGAGGCCTAGGTTACAGCATGTGTAGCAGTGAGCTGCACTCGTTACACTCACAGGAAGAAGATGAGAGGTATAGTTTGCCAAGTCCTTCTGAGCTGGTTGTTTGGTGTAGTGGCTAGAGCCACCACCAATGGAACTCAAGGACCTGAGTTTGGGTCCTGGTGTAGGACAGAATTTTTTGTCTTGGGTTTTTCTTTCTTTTTCTCAGTCCGCCCCCTCTGGGGTTGGTAATCATTAAGTTGGGGAGTGCGGGGGCATAGCCCCCCCCCACATAAAATGTTATTTTATTTTGTTTTTGTTGAAAAATGTAGTGACCATCGCTGTTTGGGTGGTTGCTCTGATGTCTATCGCTGTTTTGACGTTGAGCGGTTTTTGCAGTGCTGTTGTTGGTCGGTGAGATATAATACTTGCCCTTATCACATAAAACCCCTCCTTGGTCACCCAGTCAAAGAAATCTAGCAGATTTGTTTGGCATGCCCCCCCAGTGAATTCATGTTCTCTCAGATCTTGCAACCCCCTGGATTCAAGATATTCCACTATTCTTTCCTTTAGCAGTGTTTCCATTATTTTTCCCACCATCAGTATCAGGCCTGTAGTTGCCAGCCTCTTCCCTGCTATCACTTTTTTGAAGTGGGACTACACCTGTCCTCCAGGTGATGGAAGCTGCTGCACAGGCACCCTGAGCTCGGATATACACCAAGACTCAGTTTCCTCCCCATGTTTGTGGAGGGCTGGAGTCCCTATTTATAGGCCCCTAGCAGATGGGAAACAGCTTAATCTGGTTCAAGGTTAGTTGGCATTCATCTGTATCCCCCTCCCCTGGGTCGTGCCTGAAAATAGGCAGGATTTGTCTAGTGCACTTACCCAGTCAACAAAAAACTAAAAAAAAAAAAAAAAATTCTTTGACCTTGATGCAGTCCTTAATGGACAAGTTGCACAGTATGTAGTTTAGGTCAGGTGTACCATCTGACAAAAATATGTTCACCCCTTGGTGACGTATGAGAAGAAATCAGGTTACTGGATCTTCTAAACCCATTTTATATAGTAGAACATCCACCTGTTCCCAGAGCACCATCCAGTGTCTCTTTACAAGTACAGCATAAACACAGCACTTTATATGGCCACTGATTTTTGCATGTTCAAAAATGGACATTTCTGTTTTATAAACACTTAGAATGCATTTTTGCAAAAGTGAGGGCAAATCAGCATGTTTTGCACTAAAAGTGTGACACAAAATGGGGAATTTTCACACATTTGTTGCCAAATGTGGTTATAAATGTGGTGCAAATAGGCTTTTTCATACACAAATTGGCTCTAATGGCAATTTCCATTTTTTAAACCCAGTTTTTCCATTTTCACAGAAAAATGGTAGCCCTAACTTTACCACACACACACAACCTGAAGCTCACCCAACTGAATTCATGCTGAACCTCACCCAATGGGCAGGATTTTCCATTGCGAATGAATGCCGCGAGCCATTGGTGCACCGAACATACGGCGCACGGGGCTTGTGGCATTTACCGGGCAACATGTAGGAATTTCCATCCCTTGCATCCAGCAGAGGTCCTTAGACCACAAAAGTGTGGTCTTGCTTGTGCTGTCCCCCCAGGACAAAGTCATGGTGCTTGCGCCAGAGCATTGGCGCAAGCAGCTGTAACCCACAAAAACTGTTGCAACTGCACCCGGTAATGGAAATTCGGGTGCAGTTGTGCCAAAGGGGATCGGCACTCAGCCCAATTCAAAGTTCCATGATGCAGGGCTGGACAAACGCCCCACGCCACCTTTCAAAAATCCTGCCTAATGTATCAAAATACTTCAGATTACAATACATATGTCTGAGGCTTCACATATTAAATACATGCACTTTAGACCAGTGCTGCAAATTTTGTACTACCTGAGAATAAAACACCTCGAACTTCTGGTGTTCGATATTCACAGGCTTGCACAAACATTTAGTCCCAAATGCAAATGTTCTGGTTTAACAGATTTGACTGGTGCTAAACAGTCGAAATGGCTACCTTCAAAACACATGACTGCCTCTCTCCCCACCTAAACAGATGCATGAAGAAAATTGCTGGCCCCTGGCACTCTGCCAACACCATCTTTTAAACTAATCCCTTCCCAGCTCCAATCTCCCCAAGCCCCAAAATATAATTTAAGAGATCTTCCATACAGTTTGGGGCAGGGGGCAATCATAGTAATAACCAGGCCAACTTAGTTGCCCCCTTATCCTCCATAGTCAGTACAAAAGAAATGTTTTTCCAGCTCCTGGCACTGTACTTGGAACCAACACCATGTTTAAACTCAACCCCCTCCTTATCTCATACCCTAAGTCTCCCAAATTCTTTACTGTTATTCCCATCCCTCTCCCCCAGGACATATCTGGAAATCAGCAGTCACTGCTCAGTATGTCATTCCTGGTGAAACTTTTAAATAAATAAAAATACCTGTATTTTAAAGTTAGGGCCCCTACTGATCCTGATCTAAAATTGCTGGGTGGGAGGATCTTCCATATTCCAGGATAGCTCTGTCGCCTTCCTGCCCCCCCCCAAGCTTTTGCCCACAGCATGCCATTCATCATTATATAGAGGCTAAGAATCATGACTGGGAGGGAGGGGAGCAGAGAGAGTATGCAAATCACTCCTCCTCCTCCTCCATCCCACCTGCGCGTATGGACAGCACAGTTGTAAACCACATTACAATGATGAATGGCATTTTGAGTAAATGGGAGATAAAGTCTTCAAGTAGACTAGTTTGCTTTTTTTTAATCAAGCCTTTTCTCCTCTACCAGTGGAGTAACCATCCTCTAAGAAAATGTACGCACAAGGTTCGAAAATCAAAACTATAGGCCAGGGGACTGTGGACCGCCTAGGCCCCCCAAAGAATTTGGGGCATTTTGCTGCATTCTGGGGGTGATTTGTAACACAATTATCCTACTACTCCCTGCCCCCAGCCTACCATCTTGCACCATAGCCCCTTCCAAACACAAATCTCCCACAGTCCAATAAGCTGCCCATGAACCCTTCTCACCATAACCTAACCTCATCCAGTTGCTCCTAAGTGAGCCTTCACCCCTTTGGCAGCTCAGCAAGTTGCAACTTCGCCTCCACCTAGCTAATTGCACCTTTCAAAATGTTACCATTCCAGAGACCCACAGAAGAGACACATTTGAGAAAACTGCCTGAAACTAAACATTGATTTCACCAATATATATATATTTTTATGTTGGCTCGCACATGCACAGCCAACATATTGCAGTAGTAGCAGATTTGGAGGTGCGGTCACTGTTGGGCCAATGCAGGGCACGCATCAGTGGGTGTGACCCTCATTTCCCAATCAGCCTGCATGCCGGTGCCACACCATGCATACTTAATGTGGTGATCACATCAAACGAAAGGTCCGCTGCAATGCGAGCAAAGCTCGTCATACGCAGCAGACCTCCCGACATGCTTTCCCTTGTTAAACAAGTACATAACATGGCGGCACACTGCCTGCCATAATGCTGACTTCAGGGGTGCCCAATCCCCCTGTCGGCATACGCTGTTACAATGTATGTGCCAATGGGGGAGCCCATCTCCCGTCAGCATCATGCATCCTCACGTTATGTGTGCCGAGTAAGTCAACCCCACTCTTGCCCCTCCTGCCGCTTGTCTGCCAACGAAGCTGCCCAACCCCCATTGGCTACAGCATCCTCCAAAAACACTTAGGTGGCACACTGGGAGCCCACACCAGCATGCCAAATCACACTGAAAAATAAAAACCGTCCCGTAAGTTTTTTTTTCTTTTTAAACCCTATGAAAAAAGAAAACGGTCCCTCGCCGTCTCCATGCCCCCCTTCCGCAAACCAGCGCCCACCCTCTGCTCCCCTGCCTCCCCACACCCCCCTCACCCCATACTTACCTCTGGAGTCTGGCTCGACGATCTTCGGTGGACCGGGAACACGTCTATACTCTTCAAAGCCGACCGCGAACTGAAGAAATGCCGGTAAGTTGTACAATGGCATAAATAGGGTTTTTTCAACTTTGGTGCATATCTCGAGCATTTTTGGGAATTTTTGCACCAAATTTTCAACTTGGGGTTATTGGGACCCCTCCTCATGAATTCTGTCACTGTCATGGCATTATTCAGTCCCGTAAGGTGATTTTGCAGTCATTGTGTGGAATCACCTTTTGGGAGTGAGTAATGAAACAACAGTGCCACTGTTCATGAGGTGGGCTCTCAAAAAGCCTATGTTGCAAATTTGCTGAAAAAATCCAAAAAATGGCTGTTTTACGAGCGTGCATTGCGCTGTTTTCAAGCACGCTCGTAACTTCATGAATTTGTAATATTTTCACACAAGATTTTTAAAATTGGCATTATTCCACACCTCCTGATGAATAGTACAGCTGTCATTTTACATATCCTGGCCGAAATGTGATTTCGCACATCCGGCGCAGAATAGCACAGTAGCTGAGCGACATCAGCTTTCAGGACAGTTTGAGGAAATGACTGTGACACTGTTCATGAGCAGAGGTCCTAAAATGCCTATTGTTGAAAATTTGGTGCCAAAAGTCCATAAAATGACTGTGTTACAAGCGTGCGTTGCGCAGTGTCCATGCACCCTTGTAACTTCGCAAATTTGCAATATTTCCATGCCAGATTTTCAACACTGGCATTTTTTCACACCTCCTTATGAACAGTGCAGCTGTCATTTTTCACATCCTGCCCAAAATGTGTTTCTGCACCTGTGGCGCACAATGGCGTGGTCACTGTGAGAAATCAACTTTTGGGACAGATTAACAAAATCACAGCACCACTGTTCATGAGGGGCGGTCCCAAAACGCCTATGTTAAAAATGTGGCTAACAAACTCCCAAAAATAATTGGGTTACGGACATGTGTTGTGCAGTTTCTATGCATGCTCATGACTTCACCAATTATTTTCATATTTTCACACCAGATTTTCAATGTTGCCATTTTTTTACACCTCCTCATGAACGATACAGTTGTCATTTTCCACATCCTACCCAAAATAAGTTTTTGTCCCTGTGTCACTAAATGGCATAGCCACTCTGCAAAACCACCTTTCAGCTAACAAACTGATTGTGCCGCTTTTCATGAGGCGGGCTCACAAAAAGCACATGTTGAAAATTTGGAGTGAAAATATCAACACACACCTACAGTGTTAGGGTTTCCAACTGTAGCACCCCCACCCTGTAGGGACTGACAGGCGTCAGGGGTGTGACTTGGGATCATCGGTTGTAATGCTCAGGCCATTTCACCCCCACCCCCACCCTGCAGCCAGTGACAGGCATCATGGTGTGCTTTGCACTGTTCGGCCACACAAACTTCACCCCATTCTCCTATACTGCACCCATCTCAGCGTATTTTCTTCTGGAATGGGGTAAGTATAATGCCCAAAGACCCCAAAGCACACCACGATACTTGTCAGTGTCTACAGGGTAGGGTGAGGTACAATGCCATGAGAGTTACAGCTGATGACCCAAAGGCACACCCCAGTGCCTGTCAGTGTCTGCAGGGTGGGGGTGGGGTTGGCATCACTTCAGTACTTTACTGCCACTCCTATTATGCGTTTCTAACTCTGGCACTACCAATGCCAATGCCAGCGAGACAACATTCGGCATTGACAAATGCTTGTTTCATATGTCACATCAGATACACAATTAACAGACTTAGATAAGTTTCAACAGACAGCAATAAACATTATCTTGATGTCACTGAATCCATACTGGTATCCGATGAAACTCATCTACTATCATTTATCTCCTACATTACTAGTAGGGATGTTCCTCATCCCCCCCCCAACATACACACATATACATACACACTATGTCTGACAGCTTTTTCGCATGGTAAAGTTGCAGCCAACACAGAGAGGCACTGCAAACTGAAATCTTAAGGCAGAAAAAATGCAGGTACCACTTAATCTATTTTTTGTTAGTGAGTGATGCAGACAGTCTGTCAATAAAGACTGTCTAGAGTTCCACACTGTGCACAGCCCACTTTAAATATTTCACAGACATAAAACAAAATAAAATAAGGGGCTCATTGTTCCCCCATATCAATTTAATGCTGCTCCAAACAGTACTGCAAGTCTGCACACACTGCAAGGAGAATCCACCACCCCCTGCCCTCTAGGAAAGGACCAGACGAATAAGTTTAACCCTTTGGAAGAACTTTGGAAACGTGGCACATTTCATTTTTAGAAATTCTCTTACCACACGGCTGTAATGGGTCCAACTAGCTACTGAGGTTTGAGAATGTGCAATTCTACAGCAAAAACAGAAATACTGAATCTAGCTGCCCATATACCAGTTTTGTAACTGCTCCCCTGAACAAGTACTGTTTAGCGGACTCACTTGCACTCACTGCTGCCAGCTCATTCACACAATGGTTGATTGACTATGCAGAGATCAAACCGAGTATGAAGTCTGCAACTCTCAGCCTAATAAACCGAATGCTGTCACCCCATCCCCCCATCCCAATTACGAGAATGGGGGGGGGTGGAGAGAGACAGACAGAGAGAGAGAGAGAGAGACCATATTGAGATACCACGCTCAGTGCATCCTCAATACGAGTTACACAACCCTGTCACCATCTACTGCAGCAGCTTGGCTTCTCTGCCTGACCTTGCACTCACTCCCATGTCCCAGATGCTGGACTTACATCATGCATCTTCCTGGGCTGTTGCACTGATCTTTCTCCAAGAATTCTTCTTGCTAGCCTGTAGGGTATGAATCCATATCTACAGTGTGGCAACAACTAAGCCCACGAGACATGTGGTGACACAGAGATAGGTGTGCTACTAGCTGAGCAAAACTAATTCTTTTAAAGTTCTGTTCACAGAATATAGATCTTAGAAATTAACTTAAAAGCTTCCACAGTAATTAATAACTGTCAACCATGACGTTAAAACAGTTTAATTTCCTCAAGAGCAGTACAATAAATCAGAATATTCTAGATGTTACTTATGTGTACTACACACCACCTTTAGCATTGCCATGGCAACTACATAAACCCCAGCCTACATTGGTACAGAAGTGCTGCCCAACCCTTTTGCCTGTCATTTGCTTAAAAAAATAATTCCAGAGAATTCCAGAACACCTTATTTAATAAGTGATATGTTTTATTTATTTATTGAAATGTTTCACCGGGGGGGGTGGGGCACACTGAACAACAAGTTGCTCATCTCACGGTGCGACCTGGAGGGAGGGATTACATAGGGTTGTAAAGGATGATCAGTTACAATAGTATGTGGGTAGTACAAACAATACAACATTGTAAGATTATGCAACAGTTGGAACACAAGGTATTGTACAATAAACAGTAGTGGAACATTGGGTAAATTTCAATACATGTCCAAAAATCATACAAAAGAACGTATAAATGTACAAAACAGTAATAATGTGATAGAACCATTTATAGTGCATGAGTGTACCAGGAGCAGGCTTGAGATAGTACGCAAGTGCTGTTGGAGTAAAAATAATGGGGTTAGGTTGTGCACACTAGTGACTCAAAGGGGCAGGTGGAGAAGAGAGGGGGGAGAGGAAAGAACTGAATATGAGGAGAAGGGGTAGCCATTTCTTGATTTCCCCCTTCAGGATGTTGAGAACCCTGCCAGGGGGGTCATAGTAGGAAGACAGAAACTGGGCACAGGTATTAAGATGGGTTAAAGCAAGAACAGCTGAGAGAAAGGTAATTGTGTAGGGCAGAGGTAAGGAGTAGTTGGAGGGTGGAATGTATTCGGGGAGGGAATTCCAGATTTTAGGAAAAATGATGAGCTAAACCAGTCTGACCGATGAGGGTGGAGCGCTAAGGACCGTCAAGGTGCGGGGGTCATTTGATCTGACAGAATGGGTGGGGGGAGGTGGAGTGGAGAGAGAGAATAAGAGATCAGAGGGGAGCCCCCTGAATCTGAATTTGGAGATTAGTTTTGCACAGGGAGAGATGTGTCTGTGAGACAGTGGAAGGAAGGTTAGAGAGTGATAGAGTTCACAGTGGTGGGAGTGGGAAGGGGAGTCGATAGCAAAGTGGCAGAAGGAGTTAAAGAGAGTGTCCAACTTGGTCAGGGAAGATTTGGGAGCAGCACCATACACTACATCACAGTAGTCAAAGATGGGGAGTATCATCTTCTGGACAATTTTGAGCCTCGCAGTCAGCGGGATGCAACTGATTCTTGTACAGAACACCAAGCTTGGGGCACAGTTTCTTCAGGATAGCACTGATATGTACAGAGAAGTTGAGGTGCTGGTTCAGCCAAACTCCCAGATATCTAAATGAGGAGGCATCCTCCAAGATGGTCCCATCAAGGGTGTGGAAGTTGGGTAGGGCCAGGAGCCTAGAGAGTCTCTGCCTGGTGCCAAAGGTCATTGAGACTGTCTTCTTGGCATTTAGAAAAAGGCTGGTGAGAAGCAAACCAGAGCTGAACTTGGTTGAAGTCATGCTGTAAGCTTGTTTGCACAGCAGCAGGGTTTTTGCTGGAACTGTACAAAACAGTATCGTCAGCGTACATGTGGATAGAAGAGGATGAGCAGGCTGTGGGAAGATCATTAAGGAAAATGGAGAAGAGTAGGTGACCAAGCACTGAGCCCTGAGCATCACCAGTGTTGATGGGGAGTGGAAGGGAGATGGAATCAAGGATTCTCACTGACTGGGTCCTGCCAATGAGGTAGGATTTAAACCAGTTGGTGGCTGATGGAGCAAGGCCAGCTGAGAAGAGTGAATGAAGAATCAGGGGATGGGAAACATTGTCGAAAGCTTTGGCTAGGTCGACAAAGATGGCCGAGATGATCAGGCCATCATCCATCCGGAAAGGATGGAGTCAGTAAGCCTGAGGAGGGAGGTGGTTGTTGAGTGGTTCTTCTGAAAACCAGATTGGAAGGGGGTGAAGAAGGAGGAATCATTAAGGAAGGGTGATAGTTGAGACAGAACTAAATGTTCTTGAAGTTTGGCAAGGGTAGGAAGGAAGGAAATGGGGCGATAGTTGCCAGGAGTGGATGTGTCACCACCCTTGCAGAGAGGAAGGACTACAGCATGTTTCCAGGATGAGGGTACCTGGTCAGAAATAAAGGAGAGGTTAAGGATTAGGGAGCTAAGATAAGCAATTGCAGGAGCAGAAAGGTAGAGAAGTTTAGGATCGAGCTCATCTGGTGAGGACCCTTTAGAGGGGTTGAGGGATAGGAGAGCATTAAGAGCTTCATCAGAGGAGATAGTAGAAAAGAAAATTGGGTGAGGGGTGGGCACTGACTGAGGTGAAGGGCTGAAGTTAGTAGGTGGCAATGGGGAAAGGGAATTTAGAAGAAACGTGGCACATGAGGTGTAGTAGGCATTAAATTCATTGGTCACGGAGCCAGGGTCAGAAACTAGGGAGTTATTTATTTTGAGAACTGGAGGGGGAGGGGAGGGGGAGAGAATAGGGCATGAACTACCCTCCAAAATTTAGATGGACAGTTAGTGTTAGTCAGGAATGAGGAGTTGAAATAGTCTGACTTAGCCAGTCTAGTAGCTTTAGTACATGAGTTACATAGCATTCTGTACTTGGCATAGTCATTTGGATGTTTAGTAGATTTGTGTTTTCTCCAGGCCCAATCATGCTCCCTGAAGTAAGCCAGTAGTTCGGAGGTGATCCAGGGGAGGTGAAGCCCATGGACTCTGGTCTGTCTGAAAGGAGCAAAGGCATTCCAGGTGGCAATGAATTTATCCTTAAAATAGTCAAGTGCTTGTTCGACAGAAATGGCAGTGGAAAGGGCGGCCCAGTCAGTGGAAGTGAGTGCAGAGCTGATTGGGGTAAGGTCTAAGGATTTAAAGGACTGGAGCTGTATGATTTTAGGGGTGGTTTGGGGTGATGAACCTTACGTACAATGAAAATGGGGTTGTGGTCACTAAGGGCATTGGGGAGGAGACCAGATTTAGTGATGCGGTGCGGGTGGGTTGTGAGTGCCCAGTCAAGCAGGGTGTGGTTTTGTGTGTTGGGATTAGGGCATGTGGGCTCAAGTATAAGTTGAGTGTGGTTTAGAGCAGTGACATCATTGCGTAGCTTATTTAACTTGGGAGACAACAAATTTAGATTCACATTACCCATTATGAAAAAGTTCACCAGATTGCAAGAGGGGAGGTGATATTGGCTAAGAGTTCAGTCGTGATCAAGGGTTGAATGCTTGGGCGGAAATAGATGCCAGCCATAAAGATTGTGATTGAGAAAGGAAGGGTAATGCAGGTGACAAGGGCTTCATAGATAGCTGGGATGGAGGTAGATAGGGTGGTAGTAAACTGCAGTGAGGACAGGATATACATGGACACTTCTCCTCCACGACACAATCAATCTTGTCTGGAGATGGCATACCTAGGGACAGCAATGGCATTGTCAGGGATGCTTTTTTTGACCCATGTCTTGGTAATAATAAGGATTTCAGGGGGTGTGTATACATCTTCCTTTGGTGGTTTTCAATGGGTTTGATTGACATTTGTTTTCATTAAAACAGTGTTTGCCGACTGTATGGAAAGGGAAATGTATGACTCCAAATACATCCATTTCCTTCCAACCAACAACTCTGTTATTAAAGGAAGACTCACCATTTTCACCAGTTGCCACTTCCTGTGTTGCACCTCCGTAGACCTACATCACTCTGCTGCCCCTTGTGAAGTTCCCCATGCAAACAAACAAACTTGGCACTGCATGGGATCCATTTAGTCAAAGACCGTGTAGTTAAGTCCCTTCTGGATGAGAATAATGATCTGTGGTTTATCTATAGTTAGCGGTTAAATGTTACACAGCTAGGTACAGGACTTCCAGGTGAATATGGAGAGCCCGTGCCCGACAACTCAGAACATTTAACAGACCACAAGTCCATCGCGTTTCTCAATACTGCGCCACTAGTCTGCTCCCCAGCAGCCATGGCAGCCATGACTTCTGGGGTCAAAGTGCATGCACTGCACACCCACTTGCATGTCTCCCAATTGGCAGGCACAGAAAATGGACAATGGAGAAGAAACATAAAAAAATCCTCCAGTTCTGTCACAATGTCAGGGAGAGGGTGTGCTTTGCTGCTCCGGGAGTTATGTGTCAGCCCTGCCCATCCAGATTGCAAACACAGCTTGTCCATTTTCACACAGATGTACACAGATTTTGCAGAGAAAGAATCTTCCTCTGCAAAATGTTTGTATGTCTGTGCATACGGGAAGTATACCTAGTTATGCCCCTGTCCTCCACTGCTGCTGGACCACTCCATAGGCTTTGAGGGCATACCTCACATGGCAGCATCCCAAACCTTGACCTCTGCTAGCCTGCCTGCTCCCACTTGTGCAGGGCCTAAGGACACCATTGGCCATTTTCCTAGAAGAAACATGATTTTTGCCCCTCGTTATCTGCCACTCACCTCCCCAAAATAAGCAATAAGCTCTTGACGGCACTGCATAATGCAGCACAACATGCTTACATGCAAAACATGTACATGTGCAACCCCGCATGACAGAACAGACTCCTGGTCCACTGTGAGGGGTCACTTCGCTAATGTGCACTGACTTCGCTAATGTGCACTGATGTCTTCCTTCCTGAGGCTGATTCATGCTGTGGTTGGCAGAACTCCCTAACTGTAGCTGCTCCAGTACCAGCTTCCTGGGTCTGCTCCCGAATCTGGGTCACTGGCAGGAAGTATGACACAGGAAAGATCTGGTGGTGGTTAGTTGCAGGGCACAATCATCACACATCTAGGAACCTGTCCATTATATAGATAGTGAATGGGGCTTTCCCTTGTTTTTCTTCCCTTCCTCCCTCCTCCCCTTGCAGTGGGTGGCGCTCTTTGAGGCCTCAGCTGCACACAGCACTTTCCTGAGCAGGAAGCAAGCTCCCTTGGCCCACTGCAGAGGTTGCTGTGGCACTGGTTGCCCAGAGCCATTCCTTTGGACCACAGCACACTGCTGAGCTCCAGCTGCAGCAGTCCAGCCTGCCTCCCAACACAACCTTCCAAGCTTACTCCCATCTTGGGTTACCTGCACAGCACAGAAAAATGCTGCCACTGGCAATTGGTGTGGCCCTCAAGATTAGTTTTTAATGGCCTATCCTACCGTATGCAGCTGGAAACTTCCTTTTTGTTGCAATGTAAGATGGTTTAGAAAATAGCCACCACTGCATCCAGATGGGATTGATTGTGTTTGAGTGTTGTATAAGCAAGCAAGACGCACTGGATGAAAAAATAAAAAAATACTTTTTTACTTACTGTTTTTAGATGAGTGAGGAGCACAGTTGGAAAGTGTGGTGGAATGAGAATGTGAAAACAGAATTAAAAAAAAAGCTGGCATAGTTTTAAATTACTTCCTTTAGTGGATTAATAACCACAACAAAATGGGTAGGATAAACCAGAGATGTGATTGGTAAAATATGACATCACATGGCCCTGTGTTACTCAAGCACAACAGTCTGATCTGAAATACTTAACTTTCTGAAACTCTTACCTAGTTTTAAAATTCCAAATCAGGGGAGCCATTTTATACCTGTTATAAAGCACCCATGGAGTGTGTGATAGCGGGATCAAGAACATCTTGGGTGCACCTTGCCCCTCACTTCCTGAGGAGTGCTGTTACCCCACAAAATCTTATTACTTAATTTATTGTATCACAACCTGAGGTGAACCGTTATCGCAGCTAGTCATTAAAGAGCTAGTAGCACCAAAAATTAGCGGACAAAAAATGTCATTAACTTTTAAACATAGTCCCTTATTGCTTTTTATTTCTGAAGTGTTTTTCTTTCTCTTTATCAAACATATCTCCTCCTTTAGGCCACCCCTTTGAAACTGTAAGCCATCAGCATCAGGACCACACAAAAACATTTTGCTAGCCAGGGACCACCCACAGTGACATGCAATGTCGCCACATATATAACATGGGCAGCTCCATTACTCCTCATTTTTTTCCCCACCATCAGGCCTGCTGAAAGAAACATCAAAACAAGCTGTTGGAGTTTGATACTTTTTATTTCATAAGTTTACTATTGTTGTCTCTGTATGCCACCAAAATCTAAAGAACCTTTATTTTGATATTGCTGATGAAGTTATAAAATGTATAAGGAAGACACACGCTCTGTTTGTGTGTGCTGTGTGGGCCTCTCTCACAACCTAAGTGGTTTCTGATTTACCAAACCACAAGATGATGCACTCAGAAAGTTCTAAAAAATGTTCTTGCCTTGAAAGTGCTAACAGCAGTGCTGTAGGGCCCAAGCTGTGAAGTTGCATTGCCCTTCAGTTCCTTAGATTACAATTCTTAAGTTTTAAATATCTCATTTTTGGGGGATTTTATACTCTGGGCATTTTGTCTCATTTGAGAGAGGAAAGCTCAGTCAGGGCACATTATGTAGAAGTCGAATAAAAACCAGCAGCCAGGAGATGGTAGGAAAGACAAAGGAAAGGAACCGACCACAAGCCCCAGCACAACGTGGTACAGCTGTGTGAGAAGGACCAGAGGAGACCCTCCAGTCCTTAGGCCATAAAATGCAACAGCTGCTGTCCTCATACACTTCCATGAACAATAAACTGGACATCCTAACTAGCCGAATCACCACGGCTGAAAAAGCTATGGATTCACTACCAGTGGACATGGAGGATACAAAACATTACTCTGATGCCTGTAAGAGCGCTATGGTACAATGTGCTAAACAAATGCAGCACACTAAAAAATGGCTAGAAATATTAGAAAATCAAATTAGGAGCCAAAATGTGCAGCTACTGGGCTTGCCTGAGGGGTCAGAATGGATCATTCTCCATTGTTTCTTAACGACTGGCTTAAAGAGCAATTCTGGGCCCACTTGCCAGATTTGGACTTCCCAACTGTCAAGGCATACTACATCCAGCCCAGAAGTATGCAGCCAGTGGAGTTACCAAGGGTAATGATCATGGTACTAGATAGTATGGGTACCGGAGATAGCCTATCAAGTCTTGCAAAATATTTCGGACCATTGAGTGCAGAGGGGACCACAGTACATGAGTTCCCTGATATCTTCTATGCCACCAGACTCAGAAGAAAGAAATTCACTGGGGTTCGGAATACCCTAAAGGAGCTTAATATCCCCCACAGCATTCAATTTCCTGCAAAATTAAGTGCAGTCCACAATAGTAAGGTCTGCATCTTTACTGAACCAGCTGATGCAGGAAAATGGTGATTAAAGATGGCAACTGCCATGAAAGTCATGCGATCGTCAACAGCAGAGGAGGAAGACACTGAAACCTGAAACACCGGATTGTCCGTCTTGCGTTCTAATGCTGTACCTTACTTTTGTGTAGCGGGATTTGCCTTTCTCTAGTGAGATTCAAAAGTTCAAAGTATTGTTATTATTTTTGGTATGTTTTCCTGCAAGTTTAAAGTTTAAGAACACGTATCTACTGCGCCAGAATGGCAACTACTCCATTTTATGTTAAGAGGTGGTTTCTCCTTTTGGGAAACTGCATGTGGTACAACAACATGCAAACCCTCTTAGAAGGCATATGGACATTTATAGGTATTCATAGGTTTGGTTAACCAAGTCATGTTGAAAGTTATAGGTTAATCCACTCTAATTGCTGGTTATTTCCAATTATTAAAAACAATATCATTTTACTATATATATGTTGTTATAGCAAATTTTCAGGTGTAACTGTGCCTGTTAGCATTGGTATGTGTTGTTTCAATCTAAGGGGAGGGGGTTAGAGCTAATGAGACTGACAGTACCTTTCTGGATAACATTTTACATGTTGTTCTATTCATGGCACCTACAGCCCACAATGGCTCAGGAGTAATACAGACACATTTTTGGACTACTGAATTTAGTGAACGTGCCATGAGTTCTTTATTTTATTTTATTTATTCATGTATTTAACTGGGTCAGTACACTGATTCAGGGGACCATTTTCAGGTACGACTCTGCCACTATGGTTTACAAAGGAGGTGGCAGGGGCAGTCAGGGAAAGAAAAAGGTCATTCAGAAAATATAACATGACACAAAGGAAGGAGGACAGGGAGGATTATAGGGAGAAGCGGGGGATAGAAGGGCAGAAGATAAGGAGGGCTAAAGCTGACACTGAGGAGAAAATAGCTAGGCAGGCCAAAAAGGGGAGATAAAACTTTTTTTTAGGTATGAGGGGGAAAGAAGGAAGGCAAGGAAGGGGACAGTACAGTTCAGGGAGAAGGGAGCAATACAACTGGAGGGGGACTTTGAGAAAGCAGAGATTCTGAATAGCTTCTTCTGCTCAGTTTTCACAGAGGAGAAGGTGGGTAGGGGACCCGAGCAGTGGGGGAGGGGTAGGGAAGACAAAAAGGTGGATCCTAGCCTGTTCAACATAGACAGGGTTAGGGAGGAACTAGACAGGTTAAAGGTAGACAAAGAAATGGGGCCAGACGGCTTGCACCCGAGGGTACTCCGGAAACTGTGGGAAGAGCTGGCTGCCCCACTGATGAGACTGTTTAACTTGTCCCTGGATACAGGGTGGGTGCCGAGGGACTGGAGGAGGACAGATGTGGTGCCACTGCACAAGGGGGGCAGAAAGGAGGTGGTGGAGTGCTATCGCCCAGTCAGCCGCACCTCGGTGGTGGGTAAGGTGATGGAGGCACTAATAAAGGAAAGGGTGGTGGACTACCTGGTGGATAGCTGCCTGCAGGATGATAGGCAGCATGGCTTCACGAATGGGTGGTCATGCCAGACAAATCTGGTAGAGTTCTTCAGTTGGGTGATGCAGGTGGTTGCCCAGGGAAGGGCGGTGAACACGGTCTATGTGGACTTCAGTAAGGCCTTCAACACCATCCCTCACAGAAGGCTAGTAAATAAGCTGGAAAGCTTAGGTGTGGGTTGGAAAATAACTAGGTGGGTGGATAACTGGTCAGAGGGTAGAAGCCAGAGAGTGGTGGTAAATGGGGTGCACTCCAGAGTGAGGGGGGTGATGAGTGTGGTGCCCCAGGGGTTAGTACTGGGACCCCTTCTTTTTAATATCTGCATCAGTGATATATCGGATGGGCTGGAGGGAAGTGTGTACCTATTTGCAGATGATACAAAAATCTGCAATAGGGTGGACACTCTTGGGGGGGGGGTGTGGAGGCCATGAGGTAGGACCTGAAGATTCTGGAGGGGTGATCGGAAACTTGGCAACTGAAATTCAGTGCCAAAAAGTGTGCTGTGATGAACATGGGATGTAAAAACACGCAAGCAGCTTATACTCGGGGGGTCAAAAAATCAGAGCAGGAGAGGAATCTGGGGATAATAATATTAAGCAGCCTTAAGGTAGGTAGCCAATGCAGCAAAGCTGTGGGGAAGGCAAATGGGATGTTGGCATGCATTGGGAGGGGCATAACTAGCAGAAGGAGGGAGGTACTGATGCTTCTTTACAAAGCCATGGTGAGCCTGGAGTACGGGGTCCAATTCTGGAGATAACACCTATGCAAGGACATAGATGGGATAGAGAGGGTTCTGAGAAGGGCAACCAAGATGGTGCATGGTATGCAGGGGAAGCCACATGAACAGAGGCATAGGGAATTGGATCTGTACCCATTGGAGACCAGAAGGGAGAGGGGGGACATGATTGAAGCTTTTAAGTACGTGAAGGGGATAAATAAGGTGAAGGAGGGGAGCTTATTTAAAAGAAAGGAGGGAGCTAAAACTAGAGGTCATAGCCTAAGATTGGGGGTGGAAGATATAGAGGCAATGTGAGGGGGCAATTCTTCATGGAGAGGGTGGTGGAGGCCTGGAACAAGCTACCAGAGGAGGTGATGGGGGATGAAATGGTGGCGGGATTCAAGAGGGCATGGGTCAGACATATGGGGTTGGTAAGTGGGGGGAAGGGGAGGACCATGAAAAGGAGATGAGTGGGGGGAAGGGGCAGACTTGATGGGCCATAGGGTCCTTTTCTGCTGTCAGATTTCTGTGATTCTGTGATTCTGTGACCCGGGCCATCAAGATGGTACACAATACAAAGACATAACCATCAGACACTACAATAGTATTTTTACACATAGGTTATAGAAAAACGTTTGTGCTGAGTGCAGCATTAAGACATTTAGCCCAACACAGTGGGGTGGCAGCTAAAAAAATAGAAAACAAACAGTGTCCAGGTAATGCTCAGAGCACTTGGACCACAGTTTTACAAGACTGGATTGTAAGGAGGGATTAACCCAAGACAGGGTATGGGTTTACTGAGCATTAATCCATGCCTGGGGGGTTGAAATGAGGTGAAGCCGAAAGTGACTTCAACCACTCAGGCATGGATTAATGCTCAGTAAACCCATACCCTGGCGTGGGTTAATCCTCTTATTACATGGGCAATGTTATGTTAGAGTTCTACCTAAATAAATAGTAAAATAAAGCCCTGTGAATATGCAACTGTAGGTATATCAGGGATTAATCAATGGTCAGGTGACCTGTTTGGATGAATCAGAATACAGTATTTTCGGAACCCATGTTATACGTGCTGTTAGTTGATACTATACAGGTAGGCTCTCCAACAGTGGAAATAGCAAGGGATACTATCACCCTGTATAGAATTAGATGTTAAATCTATATGGTCTGTATGTCAGAGGATGGTCCTCATACAGAATACTTGTATATTTGTGATTTTATTACGAAATGAATAAAATATTAATTTAAAAGAGAACTACGGGGAACAGTAATAAAGTGAGCACAGTTTGGGGCTCCAGTACCCTGATCCCCCCTGCAGTTGCATTATACATTTGCTAGTTTAAGTACCTTATTACTCATAAATTCCTTGAATTCTGTTTGTGCAGCTAGCATTTTCTAATGAGGGTACTCACTGCCAGAGATCATGCTGTAAACACAGCAATATGCTGACATGGCTTTGCCCCTTCCTGTATTGTGCCCATATGTATGGAGATTTAAGAATATCCATATCTGCTAGGCCCCAGCGTTATTTTTCCAGAATTAGCCTAAATGCCATATGTATGCCTGGCACATACGTGGCATTTAGGCAAATTCTGCAGTCACTCTCTGAGAGTTAGGTCTGTGCCAAACAAACAGCCAATCATCTCACAGTGAGGCATCTGATAGTCCTCCATGGTGAGCCGCTGTGGACCACCACCATGTATATGCCAGTGAAGGATTATTCTGAGCTGCTCTGCCGTGTATCATAGCTGTAGATTGGGCAGACCTAGACTTTCTTGGCCCTTAGGCAACATTAAGGTTTTAATCTGGATTTATGGGCACCTTTCCTGCCAAATATACCTTGAGATGAACACCAGCCATTCGTTCCAGTCCATGGGGTGCACCAGTACTGGTACGTTCCGAAATATGTAAAGAAAACAGGGGGGACTACTATCCAAACGGAATCTATCCACCTAATTAGGCTCAGGGGAGGGTGTGCCAGTGTTGCAAATCAATGATCATTTGTCTAGGTAATGGGCCATAATTAGCCACATAAAGTTGTTCAATTTGAGATATTACTTTAATCCCAAGGTATTTTATTTCGGTAAGGTCCCTCCCAATGAAAGAGGTAAATTGTGTGAAATGCTGGGGGTGGCAAGTAATACAGCATCAGTACTTCAGTTTTAGTTGTGTGTAATTTGTAGGATGAGATGTTGCTGAAATTGTCTAAAATGCAGAAGACTTCTGGAAGGGTTGTCTGTGGGTGGGTGACATATAACAGGGCATCATTGGCGTAAAGTGCAATCCGATGCTCAGTACCGGTGCAGTGTGGTCACGCTGTCTGATAGCCTGTGCCAAAGGTTCAATAAAAATGGCAAACAGCAGAGGAGACACCGGGCAACCTTGTCGGGTGCCACAGCCCAGTCCAAAAGAGTCAGATACATGGCTGTTAACCTTCACAAAGGTTCAAGGGGTGTTATATATCCTTTGTAAGGCCTGAGCAAATTCTTTAATAAATCCCATTTTGTCCATTACTGCAAACAGATAGGGCCATGACACCCAATCAAAAACCCTTTGTATATTCAAACAATTAACAGGGCTGGGTACTGTGTCTTGCATATATGATGGAGAATATGGAGTGTCCATCTGATGTTATCCCCGTCTGTCTAGAGTGAACAAATCCCGTTTGATCGGGAGGGATAAGGTTCAGTAACAGGGCATCTACTCAATGCTCTAGCACTACCATGAAGAATTTATAGACTGTACTAAGGACTGATGTGGGTCTCTATGTTGAGCAGTATGAAGGGTCCTTCCCAGCTTTAGTAATCACATAGATCGTGGCATATTGCTATGTGCTTTGGATCTCTCTCTTCCCGATAATACCTAATTATAGGCCCTCAGCAGAGGTGGAAGAAGTTGCTCCCAGTGGATCTTATATATTTCTACTGTATAACCATCCAGTCCTGGGGCTTTCTGGGTTGTGGCTTTATGCAGGGCACTCTCCAGCTCCTCCATATCTATCGGCCAGGTGAAGGTTTCTGCCTGCTCGGGTCGAAGCTGTAGGAGTGATAAAGATGATAAGAATGTATTAGTCACTTCGGGGTCATGGGGGAGCCTGGGTGTATAGAGAAAAGAATAATGAAAGACTCTGCTATGTCTTGTGTCCACTGAAGCAGATAACCTTCCAATGTGTCGTAAACTTAATTTGAAAGCTTTTTTTAATAAAAAGAATGAATATGAGCATGAAAATAATGTAATGGGTATAGGTATTCATGTTGATAATGTATTGAAACCTAATTCTATATTTAACCCTCCATTATGTCGCGCTGTCAGTGTATTCCGTGATTTGTGTGAAAGGGATTTGGAAAAGTTGTTTGATAATTTGCCACGTCCACATTATAATAATTTAAGCAGCCATGAAAGACAGGCTTTGAGAAGTTTACAGTCTAACCCTGAATTTGTGATAAAATCTGCTGACAAGGGTGGCTGCGTTGTTTTATGGGACGTGGCTAAATATAAAACAGAAGTGATCGACAGTTAAATGATGATTTATATTATGAAAAATTAAATATGGACCCACTTGGGACTTTAAGTCATGCATTGACTATACTATAGATTTAGCATTTGAGAATGGAGTTATTTCAGGACAAACAAAAAATTTTAAAAACAGAGTACCGGTAAAACCAACATTTTATATGTTACCAAAAGTACATAAGAATTTGGAAAATCCACCTGGGCCCAATAGTAAGTGGGTTGGGTAGTTTAATAGAACCTTTGTCTCGTTTTGTAGATTCCACCTTGTGTAACTATGTCAAGAAATTGAAATCATATATTCGTGACACAAAGGATGTTCTGAGAATTTTGGATGGTTTAACAGTAGGAGAAAATTGTTTGTTAGTGACATTAGATATTGAGTCTCTCTATACCAATGTTCCCCATGAAGGAGCGTTGGATGCAGCTGCTGAATTTTTGAATAGTAATGGGAAAGAAATGATGAAGAGACTGCTGTAATTTTAAAGTTATTGGAGCATGTTCTGGGAAAAATATATTCCTTTTGATGGTGTCATTTATAGACAGAAGGTAGGGATTGCTATGAGGCTACATAAGCACCTACAGTAGCTAGTTTGTATGTTGGACAATGGGAAAATGAAACAGTATTTAATATGGACAGGAACCCGTTTTTCTATAATATTTTATTGTGGAAAAGATTTATTGACGATGTGTTATTAATTTGGAAGGAGATAATGTCATGCTGCAAGAATTCGTTAAATGGTTACATGGGACAAATCAAAATCTTAGATTTACATTTAATGCTAACCGTGAGTCTGTGAATTATTTAGACTTACAGGTCAACCGGGGGTGAGATCAGCACTAATTTATTTAGAAAGATACTGATGGCAATACATTGTTATTAGCCCAGAGCTGTCATCCTCACATATAATAGCCAATATCCCAAGGGTCAATTTTGCAGAATTAAACGTAACTGCAGTAAAGTAGAAGATTTTAAAAGGGCTATGGCATTAAAAATCGTTTAGAAAATAGGGGTTACTCTGAAAAGTAATAGAGGAAGGTTATCAATTTGCTGCCAATATGGACAGAGGTGATTTAATGGTTGATAAAAATGAGGTCAATAATAAAGAGAATGGTTTTATTTCGTTACTACTTACAGTGCCCAAAGTTATGAAGTTAGCAGAATTATTAAGAAACATTGGCATGTATTATCATGTGAGATAGGCCTGCAGGATGTAATGAAAAACCACCTATTATGACCTATAGACATGCCCCAACTTTAAAGTTCGCTGGTTCACAGCCATTTTACTACTCAGTGAGACACACCAACAATTGGCTAGGAGAACCTGTTGGCTGTAACCAATGCAAAAGTGTAATGCTTGTCAACATATAAAGAAAAGTAAAGAATTTAGTGTTGTTAACAGATGTGATAAAGTTTGAAATTAGACATCTTATCACTTGCAATACATAAGGTGTGATATCTTAGCTATATGTAACTGTGGGGCTTTCTATACAGGTAAAAGCGGAGAGCTTTTAAGATAAGGGTGTTAGAACACATAAGAGCAATAAATAAAAATGATTTAACATATGCAACTTGTTATATTAATGAAAATAGAAATGATGAGGAGAACCATGAGTTTAAGTTTTTGGGCATAGAGAAATATATAATGGACCCAGAGGTGGAAATTTTACGTAATAAAATTTTAAAAAGGAAAATGAATGGATTTTAAGGTTAAAAGCATATCAGAAACCAGGTTTAAATGCTCATTTGGAATTAAAACCTTATTTGGAATATAGATAAAATTTTGTAGTGCAATAATAACGTGATATTTATAATGAAAGTTTTATATGTGTTTTGTAGCACTGCATGTTTAAAAGGTTACTTTCTATTTTCTATTTTATTGGTTCACCAATGGAATTGTTTTAGTAATTGTGATGTCATTTGGCTTTTGTATCTAAGTTCTGTGTGTTTTCTAGGATGCAGCTTTTGAGAAAGGATTTTGTCCGAAACGCGTCAAGCGCATCTTGGTGTTCAATAAATGGATTTTAAAAGTTGCTCCGTGTCTGAATTTTAGTGGGTAAGCGTGTGCTTTAGCTTGTTGTAAACAAGAAGCAGATAACCTATCTGGGGATGATGCAATTTGGTTACTGAGGTCCTGGTTTTCTGTCGGTATAACTGATGAGTGAAGATCCGAGTCACTCAGACCTGTCTCACAATATTTATGCCTCAGAAAGGTTAGAGCAAGTTCAGTTTTGTGGAGATATAGCGCATCATTATCCCACCTCACCTTATCCAGGTCCTTGATGGACTCAACTCCCTGCTTATGTATCATTTGCCTAACCCTCTGTCTTGCTCTCCACAGCCATTTCCACTCCACAGAAGAGCCTGATACAGGGGTCACAAGGGTCAGGACTGAGCTTCCCTCCCCTGGAAATACCCCTGCAGCAGCGGCAACAACATTACTGCCCCAGCCATTTCCACTCCACAGAAGAGCCTGATACGGGGGTCATGAGGGTCAGGACTGAGCTGTCCTCCCCTGGAAATACCCCTGCAGCAGTGGCATCAACATTACACCTCAGCAATACCACTACGCACCACTCCCATATTGCTTTTGCCACCCATCCTCGCCAACCACCACTGCCACCCAAAAGTGGTGTTTTTATGGTGGAGGTTGGAATCAATCAATGGAGTTCTACACCCCTATAGAGAGGCTGTAGTGGTGATGCCTCAGACTTCCCTCTGTCTATGCACATTTGGTTTTGGCCAGTTCATGCTCACTCATTAGTAAGTGACTGTCCAGCTGCTTATAGATGAACTGAGCACTTCAGTGGGATACCAGTTAGTGCCGCCAACTCATCCTTGTTCTAACCCTCTACAATCCTGGCCTCTATAAATTACAGAGGCTATATTAATAGCTATGTGTTATACTTAAGAGGCTTTAACTATGGGTATATCAATGTCTACAATATGTTAGCTGCTATCTGCTGTATAGTGTATAACCAAGATTCACAGTGTTTTAATACTTTTACAGTGCAGCCTATATTAACATGGGCTTTCCTCATTACGTCGCCTATATTTCACCAGTATGTACCTGAATTATGTCTAACCATGCCTACCTGGGCAGATATTTTGTATTGTATTTCTGCTTTGTTGTAAACTACAAATCAGCGCTCTGTTAGCTACCACTGTTGTTTCAGTAATAATCTTATGCTGCATTCTGCTTTATTTGCCCCTCTTCTTCTTCTACACCTGTCTCCTCACTTTGTCCCCCCTCACCACCCCTCCCCGCCAACTAGCAAACTAAGCACTTATTTCCCAATTCGCCTCTTCTGCCTCTCCCCTGATCCCTTATTCTGTCACTGCTGTCCCATTTCTTTCCTTCTCTAATCTTCTCCCTACTATGTTCCTCCTTGTCTTCGACACCCTCCCCCTCCTGTTTACCCCAACGACCATCCCTCCCACTTCCCTTCCTGCTCTGCCACCTTCGCTCTCCTGTCCTCAAAGCTACTCCCCACTCTTCCATCTTCATGTCACCTCACCACCCCCTCCTTCACTCACACTGGTGCCCGGGATCCTCCATCCTTCAATCTCCCTGTATCCATTTAGCATCCCTTCGCTCCTTGCTATTCACACCTAGCCCATCCCCTATCTATACCTCCTCTTTTTCACCTCTTAAGACCCTCCTAGCTTGAAGGCACATATCCATCTCCTATAAGCTGCTCATCATTTTACTGCTCCTGGCATCAGGGGACATAGCACTCAACCAAGGACCATCCCATCCCACCCCCCACTGACCTCCCAAAAGGACTAAAAGTAATTCATCTCAACATTAGAAGCCTTCTTCCAAAGATTGATCTACTTCAGCCTCTTATGATTAGCCTGAAACCTAGTGTGCTGATCATTACTGAATCATGGTTCTCCTCCAAGATCCCTGAAACTGCCATCTCCATCCTAGGTTACTCCCTTACTCGAAGGACCAGTTAACCAGGGGCTGGGGCGTGGTCGTATATATCTCATCATCCATCCAGTATACTCTCTGCCTCTCCATCTTCTCCCCCTCTGCCAATGAACTCCTGCTACTTAAACTATCTCTCCCCTGCTTCCTACCTATCTTTGTGGATGGTGTCTACTGCTGCCCAAGCCTCCTTTCCTCCTCTATCTCAGACCTCATCTCAACTCTCATCACCCACTCTGTGATTTAGCAAACTCCTCATCCTTGGGGATTTTAACATAAACTGGTTTTCCAGTACACAATCCAAATTCTGTAATCACATCTCATCCCTGAATCAAACACAAGTGATCTCTGAACCAACTCGCTTAAACCACAAGTTAGGTAAACATACTGTGCTGGACTAGGTTCTTGCGTCACACCCCACTGGGTAGTTACATCTGGAATCCTGCTAGATGCACTCAGTGATCACTACATGGTCTATTGTGTGTGTAAAATCCACTGCCCCAAAGCCCTCCCAAACATCCTCCTTCTCTGCTCCTTTAGGTCCTTAGACTTGTCTTCCTTCCACGAGGAACTTGTTGGAACCAATTGGTCTCCTATTACCACTGACTCTTCTGTTGATTCAGCCCAAAGCTACTTCAAAACCAAGTTCTTAAAAGCTTGGGACCGGCATACCCCAATCAGAAGAAACAGAGTCTGAGGCTCCCACCTCCCTTGGGTATCAGCCAAACTGCTGTCCTATCAGCGAGCTCGAGACCAAGCGTGGAAGACATACAAGGCCTCAGGCACCCATGGAGGGTTGACTAATTATCATACCCTCCAAAACACCTGCACCAGGGTCATCCAACTTGCCAAAGAAGTATATTTCTCATCCACCTTCCAGGAGAACCTTACCAGCCCATTTAGATTCTGGAAGGTAGTCCATGCCCTATTCACCCCCCCACCAATCCCCTTCCCCAGTCCTAAAGGTAGGAGAAATCACTATTTCAGACCCCACTGTGGCTACCGAATTTGACATTTTCTTCACCACCTGTGCTTCCACCCTTCTAGCATCTCTACCCCTCCAAGCTCCTCAACCACTGGCTTCTTACACACCCACTTCTTCTCCTCCCCAATGCTTCTCCTTCCTACCTGTCTCTACTGCTTCTTTATTTGCAAAAGCACTATGGCCAGAAATAGCTCATTGCACAAACTTGTTTGTTCATAGGATGTTTAAAAAGAAACCAGAGAATGAAATGTGAACCTGTTTAGTAATAAGCAAGAGATATCTAAGGCAGAAACTTCTAGAATGGTATGTGCATTTGCACTAATGGAATTAGTAAAAATGTAACCCTTTGGGAGACTAATTAAATGAAATTAAATAATGATGTTAATATATTTTCAAACAGATTTAAAAGGAAAACAAAACTTGATCAAGCTCAACTTTAGAGTGAAATGTAGGGGATATAAAATAGACAAGTTTTGGAAAAAACTGAAATTGGAGTGAAGCGTATGACTCTTAAAGTGCCCCCACCACATGTGTTTTCATTGCAATACTGAAGCCTGTTGAGGGGGGCTGAAGAAAAGAAAAGCATATCCATTTCCCACTTATTGATTGCTCCCCTGTTGACACCCTAAAAGCTCTCCTAGCCCTTAACCCCCATAAAGGGCAAAAGCCTGAGTGATCTTGACCCTAAGCTCCTACACCTCTCAGCTCATGCCATTGCCCTTCCACTCACCTCCCTACTAAATCTCTCCTTCTCACTGGCCACTGTGCCCGGTGCTTAAAAGCTTGCCACAATAGTCTCCCTTCCCAAGGGCGGCGATTTCTCAAATCCAGGTAACCTTCATCCGCTATCCCTACTCCCAATCCTTGCCAGACTCCAAGACCACCTGATACTGGCTCAGCTTTCTCCTTTTCTTGACACCTCACCCTTTTTCACCTCTTTCCAGTCTGGTTTTCATAAAGCCCACTCTACCACAATCTCCCTTCTCCGGCTTGCTGACTCCATTCTCTCTGGCATAGACCAGGACCGCATCACCTCTGCCACCTTTGTCAACTTGGCCAAAGCTTTCTACACTTTTGCCCACATTCTTCTCCTCAACAAGTTTGCAGCAGCTGGTCTCTCCAAGACTGCCACTAGTTGGTTCTGTTTCTATCCTATGGGTAGAACCCAATTAGTCGGGATAGGCAACCCCCCCTTCCCATCAACGCCGAAGTCCAGCAAGGATCGGTACTTGGACCGATACTCTTCTCTATTTTTCTAAATGACTTACCTACTGTCTGCTTCTCCACTGACATCCACATGTACTTGGACGATACTGTTCTGTTTGCCTCCATCACCTCCCCTTCTGATGTGGTGACCAGCCTCCAGATGGATTTCTATAATGTTCAGAGCTGGTTTTGCTCTAATCAGCTGTCACTCAAAGCCAGGAAGATGTTATCTGGGACCTTTGGCACCAGGCAAAAGCTTGCCAGGCTTACTGCCACCCCTACATTCCATACCCTCGAGGGGTCCTTATTAGAAGATGTCGCCTACTTCAAATATCTCAGGCTCTGGCTTGACGGGAACCTCAGCTTTGCTGGGCATGTGGATGCTATACAAGAAAAGTTGCATCCCAAACTAGGCATGCTGTACAGACACCATAACTGCCTCCCCCTACAGGCCAGCTGTGAAATCATCCAAAAGATGATCCTCCTAATCTTTGACTTTTGAGACATCATTTATAGTGTTACCCTTATGACCACTCTCACCAGACTGGACACTCTATTCAACTCCTTCTGTCATTTTGTTCTGGACTGTCTGCCTCATACTGATCACTGTGACCTCTACACTGCTCTCTCCTTCCCCTCTCTTGGGGCCAGACACCTTCTCCACAGTGCCTCATTAGTTTAGAAGTTCTAGCTTGGCTCTCTTCCACCCTACCTCAATGCACTCCTCTCAACCCCTTCTACTCCCTCTGCAACTTCCCCTTCAGGACCCTTGCCCTCCCCACCCAATCCTCCACTTCTGGATGTTCTGCCTTCTCCTACCACTTTCCAAATATTTGGAACTCCCTTCCCTTAGATATCCACTCTGCCCCGTTCACTCGATCATTATTCTATCTTCTTTGAAACTACATTTCCCCATCCTGCAACTGTACTTGACCCTCATTCTCTTTAATCACTTCTCTCACTACTGTGCATAACTACTCATATCTACTCACGCCTCTTACTTCCCTTCCCCTTCCACTCCTGTCCTCTCCTCCCCTTCTCTTCCTCAAGTAAGCCTCTATCCCATGACACTGGCTAGGTGGGCATCGTGCAGTGTTCTAGTCCTTATGAGGTCCCACTCATGAGGGTTAGGGCTTTCCTCCCTTCTATTCTACCCTCTTACTCATCAATAATATTTTCCCCCCCAATAGCCTCCTCATTTTTTCCCTGACTAATCCTCTTGTGGAGTGTGCATCCCGGAGGGGTAAATGTCTGCCTTCATCCCATACTTTTCCACTCCCCACATTTCCTCAGTCTGGCCATGCTGTCGCTTTTACATTCTCACTTTTCTACCTCAAGTGTAAATCCTGCAAAATTATTATCTGTACAGCTCATCTGTCCCACAAAATATGCTTGGTATAGCCTTATTTGTTTTTCAATTGCATGACTTTATACTTGCTTTATTATTTTCAAACTTGAATTGATTTGCCCTTCTTGTCTCAAAGTTGTATCATGTATGATTGGCCTATTTGTTATTTTTATGTATTCTGGAGATTGCTTGAAAATTGTATTCCCATCCCCCCTCTCCCCCCAGACACATCTGAAAATGAGCTATTGTAGCTCAGTATGCCTTTCCTGGTGAAACATTTTCAAATAAATAAATTTCAGGAAATGATAGGTTTCCTATAGGTCCAGAAGATGTTAAGATCTTTCACAGTGTTTCACGATGGGTGCTCAATCATATGGCTGCGGAGTACTGGTTTAAGAGTATCCCAAAGCACAGCAGCGTTACATGTCCCTCCCTGATTTTGAGTCAGTATTTCAGTGCTTTTGTGTGTAATGAAGTTCTGAAATTCTTCTGAGCGGAGGTAATACAGGTTCAGTCACCACTGAGTCCATCTGGTTTCTGTGATGAGCTGGAGATGTGTCTTAATTGGTGCATGATCAAAGAGTAAAATAGCTCCTATCTCACATTTAGTAATAAGGTGCATCTAGTCTGGTTGGGTGTATCTGTAATTTATACAGGTATAGATCCGCTGCACCACCGAATAGCTTGTGTAGTTTTTAGTCTGGGAATGGAGTTCACACCAAATATCTGTCTAGCTAAGATCTCTTAAGATGGATTTGCAATATCTATGCAAGGCAGGTTAGTAGGAAGCGATAATATTAGAAGTATTCTATGTGTTGGACTGGAGCATATTAAAATTCCCTACTAAGAGCAGGATCCCAACTGTATTCACTATTAACAGATCTAAGCGTTGTTTAACTTCCAGGGTCTTGGACTTTGAGGGATATACAATGCCAGAGGGATCTGCTTGTCTTGTAATAAGCCCTAAACCATGGCCAGCAGCCTTCCCTATCTCAGATGATCTTATACTCCTGAAATGGTGTGCCACATGGGATCAATATGGCCATTCCCCCCCCCCATGATTACTATTCAGCAGCTCAGTACTGTGTACTTTACTATAACCAAATTTAACAAACTTGGCATTTTCTGTCTTACTTAAATGCATGTTCTGCAAATATATCAGTTTCAGTTGTTCCTTTTTAATGTGGGAGAGAACCTCTGTGCTCTTAATTAGGTTATTCAGCCCACTGACATTTGAGTACCATAAGATATAACTACCCATCCTGAGGTTTGAGCCTGATGCCTCCCAGGGCAGCAAAAGGGTCCCGGTGTATACATTAAACTTTAAAATCAGGTTGCATTTTCTCAATAATAACAACAGAACCATAAATGAATACCTAACAGTCAACTATTAAACAGATGGAGGTGTTAACTGAGTGCCCTCCAACCAACTGGCAGTATGGGCTTCCAAGGCAGGAGCCTAAGGGAGGCTCTATGTACATAGGCTAAGGCCTATGACTGGGGAAGTCTCTTCAAACCAATGAAGAGACCCCATAGTTTCCACTATATGGGAGGGTTGTTTTGGAAGGACGTTCAAGAATATTGGGTGCATCCCCACTCCCGCATTCTGACAAACAAAACTTTAAAGGAGAACTCCCAGCAGAGATGAAGCCCTGACTGCTGCACAGATTGGAGCTTCACCTCTCTGATCCCTCTGTAGGCACCATATGAAATTAATAGTTTTACTACCTGAGCACTCATAAAAATATCCCAAACCTCTTCTGAACCTGGAATTTTAACGATGGCATTCCTCAACCCCTTAGAATCTTGCTGGTAAAATCACATGAAAGGAAAATGAGATGTCATAAACAAAGGCACAATGAGGTTGGTTGGTGACAGATTAGCGATGAGAGGGTTGATTGTGACCCAGTTCTGATTTGGGCTGTTATCTTTTTCCAAAACTTTCTGATTTTTTCTGGTTTGCAAAAACAAGTACATTTTCCAGACTGGTCCAGAACGGAGTCAGAGGTAGATCCAGACCAGATCAAATGACGGAATCCAGGTACCCCACCATGCTCCTCATAAACCCTTTCTTTATATCACACAATATCGGAAATAGTTATTTTATGTTTTTTTTTTCTTTTCAACCAGTTTATCATATGTGTTTATTTATAGAAAATTGGTAACTGGGAAAGGCACACTAAGCGCCAAAGTTTGTTTCCAGGTGCATCCTGTGGGGAAGGTAATAGGGAGACAAATATACCGGGGGGGGGGAGGGAATAGGGAGACAAATATACATGTAATACAAGATATGTAAACAAATAAGCAAGGTTGTGAAGTGCAGAAAATACAGATGGAGATAGGCAGATATCAAATCATATGGCATACAATATGCCGGCTATACCAATAACTAAGGAATATAGGGGATGGTAAAGTACAGCAATTACAAACAGGGACCATGAACAGGCTGAAGCTCAAATCTTATGGCACTAGAGCAGGTACAGTAGGCTAAGGAACATTCAAAGTTAATGTTAGCTAAGGCCAGCAGGGTTTTAAATAATTGATTAGCAGTTTTTTTCTTGGGACTATACTAACTGTACATAAAGTATTTATACAGATTTTCTAGAAGTGCTGTGATTGTTAAACACAGTGAGGCAAGAGCTATGCATTTTCACAAAGATTTAACACTTTTATGAGCAAAACGCTAATCAATTTTTAGAGTTAAATAAATTCCTGGCCAGGGTAGGGGCAGGAGGGAGCAGCAAGACGTTTGGATTGACACTTGAGGGAGAAATGTTTAACTAGACAGAAATGCCAAAATCCATTACATTGTCAGAACCAGGTCATTTGAAAATCCAAACTTAGTCAACAAACTGAAACAGGTCAAATTATAGTTGAGTCACAAAGTACTCTGGTTTCCAGAGTCAGGTCAAGATGGGCCACTCTGGAGAGGTTCTGATGTGATATAAAGCTGGTCCTCCCATCCCTGCGCCAGATGATTGCTATTTATATGAACTTATTGGACTGGTTACCAAGATGTGCTATAACTCTCATATAGGAAAACTGAAAAATTAAAAAAAGGAATTTTTTAGTAAATTGTACCACTATATTTATGAAAGTACTGTACATATTTAAGCATACAGCTGCTCTTTAATTGCAAGCAAATGCTGACGATACTGCCAAATGTTGAGTGATCCATTTTTTTTTAATTTATATAGTAGAAGCTCAAACAGGTGAATTAAAAAGGGGTGATACAACTACTCCCTGTCCATCACAACTGTTGAATTACTCTGTTCGCTTCCCTTTCCCCTCCACTCAAACCAGACACCTTTAGGGCATACATGTTGCAGCCAGGGCTTCTGTGTTAAATGCATAGCCACTAGTTGCATTAGTCTTCCTAGCATGAGATCTTATGATCTTGACTCTCTCAGTATCTGCAGGCGCCCTGCAGCAGCACTTGCTCTTGTAGAGTGGCTCTGTATATGAAGATAAATGAAAGTCAGAAATAAACAGCTGGTAGGGAGCTTAAAATAGAACAGAAAAATTGCTTGGCTGTCAGCCTGATGTGTCCGCTCAGCTGCAGCAGATTGTGGCATTCGGAAGATTTATAGAAGATAAGAGTCTCAATATGTTTTTGTGTCAGCCTCTGTAGACCTGCCTTGGTCTTTTTTTTTTCTAAACTGTTTACTTTCCTTCGCTAGCTGATGCATGCCTGTTTTCCTGTGTTATGAAAATTCCTGTACCCTGTTGCTTAGACAGAGGGACAAGCTTTTCAGTGGTTTAATTAGCACTGATTGTTTGTAAGTGCAAATTCCAACTGGTGGGATACAGTCTTCCATGTTACATTTACTCAGTATGGGGAAATCTTCACTATATTATTCCTTGTGTTGATATGCTTGAGTGAGCAACCTAGCACATCACAGAGGAGAGCACGGTTCATGAGAACAAAAGACAAGTATACCCTCCAATATGTAAAGCAAACTCAGTTTCAGCAGTGTTAAAGAAAAAGCACCTTAGGATCTGTCTATATCTTGAGTGGCAGGGATACTGCTCAGCAAGTCAATGACCATGAGTTCTGACTCCAGGCACAGGATGCTGGTTGGGCCAACAAGAAGAGGGGTTCTCTACTCAGTGAAGGGGGGCTGTAGCATCTCATTTCCTGACTACCTTTTGGTGCAGGGTGGGGGAAGAGGTTGAGGAGGTCAGCACGTCCATCTGTAAAGTGTCCCCAGTGAGAAAATAAAATTGCAAAAATGTCAGTGTCTCAGTAGGTAGCATTCTTGCCTCTGGCGCAAGAAGATTGGAAGGTCCTGAGTTCTAGCTCCATGCTAGGTACTTGGAGTAATACCACAAATGACACTGTAGTAGTAGACTATGAGGGGGGATACCGTGCTGTTCAGGTACCATCCTTCAGATGAAACATTAAATAGCAGCTGACACCTTAAGAACAGGCAACTCTTAACAAGGAGCTGCCTGGCCCAGAACCTACAGTACATTAGCCTGCAATTAATTTTTTTCAGCCACAGATTATTTAGATATTTAACTTACTATTCCTGCAATCTAACTTCCTGATCACAGTTTGCCACTGAGCACCTGCCACAGCCCCACCCACAAAACCACGTTTTGATGATGCAAAGTAGGGAAAGGGTTGCAGGGCTATAGATAGCATTATAATGCTGTCAGGGACAGGAGCAGTCTTTACATGCTACTTGAACTTATTACAGGCACTTGCACATGTTAAAAGGGAGTGGTACCACTTAATACTACCTCCTAACATATACAAGTGCCTGTAATATGTTCAAGTAGCATGTGATGGCTGCCTTTGCTCCTGTAGCATTATACCCCAACTACCCCAACATCTTGCTGAATTGCTTCACCCACAATATAATTCCTATCCCTTAAGGTCCTTGAACCTTGCCCTACTAGCTGTCCCTAAAGTAAGGACTAACCTTGGGGCAGCAACGTTTCAGCTACTGCGTAAGATTGCTGCATTTTTCCATTTCTGCCTCTACTGCCAAACCATGTCTCCTGTCCTACACTGGTCACTCTGCTAATTATTAATTTCTCCTCCCCACTTGCAATGCTGTGTCTCTAAACAGCTTAATTTCTTCTCTGCCTTACCTACAAACCCCCTCTTACACCCCCTCCTGCTGCTGTCCTCCTCAGACGTCCCGGTGCCAAAGCATAGAAACCCCCCTCCCTGTTAACTCCTCTTCTATCTCTAAATAATTGCCCTGCATTTGCCACCTCTTTACCTCATGCTTTGTCTTTCCCCATTGCCTGCCCCCCACTGAGCTTGCTATTGTACTCTAGCTGTATTTAATCCTCTGTCTTTCCCTTCTTGTTCCACAGACAACCATCTGTGGGCTTCCGAAGCTGTTGTTGTGGCCCCGGCACTCTCCGAGCTGGCCTCAGCTAACGGACTGCCCAATTGACCCCCAGACAGATTCAAGTGCGCACCAGATCTCCGAAACTCATGGTTTTGAATGCTGCTGTTTTGACTGGACGCCCAGTGGAGAAGCCAGGCACTGATTGACAGTTTTTGCTCCTTGGCTGATTTTTGGGGAAATCTCTTTCTGTGCTGTGTTCTGGACTGAATTTTTTCGGCGACCCCCTCCCCCACCTCCTCACAGTATTAAATAGACCTTTGCTCCACCCCTTTCCTCAGCCTAGCAGCTGATTGGTCACTCCACTGCTGCACATTTTTATGGCTATTGGCCTCCCTGTCTTCAATACCTGACTTGACCCACTTTCTTACCACCCCTTTTTAAAGCAATCTCACCCACAGGGTCACACATTTGCTCTCAAGTTTTTCTTCAGCCATCCAGTTAACTCCTCTCAATGACTGCCATAACCTGCCCTATTGTTAGGGACCTCACCCTAATTCGACTATATACCCTTTCATTTCTTACATTTCCACTGCCTATGGCAACATACGCAGTCACAGCCAAACCATCCCCATATCTGGCACCTTTGCCTTAGCTGAATTTTCAACTATATCACTAAATTAGAACTAGTGTCATTGCCACCCCCACACAGTAAAGCAATATTACAGTGACTCTTTCCAGGCGTTTTACCAAAAGTGCCCTGTGCTTCAACTAATTTCACAGCTTGCACACCATTGCTGGCTCAGTTTTACCTCCAGCTACCTACTACATAACTATGGGCACCATCGCTCTTCAACTAGGCCTGCTCAAGTTTACCCTTCTGGCTCAGACCACCCCTGTCCTGTGCCCCCCACCCGAGCATTTCTCCCTAAGCCACCCCAAACAGCTTGGCCTCCCACCTTGGACACCCCCAACTCTCTCCACTCACCACCTACCAACACCCCCACTCCCTCTGCCCTCCCTGGCTCATCCTGGACCCACCTCTTCCTTGCCATACCTACCCTCCGTGCCTTACCCATCCCCTGCACCCCTACTATCAGGACTTCACATCGGCACCACACTAAGGGTCCTTATCTCCACCATTCTCTAATTAGATTAATCACTCTGCTCTTACTGCTCTCCGGGAATATACACCCAAACCCTGGACCTATGCCAACTAGCCCTCCCATACCCCACTCTGGAGCTGGTCTCTGCGTTGCATCACTGAACATATGCAGCCTTCTAAAGAAATCCACCACACTCCTGTGCTGGGTCGTTCAACACCAACCCGATATTATTGCATTAGTAGAGATCTGGCTCTCCAAAAGAACCCCGTACTCTGTTATTTCCCTTCCTGGATACACCCTGTTCAGGGAAGACCGAGTTGGTAAACGCGGCAGTGGGTGTGCAATCTACATGCAGGACACCCTTATAAGCCATGTGCTCCCTGCCCACAAGCTTGACTATGGTGCCCAAGCTCTTACTCTAAAAATTACCCCTGACCCAGCCAGGGGCTCACTCTTCCTTATGGTCTCCTACATACCCCCGAGGAACCAGAACCCAGCAGTCCAGTCTCTCATCGACTACCTCACCTCCCTACCACACAAAGTTGAACAACTCATCCTAGGTGACCTTAACATCATTTGGCTTGATATCACTGCCTCCCACACCAGGGACTCCTTCGCTGCCCTGGACATGTCCCAGTTAGTCACCCAGCCCACTAGATTCAACTGGACAAGTGGCTCCAGCACCCTCCTAGACGTAATACTATCGAACTGCCCTCATAAAATCTGGTATATCGATGTCCTCTCTGACTTACTTAGTGATCACTCACCTGTCCTCTGTCTCCGGTCATCCTCCATAGCAAAACCTGTGTCCCAGGCCAACTTGCGCTGGCGCCTATGCCCTGGGGGTCCCAGAAAGCTAAAAATGCATCTAGCACAGCTGGACTGGTCCCCCATCCGTCATGTCCCTAATACTGACTCTGCCCTAGACCTCCTTCACCAATGCCTTCAGCAAGACCTGTGACCTTTTCGCCCCCCCCACACCAGAATCCGTACTAAAAAACAAAATGCCGCATGGATCTCCCCATCCCTTATCCAAAAACTTAAGCATAGGGATAATCTCTGGCACATCGTTATCAAATCAGGCAAGTTAGCTGATAGACAAGCCTACAATGAGGTGCATAATCAGTGCACCTGGGCCATTAGACAGGCCAAGGCAGAGCACTATCAGACCACCCTTGTATCCACCTGGGGTTCCACCCAGATTTTCTGGGACAGCATGAAAGAGCTTAATGAGAAGATCCACTCCCCCCCCACCCACCAACTCTCCATCGATGGCACCATCACTACTGACCCAACTCATATAGCTGATTGCTTCAATACTACCTTCCCTGACCTCCCAAACAACTTTTTTGACCCAATCCCTGCCTCTGTCCCTCCTGCCTTGGATCACCCTCCTTCCTACCTGCACACTATATCCCCCAAAGTAGCCAGGATGCACCTGCTGAAAGCTCTGGGAAGCAACAACCCCAGCTGTGACCCCCTAGACTCCAGGATCTTCCACCTGGTCTTGGATGTCATCCTGGTCCCCCTTACAGACCTACTAAACCAGTATCTATGCCTCGGTCAGTTTCCCAGTGCTTGAAAATCAGCTAAAATCACCCCTATACATAAGAGTGGAGATCGGTCTGCACCTAACAACTACCGGCTGATCTCTATCCTCCCCCACTCTGTAAAGCCCTAGAAAAATTAGTGCCTATTCAACTCTCTGAGTACCTGGTCAAATATGACATAATGTGCCCAGCACAACATGGTTTCCACTCAGGACACAGTACCACTACTGCTCTCCTGGAGTTTTCTCAATACCTGCACTCTGCTCTTGACTCCGGCAACCTTGCCGGCGCAGTGTTCATAGACCTCTCCAAGGCTTTTGACACTGCTTGCCACCCCCTCCTGCTCGACTCCCTCCACCAACTCGGTTTTCTGCTGGTCCCCTTGCCTGGTTCTCCAGCTACCTCTCTGCTAGATCCCAGCTTGTGAAGATAAATGGCTCCCTGTCCAATACCCGGCCCGTTCGTTCCGAGGTACCCCATGGCTCCATTGTGGGCCCTGTACTTTTCAGCCTCTACCTCAACACTCTCCCCAGCTCCTGCACAGGAAAAATGCTCCTCTATGCTGATGATGTGGTTCTCTTTGCATCCCACCCTGATCCCTCTTCTCTCCAGGTATCCCTCCAGCACACCTACTACCAAGCTGAAAAGTGGTTCCTTGACCACCGACTTATCATTAACCTAAAGCAAACTAAGTCAATGCTCTTCTCCCATCACCAAAAGAAGGCCAAGAATGCCCCCCTCTTCATTCTCCCCAATACTCTGCACCCCTGGAGCAAGTGACCTCTTACAAATATCTTGGCATCACTTTTGACTCAGCTCTCACCTTCCACATCAATGCCCTATCTTCCACCATAAGTTCTCGGATAGGCCTACTATACCATCATAGAGATTGCCTCCCCCAAGTTGCTCTCTGGCTGGCCATCACCTCTTCCATCCTGTTGTTAGTGAACGATGGCTTGCCCATTTACGCCACGGCAGACAATACTGCCTTGACTAAAATCCAGCTCTCAATCAATAAGGCCTGCAGGCTCCTGACTGGAGCCCCTAGCAGCACTCACACTTGCCTGCTCTACTCCACTGCCAACCTGCTCACCTTAGAGGAGTGTCTAGTCTAACAGACCTGCCTACTCACCAAAAAATCTCTTCTAGGGCTCTCCCAAGGGGGTCTCTGCTTCCCTACGGAGTGTGTCCTCATCTGTTGCCACCCGTAGCTCTATCAAGGCCAGCTTTCTGGTGCCCAGAAACAAGACCTCACTAGCCCAGAGGTCCTTCCATTACCGAGCCCCTGCTTGGTTCAACTCCCACCCACCCTGCATCACAAACATTGCCAAAATTGGTCCCTTCAGAATTGCCCTCCGGAACCATCTCTTCCACACTCATTGCTGTAGATGTACCTAATTAATCCCACTGTGGGATCCTCCTGTCAGGCCTCCCTGACTTGACAACATCCTCCGGATAGCCTATCCTCGCCCTCCCATCCCACTTCCCATCCCTACCTCCACCCTCTCCAGGTATTATCTAGGTATGTCCAGGGCTGTACCCCCAATGTAACCCTTGGGTACCTTGTATTTGACTGTAACCTACAGTATTATAAGTAACATTATTATGTAACCTATGTATACTCTATGTTTAATGTTTTGCACCTGTACTGTTCTCACTGTTGTAACCACACTCTGTAACTCTGTCTACCCCCCCCGTGACGAGATGCATTTGTAAATGGGTCCATGATTCAAAGGTTGTAAATCTGACTTTTCTAATAAATAAAGTACTTCGCCCCCAAGCTGTGGATTTGTAGTCCGCCTGAGATATGCTCATTCACAACATCCATAGGCTTTCACCATGCCCATCACAAATGCCTTTTGAGCGTCTTTGCCTGTAATTACTTTGAGATAGATTATACTTTGTACTCTTTAGCCCTGAACACATTGCTACGTGGTTTACCCATCTTGAGTCTTCTTCACTTAATTGTTGCTCTATGCACTTTACTAGCTATGCCCTGTGTACATATTACTTATTATTATGTTTCCCGTATGCTCATATGTTCCTTCCATTATTGATATGTACAACTGATGTTTGTTCTGTCTTGTCTCTGAATATCCTACCCTGCACATTGTTAGCTGTTTCCTAGTAATGTGCTGCTCATTGCATAGTGATTATTGGATTGTACACTTCTGATGTTTGTAATATACCCTGCCTCCATATATCCTTGTGTACTTTGCTATACCGATCCTTGTTTCCTTGTTATACTGCTTTATGCTTCTTCCCTGTAACATTCCTATTGCTATCTACAGCTGCTGTACATTATCAATATGGTTCCTACATTTTTGCCGTGCATTGTATGATTTAATTTTTTCTGGTTGTGCTGTTATCTCTCAGGTCATGCCTGAAAAAAGGCAAAATGGCAGTTTTCTGCTTAGTGTACCTACCTGTTTAACAAAAACAAAATAAATAATGCTATCTATAGTGATGCAGCCCCTTCCCTACTTCACATCATCATAATGTGGTTTTGTGGGTGGGGTGCGGATGGTTCTCAGTGATAAGTTGCTGATCAGGAAGTCAGACTTCAGGAATGGTATGTCAAATACTTAAATAATCCATGGCTGATTTAGGTCCTGGGGCAGGCTGCTCTTTGCCATGAGTTGCCTGCCCCAACCAAAATAACATGTTAGTAGCTCTTTAAACCGAGGTCTCTTCTGCCCATTTCTGGTCACTATCCAAGAAGAAGTAAAAGCTCCCATGACAATTTCTGATGAAGAATAGGAATATTTTTATAAAAAGTAAATATCAATACAGATGACTGGGCTAATTATAGAAAAATGAGGAATGCCTGCAAAAAAGATATTCGGAGGGCAAAAAGGAACTATTGGCTTAAGCTTCTCTAATCTTCAGTGGGTGACTCCCGGGGTTTTTGGAACCACATCAAAAATTTCATAGGCCAAAGGCACAAGACGGCCATAACTGAAATGATGCTAAATGATGCCAACTGTAACAATCTACCTACGATTGCAAATGCCCTGAATGCGCAATTCTCTGATCTCTGAATACCTTGCAAAATTTAACCAGTCCCCTGCACCCCCTCCTGATATCCACCATCCTTCAGGACCCTCTTTTCTGCTCAGATCACTTTCTACTACTGAGGTGCTGCTTCTTCTTAAATCTATCTCCCCTCATGGATCTGCCGGTCCAGATGGATTACTGCCCTATTTCATCAAAATGGCTGCTCCAGCTCTTGCTGCCCCTATTGCAAGAATTTTCAACCTATCTATACTAATCCAGACAGTGCCTACACTATGGAAAATGGCTCGAGTTGTCCCTGTACACAAAAAAGGGGACAGCAAAAACATGGCTAACTACAGACCGATTACCATTCTCACTAACTTAAATAAATTACTTGAGAATGCTGTTGCCACCCAGGTCTCAGAATATCTGCACCTTCACAACCTTCTATCTCCTGCTCAACACGGATTCCGAACAGGACACAGCACCACAACTGCACTACTTCAGGTATCAAATGAAGTTCTCACAGCAATGAATAAGGGCCTGCTCACAGGGGCCATTATTTTGATCTGGCTAAGGCTTTTGATCTTGTGAATCACCCCCTTCTACTCTCCAAACTGTCTGTTCTGGGTTTTTCCCAGTTTGCCATCTCCTGGTTTGATACCTACCTCACTGGGAGGAGGCAATTTGTTCAAATTGCAACTGCTGTCTCTGACACCTCCTTAACCTCTGTTGGAGTACCCCAGGGATCTATACTTGGCCCTCTCCTTTTCTCTCTCTTTATTGACAACCCGCCCTCACTTCTCTGTCTCTCCTCGCTGATCCATTATGTCGATGACATGGTGCTTCTCGCTAGTGGTAAAGACATCACATCAGTAAAGGCAAATCTTCAAGCTGACTTTGACTGTTTACAAGCCTGGCTTCTACAAAACAAACTCATACTTAATGCTAAGAAAACTGTGGCTATGCTTTTTGGCTCCCCCTCTAGAATCAAATTCTGTGCTCCAGATCTTTCAGTACTATGTCTTGATGGCTCCCCATTGGTATCTGTTAACTCCTTTAGGTACCTAGGAGTCACACTTGACCCACTTCTGGATTTTAACCTCCACCTCACGGCTACTTGCAAGGTGGTTAACTCCAAACTGGGTTTTGCCTATAGAATTAGGTCCTCCCTGAATGATGCTGCCCGGCTTGCTATTGCACAAGGTTTCCTCCTTCCCTCCCTTACATACTGCTCACGGGTATACCTTAATGCCAACAAAGGATCCCTCCATAAATGGAGCACATGTTATAACAGCATATGCCGATTTGCCCTCTCTGCACACAGACTGACTCATCACCGTGAACTCTACTCCATACTAAATTGGCTCTCCTCGACTTCTCACAGACTCTGCTCTACTGGATGCTTGATTGACAATATCATCAGAACAGGGACACCTGAGTATCTCTCAAGGCTGCTCTCTCATCCCTCCCAAGCTTATCTCTTTAGGTCATCCGTACAAATCCAACTTGAAATTCCCAGATACCTCACCAAAAAGGGGGAACTATCCTTTGCTATATCAGCTCCCAGCATCTGGAACTCCCTCCCCCTTCACATTAAACTCTCTAAATCCCACCTAGCCTTTAAACTGGGTCTTCACGCCCACCTAACTGACTCTGATGGCTGCTCCTGTGCTGTAACTTGAGACTGACTCCCAGTAGCATTCTTTACCTACATGGCACTTATTGTTTCCCTCCATAGTATAAAAACTGCATGTTCCCACTCCCTCCACAAAATCGTTAGTTAAAACTGTTATTTATTCTTTAGCAGTTGTCATATGTCCTTAATTATTATTGTTGTATCATCCAGTGCAAGTAGCTAATGTAAGGGTATTTGTTTACTCTCAGTTTCCACAGAAATATGTCTTGCTTTTGTCAGCTATCTGCGAATTGGTTTTGTTCCCACTTCATGCTGTGCCATGAACAATTGTCACTGATGTTTGTACCTTCTTTGTACCTTGCTCACTCCTGATTGTACTCTCCCAGGTCATGCCTGAATATAGGCAATACTCCCGTCTAGTGTACCTACCCGGTAAACAAAAACCAAACAAACAATACAAAGTAAGAAATCAAATAACAGAACTTCAGTCAAACAAACCACACAACACAATTTCATTAACATAATGTTTGTAGTGTTTTCCAGCAACAACTGAACTCTAAATGAGGTTCCTCAAAATATTATCATATTAGTTCATAATATACAGTCCCTAGTAAATGACTAAAGGCCCAACACAGTGACACCCACCACTATTACCACTGCCTCCAGCATGTAATTCTGATGCTAACCAATAGATTTTGTTATAATAACTCAGAAACACTTTTGTTGGAATGGATCTAACTCCTGTTCCTTAAAGCAGCAGTACTAGTTAATAAAAATGTGTTTTACAATAGGTGTGTCAAACGAGTCCATTGTTTGCTTTTAATTGTTTTTTATTTTCTTTATATTCTTTATTTTTTCTGACATTTTACCACAGACCCTTGCCAGGAGCGCCATATTAGATTCGGTGAGAAACGAGGTGCTGCCATTCTCTCATTGGTTATTTTGTCAGATGTAACTGGAATGCACCACCCCTTCCTTTGTCTGCTGAGTGTTTATAGGGCAAGCAGTATAAACAAAGGGTGACAAACAGGAAATGGTATGGGGGCTGCCATCTTTTCTGTGGATTCACACAACATTATAAATGTATTAAAAATCAAGGGAATCCATTATCACAAAGCAGTAGTAAACAGCAGAAGTTAAATCTGAAATTTTAAACTACCAGGCAGTGCAAAAATCTGGAAAGTGATGAACACTTCCTGGTTAACTAGTACTGCTGCTTTAATAAGCTAAATTTCCACGTCATTTATTTTACTCAAAGATAATAATGCAATATCCTTTTCCTGGAGAACAAATTGATATCTTGCTTTCAAATTCTCTGCTATATGCAGGAAAACATTACTAACAAAGTACTTTCCAACCATTTTGACCAGGCGATGTCTACTTGTCCCAAAACAAGTGTTTTATATGCACAAATCTAAAATTCTGGTACCTTCCATTCTGTAGCAGCTAACAAAAATAACTGTTTAATATAGGAACATGTAAATAACAAGTGTTCCATAGATTACACAATTAGGTCTTTGTAGCATTTGTAAATTGCACACCACACAATTCACTGCACTTAACGGTGAATTTCATTACATGAATTGACACAATTCACACTTTATAGTGGACTTGTGACACGAAGTGTATCAATTGGCTTAGTAGATTCACTGTAAGGTAAGTAGTGCATGCGTAGTGCGGCAATTCACATTGTAAAATTCACACAATTGCATGAATTTCACTACACAAATTTCAACACTACGTTCTGCGCCACACAAATTGTGAACCTTTTAAGATAGCATGCAGCCACCTGTAGTCTTCCATAGCTACTCAGCCACACAACATACCACATTTTATGGTATATTTGATTATCACACAGTTGTTTTGTCACTATTTTTTCCTGCACCCCTGATTTGGGTAAAAAATTGGTGATATACTGCATAAAACATGGTAGACATGGGTGTAGGAACACAAACTCCAAATAGACCACAGCTTACAAGTTGATTGGAGATGTGGGCACTATTCCAGGCCCTGATCATTCATCTTGGTTACTCCTGCTGTCTGATACCCGCCCCTACTGGTGTTATGATTGTTGTGCTCTGTTTATTTTGTTTATTTCATTCTCGGATTAGAAATACCTTGGAGCACAATGGGCTCATTTACAAAGGTTCCACATCAAAGTGAGGGAAAGGGTTACAAAACATAACAGAGGAGAAAAGAAACATTACATTGCAATGTACAGCAAAAAAAAAATACATATTAATTAGCATTTCAAGCACAGTAGTCTTTGCAATGAGGGTGGTCTGAAGAGGGAATAGTGGATGGTTATAGAAGTTAGGGAGAGAGATAGGAAGCAGGGCAGAGAGATGGAAGAAGTTGCAGCCACATAGCCTTGTCAGAGGGGGAAGAGGTGGGAGAGAAATGGTGAAAGGTGGGGTACAGGGTACAGGTGGAGGCAGGAGGCAGGTAAAGCAAGAGTTACTGTATTAGATGTCAGCTGAGGTGGTCACAGATGCTTTTATTCATGTTGTGCTGTTGCAGAAAATGCTTAAATTGGGTCAGATGGGGAAGGTTAATCCGTTGGTGGCCCAGATCATTGAACCAGTTGGGGCTCTGTAGATGAAGGATCTCTGGCATTGAGTGGTCCAGACCCAAGGTACGAGGAAAAAGTTTAGTGTCAGAGGTTTGGGTGCTTCAAGACTTGAGGGACTTAGGTAAGAGAGAGGTGACGCCAGCTGGCAGGACTCTGAGCAGCACTTGTTTGGCAAGTACACACATTTGATATTTGATCCAGTCTTGTAGTATTAGCCAACCAGTTAAGGCATAAAGGTCACATGTATGTGTGAGTTTTTCAGCACCAGTGATAAGTCTGCAGGCTTTATTTAGGGTAATGTTTACTCTTTTGAGAGATGTGGCTGTGGCAGCACCATCCAGTATATAACCATGCTGTAGTCAATAGTGGCTAGAACTGAACTGTGTATGGCAAGTTTAAGTGCTTCTGGGGTCAGACTCCTTTCATGCCTGAAAAGTAGACCATGTTTCATGTTTGCATTCTTGGCAGCATTTTCGATGTGAGGTGATTGAGGTATTTGAATAGTTGGATTTGTTCAAGGGGGGCACCTTGGCTATTTTTGATGGTGAAGGCATGTCTTGTGCTTATTGCGAGAGGACGAGAACAGCAAAAGTTTAGTTTTCTTGTAATTTAGGACAAGTTTGTGTGAGTGGAACCAATGTTCGACTTCCTGGGATCCATGCTGCAAGTTGTCTTGTAGCAGGTTGGGGTCAGAGTGGCTTGCAAACATGACAGCATCATCCTCTTAAAGAAGGGTCCTCAGTTGACAAGTGTTTGGTAGATTGTTTAGGAAGATGATAACTTGGAGAGGACCAAGAATGGATCCTTGAGGAACACCTGATCTGACAACTTGGAGCTCTGACCTGATGTTTGCTATCTTCACCTTCTGTGACCTCTCAGAGAGGTAGCATTCAAACCACTTGGGAGCATTTGGTGAGATACCAGTATTGGCAGGTTGACCAAGTAGGAGATTGTGATTCACAATGTTAAAAGCCTTCAAAAGGTCAATGAAAGTTGCTCCGACCAGATTATTTTTATCAAAGGACTGTTGGATAAAACTAGTGAATCCTAACAAGCCTGTGGTCATGCTGTGCTTTTTCCTAAAACCATGCTATTGGGAGCTTTGTGGTGAGTGGTTATCAAGATAGTCCACAAGCTGATTGGTTACAATGCGTTCCAGTACTTTTGATGGGGGGGAGGATGGAAATGGGCCTGTAGTTGCTAGGCAGAGTGCGGTCACCGATTTATGCACAGGAGTGACCAGTGCAGTTTTCCAGACTTCTGGGAACTGAGACAGAGTAAGAGATACGTTAAGTATCTTTTTTATAGGCAGGAGAACTTCTTCTAGGGTAAGTGTGATAATCTTGAGGCTAAGAGAGTCCCCACTATGTCTCTTTTTCCCTAGTACCTTAGATAGTAATTTTCTGACCTGGGCAGTGGAGACCCACTTGACGTAGAAAAGTGGGTGCTCTGGCTTGGTGTCTTCAGGGCACCAAACAGTCATCATGGTGGAGTTGTCAAAAATGTTTTTAGGAATGACATCTGTCAGATTAGTGAAGGCAGTATTAAACGTATTTGTGATTGCAAGTGGGTCAGTGATGGGATTGCCGTCTATGTTTAGTATTGTTGGGGAGGTCTTCTGTTCTTTTCTAGTAACGTCTTTTATGTTTGACCGGAATTTCCTACTGTCACCCTAATTGTCTGACAGAAGCTCTCTGTGGTGGTTTAATTTATTCTGATGAATTTCCCTTGTACAGGCATTTCTTGCAGCTCTGTACTCCTGTAGATCACGCTGTTTCCCCAATGCTTTGGCAAGTTGCCATAAGTGGTGCCATTGTTTCATGTTATTTACCAATTCTGGATTGATACATGAGTTAATAGTAACATGGACCTTCATTTTTCTATAAGGGGCGTGAATATCACATGCCATGTTAAAGACCTTGACAAACTGTTCAAGCACTGTATTAATGTTATCTGCAGTGTCCAGAAAGGACCAGTCATGGGACTGGAGTTGATGTTTTAGAAGATCTAAGTGCCCACACTTGAGCATTCGGTTGTAGATGTTCAGTGGTGGGGAGTGATGAATTTGTTCGACCAGCTACATGTAATAAAAGGGTGGTCACTAATAGAGTCAGTGTGTGTTTGTATGTTGGAGACTCAGTCTGGATGATTTGAAATAATCCAGTCAATGGTGGTGCTAGTTCCGGTCTTGTAATTTATCCTAGTGGGTGAACAGACAAGTTGAGTGAGGTGCAGTGCTGCTAAGCTGTCCTTTATTGCTCCATTTACTGATGACTGCCAGTTCATATTAAAGTCACTCATTATTATTGTCTCTGTAAGGTGCTTTTGTTCCCAGAGATGGCTCAGAATACTGTGGAGACCAGGGGTCGGGTCCTTAGGTTGTATGTAGACAGAGAGCATGGTAAGGATCTTGTTATGTGCCCCCCTGGAGCACTTTGACTGCAAGTGCCTGGGCAGGGCAGCCAAGGTCCAGCAGGGGCAAGGCCTGCCCACAACAGAGTTTTTTAGGTATATTGCACAGCATCCGTCACACTTGGAGGATCTATCCAGTCTAAAAATTATGTAGCCTGGCAGGGCAACTGCTGCATCCGGTATTCTGGGGGATAGCCAGATTTCGACAATGGATCATATGTCAGGGTTATATACCAACACCCAGACCATGAGAATGTCAATTTTGTTCAGCAGACTATAGACATTGATGGCAGCCAGCATAATGGAGCCTTGCTTGGGAGAGCTTGTTGTTTTGGGTTAGGTCTGTTGGTCCTGGATTGGGGTGGATGTTTCTAGACAGGAATAGACAGGGTAGAGAAGGTTCAGAGGAGGGCAACAAAGATGGTGCATGGGTTGCATTACAAGTCCTATGAAGACAGGTTGAAGGAACTGAACATGTACTCCCTGGAGGAGAGGAGGGAGAGAGGGGATATGATAGAGACATACAAGTATCTTACAGGGAGGAACAGGGTGCAGGAAAACACTATTTTTAAGCGAAAAAGATGTTTCAGGACTAGAGGCATGGGATGAAGTTGGAGGGAGGACGATTCAGAGGAAACATGAGAAAGAATTTCTTCACAGAACGGGTGGTGGACAAGTGGAACACCCTGCCAGAGGAAGTGGTGGGGGCTGAAACAATCACGGGATTTAAGAATGCATGGGATAGACATAAAGGAATTCTAGAGGTCAGGGGTAAGGGGAAATAGACTTCTAGGAAAACAAACTGAACTTACAAGCTCAAATGGGCAGACTAGGTGGGCCATAGGCCCTTATCTGCCGACACTGTCTATGTATCTATGTAGGAATAGAAGCAAGAGTGCTATCCTGATGAGGTGGGTGCATTGTAGTCTGGTAGAAGACATGGTGTGTCTTCTATGGTGGAGGTATTTTTTCTTTTTCTTTCCTGACACTATTTGGAGATAGAGATTCAAAACAGTGGAGTGACATGTGTGCTTCCAATTTTTTAGCCAACCCCAGAGCCGAGGTACAGTACAAAAGGGAGACCAAGGCCCTTAGTTTATAGTGAAGAAATTTCCTGCCAAGCAGCCTATAGCATGGGAAGGACTAATGCCCAGATTAATGGAAATATGTGGTGCAAGTAGTAGACAAGTGTTTAGAGTGACTTGGGAGAAAAGATAGGAGAAGAAAGAGTGGAAGGGCACAATGAGCAGTAGCTCCCATTATGTGTAAAAAGCAGTGAGGCATAGTGCTAGTGGGAGAACTGACTCGGAGGAACCACCAGATGGGAGTCCTGAGAAGCAGAAAGAAAAAGAAAAAAAAGACGCATCAGGTTACGGCAGACCCTTAGGAGAATAAGTAGCAAACAGCAGGAGGCGGAGGTAGGACAGTATAGCCAATGGTAGAAAGCTGTGTGGGACTTGTGTGTATTTAATAGCAGTCCAGAATGGGGCGGGTGAGTGGGAAAAAGTAAATTACAGTATTCAAAATAGAGCAGAAGGTCTGCCTAGGAGTCCAGTGGAAACAGAAGGCTTAAAAGGCAACCAGTGGAGGTGGAGAGTTATTTCAGGAATGTTTGAACTGAAATTAATGTCAAATGCATAAAACTAAGTACTGCTGCTTTTTTTCTCTTATAATATAGTTTGTGAAGAACAATATGGGGTGTACAAGTGGTTTGAGTAAGAAATATGGACATATTGACAATGGGGAGGGAGGGCAGCAAAGTGGCATCACAGGGTTCTGGCTTACAAATTTTATTTTCCTAGATATACCACTGATGGTAGACGTTACCTGGCTGTACAATTTCCTTCCTGATTTTTTTCAGAACCTGTGTAACTGTTAAATTTCATTGTTTGATTTTTGTAAAAATAGTCTTGTATATATACTTAGTACTGTTTCCTTCTACATCTAACAGCTTTTAAAGCTTTGTTTCACCAGTGGGTAAGCCAGGGTGACCTATGTGTATGGAACCAAGCAACACCTATGCTATTATTGTCTATTATATCAGGTTTCACATTGAAATTGATAAAAAACACAGTAAAAAAATATTACGGATTTCACCATGTTCAAATCCCCTTCTTTAAATCTTGCTAAGCATGTCCTCTTTCATTCATGTTTAATCCACTCCCCTATAGGAGCCGAAAAAAGATACTATATAGGCAGGACTCCAAAATGAGGGGAGGGATAGACAAAACTAAGAAACAAAAATATAAGTGTCAATTAAGTTTTCATCATAAAAATGTTTCAGTTTAGACATGGGCCACGAACACCATTTTGTTACTTGTAATTCTAACACTTCTAATTTATTTTTCCAATTATACATTGCCATGTCCCCTGCACCAAACCATAGTCCCAGTATTTTGACAAGTTCTTTTGACAGGGCAATGCATCCATATATCTGACTCCTGTCTTATTCCAGATTCCTGAAGAACCAACCCCACACCTTTACTATCATCTCATTTTGAATCTAGGCATGTTGAAAAATCATCAGAGTGTCTCAAGGCCACTTGCGCCAAATTGTAGTCCCTCACCAGTAAACAAATATCATCAGCATAAGCTGAGAATTTAATTTATAAGGGACAGACCCCACATTTTTGGCTCTTGAGCTATCTTTTCTAGCACAGGGTAAGGACATCCCTGTCTTACTCCCCTTTTGACCTTACATTCCCCACGCAATATCCCATTTACCAAAGGAATAACTGTAGCAATCTCGTAAAAAATATTTAATCCATGAGATAAAAATCAGAGGTAGACCATATTTTTTCAGCACAAACATAAAATATTGATGCTGCGCTCTGTTGAAGGCTTCTTCGGTTCCAAGGACAGTGGAATGCTTTCCGACAATCCTCTTGTCCCATGTCCTATAACTTCTCTCATTAAGGTTAAATTCTGTTACATTCTTCATCCTAGTATTGTGCAGGTTTTTGAATCTGTTATGAGATAAGATGCAGTCTGTGCCAATCTTTCCCCCAGAAGTGTATTTAACAGACAGATCGTACACCAGTTATTTATATCTGATTGCTCCCTTTTTCTGTGTAGAAACACCATTCTACCCTGCAGTACTGTTTTCCCAGGGTTCTGTTCCTCTAATAAGGAGTTAAAAACAACACCAGAACATCTCATAAGTCTTCTTTAAAACATTTTGAAAAATTGTCCTGCAAACCCATTACTTGCAGTTAATGTATTGTTAGACAGAGATTTTACAGCTTCACTGATTTCTTCAGCACTATCCCACACCTGAGTAACTATCTCTGGTCTTCCAGATGTGTTCTCCACATTGGAATTAACCACCTCCCTTAATTTACTAGGTATATTCTGAAGTATACCACAGGCATCCTTCAATTCCAACATTATTCTTTTATTAATTCTCTCTTTATACTCCTCAAATGGGTTTACCGTTGACTTATTCCATGTCCCAAATTTCTGTTCTTGCTATAGATGATTTAGCCTCTGATATTGATAAGCGCCCATTTCCTTTTTGGTTTGTTGCATTTGTTTTGAAAAATCATAAGGCCCTCCTCCTACAGCTGAAAATAACTTCAGAAGTTGGTACCTAAAATCCAAATATTTCAAATATTCTCTCCTTTTCCTCCTTTTTTGTAAACTAATTAATAATGATTTTACCACCTCTTTCACATCTTCCTTCCATTGTAGCAAGGAATCACACATATCTATAATGGAGATGTTTGCCTTAATGCTTTCCTGTATGGTGTCTTAATTCTTTGGTCTTCCAACAAAGAACAATTTACCCTACATAGACTAGGGCCTACTGAAGGTTGAGACTGTGACCCAATTTGTAAACAAACAGCTTTATAATCCAATATTTCCACCAGAACTGTTTTGACCAGAATGGTACATAGCCAGAGAGACAAAAACAAATAATCTATTCTGGAGAATAAATCCCCTTTATAAAAAGTGTTAGATGTGAGACCATGACTGGAAGCAGCTTCATCTTCTAGGAGCACAGAGGTAATCATTTCAGAAAGATACACGGTATCAAAGTTATGTTTTCTTCCCCTGTGAATTCTGTTTACATGTGACAAAACAACAGTTAAAATCTCTACCTGATATTATCCCTTTAGAGGCCTACAGATACAGTTTAATAGTTTTAAATAACTCAGTTCTGCTAGATATAATTTGAGGTCAGTAAACATTGCTCAATCCATGCTCTAACCCATTGTGTCCCACATCAAGGATCAAAAGTCTCCCAGGGACTAATTCAATAAGATGATGAACTGAAACTATATAAGAATTAAATATACTTGTATATTTGTATACATAACCTGTGCTCCCACAGGCAAATAAGGATACAGCTACACTATGTCAAAAATTATGGATCACTGGGAGCACAGGGCCCAGGGGACCCTGCAATCCCACAGGGAAATAAAGATATGATTATACCATCTCAATAAGTAAGGAAATTCCTTACAAAAAAAAATTCATCAATGCACTAGGTTTGGTTAAAGCAAAAAATAAAGTTGGGAAATATGGCATTAGGGTTTCCAACCCTAACACCCCACCCTGCAGGCAGCAAATCAGGCATGGGGTGTGCCTTGGGGTTGTCAAACCTAACGCTCAACCCATTCTCATACACTATACACATCTCAGCTTCCTTACTGATGGGATGGGGATGAGCATTAGGACTGACAATCCCAAGGCACACCTCACACCTGTTTGCTGCCTGCAGGGTGGGGTGGGGTGTCAGGTTGAAACCCTAATGCCACATTCATCGCTTGTTTTGCTTTAACCCTAACTAGTGCATTAACAACGCTTGCAATGAATATGTATGTGTGTATATGTATATATGTGTGTGTGTATATATATATATATATATATATATATATATATATATATATATATATATATATATATATATATATATATATATATATATATATATATATATATATATATATATATATATATATATATATATATATATATATATATATATAGTACTACTATGATTAGGAGTTAATTAGCACTTTTAAGGTTAAAGGGTGAAACTTTGCACCTTAATAACTTTGCCACCATTCAATGGATTTGCCTGAAATTTGTATGCGTGATTGGGCATGGTAGATCTTGGGATCTGCCAACTTTTGTATTGGTCAGATATATGGCTGCGGAGTTATTAAACAACAACCAAATGTGCAATTACGTTTTTTTGTGAATTCTTTGCTCTCACCTACAGATCGCATGGTTTGCGTGACTGGCCAAAAAACTTCAGGGAACGTGTGGCCAGGGTCCCCGATGTGCCTTTTGAAGATTTTGTGAAAAAATATTAACGGTTTAAAAGTTATTCAAAAAAACAAGTTCCATTATAAGTCAAAGGGAAAAGTTAACAAAAAGTTTGAAAGTGTCGCAAATGCACTTTTTAGTGTCGCAAATGACCCTGGTAGTGTTGCAAATCTGCCATTTTGTTTTCTGTTACTGATCAGTAAAATGCTTGCCATTTAAAATTGGGACACTCTAGGGACACAATTCTTTCTGTGTTCACCTAGTCAGACCCTGAGGATGCTAGCCATGTCTTTATTTTGGGGTTAAACACCCCAGAAATATGTTTTTCAAATTTCTGAAAACAGTAGTGTCGCAAAGTAGTGTCGCACCTGCGACACTTTAGCAAATATTTGTGAAAAGTGTCGCAAATTGCGAGACTACTTTTTCAGACTATGGCCAAAATTACATGAGTTCTTTGCCACCCTGCTACAAAAGAACTTTTTGGTCTTTTGGGTTCATATTTGGAGGGAAGGCAGCCAGCATCTCACAGATGTGCCTTTGGGTGGTTTGTTGAAAAATATTGCATGGATGGCAAGTTACGGTACTCTGAAGTTGACATTTTTTCCTATAGACTAACATGGTGGCATACGCCGCGCCTTTCGGGGCTCGTATCTCGAAAATGGTGCGAGATACGGAATTTTCGTCATGACAGTGCATAGTCTAAGGATACGCATTTAGTGAAAATGTAGCCAGGAAAATCATGAATCATGTGATTTTTTTTTACGTCGTACGGTTACTGAGATATAAGCAATTTAGTATTCCAACACCTCATTTTTGGCTCCGAGGCCCATTATTATGCACACATTCTTTGTACACACGGTGTTTCTCTATGCAGCTGTTGTGGAAAAACAGGGTATGCGCTTCTGTTAATGTTACAGTTACTGTTTCCACTTGCTTTTATGTACCCGTTTGCGTTACCGTTCCCGTGTATGTCACCGTGTGTGTTACCCTTTATGTTCTCGTTTGCGCTTGCGTTACTGTTACCATTTGTGTTTCCACTACTGTTTGTGTCTGCGTTTCAGTTTGCATCACTGTGTGCATTGCCATTTGCATTTATGGCAACCCTTTCGTTTGCATTTGTCTTTCGTTTTGCGTCTTCCTTGCTGTTACTGTTACCATTTGCATTTCCTATTGCATTACTGTGCCCGTGCACATTATGGTTTGTGTTTCCATATGTGCTTGCAATTCCTTTTGTGTTTCGGTTTCCTTTGGCATTTTTGTTGCTGTTACCGTTACCATTTATGCTTACAATTGTGGTAATGTGACCATGCGCGTTACGGTTTGTGTTTACCTATGGGTTTGCATTTGCATTTATGTTTCTGTTTCCTTTGGCATTATTGTTCATGTTAACTTTAACATTTGCATTTATAATTGTGGTACCATGCCCCTGCACGTTACGGTTCGTGTTTACGTGCGTGCTTCTGTTCGCGTTTTCGTTTCTGTTCCCTTTGGCATTCTTGTTGCTGTAACACTTAACATTTGCATTTACAATACTGCTTCTGTCACTGTACACACGACCAGTTGCGTTTTTGTATGTGCTTGCATGTCCGTTTGCGTCACTGCTCACTTCGGTGTCACTTTATGCTTGCGTTTCTATTAACGTTTGCTTTACCATTTACGTTTGCTTTACCATGCGCATAACCATTGCCACTTGTGTTTGCATTACACTTCCTGTTACTATGTAACAAGACATCACATGGTGGAAACATGGGGCCCAAAGGGCCCTGTGCTCCCGACACCGCATTCCATTCACTATTTATCATACTCATTCTCAAAAGAGAAAATTAGAGGCCAAAAACTCCATTTAATGCATCAGTTAGGGTTGTTCCACAGCGATAACAGTGAGGAAATTCAGTGTTAGGGTTGAAAGCCCCCTCTTTGAGCCCACAGCCCACCCCCCCCAACCGGCATTGAGGTGCACGTTGGGGTCGTCGGTCCTAACTCTCACCCCATTTTCCTATACCTCTGCTTCTTTACACATGTGATGGGGTGAGAGTTAGGGCTGACAGCTGAACGTGCACCAATGCCGGTTGGGGTGGGCAGGGGGGTCAAGGGGGCTTAACTCTAACAATCAATTTCTCACTTTTGTCGCTGTGGAACAATCCTAACTGATGCATTAAACAGAGATTTTTGCCTCTAATAAATATATACATATGTATGTATATATATATATATATATATATATATATATGTGTGTGTGTATGTATTTGGTGTGAAGATAAAAGGAGTGTGATAAATTGGTTTATCACAGTGACTATATATAAATGTAAAGTATTACATTTATACATATACAGTAGTTACTACATCATGACCCATTTATACACCTAGTTAATGTGTCATAGGTAGCCCCCCTCCCTCCAGCCAGCACTTCTTCCACTTGTTTCATTCAGAAGCTCATGTAGAGTGTTCCCTCCCCAACATCTACGTGTACTGCAGCACTTGATCCTGCCAGTCTGCCACTCTCAGTTTCCACTCATCTTTCTCTCTGCAGCTCTGTCCAGCACAATTTCCCAGTCCCAGTAATAAAACAAATTATAAAACTGTGACTCTCTTGGAGCTGCCACATAGAAACATAGAAACATAGAATTTGACGGCAAATAAGGACCGCTTGGTCCACCTAGTCTGCCCATTTTCCTACCTAACAGATAAGCTGCAGATCCTAGTTAACCAACAGCTTACTTCCTCTTACCCGCCCCTAGGACTGCCTTATGCCTGTCCCATGCATTCTTGAAGTCCACCACTGTTCTTGACTCCACGACCTCCTCAGGGAGGCTGTTCCATGCATCCACAACCCTCTCAGTGAAAAAATACTTCCTCACATTACCCTGAGCCGTCCCCCCTCTATCTTCAAATTGTGCCCCCTTGTTCTTGCACATCTCTTTTTCTGGAAGATGCTACCCTCTTGGACTTTGTTAATTCCCTTGAGGTACTTGAAAGTTTCTATCATGTCCCCTCTCTCCCTCCTTTCCTCAAGAGTATACATATTAGGCTCCTTTAGTCTTTCTTCGTATGTCTTCTGGTGCAGACCCTGCACCATTTTGGTTGCCCTCCTCTGGACAGCCTCCACTCTGTCTATGTCTTTGCGGAGATGGAGTCTCCAGAACTGCACACAGTACTCCAGATGGGGTCTCACCAACTGTCTGTACAGAGGGATAACAACTTCCTGTTTTCTACTATTGATGCCTCTTCCTATGCATCCCAGTATCCCTCCAACCTTCCTTACTGCCTTCTCACATTGCTTGCCCACCTTTAGGTCATCTGATATAATTACCCCCAGGTCCCTTTCCATTTTTACTGTTGTCAGTATCTCACCCCCCATTGTGTATGCTTCCCCTAGGTTTTTGTTTCCCAGGTGCATTATCTTGCACTTCTTTGCATTGAAACTGAGCTGCCATACATTTGACCATTCTTCCAACCTTGCCAAGTCTCTTCTCATCCTTTCCACTCCATCCTGTGTATCAACCCTGTTGCAGATCTTTGTGTCATCTGCAAAGAGACATACTTTTCCTTCCAGTTCCTCTGCAATGTCACTTATAAAGACATTAAAAAGGACCGGTCCCAGTACTGAACCCTGTGGTACCACACTAGTAACCCTCCTTTCTTCACTGTGTGCTCCATTTACTACTACCCTTTGTGTCCTGTTGTCTAGCCAATTTTTTATCCAGGCTACCACCTTGGGACCCATTCCAAGGCTGGCTATCTTGTGTATTAATCTTTTGTGTGGGACTGTATCAAATGCCTTGCTAAAATCTAGGTAGGCCATGTCCACAGCCCCTCCCTGATCTACTACTTTGGTCACCCAGTCAAAGAAATCTATTAGATTCATCTGACATGACCTTCCATCGTGAATCCATGCTGCCTTGGGTCCTGTGCCCCACTGGCCTCAAGGTACTCAACAATTCTTTCCTTCAGAAGTGATTCCATCATTTTCCCTACCACTGAGGTCAAACTAACTGGTCTGTAGTTTCCTGCCTCTGTCCTGCTCCCACTTTTGTGAAGAGGAATTACATCTGCCCTCCTCCAGTCCTTGGGTACCACCCCATCCTCCCATGATTTGTTAAAGAGAGTAGTCAGCGATGTCACTAGTTCTACCCTTAGTTCTTTTAGAATTCTTGGGTGAATCCCATCAGGCCCCATTGCTTTGTCTACCTTCAATTTTATTAGTTCTTTCAGAACCCTTTCTTCTGTAAATGGACTGGTATCGACCCCCGTCTTCAGAGTGTTTCTCTTGTTTGGTTTAGGTAACTCCCCCTCCTCTTCCTTTGTGAATACTGAGCAGAAATATTCATTCAGTAACCCTGCTTTTTCCTGTCACCCTCTACCCACATTCCTTCCCTTTATTAAGCTTCAGTATCCCTCCTTTGGTCTTTCTTCACTCCCTAATGTACCTATAAGGTCTTATCCCCTTCTTAACAGAATTGGCTATCCTTTCTTTGGTTTGGGCCTTTGCTATTCTGACTACCTTCCCAGCCTCTTTCTGCTTTAACTGATAAAGTTCTCTGTCCTGCTCCTTCTGTGTTTCCTTATATTTCCTGAATGCTGCCCTTTTCTCCTTAACCTTCCCTGCCACCTCTTTTGTGAACCATAGCGGTTTTTCCTTCATTGTGTTTTATTGATTTTTTTACAAAGGCTTGTTGCCTCTGTGATGGCTGTTTTGATCACTCCTCATTGTTCCTCCACCCTCCTTCTTGCCTGTTTGCTGGTGTTTTCTCTGAGGCACTCTCTCATTTCCCAAAGTCAGCCCTCCTAAAGTCTAGTACTCTTGCTTTTGTATGGCTTGATTGTATAGCTGTGTTTATTAAATGACCACACTGTTTGGTGGTCACTTGTTCCCAGATGGCTACCCACTTCTAAATCTGAGATTCTTTCTCCATCCCCATTTGAATGTACCAGGTCTAAGATTGCTCCCTCCCGAGTCGGTTCCAATACTAGCTGTCTGAGACATGCCCCTGTAGGGCATCAAGAATGACCCTGCTCTTGGATGTGCCTGCAGCAAAGGTGCTCCAGTTAACATCTGGCATATTCAGGTCCCCCATCAACAATATCTCCCCTTTTTCTGTCATTCTAAGAAAGCCTTCTATCATTTCCTTGTCCATTCCCTCCCCCTGAGATGGGGGTCTGTATACAACCCCCATGCTGATTGTGGTGCCATTTCCTGTCTCCAGGGTGACCCAAGTGCCTCATCTGCTCCCTGTTTACTCTTTAGTTCTGTTGCTTTGATCCCTTCCTTTACATAGAGAGCTACTCCTCCTCCTCTTTTACCCTCCCTGTCCCTCCTGTAGATTGTGTATCCTGGTATGTTGACATCCCAGTCATGGTTCTCTGTTTACCATGTTTCTGTGACTGCCACAATATCCAGGCAACCCTCTTCCATCAAGGCCACTAGTTCAGGGAGCTTGTTACACAGACTACGGGCATTGGTACTCATCACCCTCCACTTTTTGATAGCCTTACCCCTTTTAGCCCCATTTCTGTCCTTACTGCCTTTGCCTTTTTTTACATTTAAATCTGTTCTGCTCCCTAATAACTTCTGTACCCTGGTGTTTACTTCACTAATCACCATGTTTTGTGGGGGGAGGCTCGGATTTCTCAGCTCCTTTTCAGTGCCTCCCCCCTTGGCTAGTTTAAATGCTTGCCAATGAAGCATTTAAACCTCTCACCTAGGATCCTGGTTCCCCCTGGACAGATGCAGACCATCGCACCAGTATAGGTCTGCATTCCTCCAGGTGGCTCCCCAGTCCCCAATGAAGCCAAAACCCTGAGCTCCACACCAGTTTTTCAACCACTCATTGAATTCCCTGGTGAGAAGTGCCCTAGCATCTCCCTTGCCATAGACAGGCAGCACCTCCGAGAAGGTTACCGTATGTGCTACTTGTCTAAGGCCCCTTCCCAACTCTACAAACTCCTCTTGCACTGCTCTGATCCCATTCCTAGCCAGGTCATTTGTCCCCAGGTGGACAATGACATCCAGCTCCCTCCCTCATGCAGCTCCTTCCACGATCCTGAGGATTCGCTTCCTGTCCCTCCAAGCCGTGGTGCCAGGAAGGCACCTTACCTCCCTCTCCCCATCCTCCCCCATTTCTACCCCCTAATGATTGAGTCCCCCACCAGGAGTTGTTTCCTTCCCGTGTGGGGTCCCATGCCACCCTCCTTTGGGTCTCCTTTGTGAAGGTTCCCAGCATCCTCCATGGTCTCCACTGCAGGTACCTCCACAGAGGAACCACTATCCACCAGAAGAGCAAATGAATTGTGAAGAGGTACAGCTGGAGGGATGCAACTCTGTTCCACCACCCTCTCCCTCCTTGAGCCCACCCTGGTCCAGCCACTCCTTTTTCTTGGCAACCTCTGAGGTAGTGGCATTGGCCATGGTGGTCCCTGGAGTGGGGAGGTTTCTGAATCCTAGCCAGGTCAGCCTGGAGACGGCAACCTCCTCTTCAGACCAGAGAGGGTGCAGCAAATAGGGCAGCATCGCAGCCTCCAGAATGTCTCCCGGAACACTGCTGCCCCACAGCCATTGCACTGCACCACTCCTATCATGTCTTATTTTGTGTCCCCTCTACTGTTTCTCTGGATGCTTACTCTCTCCTCTCCTTACAACTCTCACCCTTCCTGTTCTGGGACAGCAACTTCCTATCTTCTTCAGTAGTCTCCTTCTTTCTTGCTCAATATCAAACTACCAGCAGCTAGGGGGGGAGAGTGAGCTACTTTTTCTACTTCAAGGTTGACAAAACCAATGTTTCTCTATGATCCTTTCCTTCCCACTGCTAAACAGGAAGTTCCTGCCGACAGCCAAATCCAGTGGCTACAAAAGTAGAACTGGCCTTGGGTGGAATGGAGGGCAATTGGTAAGAAAAAAGGCTAGCAACAGGAAGCTGTAATTTGACTCACCTGCTTTTCTAGTGTCTAAACTACACCCCCAGGTAAGCTCTCTTTCCTCCTACTGGTTTAGCAAAGTCACCTGATACAGTACCTTTCCCTGCACAGAACACACACTGCCTTTCTTTCTTTTCTTTCTTTCTTTTTTAACCCTAAATAAGACCCCTTCTACTTCTAATAAAGTTATCTGTCTACTTAATCTTAACTGACACTGACTCCTACTGAGATATGTTTTAAATTAAGAAAATGTAGCTTCTTTTAGTTAGCTGCTTTCTGCTCTACAAGCAAGGCTAGCAACAGGAAGTTGTAATTTGACTCACCTGCTTTTCTAGTGTCTAAACCACACCCCCAGGTAAGCTCTCTTTCCTCCTACTGGTTTAGCAAAGTCACCTGATACAGTACCTTTCCCTGCACAGAAAACACACTGCCTTTCTTTCTTTTCTTTCTTTTTTTAACCCTAAATAAGACCCCTTCTACTTCTAATAAAGTTATCTGTCTACTTAATCTTAACTGACACTGACTCCTACTGAGATATAAGTTTTAAATTAGAAGAAAATGTAGCTTCTTTTAGTTAGCTGCTTTCTGCTCTACAAGCAAGGCTAGCAACAGGAAGTTGTAATTTGACTCACCTGCTTTTCTAGTGTCTAAACCACACCCCCAGGTAAGCTCTCTTTCCTCCTACTGGTTTAGCAAAGTCACCTGATACAGTACCTTTCCCTGCACAGAACACACACTGCCTTTCTTTCTTTCTTTTCTTTCTTTTTTTTTTAACCCTAAATAAGACCCCTTCTACTTCTAATAACTGACAACCTCTGATGGGCTGCCAGCTGTAAAGCTTATGAGAGCCACCACCCGCTCCACTCCTGACACAAGAAGCTGGTTCTGCTTCAAACTACCCCCCCAAAAAAATACCTGTACCTTTATTTTAAAAACAATAAAACTTTGCCTCTGATTTTTTGCCCACAATCCTCGATCACTCACCACTCACAAAAATTGTAAATAAAAACATAGTCTCAACTAGATAAATGTAATAACATAAACATTAATAAAAAAAATTGCAGTCAATTCAAACTGATGATGCAAACATAAGGACATCCAACCCCCTAGTAACAACAGTGGCGTTGTAACATCTTGCTCTGCAATACAGAACAACACTTATCGAATCACAATGAAATCCCTTATAAATCTCATTTTGAAAACACACTGACATATCAAATTCAACTCAAAAAACAATAAAAAAAAAATCCTTCCCTACTGCAGAAATGAAATATGCAAAGGAGAACTTGTTAAATAAACAATTTATCTGCACTTGAGCAGTTTGATCTTGGACACCTCACTCATGACTTACACCACTTGTGAGGTTATCCAATGTCATACTGCTCTTGTGCAGATGAATCAGTTATTTAACACATCCCGAATGCATATCATATATATATATATATATATATATATATATATAAAATCTATATATTCATTGCAAAAAAGCTTTGCTAATGTGTTAATGCATCAGTTAGGGCTGAATCAACAAAAGTAGGGAAATGAGATGTTAGGGTTGAGCCTCTAAGCCCCCCTCCCTACCACACCATCCTCCATTCACAGACAGGCATCGGGGTGTACCATGGGTTCATTAGGCCCAACTCTCACCCCACTCCATGTGTAAAGAGGCTGACATGGTACAACATAGGAAAATGGGGTGAGAGATAGGCCTAATGACCCCATGGCACACCCTGATGCCTGTTGGTGTGTGGAGGATGGGGGGGTGGAGTTGTAGGGTGGGGAGGTTAGAGGCTCAACCCTAATGTCTAATTTCCCTACTTTTGTCACTTCAACCCTAATTGATGCATTAACAAAGTTTTTCACAATGAATTTCCTTATTTTTTGAGAAAGTGTAATGTAACTGATAAGTGGTATGTGTTGGTGGGAGCGTGGGGCCCAGCTATCCATTTGTGCATAACAATATGTGTCTGTGGGAGCATGGGCCCTCCAGGCCCTGCGCTTCCACTTTCACATAACAACAGAGCAATATAGTAGCCCTATAGGGCTGGAAAGGAACCCTTGTAACACTAATTTGCCAATATCTCAGTAACCGTACAAGCTATGAAAAAAATTCCACTGCAGTTCTAATCATGACTTCAAAACCTCCACATACACTTAGTCCAGCTAGCTGAGGATAGCGAAAAATCCATATCTCACATCGTTTCTGAGATACGGGCACCGAAAGTCACTGTGAGAGCCGCATTGTTAACCTATGGGAAAATCTCAACTTCATGATGGCATATCTATGGAACCGATTAACTTTTTTACACCTAAACAGCATAATTCACATCAGTGGGGCACCCCCTTGATACCCTGCAAATTTCAAGCCAAAAGACCAAACCATTTACAGTGTATTGGCAAAGTTTTTAAATTCCTAGTTCGTGTTAGCTCGCGAAAGGGGATTGGCTCATGAAAGGGGATTTTAACAGCTTGCAAATAGGGATTCAGCTCAAGAATGAGGAATTAAAAAAACAATCCCCTGTCGCGAGCTGCCAAAATCCCATTTCGAGAGTCGATCCCCTTTTGCAAGGTATCAGAATCCCCTTTTGCAAGCCAATCCTTGTTCACGAGAAGGGCCATCTGGTTGGGTAATGATGATCAAGGATTTTGCCAGCTTGCAAATGGGGATCAGCTTGTGAAAGGAGATTTTGTCAGCTCATGAAAGGGGATTTTGTCAGCTCGCAAAAGGGGATTCAAAAAACCAATCCCCTTTCGCAAGCTGACAAAATCCCTTTCGTGAGCTGATCCCCTTTCATGAGCTGACAAAATCCCCTTTCGCAAGCCAATCCTTGTTCACAAGTTAGGGCCATCTGGTCCCTAAGTCACAATCAAGGATTTTGTTACCTTGCGAAAGGGGACCAGCTCGTGAAAGGGGATTTTGTCAGCTCGTGAAAGAGATTCGGAAGTGAGTCACAAATGAAGAATTTCAAAGTTTAAAATAGCCGTTTTAGGCCAAAATGAAAGAAACCAAAGGCATGGGTTTGTAGAGGGTGTCACCCTGAACAAAACACATGCTTCATTTGCAAAAGAAGTCAGCTGTGGGGCAGACTACAAAATTTTGTTTGGGGGGGGGAATGAAAACAAGATGGTGGCTCATGAAAGGGGAATTTTTCCTCACAAACTGGGATTTTATGAATCCCCTTTTGCGAGGTGACCAAATCCTTGATTGTGAGCCCAATCCCCTTTCACAAAACATATATATTAATCTTAGACTGAACTGAACATGCTCAGAACCTGAAAATTCAAAATTAAATAACATTGGAACAGATTAATATTTTTTCACCAAACCAATGCTGGATTGTTCTTTGATCAAACCTCTTTCTGCCCTTACCATTTTAGACCAAAATACCAAATGGTGTGGCTGCAGTGAGATGGACAAAAATCAGCAAAAATGCACAAAAAGGAAAAAAGCAAAAACCGTGTTGATTGGAGCTTTGCTGCATAAAAACAGCAAGTCCGATCAAAACACAACTTGGCAGATCAAGAGATCTACTATATAAGACCAGGCATTCCAAATTGTGTGCAAATCCGTTGAACGGTTGCAAAGTTATTAAGGTGCATAATTTGGGGGTTGACAATAAACTGCCTACTCAACCCTAACTATACTGGTGCGACCACACCAGTATAATATAAATATCTACATATATGTGTGCGTGTATAGATAGATAGATAGATAGATAGATAGATAGATAGATAGATAGATAGATAGATGGATGGATGTGGGATATGCCAGGGCCCTGTAAAACAGGAAGGCAGGCTCCAGACCAGACATACAGCAAATACTAAGCAGCAATCCAACCACAAAAATAAGGGCTCCATTCACCAGAATAATACAATTGCTTCTTTGTTTATTGCAGATTTAAAGCAAATAAAAACAAAATTAAAGCAAGTGCCATGTAGTGCTAGACCCTCTCTTCAAAAGGCCTGGCCAATTTCATGCATGCGCACTTCCTCAGGGATGGCCCACACCTCAAATGAATCAATTTCTGTATTGAAGAAATTTTTAAAATTTTAAAGTGACAGTATGTGTATAAAAGAACTTCAAAAACAAGAGGTAAAGGACAAAAATCAATTGATGCCATAACTACTCAGTACCAATACTAAAAATCATAGTTCAATTAAGATAAATATTATATATATACATAATATTATATCTATATTATGGTAGCATGGTAGTGCTACCATAGTTAGGGTTGAGGAGCCATTTCTATGTTAAACCCCAAAACTTTGCACCTTAATAACTTTGCAACCGTTTGACGGATTTGCCTGAAATTTGGAATACACGATCAAGAACCATAGGCCTTGGCATCTGCCAAGTTTTCTACCAGTCAGATACACGGCTATTGAGTTAAGTGTGATTTGCACATGCATTTACGCTTTTTCTGGAATTCTACAGTCGCGCGTACAGGTCGCACAGTTTGCGTGACTGGCCCAAAATCTTCAGAGAATGTGTGGCCGGGGTCCCCAATGTGCCTTTCGAAGATTTGTTGAAAAAATATTAAACGGTTCAAAAGTTATTCAAAAAACAATTTCCCATTATAAGTCAATGGGAAAAGTTAACAAAAAGTTCAACACTTTTGCAAATACATTTTGACTTTCGCAAATGGGCCTGTTACTTTCGCAAATCGGCCATTTTGTTTTCCGTTGGTGATCAGAAACATGCTTGGCATTTAAATTTGGGACCCTGTATCAACCTAATTCTTTTTGTATTCACTTAGTCGGACCCTGAGGATGCTAGCCATGTCTTTATTTTGGGGTAAAACGCCCCAGAAATATGTTTTTCCAATTTCTGGAAAAAGTACTTTTGCAAAGTACTTTCGTGCTCACGAAAGTGTCACACATTTTTATGAAAGCTTTCGCAGATTGCGACAGTAGTTTTCTAGTCTGTGGAAGAATGACAGCAATTCTTTGGCACTGCACTGCAAAAGAACAGTTGGGAGTTTTGGGCTGAAATTTGGAGGGAACGCAGCCGACAACTCACAGATGTGCCTTTCAGTGTTGTATTGAAAAAATATTACATGGCAGCAAAGTTACGGTACTCCAAAGTTGACAGTTTTTCCCATAGGATAACATTACAGCGCCCGACGCATTACAGAAATGCTTTGGCACCCTGCTGCAAAATAACGGTTTGGTCTTTTTTCCTGAAATTTGGAGGGAAGACAGCCAACCACCCACAGATGTGCCTTTCAGTGGTTTGGTGAAAAAATATTACAGGGATGCAAAGTTATGGCACTCCGAACTTCTCTGTTTCCCCATAGGATAATATTACGACATGTGCCGCGCCTTTCAGGGCTCGTATCTCGGAAACGGTGCAAGATACGGACTTTTCATTGGAAAAATACTTAGCCCCCTAGCCAGGACAGTCATAAATCATATGACTTTTAAATTTTTTTTCTACGTCGTACGGTTCCTGAGATATAACCTATTTAGTATTCCAAGTCCTCATTTTCTGCTCCGATACCCATTATTATGCAAACGTTCTTTGTACTCACTGTCTTTCTCTATTCAGCTTTTGGGGAAAACCAGCCTGTGCACTTACATTACTGTTACCGTTGCCCTTTCCGCTTGCGGTTCCATGCCCCTTTCACTTACCGTTGACGTCTACGCCACCATGTGCGTTATCCTTTGCGTTTTCATTTGCGCTTGTGTTTCTATTTTTTGCCATTTGTGTCTACAGTACTGTTTTTCTTTCTTTTTCACTTTGCGTCACCATGCCCATTGACATTTCTGTTTGCAGGCACCATGTTACTATGTGACAACACATCACGTGGCAGACCGTTCTCGTCTACGCCACCGTGTGCATTACCCTTTCTGTTCTCATTTGCGCTTGCATTACCATGTGTGCCACTGTTAGTGCTTCTGTTTGCGTTGCTGTTCTGTTACTATGCCACAAGACATCATGTGGCAGGAGCGCGGGGCCCCCGCCCGCTGCATTACGTTTGGTGTACATGGCCTCAGTTTTGCTGTTGATCTCCACTGAGCATGCAGTACCTGGTCAGGTGGGTGGGGATGTCTCATAGTACATTTAGACAATTGTTTGTTATTTCTGTCACCTGCTGCTGGATATCTGTCATTGGTTGTGTTGACTTGGTCCTCCCCATACTTGCATGTGTGTGTGTGTGTGTGTGTGTCTGTGAGTGTGTGGTGCTGGGGGGGTGAATTTGGAGTTAGGGTTTTCAACCCTAACAGCGAATTTCCTCACTTTTGTCTCTGTGGAACAACCCTAACTAATGCATTAAACAGATATTTTTGCCATATATATATATATATATAAAATTGCTGGCTAGTGATAAAAAGGCATCATGAACTGCTAATGATTCCGGGCATATGGCAAACTACATATGGATTTCTGAACATAATTTAATCTAATAAAAAATAATAATCAGAAATATAAAGTACAATAGATAATCATAGAAATACCAAAGAAAACAGGAATTTCTAACTACACAGGGAGCATTTACCAAACGGGATGCTCATTGCAGAAAAACAGACTTTTCATTCTGGTAAATATTCAGTTCTAGGTGGCAGCAATGAGATGTTTTTTTAAAGCTGGATCAGTAGAAAGTACGTGACAGTGTTTATGTATCACTGCTTGTGTCTGGGATGTATTAGTGCCATATGTTGCAATAGAGTTAACCTGATCAAGGTTAGAAGGTGGTTTTGTTTTGTATTCCAAGAGTGCGGCACATGGAGTGTCTCAAACTACTTCCCTGGCTGTACTGATGTCAGTAAGGCTATACCCTCTAGTGGTGAACCTGCTGGACATTTCCTGGAGTCTAAGTTCAAAGTCAGAAGAATTTGAGCAGTTCCTTTTATGTGTCAAAGCCACAAGTGATGTCAAAGGTCAAACTGCATGAGGGGAAATATTGGCGATATTTCAGGTATAGGGCCATGGTATATTCAATTTATGCAACACACTGTTGTGTTGCTTTACTATTTATGTTGTTTTTTTGCCTTAATTTTTATTTTCAGGATGACAGAGCATGATTTGGGGATGACCGAGTGGATGCATCATCATGTCTTTAGAGTAGCAGTAATGAGGGAGCAGTTGCAGCTACTAGAAGCAGTTGGTGAGGCAGAGGCTGGGGAAGGAACACTTGTAACTGGCTTGGGACATGTGGAAGCACTGGCAGGAGAAGAGAGATGTGCTACTCGGGTATGGGGAGGGAAGGGAACTTATTTTGGGTGTCAGGGAACCATTCTGGAGCAAATTAACCATTTGTTGATGCTTTTTAAATACAGGTGAGAAAGTCAAAGTGATTTCTTGGTGTCAACCACAAAATGAAACTAGTCAGCGGAAGCCAGTGCGTGTGCAATATTCTCACTGTAGGTCTAACTACCCTCCAAATATTGAAAATATTTGCCAGAATTTATCTTCACTGGTGTTGCATAAGTATATTATAGGGATGCGGTAGCACCCCAATATTTAAGGTTGAGAAGGGCTTTCTCTGTTAAACCTCAAATTTTGCAGTTTTATAAATTCTAAACCTTTCAACAGATTTCCACAACACTTTGCATGCGTGGTCTTGTTTGGCAGATGTCTTGATGTGTCAAGTATTTTCTGGTCTGATGTGTGGATTCTGAGCTGCACATAGTGAAAAAACATACAAATTTGCCCTTTTTCACTTTTTTTTGGTCAGTGCACTGTGCCGTGACAGTTTGGAATTTTAGTCTGCAATTTTCAGGTCAGAAAGGGCTTGGGGCACAGAATTGCCTTTTGCTTGTTTGGTGAAAAAAATATTAATCCATTCTAAAGTTATTAAATTTTAAAGTTCCCATTATTTTCAATGGGAATTTCACTTTCCAGGATAGCAGAACAGAATGAAAAAAGAATCAGGGGCCAATCCATTTTCATGAGAAAAAAAAAATCATTTTCCATTTTCTGTCATCTTGTTTTCTGTGTTTTCAAGGAAAAAATATTGAGAACCCACGAAAATGAAGTGCTGTACAGACACCAAGACACATACCTTGCTCATTGTAACTCCTTTAGGTGGATTTAGTTGTTTGGCGGCAAAATGACCCTGGAATGTTGTTGGTTTTTTTTTTAACATTTGAAATCGTTTTTTGTCACTCACTAAGATTTTTTATCTTGAATCTTTTCTCGTTCAAATGAAAAAGGATCATGAGCCATGAAAAAGGGTTTGGCACTTAGTTTTTTTCTCTGTTTTTTCATAACTCCTTTTTTGTTTGAACAAAAAAGGATCCCTTCTCACAAAAAAGAATTTAGGACTTAATTTTGTTTTCATGATTATGTTTTCATGTGAAGGGATCCTTTTTCATTTGATATTTTTGTTCAAATGAAAAAGTATCCCATATCATAAAAATGGATTTTAGACGTAGTTTTTTTGCAGATTCCTTTTTTTGTGAGAAGGGATCCTTTTTCATTTGATATTTTTGTTCAAACAAAAAAGATCCCTTATAATGAAAAAGGATTTCAGACATAGTTTCTGTGTGGATTCCTTTTTTGTGACAAAGGATCCTTTTTCATTTGATACTGATGTTCAAGCAAAAAAGATCTATTGGGATTTGGGACTTAGTTTTTGCCCAGTTCTTTTCTCGTTCAAAGAACTCCTTTTTCATTCCTATTTTCCATTGCTTTGGAAAAGCATTTCTTCAATGAACAAAGCCTTTTCTGTGTTCTCACCTTTTCCATATTTTTTTTTTTTGGCATATCTTATTCCCTGGTATCTAGTTGTACCCCCCTTACCCTTTAATTCCCCTTACCCTTTTCATATATAAAGCCATGAGTGGGATATCAATAGTTCAGTAACAGCTCATGGAGATATTTCTACTATCTCATGATTAGAAATGTTGCAAAATTTTATTTCACTGGTGAAATTGCCATGAAATCAGCAATTTTGCTGCATGAAATATTTCACGAAATTGTGAAATTTCACCCACAATTTTGCCCACAAATGCACATTGTTATTTTATTATTAAATTTATTATACCCCTCCCTGGTATCTAGTGGTCCCCCCCAGCTGATCACTGAAGAAACCTCCCCCCTGAGTTATTTCCCCTTCTCAGCCATGATGACCCACCCCAATCTTTCAAAAAAACAAACAGTCCCCTTCCCTGTCCCTGGTGTCTAGTGGATCCCCACTGGCTGATCACTCACTAAATTGAAGAACCCTCCCCACAGGTTATTTCCCCTCTCCAGCCCCAAATCTTTTAAAAATATTTAAAAAAAATCGCCTTCCCCGTCCCTAGTGTCTAGTGGACCCCCCCACCCTGTCTTTAGTCAGATAGCACCCACCCACTCCCCCCAGTACTCGGGGGTCCACTAGACACCAGGGACAGGGAAGGGGATTGCTTATTTTTTTAAAGAGTGGGGACCGGGGGCATCATGGCTGGGGAGGGGAAATAACTCGGGGGCTGGTTCTTTAATTCTGCCAGTGATCAGCCATGGGGGTCCACTAGACACCAGGGAGTCTTGAGTCAAGACTCTTAATTAGTGGTGCAATTGAGAAATTTCACCTGAGGCAGTGAAATTTATCATTTTGCCACACAAAATATTTCACGAAATGCTCAAATTCCATGAAATATTTTGCACAACTCTACTTACGATCAACCATGTCATACTCAATTTCTACAACTGGTGTGGGTGTCTTGAGTCAGTCAGGACTGATAAGAACTCTATTGCAAACTCTGCTGTAGTGGCTGAGCTGGAATACCCAGAACTGTGCACTGTACTGGCCGACCTGCAGCACCCCTCCCTGTAATAGTACTGAAATGAAGTAAAAAAAAATATTTGGACTGAAAAATGAGACCTTTGCTGCCTCTGTTGGAGAATCCCATTCATGCTCTCCAGTTCGGGAAGAGGTGCCAGAAATCCACGGAGTGTCTGTGGGTGGTGCTAAGAAATGGGTTTGAAATTAAAGCTGAGACTCATTCCTGCACCAGCCGTTCTGCCATTGCTATTACAGTTATTTAAAATACTGCTGTCAGCACAGGTGATAGAACTGAACACTCAGTGGCTTCTGTTTGAAAATGCGCTGACTCTATGAGACACATTGAAAAGAAAAGCTGCCCTGCACTACAGCAGCTGAAGAGAGACACAGTCGCTCCCTTTTAAACAGCACCTTTGAAAAGAAATATTGTGTATGTGAGGGGACAGGGTGTTTATTTTTCCTGTGCCAGTACGCAGACAGCAGTCTGACTTTGTGTTGCAGTTTTCCATTTATAATTAGACAAAAAGAATGTTCAGCATGAAGTGGCTCCATTCTCAAGCTGGGAAGCACTTGCAGTGCAGTACAGGTATGGGCAGTAACTGTTATATATTCAGCTTGTGAAGATAGTACCTATGGCATACCCAGCATGAAGACTGTACTACTATCTCACTAGTGGCCAGTGAGACAGTAGTTATGTCTTCATTGAGAGAAACCCACACCTGTTGTATAAATAGGGAATATGACATGACCTGACTGAAGATATATTTATCCTCATGAAAGGCCACTGATAAAGAGAATAATGCATAGGCAACTGTGTTTCATAGATTTTGTTTTACACACCCAATGTTTATGAGGTCACCACACAAAGTGGGTGTATAAAAAAAAAGTGTATAGACACACAGCTGCCTATGTTTTATTTTTTATAATTACTGATGCAGGGAGTTTACAGCATCATACCATTCACAGCTCCTTGCTCCAAACTTCCAGCACAGCTGTTACAATTACAAACATGCAAAAAAAAAGTATTTTTTTTAATCGTGTCCCCAACTTCTGCCTTGATCTTAGTAAACAATATTGTTTGCTAATGTACATTTGGTTGGAACTTTTGTTTACCTTTTTTCTCTTCATAAAAAAATTAAAACTGCAGCCTCTCTCCCATGCTACAACTACCAGAACTTCACTGCAACTGCCGCAACCCCCACCCCTGATTGCTTCTAGCTCCACCAACATAAAACAAAACAAAAAATCTTTTAACTAATTTGAAAGGAAAATGGAAGGCAGATTAAGTAAAGTCTAGCTCTATAACTGCTACTGCTCCATCTCATTGCAACTGCTGCATTCCCCCAACACTCGGGTCCGTTCCTCCACAAAACAGTTTTTTTAATTTATTTAAAAGAGAGAGCTTTAGAAGTGGAGAAATGGTTTCTGAAGTGTCAGAGTGCTGCAAGAGTAATGTGTGGTGCTGACGGGGAGTGACTTTTCACTGTCTTGAGGCCTTAGAGTCCCACTTGATAGGGGACTGAAATAAAAGTGGTTAGAAAATTCTGCAATAACTGGATAACCCAATTATGACAGTATTTTAAACAGGATGTGAATCTGCATAATAGAAGGGGTCACCAGTAATTATATATAGAATAATACATGGGATGGTGTGTGGATGGTGTGTTTAATGAGATTTTACACACACCAGAGGTGTAGGATGCTACATAAACCCCGAGACTGAAGCTTGAGGGGTTTATTTAAGCATCCAACACCAAGTGTGTGTATAAAATTGGTGTTTTACACACCACCCCATGTTTTGTTTTAATATAATTGCTAGAGAGCATTTTTCACCACAGCAATTATAAAAAATAGAAATACATCCTTGTTTAGCTGTGGTCTGGTCGTGTTTAAGCGCAGTCTTCTCCATTCTTTATTTTTTAAAGGGTTCATTCATTTTTTTCTTTAAATTTACTCACCTCCAAGTGCAAGTGGTGGTGAAGTGTCCAGCACGGAGGAAGGGAAGAGCAGGAGCTGGCACATGCATGGAGCGAGGGAAACCCAGTGTGCATTCACCATTTTAATCAGCTGGTTATAACAGTGAATCATAACCGGGTTTCCCTATGAGAAAAAACCTTCACCAGTTATTATATTATAGTATCTCACAAGTGGCGACGCCAGAGTGAGATATCTTAATATAAATGCCTTCAAATGAAGATACATATGATATCTTTACTCTGGATATGTCATGTTCCATTAATACAAGGTATGTGTAAGAACCGAAGTGCCACTGAACAAAGGGGGTAGCAAGTTAGCTACAGTTGGTAAAATAGGCTGCACTTTTAATCTCCCGTTATTTTAAACTAAATAGACACAACATTCAGGTGGTCTTTTTTAGGAGACACTTGCTTTTTCTGTCTTCTTCCTTCATTTTATTTTAATGTTATTGCAGTTTACTTGAAAAATGGAGAGGAATAGACAACGGTGTGGTGGTCCCAGAGCAGGGTTGGTAGACTGTGCACTTATTTTTTTTCTTTGTACTTCAGACTGCTTCATGTAGGCTTCTCTTCATTTTTATTCCTCAAAAGTCTAGTCTTGATTTGAAAAAGTGGTTGAAAGAGATGAGATGACTTGAGCAAGGCAGTCAGGTGTGCAGGTGGCAGGGAACAAGGTAGACAGGCATGTCATCGGGAGAGAGTTATGTCGGGGGTGGGTGAAATACTGGCTGCAACTGTACAAAATGGGGGGGCCCTTGACAAATTCAAAAACAAGTTCTCTGTGATGTAATTCTTTTTTATTGTGTACAGTCCCCTACATTTCACCCACAAAATGAGCTTGTTCATGGGGATATAGACTTGTAGATACTGTATTCTCTATTTTTCTGTAAATTAATTAAAACACACTGTTATTAATATATGCTCATGTGAATTTACAATATGCGTTTTGATGTCCTTTCGTGGGATTTCAGCAAAACGGGCACAAGAGGAATATAAGAACTCCTGAGCTGTAACAAACAACAGCAGCCATCTTTTAGGTACAGAGAGGTTGATATAATGGTGGAAACCTTTTCTAAAAAAAGCAATTAAGTAAGTAACTAAAAACCCACATTTTGAACTACAATAATACTTAGCATGATATGTTTTTTAAGAAAGCACTTAACATCATAAATGTTTTAAGGAAGTTAAAAAACTTTACTATTATGGCTTTTTTGCAGAAATTAATTTAGTGCTTAAAAGCAGATTTCCCCAGTACCAAACAGAGCACATTGAATAAGGTAGGAAAAGTGCTTTTAGTTACAAAGGAGCACAAGTTCTCTATGAACTGTGAGTAACAAGACTGCCACAGTGAATGCTTTTTATATTTATTTTTACTTTTGTTTTTGCAGAGCATTGAATGCTGTCTTTGGCTTTTTTAGAAAAAAAACTATTACTACTACAGTAACAGCCTGCATTTTTTCTAAGGTATGAGGGATTGTTAATACTTTGAAGTTACCTCAATAAGCATATTGTAAATTCACATGAGCATATATTAATAACAGTGTGTTTTAATTAATTTACAGAAAAATAGAGAATACAGTATCTACAAGTCTATATCCCCGTGAACAAGCCCATTTTGTGGGTGAAATGTAGGGGACTGTACACAATAAAAAAGAATTACATCACAGAGAACTTGTTTTTGAATTTGTCAAGCCCCCGATTTTGTACAGTTGTATTCAGAGCCTCTTGGGGGGACTGAAGAAGTTCCAATAAGAACATTGATCCATTACCCACCATACCCTTGTTTTGCATGAAATACTGGCTGCTCAGGGGTGTTTGAGGATTGAAATGCCTGATGTTTTTGGGTCTATGAGAAACACTTGCTGCTTGTGGATCTAAGTGAAATTTTGTAGCATTGTCAATCACTGAGGTCGGATGTCAGATGTGTAGCATTGGTGATCGCTAAGGTTAGAGGTTACATGTGTGGGGTAAACCTTGCAGGTGACCAAGAATACAGTATACAGGGGTCCTAGACACAGTGGTAACTTGCTTAACATTTATTTATGCTAAGAAAGTATGGTGCTGTAATGTGTTGGTGATTTTCCAAGGAAGAGAAACGTTGAGTGTGAGAGCCATGCGGCATCTTGCAGTTCTCCGACCTGTGCAGTTCAAATAGAAAGCCTTTCACTTTTTGAGGCAACTGAATTGGCATTCCATCAGAGTAGGGAATTCTGATACCAGTGATGTATGACAACAACAAAAGATAACAGGATGACGTATAGGTACTATGCAAGATAATATTTTATACAACATGTGTGTACCTCTTTTCAGGAAGATAAAAGAGATATCTCACTGACCACATGTGAGATATCACTTTTTATCTTCACAGTTGGGTATGTCACAATGGATATCTTGGCCAGTTGGGTATGTCACAAAAGGTTTGGAACTCATTTAGAATGTTCAGCCTCAGTAACCGTACTTATCGTATTCAAATGCAAATAACTTTTAAATTATAAATTATAGCATTGTACTGTGAAAACGAAAGTTGTTCAGCACAAAAAGATCTACAAAATGAGTGGTGTTTCATTTATAGCTACCTTCTGTTTTGATTTATAATTAACAAACAACAGAAAATGTATTTTCTTTTCACTTTGTCGACAAACAAATGTGAATAACTTTAAAATGAAAAATGATAGCATAGTACTGTGAGTACAAAATGTGTTCATCATAAAAAGATCTACAAAATGAGTGGTGTTTCTTTTACAGATACCTTTTAGTTTTTTTATATTTAGCAAAAAAACAGCACAAAATCCATTTTTTTCACTTTTTGCAACCAACAAATGCAAATAACTCTAAAACTGAAAAAAGAGAGACACACAATTGTTGCATAAATTGAACATGACATGGGTGGCAGTGAGACAGTAGAAATATCTCCACTCACTGTCATTGAACTCTAGACATCCCATTTGTTGCTTCACCACTTGTGGGATATCAAGAGTTCAATGGCAGCTTGTGAAGATAGTTCTGCTATCTCACTCTCACCCAAGTCATATCCCATATATCATGCACAGTAGCTCAAGATATCACTTTTTATCTTGCAGTTTATCCTCATACATACATTGTAGAAATATATGTATACCATGGGAATACAAATACATTTGGAAGACAAATGCTGTTATTTTCACTGAAGACACAGCTACTCTGCAAATAACAGTTGAAATCATGTTATTTGTACAACAGCTATGTTATTTAAATAGTAGCCACAACCCTTGCTGTTCACATGAATTGGCTCCCTGTAAGCAGCACATTTATTTATGTATTTATTTATTTAATTTATTTATTGAAAAGTTTCACCAGGAAAGGCACACTGAACAATATAAAATTGCTCATCTCACGAAGCATCCTGGGGGAAGAGAATCATGGGAGTGCAGTAATCAAAAGCACTTTTCCATGCAGTATTATAGAAAACTATATATACAATAATCAAAAGCACATTTCCAAAGGTAACACAAAACAGAGAAGCAACAGAGTAAAAAAACAGTACATCAGTTAGCAGCATTAGATAATCTTTGGGATTTGATGTGAAAGGAGCAAATTAACAGCACTACAGACTTAATACATACAGTGCAGACAAGGAAGTGCAATAAAGTACATTGTTTTTTTCCTCACGTTAAGTGCTAGGCTGGGAAAGGAGATGGGGAAGCCAGAGGGGAAATTAGGAGGAATGAGGAGCCAGAGGGGAAATTAGGAGCAGCTGCAGGATGGAGAGAGGAGGTTGAGGAGGGAAGTTGAGATGGACCACAGGGAGGACGAGTGCCTGATTTGATGAGGCATTGTTTTCCAGAGCTTAGGTAACCAATAGGAGAATGACGATTGACCTATAGAGGTGGTGAGCTGTGGTAAAGCTAGGGTGCGGGAGTCACTGGCTCTGAGGGAGAGAAGGGCAGTGGGGTGGGAGGACAGTGAGGCAGCAAGGTAAGAGGGAACCATATCAAACCAAAATTTAGAGACAAATTTTATGCAGTGGGCTAGACGCTGGTTTTCCATGGAAGGAAAAGCTGGAGAGCAATATAGATCACAGTGGTGGGTAAAAGAAGGGGCATCCAGAGCAAAATGACAGAAAGCATTGAAAAGGGTGTCCAATTTGGTTAAGGATGACTTTGGTTCGGCACTGTAGACTGCGTCACAGTAGTCAAAGAAGGGTAGTATCATTTTCTGGACAATCTCCTGCCTGGCCTGTAGAGGTAGGCAGCTTTGGTTCCTGTGAAGGGCACCTAATTTGGGGAGCAGCTTTTTCAGGATGGAGTTTATGTGCCCAGTGAAGTTTAGGTGCTGATCTAGCCAGACCCCAAGATATCTAAAGGAGGAGGAGGTATCCTCCAGAGTAGAGCCATCAAGGGTGTGGAACGAGGGCAATTTAGTTAGCCTAGGGAGTCTCTGCCTAATGCTGAAGGTCATGGAGACTATTTTCTTGGTGTTGAGGAAAAGCTGATGGGAGCTTAGCCATTGCTGAGTGGTACTGTCACTTTAACCATAAAAATAAAAAAACTCCGAAAGAAAAAGTGTAAAAATATCCTGCAACAGACACAATAAAATGTGGGAACTCCCATGGTATACATTGGATAGCCCATGCAGTAGCACCAAATGGGCATACTGTCTGGTTTGACATGTTATTGCTACTGTGCACTCGTGGTTGCACCACTTGTGCAAGTGTACAATAACCCCAACATTCCAAAACAAATAACACCATATTTGAAGCTACCTCATGGAATATTCCATAGATACAGATACAGATACAGATACAGATACAGAAATAGATAGACAGACAGATAGATAGACAGACAGACAGACAGACAGATAGAATATTTATTCTTCAACAGGATAAAACCATTAGGACTTTTTACAGCCCTGTCTACAGTGACTGTGAGAATAGAAATTGCCCAATAAATGGATTAATGTTATTGCATTATATGCATTATATATATATATATTGACTATAGTAAGTCCTTTTCTATGATTCCGCTGTCAAATATCCCTACAGGCACATTGTCACAGCTATTCTCTACATCCTGTGATTCAGGTGCTCATGATAACAGTGTTGCCTTTTTTCTCACCCTATCAATGAAAAGCCTAGATAATAATGTTCAGGAGCATTACCAAGGGTTTATCCTGGGGCCTTTCCTCTATTACCTGTAATTTAGCAGCAGCCTATGACGCTCACACAGAAATGGAAGAGAAATGATAGACATTGAATGTAGAGCTGAGAAACCCCTGACTGGTGCAATTTCTGACTGACAGGTGCTCAATACCATTGACCTAGTTCCCTCAAGAGCATGTATAAGATTTAAAAATAGATCTCACATAAGACAGTATAAAATGACTGCTCTGTAAGGGAGGTATTATGGTATTTACTTGTAGTGCCAAGGTTGTTCTATATTAGTGCTTTAGAGGACTGAAATCCCAAATATCCAGTAGCCTATAGTTACTCCCCCCAAATCTTTGATCTGTCTAAATGTCAGAGATGGTTGTCTGCATGAATTCTTTCATTAACTCATACTTAAAAGGAGGCAAATGGTCGGCCCAGTGGAGCTACAGCACTGCACTGCCATCTTGGATACTGGGTTCATACACTATGTGAGCCCTGAAATGTCACTTGAGAGTTGATTGTGAGCAGAGGATAGCATGGAGATAAGGTTCTCAGCTCCCAGGGAGGAAGGATGCATCACCCTGCATTTGTACACTCCCTGCCAGTGGGCCAAGGGTGACAGATGTTTGGCTACTCACCTAGGTTTTAGAGGGATTTAGACAGTGGCTTTAATTCTTCTGTGGGGGGAGGGGTCAAAAAGGGAAGAATGGGAGAAAAAACATTGTAAACATGGAAGCAGTCATTTGACCAAGAGCTAAGCAATTTGCATTTATCAGTAAATAGGACCTCCACTGGGTGTCTCTTATGGTATAACAGACTCCTGGCATAAGGTTTGAGCGATAGGAGCATAAAGCAAAATTGAGTGCTTCTGGCTGCCCAAACCTCTCAAGAGGAGACTCTTATGCCATAAGAAACACGTAGTGGAGGCCCTCTTACCTTATTAAAAATCACTTGAGGTAGGTAGAGAAACTGATAACACTTACATGAAGCCGCCATCTCCCTGGCTGTGATGTGAAAAACTCCACCCTAATGTTTCTGCATGTGAGACCACTGTATACAGGAGATTTATTTATTTATTTGAAGTTTCAGAATTACAAACCTTTGAGTCATAGACTCATTTCCAAAGGCTCCTCATCAATAGCAGTACAAGACATAATACAAGTAATACAGCTAATACAATACATTGCATAATACAGATAATATAAGCAATACAATACAGTCCATCAGGTGTAATTGTCAACCTAACATTGTTTGTGCATTGAGCACAGAGATTACATGGATGATGGCTTACATAGTGTTGTAGCTAAAACACTTAGATTGCTTATACAGAGTTGTAACTTACACTGGAACACTTGGAATGCATTGGTGCATTTGTCAGTCAGGTATTGTTTGTGCATAGTACATAGCGGTTACATGGGTGTTGGCCTATACAGAGTTGTAGCTAACACATTTATGAGTGGTCTGTCCAGAGTTGTAGCTAGAACAGGTCACTGGACTACATTGGCATGCTGGCATACAGTCTGACTAAGAAAGCTGTCCAGGTCAGACATTGTCAGGGTGCTGTCATATGTAGTGTGCTACAGTTCGTGTGTTATCACTGAAGCTGCTAACTCACATCGGGCAGGTAAGGGGGGTGAGGAGGTGGCCCCTGAGGACCCTTTTGAAGGCATCTAGTTTGGGGTGACAGGAAACTGATGTGGGTAGTGAGTTGAACCAGGTTGGGGCTCTGATAGTGAAGGATCTCTGGGCTAGGGTGGTCCTAACCCTTGGGATGGCTAATGATGATCTGTCCGCAGTACAGGTGCGGGCCTTGGGTGTAACTGGGACTAGCATGGCAGAGACTCCTGGGGGTGTCAGCAGCAGGAGGGACTTTTTGGTTATGAGACAGGACTGGTAGCAGAGCCTGTCCTCAAAATTGAGAAACTGTGTGAGGGAGTACAGGGTGCAGGTGTGTGTCGTTCGGGTTGCTCCGGATAGGAGCCTGCATGCTTTGTTAATAACCACCTTTATCTTGTTGATTGCAGTGGCATCAGTGGCAGCATAGACCAGCAGTCCATAGTCAATTAGGGACATGATGAATGAGGTGATGGCTAGGCGCAGGGCCTCCGGTGGCAGGCAGTCTTTGTGGCAATATAGGAGGCCAATACGCACATTAGCTGCTGATGCGAGCGTGTTTATGTGTGCATGGAAAGTGAGGGCTGTATCAAAGATGACCCCCAGGTATTTATAAGCGTGGACCTGCTCCAAGGGTTGAAGAGAGCTGGAGAGGATATGTAGGTGGGCATTCTTCATTTTGCTTTGGTGGTGTGAGAATAACATACCCTTGATCTTTTTTAGGTTCAGGACTAGTCTACAGTCTGTGAACCAGTGCTAAGTTTGGCTCAATTGGTGCTGGAGTGAGGCTTGGAGGTTTGTGGGGTTTGTGTGGGAGGCACAGAGGATGGCGTTATCCACGTATAGGAGGACCTTTCCTGGGCATGAGGTGGGGAGGGCGTTGAGAAATAGACTAAAGAGTGCTGGGCCCAAGATAGAGCCTTGCAGGACTCCAGAGCTGATGGGACGGGTGCTGGACAGTGTGGTATTCATCCTTACACATTGTATTCTGGAGGACAAGTAGCTTAAGAACCAGTCGAGGGGTCCTTGTGAGAAACCTAACTGCAGGAGGGTGTCTAGCAGGAGGGTGTGATTGACCATGTCAAATGCCTTGAAGAGATCTATAAACATGGCTCCAGCCAACTGACCTTTGTCCAGTGCGGTGTGGATATGATTTAAGAACTCTAGGAGGGCTGTTGTGGTGCTATGTCCAGCACAAAAACCATGCTGTTCTTTGCATAGGAAGTTATGGGTTTCAAGGTAGGATGCCAGCTGGTCTGCCACAACTTTCTCCAGTGCTTTGGGGGGGGGATGAATGGAAGTGGACCAGTAGTTCCCAGGGGAGAGGTAGCGTGCCTCTGTGTGCTGATTGGCTGAAGTCATGTGATTTTTATTTGGTATTATAAAATGGAAAAAAGAAATTCTGGAAGCTGATTTGCTGAAGCAGTCTTTGGCCTGTGGTGATATCTTAGTAGCTCTTCATAGATCGAAACCAATCACCAAGATTTGCCATTTCCTAACACTTTGTGGCTAGTTTGTAATTGCAGTAATACACTCCAAGGTGTGGTATATCATAGGATATCATGACTCTTTAGGTGTTGGAAGGCACTTGGCATTGTCTGATGTCTCACAGCATACAAGGCGAGTTGATATCTCATGTTAGAAAATGGGTAAAAAAGTTGGACGCTTCTGATTGACTGAAAGACTTGTCTAGGTGGGCATTTATGAGACAACAATGCCCACCTAAAATAAGTCCCTGTGTCAACTGCCTCATTACCCACAGAAATCTATGTGCCACCTTCAAAGTCAAAGTGAAAAACCACCTTATTTTTCTCCGCTCACCAAGTGAATCACTGAGCTGCTGACAGACCCCCCCCCCAAACATAGATATGCACACACCCAACCTGAATGCAAGATGTGGCACACACTGTATAAGAGTAATGCTATTTTTTCCTCATAAGTTTAAGAAGAAAACAATAGTTTTCATATTCAAAGTATGAGCGCTAGTACGTTGCATGCTCAGAGCTACCACAATGAGCTTCTCATATTCCTTGCTACCTAGCCACTGCTCAGTCCCCACTCGCTGAACCCAAAGAGAACCAGCCCACTTTTAAAAAAAACATGAATCACCTTATGAAGTCCAGAAAAGTCACCATGCTTCCATGCCCAATCGAAGTCCGTCTGGTGTAACTCGGCACTCCGCTGCAGCCTGATTCATTCCCACAGGATTAGGACTTCATTCTTGACTGTGGTGCATTTAACTAAGAAATTACACACAAAACCACATACACATACAAAAATACCATAAAGAAATAAATTGGACCACTGTGAGTGTTTGGGGGGGGGGTGACACTTCCACAAACAGGTGACGCCAGTAAGGAATACAATAACATACAATCTCAAAGAAAAGTGTAGGAACTGACAATTAAACCCTGCAGTGCCCTCTACTGGCAGGTGTACCGATAGAAGTGGCTCTTCTTGTCTCTAATCAGCAGAGGGACTACTTTACTATCAAAATTACTTTAAATATATCTGTACTAATTTTGCAGGTTTTTTCTATCTTTAAAAGGTACGTAAAAATACTACATGTAACCCATTTTCTAAGCGCCAATAATATACCCTCCAGGGTGGGCGAATGGGCTACCCACCCTTCCAGGGGCTATAAGACCCTCTGCCTGCAGCGATAGGCCTCATTACACCCCTGGGTGAGTGGGTATAGCCCAATACCGCCCACCCTGTTGGGTATTATTGCTTGCTTATAACACACCATGTTATGAATCATTGCTTAACTACAGTAGGGATGATAATGGGTGCAATGGTTAGAGCACTAAACTTTCAAACTGGAAAGCACAGGTTTCAACCCCACCATAGTTACTGTCTCACAGTGTTACCTTGAGTAAGTCACTTAACTTTCCTGCATATCAGTCCCCACAGCTGCAATATTGGGGAGAATCAGGCCCTTCCCCCACTGAAAATGAGGTGTTGCATATCAGTGGTGCTAGGCCATCCCAGATCAATAAATTGTGAAACAAAAAAACATCTCTCTCTCTCTCTCTCTACATCTATAAATTGCAAAAAACTTCATAAATGCATCAGTTAGAGTTAAAGTGTCAAAAGCAGGGAAATGTGATGTTAGAGTTTCCAATCCTAACACCCCACCTCCACCCTGCTCAGATGAAGAGGAATTGGGGGTGGCATTGGCATCTCCAGCCCTAATGCTCACCACATTCCGTTAGAAAATATGCTGGGTGGCCACAGCATAGGAGATGGGGTGAGCATTAGGGCTGGAGATGCCAATGTCACCCCCGATCCCTCTTCATCTGTGCAGGGTAGGGGTGGGGTGTTAGGGTTGGAAACCCTAATGCCACATTTCCCTACTTTTGACACTTTAACCCTAAATGATGCATTAACATAGTTTTTTGCAATTTATTTCCTTTCTTTTTTTAGATAGCCCATGTTGAAAATTTGATGGAAACTTCACAATGGATGCTTGTAATGCAGTCATTTTTTGGAATTTTTGTTCACTAGATTTTCAACATGGACTTTTTTGGACCTCACCTCATGAACACTGGCACTGTCATTTTGTTAAACAGTCCTGAAAGGTGATTCCGCGCAGCGACTGCAAAATCACCTTTTTGGACTAACAAAATGACAGTGCCACTGTTTATTAGGTGGGATCCCAAGAACCCCATGTTGAAAATGTGGTGCAGAAATGTAAAAAAATGGTTGAGATATCAGCATAAGTTGAAAACCCCATTGATATAGTCGTATACGGCATTACCTGGATTCCTTAGTTCACAGTTCAGCTTTGAAGACTGCAGATGTGTCCCGGTCCACAGAAGATTGCAGCTGCCAACCTCGGTAGGTAAGTATGGGGTAAGTGGGCACGGGAAGGTGGGTGTGCAGAGGAAGGGTCAGGATGGGGAGGGGGTACAGGGAGACGAAGAGGGACCATTTTCTTTTTTACAGGCTGTAAGAAAAATAAAAAAGATGTTGGGGGACTGTTTTCTTTATTACAGGAACTCATTGTTTGGGAACACTGGGAGTGGGCTCCTCAGTTTCCCACAGTAGTGGGGGGTTTACAAATAACTGAGGACACTGGGAGTGGGCTCTCCTGTGTCCCACAGTGACAGTGCTAGGGGGTGCTAGCGCCAACATGGGGATTGGGCACCCCATGTCTGCAAAAACTTTAAATAAATAAAAATATTGGGACACTGGGAGTGGGTTCCCCAGTGTCCCACAGTGGTAGGGAGGGGTGGGTTCTACAACTGACTTGGGGATTGGTCATCCTGATACTGGCAATTTTTTTTTAAATAGTGGAAAGTAAACAGAGGGTGGCAAAAAAGGATTCCTTTTTGCCTCTTGCGAAATTCCAGCTGGCGAAAAAGGAAGTTTGCAAGTAGTGAAAAAGGAATCTAAACTAGTAATAAAACACCCTCGGAGGCTGCACTGCATGCGGCAACTTAGGAGTGCATTTAAGGGAATCCTGATGAGCAAGATACATGCCTTGGTGTATCTTGATGTCTTCGTTTTTGTGGGTTGTCAATTGTAAAAAAAAAGGAAAACAAGATGGCGGCTCATAACAAAGGATTTTTTTCTCAAGAAGAGGGATTCCAAATCTCGTGAAGATGGAATGCTCTTCCAAGACTAAATCCTTCTTTGTGAGATGAAATCCCCCTTTGTGAGAAACACCTCTATCCAAGAAATGGAATGTTCAGCAAAGTCTCATAGAATATAATGGGAACTAAAAAATGTAATAACTTTGCAACTGATCAATGGATTTGCATAAAGTTTCACTGCCTGTTCTTCTACCAAAGTTCTGTATACCGTGTAAAGATCAGGCAGTAATTCTACACCGTATGGCAGTAAGGCAATGAGGAAAAAACTGCAAAACCGGGTGGATTTTTTTTACTTTTTTTTCACTATCTGGATCTCAGAATCCGCACATCTGACCAGAACAAAACTTGCCACATCAAGAAATATATCCCACAGGACGGCGAATTCCAAATTTCATATAAATCCATTAAATGGTTGCAAAGTTATTAAAGTGCACAATTTCAGGTTTAACAGAGAAAGTGCTGCTCAACCCTAACTATACAGGCATGACCACGCCTGTACAGTATACATATATCTATCAATAGATAGATAGATAGATAGATAGATAGATAGATAGATAGATAGATAGATAGATAGATAGATAGATAAAATTGCAAAAACTTTGTTAATGCTCCAGTTAGGGTCAAAGCAACACAAGTAGGGAAATGAGGAGTTAGAGTTTCCCTAACACCCCACCCTCCCAAACCAAGCAGGAGAGCAGGTGTGGGGTGTTCCTTGGGCTTCACAAGCCTAATGCTCACCCCATTCCATCTGTAAATGAGGTCAGATGTGTAGACTTTATGAGAATGGGGTTAGCATTAGGCTGGAGAAGCGCGAGGCATGCTCCACTCCAGCTCTACTGCCTGGTAAGGGAGAGTGGGGTGTTAGGGAAACCCTAATGCCTAATTTCACAACTTTTATCACTTTGACCCTAACTGGAGTATTAACAAAGTTTTTTGCAACTTATTTCCTTACTTTTTGAGATAGTATAATAGTATTCTTATTTTACTGTGGGAGCGTGGGGTCTTTCTGACACCACACTCCCATCCCTCCGTAAATGTGTATATGTATGCAGCTGTGGAAGTGCAGGACCCTTATAGGACAATAGTGACCAAACTGTCAACATAGCCATCTTATTACCCCACCTCATGTACCCAGTACAGAACATTTTCTAATCCCTGCCAAAACATAATTCTGTGCAACTGCAATGCCATTCCATTCCACAGGGGCAAAAACATGTTTTAGGCAGAATTTGAAAATGACAACTGTGACATACATGAAGTGGGGTAATAAGAAGGCTATGTTGAAAATCTGGGGTAAAAATATTTAACATTTCTGAAGTTACAAGCAAGCACAGAGAAATTGCAGTGAATGGTCATAACTTTAACAATTGTTAATATTTTGACCCCAAATTTTCAACATAGTCTTATTATGACCTCCACCTCATAAACCCATAGGTGAAAAATTTCAAATCTGTGCCAAAATGCTATTTTGCACCACAGGTGCAAAAACATGTTTTGGACAGGATGTGAAAAATTACAGCTATACAGTTCATGAGGTGGTGTGAAAGAATGGCTATGTTTAAATTTTGGACTCAGAATATTGAAAATTGCCGAAGTTATGCGTGTGCATAGGAAAATTTCAATGAACACTCATAACTTGGCCATTTTTTGGAATTTTTTCACCAGATTATTAACATGGCCTTTTTGGGACCCCACCTCATGAATGCTTGTGGTGAAATTTTGTTATTTGATCCAAAAGGTGATTTTGAGCAGCAACCGCAAAATCATCTTCCAGGCCCAGTTAACAAAATGACAGTACCAGTGTTCATGAGGTGGGGTCCCAAAAAGGCCAGGTTAAAAATTTGGTAAACAAATTCCTAATTCCTATTAGTGGCAAAGTTATGAACATATGTTCAAAACACCATTGAAATGCAGCACTTACCTTTATTCCTTAGTTTGCAGCTCGACCTTGAAGAGTGCAGACATGTCTTGGTCCACAGAAGATGACAGAATTCAACCTCCAGTGGTAAGTATAGGGTAAAGATGGGATGTGGGGGAGGTAGGTGCTCAATGGGAAGGTTGGGATGGGGAGAGGGGTCAACGGTGCTGATGAGGGACAGTTTTCTTTTTTCAGGTTAAAAAATAAAAAGACATTGGATAACTGTTTTCTTTTTACAGGATTAAATAAAGAAATATTTTGGGACACTGGGGGTGTGCTCCCCAGTGTCCCACACTGCTGGGGGAATCTAAATGCCAACACTGGGATTGGGCCCCCTGATGTTGGCTAATTAGTAAAACAACAGGCGGGGGGGACATCTGACACCTGGGGTGGACATCCCAGTATCAGAATATATAAATAAATAAACATGGGACTAGGGGACAGTGATTGGAGGGGGTGCCACTAGACACCAAAGAATATATTGGGACAGTGATCAGAGAGTGAGGGGTGCCACTAGGCACCAGGGAAAATGAGGGCTCACAACTCACACCTCACACTGCAGCAGGCAGCAGGAGTTCAGCTGCAGCAGCAGAACTAAATAAAATCTGCTGTTCTCATACAGAGAACGCAGTGAAAGGCTCCTCTCACTATGCTGGGCAACCAGGATTTGGGGTCCCCAGAAAAAGTATTTCTGGTCCAAATTGTGAAAAACAAACACCAGAATCTAGCTAAACAGGGCCAATTTAGCTAGGTTTTGGTGTTTGATTTGTCATTATAGATCGAGGGAGCGCTCCCGTCCCCTGCACATGAGACACTCTTATTCTGTGAAGAGTCTCTCAAGCACAGATGCTCTAGAACTGACACATTCGGGGACAGCTTTTTTTTAAAGTAACATCGATCTATAATATATTTATATGTCCCCTGTCACCACTCGTCGCAGGATGAGTGGTTTCACTTGACTTCTGCTAATGCCAGAGAACAGAACACATGTGAAACCAATCTTATCCCACAACAAGTGGATCCGGGGGACATATAAATATATAAACAACAACATTTCTATGTATTTGTTACAGATGAGTTTTAGTTTGTGGGAAAAAAGAAACAAGATGGCGGCTGGTAGAAAGGATTTTTCTCTCACAAAAAATGATTTTTTTCTCACAAGAAAGGAAAGGGTCTCACGAGAAAAAAATCCTTTTTCACCAGATTAATCCTTTGTTGAACTTTATACCTCTATTCTGTACACTGAACTTACCATTGAAAACAATGGGAACTTAAAAATTGAATCACTTTGCAACAGATTAATATTTTTTCACCAAACAAATGCATGGTCGTTCTGTTACCCATGCTGCATCTTTAAGGGTTTTGCACTATCTGGATCTCAGAATCTGTATATCCAACCAGAGCAAAACTTGCCACATCAAGAGATCTACCCCACAGAACAGCACATACCAAATTTTGTGCAAATCCATTGATAGGTTGCAAAGTTATTAAAGTGCAAAATTTGAGGTTAAATATTAAACATGCTACTCAACTCTAACTATATATTGGATAGATATATATACATTGCAAAAAAACTTTGTTAATACATCAGTTAGGGTTGAAGTGACAAAAGTAGGGAAATGAGACATTAGGGTTGAAACCCTAACCTCTCCCACCCTACTGCTCCACCCCCAACCACCACAGACCAACATGCAATGGGGTGTGCCTTGGCGTCATCAGCCCTAACTCTCACCCCATTCCATGTGTAAGATAGCTGACATAGTACAGTATAGGAGAATGGGGGGTGAGAGTTAGGCCCAATGACCCAAAGGCACACCCCATTGCCTGTTGGTCTGTGGATGGTAGGGGTGGGGTGGTAGGGTAAACAGGGTTAGGGTCTCTACCCTAATGCCTCATTTACCCACTTTTGTCACTTCAACCTTAACTGATGCATTAACAATATTTTTTGCAATGAATTTCCTTACTTTTTGAGAAAGTGTAATCTTACCATTATATGGTTTTGGAAGCACAGGGCCCTAAAATTGCACAGACATTGCAATGAGCTGTCATCTCCCTGTGGGAGTGCAGGGCTCTCTGGGCCCTGCACTCCCAGTATTGTATAATAGATGGTCCAGTAGTCCCATTACTGCATAATGGTATCCATACGTGGGAGCATAGAGCGGAGGCCTACACACATTCCCAGTAACCCCTGTGCTGCAAATAGCACAATACATCATTAACTGTACTAACCTTGTAAAAAATTCCACTGCAGTTGTAATGATGGACTGGCAACCTGCAAAGGTGTACTAAGCAGCGCTTAGTGAAAAATCCATATCTGGAAACATTTTTGAGTTATAGCCACCGAAAGGCATTGCGTTCACCACAATGTAATCCTATGGTAAATTTCTCAACTACAGACTGCCATAACTATGGAACTGCTGCACATTTTTACACCAAACTAGCATAAGTCACATCTGTGGGACAACACCTGTGCACCCTGCAAAGTTCAAGCCCAAAGTACCCCCGAAAGAACCGCTGTCCCCCATTTCTCACTGCCAACCACAACCCCCTCGAGCAAGTTAGTAACTTTAAATACCTTGGGATCACTCTAGACCCGGCCCTCAACTATAAACAACACATTCTCCTCCTTGCCTCGGCCCTAAACTCGAGATTAGGAGTGCTACCCAGGTACAAACATTGCCTCACCCCAGAGGCCCTACGGCTCACCGTCAATTCCTCCATCCTCGCCATCCTTGACTATGGTATTACCATATACAATGCTGCCCCCACCTCTGCGCTAAACAGACTCCACCTTGTACTCAACAAAGCCTGCCATCTCATCCTAGGCTGTGATCACCTCACCCACACCTGTACTCTCTACAACTCCTCAAAATGGCTAAACCTAGATAGCAGAATCTGGTATCATACATGCCTAATGACAAAGAAGATACTCTTAGGTCTTGCCCCCTTCCTCTCTATCTTCTATTATTCACCCAGCAGCCCCAGCCAGACCCACACGAAACTCAAACAAGCCGCTTCTATGGGTACCCCGCCCTCATACCACCCAACTTCAAAGGACTTTCAGCTACCAAGCCTCTAATTGGACTAACTCTCTCCCCATCCAAATAGCCAATGAAACAAGGCTAGGTCCTTTTAAAGCTAGACTAAGGGAACTCCTCCAAGGCTCTAACGTATGTGATTGCCCTTCTGTCCTATTAGCACCCATAACTTTCTCTGTTTCTGGTGCAAAATCTCTCCTATCTCACTATCTGACTATCAGCCAGTTACAGTCTTTTCTGCAACCAAGTGGCTGTACTTAAATGTGACTCAATTACTGTACTGACCTAGGCCTCCTCCTGATCTACCCTTGACTGCCATGTAATGCAATGTAATGTAATTCTTCATTATGTACTATACTGTACTGTCATCTCTGATAGCAGATGTTTGCTCTGTACCTTAATGTATGACATGGAACCTTTGTAAATGAGTCTCTGACTCAAAGGTCTTTCTGAATATTTACCAATAAACAATAGACCAAAAGGCCTTTTTCTGCTGGCTTCTTCATATGTTCATATGTTCGCACTGATATCCATGATGCTTTACAGTAGATATGGAGCTTTAAACGGAATGCATGTGGTAAAGAGAGAGAGAAAGAGAGAGAGGGAAGGAGAGGAACACACAGATATGAAACTGGGGGGATAGATCTATAGAATAATGCATGGGGTAGTGTGTGTAATGGGAATTGTATATACCCAAAGGTGTCAAGTGAGATAACAATAATCTGCAACTAGGGTGGGAGGGTATTGTGCTATACCAGACTGCCCAGGGGGCCTATTGAAGGTCTGGTATAGCACAATACCGCCTACCCTGGAGGGTATTATTGCACTTGGAAAATGGGCACTGTAAAAGAAAATAAGTTTAATAAAAAATGTTAATAAAAAATTAATTTAAAATAAGATTTGTAATAAAATATTTCCTCCGCCTACTTTACAATGAGGCCTTTAGTCCTAGTAGAGACTCTGCAGTTGCCACCTCCACAGTAGGCTGTTACTTCACTGCCCCCCCCCCCGACACACACTATCTCCACTTTTCTTTTGTTTCATTATTGATGCTTTTTTGACTTTTCTTTTAATACTGGGGCAGGAAATGTTGTAGTTGCAGTGAGAAGGAGGAGAAAGTGTGGTCCAACCTGCCTGCCTACATGCCTATTAATAGACAGACCGAGTGCTTGGCCCTTGGCCAATCCTACAATCGTGAGCCTTTTTTTTATTATTTTGTAGGCTTTAATAGCACTACAGGGAAAGGTATTTGCTTGATTTTCTTTTAAATGAAGCAATGCATAGGTAACAGTGAACACACAGGGAAGCCAATCTGGTGACAGGGTGGCAGCGGGCACAATTGCTGGGCTATGTATTGTGTTAGGAGCAGAATTAAAAAAAAAAAAGGCAGTTCGTTGTTTTTTACTCCCCATTAGTAGCAAGGAGAGAGGTGTATGAATGGGATTGCTCAAAAATGGAGCTGAGGAGAACCAGAGTTAGTGGCAGGGCGGGCTCTACTCACTTAGACAATGGGCTGGCATCTGCAGAAGCGGGCACGGGATCGTAATCAGGACAGCACTGTTGGAAGTGAGCGTGGCTAGGAGAAATTATGAGACGTGTGTCTCCCAACCGCAAAAATAAAAACTGCAGTGCTTTTTTTAATTTTTTTTCTTCATGTCACAATATTACTTGAACTCAGACAGACAGACAGACAGATGGGGAGGGGGGGCAGAGGCTGGCAAGCTGCTAACTCGCTCGCTAAGCGAGACAGAAAAAACGGTGGTTATTCAGTTTAGAAATTCGGGGTGCCCAATGATAGTCTAAGTAATGGGGCACCCCAAATTGGACCTTGTTTTTCACTGGGCTCTGTTGCCTGATAGACCGCAGCTCTGGCTAGGGCACTAGTCAATCAGAAGGGAGGATTTTAGAGGCCCATTTTCCAGTGCTACATAAACTCTAAAAGGGAAGCTTCAATCATAACACCTGAGTGTGTGTTTAAAATTATTTTCCACACCACCCCATGTCTTATTTTATATAATTATTTACTATTAATTTTTTCTTCACTCCTCTCCCTCTCTCCCCACTCATTTACCAGATTGTTCTCTCCCTTCCACCACCATTTACCAGTATGTGGGTCTCATTTAGTGAGGGCATCTGTTTATTTAGTGTAATGAATGGGTGCTGGAGTGAGACAGAGGCTGCCTGACAATGCTGGGAACCCGAGTGTGTACAGTAACATAGGCTATGGCAAGACCACAATTGCATGATGGTCTTGCTGATGATACACTGCCATCTGCGATAGCGAGATTCATAAATGTACCACTGCTGTGTGTATCCATGACTGAGCTGAGTGTGTGTGCCAAGGGAAGCCCTGTGAATATCAGTGAAAGCATGCTGGGGCTGGTGAGAGTTGGGGCTGGCAGTATAGGCTAGAGGTTAGAGTAATGAACTGTGCATGAGCTTGGTACATCCAACAGACAGACTTGGGTTTGATTCCCACAACCTCCACTTGCATACTGTGTGACTCTGAGCAAGTCACTTAATCTCCCCAATGCTCCAGGGTCCCCCTGAAAAAAGGCACCTGTGCCTAGTGGGCCTTACCTGGTTACCAAAAAAAAAAGGCAGCCCTCAAATGACAAGGTTAGAAATATTTTTTACTGAGCTGTTTTCTAGTTTTCTGTCAGAGTGCTGTTTTAATCGAAAACGAATGCCACTACCTTCAGACAGCTGACTTGATTGTTCGTGAGCATGATTCCCATTATAGCCAGGTGGTTATAATGGAAAATAATAGTTAGCTTGGCCCATAGGAAAAAAACTGATGGACAGCTATTTTATACAGTAGATAGAAGTTTGTGAAGCAGCACGACTAATAATGGTTCTAAGTATCATTTGTTGCAGTGTATTTTGGCTTAGAAAATAGATCAGAACTGACCCACAAAGCACAACTACAAATGAAACAACAAGCTCTAAAAAACAAGGAAGGTACTATACCCTAATCAAGCCTAGCCATGGAAATATGTTGCAAAATATAATTCCTAATTGGGGCTTTCAAAAATGTCATGCCCTGATCCATAATGTTGGATAGGTAAGCTCTTCTCCCTTGGCTTAGTAAACATCATGTTACATCAGAACATTCATATTTCCCTTAAGAAATACATTCTAGAAGTAGCAGCTGTTCAAAAGTTTAAAACTGTGCTGTGAATAACTTATGGAGACTTATTTGCACTCCTCCTCTCCCTGACTTCAGACATTTTGTGGCATATTAAATAATCCGTTATTTAGTGTAGCACATTTCTTCTGTAAGTTTTTTTTTTGTTTGTTTTTTGTTATTTTATGTATCATACCTGTGGTAGATATCACTAAAATGTCACCAAGAACTCACTGTTCAAAGAGGGGAAAAAAAAACAGAAGTGGGATAAGGTCATAGCCTGAAGCCTTACCACCTTGGAACTTGATCCTTTCAGATCTCAGAAGGTAAGCAGGGTTGGGCCTGGTCAGTAAAAGGATGAAAGACCTCCAGGGAACACCAGTGCTGCAGGAAGTGGTGTGGGTAGCTATGTATGGGGCATTTCCCCCTTGGTTATTGGAAACCATACTGATGCAAAGTAAACAAGACCAAAGTTCTGTCTGACTGTTCTGCCTGTTGTTCAAGTGGACATTAAGGATCCCATGACATTTCTGCAAAAAAGTAAGAGAATTTCCCCAGTGTATTGGACAAAGTTTCTCCTCTCACTAAAACCACCAATGGCTTAGCCTAGTTCAGTATCAGTTGGTTTGCATCTATACTTCCCTCCCGCAGGATAAGGCTGAAAACAAGAACTATTTCCTAACCCTCCTTTCCTGCTCAGCAAAAACAAACTATTTAACTATTTATCTAACTAATGCTTAAGTCTAGATCACATGATTAGTCTACATGATAGCTGTCCCATCAGCCTCTGCATTCTTGATATGGGTACTTCAGGAAAGATAAAATGACTGCATAAATAAAATGTCTGATGCCCTCTAACAAAGGACAATGCAGATGAAGCTGCAATGCTTTTATTCATTCTGCAGCCCAGGTCTCTCATTTGCATATGTTTCTTATTTTCTTTTTGCACTGATACCAGCAGAAACATAAGGAAATTAAAGATTGTTGACAGGGACCCATTGGTGTGCACCGATGTGTCACACATCAACAGTAAACACATGTCAGAAATACTAATTGCCTGGGGTCCATCCAGTATTGCTTTACATACACATTCTAGTCACTAATGAAAATGCAAATTATTTTGCTGTTTAAGTAGCATGAAGCAACGCAGCACAGTGGTTTGCACAGGTGCTATTTAGGGATCCCTTGGCAATAATTTTAATGCAACCTAAATGATTTGTGAGTTTGGATTTATCATTCTTCTTTTCTGTCAATAGTAGAATTAGAGACTTGTGTGTCTATTTATAATGCTTTGGGAATGAGGCTTGATGGTTTGGAAAGATGCACAAAAACTAACACCTAGTGAAAATAATACAAAGTGAGAAAGATAATATAAGCAATAACCTATGACACTACTACATGGGCTTGTGTACAATTTATGCATGCTTTCAGTGTGTTGTGAGGCATAAGGCTGAAGACCAAGTATCTTCAACCACCTAAGAAGTGCATGAATTCTACAGAACCCAGTGCTCTGTAAAGATTTTTTTACACTTATAAGATGGTTTTACTATTTACAAAACAATGGAAAAAAAGTAAAATATGAACGATGCAGTAATGTAAAATTAATGCCCTGTTATGTGGCCAGTTTTAACCAATGAGAATGCTTGTTTAAGTTAAGCCCCATTATAAAATTATTTAGATAAAAACAGCAATATGATTGCTAAAGATTGGTCAAACTGTAATGTATTAAAGAGCTAATATATTGCCAGGAATCAATCACTGCTTATATCTGAAGTATTTTTATTTCTTTTCTGTTTTGCAAATGTGGGGATTTTCTACCTGACTGTACTAGGTGTGATGTGTGGAACAGCACTCTACCTGGGGGGCTGACATAGTCCATTCTATTCCTCCCTGTACATTATCAACATTGTGACCACGCTGACTGTGACATCACCAGTAACCAAAAAGAGACAATCTCCTGCTACTTGAATGGTAAAATGTGAGACATGTTACCAATCCGGCAGCAGGGCTTGTGATGCAACAGCGGCTGTGATCACATGCTGATGATGCAGTGGGAGGAAATTAACTAAATATATCTGCTTCCAGGTAAAGCCCTCTTCATATCATACACCATACCATCAGGTAGAAAACCATCTAATGAGGATATAGAAAAAGTAAAACACTTCAGAAATAAAAAAAATAAGGGATTACTTTTAAAAATTACTGACATTTTCTGTCTGCTATGTTGTGGTGCTAATAGCTCTTTAGTTTTTCATTACTGTGTAGTTCAGACATTGTAAGACCATTTTATACAGTATGTGTAACAATACACACATGGAAACACATTAATGTTATAAACTACTGTACTTTCCAGGTGCTGGAAGGCATTCTGCTCTGCCTCATGCCTGACAACTAAAGCAAGTCATTTGGTAATTTAGCAACACTACACATCTTGTTGTGATTGCTGACAGATAAGAAATAAAGAATGAAAGAAAGAAAGAAAGAAAGAGAAAACTTTATATATATATATATATATATATATATATATATATACGCTCCATTCTGGGGACTCAGAGTGCTGAACATTAATTTATTTTTAATTGCACAAAAACGCAACACAGTACGATCAAATTCCTGTGAAGTAGGCAACAACAGACTTAAAATCTATCATTTTAAAACAATAAATAATTCAGAAATCTATATTTATAGATTAAAAGCCTAGTTAAACAAAAATGTCTTTAAGCCCCTTTTAAAGGCTTCCACTGATGGTGCCTCCTGAAGATTGTTAAGTAATGAGTTCCACAGGGTAGGTGTGGCAACAGAAAATTCACGATCATCCGAATGCCGCAACCTAACCCTGGGAACTTCAATTAGGCAACCCTCATAGGATGGATGGATAGATAGATAGAGAGAGATAGACAGACAGACAGTCAATGTTTTCTTTTGGAACATTTTGAATTACAGCATCACTTCATTAGCTGTTGCAGAAGAGTTTCTGAATGCTAGACTCAAGAATCTCTTTTATATTTTGCCTGACTTCTTGTAATGGGTCAATTCCCATATTTTGTCTGTTGCTTGTTTTTGTTCATTTTGCATATCTGTGATACAGTATATGTTTATAAGTGCCAGCTTCTTGACCCCACTTGGGGAGTGCATCTGTTTAACAGCGACTTTTTTGGTATTTTGATGATTTGGGGAGGCAGTGGGCTGGAAAGGTTGTTAAACTGTGTACGGTCCTCTACCCTACTAGTGGTGGATACATTTCTGTAAACTTTATTAAATGTCTGAAAGAGTAAATGCCTGTTCTGGGGAGTGATCCTCACATCCCTGATCTCAAGAGAAGCAGCAAAAACTATTCTTACAGGAATGGTCTGACACCTGGCAACTTGGATTCAATGCCAAGAAATGCAAGGTGCTGTATTTCAGGGTAAAAAAATCCAAGAAGAAATTACCATCTGGGGGGAGTACAGCCAGCTGAGACTGAGGAGGAGCAAGATCTGGGGGTGCTCACTATGGGAGCAATGAACAACTCTGCACAGTATAGGAAGGCACTACCAGTGCCAACAAAATGTTGGTCTATATAGCAAACGGTATAACCTCAAGGTGTAGGGAAGTGATACTGCCATTGAATTGATCACTGGTCAGGCCCCACCTAGAGTACTGCATGCAGTACTGGCACCTGTACCTAAAGAGGGACATTAGATTACTGGAAGGGGTGCAACGCAGGGCAACTAAGATTATCCAGGGTCTGGGGGATTTGCCTTATGAAGGTAGACTGAGAGATCTGAACATGTGCTCACTAGAGGAGAGGATAGACAGGGGAGATATGATCGAGACCTTCAAGTGCATGAGAGAAATAAACAGAACAGACATGAAGGGACTGTTCAAGAGGAGGGGTGGGGAGGGACACTTGTGTCATGGTTTGAGACTGGAGGGTGAAAGGTTTAGGAAGAAAATGAGAATGCACTTTTTTACAGAGAGGGTACTGGCAGAGTGGAATATGCCACCAGCAGAGGTGGTGGCCTGTAAAATAGTGGGATGCTTCAAGAGAGGCTGAGACAGAGCAAAAAGGAGGCTCAAAAGGGGGAGCTAGGGAGGGAGGGGCAGCTGCAGAATAGGGTTGCTAGCTGCAAAACTGAGCATACTTGATACCCCAAATGGCCTTTTCTGCTGGTAGTTTTTGTATGTTCATATGTTCATTTGCTGAGTTGTAAGACTTGTGTTCTTATTCTTTGTATGCTGCAATCTCACCTTTTACCACTAGATGGCAGTCTGCATCGTCTGGTTTTTCATTTCATAGGTAGTACAGATTAGAAATATGGTGCAAGCTCCTGGCGCAGTAACAGAAGTCCAGCATTTTTATTAAAAAAAAAAAATCTATGTGGGGTGCAATGGGCTCTTCTGTTAACATGGATCCCTCTGAATACAAGAATGTCCTTGTTGTGTATGACTGCTCATACACAGTTTTCTATGTTGTGTCTGTGTATGTTTTGATACGTACATTCTTCAAGTAGAACTGTACAGAGTTTTGGATTGCTGTATTCCATGGCAAACATTCCAACTGCTGAACATGGGGAAAGAACAACAAAAAAAAATAGGGTGAGGAAGTGAGACAATAATGTAAAGAAAGAATGGTAAGAGAACACAGTTAATTTGGGCAGAGGCAGACCAAATCTACTTTATAAAGTCCTGACGTTTATAACAGCACATGCATTTGTCTCAGGGATGGGTGAACTTATTTAAAAGAAATGTACAGCACCACCACCACCACAACCTAGCATGTACAGCAGTTTGAACAAATTAACATTATAAATATCTGTATTCATTTGAAATGCAAATTAGGAAACTATTTTTTTTAAAACAAAATGTCTACCATGCAGAGTTTTTATTGTCTGTTATTAATTTTATCCTCCCTCCACACACACACACACATACCAGAATCTGAACTCATTTTTCATCTTCAGAGTTAAAATGGAAGCAAATTTCAATGCAAGGTCTTTATTTTGTCTTTATTTTATATGTTTTTAAAATGTCTTCTATTTTACTTATTTTAAGTTAGACATTTAATAGCAATTTTATAATTAAGCAATAATACACGACAGGGTGTGGTATATCATGAGATATCATCATGCCTCAGGTGCATTGTGAGGCATGAGACCACAGGCCAACTGTCTCATGCATCCGAGAAGTGACGATATCCCGTGATATACCACACCCTGGAGTGTATTATTGTGATTATAAAATGGCCCTAAAGTGTTAGTAAATGGCTGATCTTATTGATCAGTTTTGGACTGTGATGATATTGTGAGATATCATCATGGGTCAAAGTCTACTTCAGCCAGTCAGCTTCCAGGATTTATCATTGCCATTTTATAACTGCAATTAGACACTCCATGTTGGGCCATTATAGTGATACAGTTGTACTTCACAGGTGCATTAAACAACATGTTGTTTTGATGAGGCACACTAGGCTCAAGGCCTGTTTCCAAGGATGACCCAGGAGCACTAGGAGGGTTAAGTGACTTGCTCAGGGTCACACAGTATGTAAGTGGAGGTTGTGGGAATCAAACCCAGGTCTGCTGGATGTACCAAGCTCATTCACAGCTTGTTACTCTAACCTCTAGTCTGTACTGCCACTTGGCTACACTTTGTGCCTAACAAGGCACCTGAGGTGTGCAATTATGTAAGTTATAAGGCATGGCAGATGGGGATTATGCTATGTTAATGTACTGAGTGATGGGTTGGAGTCTCAAGCCCAAAGCATGAGGGACTTCAACCATCATGTGGTACACCTCATATAGCACATTCCCTCCTTTATCATGCCTTATTCCCCATATAAAATGTTTAGTGTTCATTTTTTTGCAGTAGTGTTGTCATTGGTGTTGCATCTTTAAATAGTTGCCTTTAGGTCATTAGCATAATTAGATGTGACAGGGGTTAGGTTGCAGCTGGTAAGCTGCACTAGTTGGATGCAGTTGCACTACAAGAGAGTGTTTTTTTGTTTGTTGTTTTTGCTTTAAATTGGTATTCCTACTTTTAACTTCCTGTGCTTTCCATGTGATCTGGTATCCTGTTTTTTCCATGTGATCTGAGTCAAACCTGATAGCCTAGGTTATTGATTAGATGTCATGTGACCTTATTCAGTTGCACTGCTGGGCAGCTGAGATTCAACAAAGAGTCTGAGCTACCCTTTGTTTATTTTTAGGTACAGCAGAATCAGCCACCATGCAATGCAGTAACTTGCAGTAAATTACATGTCACAAAATACTGCAGTAAAAAAGGGCTTAATTGCCATTGAATTACATTGTTTCCTGCAGCATATTGCAGCATTTTGTGATATACTGCAGCATTACTGCGTTGCGTCCTGGCTGGCGTTGCTGTAAGTGGATATCTTATTAGCTTTTAGAGCAATGTTTATAGATGTTTTGCTGATGGTTTGTTTTTTTATTTTATTTATTTATTATTGTCTAGGATTACAAATACCTTTGAGCCAGGGCTCTTTTACAAATGTTCCACATCATTTAGTCGGTTTAGTGATGTATGTATGCATGCTTCTGTTTTATAACATCATAGTTTTGCACTATACTTTATGCTTTTATTAGGTATGTAAGCAGCACTGAGGCTTCTGGGGTTGGATTATGAGTAGTAAGTACTGTATGTTTTTCAAAGTTTTGGATGGATTTCCTTATATGTTATGATTCTTGAGCCATGTTGTTATGAGGCGGGGGTGTTCTTGTTTTTTAATTTATATAATTTTTTTTTGATGTTGCCGGGTTGCTTAAGTTGCATTGTGACCTTTTTGACCCTGAGGATATGTAATTAGCATATTGATCTTTTTAACCCCAAATGGTTGTGCTCTTGATTAACACACCCCTATCATGTCTTCTGAGCAGGAGTAGATACTACGTTGACACAGTACCATGTGTCAGGGTCCTGAACAATGAGGAGTCAGAATTGACCAGACATTATTTTGTAACTGGCCTTACGCCCCTCCTGGGTTGAATTCCTAATTAGTTACCTTTTCCTTAAGAAGCTGTATTTTTAACACACACACATACAGACACACACACTTTCAATTAAAATAAGAAGCCACATGCATTACAGGATATCATATTATCTTATCAGGGCAACCTGTGTTGCTCTCTGAGCTGGCATATTCATCAAATTGTGCTCAGCATGGTACCCCTTGGAAATCACCTTTTTAGATGCTCTTAATCGGTGCTCAAACAGCACTTGACACAGGCTGTCAATTCAGTCTGTTGTGGTTCCTCTTGCCTCTGAACTTGCTTGACAGTTTCCTAAGAGTAGGAGACACACTGAACAATGCATAATTCATGTAACATTACCAGTTATGCCACTGCTGTCTGGCAGGTGCAATGGAAGATGAAATGAAGTCTACAGCAAAACCATAGAATTATTTCATCAAAAAGCAAACTTTAGGAAGTTCAGGGCACCATTTGCAATACAAGCACCTTCTCCCCACATCAAGGGCTTCTCCCACCTCCACCCCTATTTCAAAGCCACGGCACCCGCCCATATAATAACCTCTGTTTAACATTTAATACCAGAATAAGCCTCAGAATGCATTTTGAACCTCTCCAGCTTATAGGGGCCTAGACAGCTCCCAGACCCCCATTACATTTTTTTCAGCCTCCCACAAAAGAAATAGTGCACAACACCAATGCAACAAATACTATAGTGATGATTACCTCTTTACAGTATGTGTTCTGCTGAGGAGGGATTCTGATACACTACCTGTGCTTCATAAAAATCATTTGCAACTAATTTTCATTTTGTCCACAGCCTGATTCTCACTGTCTGATTAAATGTTTTGCATGCCCTTGGAAATCTGGTATGTTGGTACTAAAGCTTGTAGGAACCTGTGGCTATTACAACAAATGTTATAGCCTCGGTGCTACTAAATGCTCTCAAAGCCTGATTGTGCCTTTGGAACAACAATGGAAATCAAACCCAGTTCTAGTAGTAGTTGCTATTTTTGTCCTCCCCTTGTTCTCTGTTTTTTTTTTTATTTATTTTATTTAAAAGTTTCACCAGGAAAGGCATACTGAGCTGGGAGCTTGTTTCCAGATGCATCCTGGGGGAAGAGAAAATTGTACAAGTGGGGCTTTGGTAACATGAGAGCACAAATGCATAACATATTGGCAATCATTTATAGAGCAGAGTAGATTAACACAATCGCAAATACATTGGGGAGTAGTACAACATAGACTGAAAATGTGAGGACAGGGACACAGTCGCAATCCATTTACAGTGCAGACAAAAGCCACTAGAGTTAATATATAAACATGAGTCGGCAATCATTTACAGGGCAGCTGATTCAACTCAAGTTAATAAACATTTGAGAGGTGCAAGTAAAGTACATGATAACTAGAGTCAGAACATAAGTGCCTAATTGCAGTGGTCACCCACTTGGAAACAAGTCAGAGGACAGCAGGTGAGGGGAAATTAGGAGAAAATGCAGGCAGGGGAGATGAGTCCTCTGATGTGGGTTGAAAGGGTCCAGGGGAAGGGATTGGCATAAGGTAGGGGGGGAAGGAGTTCCAGATTTTAGGGAAGCAGTGGCTGAATGTGGCTTTGCTTATGGTTGTGGAGACCGAAGGGACTGTTAGGATACGAACAGTTGAGCTTCTGAGGGAATGGGAGTGTGGGGGAGGATGAGAAGGGAGGCAGAGAGGTTGGAGGATAGGGAATTGAACCAGAATTTGACCATGAACCTGGTGCAGTGGGCATGGTGTCTGTCTGCAAGAGAAGGAAAGGAGAGAGATTGGTAGAAGGAACAGTGATGAGTGCGAAGGGGACATTTGAGAGCATAGTGACATAAAGAGTTGAAAAGAGTGTCCAGTCTGCCAAGAGTTGTGACTGGGGCAGCACTGTAGACAATGTCATCATTGTCAAAGATTGGAAGGCTCATTCTCTGGATGATAGCATGGCATGCCGGTAGTGGGATTCAGTCGAGGTTCCTGTATAGCGCACCTAACTTGGGGTGCAGCTTTTTGACTATAGCATTCACATGGTTAGAGAAATTTAGATGCTGGTTGAGCCAGATACCTAGATACCTAAAGGTGGTAACATCCTCCAGAAGGGAGCCATCCAGGGTGCGGAAAGTAGGAAGGGAAGGGATCCTGGAGAGTCTCTGCCTTGTGCCAAAGGTCATGGAGATTGTCTTCTTGGCATTGAGAAAAAGCTGGTTATTGCACAGCCAGAGCAGAACTTGATCAAAGTCAAGCTGGAGTTTTTATACCACATCATCAATGGAGGGTCCTGCTGTGAAAAGAACCGTGTCATCCATGTACATGTGAATGGAAATGGATGAGCATGTGGTGGGGAGATCATTGAGGAAGGTGGGAAAAAGTAGAGGGCCTATCACAGATCCTTTTGGGACCCCAGTGGATACAGGCAGGGGAAGGGAGAGGGTGTCACTAATTTTGACAGCCTGGGACCTACCCATGAGGTTGGAGTGAAACCAGCCAATAGCTGAGTCATAGAAGCCTGCAGCCTGGAGTTTGGCTAATAACAGGTGGTGGGAGACAGTGTCAAATGTTTTGGCTAGATTGATGAAAATAGTAGAGGTGAAGAGGCCATGATCCATATCATTGTGGATGAATTCAGTGAGCCTGAGTAGGGAGGTAGAAGTGGATTGGTTTTTGCAGAAGCTAGACTGGTAGGAGGTGAAGAAGGAAGAAGAGCCCAGAAAGGGAGAGAGCTGTGATTAAGTAATTCATTCCTGTACTTTGGAGAGTATAGGGAGGAGAGATATGGGCCAGTAGTTGTTAGTGTCAGATGGGTCACCACCTTTTGGGAGAGGAATAACAGTGGTAGTCTTCCAGACAGGAGGGATGGAGGAACAAGAGAAAGAAAGGTTTAGGAGGTCAGCCGGGTGGGGGGGTGCTGCAGCAGAGAGATAGAGGAGCTTGCTATCCAGGCCATCTGGACTCTTACCCTTGGAAGGGTTGAGGGCAAGAAGGGCATTGGTGATGGTGGATGGAGTTACTGGAGAGAAGGAAAATGGGGGAAGGAAAGGTGAGAGGGGGGCAGAAGGGGGGAGGAGAGTAAAGAGGAAGCGTAGGTGGTAAAAAAGGAATTAAACTCCAAGATGACAGAGAAGGAATTTGAGATTAGGGTGTCACCCACTTTGAGGACTGGCAAGGGGGGTTGAGTAGGAGGGGAGAAGAGATTGTGGCCCACCTCCCAAAATTTGGACAGGTGACCAGTGTTGGCATTGAAGGTTGATGTAAAATATTTGGCTTTAACAAGCCTTACTGCCCTGGTACAGGTGTTGTAGAGGTAACGATACCTCTGTAAGGCCATGGGGGATGGGTTATGTTTATTTTCTGACAAGGCCATATTACGCGCTCACACGCAAGCTATAGGTCTGGCCGTGATCCAGGGGAGGTGGGTTCCCCTTACTCTTGTCCAGCGTTGGGTGGCATAGCAGTCCCATATTTTGAGGAATTTGGTTTTGAAGTAAGTTAGAACAGAGTCAGTGTATGAGGCCACTGAGATAGGGGACCAGTCAATGTGTCTTAGGTCACTGTGCAGGGGAGTGCTGCTAAGGAAATTGGTTCAGAAACACAGTCCTTGCCCTTGGTCTTTGGACTTCATCTGCTATGGCCTTTTGTCTACATACAATGTCATAATCTCTTGCTTGTGATGTCATAATCATTTCCATGGTATATTAGTGTAATTCATGGACAGGATTATGACAACACATGTAGACATGCCCAAGCTATCATTAGTAATAAAGAAAGAGAGGGAAATAATTACAGATACAATGTGAAACAGGAGTAGAACAGTGTGAATAATACAGTTTTCAAAGTCTTCCCAAGATGCCATAACCCTTTAAAAAGCCAGTTACTCCACCTGAAATTAACATTAAAGTAGCAAACTATAACTTTTTATAGTTGAAGTACATTTCTCTATTGCTATTTGGAAGATATTCTGCCTGACAGTACTAGGCGTGATATGTGGAACAGAACTACTGTACAGTTACAGTCTGATATATCTAACTGTAGACCCTTTTATACACTAGAAGCTGTTTTTTCCAACCACATGTGTCAGCCCTATGCCAGCAGTTACTCTGCAGTAATTACATTCTCCATTTTATGTACGATTCTTTTTTAACTCAGCATTATTCAATGAATAAGGCAGTAACAACAAGTGGCATAAGCATATAGAGCAACACTATCCAGACAGTTCAGGTAGATGTGCCGAGATGACAATGTTGCAGGTTTATCTCTGCAATATTTGTAAAATATCCTGTACATTACTGTATTTGCAATTTGGTATCAATCTTTAAATCAGCCCTTAAAACTCAAACCATGAAATAAACTGGCTATAACAGCACAAACTAAACTGGAACTATGTGGTGGTCTTTTTTTCAGAGCAATGGCATAGTTATCGTAATGTGTGCAAGTCTGAATGCTTTGTGTAGGTATAGCTACTTAGTCAATCTGGGGGGGGCCAAGGGCTTAGCAGTGCGAACTCAGCCAGGCTTTATAACCAAGAACTAAGAGGGATTATCAGCCCCACCATCCAGTCCCTCAACCCCATCTGATAGTGGTACCATCCCAGTTAACTGTCAGAGATCCCAGTTGGCCCATAGGGAGGTGTACTTTCCCACTGTCACTTTTAGTTCAGCTACTATTTGCTCCATGGTCTGCACATCCTGCACCCTTGGTTTCCATTCCCCTATCTCTGGGGGAGTTGTGGAGAGCCGATCTGAAGTAATACATTTGCAAACCACTATATACATGAGAGCATAACATTGCCTCCATTTTTGCAGACCCACTTCCTTCAAAAGGAACCCAGGCATCACTGATTTGTAATTATGAGGCAACTGCTTTGGCCAGACCTGGTCTAACTCTGTTTTAGCTTCCCTCCAGAAATCAATGAATCCCAGACATAGCCAGAAGATACGTAGATGGAATCCTACCCGGCCGCAATTCCTCCAGCAGAGGGGGGGAGTTCTGCCCCCTAAAACTGATGAGTTATAGTTGGAACATGGAAAAATCTAGCACATAATTTCTATCTATACTCCCTCCAATTAAGGGGGACCAAGAGCTTCCAGCTTTTCAACCAAAGATTCTCCCACTCGCCTCCATCTCCCAGTTTGCCTGGATCTTATCTGAGGGGGGGTTTCCTTCACTTTTAAAAAGATTTGATACAGGTGGGAAATTAGTTTACCTCCCTCCTTCAATTTTGCTGCACAGTAAAACAATTCTGCAATTTAATGAGCTCCCTGGTCAGGTTAGGCAGGCCCTGACCACTGTTAGTAAATAATGCTGTAGCTGAAGGACTCTATAAAAGTCAGTTCAACGTAGCCCAAAGGTCTGTTGGATATGTTCAAGTGATGCTAAGTGGTCATCCTGTAGTAAATGTTAGTAGTGGATCAGGGCCTTATGATCCCACATTTTGAAACCCATATAAACCCTGGATAGGAGAAACCTGGGATCCCCTATGATAATCATCAGGGGTCTTGGGGATTTTGGTGTGCCTGTAATCAGTAAGCTTTCTGGATAACTTAGTGGCTGTCTAGTCCAGGAGTTTTTAAGTTGTTTCCAGGTTTCTGAGGTAAATTTAATAAAGGGCAATGCATACAATCCTTTACTCTCTGTTTGCTTAAGCCAAGAAACCGCAGGGAGCAGCTGAGCTGTCATGTAATAAAACCAAAGATTGAGTAGTCCTACATCCCTGTCACAAGATTATTTCAGTAATTTTTGTGAGAATCCATGTCCATCCCATTCCACACAAATTTAATGTGGAGTACTTGTAGCCACCTGCAATATGCGTCAGGAATGGTGAAGAGGAAGACCTAAAATATAAATAGGAGCCTCAATATGACATTCATTTTTAAAATATTGATGCCTCCCGCCAGGGAAAAGGGCAGATTTGATCACCTATACATATTGGATGTGATGTCCTGTAACAGGGTATCATAATTCAAGTGAAAACTCTGATGAAGGGCCATGGTTACTTTCACCCTTAGATCTAGGACCTTGTCTTTAGCCCAAGTAATTGGAAAAGGCAGCTAAGAACTGCTCAGGGCAGTTTCCATTTAACGTCAAGGCCTCAGATTTTCCATAGTTAATTTTATACCCTAAAAATTCTCTATATGTTTCTAACAACCCACATAGCTGTGGAATAGAGCAGTCCTAGTCACCCAAATAAAACAAAGCATTGTCAGTGTACAACAGGATGTTATGCTCCCTGTTGGGACCCTGGATGTCTGTTATGTTTGGGTTATGGTGAACCGTCCTAGTAAGGGTTTCCATACATAAAGCGAAAAGGAGGGGAGAGAGGAGACACCCTTGCCTACTGCCCCTGTATGAGGAGAATCTCTGAGATTTAACACCATTTATCTTAACTACTGCTTCAGTGGAAGAATGTAAGGTAGTGATACTGCTCAAAAAAGTTTTCCCCAAATCCCACTGTTTTCAGAGTATAGTGTTGGTAGGCCCAGTCAACCCTGTAAAAGGTCTTCATATCCATTAAAAGTGCCAGTGAAAAGGACTTACATGTTGTTACTTCAATATGATATTAAGGAGACAACTAATGTCAGAAAGATGTCGTACTTTAATGAAACCAGTTTAGTCGGGGTGAACCAGGCCCCCCACCCACTCTTACAGTCTATTGGCCACTATGGCTGTAAAGAGTTTCTGGTTAACATTAAGGAGGGAAATAGATCTACAGGAGCTGCAGAGAACGGGACCTTTCCCCTGTTTTATGAATCATTGATCTCTGGCCTGGGACCATGGCCCTCTCTCCCTGCACCCCTTGACAAATGACCCTTAAGAGCAGCGTTAACTCATCCCTGGATTTTTTTGTAGTAAAAAGTTTTTATTAAATATTCCAAAGTAATTGTTAACAGTCCTTGACTTTATTTTATAGCTCAGCTGCTAAGCCACCAGGGCCAGGAGATTTTGTAGTTTTCAAATTCTGGATGACAATGTGTATCTCTCCCTGGATTATAGGACTATCTTTAGCTTCCTGAGCCTTTGCTAACAGGGTAAGGAGGTACAAATTATTAAAAAAAACTATCTTGCTTGGCTAATCTGTTCTGGAGCCCCCACAAGTCTATAACTTATAATAATCTGCAAACTTTTCTATGATATGCTGAGAATGTAAATCATATTGTGAGATGGTAAAAGACTTCTGTAATTAGAGCACTGCTCTGCTCGCTGCAGTCTTTTGAATTTGCCATGCTAACAGGCGGCCTGCTCTTTTACCAGCCTAATAAATGCATGATCTAGCATACCTAATTTCCTCTTCAATTGTATGTTCAAGCAAGTCTGTGAGCTTTTTCCTTAGTTGAGCCAGCTCCTTTTTATGCCTTTAATCTAGTAAGAGTTAATGTGCATACTCAATATCATATGCACATTATTCCAGCTCGAAGCACTGTTTCCCTCCCTCTTTAGTAAGATTAGAAGCATAAGAAATAATTTTTCCAGTGATAGTGGCCTTTTATCCCACCAGGCCCCTGTGGAAGTGCCTTCTACCTTATTATATGTTACATACTCTACAACTGCACTATCAGCCAAGGTCTGGAAGTCCTGCTTGTTCAACAAGGAGACATTTAGCCTCCAAACAAGGGTCTCGTTAAGCAACTTCACCTCATTTATGCACTATTCTAACTCCACACTGCGATGGATCATTACAAAAGTTAAAACTGTAAGTGAAGGCTGAGTACTTTTAAAACTCTAGGAGAACCTGTCAATATTCAAACCGTGGTGTGGTGGGGAAGGGTATACCATTAGGTGGGTGGCGCAATTAGGGTGCTGCATTTAGGGCAATGAGAAAAGGCTGTGAGTGACAGGGGCATGCTGGATTTCACAGCATCCTGCACACACAACGTTTTTGCTGCTTGAAGGACATGGACGAGATTATATTTAGTGTTGGGGGTGAGCAAACTCTTCTCCCCTGCCTTCTCTTGTCAGTGTAGCTGGGTTGTAGCAGAATGTATCGCTACAGTTATTGCGGGTGACATGTTTCTGGCACCCTCATTTACGGTGACCAGATTCATGTCGCAGCACAGTGGGTGAACTGTGGGGTAGAGGACCAAGAGGTGACAGGCCTGGTAGAATGCCACCAAGCTGAAGCAGCAGGTGGGGCTGTTTTGACATTTACAAGTTTGAGTGATGCGTTTTATCTGGGACAGGTGTACAGTAGGTTTATAACGAGTGTGTGACATGTTTCTAATGCATGTGGTAGGAGAAACAGTCCTCTATGCCTTCAGACCTCATCGTCTTTGTGATGACCTCACTGATTATGACATCACTAATGGCCAAGAGGCACAACTCATTTGCTGCCAGATTGGTCATTTGTGATATTTAAGCAATATACCATGACAGGGAGTGGGTATATTGGTGGATTTGCCACGCCTGCTGTGGTTCGGTCACAAGGCACAGCCGAGTGACTTAACCACACCAGAAGTGGTAAATCCATCCATGTACCCACTCCCTGTCATGGTATATTGTTATTATACAATGTTCAACTTGTTTTTTTGGTTTTATAGTGATATAAAACTTTTACAGTGGGTATACTGGAGGATTTATCACAGTCATGTGATGTGTTTTGACCAATGAGGTTACAGGATTTTCATACCCCATTGTATAATATTTGTTTGATCACAGTGCTGATGAGGCATGAGGGGAACTAGAAATAGATATGTCTGCAGCCAGGTTAGAGGTCGTTCTGTACATCACACCTTAGTACTATTAGGCTAAAAATCATCTATAACAAATACTTCCCAAGTAACCAGTAACTTCTGGCTAGGGGTAAGTCACTTTTGAATTTGCATTCCATAAGCACGCTGAAATTCAACGCTTTTGCCAAGGCCCAAGCTGGTCATAATGAACTTAGTTTCCCTTCCGCATTTGACATCAGGACACACTTTTTACAGAAAGCGTGTCCAAGTTGTTGACAAGCCACGTGGTTTGCAGCAGCCAGTCAGTAACACAGGGATCGAGAACTCCTCACTCTGCACACATCTCCATGTCATTTCCAGGCCTGTCTTTTAGGGAAAGGACCTGGCTACAGAAAGGAGCTCCTGTATTGTCAAAAAGAGAGACTTTTGATCAGAAAACTAGAAATCGTCAAAGAATCATGCATTATCATTCCAGTTAACTTATTCAGTACATTTAATTAAGCAAGAATTACCAAACAGCTGTTCATTTGCAGGGGATAAGTGACCAGTTGGAGGGGATTGTTGGCCCGAAGCACAGCCGAGAGTCAAGTCCCTCCACCCGGTTGTTAATCCCCAGAAAATGATGGCCTATGAGGTCATTAGTCTGATTTTAAGCCTAATCACACTAGTAAAGGGGAAGACTGTTTTGTTTTTTTAAAGTGCAAATGCAGGTGTGGCTCTAAGCTGTACCAGGCATATGTAAGGGATCAATGTTGGTACAGCAGCCAATCATAGTGTGCATTTGCCTTATGAATAATTACGTAGATTTATTACTAAAGTTTCAGGCAGGCATGCTAGCCCAATCTTGCTGCAGAGAAGAGGTGGAAAAGTGCACAATGTACAACTACCGTGCACTGGCAGCTGCATTTGCAAGACCTGTAGCAGGAGTAGTGCAGAGGGAATTTAGCAGACTGGAAAAGGTGCAGGAGGGATTTTTAAAGTAGTTATTTGACAAATATTTTTTTACTGAGTTCTGGGGTGTGAACTGTAAATCTTGTTTTATTTTATTTTCTTCTCCCTGAAGCAGGAGCAGGGCAGAGTGAATCTAGCAGACTGTAAAAGGTGCAGGGGGGATTTTGAAGGATTTATTTTACTTTTTTTACTCACTGGTGGTAGTGCAGCAGCAGGGCACAGAAATCCTTTTTTTTTTTTTTTTTCATTTTTTTGCTTGTGTGGATGAGCCAGCCAACCAGTCAGTGATTGAAAAGTAAACAAGGCTACTGTTTGAAACACAAGTTCTGTTTGTGGGGTGGGGTGTGTTCTGTCAGTGTGGGGGAGGGCATTGTAGCATTTGTGCTTCCCCATCACCTCCCATGTTGTACAGCACTGTGGCTTCTGCATGCATCAGGTGTTTATGGCACATGGGCATCTAAGAATCCTTTACAACTACTGTGAGTCATCACTGTTAGCATTCAGCGGTGACTGTGTCATGTCATCTTCTGTCATGCATGTTTTGTTGATGCATGCAGAAAACATGGAACAGAACAACAGGTGGAGAGAGGGATGCAGGGCAGAGGAAAGGAGCAGATACATGTTGCACCATGCAAGTTCCAGCAAGTACAAGTTCTGCAAGCAGTGGTGGGCTTGACGAAGCTGGTCATGATGGAACGGAGACTGGGAGTGAAACCATGGTCATGGGGTTCTCAGGACAAGGGCTAGGCGTATGATAGTGCAGCCAAAGAAACCATGGTTCATTAGTCTCCAGAAATTCACAGGTTCAAGTCCCTCTGCAGTGCAAGCCTCTTTCCCTGTCAATTATCCAGTGCATTTGGTGCTGACACCATCCTGAGCAATCCAGAAGCACATCAGGTTCCCTCTCTTTCTTCTTCAAATGCTTCTGGTTCCCCTTCTCAGGATACAAATGATCCATCCCAAAATATGAAATCTAGTCCTCACCCCCTAAAAAGTCATCTTGCATTCACTGCCCAATTCCTCAGAGTACCCCCCTCCCATACCCCCCCATCACTAACAGCTTCTGAAAATAGCGCATGAGGTAAGGAGTCAAGCATTAAGCCCAAATTATGAGTTCAATTCCATGATTCATGTTTTCCTGCACATAAATAATAACTAGTAATAATATAAAAAAATAATAAAGTGATATTAAATTAAATCATATGTTATATATCAGATTTTATTCTCCTCTCACATATCATATCTGCTGTTCTGCCTGCCCTGCACAGTGTCATCCATAAGTAGGAAGTCTAGCATACTAGAGTGACAGTAATTGGCGTACCCGCCCCAGTGGTACTGGCCTGTCTGTACTGTCAGACCACTTGCCACACCAAACAATCCCACACTTTATGCTTATGGTCGGGGTTCCTCCCCTGCTACAGTGCTCCCTGAGTATCCATGGCTGCTATGTGCTAGCGCAAAACCACAAAAACAGCACTATCAGTCCGAATCTGTAGTTACTTGCTGCATGCATATGTTATTGTGCAACATCAACAATAAGAAGAAAAATCAAGAGCAAACTTACAGAATACAGCCATGGCCCAAGCAAGATGCCAAGGTGCTCGCTGATTAGCCCTGACCAGTTTTGCGAATGCGTGCTTCCTCAGGGAGGCCAGTCTGTTGTGTAAACCTTATTTAAATACCGATGCCTTAAACAGATAGTGCTATCTGTGTATCAACCAACAGATGACAACAATAAAAGTACTAAAAGATTCACATCGGCTACAGTACTACAAATACAATGTGAGGCATTAAGATTTTATACTAGTACATATAATATGCTCAGCATTTTAATGCAGTCACTCTTAATTGTACTGAAATGCACATCAGATATCATCTGTAGTTACAGCAGCCATAACCCCCAAAAATACTCTTACTTTTTGGAGCAAGCTATAAGGAAGGCAAAACCGCACAATAATTTTGTCTATTACAATGCAAAATAAGCCAAAAATGGTTTGTCTAAACTGCTTTTTAAAGCTCTAAGTAAAATAAAGCCACTTGACTGTAGGAAGCAGTATAAGTACTCTATTTCTAGTAAGAAATCCTTTTCAATTCCCGGCCCGATGGGGCTGAGGGTTGAGGAGCTGGATGCCACACCTCACACCTCATGCCACACGGGTGACCCTGGTTCAGGAATAACGTCGGTCATCGGGTGCCAGCATGGGGGAGAGGGGTGGAGCAGGATTGAGTGCATAATGGCAACTCTCCTGTCCTGGGGTGGTTGTCACCCCCCCCATAGTTCTGCTGCCACCAGGTGGAGGTCCAGTGGCAGTGCAGGTGGGGGGGAAGGCTAGTCGGGTGGGCATCTCTGAACGTAGCACGTGTGTGCTTGTCCAGTACTGGGGACAGGAAAAAATGGGAAAAAAAACACGTAAAATACATAATGAAAAAAATTCTTTTCAACAATATGCCTTAATATACACTGATATAAAAGCAACAAGAGGAAAAATAGTGTACAGAATACTTGTACTGCTGTTGAGACTCCAGAAGTCATTTAGCAAACATGCCAGCACAGAGTCATACCACACATCCAGTCTCATCTGAGATAAACTGTCCAAAAGATGGTTATTCTCCTAACTGCTTAGTAGGTATGCCAAGACCCTGTACATCAGAACACACAAAGTGATGAGTTATACCAATTTCTTAAACAAAATAACAAAAAGCAATTGCATTAATGAGTACAGATAGCATGATCCACATATGAAAACAAAAAGCAAAGGGGAAATTGGGGGAGAGGGTGTTTGGGAAGGAGGTGTTAAAGGAATAATCCACAACAGGGTGTGTGTCATGCTGGGATAATGTCACGCCTGGGGTGATTAGGCATGAGGCCTAAGGCTGAGTGCAACTAATCACCCAAGAAGTGATGTTATCCCAGCATGACACACACCCTGGAGTACATTATTCCTATTATACAATGGCTCGTGAGTTGAAACAAATAAAAAAGATGGAAAAAGTACATTTAAAACTAGAATTTTTGCAGTTTTTTTTAATATGTAGGTTTACTTTAAAAAAAATAGTGCTGATTTATTGTTTTGGTCAGTGGGTGGAGCTGTAGCATTGTAATTGTAGCTTTGCACTGCTGAGTCCTTGCAGTAGACTGTGCCTTGTCGTTCTTTGTGGTATTTACCAGTATTGTTAAGCCACTTTGTTTTTTTCCTTCTGTGTTTAAATTTTTTGTTTAACTATCTCTGGTTCCAATGCTGTTTAAGCTGCTGCTTCCTGTAAGTTTGATTTCATTGCCCCACCCCACCCCCACTGCAGCTCTCACTTCTGTACCCCCATCACGGCCACCGTTGTCACACTGTCTGCTGTTGCAGAGTCATTCTCCAGTCTCCCCCCTTTCATTATTTGGTGGCTGCTTGTCCTGGCAGAGGTTTTACCGGGAGAGCTCTGAGAAGCTGGAAATGATGATCGGATAAGTAACGGACTGAAGTCATCAGCGCCACTCAGTAAGTTCTGGTTGCTGCACTCATGCATGGAAGTAACGTACAGAATGGCACACTACCGACAGTGAAGTCGGGAGTATCAGAGTGAGTTCTTTGTTTTAAAAAATACTTTCTTTTAAAAAAAATGACACCGAACAATATACTGTACTTTCTGGTTAAGATATGTGGTGACTGAGGAATGTAAAGGTCAGATATGGGGACTGCAGACATTGAGTGATCACGCTAAGTGTGGACACTTTTGATTGAAGTGGGGACCTTCATTGCTGCTGCTCATAGGGATGGCTGCAGAGTGGTCTTTTTTAAACATTGAGTGCGGTCGTAAGTGTACTGGGACTAGAGCCATGGGGCTGGAATTTCAAAGCCCTGAGGCAAGCTGCTACAATGGCAGCTTGCGCCGAGGGCGGTGTGCCCGGGACCCTGCATCTGATTTTACAAGGTCCTGGCACCTATGTCCAGTGGCTTACAGCAAAGGGGGTGCTGCACCTAACGTATGGCGCACCCACCCAGAATGCCGCAATGGCAGCTGGGAGTCTACAGCACCCATGGACTAGGGCTGGCAACTGGACACAGCCCCCCCAACACCACCCCGCCATTGGCACCTGTGCTGTAACACACACCGGTAGTACCGGTATGCTGGTGGGCTAGTGCCCCTCCCACAGGTAGTGCCCATCTTAGCACTCCCACCTCCCCTCCCGTACCCCAAATCAGCGACTGGCACAGCTCTCCATGTGCCACCTCGGCCAGCCACCGCATGGGCTGTCAGTGCGCATACTGTATACTGTATACTGTACACTCACTGACAGCTCATTTGGTATCCAGCCATGGTGGCATGTGGAAGGCTGTGCCAGTCACCAGTTAGGGGTACTGGAGGGGGGTGGGAGTGCTGAGATGAGTACTACTTGTGGGGGGAAGTTGGCAGGATGTACAGACATGGGAGTCGGGGATCATGACGGGGTGAGAGGGGGACCACTGGGCCACCAGGAATCACCCACCAGGGATGGATTGGGGTGGGCCACACAGTGGCATGTACAGAACAACTCCCCAGGAGCTGTCTAAGTACCATTAGACCAGCCCCTCGCTGGTCTAAGGATACATGGCACTTGGTTTCTGGGGGGGGTCTTTCAAAATCTGAATCCAAGGGCTGTGGCAGTCTGGGTCTGCCGCAAGCCCCCAGCGCCATGCTGTAGCCACTTTCATGGTGCAAGGCTGGCACTAGCACACTTTGGTGCAGGCAGCCTGCTGGGTGATGCAGGCTGCCTTTGAATTTCATACTTGGTGCAGCCCTTGGCGCAAGGTGCCCTTGCGTCAGACCAGTTGGACACAAGTACCTTGCATCAATCTAAGGCCTTTGAAAATCCGGCCTATGATGTTATGCTGGAATAACATCACAGGTCCAGCTCCAGTCTGAAAAATCAGGGACCAGCATTTTTTTCTTGCCATTGTGTAATGTTGGTTAGAAGTAGGGAAGGTTCAAAGTTTATTGAGAGACAATAGTGATTACATTAAGAACAACAGCGATAAAAGTTCACATATTTAAAATACAGTATATTCCAGGATAAAATAGTTCTATATTTTCAAGAAGAATCCCCTGAATGTAGAATCTTTAATAAAGTTTTAGTTTCCTAATATATTGGATCAATGTCAGGCAAATGTATCACAGACAGAGTAAATCATCTTAGTCACATATCCAAGATACATTAATAATAGTAATAATAAGCTTTATTTCTATGGCGCCTTTCAAAAACCAAGGCGTCTTACAAAATTTAAAAACACATCAAAAATTTCAACTATTAAAATATATAAAACAGCTAATAATAACAACAACAACAAAGAATTTATTGTATGGTTATAAACCTTCACAATCACAACCACAATTAAAATATAATTTACACATATATCTAAAAAAAGGGATAATATCCCATTTACAGTAACTCTTTATACAATATATTCATATCAAAAAAATCTATTTATACAGTACACACTAAATAGCAGCAATTTTGACAATCATATAAAGTACATAGTGTCAAGCAGAGAGGTAGGAGATTAAAGACATATAATCCAGTTAATCTATTGCACATCTTTTGTACTTTACTTTATATATAAATTCACCCATATACCTAATAATATTTCAAGTATACATAACACATCCATGCTTTCAGGTGATTCTAATTCTACTCTTAATTTTCTTGATACTCAATAAATAATTAGCTAGCCTTTCCACTGTCCAACTATCCTCTGTATGAAACAGAATACAAGTAAGGTATTTTTATCAACATTATATCTATTATTTAAATATGGACCTAACCAAAACATACGTTGACTATCATACCATCTACAAACCCATAAAACATGGTATAAATCCTCCTTATCCCCGCTGCCACATTCACATTCCTCGGAATAAATTCCCACTTTTTTATATCTATAGTCCATCACTTTACTAGGAAACTGTTCAAACTTATAAATCATAAAGTTAGAACGTGCTAAGGGAGTAGTCAGTATATCCAAATATTTTTTGTACCCATGTGTATAATTATTTGCTGCGAACCATTTAGAATAATGGGACTGCTTTATTTCCTCTAAGTCTTTCAATTTCCATTGGTTGCTAATTTTCTTTGTGATATATTTTTTATATTTAACACTAATATGAATACATTTTGCCACATAATTTTTTAAGTGTACTAAATTATATTTCCCTAAAATAGAAAAAACAGTATCCAACCAAGAATCAGAATAAAGTCCCCACTCGTGCTAATCCTTTTTTTCATCCAGACATTTCTTTGCAATTATATTTTCATTAAGTCCAGTCAATCTAATCCAGTAATTCACCTTTTTGGATTCAATTGCTGCATTAATATCTATAATATCCAACTCTGCATGTATATAAGAAGAAGGGCAAGAATAACCTAACCTTAACAGAGATCTTAAGGATTTATAAACAGGACTCATAAATTTATTAACTGCATTTACTTTCCAAATTTCACATCCATATAACAACTGGGATTCTGCCTTAGATTTTAGCACTCTTAACAATGGCCTTATCGTTAATCCCCCAAATTTACAGTTAAACCTATATAATCCTCCCACAATTTTTTTTAATTTCTCTTTAGCCCATTCCAAGTGAGAAGTCCACTTGCAATTTTGATGAATTACTCTTCCAAGATATACATAATTAGAAACTAATTCCACCTTATCTTGGCCAATATACCAACTACCATTGATACTTCTATTCTTCTTCTTTTCACCCAATAACATAATCTTTGTTTTATTCATGTTAATCTGCAATTTTAATTTCTCAGATTCCTTTAAAAGAAAATTTAATTTATTTTGTAAACCAAATTTTGTTAAAGACAGGACCAAAATATCATCGGCATATGCTAATAAAGGAACAGGAAAATTCCTAATTTTTGGGGAATCCATATCTATATCTACACTGTGTTTTAATATATTATCCAGTTATAATGTAAACAACAAAGGGGCGAGAATACAACCTTGCCTCACTCCACGGTTGCATTCAAAAATATTTGATAACTAGCCCCTAAGACCCAGTCTAATTTTAGCCCAGGTTTTAGTATATAAATGTGTTATTATATTTACTAGATTAGGGTCAATACCTCTATCTAATAAAATCTGCCATAATAAGCTTCTAGAGACACTATCAAAAGCATTACTATAGTCAATAAAACATAGATATATTCTTTGTCTCCTAATTTTCACATATTTTTCCATTAGATGATTCAAAACAAAAATATTATCCAATGTGGACATGCCACGCCTAAATCCAGTTTGATAGGGGGAAATACTCCCTATTTTTTCAACCTACTGCTGTAACCGACCCAATATTATCTTAGAAAAAATTTTAAGATTCACATCCAAAAGACTTATAGGTCTATACATTTTGGGATCATCTAATGGATCTTGTTTGTGTAATAGAATAATATTGGCCCCTTGCCAAGAAGCAGGGAATCTTTTAGAGGAAATACATTTATTATAAAATACTGTTAAATATTTACACCATAAATGGGACTCTGTTAGAAAAACTTCAGCTGGGATTCCATCTGGCCCAGCTGCTTTATGCTTTTTTAAAGTATACAATGCCAGATAAGTTTCATCTAGTGTAATTGGACACACATAAGAACACCCAGGACCATTTATTGGGGAATTGTCAGCCTCAATATCAAAATAAATCCCTTTAAAATAAGTTACCCATCTTTCCTCAGTAATAAAAGTATCAATATTAACTTTCTGCTGATCAAAACCCTTAGCCACTAATGACCAAAATGCTCTATTATCTCTACCCTGAATTGACGAAAACATTTTTTCCCACTTAGATGCAAAAAAGCCTCTTTTTTTGTTAGCAATTAGTTCCTTATACGCTCTCTTTTTATAGTTCAATAATTTAAGATTCACCTGAGTCTTTTTTTATTATACAGTCTACATAATTTCCTGATATCAGCCTTTGCTTTTTTACAATCCCCATCAAACCAGGTATCCATAACTGCAATTCTTCCTATTTTACTTGGTACTTCTAGTACAGATTTGATCTTATTTAGAAGAACATCTAGCTCTTCTGTAAGGTAAATAAGATCACATTTACTAATATGTTCATGGGGTAACTTAATATTGAGCCATGAATAATTGGTAACAGGTCATTATATGAACCCTGTTTCCATATAACCTTACTTGAGGCTCTAATTTCAGTAAATTGAAATGGCTGATGAACCAATCTATTCATCTGATCTAATTGAAATTCCATACCCAATGGATAATGGTCGCTTTCTGCTCTAATCAGTATCTCACATTTAGTCCAGTGATACATATCTCCAGACCAAAGAGCAAGATCAATTACTGAAGCTCTCCTCTGGGAAACATATGTAAAATTCCCCTCTTTATCTCCTTCTATCCTCCCATTTAGAGGGTACATATTATTTTCTTTCACTAACTCTATAACAGCTTTCCCATTATGGTTAACCACTTTATCTTTAGATTGTCTACAGGGTACTTTATCTAGGTAATTACATGCAGAAAATGTGTGATCTACTAGGCCATCAAACAGGCCAATGCGTGCATTTAAATCACCTAGTAAAAGTAGTTCTGCCTGTGGAAATATTTGCTGAACTTCTTTTAGCAGAGTAGATATTTCTTGCCATATGCCTACTGGAAAATAATCACAATTTTCTGGAGGTACATAACAATTCAATACGATCAATTCCCCTTGCTCTACATTTAACTAAAACTATCACATAATTTTCTGCAAGTTTCCAACATACAACCTTATCAAATACACCTATTTTAATTAAGGTGATAATTCCACCTGAAAATCTCCCTACTTTTTTACATTTCCTACCAGGAGCATGCAAGGCCTCATATCCATTAATAGCAATTTCTACATCTTTAGAGTGCCAAGTCTCCTGTAAACAGATTAGCTTATAATCCATTAAAAATTTAATACATTCAGCATCTGCCCATAAAGATTTCCAGCCGGCTATATTCCAAGTTATGAAACTGATTTTATAATGTAGCTCAGCTGACCCAGGAATATTCTTATTTACCTTAGGAGTTAGTCACTCATCATACCCTGCCAATATTTTAAATCTGTTTTCCAACGGGAGGACAGAAACTTCCTCATGTTCCCTCCCTCCATTAAAACCTGCATCAAGCACTGTAAAGTCTACCAAATGCAGACCTAAATAATCCAACTTCCTAGTTTGGTACAAGATTAAGTCTGCTAGCCTTTCATTTGGAACATAAATGTCAATCTGGCTTCCTTCATGTCTACATACAGCTTGTATACTATCAGGATATTCCACTGGGACCATCATAACATTTTTCAACAAGTTCTCAATTGCTATAGACAACCCTAAGTCTGTTTCTTAAAACATATGGTTCATCCCAAAAAGGGTTAAAATTCTCCCACTTACATCCTTTACACTTGGTTTGTTACATTTACTGATATTAAATATTTCTCTATTAGGGAAAAACAAGGATACTTCCTTATTACTTAACAAACCTCTGTTTATCCAAACATCGTTTGCTGTTCTTGGTGCATCAAAATAGATATCAATAATGGTAGCCTCCTCTAATATTAACCTCTTGATCTCAATTATATCAGCTTCTGTAAGTTCAATATCCAGTTCTTTATTCAAAAATGTAAGAATATGTAAGTCTAACATAGCCTCCCCAAGGGTACCCCAGTTAAATGGTCCATATAATCTAATTAGGGGCTTCTTCTCCACTAAAGCATGTATAACTGGGTTTTCCTTCAAATCTTGGGAATGTTCTCCATTTCTGTCCTCAATAATTTGTATTTTCCCAACATCTCCAATGTTCTCCTTGTCCTTGTCATTATCCTTACCCAATTGACCATTTGATTTTATATCACACCTTAACCCTTCCACTTCTTGTTCTAATTTTGCTAGTTCCAATTCCAGTTTAGATGGCACCTGTTGAGGCTGGAGAGTATAACATCCCACAATTATATTCTCTCCTTGTGTTACTATGCTACCTTTATTCTTCCCCGTTTTTTTCCTTCTCCTTCGAATTTTGTTTCTAGAGGTCTCCTTAGCTGTTAATTCAGGAAAATCAATTGTACTAAAATCAGGTCTCAAACCTAATGATCCTGGAGCTTCAATATCATCAGAGCACACCTCCAAAACAGACACGGTTTCCAACTTCTCTGTATTTAATATTATCTTCTCAAATTTTCCAGACAGATCAACAACTTTATCCATAATCTGTCTTAATTTCCCATCATTAACAACCAACTGTGCTTTTAGTTCTTCCAATAAGTCCTTATTAAGAACTAATTGCTCCATCAGGATCACAAAGGAATTCATTGAATTCCTTAAAAAGGTAATCAATTTATTGCTCAACCTAGCAGGTATAAATACCTCATTTTCTAATGAGAAATTATTACCTTTTTGAGACTGATTTACAGTATTATATTGACATCTAGAACTAAACAGGTCTTTTTCTACTTCTTTGAGACCATCTATTGTTTGTTGTAACTCTTCCATTACCTCTTTTAGTTCATAGGTCTTATATGTTGTCAATGACTCTTTTTCCTTTACCACATCCACCATATCATCAGAAACCTCCAGGGATATATCTGCCCCCAATGACACCTCAGGTCTCCACCATGGAGGGGAACTTTCCAGACCATCAGGAGTAGAACAGCCCACTGAGGATTTCCTATCTGAATGCGATAATCTTTCAGAAAACAGGTGATCCTGATTAGCCACCAATGAGCCAGCCATAAGGCTACAATCATTTGACCCCCATAACTCTACCCCTTTATCTACCCCTATACCTTCTACATAAGCAGATGGAACAATAGAAGCATCCACATCCACATATTGATGCATACCTTTTAATTTACTTGATTTACCTGAGATCTCAGCTTGAGTTATATTACCATTAGGGGTAGAAGTATTATTTCCCCAGTTCTTTTTTTAAGATGTTCAGTATCTTAGTCTGCCTTCCACCATATTTATTGTTAGTTTTTTGTGTAGAAAGCTCCTGTAATGGTGAAAACTGAGAAGCATGCATTCTTTGATTTCTAGTAATAACCATTCCCAAAAATAACAAAAAAAAAAACAAAACTCCCCAGACACCTAAACAAAATTGAAACAGCAATCAACAACAACCATCAGGTCAAAACAGGTCAAGTCAAACAGCAGATCAAACAGCAGATCATATAATCCAAATGTTCAATTGTTCAATAAAGTTCAATTAGATGACTCCGCTCCATTTAGTTCACCACAATTCAACACAGTTCAATTTAATTTAAGTTCAGTTCAAATTTCCTGGATTTCGGCACTTGCTTTTCTTTGTTCAAAGATTCTGTATCTTCTATATTTTCCACTTCATTTCCATAGACAAGATAAAATGGACCTATATCCTTCGAAATCAGAGACCATAACTGCTGCATAAGTTCCAATGTTCAAAATAAACAGCTTCCTTAAATTCTACCAAAATTCCTTGTTTCCAAGTTTCCAGATTTCCAGTTTACTTAAACCTTCTATCAGGCACTGCCAACCTTTTATCCACTGATCCACAGTAATTTTTACACTTAAAAAAAACAAAACAAAGGTAATTAAAAACTCGAGGAAACAACTCATAAACATTCGAAACACATGAAACACAGCTGCTAAACCATCTACCTAAAAACCTATATACCTTTAGTTCGATTAAAAAAAATAAAATAAAAGCGCTTACTTCTTGTACAATCCCTTGATGGTTTCCATTCCTTCACAGTCTCAGGTGCCTAAACAGCTAAGTAGCTTAAGTAACTTAAAAACCACAAAAAGCTATAAAAGCAGTAACGAGTCTCGTGAAGGACTGATGAAGCGGTCTTGAGCTCGAGCACCTAAGTCAACACCTGTTGCCTCTGCTGCGTGCAACAGAGAATGAAATTTCTAATCTAAAGCTCTAACAATCGCGCATGTGTATTTAATCACCACTCGGGGGGGTGCAAATACTTAACCCTTTAATTACCGCTGGCTCTAATACTCTCCCTATAAACCAAAGATGGATTGTTCTATCAGTCTCTACCTAATATTAAAAAAGCAACAAAATGATAAACAATAACAATAAACATATAAAACATATAAAGACAAACATCAAAAATTAAAACTTTTTTCTCCCTTAGAAAAAAAAAAGAGATAAAAGGATAAGAAGCAACAGTTGCTGCTGTTTTATTCAAAAAAGAAAAAAAAAAGAACTTCCCAGGATAATATTCCAACGCCTCTCCTCAGTTTGTTGCTTTCTTTCCCACAGCCACACACCACCTGAAGCTTAAGTCTCTCATCTGCAACTCTGCAGCTCTGCAACTCTGTGGCTCTGCAACTTTTCCTTCACCGCCTCACCCCGGGTGGGCTATGCTGTCTGCCACACCGTCTGCCACACTCCAACCTGTGGGCAAGACAGAGAAACAGCAACAAAGAGACCGGTAGAAAAATAAACCGCACAAGGCAGTCTGAGAAATCCCGAGATACTTAGATAGGTATGAAATTTGACATAGACAGCATACCTTTTTCTAAATAAAAAGCGCTTTACTCGGGACGCTGAAACAACTCCTCCACAATCGAATAGCATGCAACAGCTCAACGGCTCAACTGCTCCAGGGAGGAAGTCACGTCAGAGAACTTTTTTATATAAAACAGCTGACACAACTGGGCAGATAAAATCAATCACCGAATGCTTTAGTCCATAAATACATTTTCAGGGCTTTTTTAAATCCCTCCACGGTTGTGCAGTCCCGTAACTGATGGGGTAGAGAATTCTAGAGGGTAGGGGCCATATGCATAAATGTATGGACCTCAGAAGATTTCAAACACACCCTCAGGATCTCTAGCAACCCTTTGTCAGCTAAGCGGAGAGATCACCCATGGCAGTAGGGAACCAGGAGCTCTTTCAGGTAGTCCGGGCCAAGTCCATGTAGGGCTTTGAAAGTCAGAAGACTGACTTTAAAGGTGATCCACCACTGTACTGGCAGCCAGTGCAGTCACGCAGCATGGGTCTAATATGACTGGACCGGGAGGTACCAATCAAAAGCTGGGCTGCTGCATTCTGCAGCAGCTGCAGGCGGTGGATTTCCACCCCAGGAAGCCTTAGGTGAAAGGAATTGCAATAGTCCAAGTGTGAAGACACAAAGGCGTGGACCAGCATAGAAAGATTGCCGGATGGAACAAGGTGCTTAATCCTGGAGATATTCCTCAGATGGCAAAATGAGTACTTGATGACAGCAGACACCTGCAAATGCAGAGTCAGCCATTTGTCAAAAATTACCCCCAGGTTGTGCACCTGTTCAGAGGTCGGGAGTGAAACACCCCTGAAATACATCCTGGAGGGTGAACCAACCCCCGACCCCCCCATCTGGCATGCTGGATCCACAACCAGCACCTCTGTCTTTTCCGAGTTCAACTTCAGCCAACTTGAATCCATCCACTCATGGATTTCTTTGAGGCAGTTATTAAAGACCGAGAGAGCTCCATCCTGGTCGGGTGCAAAAGAAAGGTATCATCAGCATAGCAGTGAAACCTCAGCCCGTACCTTCTTACAATGTCTCCAAGGGGCCGCATGTACACTGCGAACAACATGGGGACAACACAGAGCCCTGAGGAACCCCACAAGGTGGAGAAACTGGGCCTGAGGAATAAACCCCGGAAACCACTCTCTGCGTTCTTCCAGTGAGGTAAGATGTAAACCACATGAGGATGCACCCAATAGTCCACAGATGGGCCTCAGGTGCTCTAGTAGAACCCCATGATCCACACTGCCAAAAGCTGATGAGAGATCTAGAAGAACCAAGATAGAACGGTTCTTCGAGTCCCTGGCCATCAGGAGATCATTGAGCACCCGTTCCAGCACTGTCTCAGTACTGTGCCTCTTACGAAAACCAGACTGGAGGGGTTCATTGATATCATGGATGGTCAGGTGGTTCTCCAGCTGTATGGCCACTACCTTCTCAATCACCTTCCCTAAAAAGGGAAGGTAAGAGATTGGTCTGTAGTTTGCAGAGCAGTCAGGGTCCAAAAAATCTTTCTTCACGAGGGGTGTTACCAGCGCCTCCTTCAAGATAAAGCATTTCCAGATAAAACATTTCCATACTTTCAAGAAGAGTCCCCTGAATATAGAATTTTAAGTAAACTTATAGATTTCCTACTATATTAAATCAATATCGAACAGTAAGTGTATCAAAGATAGAATAAATAATCTTTCTCAGGTATTAAAAGATTCCAGGATTATTCCTATGTGCATAATGTAAGTTCATAAAGAAGACAATTCTCCAGTATTATTATCCACAGAATTATTAACTGTAAGTTCTTATAATATTTATATAGATATGTCTTATATAGATCATAATTCTATCATGATAATTCTAGGCAGAGAAGGTACACATAGTTAGGATTTAATTGAATTGTATTTACAGGGAGAAAGTCTAAGATGGTTTGTCCTTTACCTGTCCTGTAAACAGGACTAAACGGAATGTATCCAGGTTCGGGTCTGATTACCTACACCCCTGGAAAAGTATCGGATTCCACAATTTATGTATTTATTTATTTATTTTGTTTCTTCATTCTTGGATTACATAGAGAATTGTCTATGGGGAGTCATTCACAACAAAGATATTCTCGATCGAGAGGTATCCTTGGCAACGTTCGACCTCAAGGGCGAAGCTCGAGAGGTTGTCCATTGCAAAGGATACCTCGAGATCTGAGAAGATCCTTGTTTGTGAATGACTCCCCATAGACAATCTTTTATAGTGTATGGGGAGTCTATTCATTTCAAAACAACGAATGAAAGCAGCATTTTTAAAAATAATGCCTTACTTGGCTTCCGTATTCAGACTCGCTCCAGCGCTACTAGCTCCCTCGCCGACGCGGCTTTTAAATCGCGCATGCGCAAATGTGTTCAATCTTGTTGTGCTGCACTGGTGACATATCCAGTGCAGCACAACAAGATAATGATGCACTGAGGCGAGCACAACAATGCTGTTGGGAGCATGGATTTCCATGCTCAACAGCATTCCACCATACACTATAATACCTTTGAGCACAGAACAGCTCATTTACACAGGTTCCACGTCATTGTGGGAAGGGTACCACAAAGACAAGGGGAAGATCAAATTATTTACAATGTACAATGAGAAGTCATTAATACAGATTTGTTCATATTTAGAGTGTAGGGAGCAAAACAAGTAGTTAAGGGGAGGGTGAAAGTTGCTGCCAGGTGGCATTGTCAAGTGAAAAACAAGGAAAATAGTGGGGGAGGGAAGGAAAAGAGAGAGGGAGTAAAAGGAGGGAGAGAATGGTGGGTTGGGGTAGTGGAGCCAGAGAGAGGGTGGGGAGAAGACAGTGGGGCAGGAGAAGTCAGTAGCCAACCAATGCAATATAAGTGGTGGCCATGTAGAGGGCAATGCCATATGGAGGGGAGGTGCAAGCGAGGGGAGGGGAGGAGAAGAGGCAGCCAGAGGCCTTGTCAGTGAACCGGTAATCTCAATACATTCCATAATTTTGGTAGAAGCCAAATAATGGCAAAAAAGGGTAAAACACCTTTTATGCTCTCAAAAACAGAAACAATGTCACAATAATCATGGGAAGTTGCCCTATTTCATACTTTTAGAGATTTTAAATATCCAGTCAGTCTATTCAAAATTGTGAGATCATGAGTGTCATACAAGTAGAACATTATTAAATCTGGAGTAGTGGTGCAGCTAGACAGGACATATCCTAACCAGTATGCTCTTTTAGTGTCATATAAAGGGCCCAATAAAGTCACATTTTTTAGATCATCTTCCACTTGATTTCCACATTTACAATGTTTGGACTTTATCCCTAGTTAATTTTGTTAAAATAATATATAGTTAGCTTCATACAATTTCATTCTAAATCTCGTCACTATTCTGCAATCTAAAGGGTTTGATAAATGTGTCAAACAGTGCTCAAGGTGATAAGAGACTTTAAGTTGCTTTATACCATCTGTAAAAGTTTAGGGAAGAGATGCAAGAAAAATCCTGTCCAATTATAAAATCTTTAACTCTTTTCTTCATTTGATTTTTGATCTCAGTAAGGTTTAACATATGTTTCATGTAATAAATTCCCTAAACCTAATGAAAACAGATGTTCTCTGATGTTTCTAATAGAGGGGCAGAGAAATGCTTTCTGTATATAAGCAATTTCTTCTTCGAGACAAAGAAAGTAGGGAAATTAAAGGGTAGAAAGTAGATAACAGGTGGAAAAAAGTAAATTGATAATTATTAGAAATTGAAGAACAATACATAAAATGTTAGCCCAAAGAAATGCCACATTGGTTTACTTTTTAAAAAATGGAAACACAACAAAATAGTATGACCTGGTTGAGGCAATGTAGTAGGCCTGATGTCTTTTTTTTAGTCAGTATCTTTTTACTTGTCTTTTAAAAGAATTACAGACAGTACTTACAGTAAAAGAAACAATAACAGTTAACGTACTCTAGTATAAAAATACAATCGTATATATATACACCATTTGCATCCTAATCAAGGTTTTAGGTCAAAGAATAAACTGTATTATAAGGGATGCTACTTCTAATATAATCCAATGTCAACCACTTTCTTAATATTATCATTGTTAAAAGAGAATAGGAACCTCTGTATTTCATACTTTCAGAGGATGTAACCTTATAGACATTTCCTTAAATTTTTATAATTACCCTATACAATGTATTTCTTATATTTGTTGATATACATTCCCCTGTTGTTCTTTTGCAGAAGTAGTAACCATCTCTAACTAAGAAAAGAAGAAAGATTTGAAAAGAGAAGAAAGATATAAAAATGGGTATAAGAGAAAGTGAAGGCAGAAAATTATTTTGAAATCAAATATTACTCTGAAATAGTATCAGATATAGTGCAAGAAGGAAAGAGGCTTCCAATAATATTTTATTGTTGACAAAGACATTATATGCATATGCTTATGTAAAAGTAAAGAAAGCATATATTGTTCCCCATTTGTACTCAAATATGTGCTTTTGCCCTATTATGGAGTGTGCTATTTTTTCTAAGCATAAGATTTCTAGGCATTCATTCCTCCATTCCATCATTGAAGGTGCTTTATCATCTATCCAGTTCTGAAGAATGACGTTTTTAACTGAAGCTGAAATGAGTTGAACAGTGTATTTGTGTTCCTTAGTCCATATGAAGGCTTTATCAAAATGTCCTATAAGACATGTTTCATAGAAACATAGAATTTGATAGCAGATAAGGACCGCTTGGCCCACCTAGTCTGCTCATTTCCCTACCTAACGGATAAGCTGCAGATTCTAGTTAACCAACAGCCTACTTCCTCCTACCTCTACTAGAATTGCATTATGTCTGTCCCATGCATTCTGGAATTCCCCCACTGTTTTTGACTCTACAACCTCCTCAGGAAGGCTGTTCCATGCATCTACAACTCTCTTTGTAAAAGAAATACATCCCCCATTATCTTCAAATTGTGCTCCCTTGTTCTTGCACATCTCTTTTTCTGAAAGATGCTACCCTCTTGGACTTTGTTGATTCCCTTGAGGTATTTGAAAGTTTCTATCATATCCCCCCTCTCCCTCCTTTCCTCGAGGCTACACATCTTAAGCTCCTTTAGTCTTTCTTCATATGTCTTCTGGTGCAGACCCTACACCATTTTGGTTGCCCTCCTCTGGACAGCCTTCACTCTGTCTATGTCTTTGCGGAGATGGGGTCTCCAGAACTGTACACAGTACTCCAGATGTGGTCTTACCAACTGTCTGTACAGAGGGCCAACAACTTCCTGTCTTCTACTGGTGATGCCTCTCCCTATGCATTCCAGTATTCCCCCAGCACCCCTTACTTCCTTCTCACATTGCTGACCCACCTTTAGGTCATCTGATATGACTACCCCTAGGTCCCTTTCCATTTTTGTTGTTGTCAGTATCTCACCCCCCATTGTGTACTCTTCCCCTGGGTTTTTGTTTCCCAGGTGCATTACTTGCACTTATTTGCATTGAATCTAAGCTGCCATACATTTGACCATTCCTCCAACCTTGCCAAGTCCCTTTTCATCCTTTCCATGCCACCTTGCATATCAACCCTGTTGCAGAGCTTTTTGTCATCTGCAAAGAGACATAATTTCCCTTCCAGTCCCTCTGCAATGTCACTTATAAAGACATTAAAAAGGACCGGCCCCAGTACTGAACCCTACGGTACCCCACTAGTAACCCCTCTTTCTTCACTGTGGACTCCATTTACAATTACCCGCTATGTCCTGTTGTCCTTCTTCCATTCCGTCATTGAAGGTTTCAAGATTTAGTTTACCCTGAAGCCATGACAGATCATTAAATAATCTAATAATATTTTGCCATAAGTTCTGAATTTTTTCACATTGCCAAAACATATGAATCAAATTAGCATTCTCTTTTCCACATTTATTGCAGATAGAAGAGTTACAAACACCCATCTTGAATAGATGAAATGGGGTGTAATACAGATTATGTAAGGATTTGAATTGTACCAGTTTCATATTGACTGTCTTGAAACACTTCAGAGAACTACTCCATATGGTTTCCCAATCCCAGTCTTCTACATTTTCCCCTAAAATGTTTGACCACCATCTAGTATTTTCTTGGTCTATACCCCTTACACATTCTATCAATAATGTATAAAAACCTGTTACAGATGGATGTATTTGCATACATGCAAGAAAAGCTGTAGTGTTGTTATTTGTTTTAATTTTGTTTAAATCATTATGATAATGTTTTAATACACTTGTTTTAAGAGAAACACATTTATTATAGTCTTGAGAAGGTATCCCATATTTTTGTACAGTGGAACCAAAAGGAATCATCTTATTATTTGCTATAATATCCCTAACATTGGATATACCCTTTTCATACCATTCCTTAAAATGTACCTGGGAACCATCTAACAAAATATTAGAATTAACCCAAAAGGATTGAGTGGTTGAGTATTTTATGTCCATTTTTAAAAGATTTCTCCACATAGATATAAACTTTAATCCATCCAAAATGATCTTATTCTTAATACTTTTGAGAGGCTTAGCAAAAATCAAGGTTGAAATATTAATATTTTGTGTACTTAGTATATCTCTTTCCATAAATAACCATTTAGGTATTTCTTGTTCACTAATTGAATTATAGAGCCATTTTGCAGTCTGAGACATTCTACAAGCTAAATAATAAAAGTAAAAATCTGGGAACTTTAACCCTCCATTTCTTTTAAGTCTAGACAGCCTGTTATGAGCCATTCTGCTTCTTTTATTATTTCACATAGATTTATTAACACTGCTTTGTAATTCTGGGAACCATCTTTTGGGTATAAAGAAAGGAAGCATTTGGAACATGAACAATACTTTGGGTAAAATATTCATTTTTACTGCTTCCATTCTACCCCAAAAACCTAATGGCAGGTAATTCCACTTAGCCAGAGAATTAATAATATCCAACTTGAGTTTCTTTAGATTTTCTGCACATGCTTTTTTGTTGTCATATGAAGAGTAATGCCCAAGTAATCTGTTTTTCCTTTTCCCACCTGATACCCATGTTTTCAATATCCCTTCTTTCACAAAACCTTTTCAGGGGCAGAAAGGCAGATTTTTCTTTATTTAATTTATACCCTGAGATGTTTCCAAAATCATGTACTGTTTGAAGAATCCTGGGAATGGAGTTTGCTGGATCTTGTACTGAAATAATGATATCATCAGCATAAAGGGAAGTGAGATATTATTTTTTCTGACTAGGAATTCCCTTTATATCCTTATCTATCCCTAATTTCCTAACCAATGGATCAACCGTTAAATTAAAAAGTAGTGGGGATAGAGGACAGCCTTGCCTAGTCCCCTTTAAGAGTGCAAAACCAGATGATACTAGACCATTTGTTATAACAGATGCAAATAAATTCCTATATAGTATGCTGACCCATTTTGAAAAATTGTGTGGAAAACCATATAAGTTAAATGTGTTAAATAAATGGGGCCATAGCACCCTATCAAAGGCCTTCTCTGCATCTAAGGCAAGTAAACCAGCAGCAATGTTTGATTTATTTGCAACTTCTTAAATATGAAATAACTTCCTAGTGTTGTCTGCTGCCATTCTCCCTTTCATGAAACCTACCTGTCTGTTATCCACTAGAAAAGGCATAACCTGTTCTAACAGGTCAGTAAGAAGTTTTGCTAAGATTTTTATGTCTGTGTCAATAAGTGATATAGGTCTGTAATTTTTACAATTGTCTGGTTCCTTCCTGGTTTAAGAATAAGGGTAATTAAACTTTTTATCATATTATTAAGAAAGTACTCTTTCTGCCACATTTCTATATATACATTATTCAGGACTGGAACAATTTCCTTCCTGATTTGTGAAAGAAATTAGAAGAGTATCCATCAGGTCCAGGAGTCTTGTTCCTTTTAAATGTTTTTATAGCTGCATCAACCTATTTTCTGTTGGCCTACTTAAGACATTTTTATACCTCTCGGGAACTTTGGGTACCTGTACCCCTTTGAAGAATTTTTCCAAGGCATCTGGCATTGGAACCACATCACAATCATATAATTCCTTATAGTATCTCATAAATTCCATATTAATTTTACTTTGGTCAATTATCAGTGAGTTATGACCCAACTTTTTAGTGCTACAAATTCTCATGCTTCCTGTGTTTTGCTTTAATCTAATGACCAGTATTTTAGTAACCTTGGGGCCTGAATCAATATAATTAAGCTTCAACCTTCTTATTGCAAATTCTGTTTCTCCCCTGATTAGCTCAAAATATTCAATCTTAAGTCTGGACCAAAGTGCCCACTGTTCATTAGACACCTCTGGAAGTAATTTTTTTCTCAGTTTCTGTTATTTTTTTAAGTATCTCCTGCTGTTTAGCTTTGTTTTCTTTTTTTAACCTGGAAGATGTACTAATGATGTGTCCTCTTATATAGCATTTAAAACACTCCCAAGTATTTAACCAGGAAGTGTCTTCTGGTTTGTTACATTCCAAAAATACTTGAATTTCTTGTTTAAGTCTATCAAGAAAATCCTCATTTTCTAATAAGAAGTTATGGGGCACAAAAACCCTGGCACAATATATCAGTTGGGGGGTGAGGATATAGCATGCACCAAGCAGGAAAGGGATCTTGGAGTTATCATCTCTGATGACCTCAAGGCAGGGAACCAGTGTGACAAGGCAGCAAGTAAAGCAAATAGGATGCTGGGATGCATAGGCAGGGGCATCACCAGCAGGAAAAGGGAGGTCATAATTCCACTATACAAGACACTCAGTGAGGCCGCACCTGGAGTACACTATGCAGTTCTGAGACCTTACCTATGTAAGGACATAGACAGGGTAGAGAAGGTTCAGAGGAGGGCAACAAAGATGGTGCATGGATTGCATCACAAGTCCTATGAGGACAGGTTGAAGGCACTGAACATGTACTCCCTGGAGGAGAGGAGGGAGAGAGGGATATGATAGAGACATACAAGTATCTTACAGGGAGGAACAGGGTGCAGGAATGCACTATTTTTAAGTGAAAAGATGTTCCAGGACTAGAGGGCATGGGATGAAGTTGGAGGAGGATGATTCAGAGGAAGCGTGAGGAAGAATTTCTTCACAGAACGGGTGGTGGACAAGTGGAACACCCTGCCAGAGGAAGTGGTGGGGGCTGAAACAATCACGGGATTTAAGAATGCATGGGATAGACATAAAGGAATTCTGGAGGTCAGGGGTAAGGGGCAACAGACTTCCTGGAAAACATAAACTGAACTTACAAACTTAAATGGGCAGACTGGGTGGGCCATAGGCCCTTATCTGCCGACACTGTCTATGTATCTATGTATATATCTATTAACCCTCCAGCATCTAGACACAATTGTTGGTTTGCATTCTTTAAGTGAGAGTAATACAGGTGAGTGGTCTGAGATAACTTGCTCTATGATATGGCTGAAGACTATTCTGTCTACAAAAGTTTCAGGTACATAAATTTGGTCCAACCTTGAACCTGAATGGCAATGTTCAGACCAAAATGTAAAGGATTTCTCCTTAGGGTGAAATAATCTCCATGCATCGATTAAACCTAATGTATTTGTCATGTTTTGTAGTTCTTTATCAGTTTTATTGCTTCTATACCTTACATTGCTCCTATCCAACAAGGGGTCTAATGTACTATTGGTATCTCTTGCAAATAATATTGTACTTTTTAAGTAAGATGTAAATTTTGAACAAATAACATTAAATACATCATGTGAGAAACCAGTTGGCCCAAAAACATTCACAAGTGTGATATCCTCATCTTCTAATTTTCCATTTACTGTAATAAAATGTCCAAGTGGATCTGCAATAACATTGTTCATTTGGAAGTTTATTCCTTTTCTAATAAGAATTAAAACCCCTGCTTTTTTTGAGTTAAAACCCGCACCAAATATTTGGCCTACCCATTCCCTCCGCATTAAATTAATATAGTCACCCTGCAGATGAGATTCTTGCAAGTATACAATAGATGGATTCATCTTTTTTAAATGTCTTAGCACAGAATATCTTTTTATCTTATGATTAAGGCCCTTCACATTCCATGTGATTAGATTAAAGGTCTTACTACTTGTCATATTTGATTATATTGAGAACCCATGCTCCTCTATATTTGCATGTTATTAAGTGCCTTTCTGCTTTTGCAACTGTGTAATAAAGATATTGAAATTTCCCCTCTGAAGCCTTAAGAAAGAATAATATGTTCAGATAACTGAGTGTAGCGAGTAGGAGAAGATAAAGAATGGAAAGTAATGAGGAATAGTTAAAAAAGCTGTTCTTAAAGTAAATCACACTGTAGGACCCTGCCCCCACCCTCTCCCTAGTATATTCCTGAATGAGGAAATCAAGGGTGTTTATGACTGAGATGGTCTAGTTCCTGGCCACCTGCCACTCAAAAAGAAGACAAAATTGCAACATGGTGCAATTCTAAGTACCATTGTAAACATATAAATCAGATATCAAAAAGATATGAATGCATACTTAAGATATGTAACCATATACTTATTAAGATATAAGCTTAAGAATACATGCTTTATTGCTAAATATCTATACATTTAAAAATAACAAAGCTATTGGACCGTACATAAGAACTTAAACCTCTGTTCACTACATACAGACTCTATGTCTTTCCAGATACACATGTAACATTTGTATAATAGTAAAGTATATAATCTACAAAAGAGAACATAAGAAAACAGAGCCCATTTGACTAAATTTAAACATTGGAACATCAACCTTTGACACTATATTAACAATTAATATGATTGTGCCTATAAGTAAACAGTCAGTATCGATTACTGCCATACCTTCAGGACTTCAGTGGTATTGATGATTAGGTGGGAATTGCTTGAAATACCTTCGTGAATCATGCAATCATGTAAGAAAAATAATACAGAAACCACAACAGTTGTAAATAGATTAATAGTAATCCTGTAAGTAATAAAATAAGAACAATACAGGTATCTCATTAGAGGTGCTTAATAGTTTTGCTCATCATAAAAATGACATAACGGGGTGATAGCACTACATTTCCCATAAGTCCTTTGAATGCAGTGTACGTTCTTCTTTAGCATCAGAGCAAAAGGCACGAGCAGTCATAGAGCATATCCAACCTGCATGAGGACAGTTCTGAGAGGATTTCAAAATCCCAACTGACTGGTAGGGATTGGAAATAACCAGATGGCGCAAATTTAAAATAACAGTTCACATCACACTCTTCTCCACTGTAGATATCAGATAATGAGTGATAATTATAAGTCAGTTGATGGCCTAGTAGAACAGAACAAGGCCAAACAAAAGATTTCACCATCAATGACCATAGACTGAGGGGAAAGCTGAAAGCGACACCAGATAGCACAATGAATCAAAACCAAAAATGTACCTAGTATCTAACATGTAATTTATCAATAGGTCACCAACATGCCTGCCCCCTCTTCAACATTACTCAGATCCCCAATTCAGCGATGTACAGATAAGGTGCAAAGCCCATGTTAAGCTCACCCCCAGTGAACTAAAGCACTATTAAGCGCATCTGTCATTTCACCACTTTGGCATAAGATGCCTGATTTTAAATATAAAGCCATTTCTTTACCTGGTGCCATTTGTGTCAAATAGATGACAATATTTCCTTTGCTTCTCGCTAATAACACCTCTTCATGAATTTAAGGAGAAGAGTCACACCCTCTGACGAAAGCAAGCCTCCGCCCCCTGCGTCAGGATAACGGTGACTCTCTCCAGCCAGTTCTAACTCATGAACCTTTATTTCTCTATGGTGAACAGAAATAGAGCCATAAAGCTGCTTAATTTGTTCTTTAACTGGGCGTTTAAAAACCACACATCTCAGCTGTGGTAAGACAATACTAGGCAAAGCATTCTCTTTCTGCTAGCATCGCAGTGTATTAGAAGAACCAAGTATAAAAAAAGGGTAAACAGAGCTGTATCAGTGACCAAACCAGTAAGCATACTTTGGTGAAGAGATTTATGTTTGTATCTTTTATGTACCTCTGGTTCGCTCTCAAAAACCTCCCCCGGCCCTTGTCCTTACATGAATCGGTAAATAAGCAGTATCAGTCTAAAATGTGAAGTCTGCAAAAGGGGCATTAAAAATTCTTCCTTAGGCCAATCTTATCTGCCTCATACCCATTGTAGTCTTTAGGGCCTTCTGCTGACCATACTCTTAAGATTGTTGGATCAAGTAAGCTATACTTAAAATTTGCTTCTCTGAGTTTTTTCTTAAATGGGAAGAAAGCGTCATGTCTCTTTATTACTTCTTGGGCAAATCATTAAAGACCTTAATCTTACAACCTTCATAATCAATAGAAATCGTGTCCCTTAGTTTTCTTTGTACATATATTTTATGTTGAAAATATAGAAATTTAAAAATGAAGGATCTAGATCATGCATTAGGACCTGGAGATGGTTTCAAAGATCTGTGTGCCCTTTCCAACACATAACGAGCACAATCAGGAGGTGGGCCAGCAATTGATATCTGTAATTTATTAATAAAAGCCAGGGCATCATTTCCTTCAAGTCCTTCCTTAACCCCAAAGATACGCAAATTATTTTGTCTACTCCTACTTTCTAAGTCCTCTATTTTTGCTTCCAGCATGGCAATCCTTTTAGTATTAACAATATCCTCTCTGACATCTTTTTCAGCTTTATTTTCCACACTACTAACCCTGGATTCTGTAATACAAATCTTATGTTCATCAGTTTCTTTCCTGAGCTGTTTTAAACCGTCAGACATATCAATAATGGTGACACACAGCTGCTTTCTATGTCACAATTTGATTGAAATGGGCAACTGTCAGTGGTTGTGTGGAGACGTCTTGGGTTTCTAAACTGTCATCACTGTCTGTGCTGACTTCGGATATTTGTCTCTTAGATGGATTTTTTTCCCCCTAATTTCTTTTCAGGAATAAGGATGTTACTGTTATATACATGTTCCTGTTGATATTCCATTTTTTCACTGTCTATATTATCAGTAAGATAAATGTATACGTATTAGCCTGGGTATCAATACAACTGGGTCAAATCAATGCTTATTCAGGAAAAGACAAATATGATCTTTGTCACTTTAAGACAGGCTGTTTCATAAAAACGTATATGTGACGAAGTAGACAAGGCTACGTAGAGAGGCTACATAGAGAGGCTTCAAGGAAGTGAAGAGACCACCTAGGTCAATGTGTATTTAGATTCATTTAAATATGTATTTTACCATTAATAAGTATTGTTTCAGACCTGCTTGATGATAGTTTTAGTCTCCTGGTGAACGGTGTGCTTCAGCTGGTTGCGTGAGAAAAGGAGCTAAGTTGATGCTGTTGTTGTTGTTTTTTTTTTTAAAGCGATATATTTCTTTTTATGTGGATGTATATGCACTCGATTAACTACATAAAGCACTAAAATTGCATTTGCAAATAACACAGAATATTCAAATTATTTACACAAGTGACGGGTAGACCAAGGACAACACGGAGCTCAGTGAAGTGCAACCATCTTGACCGTCTACATTAGATCGAATCGTAGGCCTGATGTCTGTGCTGCCCGGTGCACTGAAAATGGAGTACTACCACAAACTCACTCCTGAGTGATTCATAAATGCAGCAAAGTAAAAGCTGAGAAACCCAAGACTGTAATTCACACGGTTGCAGGCCAGACAGCAAGAAGAACCAGAAACCAACAGTGACACTTTCCGCAGACAGCCACTGCCTGAGTACTCACAACGTCCTTATCAGGACAGACTATAATAACTGCGTAGGTGGCAGGGCAGTCACCTCATGCAGTAGAGAGGCTGGGACGTTGGCAATGATCTGCAGGTGAAAGGCAAATAACTAGTTGTAGCACTCTAAATGCTCTTGTGAAGGTGGTTAGGACATAGCAGATGATCGACTGTCGGGGTTTTGGGCTTCCACACAGCAGTGAAGCAGCAGGCGGGAAATGACTCTCCATTAGCACCGGCAGCATATTGCCAGGGAGCTGATCGTTGGGCTACCTGCCTGCAGCCAGAAGGACATGCTGGCAGTCTCTCTCTAAAGAGCTGAAACCTGGACCTGGAACCTTCTGTGTAACCTGTCGCTTCAAACATCATCCTGCTGCTGGACTTTCAGCTCCTGATTGAGCCAATCTGTGTGATCCAAGCCTCTCCAATCAGGTAGCTCCTGCCAGTCAGGTTCACCAATTGGGCATCTGGAGGCAGAGTCAGGCCAGGATTAAAGGGCCATCCAACCACCAACATCCCCAAGCTGTCCTCCACAGAGCTGATCACTGGGCTCCCTGCCTGCAGCCAGAAGAGCAAGCTTCCAGTCCTTCTGCCTCACCGAAAAGAGCTACAGCCTGGACAGGGGACTTTCAGACTAAGAAAAAACAAGAAGTCAAGGTACTCATCCTCTCACACAAAATAAGTCGGAATTCCACACTTCAGTTTATAGAGAAGGCTTTTCCAACTTTATTGAATTGCAGGATAAAATGACCCAGTTGGTCTGGGAGAGCAGAAAACCTCCTAATATTTCACCTGACCACAGGCTTTGTCAAACTAACCTGCCTCCACTTCAGAATTCCTCCTGCTATTGGACTTTCAGTTCCTGAGTGAGCCAATCTGTATGCTACTCTTGCCCCTCCAATCAGGCAGCTACTGCTAGTCAGGTGCACCAATTGGGCCTCTGAGGGTGGAGTCAAGCCAGGATTTAAAGGCTGCCCATTCACCAACATCCCCAAGCTGATCCCATGGAGTTAACTGTTGGGCCTTCTGCCTGTGGCCAGAAGAGTATACTGCCAGTACCTCTGCCTCAATGAGGAGAGCTGAAACCTGGACAGGAAACCTTCAGTCTAACCCTATGCTGCTTCCAACTTCCTCTTGCTGAGGGACTTTTGACTTCTAAGTGAGTCAGTCTGTGTGCTCCAAGTCCCTCCACTCAGATGACTCCTGCCACTTGGGTGCACCAGTCAGGCCTCTGAAGGTGGAGTCAGGCCAGGATTAAAGGACCACCCTCCCCACATGAGTCAGCATGCACAAGTACAGCTTGAATGGAGCAGGAGGAGTGGGGAGTCCTCAAGGGAGTCATCAGAGGAAGACTCCAGGATACCAGTAGACCCTGCTTGGATCAACTCTATTCCCTGACTACAAGCCGTAAGTGCCTTATTGTACAGCTGTCTAGCTATGTTGCTACTGCAAGTATAAAGGAGGGCATGTACATTGGCTGTTCCTGTAATCCTCTCATAGGCAGCTTACCAGGGATATCTCAGATTTTACATTGCACTGGCTATTGCTCTCCCATGAGAGACACTATCGCTGTTGGAGATTTTAAAATAAACAGGAGCCAGGAACTCCTACCTGGCTGTAGTGGTCTGCTAAAACAGGATAATCTCACCCAGATCATAAGACTGCTACTGGCCTAAATCTTAAGATTTCCAACCACACCATCCTATACTGGATTCTCACCAACAGGGAAGATACAATAGTGGAAGCCGGTACTTAGTCCAATTCTGTTAGTGAACACTCCCCTACCTTCCGTACTTGGTCTGATAAGTGTCCCTGTCCCCTCCCAGCTCTGGATCTTCTGGGATTTTTATGAGTATGACCCCCCCGCCTGGTCTCTGACATCAGGGCAGTTGACTGATCCATCCTTGACAGCATGTAAAATGTTGATTCAGCCCTTGGTTTCTTCTGTGCTGCCTTAACCTCCATCCAAGATAAGCACTTTCCATTTACCACAAGGTGTGTCCAAGATGGAAACTCTTAGTGTCTCACTAAGGAACTACTTGGAAGAAAGAAGTTAAGGGACCAGGTGTGGGTGGCCTTTAAAGCTAATCCCTCACCCACATCCTGGAATGTATATCAGCAGCAGAAGAATCTCTGAAAACAGAAACCCAAGGAACTGAAGTCTAGTTTTCTAAAAAAAAAAAAAATCAGTCTCAGTGCCTGGGAAATTATGGCCAGCAATTAACTCACTGATTAAACCTGAGAACAAGCAGACCTCAACTAAATTGAACACTGAATTAGGTGTAATATCTGATCCCAAACTGATAGTTAAGGCCTTTGAAACATAGAATTTGTAAGCGAAAAAGGACTGCTTGGCCTACCCAGTCGGTCCCTGCCTAGTCTGTCTCCACAGACCCTAACTGGTCTCTGGTGACTCTCCCCCCTCCCTGCCTATTTGTTAGTATTTTTCTATGTCTATCCCATGCATGCTTGAAGCCTGCTACTGTTTTCACCTTCACCACTTCTGCTGCCATTCTGTTCCAGGTGTCCACCACTCTTTCAGTGAAGTAGTACTTCCTCACATCCCTCTTAAACTTTCCCCCTCCAGCTGCATCAGATGCTCTCTGGTCCTGGTTCTTTTTCTCATTTGAAAGAGCCACCCCTCCTTGTTTCAGATATAAATGCAAGCCCTTTTTTTATTAGTTTTACTATTTCTATCCCGAGTGTTTTCCTCATTTATCCCTCCCATGTCCCCATCTAACAATCATAACTGCCATATCTGAATCTTTCATCCCACCTGGAGGGCAGCTGACTGGTTGCCCTCGCAGTCAATCCAAATGTCACTCCTTGGTTGGACGGTATGTGGAGTATGAATGTTGGGTGGTCTGAGTCCTTCCAGGGAGTAAACACCTCTCTGAGATGTACCCAGTACCCAGTGTGGTTAAATGCAAGCTCTTTTGATGAGATGTACACATCCCCACTTATAGCTTCTGCCTCCTATGGCCTTAGAATCACTGTGTTTGTGACTCACAATTAGTCTCACCATGGATGGGTCTGTGATGTCATTTTACTGTGAACCCACAAACCAAAAAGCATCACTAGGGTATTGACAGGAGGAACTGCTTAACTGCATATGTTAGAAAAACTCAAACAGCACAAGGTAATCTATTACAAATGTTTCTATGTAATTAGTTTATTTACTACAGATCATGGTGTTATAAAAGAGTGTGTATGCTGGGACCATCTCTTGAGGAGTCTTTCTGCTCTCTTCTCTTTCAGTTCTAATCAAATGTCTGGTCATACTCGAGCTCGAAGGAGAATGAAGAGAGTCCTCTAGAACTGTCCACGCTGGGAATGGCCCAGGACCCAGATGGACAAGAGAACTGTACAAGGTAACTAATTTCCAGCCTTCTCCTTCATCTTGCTTCATGGTGGAGACATGGTTGTTGAACGATCAAATGTGCTGAATATGCTGAGCTAATATAGGTAGATAACAATTAGTCACCCAAGGCAATTAAAGTATAGGCATTAACCAAATAAAAGTTTCAGATCATCATGGCTGTAGCACTTTCATTTAAGTTTAATATTTTCTAGGTTTTTGGTGTTGCCTCATTATTAGTCTTTGCAACAAAGCAATGATACACAAAGAGTAAAATGAGGGAGGGAGGGAGGAGGAGGGAGGAGGGAAGGAAGGAAGGAAGGAAGGAAGGAAGGAAGGAAGGAAGAAAGATTGATTTGTTTAACCAGGAAAGGCATGCTAAGCTGAAGCTTGTTTCTAGGTGCGACCTGGGAGCACAAGAAAGTTAAGTGACTTGCTCAGGGTCACACAGTATGCAAGTGAGGGCTGTGGGATTGAAACCCAGGTCTCCAGACTCCAAAAGGACTACATATATAAGCAGAAGCAGACACACGGTTCTGGGAAAGGGAGGGGAAGAGTTAATCAGGCAATAAACAACATAATATCCTTAGTTAGCTGGTGTACCCGTCTATCCCTACAGTCCCTTGGCAGCTCCCTTATTAATACTGTCAGTATTCAGCTAGCTGACTCTATCCACTCCCATGGTCTTTAATAAATATTTGAATGTGATGGTTATCTGAGTGTGATTTTCAATGACAAACAAAGCAAAAGGTACCAGCTGTAGTGATGGAAAAGCATGTATAATACATACATGAAAGATGGATAAACTGGTGCTGCCTGTAGCAGCACCACCCAATCCAGTGGAAGCACTGCAGGCCCAACCCTGGGCAACTAATGATGGTGCATTCACTGGAGTATAGCAGCAAAGAAAAAAAAAGCAAGGGGGTACCTTGTATTAAGGTTATTTGATTGTTACTAATTATCAGAATTCTTACTGTATCTATATAGCCCAGTGTTCTGATTTAATTGATTGGTTTGAACTTCTAATCATCACAGAATTTTTGTGTGGTCCCATGTTAAGTATGGTGATTGTTGTATTCTTATCATTTAAACAATGGTATAAAAAGATAGATCATTCTGTGCTGCACATCCCCATGATGAAGCCCGGTTTGAGGACAAATGCGCACAGGGTTTTTTTTGTCATGTGGTGATTATTACTAAATAAATTGAGTCCTTATAAGCCTCGATGTGTGCATCCATTTCTAATTGGTTTTGCTTGAGCTACATACACTTATGGACTGCACCTTCAGAAATTCCTGTGCTCCTCCTTTTTATTGTTTTACCCATTTTCACATTGTTGCAATTTTCTGTACCATGGGTCCCCTCCATGGTTATAGCAAATTGAAGAAGTTTGCCTTTGGATTTCTCCATGTCCAGAATTGTACATTTCCCAATGCCGTATTATGTAACAAGACTGACTGCTGTTTCTCCATTTTCTTTTTTTTTTTCCAGAATAACATTTTTATTTATATTAAAATCAGCATATACATCAACATTAACAGCACTTTCCTCTTGATATAATGGTACATGCATTTTCTTGAAATACAGATCATTATATAAAAGTTACTTAGTAAATCTGGGGTAATAAAAGTATTACTAAAAAGTCGAGAGTAACTTATAACAACTATGGGAACAAAAGTAACATAATATCAAGTATATCAATCATCTAAACTTCATATGTGTATATATATATATGTATATATGTATATATATATATATACACACACACACTTAGAATTTAGTGTGCAGTTTAATATTAAACCCCAAATTTCGCACCTTAATAACTTTGCAACCGTTCAATGGATTTGCATGAAATTTGGTATGTGCTGTTCTGTGGGGCAGATCTCTTGACTTGCCAAGTTTCATTTCGATTGGATGTGCAAATTCTGTGCAGCACATATGGAAAAAAGAGCATTTTTTGCTTTTTTTTCCAATTTTTCTTGAATTTTCCTCATTGCCCTGCACCAACACTATTTGGAATTTTAACCTGGAAGTTTCAGGGTGGAAAGAGCTTTCCCTAAGGAACAACCCAGTATTGTTTTGGTGAAAAAATATTATTCTGATCCGAAGTTATTTAATTTTGAAAATTTGGGTTCTGAGCATGCTCAGTTCAGTCTTTTGGTTAGATGCACAGCTGTGAACAAGGAACTGGGCTCACAAACGGGGATAGTTTTCATTTTTAGTCCAAAACAAAATGTTGTAACTTGCACCACAGATGCATTCTGTAAAAACAAATGCATGGGTTTTGATCAGGGTGATGCCCTCTACAAAACCATGTGTTTGACTTCCATCAGATAATTAAAAAAATGGCAATTTTTATATTTGAAGATCCGCATTCGTGACTCACTTCCAATCCCTGATCGTGAGACTGCTAAATCCCCATTCGTGAGCTGATCCCCGTTCATGAGCTAGCAAAATCCCCATTCATGAGAGGAAGACCAGATGGCTATATCTCATGAATGGGGATCGGCTTGTGAACGGGAGTTTATAGCTCATAAACGGGATCCCTGTTCATGACAGAGCCATTTGATCACATTCTTATGAACGGGGAATTGGAAAGTTCACAAATTGGGATCTGTCTCACAAACAGGGATTTTGAATCCCTGTTTGCGAGAATGTGACCATGTTTCACAAACAGGAATCCCCATTCATGAGCTAGCAAAATCCCCGTTCATGAGACGAACACCAGATGGCTATATCTCACGAACAGGGACCAGCTCATAAATGGGGATTTTGTCACCTCATGAATGGGGATTTGGCTCACGAATGGGGATTTTGACAGCTCACGAACAAGGATTTGTAAAACTTTGCCAGTTCACTGCAAAGAAATGGTAAGGACTTTGGGCTTGAAATTTGCAGCGTGCAAAGGGGGTGTCCCACAGATATGACGTATGCTGATTTGGTGTAACAAATTGCATTGGTTACATAGTTATGACATTCCAATGTTGAGACATTTCCCATAGGATAACATTGCGACACCCATGATGCCTTTTGGCACCCGTATCTCAAAAACAAAGTGAGATACGGATTTTTCACTACCCACAGCTTAGTTCCCTTTCAGATGAACTAAGCTATAGAAACTAGTTTGGAAATCATAGATTACAACAGCAGTGAAATTATTTTCCTATGTGCCATGGTTACAGAGATATTGGCAAATTAGTGTCACAAGGGTTCCAAGGGTGCATTTCCAGCACTTTACTGTGGCCGTATCTTATAAACAATGCAAGATATGGGTTTGGTTGTTCATTGTCTCATGCAATACTAGTTGTCACAATTACAATGACGCTTGAACTTTTTTCCCAGCTGCTACGGTTCACGATATATCAGCAAATTAGTGTTACGAGGGTTCCTTGCCCTATAGGGCTGCTGTATGGCTCCATAGCTACAGTATGTGTAGGTGGAAGCACAGGGCCCAGAAGGCCTGTGCTCCCACAGATGCATATCATTATGCACCAATGGGCAGCTTGGTGGGACCAAGACATGCTACTTACTACTTATATTACACTTTTTCAAAAAGTAAGGAAATTCATGGCAAAAACCTTCATTTAATGCATCAGTTAGGGTTAAAACAACAAAAGTGGAGAAATGACACATTAGGGTTGAGCCCCTAAACCACCCACCACCCTCCACCTTCCCATCCTCCACAGACCGACAAACACCATGGTGTGCCATGGGGTTGTGAGGCCTAACTCTCACCCCATTCCCCTTTACTATAGCATGTTAACCTGTTCACACATGGAATAGGTTGAGAATTGGGCCTCATGACCCCATGGCACACCCCTGTCAGTCTGTGGAGGATGGGGATGAGGTGGTGGGTGGGTTAGGGGCTTAACCCTAATGTGTTATTTCCCCACTTTTGTCACTTTAACCCTAACTGATGCAATAAATGAAGCTTTTTTGCCATGAATATATATATATATATGTGTGTGTGTGTGTGTGTGTGTGTGTCTGAAATCTGAGCATCATTTCAACCAAAAGCATTCTAAATTAGGTCTCATCTTGGTGAAGAAAGGGGCCCCAAATATCTAAAAACTTATCTAATCTATCCAGCAATACATATGAAATCCTTTCATTGTTGGCAGTATACCCCATCATTGTAATCCATTTCAAAATGGTGGGTGACTTGGGATCCTTCAGTATTTCAGGATCAATCTTTTAACACAGACAGAAGCCACTGAGAGCCAGAGCTTATGTTGATATGTGAGATTGGAATCCATGGGGAATATACCAAGAATGAAGATCAGTGGGGGTAAAGTAGTCTGCAAGGAAGTTCCACATATCTTGATTACTTCATTCCAAAGTGGAGCTATCACGGGGCAGTCCCATAGCATATGTGAGAGAGCTGCATTAGGACTCTGACATTTCCAGCAGTTAGTGCTGGGAGCAAAGCCTATTTGTAACAGTTTAAAGGGTGACAGGTAAAATTGAAGCAATATTTTAAATTGAAACAGCTTACATTGTATGTCAGTATTACCCTTATAGGCATGGTCTCAAGCTTCGCTCCAGTCTGAGTCAAAGATGGGAGTGTTAAATTCAGATTCCAACTTCTGTCTGACTGGATAGGTCAAAGATGAGGATAAGAAACAATTATTAATTATTTTATAAACAAAACTGGTGCCTTTCTTTAAGGGTCCTATTCTAATTATCTGATCCCACTCTTTATTAGTAAGTGTCGAGTAATGATCCAGAAGTATATTTTCTTTAAGCATATTTCTGAGCTGCAAATAGAAGTGGAAATGGAAATGAGGTAGACAATACATTTTCCGTACTTCTTCAAATGACATCAAAGTGGAGGTACCCTTAGTCAGAATATCACAAAGCCTGTTGATCCCCGCTTGAGACCATACATTGTTCACTTTCAGGGGTTTGTCATTAGTAATCAGAGAGTTGGACCATAGGGGCATTTGTTTTAGTGGAATGTTGGAGGGACTAATAGATCGCCGTATTCTTTTTAGAACTTAAATAGAGTTAGTTAGGCAGGGATTATCCCCCAGATTTATATGAATGAGTATAAATAAGAAGTCTGTAAAATGATTAGGGAGCACCAGAGCTTGTTCTAATTGTAACCACAGAGGGTCATGCATGGTGAACTCAGGATTAGTCTGGAAATGGTTAGAAGTCTGTTTAAAAAGAAATGCTCATTGGTACCATTCCCAGTGGGGTAGCGCTAGACCACCTAACTCGTAAGGAGCCCTTAATTTATTTATACTAAGTCTTGGAGGTTTACTATCCCAAACGAATCTTCTTATTATAGTATATAATTTTCCAAAAAGTTTTCTGTTCAAAAAGATTGGTATATTCTGAAATAAATAAAAAATCGTAGGTGCAATAATCTTTTGTAAAGAAATCAACTTTATAATAATAATAATAATAATTTTATTTATATAGCGCCTTTCACTATATCAAGGCGTTGAACAGATCAATAAAAGCTTCAACACACAATACAGACATCAAAACCATAAAGATTTATAAAATATGTTCTAAAAGCATAATAAATTACAATAAAATTTCACACACTTGACAGTGCATTTAACTTTCCGAGAAGGCCATTCTCCAAAGATAAGTTTTCAGTTCCTTCTTGAAAATCTCCACGGAGGAGCATTCCCGTAACCGGCATGGTAGAGAATTCCAAAGAGTGGGTGCGGCATGAAAAAATGCTCTACTGCCAGAAGATTTCAAACTCACTCTTGGAATCTCTAACAATCCCATGTCAGCCGAGCGGAGTGATCGGCCAGGGCAGTAAGGAACCAGAAGGTTTTTCAGATAGGATGGACCCTGATCATGAAGGGCTTTGAAAGTCAATAAAATGACTTTAAAGGTGATCCGCCACTGTATTGGGAGCCAGTGCAGCTGGCGCAACTTCCGGGGAATTAATGTGACGAGAACCTAGTTGTCCCAGTCAAAACCCGGGCTGCTGGGTTCTGCACGAGCTGTAGGCAGCGGATTTCAACCCCAGAAAGCCCAAAGTAAAGGGCGTCGCAGTAGTCGAGGCGCGAGGACACAAAAGCATGGACCAATGTTGGCAGAGAGTCAGACGGAACAAGATGCTTAACCCAGGCAATATTCCTAAGATGGTAAAAGGAAGTCTTGACGATGGCTGACACTTGGGATTGAAAAGTCAGTCTATCGTCAAGAATCACCCCAAGGTTGCACACCCGTTCAGAGGCCGGAAGTGACACACTGCCGAGAAAAATTCCAGACGGCGTGCCAGCACACGACCCCTCAATCTGACCACCCGGGTCCACGATCAAAACCTCAGTTTTCTCCGAGTTTAACTTTAGCCAACTAGAATCCATCCAGTCTTGGATCTCCCCCCGACAGTTATTAAATACCGAGAGAGCTCCATCCTGGTCGGGTGCAAAAGACAGGTATAGCTGGGTATCATCTGCATAGCAGTGAAACCTCAGCCCATACCATCTTATAATGTTTCCGAGGGGCAACATGTACACTGCAAATAACATGGGCAAAAGCACAGAACCCTGAGGCACTCCACACAACAAAGAGACTGGGCTGGAGGAAAAAATTCCCGACATAACTCTTTGTGATCTCCCAGTGAGGAATGACTCGAACCATTTAAGAACGGTTCCGGACATTCCACAAATTTTCCCCAGGCATGCTAGCAACACCATGTGATCCAGTGTCAAAGCTGAAGAGAGATCAAGGAGAACCAGGATAGAACGTCTCCTTTGATCTCTCGCCTCAGAAGATCATTAGCACCCGAACCAACGCAGTCTCGGTACTGTGTCTTTTACGGAAACCAGACTGGAAGGATTCGTAGACATTATGGATGGTTAAATGGTCATCCAATTGAGCAGCTACTACCTTTTCAATAACCTTCCCAATAAAGGAAGGTTAGAGATGGGTCTATAGCTGGAAAACAATCTGGGTCCAAGGAAGCTTTCTTCAAGAGAGGTGTCACCACCGCCTCTTTCAGGGAGCTAGGAAACTCACCGACTCCAAGGAGCACCAGACAATTTATCAGAACTGGACCTATGATATCTACACAACCCAGAATTAGGGTAGTAGGTCCAGGATCCAAGGCGCAGCTTGTAGGGTGCACACTGTGGATGATCCTCATAATATCCACGAACTCAGGTCAACAAAAGGAACTCCAGGAGAAGTGAGGTCCTGTGCTCTCGCACACTCCCACCACATCACCCTTAGAGGTTGTTGGACACAAGTCCACTCTGATGTCAGCCACCTTAGTTGGAAAGTATCGAGCAAGCTCATCGCACTCAATTTGCGAAAAGGCTTTCCGAACTTGCAGACAGGCTGGGTTGCACAGTCTGTCTACAGTTCGGAAAAGCTGAGCCGGTTGATTCTGAGCAACTGCAGTCTCCCTGGACAGGAATTCTGCCTTCTTATGGGTGATTGCAGATTGATAGCTAGTATAATGTTCAATCAATCAAAGACGGTCGGCATCAAGGGCGGACTTGTGCCAGCAACGCTCTAACCTTCGCCCTTGTCTCTGCATCTCCCTCAGAGTCCCATCAAACCAAGGGACCCTGGGGTGACGGGAAAGAGGGTGCTCATGAACAGGAGCAATAGAATCCAGGGCAACTGTAATGGCCTCATTATAGGCCCGTACGAGCGCCTCTGGACTACTGCCCATCAACACGAGGGATGATAGGTCAAGTACCGCCACCAGGCCTTGTGGAGTAACGTTCCATAATGGGCGGTACCTGACCATCTCCACAGAGGCTGGCCTTCTCAGGGGGGGTGCAAAAATTGAACCTCACGATGTGGTGGTCAGACTAAACGATTGGTTCCACCCCCATATCAGATGCATCAATCCCAAGAAGGAAGACCAAGTCGAGAGACTGTCCAGATTTATGTGTAGCAGTGGAAACTACCTGTGTAAGGCCCAAAGAAGACATTAGTTGGAGGAAGTGTTTACCAAATTGAGAGAGTTCATCATCGACCCAGGCGTTAAAGTCACCCAACACCATCAATCTGGGTGACACAAACGACATGTCGATGAGGAAGTCTGTCACTTCCTGTAAGAAACGTTTCCCATCTCCAGGTGGACGGTAGATGAGAATGATTCAAATGCCTACTCCTGCTACAACTGTGCACTCAAAGGACTCAGCCTCACCCACTACCACATTCGAGAGGCCCAATTCAGTCTTAAAACAGACTGCAACCCCCCCCACCCCTGCGGTCCAATCTCGGGCCGTGTAACACCGAGTACCCAGCCGGAGTCATGGCCTCCACTATAGGGCCAGAATTTTCATCCAGCCAGGTCTCGGTGATGCAAGCCAGATCAGCCGTGACAATAAGGTTGGCAATAATAGCAGTTTTATTCCTAACAGAACTGGCATTGCATAACACCACGCGAGTTGGACAAACCTCGGAGGTTGTCGGGCCTATCTGCCTACTGTAATCAGTAGTGCCCTTGGGTATGGAAACCAGACAGGGCGGACCCCGCTCTGGATTCCATTTTGCCCCAGGGCACCTTCTGGACTTAATAACCCCAACACAGTGACTCCACTCGCCTCCCCACCCTGTTCAGACCCCCAGCCCTCCCACGAGCAATCCCCAACGCCCTACAATGCTGATAAGTCTCGAACTGCAAGGGAGGAGTGCAGAAGAGGCAGAGGGCATGAAGAGAGGAGGGGGAATAACGCATCACCGTGGAGGAGGAAGGCCAGCACATGATGCTGCTTACCCAAATTAAACAATAAAAATAAAAATAAACCCACCACCAAAATTATTCAAAACAAAAAACCTCACTAACTACCTAAAACTAACTGATAAATGAATTAAATCAATAAATTATAACAAAAACCACAAAAAATAAGTTAAAACAAAACAGACCCTTCCTACCCCAGTCCTCTCACCACCGGGGAGCGAGGGTACAAAGGCACTCTCACTGCCTAATAAAAAACATACAAATATTTAAATCCCCCAGTTCTCTCACAACAGGGGAGAAAATCAAATAAATAAATAAATAAATGAACAAAAATTTTGGACCCAGGGTCCTCTCACCACCCCGAAGACCAGAACAGAGTCAACAGAAGACAAAAACAGCAGCTTCTCAAATACAATAAAGATCCAAGACTGTCCAGGTCCATAAAAGAGGCAGTCACACAAGTCCAGAGGGAAAAATTAGTCCAAGGGAGATTCCAGAAGTTCAAAGAAATCCAGCAAATTTATATCCAAAAAGGATCGAGCAGACTCCAATCTTATTTACTCCCAGCCGAACCCCCAGGCAAAATATTGCCACTCACGCTAAAGGGCCATGAAAAGAGCCACTACCGTAGCCCTTCCATGGTCCAAGGTGGTGAGGCGCCCCACTCAGCTCCCTGACTGGGAAAACGCCCCAACCCTGTGGAGTAGCAACACCCAGGAGAGCGCCGGCCAGAGTAAACAAAAGGCAGACAAACCACCTATAAATTGTAGAACTCGAAGGGCTCACAGTCTCTAACAGAGCCCCAGTCCAAGATCTTCCATCTCCTCTTCAGCAAACCCAGATATCCAGAGCTCCTCCAAACGCCTTTAGAGCTAACTCCTCACATTCCCCTCAACCAAAACGCTTCTTCACAGAAAAGCAACGTCGAATAATCCTCCAGACTATCCGGAGAAGAAAAAAAAAAAATTGCCATCCAAGTTCCAAAAGTCACCGATAACGTCACTCCCACATACAGCGACTCGCTGAGTGTCCCACAAAGCTGATGACCCACGGAGTGTAATCCTTTCACTAGAGTCACACCGGACTCTCGACTAGGACCACCGTATACTTTAAAGAAGAAAAAGCCAGCTGGCGTCTCCCGCAAAACGGCACCGGCAACCGCTACAGTGAATAGTCCGTACGCTCGGAGGGTAGCAGAGTAACAGTAACGCTACACCCAGTAATCCATGCACTCATAGAGTAGCAGTAACGCTACGCTAACACCGAACGCCAAGCACCAGAGCGTACACCGGATCCGAGTCCGATCTGAATCTTAAACACAAAATAAAACAGGAATAAAAAATAAAAGATAAAAGTAATAAAAGCAACTAATTCTTCAGGAAAGCAGCGACGACGCACCCAGCCTGGCGGCCATCTTCAAAAAAAAAAAACTTTGCCCCAAAGGGCTCTCTTTCTCCATTTTCAAGATGTTCCAGAATACAAAGCTTTTTTGTTAAGGTAAGAATGTTTCTTTTTCACTTCATTGCCATTGTTCAGACATCAAAAAAAGACAGTTCCACAGGAAATGGATAAAGTCCTTTTTATACGTTTAGAAGCTGCCTCTCCAGATGTATGAATGCTGTAGATATCATCTCCCAAAACAGAGTAAAAGAATTATGAGGGCGCTTCAAACAAACATATATCCGCAGACAGTCTTCTTTTATGTTTTCAAACTTCCTTTTTATTGCTTTGACATGTGGCAATCCTCAACGTTTCACCAAGTATCTTGGCTTTATCAAGAGATGCCTTCATGAGGTCTTATCATTTCAATAATATTTTCTTTCCCATTTGCATGGATTTCTGATCCTGTTCAATCCCAACGAATATCCTAAACTCTAATATGTGCCATCAAATGTGGCCTCATCATTGTCTGCCTCTTCATATATCTTCCCCAGCTGCCATCTCCATGCGTTCACCGCTGTAAATTTCAAAGTAGAAGGAAATATTTCTTATCCTCTCTCCATCCTTCTTCCTGCATCTAATACGCCGCAATTTTTCTTTCTAATTGTTCAGACACACAGATCTGAACAGAAAGCACAAACAGAAGGAAAAATGCCAAATTTAAACACCCAGTAGCTTTCGATGACATGAATCAACTGTTCACTTGACACTGATGGAAAATAGCTGGTCAGGGGAAAAGGCATGAAAGCCAGGGGGACACCAAATTGGCTCATTACATAGGGTGATTTGTTACATCGAGGTTCATTAGAGCAGGGATATAGTGTATTTCTATTCATAGTCACACTAACAGGTCACATTTTACAGCTCATAGTACATCAGAAGACATTCAGAAAAATTTCCTCCATGGTGCTCTTCTATATCACACTAAATACAGCCCACATGTTTTACTGATTTTAGGCAGATTGAAAGCAAATTATGTTGAAGAGCTCTTTATAGTTTTAACTAAAACAGATACATATGGTATTTCTATCTATATGTATACAATGCATACAGTACATATATCTACACACACACACACACATACACACACAGTATATACTGTACAGTATATGTAAGCAATAACCCATAACAGGACGTACATTTCTAGAGAATTAATGCATGCAGCATGGAAACTGGAAAGCATGAGGCCAACGGCCAAATGACTTTCACTGCACCAGCAAAGAGCATTCATTTTCAAGAAACATATGGTCTGGTGTAAGTTATTGTGCTTATAAAAATGATTTTTTTCTTGTTTGTTAACTGAAAATGATTTTATTTTCCTTTAGTTAGGTTATTGCTAGGTAGAACAGTAGAGTTTGTTAATGAAGGCCTAATGCTGTTGAATGAATCTGGGAAGTGAATTTATTTTGATGATACTTATCCTCTGATGTCTTTGGGCTCAGTTTTCAGAGGGCTCTTAGATAGCTTGTGTCAAAGCCCAGTGTGCCAGGGACCCTGCACCAGATTTTGACACAGGAGGGGTCCTGGAGCAAAATCCTCACAGTTGCCACAACTGCTCCCATGTTTCAAACAAATGGTGTGTGGGAGGAGTTTGATGGAGGCTGCCAACAGCTCCAGGCCATACCAGATAAGGCTCTTACTCAGAGATTGTGGCTAGCATTCCCAAGGACAGAACCCAAATCATGTGCAGTGACACTACAAAAGCAGCAAAATGACATGTGCCCAGACAATGTGGGGGGGACTAGGATCAAGACAGAGGATGCTGAGGATGTGCCCCATGCTGTAGCCCATGCACTGTACACCCCTTCAAAGTCTGCAGCTCCCACAAGAGACTAGATGTAGCATGCCTAATGGAGAGTAGCTGCCAGTGTGCACCTAGGCATCCCTCACTCCTTCTCTCACCCCCTACCTAGCTTCTGTCTCCACCCAGCTGTGCAAGGAACTGCAGCAGCTGTAGTGGCACTGGCATACCAGCACCAGCGGGCTATGTGAATGCGTGATGCAGTTTCACACAGCACATTACGTGGCAACACCAGGACCTTGTGCAAAATCACTGCACAGCCATGCTCCTTGGCAACATGCAGGTATGTGATGTGGCCCAGGTGCTGTACACAAACCCTCTAGGGGGCAGGCTTAACAACCCATCTGTGCCAGGCTGTGGCACATGACCAGGAAGGAAGGGATGACCCTCTGCTCTTGTCCACTGCAGTCACAATGCAATATGGATTGTGAGTGGCAGTTACCTGGGAGTCCAGTACAGTAGAAGAACTCTATGGGTGACTAATGACTTGGTGGACACACCAACAAGTATGGCACCCCTTCAGTGGGAGCCATTGACATGGGCCATGTCAAATCCCTCTGTACCTATAGGTATGTGTGGCATCCCACAATATGCCACTGGAACACTATAGTGATCAACGTCCAACAGGCAAGGCCTCAAGGTATGGGTCACAAACCTGTGGGGTGTACTACCTTGCAGGCTTGCAGGCTTCAGCTGTCTGCTGGTGCCTGTTCCATGGATGTTTCCTGCCACTTGGTGGCCACTATGGGAGCTATCATTCCTGCCAATGTCATTGCCCACAGGTGGAATGTGATGATGCCAGGGACACAGGTTGGGACTACTGCTAGGCAAACCATACTAATGGGATTTGCAGTACTATACCAAACATCTACAGTGCTGCCATGCAGGCCATGGTGTTCTGGCTGTGACATGTCCGTGGAGGCTGTGGGGTCTTCCAATGACAGGCACAGCATCAGAGTAGTACAGTAAGGGACATCCCATTTGATGTGGGTTAGTGGCATGGGTTCTGTGGTCCCAGATGTCTCGGTGTTGTATGGGCGGTACCCCACTGTCATCATGGTGAGCCAGCCTGGAGCTATGGGCACTGTATATGGACAGCTACCTACCATACCTCATGGCACATTGACATCTCAGTCACTGCTGTGTGTGCCCCAGTATATTGTACCACCAGATGTCATCTTGTGCATCAGGGTCTCCCAGGTGGTCCATCAGCTATGGACTGGGATGGTGCATGGGGCTATTAGACAAGCTCTGGTTGATCAAAGCCCTAGTAAGACCTGTAGCCATGGTAGGGCTTTGAAACTCCCTTGGTAGGGATGCTGCATCACTGCACTCCGTGTCTGCTACAGTACAGCTCTGCATTCTCCGTAAGTACATCAAAAGTCCATCTGGTGCAGGCTGAGTTTGAAGATTAGGAATGGTGGATGTGTGGTTCAGGCTGCCCCTTATGTCATTTTTGTTTGATGCAAGCACCATGTGTCATCCCCAAGCTTTGAAAATTGATCCCTTTCTGTTTTAAAATAGTAGAAATATTTTTATATAAATGGAAAATATTTTATTTTAATTTACTTAGCTTATTGCTAGGTAGATTAGAGAAGGGTAGTTATCAACTTTTCATATACCAAAGATTAATGAATGGCCAGGAAATGTGTATGGGACAATGATGTTACTGGAATTCTGATGGATTATAAAGCCCATTTTGATGGATTCTAAAGGCCATTTTATTAATATGCATGCATATATAGTACCGTTAGGGTGGAGCAGAGTGTTCAATGTTAAACCCCAATCTTTGCACCATAATAACTTTGGAAGCATTCAACAAAATTGTACTAAAGAGTGGTCCAGGTTACAATTTCTTGAGCTGTGGAATGTTTTGTAATGGCTGCTTAACCAGATTCAGAGATCTGGAAATATCAAAAATACATAAAAAAACTTGTTTGGGGCCTTTTTTTCTCATCTACGCACAGACAGAATGGAATGTTGTTCTGAAACTTTCAGAACTGAACAACCTCTTCCAAGGGTGTACCTTTTAAATGTTTTGTGAAAAAATATTAATCATTTCTGAAGTTATATGGTTTTAAATTTTTTTTCATAAATTTCTTTATTGAGTTTGCATGAAAAACATACATACAATTAACCATGGAAGATACAGACTATTGATTCAGGCATAGTCTCATAACCAGGAATATGAGTGTCACTTCCCTGATGTTACATCATGTGGGGAATTACCATTACTGAATAATAAACACACATGAACTTGAAATTGCCACTGGGCACCAAGGAACTCAAACTGCCTGTGGAGTGCAGAACATTTTCAGTATGCCGCTTTCCATTGCGGTCTATAGACCTATTTAGGCACCATTTAACAGAAGGGGACTTTTCAGAAAAAAATAATTCCCAAGAGATAGGCCATCAATAAACTAAAATACTATTGTGGGTACTAATTTACTGTAATATGCGAATGTGAGGCAGAAATAACTATACAACATGACGTTTGCATTGGAATCAGATTGTCAAGCAAAATGATTACAGAACCCTAAACTGTTCCAACTGGTTAACATTACTGGCTTAATAAAAGCCTTAGCTTCATAGTTATACTCTGCCTCCATAACAGGAGTGACCCAAAAGTAATGAACTAGAAATGTTAAGGAGTACAACCGCTGGTTTGCACATAACACAGTGCAACAATTTAAATAATGTTCTCCCATTACACCACTTGTATTCAGAAATAACAAGCAATGGAGCAGGGGAGTCAGCCTTGTAGTAGATCAGTGCCATTTTAACAGTGTGGCGCAGCATAAACTGTTATTTCAGAAGCAGGAATTAAATCAAGTTATAAAGTTAACTGCGAGTAGAAACAAGGCTGAAACCCCCATCCCTTGAGTGGTTACTCACGGACTTGAATTTTAGTTGAACACTGGATCAGTCTTTTGCCTTGATGTTATCCATATCTCCTTCCTCGTGGGACTGCTTCTCTGCCAGCCTTTTAATCAAAAACTTGGATGCATCTTTAGGCTCAGAGAACACATAGGTGTGATCTCCCTCCGTTATTAGTAATTTAGCTGGTAGCAGCATTTCATGGTGGATTTTCAGTTCTCTTAATTCCCTGTGAATAGGGCCAAATTGTTTCTGATGCTGCATCGTGCCATAGGACAGGTCGGGGTACAGTTACACCATTGACTCCTCAAATTTTGCCCCTTACTGTTGTTTGGCCACTCTGAGTAGATGTTCCTTAACCACAATCCCCGTACATACCACCAAAAGCATTCTGGGACCTTTCAATTGAGCGGTCACTCGTCTCGGGGTGATATGGTAAACTTTTTCATATCAGAACAGGATAGTAGATTAATTGATATGAAGTGTTTGCCCCAGCCACATCTCAACAAAAGATTTTGGGTCTTCCCCCTCCCCCCCTTCTGGCAGTCCAACCAGTCTAACATTGCATGCCCTGGAGAGGTTTTCTACTGCTTCAAGTCATTGGTGTAGTACCTGGTTTTCCTGGATTAACTTGGTTGAAACACCACGGGCTTTTGTAGCGTTATTGTCTTCATTTTCTGCCATGGATTGTATTGAGTCCACTCGTTCTAGCACGATAACTTTTCCAGAAAGGTTGTCAAGTTTTTTGTCTATCTCTTGGGCAGACCAGCAGAGCTGCACAAGGGTTTGGTTAACCATTGCCAAAGTTACCGCCCCAGGCTGCTGCTGACTAGAAAATGGCAGATTCTGGGCCTGCTTACTAGTTGATGCCTGGTTCGATTTGGGCTTGAAAAAGTCCATTTGTGCAACAGTTTCTTTAGGATGGCCCATCTTTCTTTCATGCTGATTGTCCCATAGTTGCAGAAATGCTTTATACCCTCCATGAATTGCTTTTTGGCAGACATTAAAATTATAATGATAGCTTCACTCAGGACCTGATCTGCCACACGTCTGCACCTCTCGGTGACTTAGCCATGCCCTCCCAAGGTTTTGAAATTTGGCTTCTGAGTGTGCTAAGTATGGTTTTTGACATAACCCTCTTACACAATCCAAAAATTATTCTTTTGTGAGCGTTTTTAGGTTCCAACCATTTCTTTTTTGGGGTTGTAAAAAATTTATTTTAGGTCTTAACAGCTGCCATCTTATTTTATATCTGGGCAAAAAAAAGTTAAAATACATAAAAATTAGTTATTTAAAAAAACACATGAATCTTGCTAAACCCATTAAGCTTGATTCTGGAATGTCTTTTTCAGAAAAATGGCCAGAAACACCTTTATAGGACTTTAAGTTTTTTGGCCGTCATCTTAGCAAAATGGTTGATTCTTGTGTTGTGATCTGCAAATTCTTGGATCAGACATTTACATGTGACCAAGGAATATTTTTGTGTGCAACAAAATTAGAATTCTTGGGTTGCACTTAAATGTGCAACCCCAGAATTCCTTTTTTGGTGCACACTAAAAATTCTTCACTTGCACTTAAATATGTGACCCAAGACTTCTATTTTTGGTGCGCACAAAAAATCCTTGGGTCACATTTAAATGTATGACCCAAGAATTTGCAGCTCACCAAAAATGCTTGTTTTTCTGCAGGATTAATTCTTTGGTTGCACATTTAAGTGTGACCTAAGAATTTTTCATGCAAAATAAAAAAGCTGTTTTGGAGTTGGAAGAGAATTTGTCATGCGGACAGAGAATGTTTTCATCACACATTAAATAAGTGCAACCCAAGAGTTTTTTTTGTGTGAACTAAACAAAAAGCTGTTTGGGGGCCAGAGGGGGATTTTGATGAGTGGATGAAGAATTCTTTGATCCAACATTAGGTGACACCCAAGAACTTTTTCATGTAAAATTAAAATTCATGTTTTTTGACTGTTTGAAGGTTTTTATGTGTGATTTAAAAATTTTTAGGTCACACATTAAGTACAGTAGGACAGTACCCCTCCCTTCTTCTCCCCAAGCTATCTTCCTAGCATTCCTCATGACCATTCCTCTTCTCCCTCACTCTCCGCCACCTATCTGTGCCTCCTGTACACTTGTCAACTATGGCACAACCAGTAAAGAACTTATTTTTGATCTCCTCCTTCCTATTTTTCCTTCCCCCTTAACACCTCCTATAAGTTGTTACCCTGCACCCCCCAACCTTCGCTGAACTGACTCATTCAACAAATGCCCCCCAAATGTCCACAGCATCTCTCCCAGCTACTACCTGGTCCTGTTTCCCTATGAGCCCCACCACTTCGCTCTATTCCTATGGCTGCCTCCTGGTTCCCCTCCACCAAAGCAGCCCATTTTCTCCACACTGCCTGCCCTAATACCACCCCTAAGTGGCGCTTGTCCAAATCTTTGTGCCTTTTCATGCTTCATCACCACCTAACCCTTGCCCTACTACTTCTGGCAGCAGGGGTATACACCCTAACCCCGGCCCAACACCAACCCCCAGTCACAGCTACCTCATGATTAACCCCTCAGCCAAGGCCATCACTGACACTCGGTCTGGCTCACTCCCCCCGGGGACTATGTTTAATCCACCTAAACATTTGAAGCCTAGCACCCAAGCTCGATCAGCTCCAGGTTCTAGCCACTCACCATGCCCCTGATATAATCATCATATCTAAGACCTGGCTAAACCCAAACCTCCCGGACCCAGCCATCGCTGTTCCAGGGTTTACTATCACACAGCAAGACCGACCCACCAGAGGTGGAGGAGTGGATATCTACACCAGCTCAGCCCTACATTTTTCTGTCACCCTCACAAAAGCTGAACCCAAAGCCTATGAACTGCTTGTGGTGAAATTGTCTCCTCCTTCCTCACTCCGCATCTTCATGGCTGGTATTTATTGCTGCCATGGTACCCCAGCAGCAACAGTCACTGACCTCCTAAGCCAACTAACGTCTCTTACCCAGTCGGGTGAACTTTATGTTATGGGTGACTTTAACCACAAGTGGCCAGCCCCCGCTTTTAACAAAATCTGTACTGAGATATCTGCTCTCAACCTTACCCAAACCATCTTGGAACCTACACGATCAAACCATAAGACCGGCAACCACTCCCTACTTGACTGGGCACTTACCTCCCATCCACACTGCGTCATCAGCTCTGGCCTCCTTCCTGACTCCATTAGCAATCATCATTTAACCTACATGGTCCGCAAAATCCACCAGGTTAAATCCCCTCCCAAATTTATATTCCAACAGTTATATAAAACTATAAACCTCTCCCCTCTCCTGGAAGAACTAGCTCACTGTAACTGGGACCTCAACCTTAGATGCTCTAGCATGGATGTGGCCCTTACACACTTCTGGAACACCTTCCTTAGCGCCTGGGATAAACATGCCCCCCTGCACCATGCTAGGATCCGAGGGTCTCACCTTCCCTGGATTTCATCCGAGCTGATAGCATGCCAACAAGTCCGTGACAGGGTGTGGCAAAATTACAAATCTACGCTCCTCCCAGGTGACATCACCTACTGCATGCTCCGAAACAAAGTGCACAAAGGCCATCCACTTAGAAAAGGCTGAATATTTTAACAACATCCTAAATGCCAATCTTGGGAGGCCATCTAATTTCTGGAAAGTCATCAACTCCCTTTTCTCCCCCCTGACATCAAATCCCTTCCTCTCCTTCTCTCCCAAGGGACTCTCCACTCTGACCCCCTGACTGATGCCTCCAAGTTCAATTTCTACTTCACTACATGTGCAACGACCCTCCTGGACTCCCTTCCCTCAGTAACCCCACCCAACCTCCAGACAGTTACCCCCCCATCACCTGGACAGAACCCTTTCTCCTTCAGACACATCTCCTCCATCGAAACCTTAGAAGCTCTTCGCTCCCTGTATCCTGCCAAAGGAAAATCTCCCGATGGACTCGACAACAAACTCCTCTTCCTATCTTCCCCGGCCATAGATACTCCCCTCGCTGCCCTGCTAAATCTCTCATTCACCACTGAATCACTTCCCATGGAGTGGAAACATGCCACTGTCCTACTACTACCTAAAGGAGGTGACATTACCTCCGCTGCAAACTATCGCCCCATCTCCCTCCTCCCCACTCTCGCCAAACTCCAGGAACACCTCGTACTATCTTAACTCTCCCACTTTTTCTCTGAAACTAACTTTTTCACTCCATTCCAGTCCGGTTTTAGAAAAAGCCACTCCACCACCACCTCCCTGCTAAGACTCATGGATTCCATCCTCTCTGGGATGGACAAAAGACAAATTACATTTGCAATATTCGTCAACCTAGACAAAGTTTTCAATACGGTATCCCACCCCCTTCTATTATCCTGCCTATCAGATGCTGGGTTATCGGTGAAGGCCACAAATTGGTTCAGAACCTATCTACAAAATAGAACCCAGTCTGTAAAAATAACTGACTGCATCTCTCCTCCGCTCCCTATTACCACCGGCGTTCTCCAGGGCTCAGTCCTTGGCCCCATTCTCTTCTCCATCCTACTAAATGATCTGCCAATGGCTTGCTCTACTACCTCAATTCACTTGTACGCTAATGACACGGTCCTCTTTACATCCGGCTGGACCTACGAAGAAGTCACCTCTAATCTCCAGACTGATTTCACCAAAGTGCAACACTGGTTTAACTCCAACCAACTCTCCCTAAATGCCAAGAAAACAGTCTCTATGACTTTTGGCACTAGACAGAGGCTATCCAGACTTACATCCACTCTGATCTTCTGTACCCTGGATAGCACTGTCCTTGAAGACGTGCCCTCCTTTAGGTACCTGGGGGTTTGGCTTGACTGCCACCTCACCTTTTCTACACATGTGGATGCCATCCTGTCAAAACTGCACCCTAAGCTCATCGCCCCCTATAGAAACAGCTTCCTGTGAGACGTGAAATAGTCTTGAAAATGATTCTACCTTCCTTCGACTACTGCAATGTTGTCTACAGCTCTGCCCCCAAGTCCACCCTATCCAGACTGAACCCCCTCTTCAATGCTTTCTGTCACTTTGCCCTCAATGCCCCCCATACCCATCACTATGAGCTCTTCCATTCACTGGCCCTTCCATCACTGAGCAACCGGCACCTACTTCACAGTGCAAAATTTGTTCTAATTTCTGGCTCGGTTCCCTTCTGCCCTATCTCGTCTCCTCCCTATCTTCCCCACCAACCCCAGCCCACAACCTCAGGTCCACTGACTCCAAACTATTAGTAATCCCCCACCGAAAGACCTCTGCAGGCCAATTGGCTTTCTCTTACCTCCTCCCTAAGCTCTGGAGTGACCTGCCGGCCCAAATCTGCCATTCTTCCTCCAAACTCTCTCTATCCTCTGCCCTCACTAACTTCTATGCACCTAATTGTACATGCCCTTGACCTCCTCCCCCTTCCCCTTGCCTGATTCTTTCTCCCCCTCGATCTCCCTCCTCACCTTACATGGCCTGACCAGTGGCTTGGCCTTCTCCCAATGACTGGCTTATAAACTCCCCTAAACAACCATGCACTCACCCTCTCATGGCACTTCTGCTATCCCCCTTCTTATTACCCCATCAACGTCCTCCCTAAGACTACCCACTCATCTTTCCCTGTTGTTTACTACCCAGACCTGTCATCTCTGCCTGGCCCCTAGCCCAGGTTTCCAGTTCTATCAACCAACTCGGAGTAAAATATTCCAAAATAAATCTCTAGATAGTAGGCACCTATGCAAGTATGAATGGTTCTAGATGCGTAATCAAGTATGTAATATCACCCTCATTGTGGCAGATGTATGTAGTGTCTCCTCATGTAGCAAGTTTGTAAGGCCACCCTTAACTATGTAACACTTGTTTCAAATTGCTTGTCTCCTATGTACAACCTACTGATTGCTTTATGCATATCCTCCTCCCTTGTAACCCCCTACCCCAGGTCGCACTGTGAGACGAGCATCTTGTTGCTCAGTGTGCCTCTCCTGGTGAAACATTTTCAATAAATAAATAAATAGAACAAAAGGTGGTAGGCAGGATCCCTCCAAAAGCCTTGGTGTCCTGGAGAGCAGCAGGTGAAGGTATGTGTGTTATTGTTATTATTAAAATTAACATATATGGATATTCAACCAAGGTCACTTCCCAGGCTTATTGTAAAGTCAAAAAGATTGAAAGGGAAAATCTGCTTTTTCAGTAAAAAAGAAAGGATAATTCCCCAGAATCTAGAATAACATTTGTACCACCATGAGTCAAATAAAATCACAGAGGTCATTTGTAAAAAGGTGGGGGTTTGCAAATCGGACCCAAAACTACGTGTCCTAGTGGGACAATGTCTTAGGTTCTCCTATAGGAAGAACAAGAGTATTGCTGATTGAGTGACTATGACTACTAAAGGGAAATGGGAAATTGTTTAACCAGGAAAGGCATACTAAGCTGAAACTTGTTTCTAGGTGCAGCTTTGGAGCACAAGGAAGTTAAGTGACTTGCTCAAGGTCACACAGTATGCAAGTGGAGGCTGTGGGATTCAAACCCAGGTCTCTAAGTTTGCAGCTCAGTGTCCTTAACCACTATGCTATACTATGCTGCCTCCAGCTGTCACTAGTAGTCACTATGTTGCCAAAAAGGGTCCTGAATCTTGTTTCTAGAAAAACTTTGGCTAACAGAGTTATATCCGAAAGTTTCATGTTACACTCAGGAACCAGACAAGGCTGCCCTTTATCCCCTTTACTTTTTAATTTATATTTAGAGCCCCTTATTCGCCGACTTAAATTTTCCTCGATGATTCAAGGAATTACTATTCAGGGATACGAAGTTAAAGTGTCGGCCTATGCCGATGATCTTTTATTACAACTGTCATACCCTGATAAATCAATACCTTCCATGTTATCAATTATAGAAGAATATGCCAATTTTTCGAATTACAAATTAAATATTGAAAAATCACTTATCTTCCCACTTAACTATAAAGTGATTAAATCTACTATTATAGAGACAGGTATGTCCTGGGCGCCGAAATCTTTAAGATACTTGGGTATACAAATTACTAGGAACCCAGCTTCACTTCAAAAGTTGAATTTGGATGCCCTAGTAAATACTATAGGTGCAGACCTGGATAGATGGACCAAACTATCAATCTCACTTTGTGGCAGAGTGAACTTAATTAAAATGAATGCTTTTCCTAGGATTTTTTTACCCTTTGTATTTGCTTAATAACTGGTTGCCTTTAACCTGGTTCCGTAAAATTAATGGTATGATTACAAAATTTATTTGGGCTAATAGACAACCTAGGATTGCATTCTACAAGTTAGCAGCCCCTAAGGACAAAGGGGGTCTCCGTCTTCCACATCTGACCTTTTATTATTGGGCGAGTCACATGGTTAAATACATGAGATGGTTGGAACAGACGAGAGAAGTTAATCCTTCTGGCTTTGTTCCTATTTGGCTTAAAATTGAGTTGTCTCTGATTAAAGAGAGTGGTCTCTTACCGGTGTCACTGCTACATATCAGGCCGGATGCCCTTCACTTAACTTTGAAATCAACCCCATTGCGACATTGGTCAGAGTACACTCCCAGATATGTCTCTTTATGAAATATAATCACACCTTAGACTTAGTTCAACCTATTGGGGGTAACCCAAATTTAAAAATAGATAATAAGCCAATTATGCCTAGGTGGCTTCCTTAATTGGAAGGCACTAAGCTCTCTCAGCTTGTTACCCTGGACAACTCATGGTTGTCAATTGTTGAAATACTAAATAATTTCAATGTTCCTAATAAATTTGTGTTTAAAATTTTTCAGTTAAAACATCTAATAGTGAAGGTGTTTGGTCTGAATCCGCCCCAAAAAAGAACTAAAACTTTCCTGGACGAGCTCACCCTTATATCCGGTATGGCCTATTCTGTGTCCAACGTGTATAAAATTTTATATAATTATAAGTACCCGGCTAGTTTTGCACCTAAGAAGTACTGGACTTCATGCTTTCCTGATCTGGAGGTAGATTGGACAACTTTGTGGTCGAATTGCCATAAATACATTACTCAGGATAGATTACGGCTTACACAATTTCACATTTTACATAATATATACTATACCCCCAAAAAATTATATAAATATGGGCTCATCAATTCGCCTACCTGCTCCCATTATTATCAGGCAGAGGGCTCATTGTTTCACATATTTTGGGCATGTCTGAAGGCCTCCACTCTCTGGAAGGACATCCAGCGGAAAATGGACTCCTTGCTGGGTCTTTCTGATATTTTCACCCCTGAGGTATGCCTCTTAGGTGACTATACCTTGATTCCAGTACTTGCTAGGCGATATTATATAGCATTGATTTCACTATCGGTAAAAAATGTTATTCTCTGTCATTGGAAAGACGATAAAGATATCTCTTATTCGGAATGGCTTAAAGAATTGTTAGCCAATCTCAGGATGGAGAAAATGGTGGCAAGTCTTAATAACAGAATGAATAGGTATAACAAAATGTGGGAACCTTTTCACACACTGCTAACCATTTAGCATATTGTATGCTACTGTCAACTTTAGAATTTGACAATTCACCTAACAAGTTTGAGCTGTGCTGAATGGGAAGGGGGGGTTTAGTAAGGGGGGTTGGGGAATAGGCTTGGGGGGAATAGCTCCAGTGTATGCAGAGATGTACTGTTTCTGGCTTCGTTTACAACTCAGAATTTTATGACTGGATCTGTTCTCTTTGTTCTAAAAAGCAATAAACTTTGATTTATAAAAAGAAAAACTTTGTAAATTGTTACAATTGTAGGGGCCACAAATATGCAGTGGCAGGTCCAAACTTCACAGATCCTAGGACAGGTGAAACTTACAGCATCAGCAAATATGCTGGTGGCAAAACCACATAAGTGGCATGTGTTGGGTGGTGTGATTCTCCTATACTGTACATAAGGAGAGCCCTGCATAAGCTATGTACTCGAATACAAGATCATATCAGGGCAATTGGCTCTGGAGAATATCAATGAATTAGGATTCCCTTCTGAGGAAAATCACAATTGTAATCCAAAATTACCAGTCAGAGGAGGCAACAGACTAGCCCCTTTTGATAACAAGGAACTGGCATGGATACATAATTTAAACAATATAATCCCTTCAGGTTTGAATGCAATCTTAGATTTGAGGCCATTCCTATAGCTAAGAATCTCTAAGAAATGGATTTTTGGTTTTCTGATTTTTCAGCATTTTCTAGATAATGTGAAGAAGTCATGAATAGAAGTTAGTGCTGCATCACTATTTTTATTAGATGGGGATTTCTGAAGTGTGACAGTGATGACTCCACAAATTATATTAAAAATTAATAAGTGTCTTTTGTGGCTATAGTAGTGTTCTTATTATCTGTAACATACGCTTTGAAATATTGGTTCTGATTTGGGTCAAACCCTGTCTACATTTCTGATGCTGCTTTTTTCCAGATGCCAGTTGATGCATTTTTACCTAATAAATACTTTGGGTCAGATTGCAGAAATGTTATGCGTGGTGCAAGGCGAATTACACCAAACCTGATTGTGCAAATGGTACCTTGAGCCAGGCATAACACAAGTCATGATTCCAAGTCATAGCTTGCGCCATGCCATATGTGGGTTGTGCCAAAGGTGGGCTACACCACCCACTATGCCTGCAATCTGCAGCAGCACGGTGCAAGGGTGGGTTATGGCAGCAACTGCACCCTATTCTGGAAGGGCTGCTGCCATAATGCACTTATGCCATTCCAGTAGAGGCAATGCATAGAGGGGGTTAGAACAGCTAGGAGGTGGTCTAAGGGCATCCATCCTGGCACAGCAATGGATGCCCCCCTGCAGCACCACGGAAAACATAGATGTGTGTCCCCTGTGTCGCCCCGCATTGTCATGCCCCCCACCCCCAAACTTCAGGGACCTCCTGGTCTGAATTCTGTTGTGCCCCCTCCAATCACCAGTGTCAACCAGCCAGCCACCCCAATGCCCCAGATGCATTTGGGTGCATTATGGGGTGGGGAGCTCCAGGGGGGCAGTTGTTTGCATGCCACAACTTGCGGCACTCAGGTCCAGTACTCCATTATCTTGGTGCTAGTCTGCAGCTGCCACATGTCATGGGCATAGGTGCCAGGGGCCCTGCCTGTCTTAGAATAGGGTGCAGGGTCCCCGGTGTAGTGTTGCATGGTGCAACTCACATACGCCCAAGAGCTGCGCCATGCATTTTGAAATCTAGCCCCTAGTATCATTATAATATTAATTTTAAATTAATTTAAAATTATTTTCTCTTTTGGGTACATGTGTGATCAACACCCTCCCCATCGCCAGCCCCCCCCCAACTTTGGTAATTCTGGATATATCTTTGAAACTGTGCAATTAAAATTTAGAATGGTGGATACCACTGGCACATGAGGCAGCTCTCACTTGATTAGTCTGGTAATTTAACCTCACAGTTAATAATCAAGTTAGAAGCCAGAGCTCTGTTATTTACCCTTTTATCCATCTGTGCCTGTGTTGTGTGTTTTTTTGCCCCTATCCCATTACAGGCTACTATTGCATCTATTCATCCATGGGAGATGTCTACACAGATCTGTTTAGAGGCCTTTTGACTGTTTTTAAATGGTTGTATTATTCACATGTCACTGCTTCATTTGCTTTTTGTAACAAGCACTTTAAAGAGAAAGAAAATGCGTTGTTTATACAATGTTAAATAATTACAATGTCTTTGTTTGCACCGCACCATCCTAAGCATATCAGGTATAGTGTGATGAGGTAGATTTTTTACATAATATGTTAATTTATTCATGAATATGTAGGAACACTGGTATTTATGGTCACCTGTTTGCATGATGCAATACACCCTGATGAAGCCTTTTGGTGACTGCACATAGGGTGTATCTTTGCTGTGTAGCAACAGTCATTAAAATTGTTCTCCACTGCTTCCTGTTGTGTGTGACTGCTTTGTTGTTCTTATTCTGGTACCAGTATCATAACAGTCAACACATTTAGGGTTATCATTTTCAGTGCACGGTCCCTTTTTTTTGACTGGTGCAGGCTTGCATTAACAATTTACTGGAGACACTGCAGAAGAGTTGGAAGTGAAGTGACCTTTTTGCAGATGATATAAAAATCTGCAATAGGGTGAACATTCAGGAAAGGGTGTAAAGAAAACACAGGGGTCTTGGGGGAATTTTAAGGAATAGTCATGAACATGATAGATGGTGTTTGATGCCAAAAAGTGCAGCATAATGCTCCTAAGACATACAAAAACAACACTGAGTACTGAATATGATGGGGTTGGAGAGTATACTTACAGAACTAGGCAGGAAAGGGACCTCAGGGTTATCATATCTGAGGACCTCAAGGTGGCAGGCTAGTGTGGCACTGGCAAGGCACTGGGTAAGGCTAATGTAATGCTGGGTTGCATAGGTAGGGGTATCTCCAGAAGAAGAAGAAGAGAGGTGATGTTGCCATTATATCAATCACTGGTGCGGTCACACCTAGAGTACTGTGTTTAGGTTTGGACCCCACAACTCAGAAAGGACATATCAGAGTACAGATGGTACAGAGCAGGGCAACTAAACTGGTGCATGGTTTGTATAAGAAGCCCTATTAATAGTAGTAGATTTTATTTATGGTGCCTTCTCTGGAAGTTGAGTGTGCCAGTAAAATGAAACAGAGATAATAATAAAACATAAAAAAATCCATTCTATATAAATAGTATACATAAATAATAACTCATAATAAAATTCTCTACAATCAGATGAAGTATACTGTATAGTATCTCAAATCTTTATCTAGGAAAAACAATTGGGACATCCACTCCCATGTGCCTGTGTAAATAAATATGTTTTTGGATCTCTTAAAGACCTCCAATGAGATGGCCTCCCACAGGGACCTCGGGAGCAAATTCCAAATGACCGTGACCTGCAACTGCAAAGGACCAGTCCCCTGAGGTCTTAAACCTAGCCCTGGGGACAACCAGGATACTTTCCGTAGGTGGAGTGGAAGGGGTGCATAGGCATGTAAGGACATAGGAGATCACACAGGTAACCCATGCCCAGTCCATGTAGAGCCATATAAGTTAGTAATCCAACTTTATCGGAGATATACCACTCAACTGGCAGCCAGTGCAGTTCATGCAGTGCCAGGAAAATATGACTCGACCTCAGAAGGCCAGTCAGCAACCTAGCAGCTGCATTCTGCACCAACTGCAGGCACCGCAGCATACCTCCACTGACTTTGAGGTAAACAGCATCATGGTAATCCAACCACGAGGTCATAAAGGCGTGCACCAGCAAGGGCAAGTCTTCTGGGGGGATGAAGGATCAAATCCCGCTGATGTCCTTCAGATGGTAAAAGCCATTCCAGACTACAGCCAACACCTGAGCCTCACCCCTCACCCAGGATGATACCAAGATTCTTCACTTTTGCAGCAACCAAAAGCCCAGAGGTACAGTACCGTAGCCCTGTCTCTCTCTCAGCAACTGCTGCTCCCCCCATCTGATCCAGCTCAATCACCAGTACTTCAGTTTTGTCCAGGTTGAGTTTCAGCAAGATTGGTGACATCCAGTCCTGGATCTCAGCCAAGCACTGATTTAGCACATCAACAAGCCAGATGTCTTAGGTGCAAATAACAGATAAAACTGAGTATCATCTGCATAGTAATGAAACCCAACTCTATACCATCTAATGATACTGTCCATGGGTAGCATGTACACTGCAAATGTGGGCAAAAGTATTGACCCCTGGGGTACACCATAATGCAGATCCACTGGGAGCGAGGAATAACTTCCCATCACTACCCTCCATGTTCTGCCAGTGAAGTAGGACTCAAACTAGCAGATGACTTTGCTGATGAGTCCTACATACTCCCTGAGTAGGTCCAATAAATGTCCATGGTCCATGGTATCAAATGCTGAGAAGAGAGCGAGGAGAACAAGAGCTGACCACTTTCCTCTATCCCTCACCCTGAGTGGGTCATTATGCACCCTGACCAATGCGGTCTCTGTGCTGTGCTTAGACCTAAACCCAAATTGGAGAGACTCATAGATGTCAATGGTCATGAGGTGTGCCTCAGACTGCAATGCAACCACCTTCTCAATAACCTTGCCTAAAAAAGGCAGGTTAGAGACAAGTCAGTAATTTGCCAAGATGTCCGGGTTCAAAGATGGCTTTTACAAGAGGGGCTACATCAGTAAATTTTTCTTTTTGTATCATCTGTTTATGCCCCCTACCAGCCCAGCCATACACTGCTTTGAGCGGCCAAGCATCACCACACCACTCCTCCCGATTGCTGTCTGCTGCTGTCTCAGGTGCTGCCCCCGACTGACCCAATGTATCCCTTCATTGGGGGACCCCCTAACTGTGGCAGCGACAGGGAGGGGAGACTACCATGTGCCCATAGGCACTTTTTTCCATCCTCATTAGGGGCAATGAGGGTGCAGCTCAGGCACTTCCAGGCTTTGTGGCAATGAGAGGGTAGGCCACCATCATCTGGGTGGCTTGGGTGGAAATTTTTATTTTCTGCTCCCCCCGCCCACTGGAATGCATGCCATGGTGTCTCGGCATCTGCGCATGTGACATGTGGTCACCCACACCACAAAGCATGATGCTGAAACTGGCTGCCAGGAACTGCCAAAGGGAGGTACATTCTTGGTCCCCCCAAGAGAAGAGCATCCAAAGCACACTCTTGAGCCCTCCCAGCCAGTCTCTGCTCCTGTCATCCCATGCTTGGGTGAAAACTCGAGTCACCAGCATGCTAGGGTATCCCCTATTGCCTGACACCACTGGGCTGGCTATCAGTAAATTTTTAATGCAGATGGTAAAATCCCCTATGACAAGAAATACTAGATAATCTTAGTGAACACATGGCTCAGCAACCCGACACATCCCACCAGTGGCTGGGTCGGGCCTGGATCCAGTTTGCAATATGTTGGTTACATCTCCAAAATCACCTCTCCAACCTCATCCAATGTCACTGGCAGAAACTCTCCCCAGAGCTACTGACTGCCAATGCTTCCCACCAGCTCAGTACTGCTGGCTATAACAGCCCACTTCATGAGATCCCAGCCTGCTCAGAGGGTACTCTGTCCAAAAAGAGCTGAGCAAACTCATCGCACTTAGCAAATGAAGCAGCCTTCATGGACTCCAGGCAGACTGGATGAAGAAGCCTGTCCATCATCTGAAAAAGCTGAGCTGGTCAGTACCTTCTAGCCACAATCTCCCTGGACATGAATTCTGCTTTCTTAGGGGAGATTACCCTTTGGTAGTCACCAGAGTGAATATTCAAAGCCAGTTTTTCCTCCTCAACCCTGGATCTCCTCCAACAATGTGCCATCCTCCACTCCCTTGCTTTCACAAACTGGCACTATGAGGTCAAAGGCTGCATTGATGGCCTTATTATAAGTCACCACTGCCTCCTCCTAACCCTCAGCACATGCTTCCAACATACCTGAGGTATCCAGTACTGCCATAAGTCCATCTGGCCTAAGCCCTCGTAAAGGGTAGTACTGGACCATCTCCACAGGGGGTGGACTATAGAGGGGTGCCTTGAAATCAACTGATGGCATAATATCCTGACCAACTAATTGGATAAGTCCTGAGGTTCTTCATCTCAAGCCCCAGGGAGAACACCAAGTCTAAGGCATACCCATATTGGTGAGTCACAGCAGCAACTGCTTCTGCTAGGCCCAGGGATTTCATTCTCTGGAGGAACTCTTATCTAAAGTGTGAGAGTTTGTCATCAATGCAGGCATTGAAGTCACCCAGAATAATCCACCTCAGTGACAGCAACACCCTATCAGTGACAAAATCTGACTTTTCTTGCAGAAAAATCCCCTCACATCCCGGAGGCTTTTAAATGAGGAGAATCCTGCAACCTGCACCTGGACCTCCATGTACAGCCATGCATTCAAATGATGAGCTGTCCCACACTGGTTGCCCAGCAGGATCAATTCAGATCTAAAACATATGGCCACCCCCTTCCCTCATGATTCTTCCTCAGGCAGTGCACCATGGAAAAAACAGCTAAGACAGCTGCCCCCAAAATTGGGCCAGCATCATCACCAAGGCAGGTTTCCATGAAACAAGCCAGATCAACTGAGGATTGAGATATAAAAACCATTATAACTGCAGTCTTATTCTTCATCAATCTGGCATTGTATAGCACTGCCTGAAGAGGACAAGTAGTGGTGGCCGACCCATCAGCTACCTTCCTACACTGTCACGTGGAATCCCCGGGTATGGAAGGGAGAGAGAAGACTGCATGATCTCAACATGTACAACCTGGAATAAAGGAGAGAGTGAGAGGGGGGTATATTATAGAGACTTAAAAGTACCTGAAAGGGGTGAGTAGGGTATAGGTGGGGAGTCTCTTTCACATGTGAACAGGCACCAAAACTAGGGGTGTACAATGAAGCTGGAAGAGGGAAATTCAAGAGTCATGTAAGGAAATACTTCTTTACTGAAAGTGTAGTGGGTGCCTGGAATAGATTGCTAGTGGACATGGTGGAGGCTAGAACAGTTGGGGGCTTCAAGCATGCATGGGATAGATGTAGGAATATAGCATAGAGGATGCAAGGAGATGTGAGAGTCAATAGAGCCCAGATAGAGTCTGCAGAGTTATAGTATATAGGGAGCATCTGGGCAGACTATGCAAGCCAAGCAGTCCTTTTTGTCATTAAATTCTATGTTTGATTGTATTCAATTAAAGTTGAGAACTTCCTAGTCTTTTTCCCTCTTTGTGGCTCAAAAATACACTGTAATCAACACGTTAGTACCCTCAATTTAATGTCTGATAGGTGCTGGTATACAAAAGAAATAAAAGAAGTTCTGAACAGCAATATTTTTCATGCCATTTGTGGACAACGTGTTGTCTGTCATTGCTTGTAATGTAAATTGTGGAACACTAGACTCAAGACAAGGTGTAAAAGGTGAACTGGCTATCCGTTGACACCACAGAATTTTATGTTTGGCTATTGAGAAATAGTTAATATTAGTTAAATGATATGCAAGCAATACCACAAGATGAGGTGTGGGTTATCGCCTGATAAGAGCATGCCCAGGGGTGTACTAAGGCACGAGGCACTTGCACCGAGTGCCTTATGCCCCTGGGCGTGCTTTTATCGGGCGATAACCCACACCTCAGAGTGTGTCATTGCGCTTATAAAATGGGCTTCAGTAAAGAAGTTTATTTTAAAAAAAAAATCAGATAAGGGTATGTAAGAAAAAAGAAAGAAATATGATTTTGTCATTTGAAAAAAAAATAGTCCCTCTTTATGTGTTGCAATGGAGGTTTTGTATTGTAGTGGTGACTGGTGTTTGTCTGTGTTTCCACTCTCCACAGAAACACAGAAACCAGAAAGACAGATAGACACAGGTACACCCAAAAGCAAGTTTCTTTTATTTTAATATTCATTAGTTTGAAAACAGAGTTGTAGTTACATGCAGCAAGTGGGCTGACTAAGAGCGAGTGTGTCCCTCAACAACTACCTCAGACGACCATTTCCTCGTTCTGGTTTCAGAAACAACAAGTTATTTATTGAAAAAGAAAACTCAGGGTAATTTTATTTTAGTAGAATGCGGTGACTGTTTTTATAAATTTCGGACCTGATTCTAAAAGAGATATGCCTTGTGTAACAGCACTTGCGCCAAATAGAATGGCACAAGTAGCAACTTACGCCAGCAGTTGCAACTTGTGAGATTCTACAATGTGGCCTGTGATATGCGCAGGCCACTTGCGCCAAAGAGCAGTTAAGCCAGCAATTGCACCATAAACCCCCTGCGACATGGCGCTAGGGGGTTTATGGCAGCAGTTGAGCCCTATTCTAGTAGAGAAGCAGCAAAGTCCCCAATGTCAGGATTCTTCAAGAAGCTCCAAAGGAGAACCGGCAATGTAAGTTACACCAGCATTTAGCTGTCATAACTGTACATGCATCCTCCAGGGGTTCTATATACCCACTGCACCCACATCAGGATGTGCCTTCCCATGTCCAGAACATCCCCATCAGTGGCCCACAGGGCAGCCCACAACCACCCAGCTCCTGATCCCCCATAGCAGAGGTGCCCAGTTGGGTATCTCGCACCCCCAGCCCCCAGCCCCCAGAACCCCCAAACCCTAAATGACCTGCAGAGCAGCCCACACACATCACGCCCTGACCCCACCACTAGCAGCCCTGCAGGCAGCTGTGTCTCCCCATCCAGTCGCTTGACCAGATTCTATTGCCACAAATGTTTCCAAATATAACACAGAATCCCTTGTAGTCTGGTGGCCCCCTGCCACTCCACCAGCAGTGCCAGTCCACCCACATCCCCAGCTGGTGACTGGCACAGCCAGCCTCACCTCCATGGCCAGCCACCAACTGAGTTTCGCATGAGCACTTACTCATTCATTTCTGAGCATGTCTATATAGTAAGCGCTCATGTGGAGTTCAGTCGGCGGCTGGCCGTGAAGGTGAAAGGTTGGCTGTGCCAGTTGCTGGCTGGGGATGGGTGGGGAGGATGTGGGTGGACTGGCACTGCTAGGTGAGGCCGGTGGGGGGCCACTAGACCACCAGGGATCTCGGGTGGTTTATATTTGGAACATGTGCGGCACCACAGTCGGGTCATGGACTGGATGGCGGGGACACAGCTGCCCTGTGGGGCTTTAAGGGGGCACTTAAGCTTGCAGGGGGGCTGTGACTTGTGACATGCCCCTCAGGTGTGCCCTTGGGTTGGCGTATCTGTCCAAATGTCACAAGTCACGGGACATAGCCGCGGAGACCCTGCCCCTTCTAGAATATGGCATAGGGTCCATCTCGCAACGGCATTTGGCACAAGTCGCCTTTGGTGGTGACTTGTGCCAAGCTTCTAGAATCAGGCCTTTCAAATCTGAGCGAAAGTGTCCCTCAACAACCACCATAGATGACTGTTTCCTGGTTCCGGTTTGAAAAACCACAAGTTATTTATTTAAAAAAGGAAATTCAGTTTACTTTTCTTTTACCAAGAATGCGATGCCCATTTTTATAGATTTAGACTCTGAGTCAAACTCGGGGGGGGTGGGCTGTTGCCTCCGTATGTCGTCATGACCGAAGAATGCAAGGAATGCACTGGGGAATGTAGAGATAGTGCTGCGGTGTAACTATCGGTGGCAGAGTTGCAGATCAGGGGGAAATCGCGGGCGTCACAGAAACTTGTGCTGGGAAACTAAAATTAAGGTGAAACTGGCACTTTTTATGTAGTGGTTAACAGTCTTTATGTGGGGGAAAATGATGGAATTGCTGAGGAAGTTTAGCTTTGCTGCTGTGCCATGAGAGGAGACAGGTTCCCGTTGCTGCTTCTGTGAGCTCTGCCAGTCAGCATTTCTGTTTACTGTTGGCAGAGCTCAGCGATTCATTTTCGTTATGGGACATCTTGGTGGGCAGTAGTCCCAGTTGGCTACTATATCGTCTGATAAGGACACAGCTCAGATGATGTAGTAGCCAATCAGAGACTTGGATTTCTTAAGCCCATTTTACAAGGGGTAAGAATAAATGGTAAAAAATGCTAAGTTCATTTCTAGAAATAAATGGAAGGCCAAACAGCCTTGGTCCACTGGACATGGAAAAAGCTGTAAGCCAGCAAACCAAAAAAATTCCAGAGCTCGACCCTGTATAGACTGCACTGTAGTTTCAATAAAGTAACATATCACACCCATACTAACTGCACTGTATTTTCCATAAAATAATATATCACACCATATTAAATTGGCTGTGTTATTTGCTTTTTATGAACAAACCTGAGAACCCAAGAAAAAGGATCCAACACTTATAAAAAGTTCAGTGGACAACACAGTTTTTTCTTTTCACATAAATGTACTATATTCACATATTCAGACTCACTAGACTGTTAAATCTTTATCTGCTGGCTTCATCATATGTTCATATTGTTTCATTTCAGCCAGTGTCCTTGAATACATGGGTCCAGACCCTGTTCCAGATGAGTACTTATTCCACTTTACAAAATGGCCAAGAAAATCCCTGGCATCTGATTGGCTGAGAACACTCCAGAGGTGTGCAGGTATTTTTTAACAGAGCCCTCTGAAAAACAAGTCCTAATTTGGGGTGCCCCATTGCTTAGGGTATCATTGGGCACCCCAAATTTTCAAACTGACCAGTTGCCATTTTTTTTCTATCACTTAGCAGATGACTTGGTGCCCCCCCCCCCCAAGTCAGGCCACAAAACTCCATGGTAATTCTTTAAAAAAGTAAACTACAGTAGGTGATTTAAAACCACCAGTCCTTCTATAAATCTCCGTTGCTCCTTAGCAAGCTTACTATGCCCCTGACTGTTCACTTGTTCAAAAGCCATTTAAAAAAAAATACACAAGTGACACAGCGTTTTTTCTAACACACACACACACACACACCAGTGTGGGTTTACATTCTCTTGCTTTCTGCTCTCACCGTCACCAGTCCCAGGAACCATTGTGTCTACTAAGTCTCCATCCAGCTCCAGTAATCCATTTCCTTCAAGACAGGGGCCAGAAGAGCAAAGCCATGGATCTGCTATACAGCTGCACCTGGAATGTGCAAGCTGCCAGTCCACGCATGCCCGATAACATGCTTTAATTTTTAAACCACTCGTGCAGAAGAATGAAGGCTCCCTCTGTGCTCCCCTAGCCCCAGAATCTGCAAATAGAGGTCTAGAGACATGGAGGGGGTGGTTCAGGACTCCCAGAAGGATGTACTGAAAGAGCGCCAGATTTCAGTGGGACTCTTTAATGAATATTAATGAGAGACATGGATATTAATGAGCTCCTTGCTGGGGAGAACATCTAAATATTTGTCTCTGCATGCCTAACAGCCATATATTCTCCCCCAAAATAAAACAATTAATTAAGCACTAAGCCTCGGGGGAGCAGGAAACTATGACAACCACAACAAAACTGGTAACTAAATACAGGCTGAGGAACTATTTTATTTTAAAAAAGAAAGAATTTTAACATTAAACATAAATATATTTTTTCAAACACCTAAAAATTCAGTGAGCCATTTTCTAAGTGCAATAATACCCTCTGTACTGGGCAGTATTGGGCAATACCAGACCTTCCAAGGGGTTTAAGGCCTTCTGTCTGCAGTATCAGGCCTCATTACACCCCTGAGTGGTCCAGTATTGCCCAGTATCACCCACCCTGTTGGGTATTACTGCTTATATGTCCTGTTGCACCTGGGACCTCAGTAATACTGCACTGCATGGAAAGCTGGCTTGCCTTGTCCTAGTGCACTTGTGACCCCTTGGATAAGTGGTCAGCTGAGCCAAGGTTTTTTTTTTTGTACTCTACTGCAATCTCTAGTTATCTGCTAAAGGGTATCGGGAATCCTTTTATAATAAAATACATAGGCTAAATGCCACAGTTCAATTAAACATTGCTTTATTAATTGTGTGGTATCTTTATTGAGTCCTACAGTAATTCGGACTTAATCCTTTCAGTACATCAGCTTTTCCTTTTATTTATTGACAATCTTGACATCAATGTTTCTTGGTTTGCACAGAAGAATTAGTTTCAGGTATTCCATGACAGATGGTTTCCTTGATATTTGATGCTTTGAATGGAGGTAATTGATGTTGCTATTTGAGTTACATTTTTTTTTTCAAATGTAAAATGTACTTTTTCCTACAAGTTCATTTCTGTTTTTGTGTGTTTATCAGGTGAGATTAGCGAATACATAACTAGGTTAATAACACATGCTGCTGTATGCAGGCAAAACAAAATATGAGTATCATGGCAAAAATGTGAGCTGTGCATTCTGCCAATTCCTCTGTAAAATGAGAAACTGTCAGTCTGTGGAATTTAAAATACAATAATATGCCAGGCTGCACGCACTTTCCATACATAGCTGAAGTGTTGAAGCCTGTAGGGTAGACCTTTCTTTAAAGCTGATGGAACCATGGATGAAACTGAAAGCCATCTGCCAATTCCCAGCACTGACACCCCTGGGGAGAACTGTTAACAGGTGAGCCTTGCTTTGATTTATTTAAAAGAAAATGTGTTCCTGTCTGAAATGCTCAAGCCTGTAAGAATCACCATAGCGTATCTCAGAAAGTGATACTACAGGGATATGACGAAGAGTTGCAGGTTGCCAGAACTTTCAGCAATCAGCTTTGTAAACACATAAAAAAACAAAATCTAGCAAGAGCCAATATAGCTACAAACTAATGGCATTGTGGGCAGTGAAAAATGTGTAAATTAACATTTTTTTGCACTAACCACTGAGCCACCTAACTGTACTTTCTAATTGTTGTGAAACACACACACACTGAATGATGCATGTACATATATATGCATATATATTCCAGTGTTACATAGCAGTACACTGTCTACAGTCAGTTTTACAGATTAAAAAAAAGACACTGAGGGACTGTTTTCTTCTTTTCAGGCTCTGAGGGGCATCGGAGGGTGAGGGGGTTGCCACTAGACAACTCATTTAAATCTGCAATAGATAGTGGGGGAATGTAGACTAGCAATTTTTGCACTAACCACTGAGCCACCTAACTGCACTTTCTAATTGTTATGATATACACACACACACTGACTAATACATATGCACATATATGCATATATATATATATATATATATATATATTCTAGTATAACATAGCATTGCACTGTCTACACACACACAGAGCATTGCCACATACACACAAACACACATAGACTGCCTTATATTGCATTTATTTACTTATACATCTAACCCTAACATTTACTGTATTTAGGATAAACATTTTGTTTTGCACTAACTCATTGTACTAATCTATGGCATGACTGGGTAACTAAGTTAGTGGATGTGACCTTTCTAGACTTCAGAAAGGCCTTCAACATTGTCGCACATAGAATGCTGATTAGCAAACTGCACTGCCTGGGGTGGATCCTAAAATAGTTCTGTGGATGGAGAACTGGCTGAATGGCAGGAGTCAGAGGGTTGTGGTAAACAAGGAGTACTCTGAAGAGGGAGAGATGATGAGCAGGGTGCTGCAGGTGTTAGTGTTGGGGCCGGTCCTCTTCAATGTCTTTATTGGGGACATTGCAGGGGGACTGGAGGGGACTGTATATTTCTTCGCAGATGATACAAATGTATGCAATAGGGTGGACACTCCAGGGGTGTTGAAAGAATGGGGGAAGACCTTAGAAAACTTGAAAAATGGTCTGAAGAATAGTAGCTGGGATCCAATGTAATAAAAATGCAGTACCATGCACGTAAGGCACAAGAACCCAGGGGCAACCTATGAACTAGGTGGGGAGGTACTGACAGTCACAAAGCAGGAAAGGGGCCTGGTAGTTATTATCTAGGAGGACCTAAGAGAAAGTAGACAGTGCAATAAGGTGGCTGGAAAGGCTGGCCAGATGCTTGGATGCATAGGGAGGGCTATTATGATTAGAAAGAGAGAGGTCATCTTGCCCCTGTATAAGACAGTTCCACCCTCAGAATGTGCCTGACCATTGTGCGCCCTGTCATTAGGGTGCCAAACCCCCAAGTCAATGATCATGTTTCATGTGAGGAGATGTGCCCCATGTGCTCCACTCCCCTTTACTTAGGATTATAACTGCAGGGGGTCGACCTCGTGGAGGGGGCAACAACTTTCGAGGTTGGCACCCTAATGACAGAGTGCACAACAGCCCACACTCCAAGGGTGTGCAGTGGTATAAGGGTGTTCAAATCAAAACTTTTGGGACTTGTCCAGCCATGACTGTAGCTGAATTTTAACTTGTCCCTACTCATTACAATGAAATTAGCTCTCTTTTCATACTTGTCCATCAAGGCAATTTATTTGCCCCAGACAGGGGGCAATAGGATTTGCACACCCCGAGTATAAGACTCTCATGAGACCACACATGGAATATAGCATCCAGTTCTGGAAGACCCATCAGAGAAAGAACATTGACAGGGTGGAGGCGGTGCAGTGGAGGGCAAGTAAAATGGTGTGGGGTCTGCGGGATAAGACCTAGATGGAAAGACAAAAGGAGTTAAGTATCTATTTCCTGTAGGTAGGGAGGAAGGCAGGGACATGACTGAGGCACACAAGTACAGTTCATCACTGGTATAGAGTACAGGAAGGAAGGAAGCATCTTCCAAATTAAGAGATGCTCAAAGTCAAGGAGGCACAAAAAGAAATCAGATGGGGAAGGCTCAGGGGAAACGTGAGAAAATGTCAGTGTCAGTGGCTCAGCAGGTAGCACACTCACCTCTGAGGCCAGGAGATCAGAAGGCTGTGGGTTCTATCCCCACACCAGGCACTTGGGTTAATATCCCAATACTGACACTGTAGTGCAGCATGAGGGGGTTGCTGCACTCCTGAGGTGCCGTCTTTCAGGTGAGATGTTAAACCAAGGTCCCATCTGCCTGTTCTGTTAGTAGTTCAGGGGGATGTTAAAGATCCCATGGCACTTCTCGAGAAAGAGTAGAGGAATTTCCCCGGTTCCCTGGCCAAATTTCCTCCTATTCACTAAAAATACCACCAACAGCTTAATCTGGTTCAAGGCTAATTGGCATTCATCTGTATTCCCCTTCCCCGGGTCATGCCTGAAAATAGGCAGAATTTGTCTAGTGCACTTACCCGGTCAACAAAAACTAAATAAATAAAAATAAAATTAAACATTTTTTTCACAGAGAGGGTGGTGTACGCCTGGAATAGCCTACTAGAGGGAATGGTAGGGGCTAAAACAGTCACAGAATTTAAGAAGGAGTGGGATAGACACAAGAATATCCTAGAGGCAAGTGGAAGAGGGCTTCAGAGTTCAGTTTGGGCATGGGGCATCACATAAGATAGGGATCAGTAGAGCAGACTGGGTGGTAATTCGACTCCCACCTCTCAGCCCAACCTCCCACTGAGCAGTGACCACCCTGCACCCCCAGACACTGCCACACACCCTCACTCACCTGAACAGATCCCAGTGTGAAGATCCACTCTCCCATTAATGACATGACTTGCTGCTGGAACTGGGGACTGCTATATGAGAAATAAAGTAAGTGTGATTCAATGTATTTCAGTTGGTTTTCAACTGCACTTAACTTATTTCTCATATAACAGTCACCAGTTGCAGCAGCAAGATGTGCCTTCCATGGGACAATGGATCTTCACACTGGGATCTGTTCAGGTGAGTGAGTGTGTATGGGGGAGGTCTGGGAGTGTGGGGCAGTGTGTGTTCAGTGGGAGGTTGGATTTGGGTGCAGGGATGTGTCAGTGATGGACCTTTTTTTACAGATTAAAAAAGACACAAAGGGACCGTGTTCTTCTTTTCGGGCTTTGAGGATGGGGGATTGCCACTAGACACCTCATTTAAATCAGCAATAATATACATAAGGCTGAAAGTGATCTAGATACTGGGGGAATGTAGAGTAGCAATTTTTGCACTAACCACTGAGCCTCCTAACTGCACTTTCTAATTGTTGTGATACACACACACTCTTTAATACATATACACATATAAGCATATATATTCCAGTATAACATAGCAGTGCACTGTCCACACACATTTCTACAGATTAAATAAAAGACATAGAGGGACCGTTCTCTTCTTTTCAGGCTCTGAGGGACATCGGAGGGTGGGGGAATGTGACTAGACAACTCATGTAAATCAGCAATGACATGCATAAAGCTGAAAATGATCTAGATAGCGTGAGAATGTAGACTAGTAATTTTTGCACTAACCACCGAGCCACCTAAATGCACTTTCTAATTGTTATGCTACACACACATATTGACTAATACATATACACATATATGCATATATATTCCAGTATAACATACAGTGCAAGTCACATTTGTTAGGGTCAAGACAGGATCTACACCTGATGGCAAAACATGGCATGGGGAAGGTGCTGCAGAACAAGAAATGCATTCCCTGCTACATAGAAAAAGGACAGTTTATTCACCGGCCAGGTGACACAGAGGGCTTAGATGTTCAGCCTTACCTCACATCACGCTGGTGACCTGGGTTCGGGAGTGACCGTGGGCCGTCAGATAGCTGGCACCGGGGGGGAGAACAGGATTGAGCAGCCAAAAGGCAGCTCTCCTCTCCCAGGGAGGTTGTCACCCCCCCGTAGTTCCACCACCACCAGGTGGAGGTCAGGTGGCAGTGTAGGCGGGAGGGGGCGGCACATAGGGAGGGCATCTTGAAGTGCAGTGTTCACGTGCATCCACATGCACACATGCTCACCTCAGGTGGGGGCAGGCAAAAACAGGGGTTAAAACCTATAAAATATTAATAAAAAAAAGGACAGCTTACCATAGCTGGGAGTCCAGAACCTCCAAACACCCAGTGTCATTACAGGAAAGCTCAGTGAAAAACAGTATTGCACAAAGTTATTTACTCAAAGATAACAAGGTCCAATACCTGATAATGGGCTCATCTGCATAATAGAAAAACTAAACAAAACATTTCTATTTGTGGGTAAGGTAGGTAGCTTGCACCCAAGGCTGTTAAGCTTTGCACATACAATGATAAGCAATTATGCTGACAAACACTACTTTTGGGTTACAATGGACTAATTCATATAATATGCTGATCATAGCATTATGGCTAATAGCTGTAGGTGGTGCACCAAGACCACAAATATAACACTACATAATACATCATTGCAAGCATAAATAAATACTAATATCCCTTATACTGTAAGATGGTGGTCCACATTAAGGACTGTAGGTCAGGCAGGTCTACATATTCCCCCCTTGTTGCCTGAATAAAGTGGCAACACAACAAAGGTAAGTATGTTGGTAACAGTCTCAGTTACAGCCCAGCTGAATGAGCAGTGTAGAGAAACTTCAGTTGTGCACAATGTTGTTTGAGCATGCATCTTAAACAGCATAAGGTACCAATCATGAAAAATATTAGAAAAAGTTATATAATAATAAAACCTTCAAAAGTAATTTCCTACCAAGTGATGGATGGAGTGGTGCTAAAATTACCATCATAAAATAAATCATTCAGTGAATCATATGCCTTGGAAATGTTGTTACTAATATGAATCAGGTGTGTATCGTTTCATTCTAACAAGGCACAAAGATTCAGGGTGAGAGGATCGATATGGACATTAAACACTGGTAAGTACTGCACAATAGCATTCAGATAGTCAGGGTCACTATCTATTTAATCTGGTTCTGGGGTAGGAACAGTGGTGATAACCATATGGCCAATGACAGTGCATTGCTGAGGTACAAAACAAAAGTTGGGCATAGTGAAGTTACACACCAAAGGTCCATAGGAGAGTCTTGTAGTTGGTCACCATGCAATATTGTCCATCAGAGTTGTAGAAAATTTGAACTTGAGGAAGTAGTCACTTGGTGAGCTGGACAGAGCAGGTGAAGGAGGCATTTGTCATTCTGCTAATGAGGCATCAGACTTGTTCTTGAACTTCTTCACTTGAGGCAATAGTGACATTTGGCTTGTCAAAAGGAAATGTGACATTAACAGTTTCATTGGCAAAGAGGTCATTAACAAACACATATGACCAGTCCATAGAATTCAGAGAGTAACCACACACAGGCTTGATTACATCAAAGAAATTACAGCTGCACAAATGATGGTAACCCCATTTGGCACAACAGTCAGCATGTGGGGCTACAAAGGCTTCCAGTTGAGGATGAAAAACTAGCAAAAGAGGCAAGTTGATCTGTTCTAAATAGATGCTGCCCTTTAGATGACCCACAGAGCGGACATTCGCCAGCTTGTCAAAAACTGAAGAATCTTTGTCAAAAAGCAGAAGGGATACTGTAAAGGTCACATATATCCCACAGAGTACATTGGTGTGTATCGTAGCAGGGTCCATGATTCAGGTGTCTGGTCACATAGCCCAAGTTCCGTGCAGTGGCCAAAGAAAAGGACACAATCCTGTCCATGTACCAGGTAGTACATGATAGGGTTCTACAATGGGGCAATACCATTTAGCCATATGTCTATCATGGATCAAATCTGGGATCTGCCCTGATTCCAGATCTCAGAAGAGATTGGTAATAGTAGTCAGAACTAAATTACCATAAGCTGAAGAAATTATTTCCCTTCTCATGTGTTGCTCTGAAGCTTCTTTATTATTTTGGAAGATCACTTTGTTAAGTTTGTTTCTGGTCTCATTGAATAAAAGTGCAACATCATGCATATTATACACCATACATCTTTTCTCTCGGGAAATACCATCTAGACTGTGTAGCATGGGCTCATCACATTCTGACTTATTTGATCTTTGAAATTTTTGGTTTGACTCTGAAATTTTGCCAAGTCAGCTCAGTTCCAGATTGACATTCCTGTGCTTAGTAAACCTGTAACGGCACCTGTTGCACCCATTACATCAGTAAATCCCACAGCCTGTTTTGGATGTCATGGGTGGAACACCCCTTGGTGCTCCATATCATGGGCTCAGCTACAGGGCCTTGTGCATGTGATTGATATGCTGCCATTAAATATAACAACATAACAGTATGAAACTTGGTGTCATTTGTCAGGGAACAGTGGCCAAACTCAGCCATATTACAATGAGTAAGGTTCAAAACAACAGGAACATACATAAACTGAAAATTATTAATGAGAGTCCCAGGAACAGAAGTTGTGGTCAGGCCACTGGGTGGGTCTGACTCATGTTGGACATTGCAAATGGTCATCCTTTGCTTCTGGAAGTACTGTAAGGAAAAGAGCAGCAGTTGCAGTAGAATGGTTGGAACAAAACTGGCACATGGTGGTGTTAGAGAAACTGGTGCAAAAGTCTGGATTCATCATAGCTGTAAGGTTGTAAAGACCTGCATGTTGATGCTGGACTTGGTGTATGCACAAGTTCCATTGGGGAAAATACAGGTATTGGGCCAGCCTTGAAAAGTTCCTTTGGAGAGGTGGGCCACTGGGATCGGTTGTCCATTCAAGTTGTCAGTCTTCCAATCTAGTTGTAGAGTGGCTTGTCTGGAGATACCACCATGGTGTTTAGGTAAGCATCTTTTCCTTCACAAACAGTGACAGTTGTGGATGGGAGGTCAATGGCTACACCTTTGATTGGGGTAGTGGGTGGTAGAAGGCCAGGAGGGAAGCAGTTGATGTCCAAAGGGTTCCAGATATGGAGGCATGTTTGATCCACCTCAGGTAGACATTTCTTGGGGACCTTTTGAACGCTTGCCAGTGCATACGGCAGAAGGTAGAAGAAGAGAATCATCATTTTCTGAAAAAGAAGAAGACAAAAAGGTAAACTTACACATCTACCTCCCCCAGCCAGGGGAAGGAGCATTTAATCTTTGTAAAGTTTCAGTTGATTGGCATGGTATCATTTGTTAATTGGCTTTTTGCAGTCTGTGATCTGTACTTGGTAGACCACAGGGTTCGATTTATTGATAATGTCATAGGGGCCTGCCCATGTGTTTGTAAATGGGAGGGCAGGGGTGGAAAATTTTAGTATCATTACCTGGTCTCCTTCTTGCCAATTAACTTCTTCGACTTTCTTGTCAAAGTACATTTTGGACTGCTGCTGGGCCTGGCCCAGATTCTGTGCAGCAAACAGATGTGTCTGTATCAGATTGTCTTTCAGCTGTGTGATAAAAGTGTTCACCAGCACTCTGTCTGCAGTAGGGTCATTTATATCAATCCACAGGTGTTCAGGTAATCTCATTTTCCTGCTGGTCATCACCTCAAAAGGTGTGCACTAGGTTGCTGCAGCTGGGGTATCTCTGATTGCCATTAGGAGTAAGGGCAACAAAGTGTCCCAACCTTTAGTGTTCTGGTTTGCAAACTTACACAACATTAACTTGATACATATCTGTTAGCTCTGTCTACCTGTCCTGATGACTGAGGATGGTATGCAATGTGAAACTTCTGGCTAACTTCCAGTAAGTGCAAACATTCTTGCATCAACTCACCTGTAAAACTGGATCCTTGATCAGAGTCTACCTTGAGAGATAGGCCCCACCTGGTAAATACCTGATCTACCAGAATTTTGGTAGTGGCTTTCACCATTTTTGCGTGACATGGAAAAGCATCTACCCAATTTGAGAAGAGGTCAATAATCACAAATGCCTATTTGTTGTTCTTGCTGGTGGTAGGCAAGGGTCCAATGAAATTGATTTAGATTGCATTCCAGGGACAGGTTGTCTCTGGGGTAGCAATCTGGCATTTTTCTTGCCAGGAATCTGGTTGTTCTGAGCACAAGTGATGTATTTGTCCACATAATGTTGGACATTGGTTGTCATGCCAGGCCACCAGCCTGCAGTTTTAATCTCTGCAGAGTTGTGTCTACCCCTCGATGTCTACTGTACCTGTAGGGGTATCATGGACCAGATGGATGACTTCATGCAGAAGTATCTTGGTAATAACCCAAAGTTTCTCATCACCAGAGTGGTACAAGACCAACTTCTGGTCTGCAGAGAGATGAAGGTTGTCTGAATGTCTTTTGAATAGGTTGTTCAGAGACATCTCTTTCTCTGTATCCTTGAAGAGGTATTCATATACCTCTTTTATCTCTGGATCTGCCATCTGTACTACAGTGAGATCCAGAGAGACCACTTTGGTCTTCTTATTTGTGGCCACCATGTGTGGCCCCAGAGGGAGTTGCAGAGCCCATATCTTCCCCCTCCCTCGAGCACCATCCTTGGCTAAGGTGTCTGCTGTATCGTTGTACTCAAGAAAAGGTTCAGATTTGGAGTGAGCCTTATCCTGGTGTATGTACAGCCTATAAAGGAATTTCTCAGCAAGGCTGATGATGTATACAAACAGATCCATGTATTTGATAGGGGTGCCTTCTAAAGAGGCAAAATCATGGGTCTTCCAGAAACGAAGAAATTCGATAAATAAGTTGCACACCCAGGAGGACTCAGAAAAGATGAATATCCTCTTTTCCTTCTTGGATAAGTTCCAGTGTGCATGCTACTGCTGCACATTCTGTGTACTGGGAAGACTTAATGGTGCATTTCCTGAACAACTAAAAAGTGTCACCTGCTAGATACAGGACCAGGACCCCAAAACCTGCAATTTGTCCTCCTTCATGGTAGGAGGAAGATCCATCTGTAAAGATGCAACAGAGTGCAGGATCTTTTAGAATGTGCTTGGTGGCTAGCAGGAATGGACCTGGTTCTGGTAAGGTAGGTGGCTCTAGGCCACACTCATATGGTTCTCCTTGATCTAGGAGACCATGTGCCAAAATGGAGGGCATTTTGGTGGGAAGCACAATGATGTCTCGATCTTGTAAGAGGAGAGACCAGTGGCAGAGTCTTGTATTAGACATAATACTGTCCTTGATTCTGTCTGTCAGGAGGAAATTAGTAAGGGGGTAATTGGTGTGCAACACAATAGTGGAGAACCCTATAATGTGGTGAAGTGTTTTATGGCCCAGAAGGTTACCAAGATGTTCCTCTCACACAGAGAGTACTTCTGCTGTACAAGGGAGAGCATCTGGGAGGCATAGGCAATGGGTCCAAGGTTGCAATTTGCCTTTTGCACAAGAACTGCCGACATGCCCACCTCAGAGGTGGGGTTTCCAGATGGAATGGAAGTTCTGGGTTAGGGTTGATCAAAGCTGGAACAGAGGCCAAAGCCTTCTTTAAAGAAATGACAGCAGCTGTGTGTTCTGGTCCCCACTGCCAGAGGGCATCATTTTTCAGTAGTTCATACAGGTGTGTGGTCTTTTGTGCAAAATTTCAAATGAAATCTCTGGAGTAGTTGACCATACCCAGGAAGGGCAAGCAGACATATAGTCATGAGTTCAATTGGCCATGGTCACAACAATGTGGTCATATCATTGAAAAGACTTGCCATCACCGGGAAGAGGTCACGGGCAAAAAGGAGCTACCGTGACCATTTAGTGGTGACGGCAAGACAATGACATTTTAAACCATAAGAGATGCAGGGTAAGGGCAAGTGAAAGTACCATTTACCTTGGAGAGTATATTCCCATTGGATTTCAATGCATCATTCAATCCCATCATCTGACTAACATGAGTTTGTTCGGAGAGCTTGAATCCCAGTTGCCTCAGAAAGGCTAGACTGACAGATTAAAAAAAATCAGTTGGTGTAAATAGCTTAATACAGCCACATAATTATCCAAGGTGGTCTTCTGTTGAGGGAACAAAAAGAAAAGGAACCCAGCAGTGCTGTCTTTTTAATCAGAACTGTACTGAATTTTAGCATTTAGGTTGTCATTGCAGGATGCATTTTCACAGGCAGCCAGTCTGCATTGCCAAACAGGCATTCATTTCCCTGTTCAGACTGAATATATTTTAAACAAAAAGGAACACTTACATTTACAAAATGGAACAGACAAAGAATTTTCAGCCCCTTTAAGGATAGTAGATAACCCTTACTTTGATGACATGGGAAAAATCAGAAAACAGGAAGAGAGGTATGGGGGAAATTAAGCGGCTGATGATTCTTTGTCCATTCCATTTTGCAAATGCAAGTGTTCCTTTTTGTTTAAAATATGCTGTTTGAGTGGTTCCTGGGATGTGCACAAGTCATGGGAGGTGGCAACTATTTGGCCATTCCATTTTGTGATTTGCTCCATTTTTACTGGTGACAAGTAACATCAGCGACCAACTAAGTAACTCTCTTTTGTCCCCACGGCATAATGTCCACTACTAATTAACTGCAACATTATGTCCAGGGACCAATCATCCATACACACCAGGAAGCATCTAATAGTAGCCACACTGGTGGGTAGTGGCAAATCTTGAATGCTCTGGACCTTATACATGGTGGAGCTCCTGTCTGCGGCAGTGATGTGCAGTGGCAGAAAGGAAACATCTGGGAGGCACAATTGTACCTTTGCAGGATTGCACTTGAGGGCTGCCCTCTGTAGAAGTGCCAAGAGCTCATCTAGGAGCTGCAGGTGTTTCTCCAAGCCTGTGATGGCCAGGAGAAGGTTGTCCCCATACTGCAAGAGCTGTTCTGGTGTGAAAAAGTCCTGTATGGTGTCCCTCATGTGGATGTGGAATCCTTGGGGAAGGCAGTTCCACGTGTACTGATGTCCTTTAAAGGTGAAGGCAAACTTGTATTGGCTCTCGGGAGTCAAAGGGAGTGACCAGAAACTACTAGCGATAGCTAGGTTACTGAATCACTTGTGTTCAACTTTCAGAACTTTGAGCAGATCCAGGGCCGATGCCATGGTAGGTGCATAACTGGGGGTGACTTGGTTAAGTCACTTGTAGTCGGTTGTGAGCCTCCATCTGTTGTTAGAGATTTTCACTTGCCAGATGGGAGAGGTGACTGTGGATCTAACAGTATCTAATGACCCCTTGTTTCAGAAGGGAATCAATAGTTGCCCTCAAAGAGGGTATTGCCTCTACAGGAAATGGAGATTGCCACTGACAGGGTGATTCGTCACCAGTAACTTGTATGAGAGTGCCCATCCTCCCATAATCATGCTTGTGTTTGGTAAAGGCCTCTTGATGCCTTTGTAGAATTGGTTTCAGTTTAGGAAACAGCTTGTGGTGGAGCATGAGGATGATGTCATTCTGTGCATCACTGGCCTTTACTGCTGCTACCACATGCGAGTCAGAGATAAAAAGCATATAGCACTGACCAGGTGTCTGGAGCAATAGCCTATTGGTTAAATCTACCATGCAGACATAGCATGAGAAAAAGTCTATACTCAAGATGCTCTGGTGATGACGTAGTACCATGAGGTCAAAATGGTGTGCCACTTCAAAGGTCCCGATGATGACTGGTATTGGTTTGGACCAGTAGCTTGAGACCACAGTTCCCTCAAAGGTCTGTTTGGAAGAAGGCTTACCCATCAACCAAGAAGATAGCAGTGGGTCATCCTGATGCAGCATGAAACTGTGGTGCCCGTGTCTAGAAGTAACTCTTGCTGGTGGCTCCCAACCAGCACTTCTATTCAAGGATGTCCAGAATCATCAGTAACCAAGGTAGTGATGATGTGAACCAGGGCCCAGCACCGTCACTCCACTTCGCTTTGCTTCTGGTCACCTAAGGGGCCTGTCTCACAAAGCATTTGCACTACTTTGGAGTAGGAAGACTTGTTGAGCCCGTCCTCCTCAGGGTCTTCATCCAGTGGAGGTGCAGATGGGATGGCCACCACTGGTTTGGCAGGGATGGCTGTCATTAGCAATTGGACTTTGGCTTTAAACTCCCAAAGCCGGTTGCTTTCCTTGCCCAACTCCTGGTACAAGGGGCAGGACCACTGTTTTTGTCCATTACTCCTTTTTCCATTCTGATGGTTCAGCCTCTGTCAATACCACTGCTTGTTCTTGTTCTTCCCTCCCCCTTCTGGTAGGAGAGCTTATCCTGCTGAGAATCCTTGGATTTCCCTTCCAACACATAGTGGGTGGATGGCTTGGTGTTTTGCACCATGGGAACCTTGTTTTTAGAACCTGAGCTCAAGTCCCATGTGTAGATTTGGTACCCACATTCCACTCTATCCATGATGGTTTGGAAGCAGTCCTTGCTGGGGAATACCACTGTTTCAACCTCCTCACGAAGGCCTAATTGCATGTTCTTCAAGAACAGGCTTTTGTACTCAATCGGATCTCTGCTTGCAGCATCGTTGGCCAATCCCTTGCCCATTGAATAGGCAAGCCACAACTAAATGTCATACTGAGCCAGGGTTTCTTTGTTCGATTGTTTTACCGAGATGGCTAATGTCACACGGACCATGTTGGGATTGTGCGCTGCCAAGAGGCTGGCTGCAACTACATCGAACTCTATGTTGACGTCACCACATACTGCTTCTGGTAGCTTGGCCCACAATGTGGATCAATGGTTTGTTTCAAAACCTGAACTCTGTGCTCAACTGGAAGGCTGAGCTTTTCACATTGGTTTTACACCTTTTCCAAACGACAAGTGAGATTGTCACTAGAGGCCATGTGGCCTACTTTGTCTGCAATAGTCTGGATGGCTTGTGCAGACCATAGGGAATTCAGAATGGGTCCTGTACATCCTGCTATGGACTTCTCGACCACTTCAGCCATAGTGTTTGCCATGCCCTAAAGGATGGTCTGTTGTTGGACTTCCTTCTTCAACAGGTTGGCCATCATTTGCTGGATCGCCACAGACTGTGCTTCAGAGAATCTGGTCTTTGTGACCGCTTGCTCAATCGTGGCTTCAGCTTCACCCTTGTCTTGCTTACTCAAGACAGCTATGGAGGTGGGTGAGGCCTCAACCATCCGGTGTCCCTAGGTCCACCATCGTGACTCACACCGTCATTGCTGTCATCATCCTCTGATGATGCCAGGTCAATGGGAGGCAGATATGGTAGAAATAAGCCTATGGCTCAAAGATTTTCCAAACTGCTGTCTAAATAAATAAATAAATTTCACATGACCCTTCAGAATTGTCAGCTGCTGACATATTTTCATCATTTCAACTCTACACATTGAATGATTTACTTTGCCTTTGTACTGTCCCTTACTGACATGCTCTTGCAAAACTCTGTGCGTGGCACTCAATTCGTGATTTTCCCTGATCTCCATGTCCAATGCTTCCTGGCACCTTCCCAACTCATCATACAGCTCCTCATTATCACTCCACAACATACCATTCATACCAGAAAGCACATCATTGATCTGCAATGCATGCTTTTTATCCTGCTGCAACCTCTCACAATCTAACAGCCTGTCTGTTCCTATCCTGTACAGCACATGCAGTTCATTCTCAGTCTCAATTCTGAGTTTTTGAACATTCTTGTTCAAGCTCCCTCCATTGTTCCCCCATTTCTTGGGACTTGGAGCCCAGTTCCTTTTTCAGAGCTAGAATCTCTGTTCCTACTGCCTGTAGGACAGTGAATAAGGTGGCAACCATCATGCCCTTTTAGTCATGTTTCTTGACCATAGGTTTGGTCTCTGAATACAGTACACACACATACTGTATCAGATGACTATGCAACTTTGTGTCCCATGCAAAATCACCCCAAACTCCATGGGAGAAAAGTTTGAGACATTAAACTTGAGTTCAGCGCTAATGGCCATTTTTGAAGGTTCCCCTTTTCCTGCACTAGCTGTGAGTCCAAGGTGTATCAATCCATAGTGCACTCTATAGCCAGACAGCTGCATTGTTGGGATACAGAGTCCCACAGGCCAGTACCACTATTGAACGAGGGGGGTGTAGGCTTGGACACCTTCAAGGTTCCAATCTCGATCATGGTGTTGAGGGCCTGAAAGATCATCCATATGGGTTGAACAGGTGGACATAGGTTTGAGTGCCTTCATTATTCCTGTGCCCATTTGTCTACACACCTTTTTTATACTGGTCCAGTTTCGTCCAATCAGGTCTGTGATACAGTCACCATTTGTTGGGGTCAAGGCAGGAGCTTCACCTGATGGCAAAACACAACACAGGGACAGGTGCTGCAGAACAAAAGGTTTATTACCCAGTATGCACAAAAAGGACAGCTTACCATGGCTGGAAGTCCGGAACCTTCAAACACCCAGTGTCATTACAGGAAAACTCATTGAAAGACAGTATTACACAAAGTTATACACTCAGAGATAACAAGGTACATTGCCTGGTAACAGACTCATCTGTATAGTAGAAAAGCTAATCAAAACACTTCTATTGCTGGGTAAGGTGGGCAGCTCGCACCCAAGGAAATTAGGTTTTGCACGTACACAGTGATAAGCAAGTATGCTGACCAGCACTACTTTTGGGTTACAAGGGACTCATTCATATAATATGCTGATCATAGCATTATGGCTAATATCTGTAGGTAGTGCACTAAGACTACAAATATAACACTACATAATACATCATAGCAAGAATAAGTAAATACTAATATCCCTTATACTGTAAGATGGTGGTCCACATTGGGGACTGTGGGTCAGGCAGGTCTACACGTTAAACTGTCCCTCCAACTCAATGATTTAGCATTTTTCAGTGAGTTGCTTAATGTATGCACTGCTTACTACAATGCATTAGTAAAAGTTTCCTAATGGTTTGTTTGTAGCTGCTATTCAGTTTCAGCTTACTGTACTTTGCAACTCTCTGGAAATGTTTAGCAATGCAGTGCATGAGCAGTGCACACATTAAAGGGACACTGTCAGTTTTCAGCAGCTATACTGAACTTGTGTGACCCATGTGCCTGTAATAATATGTATATGGCAAAATAAACTATTAATGTGCCCCAGTATGCGTAACAGTAAGTTCTGTGACCTAAATTTTTAAAATATATAGTTTAGTTCAGACCAAGCACATTACCTTACTGCTTAGCAGATCTTTCACCATTGGATGCCACTTCTCAATGTGAACATACATTGCACATGTGCAAATGTCCTGAACAACTGCACATGATAGCTGGGGCTAAAAGTACATGCTCTTCTGAGCATGGGCTCTTTGTAAGAATAAAAAAGAGTGTTGAAATTCTTACTTTTACCACTTTGAAAAACAGAATCATTATCCTGAGCTTGCATGTCACATCCATGGCAACATCATGCACATGCTCAGGATCATGGTCTTGTTTTTCAAAGCGGTAAAAGTAAGACTTGCATAGAAACAGAGAAACAACTTGCAATGCTCTTCTTTACTCTTACAAAGATTTTAGTCTATTCCAAAACAATATCTAACAGCATTTGGCTAGTGGAGCTGGTGCCAGTTTTGACCCCTGTCCATGAACATCCACATGGGGTCACACAGGTCACAGTACAGGAACAGATAGTCAGGACCACCCTCACAGTACACACACACACACACCAGAATAGGTAATACATACAATGAGAAAAAATTTCACAAACGTATTTCTGCTGCAACACAAGATGAAACCATGTCCAAACACAGCCCCTAATAAACTAATAAGATGCACCATCAAATTACGATAAGAATGGGTGCACATGAACACCTCTGCAGAGCCCCCCCACACACACACAATAAATGGTTCTATGTGATAATGGTGATCGCGGAATCGCGATTACCATTACAGCAAGTGTATATTTCTGAAAATGAATTTTGGTGATGTATACTCACAGCAACTGGCAAGAGGGTGCCCAAGATCCATGGCTGTATTTCTTAATGTGGAGGGCTGTGCCCCCTGCACACACACCCCATGGAGGGCTTCATCCTGGCACCCTCCTACTAAAGGATTCTCAATACCAAAGGGGTGCATGTCGGGGGGGGTGAAATACTTGTAAAAAGGAAAAGCCAGCTGCTGGCAAAAAAAAAAAATTACCACGCCAGACCTGAACCCTGCACACTGCACCTCTCAACCGATGACCCTCCCCACCACGCTAGCAGACCAGCTCAGCAGCTGTCTGCCACACCCCCTCCCACATACATTCTCTCCCCTTCCTCTCCCCATGCATGTACATGCATAGCTTATTCTTGCCCTACCTCACCCACCCCATTATCCAAGCACTACCCTGCCAGGTAGCCCTGAATACAGGCACCATGATTGAGTCTCCATTTTTGCAGGTGTTCAATTGTGGATGCTGTATTCACTGGATACCACAATGAACAGTATGACTTGATATATTTCAGAACTGATGAGTACACTGACATATTTAAAAATATAGATATACAATTTGTGACTCACCATAGGTCAATGAGTTGCTATACCATATAATAGGGGACTTTGTGTTGCTAAATAAAACAGTCAATGACCCGTCGATTACAGATACAGCAATGATTAGGTATTAATAATTTAAAATACAAACCAATCCAAGGTAAGTCTCTGATTTGTGTCATCTGCATCAGAACTATCAGTCTCTCTGTCAGAATCAGATGCAGCTTGTGTCCCCTCACACTGATTAACACTGGAATACTGTGGGCTTAAATTGATAAGGCTGGAAGCCAATATCAAAGTTTAAATGTATATCCTCAGCATCTTTATATTCCTCTTCCTCAAACATGATGAATACTGAGCACAAACACAGTAAAGATGATTGAAATCCAAAGGTAAGAAAACACAGTCCCTGTAAAACAGCTAGCTTAGCTGATCTCAGATTTCAGGAAGAAGGCACGTAACCAGCACAGACTAGCAAACTCCTTTTTCAGTAATTTAGCAATAGAATTTCAACAGCATGGTGTGAAGGTTAGTGGGTGAGACAGATGCACAAACTCTGGTAAAAGGTGTAGAACGCACTTTGTGGTATTTATTTTCTGAAAAGAAAAGAAAATAGTAAACGTACAGAAAGGAAATAGTTGGTTAGTCTTTCAGTTCAAAACAGTGCACAGTTCCCTCAGTCCACAACTCCCAGGCTTAGTTCCAGCAAATTAGATTCCTAGACATGAAAACTTGCATGTACTATGAGCTGCTTCCTCCACGACAGTCCGGTCTTTACTGGCTGACTCATCTGTTTTGCATCTCAGGAGGTAGCCTACTGATGATGTCAGCACCATGTGAGCTGTCTGACTCACGATTCTCTAAGTAAGCACAAGCAGACTGACTCATCTGACATGAGATCATATTTCTTTAGAAAATATGGTATAGCATGTTTACAAACCTACTTGATTACAGCATTTCTCTTTTTTTTCCTTAAAATCAATGTTACCCTCTAAACTGGCACAAGCCCTTCTTATTCAAATAACATCACATGTTATGGTAACAGTATAAAAAAACTGGCTTTTCATCCAACTGAGCGGTCAGCTCTTCAGATGGTGACAGCTACAGTATCTCTGTAGCTAGCCGCCCCTTTTTTCTTCATTCCCCACCAACTCAGAAGAGGGAATAAAACAACAACTATGGCACATACTGTTAAGCTACACTGTAATGGGAAATTCAACAATGAGCTAGCTAGCCCTAAGAAGAAGAAGAAGAAGAATCAGCATTTGTATAGAGCTTTTCATACACGGTGTATCCCCAAAGTGACTGAATGTGTAGTGGCAGCCATATTGCACATCGGCGCCCACACACAGCCTGGACAATTGCATGAACCAGTTTATGGGAAGGGAATGTTGGCCAGGACACCGGAAATGTCCGCTAATCTTTGTGAAGAGTGCCCTAGGTTCTTTTACTTCCACATGGACACCCACTAGGACAGCACCAAGATAGGTAAAGTGACCTTGTTTTAATGTCTCATCTGAAGGACGACACACCCCATCAGTGCAGCACCCCCCCAATACTGCACTCAGATGCCAGCGTTTTAGATGCAAGTTCAGTCCTGGTGTGGGACAAGAACCCATGATCACGATGATAAAAAGGATCTCAAGTGTTTCTTCATGAGGGGTATAGGGCTATTAGCTACAGCTTCCACCTTCCTTACATCTGGCGTCACTCTGCCATTCCCCAAAATAAACCCAGATACTTCATTTCTGTCCTAGCAACTACACATTTGGCAGGGTTAATGGTTAATCCAGTGTTTGTAGTGGACCGGAGAACAGCAGTCAGATGTTTTATATGGGACTCCCAGTCAGGACTGTAGATAACTATGTTATCTAGATATGCTGCTGAATATGCTGTATGGGGTCTCAGTATTCTGTCCATGTACCTCTGGAAGGTAGTGGGGGCTTCCATGGAGACCAAATGGCATGGTGTTAAACTGGTACAGTCCTATCAGGGTACAAAAGGCCATTTTATCCTGGGATTCGGGGTCCAAGGGTATCTGCCAGTGTCCTTTTGTAAGGTCCAGGGTAGTAATATATTGTGCTATCCCTAGTTTGTCTAGGATATTATCAATCCTTGGTATAGGATACCCATCGAATACTAATATTGTGTTAACCTTCCTAAAATCCAAACACAGTCCGATCCCTCCTTCTTTTTTGTCTACAACCACCATAGGGGAAGACCGCGCACTGTTGAAAGGTACAGTAATGCCCATCTGTTCCATTTTCTGTACCTGTTGTATCACTTCCTGTCTAACCCTTACTGGCAGTCTGTAAGGCTTAAGGTGTATGGGTCCCCCTTGCGTGACAGTAATGGAGTACTCGGCTCCTTTAGCTCTCCCTGTTGTTTTGGCGAAAACATTCTGAAAGTTCTGTAACACAGTTTGTAATTCACCCAACTGCTTTGGGTTCAGCTTAGGGTTTATCTGGACTTCCTGCAATTCCCCTGACTTCTCCAGTTTTTTGTATGCTATCTCTAGCTCCATTTCACCTAAATCTAAATGTACATACCATGATGGGGTCAGTTTATCATGCCATTTATGTAGCAGGTTGGCATGGTATATTTTTTAAGGGGTCTTTTCCCTGGCATTTCAACCTCAAAATTCACCAGACCTGTCTGTTGTAGTATTGTGTAAGTCCCTTGGCACCTCATCAGTAGATTGTTTTCTGAGGAAGGCAACAAAAGTAAAACTTAATCCCCGAGCTGGAATGTCTTTCTCTGGAGTCCTTTGTCATACCTTTGTTTCTGTTCTCCCTGACTTTGCCTCCTGTTCTGATGAGCAATTTCTACATATCTCACCAGTCATTTCCTTAACTGGGCCATATAGTCAAGGACATTGGTATGCCCCACACCCTTCCCTTCCCTTCCTCCCAATGCTCCTTGATAACATCTAGGGGCCTTCTTGGATTTCTCCCATATAACAAAGTAAAGGGAGACATTCCTGTAGATGCCTGTGGCACCTCATGGTAGGCAAACAATAAGTATGGTAAAAACAAGTCCCATTTCCTGCCCTCCTCTTGCGCAAATGTTTTCAACATTTGCTGTAATGTTTTGTTGATCCTTTCCACAGGTCCATCTCTCTGTGGGTGGTAGGGGAGCTTTGAACGGCTGACTCACCCAACAGTGGGTATAACTCTTTTAACATCAGTACATTAAAATTACTACCCTGGTTTGTCAGGATTTCCTGAGGGATCCCCATCCTGCTAAAGATTTTAGCTAGCTCTTCTGCAGTTCTCGGGGCTTGGGCCATGCATAGAGGAATGGCCTCAGGGTATCATGTAGTGTAATCAGGCAAAACCAGTATAAATCTATTCCCTTTGGAACTTTTCTCAAGTGGGCCCATAATGTCCATTGCCACTCTTTTAATAGGGGTAGTAACAGCAGGCATCAGCTATAAGGGGACTCAATCTATTTTCTGTCCTTGGGCCACCCTTTGACAGTTAGGACAGGTACAGCAGTACTTAGCCACATGATCATGCACAGTGGACCAATAAAACCTAGTCAGCTGACGATTCAAGGTTCAGTCCCTAGCCTCATGACCTGCCATAGGGATATCATGTGCCAGGTAAATCAATTGCTACCTATATTTCTGGGGTACAACCAGTTGATCTACCACATCTCCTGTCTTGGGGTTGATATATTCTCGGTGTAATAGGACACCCTTAAGCACATATTGGGGTTTACCTTGTTTTATATCCTGTCCAACCTGTGAAAATAAAGGGGTTAATGTGGTGTCCAATGTTTGCTCATTTTGCAGATCACACCCTTCTAAAACAGTCACAAAATCTGGTGGTATGTATACATGTGAGTCAACCCACTATTCAGTTTCCTTTTCTCCATCTTTGTTGTTCTTCGCTTGCCTGGTTCCCCAAACAATTCATCATTAACAGAAAACACAATGAAGAGTTGTTCTGTTTACGCCTGGGCCGTAGTAGTTACTGCTACAAGAGGTTCCTTGGCATGTTGGGTTTTAAGTAGTCTCAGTAAGCTTTGACAGTTTAATGTCCTTTGGGGCATTATGATCAGCATGCCTGGGGCCTATGGTTTGTATAGCTCACAAAGAATCTGCCCCAGTTTGCATTCTGCTTCCTCTGACCCTCATCCTTCTGTCTCTCCATTTCCATCTGTTTAATGCACAGCCACTTTAGGAGCTTGCTGACCTCTTCTGATGGTGCAGATGCAATGTCCTCTTAGGCCTTTGGTATGCCATCCTTGACTTCAGGTTTGGTTTTGCTCTTGGCCCCAAAGTCCAAACCTGGAAGAGGCTTTTCAGCTGTCATCTCTGACATCACTCTGGTCAAGATACGTGACTTGTATTCCACACATTTATCTTTCTGCACCTGCTGTTCCTGTGACATCTGCCTGGACATTTGGGTGATATCTGCTGGTCATGTCTCTCTCCCAGCCTAGACACACCAGTATCCCTCTTCTAACACCAGATGTGAAGATTAGTGGGTGGGATAGATGCACAAACGCAAGTAAAAGGTGTAGAATGTACTTTGAGGTATTCCTTTTCCAAAAATAAAAGAAAATAGAATAGTAAACATACACAAAGGAAATAGTTGGTTAGTCTTTCAGTTCAAACCAGAGTGCACAATTCCCTCTGTGCACAACTTCCAGGCTTAGTTCCAGCCAAATAGATTCCTAGCACATAAAAACTTGCATGTACTATGAGCTGCTTCCTCCAAGACAATCAGGTCTTTACTGACTGACTCATCTGTTTTGCATCTCAGGAGGTAGGCTTTTATAGCTACCTACTGATGATGTCAGCACCATGTGAGCTGTCTGATGCACAATTCTCTAAGAAAACACAGGCAGACTGACTCATCCTAAGTAAACACAGGCAGGCTGACTCATCTGACATGAGATCATGATATTTCTTTAGAAAATAGGGTACAGTATGTTTACACACCTAGATGATTACAGCATCTCTCTATATTTTCCATAAAATCAATGTTACCCTCTAAAATGGCACAATCCCATTTTATTTAAATGACATCACATTTTATGGTAACAGTATAAAAGAACTGTCTTTTCATCCGACCGAGCAGCTGGTTCTTGAGCTTGGGGACAGCTACAGTATCTCTGTCGCTAGCTGCCCCTTTTATCTTCATTTCTCACCAAGTCAGAAGAGGGAATAAAACAAAAAAAAAACAATGGCACATACCGTTAGCTACACTGTAAATTGTAATTCAACAGTGCAGCATCTTTCTTTCTTTAAACTATAGACTGCTTCTTAGACAAATTACACTGTCAGTCTGTATTTACATCATGTTGTATTTGATTACATTATACAGCTACCTGCTGGACCAAAAAATGTGAGGGGAGGGGAAGAAAAGAAATGGGAAAATAGGAAATAAATGTAAAGGAAGGTCAAAAGGGTATGTACTGCAGGTGGCCAACCTGACAGTAGAAATAAAGATTTAGAGACAGAAGTAGAGAAAGAGGTGCTGTTTCAACAGGCTTAGAGAGATGGGGGTTAAATATCAAGGAAAAAAAAATAATAATGATGGTCCTGAATTCATCAGATAGGGCTTCCCTATCACACATGGAAAGTTTTAAAATGAAAATGTGCACATGAACAGTCCATTTCAAACCTCCACTATAACAAGACTAACTTAAATGAGCTGTGTTTAGGGGTCCTTTAAATTATCTTCAGTGAGAGTTGTAACATCAGATGATTTACTACATAAACATTTCATTCTGTGACATTTGATTTACTCGCTGTTATGGTCCCAGGGTTGTCTGCTTATCTTCCTTTATAGCTGCTAAAGGGTGGCTGAGCTGACATGTTTATATGCTATGAATCTTTTTTTGAAAGACAAGTTCTAACCAAATTGAAGCTTAACACACAAAATAGTGGTTTGAAACACTGCTCAGCTGAATGAAAGCAGAGTAATACCACAAAATCTCTAATTTTATCTAGTCTGTTGGGTATCTGGAGAACTCCCACTCTCTATAGTCATAGCAAGATGTCTGCTGGGCTTTGCCCACTTCAGCCATAAAAACAGGAGAAAAAGAATAATGTTTACATGTTATGGTTATTTAATGAAAAGAGTCTGGCATCATCTAGTTTTTATCCTGACTAGGAAATGGATAATACAGATAGTATACATTTGTTCCCTGTGTTGTGAATTCAACGAGGTCCTTGCTTTTACTAGTTTTAAGAGCTTGGGTAAGCACTAAGAAGTTAACTAACTTCTTGAGGTCACACAGCATGTAAGTACCTTTAGTGGGATTTGAACCCTAATCTACCTATTCCCTAGCCTGTGCTTCAACCATGATGGCTAAGTGTTGAGAATTAGTGTTACACTTACTGGTTTCAGCAGGAACTGTAAACCAACAGAAGAAATTTTAAATCGTACCTGTCTGCTGGACAATGTTTGGAGTTAATTTGATTGCTATTGAAACTAAACCATGACTGAAGGCTGATGACTAACTGTGGATTGAGCTGTTGTTGGTAACTACATTTGTATAAAGAATATACCTCTGGCTTGGTGATGGAGAGGGAGGGCTTATAGGCTGCAATGCGTAAACAGAATCTACATGAAATGCTCTGTGTCTTTGATAAATATTTATTTAAACAATAACTAATTACTTTATCCTACCTTTCTGTGTAAATGTCATACATCATGGCATTTCACACAGCATGGCTTTAAGAGGGGGCTTGGATCCTTGACTACCTTGGTCAGGTTCACGAACAACCTGCACATTAATATAGAGGGTGGATTGTATAGAAGTGCAGCATTCGTGGACCTGACCAAGGCATTCAGTCTTGTGGACCTCCACCTCCTGTTGTTAAAAACTCGATAGATTAGGCTTCAGTGTTCCAGTTATGAATTGGCTTACAAGTTACCCGACAAACAGGGAACAAGTGTTTAAGGTGAATGGGGCCTTGTCCAGTATATATACTATACATATATATATGTACAGTATAGGTTTACAAAGCAATGGGGCCTGACGGGATTCACCCTAGAATCCTAAAAGAGCTAAGGCAGGACCTAGTGACACCACTAACCAGACTTTTTAACAAATCATGGGAAGATGGGGTGGTACCTGAGGACTGGAGGAGGGCAGATGTGATTCCCCTTCACAAAAGTGGGAGCAAGGCAGAAGCAAGAAATTACAGACCTGTTAGTTTGACCTCAGTGGTGGGGAAAATGATGGAATCACTTCTGAAAGAAAGAATTGTTGAGTACCTAGAGGCCAGCGGGGCACTGGACCCAAAGCAGCATGGATTCACAGCAGGAAGGTCATGTCAGACAAATCTAATCAATTTCTTTGACTGGGTGACCAAGTAATAGACCAGGAGGGGCTGTGGATGGCAGCCTACCTAGACTTTAGCAAGGCATTTGACACAGTCTCTGCAAAGATTAATAATCAGGTTAGCCAGCCTGGGAGTGGGTCCCAGGGTGGTAGCCTGGGTAGAAAACTGGCTGCACAACAGGACACAGAAGGTAATAGTGAATGGAACACATTCTGAAGAAAGGGGGGTTACTAGTGGAGTACCTCAGGGCTCAGTACTGGGTCCAGTCCTCTTTAGCGTCTTTATAGGTGACATTGCAGAGGGTCTGGAAGGAAAGGTATGCCTCTTTGTGGATGACACAAAGATTTGTAACAGAGTTGATACACAAGGGGGGTAGAAAGGATGAGAAGGGACTTGGCAAGGTTGGAGGAATGGTCAGACATATGGCAACTTAGATTCAATGCAAAGAAGTGCAAAGTAATGCACCTGGGAAATAAAAATCCAGGAGAAGAGTACACAATAGCAGGGGAGGTACTAACAACAACAATAATGGAAAGGGATCTGGGTGTAGTCATATCAGATGACCTAAAGGTGGGTATGCAATGTGAGAAGTCAGTAGGGAAAGCCAGGGGGATACTGGGATGCATAGGGAGGGGCATCACAAGTAGAAAAAGGGAAGTGGTTATCCCTCTATACAGACAGTTGGTGAGACCCCATCTGGAGTACTGCGTGCAGTTTGGAGACCTCATCTATGCAAGGACATAGACAGGATGGAAGCAGTCCAGAGGAGGGCAACTAAAAGGTGCAGGGTCTACATCAGAAACCATATGAAGAGAGACTGAGAGAGCTTACTATGTATACCCTTGATGAAAGGAGGGACAGGGGGGACATGATAGAAACTTTTAAGTACCTCAAGGGAATCAACAAAGTCCAGGAGGTAGCATCTTTCAGAAAAAGAGATGTGTAAGAACAAGGGGGCACAATTTAAAGTTAGAGGGCGGACGGCTCAGGGATAAAGTGAGGAAATTCTTTTTCATGGAGAGAGGTGGATGCATGGAACCGCCTTCCTGGAGAGGTTGTGGGGTCTAAAACAGTGGAGGAATTCAAACATGCATGGGACAGACATAAGGCAATTATAGTGGGGGTTGCAGGAAATAGGCTGTTGGTTAACTAGAATCTGCAGCTTATCCAGTAGGTAGGGAAATGGGCAGACTGGGTGGGCCAAGTGGTCCTTATCTGCCATCAAAGTCGCTGTTTCTATGTTTCTATATGAGTTGTGACATATGGTGTACCACAGGGGTCCATTCTTGGACCCCTGCTGTTCACATTGTTTATCGATGCTTTACAAGAAAATTGTGGCTCATCTAGTGTAATATATTACACTGATGAAGTGGTTCTATATTCGGCAGAAAAAGAGTTAGGAACATTGAGCAAAAAATTGTCCACTAATTTTGAAGAACTATCTAATTAATTTGCACATAAATTATTGATGAACAAAAATAAAACAAAATTGATGATGTTTTGCACAGTACAGAAAGCTACAAAAAATCCTGGTGATTTGATTGTTAAACATTTGGATGGGAGTAACACAGGGTAAATCATTTTAGATATTTGGGAGTAACCTTAGATTCACATTTAACATTTGATACCCAAGTTGATTTGATTTGTAATTCAGTGCACAAAAAGTTTGGTGCTTTGTACTCTGTTAAAAATGTTCTTGCAGATTCTACAAGGAACGTAATGGCACAGTCCTGTCTTGTACCCATTATGGATTATGGGAGTATCATAGGGCATGGGGCTGTGGAAAGGGTTCATTGTAAGAAAATTGTATTGTATTGCATAATGCAATTGCCAGCTTTGCTTTGAGAGCTAAGCATAATGAACATCATTATAATTTATATGCTAGGTTGAATTGGCTACCATTGAACTTTAGGGACAAGATTACATAAATAATCTGGTATACAGTAAATTGGAGAAGGGAACAAATGGGTCCTTATCAAATAATATTGTGTTAAAGAAAACATCACTATATTTAAGATCTGGTGAGACATTGACACTACACATACCTCATTTTAAAACTGTAAAAGGTCAAAAGTCTTTTGCTTATAATGCTGCAAAATATTGACATAAGGAATACTAGTAATTGAAATTGTTTCAGGAAATTGTATAAACAATGTTTGTTGATTGATGCAAATTGATATTGTTTTTAATTGTTAAGTTGATTTTTGTATAAATTTAGTGTGTCCCAGATTGTGCCTGTAAAAGGGCCTATTTGGCCCAGTGTACTCACCTCTTTAACAAAATAAAATGAATGAAAAATAAAATGAATCCCTCTGTCTTACAAAGGGCAAATTACTATAAATGTTGCTCAGCTGTGTAAGCCTGTGTGCTGACTATAGACTATAACTATAGACCCATCTCAAACATATCCTTTCTGGGGAAGGTTATTGAGAAAGTGCTGCCATTCAACTCGAGATGCATCTCACTCCTTTTGAAATCTATGAGTCGCTCCAGTCTGGATTCAGTTCTGCACATAGTATGCAGACTGTGCTCGTCAAGGTGCAAAACAATCTCCTTAGGGTGAGAAATAGAAGTGAGCAATCTGTTCTTGTTCTCCTTGATATCTCTGCAGCATTTGACACGCATGTGATGGTGTTGGTTCCATGTGATAATGGCGATCGCGGAATAGCAATTGCCATTAAGGCTAGTGTACATCACCGAAAATGAATTACAGCAATGTACACTTGCAGTGACTAGAAAACCGGCAACTAGTTTTCTATGTTTCTATGTTATGTGGGGGGGGGGATGTGCTCACACACCCTACTACTAAAGGATTCTCAACCCAGGGGGTGCATGTCGGGGTATGTGTAAAACTTAAAAAATTAAAAAGACCCAACACAAAAACACACAATTGCGCCCCAAAATCAAACCCTCACACCTCCCAACCCCAGCCCACCACCTACCCACCACACCATATGGCCAGCTCAGCAGCCAACTGCCACACTACACCCCACATACCCTCCCTCTCCTTCTGCCCATCAAGCAATGTGGTCACCCCCCCCATGCGTGTGTATACAGCAACATCCCATCACCGTAGTTGCCTACCCCCCATATCCGGTTGCTACCCTACCAGGTAGCCCTGTACACATGCATCATGATTGAGTCACCCTTTTTGAAGGTGTTCAATCATGGTCACCTTGTACACGGTATACCGGTGTTGTTGGCTCACTTAAAGAATGTTGTGGACTCACTGGCACTGTCATCTGCTGGCTTGAGTCCTTTCTCACAGGAAGGAAGGAAAAGGGTGGTGATGGGAACTTATTCCTCCTGCCTGAAGTCCCTGTCCTGTGGAATTCCACAGGGCTCCATTCTTTCATCACCCCTGTTTGTGATGTATTTGCTGCCTCTAGGTGATATCATTAGGCAGCACAGTATAGGTTTTCACTGCTATGCGGATGACACCCAGCTGTATATGTCTTTTGCACCAAGACTATGGAGCACAATCTCTGTAATCAATACTGCCTGGCTGAAGTCCAGGACTGGATATCCTCCAGCTGCTTAAAGCTTAACCCAGGCAAGACAAAATTGTTTGTGGATGCCAGCAGTGTACCAGATAGCCTGAGGATGCAACCGGCCTCATGCTTGGTGTTTCTCAGCTGACTGCATCAGTGAATGACAGTGAACTGACACTGAAGGCTCAGATGTCAGCCATTGTCCAAAACTGGTTTTACCACCTGAGGAATATTGCCCAGATTAAGCATCTTATCCCACACAATGACCTGCCCTCACTAATCCATGCCTTTGTAACCTCTAGGCTTGATTACTTCAATGCCTTGTACCTAGGGCTAAGTGGAGGAGCCCTACATCACCTGCAGCTATTGCAGAATGCAGCAACCAGATTGTTGGCAGGCCTTCCCAGGTCCTACCATGTACCATGTAACACCAGTTCTACATGATCTGCATTGGCTGCCGGTGAAGTGGTGGATCTCTTTCAAGGTCAGTTTACTGACCAATAAAGCCCTGCATGGATTGGGATCTAACTACCTGTGCAGCCTGCTGTCTCCATATCAACCCTCATAGCCTCTCTGGTCCTCTGAGGAAGGACTCCTGGCAGTTGCCAGGGTCTGGCAGAAGTCATCTGGGGAATATGTCTTTTCTGTGGCAGCTTCAATCCTGTAGAACTTGCTCCCAAGATCTTTGAGGGAGGCCCCTTCAATGGAAACCTTTAAGAAAGAGTTGAACTTGACCCGACCTGGTGGCACTGAGGTTTGAGACATCTGCCTTACCTTGTGCCACATGGGCAACCCACATGTGGGAACGAGCCCGGGGAGCTGGTGGTCAGTGGAGGAGGAGAGGACTGAGTGTCTGATGGACTGCTCTCCTCTCCTGGGAGGGAGAGGTCTTTGTCCCGCAACACTAGTGGCACCCAGTGGAGACAGGGGTACAGCAGTTGAGGACAATTTAAGTGGAGCAATGTCAGGCTGCTGACCTGCAACATGGGTGGGAGCGTGCAGATCTCACACTGGATGGCATTGCACATCATGCATCAAGGGAGGGAGTGAAACTAGAAAAATCCCTGGCACCAGGGAGGTGAAGGCGGATGCCCAGTGGCCTTGCTCACATGTCTAGTGCTGGCCCAAACCCCAATTTGGCTCTCCGCGGTCCCCTGCCTCCTCCTGTAAGGGCAGGTGGAAGAGGGGGGACCCAGCATACCCTATTTCCCCATCAGGGCAAGGGTTTAGGCAGGCGGTGGAGGCAATGAACCAAGTGGGTCCACTGGAGAGATGCTCCTGTTACTGATATAAGGAGGAAAAACAATCAACAACAAAAAAAGAAAGATCTGAAGTCCCACTAGTTCAAAGAAGCTTTTACCTTGCACTAACTCAGTTGGCTACTTACCACCTCTTAGTTACTTAATTTACTACTGGTATAATGCTATCTGTTTTATCCTATCTATTTTAACTTATCTGCTTTAACTATTTTACCTAATTTCCTTATTTTATTTGTTTTTATATTATGTACAATTGTTCAGTGTCTTGAGCCTCCAGGGATGAACGCTTAAGAAATAACATTTTGCTTGCTTGCTTGCTGTAATAAAAGAGAAGAAATAAATCAAACAGTATATCTTTTAAGGATTCCCCACTAATAATACATTTTCCCTGTAATTCAAAGATCAAGTGCAAATGTTTTCACATGTTTCTCCCTGTTTTTTTATTTCCTAGCTGCCTGTGGAATAAAAATGGAATACTGATTACAAAATAACATGTCTCCTATGTTTTTTAAAACTCTGTACTCATTTAAATATTTTAAAAGTGAGCCTGATTCCAGACCATGGTTCTTCTTTTTTTCAAGAGTCAGCTCCGTTTGTGTCAGAGCATGAAGTCAAAGAAGGAGTGACATCTAATGTGGACTTTGACTACCTCGTGAAGTTGACTGTATTTACTGGTATTTAATGTCTGAGACAGCATCATAGTTGATTTCCTAGTTTGAGGCAGACTGAATATTTAGTAAAGTTGTCAAACACAGGTGGTTTTCGTGAGAAACCAAAAACAGATCAAAACACAAACAGTGCTACCGATTTCAACAGCTGATCAGTATATCAGCTATGGCCATTATGATCTGCTATGAATTACTGATAAAAGGTCATGGTATCCTATTCCTGATGCATAGAGGATTGTATATGGTACTCCGCCCAAGTGGACAGGTTGCAGTGGCAACCAGAGACCTCAAAAGCACAGCTCGAGAGGTCCCCTAGTTGCCATGGCAACCTCAAGATTTGGACTCGGCTCTGTTTGTGTATGGAGAACCATACATAATCTTTTATAGTGTATGGTACTCTCTAAACAATATAGGGATAAGTCTGTAAATGTGCCAAAAACTATTTAATACTGCCAATAACACAGTGTTTTATATAAAACCGAACCAACTATGACAGTCTATGCATTTAAGAACAGGCAGTTTGAGTTGAAAGTTTGAGATGCTCACTACTGCAGCCACGTTTCTTTATTCACTTACCACTGACTTCCTTCAGAGGGGTGAAAAATTAATCTTGTTTCACTAACTAATTTTCTGAGGCTTTCACTGTGAGTTGGGTGAAAGATCTAGCAACAGGCTGTCATGGCTTGAGGCTGACAGCCATGCACGGGACACTGAGTGTTGTTGTGCTGCAGTAATGACATCACTAGTGCAGCACAATAACACGCTGATGTAGATACTGCAGCACAACAAGAAAATTCCAGTAATGGATATCCATCAGCAATGGCATTCCACCATACCTATAAATAAAATAGAAGTTACATTGCATAGAGCATGTCAGAACTGGTTATAGATCCAGTCTGAGACTTGTTGTAGTAGTTGCACATGTAGTAGATGCACAAAATAGTGTCTGTGAGTCTACATTATGGGGGCAGTAGTCTGACACAGATCACTCTCAAGAGAAACAAACAGTGCTGCAGAGTTTAGCAGCTGTTCACTTCATGCACTGTGACAATTAGGATGTGCTATTTGGATGTTTGTTCAGACTTGCATTACAGCTGATGTGGCCAGAAGTATTTTTTTTTCAATAATAACATTACTCAGCCTATAAATATGAATTACTGATAAAAGCTCACAGAATCTTCACACAAATAAGAGCAAAGTTGCCTTGCATCTAGAAATGAGCTGCTAGCAGCTCAGTATGCCTTTCCTGGTGAAACATTTGAAATAACTAAATAAATAAGTAAATAAATAAATAAATACAGACCGTCGGAACTGGCAATTGTTGGGGGTTGATATCCGCCGCTTGCAGCTGGTGCAGAACGCAGCTGCCATGCTGTTGACTGGTGCTTCAAGAGCCAGTCACATAATGCCTCTGCTCCGCAATCTGCACTGGATCCTGATTATGTGGCGGATCACCTTTAAGGTTGCTTTGTTAACCTATAAGGTCCTACATGACCAGGGACCGAGCTACCTGAAAGATCTCTTTTGTCCATACTGTCCCTCCCGTCCTCTCTGATCCACCAATGAGGGATTGCTAGAAGTTCCCAGGGTACGTTTGCAGACATCGGGAGCAAGGGAATTTAGTTTTGTTGCTCCGTCCCTTTGGAATTCTCTACCTCATCGGGTATGAGATTGCCGAACCATCTAGAGTTTTAAAACTGCATTAAAAACCTATCTTTGTGACCTGGCGTTTGGTAATTGAAGTGTTTTTTTATGTGGTTTTATATTCATTGGAATTTATACAATGTATGCAATTTTACTTAATTTGTTTTATTTTGTTGTACAGGCACCTTGGTTTTGGAAAGGCGCCTTTTTTATAAATAAAAATTGATGGATTAATTGATTGAATTGACCCATTCACTTTCCTTTAAGGGAATAGCCATATGTTCGGGCAGGTAGAGCAAATGAGTTACAGTTTTATCAGCGGCTCTTGTTTTGTACAATTGTTTTACGTTTCACCTTTTCAGTTAGCCAACATTTAGCGTGCATATAAGAAAAACATATGTCAGATACAATAAACTATTTGGAAAAGACATCAGCGCACTATAGTTATTCACAGCAGTCTGTTATGTGATGTACAAAACAAAATAACAGTGCACCCACCAGATTATGGTACTGAATAATTTATTGGTGCATAGACTTAGAGATGACTGACCAGTACCCCTACGTATAGTCACCTAAATCAAGTTGGTCCATCCACTGCAGTGCAATTAATCAATACATATTATAGTGCAGAGTGAATTAAAAACACACAGTATTATCAAAAGACAACTTTATCAAAAAGCAGAAAGCAAGTATTTATTTGTACGGCAACAGACTGCTAAAGTTTAGTAGAGCTTCATTATTAATGTTCCAGTTAGAAACATTCAAAGTAAAACCAGCACCATGTCTACTTGAATAATCACTAGATGGAAAAATCCTGTATTCAAGGTGGTTGTAAATTCAAGCCACAGCCTCAGCTGTTCTCTTTAAGTTGGCACTGTTTATAGTAAGTGTCTCGGGTAGGATTAAAGGCTTACAATGATTTATGGCAGAACATCCAAACTACAGTTTAAATAGGAGTGCTTCTGAACTGCCTTTAGCCTGTAAGTAGATTTTTGTTCTTTTCATTCTTTGGAATAAAACAGATGGCATTCTGGAAATCATGCTATAAAAATGGAGTAAAATGGGGAAAAAGCGGTGCTGGTGATGTAATACTTGCCACAGTTGCCAAAGTCAACCATTGTTTAAAGGGACACTGTCAACCTTTTTGCATCATGTTTTTCTAGGTAAAAAACACATTTTATGATTGATTATGTTCTCTGAAATGCATTGATGTTGCTGGTTGTTTTATCTGCTTTATTTTATTGTAGAACTGAAATGCATTGTAACTGTGACTTTTACACAACTTGTTTTGTTTCAAATCCTTGATCTTCTCTTATCAAATACTTACAGAACATTGGAAAAACACCCAAACAGTGCAGTTCACAATTCAATAGACTACTCTCCTCCCCTGGAATAATCAGTGGCTAGACTGTGCTGTGGTGTTTTCAAGTCCAGGAAAGATGCAGTGGAAGTTGATCAAGAGAATATAAACAAACATGTTTCTGTGTGGTAACACCAGTATGGTGGGCAATCTGCTTTTCACGGTTTAAAAGAAAAGAATTACTGTCAAACTACCATTTATATCAACCATCTCTACAGAATGTGACCAATCATAAAATGTGTTTTTTTTTTTAAACTAGAAATATTTTGAAGACTAAGGCCATTGACTGTGTTTCTTTAAAGTGATGAAGTCTGAGGAGAACTATATCACTTTCGTTGCCAGCACAACTTTCCTTTTCCTATCAAACGCCACTTCAGATCCTGGCTGTAACCTTGACTCTAGCAGCTAGCTGGTCAACTACTCTATTTCATATATTTAGCAAAGGAAAACATTCTCCAGTGACAGAGGCCAGAGAGAGAAAACTGACCAACCTTTTACCTTTTAAAAATAGATCCATGCCAAGAAGTAGTAGTGGAGCATCTGTTTACATTGATTATTACCTTGGCACAATGTGATGGAGTATCCTTAGACCATGATATTACTCACAGCTATACGATTACTAGCCATGTCATCATAATAGCCATATGTTTTGTAATGTCATTTTAATTGCTGAGCATCTGCAATTGTTTTTGAATTTATGTCATTGCTCATTATTAATATTAGTAACTCACATCAAATTAAAGTAGTTGTCAATGGCAACAGCAGGACTTGAACCATATTATTGGTTAGAATATGTATTTCTAGGGGATGGTGTTGCATTACAATAACAATTCTGCTCCTCTCACAAACAATGCTGCAATAATTAATTGCACCAAAAATAAAAATCAACTAACAAATGTCCCCCTTAAAAATACAGTCACCCACACACATGCACCAAAATGGACTAAAAGAGTGAGCACAACAGTCAGTCATCAAGCCATATTGAACAGACTAGGGAAAATCTGACAATACAGCATACATAATAGCACTGGTGAAACAAGTTAAAGTAATAAAGAAAACATGGCTTTGCCACATTCATAAAGGTGCCATGTGTGTAGACATAACAGAGTGTTAGACTGCAATGATTTTTAATACAGAAGCCATTTGCCAAGGATTTAAGATACAGTTGCTAGTTGGCAAGATATATAACTGAGTGGATCAATTGCCGGCTCTCTGCTGCCAACCAAGCCAGGAGCACATCTCCATCTGCAGCTGCAGATGTCAAGAAAGTCCAGCTGTTCTCAAACAGAAAACATGGGTGAATAACTCCCCTCGCTAAGCTGTGCATCCTGGATTTTGGGATGCCCACAAAAGGGATTTCTGGAAGTTTAAAAAATAAAATACCATAATCTAACTAAATGGGTCCATTTTAGCTAGGTTCGTGTGTTTTATTTTTTCCTTTTAAATACACATATTTATATATCCTCCATGTTTTTTAGTTGGATAAAAAAACAAGATGATGGCTGTCACAACAGTAGAACAATTTTTCTTGTTGTGAGAAACAAAAAAGGATCCCATTGCAGGAAAGTTTTCACATTGTATCAGAATATTCAAAAAACCCTCTGAGCATACTCAGAGCAGCTGAAAAAAAAAAACAATTTTGAATCCTTATAACTCTGGAACCATTTAATATTTTTTTTTACAAAACCTTCAAAAGATACCACCTTGGTACAGCCCACTTCTACCCTGAAAGTTTCAGGAAAAAAAGTTCTTACTGTCTAGGCTCTATATGACAGCAAAACAAAAAAACCCATGTTAAGTATTGGAAAAAAAATTAGCCATCTGTAGGAAAATAATATATGTTGATCTCAGAAACCGCACCATCTGCCGTCACAAAACATTTCACATATTGAGACCTTGCCTAGTAGACAATGCATGCCAAATGTCAAGCAATTTCATTGGACACCAAAGCTACTGTAGTAAGGTGGAACGTTAAGAGTTTGGCATAGAACCAGGGACACATCAGTTGGTTTTGGTCAGTTTGTTGTGCATTAATTTGAGGTCGGCTTTAGATGTGCAAGTTACTTTCCTCACATGATTGTTAGTTCCCGTGTTTGGATTTTTCTTATGGTTTTGGTGTTGGTGACAGTTCATATTCAGGGTTATTAGTGCTGGTGACAGTTTATGTGTTTGGGGGTGAATAGCATCAGTGCTGATGAAAAGTGTGACGTGTTTATGTTTGAGAGTTTATTTCTGGGAGAAGTATGTTTGATGTGGTGTTATATTTGATGGGAGTGCTGGGAGGAACTGGGTCTCCGGTGGTTATGAGGTAAATGGGATTATTTTGTTTGGGGGTATGGTTGTTGGGTGGAGGGTTTTTGTCATAGTTCTTTGTATTTTGGGTAGAGGGTGTTTGGGTTTTTTTGTTTGTTTTTGTTTGGTGGAGTTTTTTTTGTGATTATTTATACATTGGCACACAGTGTTACTGTGATAGTGCTTGGAAGTTACTGTGTTGTTTACTTTTAGGTACTCAGTGCGTCTTGACTTGTGTTTTATTTATGTTGTTTAGAAGCCGAAACTGCGACTACTGCTCATAGAAATTCAAACAGCAAGCATTTGTTGATTTTACAGCAGCGTCTAATCTTCTGTTGACATCATATTTTTCCTTATTTTAGTAGCAGTATTTCTCATTAGGAGCTGCTCCAGGTTGCTGTCTACTTTCCTTTGTATTGTCTTGAGACCTGCTATTAGTTTCCAGAGCATTGGGTTAGTAATGCCTAGGAGGTTGTTTAGTTTGCTGTGGAAAGCCTCCACAGCATTGTTTATCCAGGGATCATTATTTAGGACTCTCTGGTGGTAGTTCTAGAATTCTGGAGAGTACAGTGGTCTTAGTCTGTCTATTTCTTGTCAGTTCATACATCCTATGTATGTGATTTTAAAGTAGTCTAGGATGGGGTGTAATTTCTCAGGTATGATTCCTTCTTGTTCATCTGCCAGTGTTTTGAACTTAGGGATTACTGTATGTCTTATAGGGGTACAAATGCTATCATAGGAATGCACCAGCAGGGTAGGGCAAAGTTGGAGTCTTCTCTGTATCTTGTGCAGAGTCCTTCTGTTTGTATTTTTCACCAGATGGTTTATGATAAATGGAAGAAGCAGCAGCCTTGTTGTTCTGCTTGGGAGAAAACTTCCTGTATTGCCAGTATTGCTTCAAGTTCAAAGTCTGTTAATGTGGATTTAGGATTTAAGTTTGGCTGTATTTTGAGGAGGTAGCATAGTGTTCGGACATACGTGTCTCTCTCGTGGTTTGGTAGTAGTATGAAAACACATGGTATTATTTTGCCAAATCTTTCCCCATGTATTTTGCATAGCTGGCCAAACAGTGGTGGGGACATGGCAAAGGTGTGGTCAATGAAGTCATTTTGGGCTGATGTCAGCATGTTGAGATTTCTAGGAAGTATAGACATTTGGATTCTGTTTTGTTCTGGACCACTGTCATACAGTAGGAAGGTTTCTGTGGTTCCATTGAATGATGCCGTGAATGCAGGGTTTTAAATAATTGATTGGCAGTTTTTTTCTTGGGACAATACTAACTGTACAGAAAGCATTTATATAGGTTTTCTAGAAGTGTTATGTTTGTTAAATGCAGTGAGGCAAATGCTATGCATTTTCACAATGTTTTAGAACTCTTATGAGCAAAACACTGATCAATTGTCTATGGCACAGGTGAGGCTAGGGTGCTCCACATTATGGGATTCAATCAGTGGTTGAAAAACTGGTGCAGAGCTCAGGGATTTGTCTTCATTGGGGACTGGGGGTCCACCTGGAGGGATGCAGGCCTATACTGGTGTGATGGGCTGCATCGGTCCAGGAGGGGAACCAGTATCCTAGGTTATAGGTTTAAATACTTCATTGGCAAGCATTTAAACTAGCCAAGGGGGGAGGCACTGGAAAGGATCAGGGAAATCCTAGCCCCCCCCTCCAAAAATCAGGGTACTGAGTGATGTAGACACCAACATAGAGATGCCAATAGGGATAAGTGCAGGGATAAATGGAGAAAGTGACAAACACAATAAGGACTAGGATGGGGAAAAAAGGGGTAAGGCCATCAAGAAAGGTGAGTAATGAGTACCAACACCCGTAGTTTGGGCAACAAGCTCCCTGAACTGGTGGCCTTGATGGAAGAGGGATGCCTGAATATCATAGCAGTCACAGAAACATGGTACACAGAGAACCATGACTGGGATGTTAACATACCGGGGTACACAACCTACAGGAGAGACAGGGAGGGCAGAAGGGGGGGTAGCTCTCTATGCAAGGGAAGGGATAAAAGCAACTGAACAAAAGAGTAAACAGGGAGGAGAGGAGGCACTGTAGGTCACCACAGAGACTGGAAATGGAACTACAATCCACACAGGGGTTGTATTCAGACCCCCATGTCAGGGGGAGGGAATGGACAAGGATATGATAGAAGGAATACTTAGGATGGCACAGAAAGGGGAAATACTGTTGCTGGGGGACCTTAATATGCCAGATGTTAACTGGAGCATCTTTGCTGCAGTCACATCCAAAAGAAGGACCATTCTTGATGCCCTTCAGGTGGCATGCCTCAGACAGCTAGTTTTGGAACCTACTCGTGAGGGAGCAATCTTAGACCTCATACTCTCAAATGGGGACAGTGAGAGGATCTCAGATCTAGAAGTGGGTAGCCATTTGGGAACAAGTGACCACCAAACAGTGCGGTTCATGATAAACTCAGCTACAAGGTGAAGCCATACAAAAGTGAGGGTTCTGGACTTCAGGAGGGTTGACTTTGGAAAGATAGGAGAGTGCCTTAGAAAAGCACTAGCAAACAGGCTAGAAAGAGGGGTGGAGCAACAATGGGAAAACATCAAAACTGCCATCACAGAGGCAACAAGCCTTTGTGTGAAGCAAATAAATCAAAACAAAAGAAAAAGCCACTATGATTCTCAAAAGAGGTGACGGTGGAGGTTAGGGAGAAAAAGATAGCATTTAGGAAGTATAAGGAAACACAGAAGGAGCAGGACAGAGAACTGTACCAGTTAAGGCAGAAGGAAGCAGGGAAGGTAGCCAGAACAGCAAAGGCACAAACTGAGGAAAAGATAGCCAACTCGGTTAAGAAGGGGGATAAACCCTTTTATAGGTATATCAGGGAGCGTAGAAAGACAAAGGGAGGGATAGTGAGGCTGAATAGAATGGATGGTGGGTGGGCAGAGAGTGACAGTGAAAAAGCAGGGATACTAAATGAATACTTCTGTTCAGTATTCACAAAAAGAAAGTGGGGAGGTGCCTAATCCAATTAACAGAAGCACTCTTGAGAGGGGGGTCAATCCAAGTCCTTTCACAGAAGAAAGGGTACTGAAAGAACTCCTAAAACTGAAGGTGGACAAAGCAATGGGGCCAGATGGAATTCACCCCAGAATTCTAAAAGAATTAAGCAGAGAACTAGTGACACCACTAACTACCCTTTTTAACAAATCATGGGAAGATGGTGTGGTACCTGAGGACTGGAAGAAGGCTGATGTGATTCCCCTTCATAAAAGTGGTACCAAGACAGAGGCAGGAACTACAGACCTGTCAAATTGACCTCTGTGGTAGGGAAAGTGATGGAATCACTTCTGAAGGAAAGAATTGTTGAGTACCTAGAGGCCAGTGGGGCACAGAACCCAAGGCAGCATGGGTTCACAGCGGGAAGGTAATGTCAGATGAATCTAATTGCTTTCTTTGACTGGGTGACCAAAGTAGTACACCAGGGAGGGGCTGTGGACATGGCCTACCTAGACTTTAGCAAGGCATTTGACACAGTCCCACACAAAAGATTAGTAGTCAAATTAACCAGCCTGGGAGTGGGTCTCAGGGTGGTAGCCTGGGTAAAACATTGGCTGAACAATAGGAGACAGAAGGTAATTGTAAATGGAGTCCACTCTGAAGAAAGAGGGTTTACTAGTGGGGTACCGCAGGGTTCAGTACTGGGTCCAGTCCTTTTTAATGTCTTTATAAGTGACATTGCAGAGGGACTGGAAGGAAAAGTATGCCTCTTTGCAGATGACACAAAGATCTGCAACAGGGTTGATACACAAGGAGGCATGAAAAGGATGAGAAGGGACTTGGCAAGGTTGGAGGAATGGTCAGAAGTATGGCAGCTTGGATTCAATGCAAAGAAGTGCAAAGTAATGCACCTGGGAAACAGAAACCCAGGGGAAGATTACACAATGGGGGGAAGTAGTAACAACAACAAAAATGGAAAGGGACCTGGGGGTAATCATATCAGAGGACCTTAAAGTTGGCAAGCAATGTGAGAAGGCAGTAGGGAGGGCTGGGGGGATACTGGGATGTATAGGGAGAGCCATCACCAGCAGAAAACAGGAAGTTCTTATCCCACTGTACAGACAGTTGGTGAGACCCCATCTGGAGTACTGTGTCCAGTTCTGGAGACCCCATCTCCACAAGGACATAGACAGGATGGAGGCAATTCAGAGGAGGGCAACTAAAATGGTGCAGGGTCTGCAAGAGAAGCAATACGAGGAAAGACTAAAGGAGCTTAATATGTATACCTTTGAGGAAAGGAGGGAAAGGGAGGACATGATAGAAACATTTAAGTACCTCATTGGAATCAACAGAAGTCCAAGAGGATAGCATCTTTCAGAAAATGAGATGTGCAAGAACAAGGGGACACAATTTGAAGATAGAGGGGGGATGTCTCAGGGGCAATGTGAGGAAGTATTTTTTCACAGAGAGGGTGGTGGACACATGGAACAGCCTTCCTGAGGAGGTTGTGGGGTCTAAAACTGTGGGAGAATTCAAGAATGCATGGAACAGACATGAGGCAATTTTTGTAGAGGGTAGTAAGAAATAGGCTGTTGGTTAAATAGGATCTGCAGCTTATCCTCTAGTTAGGGAAATAGGCTGACTAGGTGGGCCAAGCGGTCCTTATCTGCCATCAAATTCTATGTTTCTATGTTTCAGTTTTTAGAGTTAAATAAAACCCTGGAATGATGTGTAGTCATCCGGTATGTCTGTCTCTTTTCTTATGGTTAGATTTGGTTGAGCTGCCATCATACTTATTCTTGTTCTTTGGACAGATCATTTCAGGTTAGAATCGCTTTTTCCAGGACATTTAATGATAGTCCCTCTTTGGCCAGGGCTACTACAGAGCTTGTTGTTTCCTGGGTGCTTCTTGCTCTCTCTTTCACTGTTTGCACGGTTCTTAGTATTTCTAGTCGGGAAGGGTCGTTTATGTGTGAGTGGGTTCCTATTTTGGCTATTACTTTTCTTTTCTGTGATGTGGATCTTTGCTTTACATACTGCTGTTTGTTTTCATCCCACTTCACATTGCCAGTAGTCTTTCTTGTTGTCTTTGCTTGTTCTCTGGTGTGTATAAACATAGTTTTGCTCAGCCACAGATTTTCTTTTTCCTATGACTGAGGATGCAAAGGTCATCGTGCTGCTCTCCAAGTCTGGGTTTTTTGTTTCTTCTGTTTAACTTTTGTGCTTGGTTTCTATTTATACTGTGTGTTACTTAGTTTTGCTGGTGGATTTGGATGTGTTCAGATGGTTATATGGTGAGCACCTGTTGTGTTAAAGATGGGTTATTCATGGGAGACGGTTTCTCAGGTTTGTCCTATTCGGTAATTATAGGTGGAGTGTGACCATGAACTGTCTCTGCGGCAAAGATTACTGGGGATGACATGATGAAGGAATAAAATTTTGGTGGTATGAGACTGCAGTGGGATGAAGTGTCTGTAGGGAGTTGCCATCAGTGTGTATTGCTCATCCCAAAGTGTCATGTGGCAAATTGACTGGAGCGAGATGTCATGTGACCCATAGAATCTGTCAGGTAGTGCTACCTAACTGGTGCTACCACGCCAGTGTAATTATATATATATATATATATATATATATATATATATATATATGTATATCTCAGGCACAAAAGTATTGACTTTAAAGGGGATGGCTCATATTACAGTCAGCATTCAGCAATCACAGGTACTACCTCAGGCATGGAACTAGGAAGCACTCTATACCAGCCAAAGTCAATGTTTAAAAAAACACTGCATTTTATTGCAGACACATAAACATATAATCCTTGTATAAATATATTTGAAATAAAAACAGCTACCACATTTAACATGGACCTACTAACAATGTAGTTAATCCCTATGGGGCTATACACAGTAGCTGTTTTTGTTTCAAATGTAATTTTACACGCATTATATGTTTATTTGTCTGCAATAAAATACAGCACTTTTGAAACATCATGTCAGACTGGTATGTGATGCTTCCTTTTCCTGTGCTTCCAATTAGTTTTTCAGCAAGCACCCATTTAAAGGGACACTGTCAACCTACTTTGATCTCAAATTGTCCGTAATTTAAAAAACACGTTATGATTGTTTGCATTATGTAGAGACTGAGAATGCAGCTGGTTGTTTTGATTCTGATTCATTTTTCTTTTTCAAAGTGAAATACAGATTGCTAACCATACTGGTGTTACCATAGAAACATAAAAATTGACAGCAGATAAGGACCACTAAGCTCTTCCAGTCTGCCCTGTGTCCCTACCTACAGGAAAAGACACATACCCTAATTGATCTCTGGCTTTACCTTCTTGTTCCTATTGCTAGGGTTCCCTTATGCCTGTTCTATGCATTTTTTAAATTCCTCCTCTGTGTTTGCCCCCACCACACAACAACATGTTTGTTTACATTCCTTGATCAACTCCCACTGCATCTTTTCTGGACTTAGGAACACCCACAACACAGCTTAGCCACTCATAATGTAGTGGGAGTAGAGGAGACTATTGCATCATGAGTGGCTGCACTGTGTGGGGTGTTCCTAATGTTCAGGAAGTATGCAATAAGAGCTAATCAAAGATTCTAAGCAAAACAAAGTAGGGTATAATTACATCACTACCATGCATTTCAGTACTGCTAAGAAAAGAAGCAAATAAAACAATCCGAAACATCAATGAATTTTAGAGATGTATGCAGTCATAAAATGTAGGTTTTCAACTAGAAGTGATATGATGCAAAAAAGAGTTGACAGTGTCCCTTTAATGCAACAGCATTTAGTGTTTTGTTTGCTAAGAGATACTAGGATCTGCAGTGTATGAAACAGGCAGACTAAGTGGACCAAGCTGTCCATACCTGCCATCAAATTCTGTTTCTGTTTCTACTACCCTACTACTACCATTGTGGCAGATTCTAACATGGTTTAAAGTTTGCCAGACTGCTTACTATCTTTCATTTTGTCTGGTTAAACGATGTGCTGTCCATTATATCTACAATATAGTTCATTGGTCTTCAAAACATAGAATCTGACAGTAGATAAGGACCACTTGGCCCATCTAGTCTGCCCATTTTCTCTACCTTTTTCATATACTGCAGATCCTAACTGGTCTGCAGCTTGCCCTCTCTTTCCTATTACTAGAGTTCCTTTATGTCTGTCCCATGCATTTTTGAATTTTCCTACCATTTTTGACCCGACAGCCTCTGCTGGGAGGCTGTTCCATGGATCCACCACCCTTTCCATGAAAAAATACTTTTTCATGTTACCCCTATGTCTACCCCCTCTATCTTCATATCAATCAATTAATCAATCAATCAATCAAATCTTTATCCAGGTGAACATCATTGAGCAAGCTCATTTACAAGATGGTCCTGGTTAAATCCAGATTATATTACAAACAAGCAGCAATATTTACAGTGGGAGTAAAACATATTACTGTCGAAGTGCAAATCAGGATACACAAACGTACATAACATAACAGTTGATTCTAGAGCATCAACAAGACCAGTGAGCAGGGAGCACAGGCAAGTCCACAGAGATACAGAGATGGATATTCTTACAGTAACTTTCATCAGGAAAAAAGGACAGGTGAGACCCAGGTATCGCTATCACGGCAGACAGACAGAAGTCAGTGATAACAGCTTTTTTCTTGACCAGTTCACAATGAGTAAAATAGGTATAGCTATGTCTGAAGGAAGCAGGCAGCCTGCTAGGCATTAACAGGGCATCTCCAGGGAGCACTTACATTGGGGCTGTGGTCAGCTGTACCGCGGCATACTGGAGGAAGGTGCGAGCGAGGTACTGAGACACAGGTGGTGCAGCACCTACCGCATATATAATCCAAGACTAGGTGCTAGTGCTAGCTGTTCAGGTACAATAGACTGTCAGGCCATGGAAGGTCACAAGGCAGGGATGGTATGAATATGCTAGGGTGCCTGGGGCCAGTCACAGTCAGTGATTCAAAAGGGAGCTTAAGCACTCATACTCCCAATGATAATACTTTAGCCGTATGGAAGGATTGCATCGGTCAGGGAATGAAGCGGTTACAGCTATTTTAGCAGAGAATGGCAGACCATTCAAATTTCTGCCGGCATTGGAAGGATTGCCGAAGAAAACTTCAGGAGCTAATTGGGAGCAGGGGCTGGAAGGTGCTCGCAATCTGACTGGTTGGCAGCTTTAGCGGTTCTTTGTTGGAGAAGAGTCAGGACAAATGGTCTCAGATGGCGGCTTGTAAAGGTGCAACCACCCAAAAGGTAGAGACTGTGCGTTTTGGGTTCAGATGTCTCTGTAAGACTTACCTATAATATGCGACAGGGTTACAGGGACTGGAAGTAATAAGTTCATACGGATTAATAAGACATGCACAAATTAACCTGGGGTATGGCCGGTCACGTCTAAGGCCAATCTCTTGGGAGCAAGCTAACAGCAGTTAATGATTAGTAGCCGGGGTAACAGTTGCAATGTTCACACACGCCTTGGGCATATAATGTCTTGAAAGTATTAACACTTCAGAGGTAACTTAGTTTTAGTAGTTTCTGCATTTTGTTCCACAGGGTCATCAACGTGAAGCTAAAAACCATTCTGCCATAGCGGATGGTAGCTTTAGGGATGCATCGAGAGATATATGAGGCACTCCTTAGGCCATATGGTCCCAGCTTACTTATGGGAAGACATTCTGAAATATAATGTGGGAGCCTTTTTAAGATAGCTCTGGAGGTCCAAAGGACTGCACTTCTTTCACGCCTGAATGTAAGCGAGGACCATCCTACAGCTTTGTACAATAGGCAGTGATAGGTGGAGAGGGAAAGACCGGTAATGTACCTGATGGCCCTGTGATACAATGTGTCCAACTTGATAAGTGAGGCTTTGGGGCAGTGGCTGTATAGAAAATCTCCATAGTTGATTAGGGAGAGAAAGGTAGATTGGACTAGTCGCAGTTTGGCATCACGAGTGAGAAACTGGCTGATTCTATAGAATAGACCCAACCTCTGCCTTAGCTTTTTTGCCAGGTCTTCAACATGCTAAGATAATGTGAGGTTCTGGTTTAGCCATACTCCTAGGTATTTAAACATGGGGATAAAATCCAATTTCTCTCCCAGAATTGTGGTGATCAGAGGCAGTGACCCGGAACTGGCAGGATTTGTCATTCGGCTATAGGGTGTGAACAGCATTGCCTTTGTCTTTTTCACATTTAAAAAAAGCTTTTAAGGAGGAGCTGAGTCTGAAGCAGGTCAAATTCTTCCTGTAGGTCTGCACAGGCAGCTTCAGCAGTTGGACAACTTATGCAAACCACTGTGTTGCCAGCAAACAGATGTATTTTTGCCTTGTTGATGCCCACATCAATATTGTTTATATAGATTGCGAAGAGCAACAGACCAAGAATGGATCCTTGTGGCACTCCCCTGAGCAGAGGTGTGAGTGGGGAGAGCTCCCCTCAGTTTTGATTGGTTGCTGCCGTCCTACCAGGTACTCTGTGAACCAGTGCAAGGATGCTGAGTCAAGACCAATGCTCTTCAGTGTGGAGATTAGCAGGCTATGGTCCACAGTATCAAAAGCCTTGCTAAGGTCTACGAATACTGCGCAGACAAAGTTTCTGCTGTCAAGGTCACTGTAACAGTCGTTAGTTACTTTGGCAAGGGCCGAGACAGTGCTATGTTTAGACCTAAAGCTCAATTGCATAGGGTTTAGTAAGTTGTTAACTTCCAGATATGCTCTAAGTGGATTGCTGACAACCTTTTCTAGGAGCTTAGACATGATTGGCAGTAGGGAGATAGGTCCGTAGTTATTGAGGTTGCAGGTATCCTCAGATTTGAACAGTGGGATAACATGGGCAGTTTTCCAAATGATAGGAGGGGACCCTTGGGACAGTGATAAATTAAATAGATGTGTGATAGGGACAGCAAGGACATGATACACGATTTTTATAAAGCAAGGATCCAAAGAAACAGCTCCAGCAGTCTTCTTTACATCCAACCAAAGTATCAAATCTTTGACCTCCTTCAATAGTACAGGTTGGAAAGAGAAGCCAGGTACCAGGGCAATGGTGTCTACATATGGGACACTTAGCTTAGAGCGGGCCAGGGCTGCAGGGGGATTGTCAAAGGTCAGACCAGCTGTGGCAAAATGATTGCTGAAAGCTTCTAAGATCCCCTGTTTATCACCTATAGTTTTCCCTTCATATGTGATTTTTGGTTGCAAGGAGTTACCTGGGGTATGACTGGACATATCCTTGATTGTACTCCAGAATTTAGAGGAGCACTTTGCAGCAGAGTCCAGCTCCTTAAGACAGAATGATGCTTTGGTGTCTCTGATCATTTTTGTACATGCATTACTTGCCTTCCTAAATTGGCACCAGTCTGAGTCCAGTTTCATCTGCTGCACCTTTTTCCACAACTTGTCCCTGCATAGCAGGGCAGTTTTCAGTTCAGGTGTGAACCAGTGACAAGTTCTGCTTTTTACTTGGATTTTTACCATTGGGGTGTGTGCATCTAGGGCTCCTGCTAGAATTTCATTAAAGATATTGTACGCCGTGTTGACCGTGGTGGCTAGGTAGAAGTCTTGCCAGCGTGGTGAATCTCCCAGTTTGTACATATAGGCAGCCACATCAAAGTTGCACCGTGTCCTTTTAGTGATGAATTTAATTGAAGAGCCTGTGTGATGTAGTGACCTAACTGCGGCAATAAAACAATGGTCACTGACATCAGCGAAGAAGGTTCCAACGTGCATGTAAAGATACAGCTTATCAACTAATATAACATCCAATAATGTGCTATTACATGGGTTCTTTTTATATCATATCACATAATGGCCCTTTGTTCTTGAATATCTTTTTTTTTGAAAGATGCTACCCTCTTGTACCTTATTTACATCCTTGAGGTATTTGAAAGTCTCTATCATATCCCACCTCTCTCTCTCCTCTGCTCCAGGGAATACATATTGTGATCCTACAGTCTCCCTTCATATGACTTTTGGTGCAGCCCCCTCACCATTTTTGTTGCCCTTCTCCTAACCACTTCTGCTCTGTCTATGTACTTCCGGAGATGCGGCCTCCAGAACCTGACACAGTACTCTAAATGAAGTCTCACCAATGTTCGATGCAGTGGCATCACCACCTCATTCCTTCTGCTGGAGATACCTCTCCCTATGTACCCCAGCATTCCACTGGATTTCTTTACAGCCTTCTCACATTGTTTGGTAACCTTTAAATCATCAGATATGATTACTCCCAGGTCTCTTTCTTGTTTGGTGGCCCTCAGACTAACAAGGGGGCCATTTCAGCTTTCAGCGGGGGGCAGCAACTGATCAGAGGGGCTATGGGGGTCGAGCCAGAGGCTGAAAAACAAAATAAACAACAATGGCCTGCAATTCGAGGGGGTGACTGCCCCCCCTGCTCTCACTATATGGTGCCCCTGCCGTCAGTACCTCCTGCCCATCATGTACTCCTCCTCTGCATTTCTGTTTCCCAAGTGCATGATCTTGCACATCTTTGTATTGAATCTTAGCTGGCACACCCTTAACCATTCCTCAAACTTGCTTAGGTACCTTCTCATTTTTTCTACCCCTCCTGGGGTGTCAACCCTTTTGCAGATCTTCATGTCATCTGAAAAGAGACACACCTACCCTTCCAACCCCTCTGCAATGTCACTTGTGAAGACATTAAAGAGAACTGGTCCAAGCACTGATCCCTGCAGGACCCGCTGATCACCCCCCTCTGTTTGGATTTAACTCTGTTCATCACCACCCTCTGTTTCCTATCATTCAGCTAATTTTTGACCCAGTTTACCACCCTGGGAAACACTCCCAGGCTGCCCAGCTTTTTTTTTTAATCCGGCTTATTTTCCCCTACCAGAGGTTCTGGTTCCCCCCACTCTGCCCATCACCCCCTCATCCCCAGGCTTACCCGCCTGGGCAGAGCCACTAGGTGGGTGCCCCCTCCCCAGGAAACATGGTCTCTCTAAGCCCTAGCTTGCCCCTAGCTTGGGGTCACAAGAGTGAACCTTTGTCTATAGCGAGAGCATCAGTGGAGATGGAGCCGTATTTAGTGGCCTGCATTGTTTTTTTGCTGTTTTTTCCTGGGAGTGGGGACATGATATGATGCCAGCATCCACCCCACCCCCCCTAACATATGGTGCCATCTGCGGCAGTACCCCCAGCCTCTGCCAAAGGTCCACATAGTGCCGGACACTCTTCCCCCCTCCCCCTGGAGAAGGACAGCAGGCCCTGGGAGCTCAATCCTTCTCCCCCCCAGCTGGCCCTCCGACACCCAAGTCCATCCCCAAACCTGGCATGTTGGCATCATAGACTGATGCCATGCTGCTCTGCCAGCAGGCTGGCATATGCTGCCCAGCTTGTTTACTAGCCTCCTATGTTGGACGATGTTGAAAGCCTTGCTAAAAACCAGGTAGAGCACATCCACCCCCCTCCCTGACCACCTCCTTAGTCACCCAGTCAAAGAAATCTATCAGATTTGTTTGTTTGACAAGGTCTTCAGGATGTGAATCAATCCTGCATCAGATCCTGTGTGCCACTGGATTCGAGATATATCACAAACCTTTTTTTTAGTAGTGATTCCATTAGTTTCTCCACCAGTGAAGTCAGGCTGACTGGCCTGTAATTGCCAGCCTCCTACCTGCTCTCACTTTTGTGAAGAGGGATTGCATTCACCCCATTCTTCAAAAGTGCTGTAAAAGCAATGTAGACTGCAAACAGAAGTGTCCACTGAGGGCTGGAGCGAATCCTCCCGGAGTCCCACTACACTAATACCACAGCGCAAAGTTCCGCTCTTAGTGCTATAAAATGAACGGGGCAACATCTAGTTAAACAGACTGTGAAAACCTTAAGGCCAACATGACAGTTAGTGGATATATACCTGCTGTGTTCTGCCTCCACACATTTACTGCCATGATTGTCAAATTCAGGCACAGTGTGCACTTCTTTGTTACCTGATTCAGCACCATGTAGACAGACTACTGTCACATCAGTGCTGTAGCAGGATTATGGGTAGAATAGTAGATTATGGGTAACAAAGGTGTAACACATTGTCTGATCAGAGTGCCTGCAAAGCCAGAAACTGCAAGTTGATAATTAATACTTGGGGGGGGGGTGAATGCTGCAGAAATGAAGCTTTCACTTTATGACAGTCTTCACCAACAACTGTATTTTAAAAGCCATGTTTACATGGCAGTTCACTTTAAATTCTGGGATGGGCCCCATGCTGCCCTGACCTCCCACTTTGCTCAGTTGCATGTTTACACAGCCCCTCTCCACGCTGATGTAAGCCACGCCAGAGAAGGGCCACAAAACCAGGGGCCAGGTGGGACTACACAAACAGCAATGTGGACTGCAAACAGGAGTGACCACCAAGGGCTGGAGCAAGTGATACAGCCTGCCCACATGGCTGCTTACACCGCTTGCTCTGGAATTTATTGTCAGGAATACAGCAGCTTCGGGAGAGGTTCAGTGAATGACTTAGCGTGATTGGGTAAGTGTCCACATGGCCGCATTTGCACTGCAGCAATCCGAATGGTCAGGTTGCAGTGGTACAAATGTGTCTGTCTAATCTGGCCTTTAAACACTTCCCTTACATGAACCCAGAGGAACTAGTCTCAAGACATGATGGAATGATAATGATTCACATTTGAACTTTTATTAGGTCACTATCTTGCCCTGCCAGGCAACCATATCTCTTAATGAGCTGTTAATCACACCTGAAAATCTGAAACACTCTGAGAGATTAGCAGGTGAACGAGAGCCTTCTAAAGTAATGTACTTCAGTTCAGTAGTCATGGGGGTCCTGCACTAGTCAAGCCTGATGGGTAAAGAGCTTGCTGCACTGGGCCTGGGCAATTTGCAGTATGTCCCAGACCAATAAAACAATGTGAAGATTGAACCCTGGTAAAGGAACACTGTCAGTTGTTAAAGTCCCATATCGTCTCTGATTCAAATAACACATTATATGATTGCTGATCTTCTAAAGAATTTGGTAATGTACACATTTCTATCTATTAGTAAGGTATTGTCAGTTATACAGTGACTATTCTTGTTTTATTTGTACTTGGTCGTTTTCCACTTCTCTCATTACACTTTTTTAAATTTAGGAATGTTTGCTAACAATTCCTGCTCCTAACTTCCCCTGGCCCCAGTATCAGCACGCACCTATCTGCTACTGCCTGACCTCTGGAACTCTGCATTGTACTTGATTGTCCTCTCTATGTGGATGTTTGCCTCCTGTTGGTTTATACCCCCTCTATCCCTGCGAGGATAGCTGTGCTGTCTAGCATTCATTATCTGCCTGTATCTTATTTGTCGAAAACATGTATACTTTATTTCCTGTGTATATGCTACATAGATATCTGCTGTATAACATCACCAGCTGATTGTAGTCCTCCAATGTCTTGCTTGTTGATTGTACTGTTTTGTGTACCCTCCTGGGTCGTGCTTGAAAATAGGCAGGTTCTTGCCTAATGCACCCACCCAGTCAACAAAAACGAATAAATAAAATAAATAAATTCCACACATGAATGCAGTCAACTCTGCCTACAACATCGTGAATTGCCAGCTTAGTTTTTTGGGGAGGGAGGGGGCAGTGTCAAGAAAGAATGCAGTGGGAGAGGCTTGAGGACTGTAAACAAAGAAGGTTTTGTTTTTGTGTAGATACACCAGTATGGCAGACAACTGCAGTAGCATTTGGCTTTTATTAAAAGAAAGATACAGATAAAAAACAATCAACTATTTTAGCAAATTCTACAAAAAGTTAGGTCGTAAGATAAGGTCACAAAAATGTGTTTTTAAACTGTAGATAACTTATGGGATAAGTGGGGTTGACAATGTCCCTTTAAAGGCACATGGGTTACAGCAAGTAAAATGCTGAAACACAGATATGCATATCTGCGTATACCTTTGGTGTTTTACATGACTGTTGTCATCAGCCCCAGAATTCATTATCTGTCTTTGTATTTTTCCTAGCCATGTGATGCAAGAGGACAGCTATGATGGTATGGAATGTGATCACCTGACCCCCACCACTGCTCGCCAGGTGAAGATTAAACGTGATCCTGTCTTTGGTTTTGGCTTTGTTGCTGGCAGTGAGAAACCCGTCATAGTCCGTTCTGTTACTGCAGGTACGATGGGATCAGTACATGTTTCTTTGTATTTGTATTAAATTGCATGAGGGATTGCCTGTAAGTAGAGAACTGAGGCAATGCCATTGGATTCAGGGTACAGTACATTAGTTAGGAATTGTAAGTAGACAAGAAAAATATGAGTATATAAAACCACCAGTCAAGTATACCTGTCAGGTCAAGTGAGTGTGAAAAAGGAGGATAGGTTTGTAGAATGTGAGATGCTACTAGCAGGGGATGTACTGTACCTGCACTGGTCAATTTATTGACCTGTTTATGGTTGTTTCAGTTGGTAGAGCTACTCCAATGACCCAGCGATAATTCATTGCACTATGCAGTCATGATCCCATAGGGGGCGTGTTCAGCAAGCGATAACACATGACGAGGTGTGGGTTATCTCCTGATAAAAGCACACCCAGGTATGTTGTTAGGCACAAGACGCTTACGCCAAGTGCCTTATGCACCTGGGAGTGCTCTTATCAAGAGACAACCCATGCCTCGGAGTGTGTTTTTGCACTTAGAGTCACAAAAAATATGCATAGAATGAGTGAAACATTTTATATTAGTAGAAAACAAGAAAACGTAGTCTCTCTTTTTGTAGTGGAATGTAGCTTGTTGATGGAAAAATCACTATAGAAGACTGGTAATTTTGTGTCTGCAACACATTGTCACTAGAGAAACATTTAAAGAATTTTTTTTTTCTGTTTGTTGAATGGTTTGATTAAAATCCATGCAATGCGTGTCCATGAGCAGGAATGGCGCTGAGCCGTGGGTACACTCATTCATGAACGAGTTTGTGATTTAGTTCTTGTATCAGTAAAATATTGCAGTGCCTAGTTTGTAGAACACTGATCAAGAGGAAGTAATTATCCTACAAAAATGAGCACCCGAACACATTTAATTTTATTTATGAAAGCTGAAGCTGGGATTCCAGGCATGCACGTTAGAGCAGACACTAACGCGCGTGCCAGAAATTCCGACTTCAGCTTTCAGAAACAAAATTAAATGTGTTAGGGTGCTCGTTTTTCTAGGAGAATTATTTCCACTTGCTCAGTGTTATACAAGGTAGGCACTGTAATATTTTACTGATACAGGACACTAAATGACAAACTCATTCATGAACGAGTGTACCCGCAGCTCGGCGCCATTCATGCCTGTGGGTGCTCCTATTTAGAAAGAATAATGCATATTTCGAATGTAATTTTAAAATGTAATGCCACTACTGCTTTGGATATTGACAGTGCTTCCTCTAGGTGTATTGAGTGCTGACACCACGGGAGACAGACTTGCTATATTGGGATGGAGAGTGTGAGTTAGTGGCAAAAGCCGGCCTGTTTCTTTGCAGCACGCGGGATGCTCGGAGGATCGCAGGCGGCTGTTGGACAGTCGAGATTTGAAGTGATTGATTTTTTTTAATGTCGGGGAGCAGAGGTTATAACTGTGGTTCACTGTAGTTTGACTTTGGTTATGGGGTGAGGGCAGCATAACAGGACATTTGTTGTGTTCAGAGAGAGTGCTGTTTCTCCGCTGTGAGCTGTGCCAGCCTGTGTTTTTGTTTAGGGTTGTCACAGCTCAGTGATTTGCTGTTGCAGTGGGGCTCAAGAGTGGAGGGTAGTGCCGTTTGGTGACAGTATCCTCTGATAAGGACACGGCTCAGGAGATGTTGTAGCCAATTAGGTTACAGGATTTCTTGAGCCCATTTTATAAGCTCTTTAGGCAGACTGGATAGACTTCAAGACCTTCTTCTGTCAGCAGTTTTCTCTGTTTCTATATGCAAGCAACCTGGATTTAGGATAGAGCCCAGCCAGGTCCTAAAGTGTCAGGAGGCCCAGAGACATTAGTGCATCCTGTCTTAGTGAGAAGATGCAGTTGTGCAGCTCCTACAGTGACCCCTACCGTACCCCAAGGAAAACTGGGATGAATGTATCCAGCTTCATCCACTGGGGCAATATGGATGTTAAGTGAATTCATACAGCGGGTGTGAAGCAGTTAGGGAGATGAGCACATACATGTCAAGTCAGCTAATTACTGGCTGAGGTTTAGAAAGAGTAAAAGAGGCCACGGACCTATATTTTTATGTCATTATATATTATTTCATATGACTAGTGTTATTCAGTTCTACCAATGAGCAGTTTGATATGTATTCAAAGCACAGCAGACTAGGTAGTAAGTAGGGATGTGTGGAATCCAAAAGACATATAGGAATCCTTGTTTTAGAACCCGTAATTCCTTGGGAAGCATTCAGAAGTAAAAATTAGCTTCTATGCAGGTGACCAGAATTTGGAACTCAAGTGCCTGCAGCTGGGTGGCTAAGTCTGGGAAGAACATTGCCAATGGCAGGGTGTCCAATCCTGGTGAGGATGGTGCCTTTGCAGTGACCTTTTGCAGAGGGAGCTAGCTTCCTCGTGAGGTGCAGGTACAGGCACCACCTGCATGTGCGGTGCTAACAGAAGCAACTGTGCATGGGGTGGATTAGGGAGACAACATGGGGACATAATCACATTCATTTGAGAGTCCAAAGATGGTGTCCAATGTACTCATCCTCCATGTCTCAAGAACCCAAAGGGTAGCGGTTGTCAAGGTGGAGGGTGATCACTGGGACAGTAATACACCTCTTAAAGTACAGAAACGTTTTCTTTCTCTACCTGATTTTCTTAAATGTTTCTAGTGAGTTAAAATGCTGTGAGTTTTCTCTTTGTTATCACTATAGCCCTCTAAGTTTCTGCCTGGAATTTACTGTATATACCCCAACAAAAAGGAATTGCCTCTTCTTACCAACTGGGGAACAGATTACTAGGAGAGGACCACCTCTCTCCTTCAAATCATTAAAAAAAAATTAAAGGTAACAAGTTCAACCCAGCTTTACTCATAAGATTTATATAAATCTGATAGTAATAGTTTCTTTTTAGGTAGGATGCTGGTTTGTGCCCATGCAAACATTTAAATCAAAATCCAGCACCTCCCTACCCCCACCAACATGTGCTGCCCAGGCAATGGGTGTTTACTCACCTGGTAAAGGTGATTGTGTTAGTTGTATCCATGACACTCCAAACATTACCTCATGGATTCTCACCCACCTGATAGGCTAGTTATGCACATGTGACCCAAATCAAATTTCAGAGCATAGCCAGGTCCCAGGAGTCCCCATTCTCCAGTTTCAATTCTTCCACAGCTGAAATGCAAATGCTCTAAACAAGCAAACCCTAACAATTGTGACTCCCATTGTTGTTTAAATCAAAACATAAGGAATAAAACACTGAGTATGGATCCATCACAATTTTATATTTATTTCCTATTCAGTACAGTTCAAATTCAGTCCGTAAGGGCTTCGACTAAGGAATATGGACATTAGATCACAATACCAGTCATTCCTATTCTTTATATCAATTTGTAGCCACCGAGGACGCTCAGCGTGGGACTGTGCTGTAGTGCCCTGGCAGGTGGGTCGTGGAGTGTCACGGATACAACTAACACAATCACCTTTACCAGATGAGTAAACACCCATTGTGTTATGTTGTATCCATGACACTCCAGACATTAACTCATGGGTTACTTCTAATAAGCAGCGCACAAACAAACCCTTAGGGTGGGCCAGTGCGATCAGACGGACATGTCCTAGGAGCACGCTGAAGCTAAAACTCTTGTGGCAAAATCAGTTCTTTGCTTGTATAGGGACGCAAGTATGTAATGCCTAGCGAATGTATGTACAGAAGTCCAGGTTGCAGCCCTGCAAATGTCCTCCATTGATACGCTAGCTCTTTCTGCCCAGGAGGTAGTTATTGCTCTTGTTGAGTGGGCCTTTATTCCTTGTGGGGGAGTGAGACCATTTGTCTTGTAGGCCTCCTGTATTGACCCTTTTATCCAGCTAGCGATAGTGGTCTTTGAAGCAGCCAACCCTTGCTTGTAGCCTTGTGCGATGACAAAAAGTCTCTCGGACCTACGTATGGCTCTTGTCCTTGAGATATACAGTGCTGCTGTACTACCCACGTCTAGTGGGTGATAAGTGCCCGTTCCCCCTTGTCCTGCCTGTGTGTAAAATGTCGGCAACTCTAGTGCCTGTTCCTTATGACATGATCTTTGGCAGGAATGCAGGCACAGTCTTCATAAAGACCCCTTGTGCCGTGAATATAGTGTAGGGCTCTTTGCACAATACAGCTCCTAGCTTACTGATCCTATGCATGGAGCAGATAGCCACCATGAAGCAGGTTTTCAAACATAACCAGTATAGAGGTATAGTGTGGTTGGGCTCGAATGGATCCTTCCCTAGAGCATCAAGCACAATGGTTAAATCCCAAGGGGCTACCAGTGATTGAATGGGCGGTCAAATGTGTTGTGCCGCCCTGAGAAATCTGATGGCATCAGGTTGCGCACCAGGTGGGGAGAGATCAACTCTTCCCATAGCTGCCCCATGGCCAATAGTTGCACTCACAGAGAGGAGGCAGATAATCCCTTGTCTAACCCGTGCTATAGATAAAGTAGGATCACTGACATATCTACTCGCATTGGGGCGAGGATGTAATGACTTGCACCATCTGGTGAAAACGTTCCAGTCTGTTATAAGTGGATGTGGTAGATTGCTTCCTGGATTGTAGCATAGTCAATATGACTGACTCATGATACCCAGCCGTTAGCAGTCTTTGCCTCTCAGGAGCCAGGCCGACAGCTTCAGGGAGTGGGGAGCTGGATGGAGTAGCGGCCCCTGCCATAACATGTCCCTCTGAAATGGGAGGGTCCAACTGTCCAGAGTCATGGATATGACTGCTGCAAACCACGGCCTCCTTGGCCAATAAGGTGCGATCAGAATGATCTGTAGCCTGGACTGCCTGACCTTGGCTAGTACTTGTGGAATCAGTGGGATGGGCAGGAATATGTATGACCGTTCCCGATCCCAGACTTGTGACAGGGCATCTGTTGCCATTGCCTGTTTCTCCTTATATCTGGAGAAATAAGCTTTCACTTGTGTGTTCGTCTGGGATGCCATGAGGTCCATCGGGATATGGCCCCACCTCTTCTGTACCATGGTGAAAAGGTCCGAGTGTAACTGCCATTCTCCGGGATGTACCTGTTGTCTGCTTAACCAGTCCGCTATTATATTCAACTTCCCTGCCAGGTGAACAGCGTGGAGGTGAGACAGATTGGACTGTGCCCAGTTCAATACCTTGGTGGCTTCTCTGAGCATGGCTCTGCTGCGTGAGCTGCCTTGCTTTGCTATATAAGCAACCGTGACCTGATTGTCGGACTTCACCAGCACTGTCTGACCCACAATATCATTCCTGAATGCTCTCAGAACATTGAACACTGCCCTCATCTCTAGAATGTTGATGGATAGTCAGGCTTCTGCTGATGTCCACTTGCCTTGTGCGGTGGACTGGTGCAAGCATGCTCCCCAACCGATGAGGCTGACATCGGTCTCCAATGTTACCTAGTAGAACAGTTCTAGGGGCACCCTCTCTGTAAGTTTGGAAGGTGTGTCCACCATTTCAGTGAGTCTCTCACCATCCTTGGTAGATGGATCCTCTGTGTGAGATTGTCTTCTGACTGGGAGCCCTGCTGCAGTACGCAGTATTGTAGCGGGCACATGTTCCATCTTGCCCACGGTACTAGGTCCAAGCAGGATGCCATTATGCCAATGGCTTGGGCTGCTTGGCCCAGTGAGGGCTTGGCTGATGACCTTAAGCTCCTTACCATCGACATTACTGAGTCAATGCGTTGTGTTGATGGTCTTGCCAGCCCCTCAGCCATGTCTATTTCTGCACTCAGGTGTTCTATAAACTGTGCTGGGTGCAGTGAACTCTTCTCGCGGTTGACTATCCAACCATGTTGGGCCAGGGTCATCAAGACTAGGTCCGTGCTTGTGTGAGATTGGGCACTGCTGCATGCCCTGATCAGCCAGTCGTCCAAGTATGGAATAATATCCACACCCTGTTCCCGTAATCGGGCTGCTAAGACCACCAACACCTTTGTAAACACCCGTGGTGCCGATGTGAGTCCAAACGGTAGGGCCTGATACTGTAGATGCTGACCCAGTATATGAAATCGTAGGAAGCATTGGTGACTTGGCCTGATTGGGATGTGGGTGTATGCATCCTTCAGGTCTACAGATGTGAGGTAATCCTCCACCCGTATGCTTCTTAAGGTGGACCAGAGTGTCTCCATTTTGAACCTTGGTATGGACACAAACCTGTTCAGAAACTTTAAGGCCAGGATAGGTCTGAGATCTCCATTCTTCTTTTGGACCATGAAGAACACAGAGTAGACCCCGTGCCAGCCGAAGGGGTATCTGGTATGGGGTCCATATCTTCCTCTCCTGAGTTGACATCTTTACAGTCGTCCGGTGTCCCACCCGCATCCTCCTCCCCTGATGGAGGTGATACAGGCTCTTCATCAACACGTGGTTGCAGAGGAGTACTTGGACCTGGAGTTTGGCCAGGGGTGGCAGGGGATGGTGTTCTCAACTTTGTCAGAGACTCAAGCTTTTCCATGACTTTCAACATGAAGTTCTGCTGACTTTCCATCATGGCCACTGTCGCCTGTTGTGTCTGGATGAGGAGGACCCTGGGTTCATCCATCCTGAGGCTGCAGGCCCTTGCCCATCTAAGTCAGCAGTGGAGGGTTGGCCGCTGGTGTGCTCCTCTTCATGCAAGCATGCTGGGCAGAGGGGGCCTTTGGCATGGGGCATCAATGCAGTGCTGCAGGATATGCACTTCTTGGCCTTCACCATCTGAAAGAGATGAGAGAAGGGCAGTCGTCATATATATCGATTTAAGGAGTTATATTATTTTGGGCAAGCACATAAAACTATATACATTAAGGCTTCATTGCATCTGTATGTTAAACCTATCCAGACAAGGGAGCGTTGATTATGACATTAGCAAGCTGAGGATTTGCTTGACTAATGAGGGGAAACACCACGAGCAGTAAAGGGTCTGATCCCTCCAGCGAGTTATAGTACTCCGAGCAATGGAGCTGTATTACCAGAGGAGCCCTTGGATTGCTCAAACCAGCGCATCTGGTGATGGAGAGGTTGCTTGTTGTCAGTCTTCAGAAGCGTTACTCAAAATGGCTGCTCCTGAGACAAAATGGCATCTGTAAAAACTCCCTGTATAGAGAGAGAGAGATTCTCTCCCAAGATGGCAGCAATGGTGGGAGAGAAAGGCTTCATAAAATGGCACCCCAGGTACGTGGTCTCAGTGGAACCATGTGGTGCCTGAGTAGTGCTGCTGACTGAAGCCTTTGTAGAATTTTGGCTTCTCCATGTTCTCTACAGAATTTGTGTCCTTGCTTACCAGCTGCTCTTATTAGGGGCAGTAGTAGGGACCGCTCCGCATTAGGCCCTGGTCGGATGCACACAGGGATCCTGTTCTCAAGGCAGCTGCTTAAGTAGGGGCTGCGATGGGGGCGGAGGGCTGGTGGTATAATCGCCTAGCATTTGCCGTAGTTAGGGGAAAGAACTAGGAGCTGTGTCCCCAGGGTAGCTGCTTAGGTAGGGGCTGCGATCGCTGAACTGGCCAGAATCATGGACAGGGTAATGGCAGTGCCTGGTGTCCGCTTGGATGGGATGCCATCGAGTCATTCAGTGGGCTGCACACAAGGCTGTAGAGTTGCCAGATCGTGTGCCCTGCCATGCCTGGATGGCCCGCTTGTGAGGGGGACTGCCAGAATAGGACAAAGGCAGGGCATGGAGTTCCTTAAGATGCTGGGAGGCCCTGCTTGGAAGGAAGGCCACCAGCATGGTAGTTCTTTTAGTGCTGGGAGGTCCCGCTGGAAGGGGGGCCAGCACGTGGTGTTCCTTTAAATATTGGAAGGCCCCACTTGGAAGGAAGGCTGCCAGTCGCAAAGCGAGTGCTAGAGCGTGGATTTTTTTATAACGCCAATGGAGGCGTGCAAACAGCATAGCCATTGAAAACTCATCAAGTGTTGTCTGAATGGCTAAAACATGCCTAGAAACAATTCGAATTGCTCAATACACCTTGTTAAAACAAAGAAAAGCCGTACCAATTACAATTTGCCAATTTTAAAACGCCACAAAAAAAACAGCAGCTGGCCAGTGGTTTCCCCTACAACTTCCAGTCCCAAGAAAAAACGAAAGCTTAAAGCTGAAACGCTTAACTCTTCCAATATAAGCAGAATAAATTGGACATTTTTATCTCAAGCCTTTACTACGTTTCCTTTTCTACAGAATTAACACGGGGAAACCAAAAATTAGCCCAGAACTGCAGCTAAGTTGTAAGTCAGAAAAAAAAATCATTTATTTAAACAATATCAGTGCTGCAGTGGCCACTGTAAGCCAGGCAGCATAACAGGTTTATACCACTAGTCCAATTAACTAAATTGCTGAGTGAGTCATTGACCTTGTAAAGAAAACAAGCTGGCCTACCTTGGATAATGATAACTAGATAACAGGGACTCCTGGAGTGCGTGTAGCCTCTTCAGATGCAAGGTTGAAACTGGAGAATGGGGACTCCTGGGACCTGGCTATGCTCTGAAATTTGATCTGGGTCACATGTGCATCACTAGCCTATCAGGTGGGTTGAGAACCCATGAGGTAATGTCTGGAGTGTCATGGATACAACATAACACAATGCTTGTATATTTAAGTTGCATTTTCTTGTCTTTGCTCTGACCTTAGCTATGGGTTAGTTGGTTGCATGCTTCAGCTGAGTTCCCTGACTTTGCTTCACCAGGGGGCACACTTCTCATAGATTTCTCCTAGTGAAGTACCCACCTTCTCCTGGCAAGACTATGCATCGTGGCACTATGCCAGTGATAGCGTCAGTGAAATGTCACTACACATAGTTTAACTGAGTGAAAGAGCACATCACCGGTGAAAACTATGCAAATTGCTTTTTCTCTTTAAAAAAAAAAAAAAAAAACTTTTACTTGCATGTAATCCAACTCATTCACTGTGCAAACAGCTCCCACCACCTAGACCTTTAAAAATGCTATCCTGCCACCCTCTAGCACCAACCTCTCTGGCCATTTCCCCACAGTCCCAGCAAAGTTTCCAGTAATAATAATAATAATAAATAACAATAGCAGTAGCTATGACATGATATTTTAATAATCCCTTCCCCCACCCATGCCAAGTTACATAATTGTAACCACCCACCTCCCACATCCCATCAATAGTCCCTGAAATTATGAGTGAACATCCCCCACCCCACCCAGCCTCTAGCAACCAAATTCCTCTTCTACCCCCAAGGTCTGAGTGGTGGTGGGCAAGTCATTTGCACAGTAGATGGGGGTGAATGAAATGTAGTTTTTTTTTTAAAGAACCTTTCTTTGCAAAGTTGGGGTGAAGTCGGAAAACTTCACCCTGCTACATGTAGCTTGCAGTTACTGATATTACACCAACTTCTCCTGAGAAATTAAAATTTGTAGAACTCCTGATTTTGTACTAAGGCCTAAAACTTGACTGGAATGATTCATAGATGATAAATTTCTCAAGGTGAGCTTCAAGTTGCAATGCTACTAACTTCTCAATAACCTTCCCCAGAAAGGAAGATTTAAGACAGACCTGTAGTTTGCCAGCATCATCAAAGATGGTCTCTTCAGAAGGAGTATTACAACAGCTCTTTTAGGAGCTACAGGAAAAAAATATTTTGTTAAGAGAACACCAGATTATGCTAGCAAACACTGGTCCCAGGGTTTTACGGCAGTTTACCCGCAGTAAGTAAGTAAGCCATTTTTTATCTATTTGGCACTCAATCATGGAGGCTCTGGGCACCGTACAGTAAAAAAGGTTTGACAGAGTGGTAAAACAATCAAATTATGTAATAATCACAGATTAAAATAATTAAAAATGTTGCATCTTTTTCTTTTTGTAGAGACTATTTCTGCTCCATACCATCAGGGAACTCTCTCCGGCATCCACTGCACACCGCAAGCTCTACCTCCCACCTGAAGCTCTCTCCTCTCCCCACTCCAGCCTGACAAATCCACCGGCTCTGCACCCCTTCCCAAGGTGGGGCCGCCCTATCCATCCAGGTCACTCTATCTCAAATCTATTGTGCCGGCAGGGCTGTGGGCCTGGGGAGGAGAGAAGCCTGGTGCTGGAGTGTGGCTTGGTAGGGCAGAGGTGCCATCACCTATCCCCAGGGATGGAGATTTTTCTTCTGTTTCCCCCTCAGAGTGTGGCATGCAATGATGCCTGCACACGGTTGCCACCTGGCATCTGCTGCACTCTACTCCTTATACTGGCTGGTGTACCTGCAGTGCCCCTGATCACCATCAGGGGCCACCAGAACACTGAGTGACCCTGGATCCCTCCCCAGAAAGAGGAGAACTGTCCTCCAGATGCTCCATCCTCTCCCTCCCATGCTGACTCCCGACAACCTGAGTCCATCACTGAACACGGTCGCCGGCATGGCACGAAGAGTGGTGTCCAGCGCCACAACCCTCGATGCCACCGAGCAGGCCCCAAAGATTTTGTATCTTTAAAGACATCAGTGGGAAAGGTCAGACTAAAAAGGTGAGTCTTTAAGCCCCTCCTAAATGCCTCCTCTGTAGGGGCCTCCCTTAAAGTTCTTAGCAGTGAGTTCCAGAGGACTGGGCTGGCCACTCTGAATGAACGATCACCCAAGGTTTTCAGCCTGGTCCTCAGAAATGCCAGGAGGCCCTTGGTGGAGGAACAAAGAGAGCAAGCTGGAATAGTAGGAGTAAGGAGGTCTGACAGGTAGCCAAGGCCTGATCCATATATAGCCTTGTAGGTGAGCAAGCCCACCTTGAAGAGAATCCTCCACCTGACTTGCAGCCAGTGCAGACCCCGCAGGACTGAGGTCACATGACATGATGTTAACAGCCCTGTCAGCAGCCTAGCCACTGCATTCTGCACTAGCTGCAGCTAGCAGAAGTTCCCTCCACTGACCCTGAGGTAAACAGTATTGCAGTAGTCGAGTCTGGATGTTACGAAAGCATGCACCAGTGACGATAGATCTTCGGGTGGAATTAGGGGTTTAATCCCGATGATGTTCTTCAGATAATAAAAAACACTTTTGACAACAGCCGACACCTGAGCTTCAAATGTCAGCTTGCAATCGTGGAAAACACCCAGATTTCTCAGCCTAGAGGATGCCATCAATAGGGTTGACCCCAGGACCAAACCTGTCACTGTTCCAGAAGCATCCCCATCATGCCCGTGACCTGGCTCAAACCCCCTACCTCCTTCCTGTCTGGGTTAAGTCCCAGCCAGTAAGAGTTTATCCAGTCCTGGATCTTGGCTAGGCATTTATTCAGCACTGCAATGGTACCATTTGTCCCTGGTACAAAAGATATGCATAGCTGGGTATCATCTGCATAGCAGTGAAAACCCAGGCTGTACTGTCTCATGAGCCTCCCCAAGGGCAGCATATATACCACGAAGTGCATCGGTGACAGGATTGAGCCTTGAGGAACTCCACAGGTCAGGAGCATCAGGGAGGAGGAGGAGAAATTCCTCATCACTATCCTCTGCCTCCTGCCCGAAAAAAAGGACCTAAACAAGTTGATGACAGTACCGGTGAGTCCACAATAATCTCTAAGGTGACCCAACAACACAATGTGGTCCACAATATCAAATGCTGATGACAGATCGAGAAGAATGAGAATTGACGTTTCCCCTTGATCTCTTGACCTGAGGAGGTCATTATGTCCTTGATTTGTGGTTTGATGTTCGTGGCTGCCTTCAGGAATCAGATTATGTCCTGATGAGCCCCTGGTGTAGTGTCTTGCACCTGTCCTCTGGCTGCCCCTATTGCTACTACTTGCACCCTTAAGGAGGCTGGTGACAGGCTGAGGTGTAGCCCTTCTTGTAAAAAGAGCAGGGTGTGCGGGATGGTACACATGTGGGCGTCGATGTTGTGGTGGTTGCAGCATTTGTCGAATATGTTCCATTACCTTTGGTATGTTGCATTAGTGGATGGCTGTCTTATCATGGCCTTGGTCTTGATGACCGTAGGTTAGTAGTCGACTTTTAGCAGTCTCTCCCTTTCAGGAGCCAAGCCATGAGTTGTAGGTGCTGCAGATTGGGGTGCAATATTGGACCCTGTGAGAGAGGATCTGGTCTGTATGGGAGTCTCCAAGGGTCGTTGAGGGAAATGGATACTATTGTCATGAACCACGCTCTTTGTGGCCAGTGGGGGGTGATGAGGATCACTCTGGATCTGGAGGTGCAGATTTTTCTCAGGACTTGGGTGATCAGTGGCAGTGGGGGAAAACGTATGCTATGTGGAATATTCAATTGGCCATTAGAGCATCCACCCCCAGCGCTCTGGTGTCCTTGTATCAAGACCAGAATTTTTGGCACTGTTTGTTCAGGTTTGATGCCATGAGGTCCTGTTCTATTGGTCCCCATCTCTTGTTGATTTGTGTGAACACCTGGGGGTGGAGAGGCCATCTCCCCGTGTGTATTTGATGGCAGCTTAGCCAGTCTGCTGTGGTGTTTGACATACCTGCTAGGTGTACCGCTGTAATGGACTTTAGGTTCTTTTGTGCCCACGGTATGAGCTTTGTGGCCTCTGCCATCATTGACCCGCTCTTTATACCTCCCTGTTTGTTTATATATGACACCGTTACTTGATTGTCTGAGTTTATTCTGATGTGCTTTTCCTTTATGTGTCTTGAGAAGTGCAATAGTGCAAGGAATACTGCCTTCATCTTTAGCACATTTATAGATATTTTTTTCTCTGCTAGGGACCATGTACCCTGAGCAGTCTGTGTTCCCATGACTGCCCCCCATCCCAGCATGCTTGGATCTGTTTCTATTATTGCCTCTAGTTGGGCATCTAGTAGCATGCCCTTTGTGAGGTCGTGAATGTTTGTCCACCACTGGAGACTTGCTTTTACCTTGGATGATAGTGCAACCCTTGTTGATAGGTCGATGTCGTACATAGTACCTTGCTGAATTAGAAATGTCATGAGGCATCTCATGCGCTACCTTGCCCATGAGATGGTATCTGTAGTGGATGACATGAGTCCCAATGCTTGTGATATGAGAAGTAATGTAGGTTCCTTTGATTTTTGTAACTGATTTGTAAGTTGTATGATAGACTTCACCTGGTTGTGTGACAGGAATACTAGGCCTACTACTGTATCAATGATTGTGCCTAGATGCTCTATAGACTGACTGGATGCCAGGCAGCTTTTTTCCTGGCTTATTACCCAGCCGTGTGACTGTAGGCAGTGCACTACTGTGTGTGTGTGTGTCTCTCTCTGGTTGATTGTGTGTGTGACCTTGTCGTGATTAGCCAGTCATCCAGGTAAGGTATGACATGTATGCCTTGTTCCCTTAGTTTTGCAGCCAGCACAGTGGAGACCTTCATGAATACTCTGGGAGCGGAGGTGAGTCACAGACTGCCACAGACAGCACATCTGCGGGCTTCCCAAGCTGCTCCTGTGGCCTTGGCTCTCTCCGAGCAGGCCACAGCTAACAGACCACCCGACTGACCCCCGGACAGATTCAGACAGCCCATCTGCGGGCTTCCCAAGCTGCTCCTGTGGCCTTGGCTCTCTCCAAGTAGGCCACAGCTAACAGACCACCCGACTGACCCCTGGACAGATTCAGACAGCCCATCTGCGGGCCTCCCAAGCTGCTCCTGTGGCCTTGGCTCTCTTGAGCAAGCCACAGCTAACAGACCACCCGACTGACCCCCGGACAGATTCAGACAGCCCATCTGCGGGCTTCCAAGCTGCTCCTGTGGCCTTGGCTCTCTCTGAGCAGGCCACAGCTAACAGACCACCCGACTGACCCCGGACAGATTCAGACAGCCCATCTGCGGGCTTCCCAAGCTGCTCCTGTGGCCTTGGCTCTCTCTGAGCAGGCCACAGCTAACAGACCACCCGACTGACCCCCAGACAGATTCAGACAGCCCATCTGCAGGCTTCCCAAGCTGCTCCTGTGGCCTTGGCTCTCTTCGAGCAGGCCACAGCTAACAGACCACCCGACTGACCCTGGACAGATTCAGACAGCCCATCTGCAGGCTTCCCAAGCTGCTCCTGTGACCTTGGTTCTCTCTGAGCAGGCCACAGCTAACAGACCACCCGACTGACCCCCGGACAGATTCAGACAGCATATCTGTGGGCTTTCCAAGCTGCTCCTGTGGCCTTGGCTCTCTCTGAGCAGGCCACAGCTAACAGACCACCCGACTGACCCCCAGACAGATTCAGACAGCCCATCTGCGGGCTTCCCAAGCTGCTCCTGTGGCCTTGGCTCTCTCTGAGCAGGCCACAGCTAACAGACCACCCAACTGACCCCCAGACAGATTCAGACAGCCCATCTGCAAGCTTCCCAAGCTGCTCCTGTGGCCTTGGCTTTCTCCGAGCAGACCACAGCTAACAGACCACCCGACTGACCCGTGGACAGATTCAGACAGCCCATCTGCGGGCTTCCCAAGCTGCTCCTGTGGCCTTGGCTCTCTCTGAGCAAGCCACAGCTAACAGACCACCCGACTGACCCCCAGACAGATTCAGACAGCCCATTTGCGGGCTTCCCAAGCTGCTCCTGTGGCCTTGGCTCTCTCTGAGCAGGCCACAGCTAACAGACCACCCAACTGACCACGGGCAGATTCAGACAGCCCATCTGCAAGCTTCCCAAGCTGCTCCTGTGGCCTTGGCTTTCTCCGAGCAGACCACAGCTAACAGACCACCCGACTGACCCCTGGACAGATTCAGACAGCCCATCTGTGGGCTTCCCAAGCTGCTCCTGTGGCCTTGGCTCTCTCTGAGCAGGCCACAGCTAACAGACCACCCGACTGACCCCCGGACAGATTCAGGTACGCACCGGACCTCCAAAACTCATGGTTTTGAATGCCACTGTTTTGACTGAATGCCCAGTGGAGGAACCAGGCACTGATTGGCAGCTTTACTCCTTGGCTGATTTTCCAACGCCTGGTGCTTCCTGATCTCAGGGAAATCTCTTTCTGTGCTTTGCACTGGACTGAATTTTTTGTTAATGGAATCTACATATGTTATGCATCAATTGGTCTTACTTTACCTGGCAGCTTAGCTAGTCTATTACAAGCCACTAGTCTAGCCTCTCAGTATTACTTAGTGCTTGACAAACTGTATTGTATAGCAGCTGATGTTTGACTGCTTGACCTAGCTACTGAGCAAGACTGCTGCAGTTTTCCATTTCTGCCCTACTGACAAACTCTGCCCCATCCCCACACTGGTCACTCTGCCAATTATTAATTTCTCTGCTCCACTTGTAATGCTGTCTCTCTAAACACCTTACTTTCTTCTCTGCCTTACCTACAAACCCTTTCCTTACACTCCTCCTGCTGCTGCTGCTGTCCTCCTCAGACGTCCCAGTGCCAAAGCACAGACCCCCATTAACTCCTCTTCTAGCTCCAAATAATTGTTCTGCATTTACCACCTCTTTACCTCATGCTATGTCTTTCCCCATTGCCTGCCCCCCACTGAGCTTGCTATTGTACTCTAGCTGTATTTAATCCTCTCTGTTTCCCCTCCTTGTTCCACAGACAGCCCATCTGTGGGCTTCCCAAGCTACTCCTGTGGCCTTGGCTCTCTCCAAGCAAGCCACAGCTAACAGACCACTCGACTGACCCCCGGACAGATTCAGGTACACACCGGACCTCCGAAACTCATGGTTTTGAATGCCACTGTTTTGACTGGACGCCCAGTGGACGAACCAGGCACTGATTGGCAGCTTTACTCCTTGACTGATTTTCCAACGCCTGGCACTTCCTGATCTCAGGGAAATCTCTTTCTGTGCTTTGTTCTGGACTGAATTTTTTCATCCACCCCCCTTCCCCTCCTTTTCACAGTATTAAATAGACCCTTACTCCACCCTTTCCTCACTCCACTGCTGCACATTTTCATGCTATTGGCCTCCCTGTCTTCAATACCTGACTTGACCTACTTTCTTACCATCCCTTTTTAAAGCAGTCCCACCCACAGGATCACACATTTGCTCTCAGCCTTTTCTCCAGCCACTCCATCTAACTCCTCTCAGTTACTGCTCTACCTGCCCTACTGTTAGGGACCTCACCCTAATTCGACTATATACCCTTCCAACTATAAACCAGCTAGCAGTTAAGCAGGCCAGCAACACAAAACAAACTACCATGGGATGCAACCACCTACTACTACTCCTCACTACCTCTTTTGGCATTGCTGGTACCATACACGTCCTTTTGTTCTGCACATTTTGGACTCCCCACTGTTCTGTCTCACCCTTTGTATGAATGCCCTTTATTAATCCTCACTTTCCTTCTCTCCCTCAGCTGAGGAACTGCCACCTAGGGTCCCAGCTCCTAAGCCACAGGATTCCCGGCTACCAGGTGGTCAGCGCCCCTCTAGCCGACGCTCGAGCCTGCAGACACGGACTCAAGGTCCTACAAGGTATGGCAACTGCTGCAACCAACCGGACTGCGAGCACCCTCTCAGACCATGCTCTGATTGGTCCCTGGCAGAAGCCGGCTTCTGGTCTTTGACTTTAAACCCTAAAAATGTTTACGTTGGGACAAATGTTAAAAAGCCGAAGTGTTAACCCAGTCCGTAATTGAAAGGACTTGAATTGTGGTTTGGGAAAGAAATCTAGTGTTTACAGCCCTTTCCCTGCATATGTGCACTGGTCCTAGACACTTTTGGGTGCCAAAGTAATACACGTCCTTTTGTTCTGCAAATTTTGGACTCCCCACTGTTCTGTCTAACCCCTTATGTGAATCCCCTTTATTAACCCTCACTCTCCTTCTCCGCCTCAGCCGAGGAACTGTCGCCCAGGCTCCCAGCTCCTAAGCTGCGGGATTCCCGGCTACCAGGTGGTCAGCACCCCTCTAGCCAATGCTCGAGACCACAGACACGGATGCAAGGCCCTACAAGGTACGGCAACTGCCGCAACTTTTTCAACCGCCCCCCCCACCTCTGCTCATTATTAAATACAGTAGCTCCTGCCAAAATATCAGTCCACGTCCCCTGGCGCAGTGCCCCACCAATAGAGACTTAGCTTGTGATCCCCTCTTCTCTGTCCAGCCTATGGGATCCAACTCTCAGGGCCTCGCCTTACTAAAATGCATAGACTCTCCTTGGCTGTGCCTTCACCACTAAATATTTTTTAAATGCTATCAAATTCGGGTCAACCTGGATCGGAAAGCTACTGATAAGCTGCATTAATCCAGCAACCACACTGGCCCCTGGGCTAATTGAGTGGCTCCTTTTTTGAGGTACCATCATGGTGGGCCCTATATGGCTCCTTGTACTGCCCCTTTTTCTGCTGATACCAGCTTCCCAGCATTGGACACCTGAACTACCATCATGTTTGGTCTACAATGGCACCTTGTGCTGTATACCACATGGCAACTTATCCTTTAATTGCCTCCATGATTCCAATTACCAATACCTCGAACCCTGCTCTTGGACCACACATACCAGTAGTACTTATAACACTCCCCCACCACAAGGCCCACCTCCCACCACGTAGACTTCTATCTCCTCCCCGCCTATTGTGGTAGAGGTACTAGCTCTTGCTACAACAGATCAGCTCTTCTATGGTGGCTACTTTCCAGTCCCTAAAAACATCAGATCTACTACACGGGAGAAAGGCAGGAATTACAAGCTTATAATTAGCGCTCTTAGAAAAATCCTACTTATCCTCCTCCTATGTTCAGGCAATGTAGAACTCAACCCTAGGCCCCCAGAAGCTATTGCTTTGCCAGCAGAACTAGCAAATTTAAAAGGAATAAGCTTCTTGCATATTAACATATGTAGCCTCCTTAAAAGATAACATAATACAAACCTGGGTAAATCATACCTCTGACATACTTGTGATTTCTGAAACTGGCTTAGACCCAGCACCACTGATAGAAGTAACACACCCAACTATGCCTTGTTCAGAGCTGATAGGCATGCCAGAGGAGGAGGGTAGCTATCTATGTTAAAGACAAATTTTCTGCCTTCTGCTTTTCCTCGGCATCTGTCGCAAGCGAATTCAAATGCCTAATTCTCAAAGTGGAAATTACACAGACTACTGCACTCTGCATAATAGGACCACCGTCTGCTGGCCTACAGCTTGTGTCATATCTAAGTGACAAGTTGGGACAGGGGCTGCCAGAAACTATTATTTTAGGAGACCTCAACTTTGACTGGCTCTCTAACACAGCTTGCATCCTTCTGTGATGAACATGGGCTGACGCAACTTATTACTGAACCAACATGCCCAAACGTGAAGAACCCCAGTAAAAGTACACTTTTGGATGTGCTAATGGTGAGCAAACCTCATCTCTTCTCCCACGCTGATGTCTTCTTTTCAGACGCCAGCGATCATTGTTTTATTGCAGGAGTAAGATCCACCAACAACTTAGCACCCATCAGCAAGTTCTCTATGAAGAGATCCAGGCACAGCTTCAATGAACATGCCTACCTAAATGAGCTTAAGTACTCCCCTCAGTGGCAAGATTTCTATCTGGCCAAAACGATTATGTCAGCTTACAATATCTTCCACAACATTCAATCAAGGGCCCTTAATAAGTATGCTCCCCTGATTAAAGTTCGAACTAGGACCAAAACCTGTAAATGGTTCACCCCTCAGATCAAGTCCTTGCTTCTAGAAAGAGATAAGCTCTGGAAAAAAGCATGCAGACTGAACACTGCAGAGGATTGGAACCAGTTCAGGAGACTATGAAATTTATGTACCAAAACAATCAGAGAATCGAAGGCCATCTTCTTCAAATCCGAACTGGACTCTGCCACAAAGAGTCCAATCAAGCTCTGGAACACAATCAATGGTCTGCTAGGCCACTCCCCAGGAAATTCACTCCCGACCAAGATTACCTCTGGCAACTTGACTATAACCGAAAAGATGGATATACTTGATGCATTCAATAACAACTTTGCTACTGCAGGCATGGCATTTGATAACTCCTCTGCAAACATACTTCGCTCCCAGACTGACAGCCAACTGCCTGAAACTCCGATAGCTTCACCGCCTTTCTCGCTTCAACCTGCCCCACTGAAAGAGGTAGAGGACCTCTTGCTTCAGCTGGATACTAGAAAAAGTGCTGGGGCCGACATCCTTGACCTTTACTTCCTAAAAATTGCCTACCACCTACTAGCAATACCCGTCACCCACCTTTTCAACTTATCCCTGTCTCAGGGCACCTTACCACCTATATGGAAGACAACACATGTCATACCACTGTTCAAATCAGGTGACCCTGGCGATCTCAATAACTACAGGCCAATTTCTCTCCTTCCGGTCCTGTCCAAGCTCCTAGAAATTGTAAATGCACAGCTGAGGACTCACCTTGAGTTTAGGGAACTGCTAAATCCTATGCAGTCCAGATTCAGAGCTAAACATAGCACTATCTCAGCCCTCGCCAAAGTTACTAATGACTGCAGCGTAATCTGAGACAAAAACTTTATTTGTGCTGTTTTCCTTGATCTAAGCAAGGCTTTTGACACCGTCGACCATAGTCTGCTCCTCTCCTCCTTCAAACCATAGGTGTGGACCCGCCTCTCTGCGTTGGTTTACTAACTATCTTACAGGGCACCTTCAACAAGTTAAAGCCGAAGGAGGCCTGTCTCCCTTAAAAACTCTGCAAAGAGGGGTACCTCAAGGTTCTATATTAGGGCCCTTACTTTTTGCAATCTACATTAATAACATTGACTACTGTATAAAAGAAGCCAACATCCATCTGTTTGCAGATGATACAGTTCTCGTGAGTCGCCCAACACCTGAAGCTGCCTACAATGACCTACAGTCAGAATTCAACCTTTTGCAAAGCCAACTCCTCCGAAAAAAGCTACTCCTTAATGCCAAAAAAACTAAAGCGATGGTTCTCTCCCCTTTTATCCATACAGCTAACCCTGTGTCCAGTGGGACAGTTCCGAAAATTACCACAGTTCTAGGTGAAAAACTAGAATTTGTTACAAAATTCAAGTATCTGGGAGTTTGGATAGACCAAAGGACTTGCTAAAACAACTCCGGCAAAGGCTTGGACTGTTTTTTAGAATCAACCAATTTCTCACCAGAGATGCCAAGAAACAACTGGTCCAATCCATTTTCCTATCATTGGTTAATTACACTGATTTCCTCTACAGCCAATGCCCCAACTCTCACATGGCTAAACTGGACACACTCTACCATCAAGCACTGAGGTTTATAACAGGACTCCCCTTCGACATGCATCACTACACCCTATATGCGGCAGTGGGGTGGACATCACTAAAGTTCAGGCGCCACAGAAACGCCGCTCTCTCTGGACCTATAGAGCCATCTCTAATAAGCTGCCTTACTATACCTCCTGCTGTCTTTCCCTGAGTATAATTGGGAAACACGCGTTAAGAAGTTACTCAGCTATTACACTTAAAGTATCCAAAGCAAAATTCCGCTTCAGTAGGGCAGCCATAAGCTTCATGCTACCTACCTTATGGAACGATCTACAAAAAACTCTCAAATTAAGCACTCTAATCAGTATAAATGCCTTCAAGATGCTTTATTTCCATACAATCAGAGAAGTATGTAACTGCTTCACCCACTCAGACCCAGTACCGGTGTCTGCACTGGTATATGGCCATGCCTAGACCCAGTTTTAAGTACTGACCCCCAGCTTGCTCCTCACCAGCCTAATTTTCTCTCTCTCTTATCCCCTGTCTTATCAACACTAAGGCCCGTCCATGCCCTTATTCTTCCTTTCCCAACCTTGATAGGGCTCACTACCCTGGGTTGTGACATCCTACCATGCCCCGTACTTTATAGCATTCAATCCCGGGGCTCACATATACTCCTTTTCTCCATCCACCTTCTCTACATCCCATTTTACCAACTCCTCTCTGTGCACCATGCCTTCCTAGCCTTTCTTCCCCTACCTCCCTCCCTTCCCCCCTACCTTCACCTCTACCGGGTGTATATTTTTATTTTTATTTTTTTTTTCTTCCGTTACTTCCTCCTGCAACCTTACATAACCTGCTTTATCTTCCTATAGACACTTTTGTGTATGTAAATACCATGTAATCTGTACAATATCTGTATAATTCTATGTACATATGAACTTCTTTTTCTTCCTGTCTGTAAAGAGTATTATCTGTATTGCCTTGTAAATACCTGTGTTGACCTGCATATACAATTGTTCATGCTCCACCCAGGTCCATCTTGCAAATGAGCTTCTGCTCAACGATGAACACCTGGTTAAATAAAGACTTGATTGATTGATTGAGTCCGAATGGGAGTACTTGGTACTGGTAGTGGGCCCCTTGCATGTGAAATTGAAGGTATTTGAAATGGCTTGGTCTGATTGGGATGTGGAGATAGGCGTCCTTGAGGTCCATGGACATGAGGTAATTCCCTAGTCAGATAGCCCTCAGTGTGGACCTGAATGTCTTCATTTTGAATGGTGTGGATCTTACAGATTTGTTTAGGTACTTTAGGTCTAGTACTGGGTGGAGAGCGCCTGTCTTTTTGGGGAACATGAAGAATATTGAGTATATTCTCTATCCTCATTCCCTGGCTTGTACCAGGGTTTTGGCCCTATTTCTGCGTAGGTCCTGTAGCACCCTCGTCACTTGATATGGTGCTACCTTGTCTGGTGAAATGGGTGATTTTCACTAGTCGATTGTGAGTTGGTACGTGTTCGAATTCTAGGGCGTATCCATGTCTTATGATATCTAGCACCCACCTATCTGTGGTGGAGTTTTTCCAAGTCTGTGTGAACTGTAGTAGTCTTGCACCAAGTGGCAGTGAGTGGAACAGCCTGTAATTGAGATAGTCATTGCCTGGTGTAGGGTCTGCATGTGTTGTGGGTGTTTCTACCCCTTGGGGCTATGGCCCTGCCATGGAATTTGTAAGCCTGGTATGGCTGGGTATAATGTTGTCTGAAACCTGAGCCTCTGTAGGTCATGTTTCCTCACCTCTTGTCTCGAAAGGACTGAGAGCGAAATCTGTGTTGAGATGGTAGATATGTGCCTGGCATTGTCCTTGGATAGTGCTTTGCTATTCTCTTTGCCATTGAGGTATTTTTCTAGCCCTTCTTTGAAGAGAAGGTTGCCCTTAAAAGGGAGTTTCTGCAGAGTAGCCTTTGATTCCCCATCTGCATCCCATAGCTTCATCCATAGAGCCCATTGGGCTCTTTGGTCAGTACTGCTGATCTGGCATTGATCTGTAATGAGTCAACTGTCATGTCTGCTAGATATTTTGTGGACAGTATGGCATTGTTAATTAGTTCTGCCTCCATTGATTTAAAGGCAGAATCTTGATAACCTCTTGGAGCCATCCTCGTGTGGCATAAATGGCAGTGAATGCGGTCTTCATTCTGAAGCCAGCTAGTTCTGCATCCTTTTTCATTAGGGCTTCCAACTTTTGATCCACAGGGTCTTTAAGGCCAGAGGTGGATTCTGTGGGTAGCACAGTTTTTTATTGAGTGACATAATCTGGGGGTCTATTGTTGGTGGCGTACACCGTAGGGTGGGTTTTTCCACCTCCAAAGGGTACATTTTGTCCCAGGATCTGCGATATGGTATGCATGTGGATTCTGTGGAACTCTACTCTTTTAGTACCAGTTCTTCTATGGCCTAGCAAATGGGGAAGAAGTCCACTTGCTTTGACTATGGTTGAAGAGATGGTATAAGTTTTGATGTGGGCTTTGGTGCTGGGGTATCGAACCACAATGTGGCCATTATTTTTGTGACCAGAGTGGGTATTTGGTCAGAGAAACACCATTTGGCTGTGAGGGTCTGAGGTTCCACTTCCAGTTCACCCTCCTCATCCGACACCTGCTCTGTGTCATTTATGTTGGGGGGTAATTCATCATTTCCTGCCCCATCTAATTTGTTTTTGTTTCCAGTGGCCCTCTTTTTTGCTGGAGGGGGTTAGCGGGATGTGGTGCTAATAGCTTGTTAAGTTTGGCTAGCATACCTGCTAGAACTTCTTGTTGTGCCTGCATTAGTTGATTGTTTTGTATTAGTATTGCGCTGGGATGGATACTCTGGTCTTTAATACTTTTCCCCCATTTGTAGGGATATTCAGTAACCCATTGGAGTCTTCTTGGGGCTCCATGGAGTCATTGGTGGTGATACCATCCTCCATCCATGATACCAATAGTTTTCCCAGCTGATGGGTAGGTATGGGGACATTTCACTGTCTGTATACTTTGTTCTTGTGCATCTTGATCTGTGGAGAAGATGGCACAGATCAGATATGTGGCATGGGCATGCTTGCATAGATGACATAACAAGAATGTCTATGTTAGTGACTAGTCTATGTTCATGACTAGTCTTAATAGGGGCCCCTCCCTGTGTTCTGTATCAGCAGTCTTATAGATGGTGTGCGGTGCTTTAAGGGGACTCCCTGTGGATGTTCATGTACTGCCCCTTTAACTGTGGAAAATGTGAAGGAGGAAGTGGCAGACCCAGTGGTTGAGGCAGGGAGGTAATATGAGGCAAAATTTGAGATGTAGCCTAATAATGGGTGTGCTACTGTGGCTGAAATGTAGTTGCACTATATTGCCCCAGTACTGTAGGCTTTTGGAGTGCCCTGGTGATGTTGCAGCTGAAGATTTACTTCTCTGCAGTCAGGGAGTTGAGGGGATTAACTTGGGGGCTGCCTAATCTCGTGATGGTGAGATTCACTAGATTAAGCCCCAACAAATATGGTGGACAAAATCCCATGAGTGTAGGGAGCCAATGAGAGAGGCGCTGTCACACCAAATGGTATTTGCCATGAGAGAGAAGATTGTGGCATGGGGGAAGATGAGCAGGACCTCTACAGAACTGAGGCCTTAAAATAACATGGATTCAGGCTCCATTTTGGTCCGTTGAGGTCCTGGGGTCTCAGAGTGAGCGAGGAGATCGGTGGATCTACCGTGTGGCTTGGGAGCACTTCACTGAGAGTCGGGAGTGCTAGAAAAGTAGGGGAGTCGGTGCTCTCTGCACAATGTCATTTCATTCATGGCTACAGCATTTTTGGGAGGATTCCAGCTACTGTGTGGATTGCTGTGCAACTCAGTCACCGCTGGCAGGGGTAACTGGTTGATCTTCAGCTGGATAGTGGCAGAGAGGTCCACACAGTGGGGATTGTGCTGCTGATGTTGCTGGCAGGGATCAACAGCAATGAATATATGCCATTTTTGTCCTTTGTTGTTGTGTACAGCTCCTGGGACCACTAGTAGGGGTGTCCAGGTAGCTAGGCAAGTGGAGTGATGGTAAATCCAACAGTCAGGAATTTTTTCTGCCCACACAAATGTCTTCAGGCTCCTGGGACCACTAGAAGGGGGCCCAGGTAGCTTAGACTCTAGATCTCATTGCTGCACTAGCTGGCTTCCTATGGTTACCCCAGTACAATTATGCCTCCTGTAAACCAACGAGTATATAGACACCTTTCTAGTGGCACACTTAAAATTATTTCATGCACTGTGAATCTCTAACTATGCCTTTTATCATTTGATTGCCTTTGTATCCTGAACAGAAGTTTTTTCTTACCATGAGGTAAAATTGTTGTATAAGATACTGCGGAGCTGCAGGGAGTGCTGTAACCTTGGTCCGATGCACATTTAGAACTGACCTAAGGTAGGCTGACCACCAGAGAAGGGGAAGGACTTGTTTCAAATTGCATGTGCATCAAAGCAAGCTATCAGGTGTACACAACCAATTATGTCATGAATGTGGAGTGCCTCAGAGATTATCCCCCACAATTGTTATCACAGCAATGCTGCTTACCACTATCAAAGTTGTTACAAAAGTAGAATTCGTTAATTATATTTCAGAAACTCTCTCTCATGTTAAACTTGCATTTAAAACCCATCACCTCACTTAGTGGCCCCAAATCTTTGATTGTAGATATGATCCTAATACACAGTAAATAATCTGTTTAACTGTCTTCTAATGTGGCAGGTGAGCGATGGTTAAAGGAAATGGATTAATGCTTAAATGCTCCACTGTCTACCTGAAAGATCAACCAGATACATTAACTGCAGCAAAATAGATTCAGTATGAGCATTTCACAGGTGAAATTTCTCAACTTTGCACCCACAAAATATTTTGCAGAATGACCGAATTCTGTGGAATATTTTGCGCAGCAAAACTACCAATTTCACCCATAAAATTTAATTTCACAACATCTCTAGCAGTAAACCAGTAGAATTCTACTGTACATCTCACAACTGCATCACGCTTTATGATAACACATACAAACAAGCTTGTTTCCTATAATGGATAGACAATAATCTTCAGGTAGGCTCTAAAACATGCCCCCTCCCACACACACACACACACACACACACACACTCTTGCCTCAGACGGTACAGGCCCAGAGTCATCACCAAGCTCAGTGAGATATACCTGATCCACAGAGGAATCATGAATAAAATGCAATACTATCACAGTGTTTTTTTTTATGTCCCTCCTCCCGGTCTACCCTCCTTCAGAGGAGCACACAAGTCCCATCACCCACATGTCTGCCAGGACTTACCTGCCGGCCGTCTTCCCCCAGGACTTTCTCGCCGGTGGGGTCTGCAGGGTTCCCCAAGCCCTGCCAGAGACTGGATCCAGTTCAGGTCGGCGTGCCCAGCTGGTTGGATGCAGGGCCTAAGGCGCTTCTCCTCATCCTGTCCCTGGACTTCTTCCCATTTTCTGTCCCCTAGGAGGTGCGGCATACAATGATGTCATGGTGCATGCCATGCACTCCCATGTGATGTGCACTGACATCTGCCACACCTCCCAACATTTCTGCCCCGGGCTGCTTTTCCCCCCAGCTTCCATCATGGGTCAGGCAAGCATCAGGCTCCGCCCACATCCCTTCAGAGAAGGAGAGTAGTCCTATGGATGTTTGATCCTCCTCCCCCCGCTGGCCCTCCTACACCCCAGATTTGCTTCCGAACCCGGGTTGTTGGTCTTGCAATCGGTAGACCTACTGCTGCACTGGTGGACTGGCTCAACTTCCATGATCTTGTTCCTCAGGGATCTGCTATTGCACAACATTCCCCTAAGAGGAACAGTACAGTTGGCTAGCCCATTTTCTACCTGCCACCCATTTCTAGGGAGTTCCTGAGGGATTGGAATGAGACAAGGAGGACCACTCTCCATTCCTCTTCAACTTTAGGCATCTGCTTGGCAGAACTCTCCTAACCTTTACTGTCCTATCATACACCATAAAGTCATGCATCAGTTCCTTTCTCCACTGGCTGTGGATCCAAAGTAACCTGCAGTGGGTACTGACTGCCTTAGGAGGAACTGGAGCCCAAAAGGGGGCAGATTGGTTCCAGGGAGTAGGTGTGTGAAGAGGGCAGATGCTTGTCAGCACATGATTTTTCAGCAAACGAGTTTAACAAGCACAGTCCACAATAAATATGAAGACTATCCACAACCCCCTCCCAAGAAAACAGTTTTCCAGAAATAACCCTGTTCAAACAAAACCTACTTAAAAGTAAAATCCACCCCAAAGAGCAGATCCCCACCACCCAACCCGTTTCTTCCTATCACACCCCCACTCACTCTAATTGCAACATAAAACACTCATACAATCCCTACTGTCTCCAGTTTAAAATTCAAATACAATACGTTACAAAATAGGTATAAACGGGTGCACAAGGCAAGGTTTTTTTTGTTTGTTTAAAACTTTTATTGAGTTTTCATAACAGAAACATCATACGACCAAACATGTTGCATGGCAGTGTGGCAATAAGAGTGAGATAGTACAGTTTAACCCAGAGTAACTACAAAAGCAGCAGAAAATATACTCAGTAGAAAAGGGAAAAGGACAAAAAAAAAAGGAAGTCCATAACTACCCCTGTCTAAACTGAGTCAGACTGCCTGATCCATAAATCTTTATGTATTTGTAAGTGTGAAATGTTCTACATAAAGAGATAAAGGAGGAAACCAGAGAGTCCGGCACCAAGAACCTTGATAAAGAATTGAGTTACAGCTTGAAACGTTGGTGGATGGTGTATTGGAGTTCAGATCATGGTATGGGCTATGTTATATGCCTTCAATGTATATAGTTTTACACGTTGAATTTAATATTTCATGAGGTTCTTGATGCTGGATGTTCTGGTTTCCTCACTTGTTGCTTTGAGCAGTCGGGGCAACCCTGTTTTAGCTTGTAATAAAGAGATAAAGGCATTTCATGTTACATATTACTCATAGAAATGTCATGTGGAACCAGTAAATATAACAAACATCCCAACATTGACAGTTATATGGACAGTAGAAAAGTAGAAAAACCTTGAGTAAATAATCTGAAAGGCTGCGTAACCTGCTGCAAATAAAGGAATTGCTGGGAAACACCTGTTGCGTTTCTTAGTTTCTGTTCCATTGTAGAGGTATTACTAAAACCTGATGATTTGTCCGCACCTGCTTAGAAGATAAGCTCAATCAAAGATATCACTGGGCACACCACATACCACCAGTTGTAGATAGAATGGTGGGGGGGAGGAGTAGAAGGAGAATGGAGTTAATCAGTAGGCCCACCCAAGGAAATAAACCTAGAGAAACAGAAGGCAGGTTCTCTATGTATAGTTGAGTGGCGTATACATGTATCAGTGCCATGGGCACCATATGGCTCTAAATATGTCATCCTTCCCTTTTTCCCCATATGACATCTGGAGGAAGAAGGACAGTATCATAACTCCTGAGACCCATTGCCCCACTGAGGGGCTGGTGGTCTGTCTCAATTTCATAAGCAATAGCTGCTTGGCTTCCATTGCCACAGAGTACACCCGACAGGTGGTGTTATGTCCGACATCTCTCAGGGGGTCTACATCTCCAAAGATTCAAATTGAAGGCAATACAGGAATTATTTGACCTGCAGTTTCTGTGGCCACCCCTATGATCTGTGTCCAATAGTGTTGTATAATAGGACATTTCCCTAGGATGTGATATATGGTGCCTCTTTCCTGCCTACATCTCCAGCAAGTATCTGGGATGTTAATTTCCATCCAAACTAGCTTGGATAGAGTAATATGCCAGCAGTTCTGGGCTTACTTTTTTTATTTCTTTTTATTCAGGGAGTCGGGGGATGTGACAAATACATGGTTTACAGTCATTTTCAATTATCATTAATACAGTAGTTATTCTCCTTGGTATGATACTTGTTTGACAATAAAGTAATTTTACTTTAACCTGTGTCAGTGTTTTTCTTTCTACAATGACTGATATTGTTGAATTTGTAGGTATTCTACTCCATATATATTTAAAACAGTTTGAATTACTCCATAAACTAAGATAAATATGTGTCAACCAGAAGTGAAGGCTGCAGTCCAGGGGCCTGATTCTAGAAGGGTGGTGCAAGTTGCCACCAACACAACTTGCACCACCCGCAACTGCGACATTGACCCTGTACCCTATTCTAGAAGGGCAGGGTCTCCACAGCAAAGTCCTGTGACTTGACATGCGGCAAGTCGCTGCATGGGCGTACCCTAGCCAGCATGTTGCAACCCGCTGCACTTGAGCCAGCAAGTGCACCCCACCATGCCCTGACCCGGGTCACCGCACATGATTAGGCATGTCACCTGCCCTGGTACTCCAGTCCCCCCGAACTGTGCATTAATAAATTGAAAAAAGATCCCTGTTTCCCCTGGTAGTCTAGTGCCCCCCAAACTGTACCAATAATAAAATAAAACAAGATCCCTGTTTCCCTGGTAGTCAAGTGGCCCCACCCAGCCATGACAGCACCCAGCACTCCCACCCATCCCAGCCAGCAACTGGCACAGCCTACCCTCTCTCCACGTGCTGATCTACTGAGTGGGGAGCATGCTACTGCACAGACGCATCTAGAAATTATTTTTTTGAGTGGGTCTGTGCAGTAGCCCCATATTGCACCCAGTTGGCAGCCAGCCATGGAGGTAAGAGGTGGGCTGTGCCAGTCACTGCTTGGGGACAGGTGGAGGGTGCAGGGTCGGGGGTGGGGGGCCACTAGACTACCAGAGAAATGGGGATCTTGTTTTATTTTATTATTGTACAATCTGGGGCAATCTAGACTACCAGGGAAATGGGAATCCTGTTTTATTTTATTATTGTACAGTTCCGGGGGCACTACACCACCAGGGAAATGGGGATCTTTTTTTATTTTATTATTGTACAGTTTGAGGGGGGCACTAGACTACCAGGGAAACAGGGATATTGTTTTATTTTATTATTGTACAGGTCAGGGGGAACTAGACTATCAGGGAAATGGGGATCTTTTCCTATTTTATTGATGTACAGTTTGGGGGGGCACTAGACTACCAGGGCTGGCTTACTGCTGCATATGCAGTGGGTGACTCGTGGTTTGGGGCATGGGTGGGGGGATGGCAACACCGCTCTGTGGGGCCAATGGCTGTTTCTGGGGACTGGGGGTATGGGTAGCCCTCTGGGGCCCCGCTGGGGTGTGCTGGGCATGGGGGGAAGGGTAACCATGCACTGTCCGCTGGACAGCCAATGGGTCTACAGGACTCCCAGGGGCATCCGTAAGTTATACCAGCTAAATGCTGGTATAATTTTTGTTGCTGGATCTCCTCCGGGGGTTCTTGTAGAGTCTCAATGTGGGCACTTTGTGGCTGCCCTTCTAGAATGAGGTGCAACTGCTGCCATAAACCCCCTAGTGCCATGTCGCAGGGGGTTTATGTGGTGTAACAGCTGTTCGGCGCAAGTGGCCTGCACCATGTCGCAGGCCACTTTGTAGAATCGAGCATGTCGCAACTGCTGGTGTAAGTTGCTACATGTGCCATTGTGCTTGGTGCAACTGCTGTTATGCCAGGTGTAACCCTTCTAGAATCTGGCCACAGGACTGTTACAGGACTCCCATTTTCTCTTACTATTAGGGGAGTAATTGTGGTGTGGAGAAGCTCAGGGGACAAAGTCTGGGTCGTGTCTGGACAAATATATTACCCAGGGTCTCCACAATGTCTCAAACAGCTGGTATTTATTGTTGAGTTTGGCCGTAAGAGATTCCATGTAATAAATATCTGAGACCACCCCCTCCAATCTCCCAGTGAAGGAATAACTATAGATCTCCATTGTCTGGTAATAGCCTTCTTTGAAACTAAAATATAGATAGGTAATAAGGTATGCTGCCAAGATGGTCTGTGAGGAGGAAATATAGATAAAGGCATCAGTTCAGCTGTAAATTCGACCGACTCACCTAAGCAATCTGAAACTTCCTGTTGTAGTATAGACCAATATGGAGTTAACTGAGGACATGTCCAAAATATGTGGCTCTGGCCTGCATATAGACATGTACAGTTCCTCCAGCATCTGCCATAATTGGCCGACAAATATTTCACTAGAACTGCCGGTGAAAGAAAAAAACGGCTGCAGCATTTCCAGGCAAATTCACGCCATTTAATGGAATGAGTTACCTTACATGACAAAGGAGATGCCCGCAACCAATCCTGCTCAGATATGTCTGCAGTTAAATCCCTGCACCAACTATTCAAAATTGTAAGCGAGGAATCGCCCATCCCTTCTCTAAGAATTTTATAGATATGTCCCACTTGGTGTCTCCACAAATGTCCATTTATGTGTTCTAGATATTTCCATGCCATAGGAATGGGGTCAGGTAATTTTGTGGTCACCTCTCTCTATCACAGAATATCATTTTTAACCTGGGTATATCTGTAAATATCAATATCCGCCAAACCATAGGTTGCTTTTAGGGTTTCTAATGGAATAATACCTGTTTGACAGAGGAATTGCCTGAAAAGTTGAAGACCCACTCTCCTCCATCTTAAAAAAAGTATGCTCTATGGTGGGTGGAAGAAATTTATCGTCCCCTGAAATATGTGTATAAAAAAACAAAAGTGCTCTAAAAACTTTATGTGTTTTTGACTTATACCATGGTTTCAAAATCTGTGCTGTAAAAGTTGTATAATCCCTCATGGGTGATGTCTTGGCTGCCGTGGAAAGGGTTACCTTAGTATTATCATATAGATCATTAATAGCAAATTTTAAGTCTTTCCAGAGTGCCTCTTATGTAGTGGACAGCCATAAAGATAATATTTTAAGAAAGGCAGCCAATGCATAAAATTTCAAATTTGGTAGATTGGTGCCACCAAGAGAAAGCAGGAGCTGCAATAGTGACATCCTGATTCTTGGTTGTTGGTCATTCCAAATAAAGTTCAATATAATTTTATCCCATGACTGGAAATAAAATTTAGATGGAAAGGTGGGAATATTTTGAGTCAAATACAAGAGTTTAGGCAGTATGATCATGTGAATAGTATCAATTCTTTGAAAAAAGTTTAGCGGTAATTTAGACCAACAGGCCAAATTCGATTGGATTTGGATAGATAAAGGCAACTCAGGGCTTTCATTTGGATTAGTTTGTAGTTATGGTCCTTGGTGCACTTATGGATGGATTGCTAGCACCAGTCTCAAGCTTTAGGCGATATGGATTGCCCTGTTTCTCTTGACAACTTAACCTGATATGTAATCTCAGGTTAATTTCTTGTTGGGACAGTAGGTGTTTATAGACGAGCCCCAACTAAGGCTCTATTACTTTTAACCCATATGAGACTCATTGTTTTGGGGCAGGTTGTAGTTAGGACCTAGAGTCTTCTTCAAGGCATGTCAGAGCTATGGGTACCTCCAGTAATCAATGGCATGTATCCTGAAGTCTGCTGTTAACTATCCAAAGGACTTGAGGACCTTCATTCAGGGACATATGAGATGGCAGGTGTGTGTGTGTTCCCTGCATCTGCCCATGCACTCCAGTGTGTTGTTGACCCACCTATCTTGAACATGGAGTTGTGCCAGATGGATTCATATGGCTCAAGGACTCTCTGTGCCATCCATTCATCTTGCAGATATTGAGCCAGACTTGTCTCATGAGCCAGATGGTTTATGTGATAAGTGAGCTTCTTGGAGGGGTGAGGGAGAGATAAAGAGCTAGCGGGTGAGATCCCACAGTCAACTGTTCAGCCTGTACCCATTAGGGGGTCCTGTTTGTGTCAACCACAAACCACTGAAGTGCTTGCTTTGCCCAAAGGCTAAATGGTAAACCTCGGCCATGGAAAGTTCCAGCCCCCTTTTCCATAAGGTGCCCTTAATTACTTCTTTCTAAATCTCAGTGCTTTGCCTAGCCATAGGAAATAGGACAGTAGTTTATTGAGTCTCTGCCAGATCTTAGGTGGAATGTGGATTGGTAGGTTGGCCAAGCAATACAATGATTTAACAAGGGCTGTTATTTTGAAGGCTGCAATATTTTGCAGAAAAGAGAGATTAAGCTTAGGCTAGCATTCACACTCTCCCATTATCCCAGAAATCAGCAGGTTAAGATTTTTCTGCATTATGTCTTTTAACAGCAGTGTGATGAACATCCCTAGGTATCTGACTCCATTGGGAGCCATACAAGGTTTTGATTGCTCACTGTGGATAACTGACATGGGCATTTGGATATAGGGAGGAGCTCTGATTTTGGCCAGTAGATTCCTAGCCCCCAGAGGATACCAATCTCTGTAATATCAGATAGAGCTTCTGGGAGGGACTGGTATATGCTAGAGAGAGCAAGGAGCAGGTCTGCATATAGAAGAGCTTCACAAGTGTTAGACCCAGACAAGATCCCCTCAACCCTCAGTCCCCCCCCCCGAGTTTGGCCACCAGTGGCTCTATAGCAATCAGAAAGACCAGCAGTCTGATCCACATCTTCAGCTATCTGTCTCCATCAGGAGCTCATATGAGACTTTGATTGCCCACTGTGACTAACTAGGGTGGACACCTGGATATAAGGGGGAGCTCCAATTTGGACCACTTGATCCATAGCCCTGAGAGGATACCAAACTGTAATATTAGCTAGAGCTGATGGAGGGGCTGGCCTATGTCAGAGAGAGTGAGGAAAAGATCATCAATGTACAGAAGAGGTTTGCAAGTGTTAGACCCAGCCATGATCCCCTTAACTCTCAGGTCACCCCTGAGCTTAGCCGCCAATGGCTCTGTAGAAACAAGGAGATGTTAATATGGAACTTTATTGTATGTATTTAGATAGGGATTGCACAGGTCTGTCTTGTAAACTGGACTTTTGTCCAAATGACATGTATTACCTGTATAAAAATAAAATTGTACTTACCTACCTTACCTACAAGGAAGAGCAGCAAGGAGAGAGGGTACCATTGCCAGTCCCTAAATGGAGTGGGAAGGGTAAGGATAAATTGGCTGCTGTGAGGGTAGCATATATCATGCTCACCAAGAATAGAATTGTAGTCCAAGGACCACTACATCTATTGCAGCTCAAAAAATGTCCCACTTCACCTAATCAAACAATTTCTCTGTATCTATAGTGACTAGGACAGTTGAATGTGGCAAGCTCTGTAACCTTTCCAAGAGGTTAATCACCATGTGCATAGTGTAAGGACCCTGTCTGTGCTTCATGAACCACATCTGGGAGCCATGAATGATACGAGACAGAGAGTTCTTCAGTCACATGGCCATAATTTTAGCCAGACTTTTGGCATCCACAGTGAGCAGCTTGATGGGTCTATAATTACAGCATATCACTGTATCCTTATTGGACTTAGGAATGATTGCCACCTCCACATGGTACATAGGGTGGAGGAGGGATTCCTCTGCATATGCCTTATGGAGGACCCTAAGTAAATACAGCAAAAGTTGCAGGTGGAAGGCCTGGTAAAACTCTGTACGAAGCCCATCCAGACCAAAAACTTTGCCATTCAGCATGGCCTTCACAGCAGATGTGACTTCTGCTTGTGAAATGAGGGAGTCCAGAGACAGGATTGTTTCATTTGGGACCTGTGGGAGACCCAGCTGCTGCAGATGTGCCACAATCTTGGCTGGCATGGCAGAGGCCCTGGACGTGTAGAGTTCCCCATAAAAGGTTTAAAATTGTTTCGGCTCCAAAGAGATTGAGTCATCAGGTTTCTTCACATGGAGTAAGTGGGACTCATTTTTCCTCCTTTTGAAGTGGTATGTGAGGAATTCTCCTCTTTCTCTCCGCTCATCCAATAACTCTGGTTCTTGAAAAAAGGTCTCTCTCCATCTTATGTGTGAAGATGGTGTTTAGCTGATACTTAAAGCATAACACCTTTCTGAGTTCCTGTCCTGACCCCTGGACTGCTGTACAGAATAGTTTTTCAGCCTCTCACAGCTTCTCTGTGAGGTACTGTACTTTTGTTTCCTCTTTTTTGTTTATGTGGGAGGAGTAACTAATAATCCCACAATAAAAGCCTTGAATGCATCGCATACCACCTGCTCTAGGGTCTCAGTGAGGTCATTAAGGTCAAAGTACATCTCCTTGATCAGCCACTCCTGGAACTCCTTAGATCAAAGAAGAAAATAATTAAACCTCCATATCAGTGTGGAGGGTAAGGATGGCATAAGAAGGAAGATGACAGAGGCTGGCATGTGGTCTGAGATAAGGATGGTGTTAATGGAGATCTCAGTGACCTCATGGGATATGATCGAGCTGACGAGGAGAAAATGCAATCTGCTACAGGTGGGATGTCTGAAGAATCTATGGGTATAGTCCTGGTCCGTGGGATACAACAAACATCAAGTATCGACCAGACTGAATTCTTGTCATATAGTAGTTGTTGAATGGCTGCCTTTGCTTGTTTGCAGCAAGGGTCCCCTTTTCCCATAGGAGTGCAGTCCAGAAGTAGGTCTAGGGCAGGGTTGAAGTCCCCCCTATCAGGATAAACACACTCTCCAGAAGGTTGTCAGCTATGTTCTGCATCATGGCATGGAAGAATTGTGGGTTATCTGAATTTGGGGCATAGCTATTTAAAATCAGAATGGGGTGTGCCAAAATGTGTCTTTTTACCATCATCCATCTGCCTTCCTTGTTTTCGGCTGCCCCATTGACCATTAGTGAGCACCCTTTTTTTATTGAAATACAGATCCCCCTTTTTTAGTTGAGAAATTGCTTGAGTATTCCTTACCCACCCATTCCCTTGTAAGTTTTTGAGACTCCCTCATAAGGAGGTAGGTCTCTTGTATGAGGGCCACATCACTTCTCAATTATTTCAACTGTAGTCTTTATTTCCTCTTGATGGGGTAATTCACAGCTTGGGCATTCCAAGTGACACAAGTAAACTTAGTCATGTTGATTGCCCAGGGATAAATGTTCTATGCTCAACCTCCCATGAATAAAGAACTGTCTCTTACCTACTCCATATAACCCCTTACATCTGGAGTCAGGTGCCCATTTGGTAGAAAAAGTTGAAGTGCCAGGGAAACAGGGTCAGCAAAGGTAGAAAAGCAGTGCAAAGAGAATTGTGCAAACAAATCTACAAAAGGGAAAAACTTATTTTTTTCATTTTGTTATTTAAAATTTGTTAACCAGATTAGCTCCATGAGCATTAAATGCCTATTTTCATGGATGACACAAACATAAAATAGACAAATAATAAATCAGTTAATAAAATATAGACAATTACAAAAATACATTAAATACAGGTACAAGACAATTTATTCAAACAATATTTTATAGCCATGTTTTCTGAAAGATCGATAGGAATTTTCAAAATGTAAATGAACAGGTAGATTATTCCATTCTGAACCCACTTTGTAAATAAATGACTTTTGAGTAGTTGTTGTCCTGAGTAGAGCTGTGCCAAAGTTTCAATTCACCGGCGAAGTTGATGCGAAGTGGCCGAAATTCACATTCTTAGGGCTTCGTGAAATGTTCCCTGTTTTCAGCAACTTTGAAAGTGCAGAATTTTACTGCAAATGGCAGACTTTCACCCACAAATGGCAAAATTCTGCCATTCATGAGTGAATTTCTGCATTTTGCAGGCAAAATTCCACCGTTCGTGGCAAAATTCCTCACTACGTGGATCGACTTGCACTCCGCAAATTGCACTAAATTCATGAGTTAATTCAATGAGTGAATTTCACCAACTTTGCCCATCTCTAGTCCTAAGTAGAAAAAAGAGAATAATAGCAGTTTGGGATCTAGTGAAATGGGTATAATTCTGCTGTGTGACTTATTTTCAAAAGAAAACAAAACTAGACCTTCCAAAAATAAATTAATCTAAAATAAGTACAGCTCCCCTCAAAAGAAAACCAGTCTAATGATGAATAAAGCTGGGAGTGACAAGTCAGTCTTGAGCAAGATAGAACAAACTGGCAGGCATTATTGTACAATGTCCTAACTCTACAAAGTAATGTCACTGATGCTGCAGAACAAAAGGATAAACCATAATCAATAATAGACAAAAGCAAAGGCTGAACTAAAGCTTTTATAAGAAACAAATGATTAATAATCCTAAATCTGATATAATAAACCAATACGCATATTAACAACCTTTATGACAGAATCAATATGAGAATTATATGATAAACAGCAATCTAGATGAAAACCCAAATACTTAAAACAATAACTTTTTCGATAACATTTCCTAATTCAGCTTTAATTTCAGGAGTAAGAACAAATTTCTTTAGTTTCTATCTTGAGCCAAAATATATTACCTTTGCCCTTGTAGAATTTAGCAATGATTCTGACTGCCTTAACCATTTATTAACCAAAAGAAAACACACTGTAACTCAGAAAATAATTTGTCATCATTTAAACCAGAAGAATATAAAACAATATCATCTGCCTAAAGCAAAACATGTGAAAGTTTGACACACAAAGGAAAATCATTTAGAAAATATTAAATAAAAGGAGATCTAAGACAGAGCCCTGTGGTACACCCATGTTAATACTGGAAATTGGAGACATGACATCTTGCAATGCAAGTCTTTGCTGTTCATTAAAAAAATATATTTTTCAAACCACAACACAATATCATTGGAAAATCCTAGGTCCCTGAGTCTGGAAAGCAGAAGACCATGGTAAAGCAAGTCCAAGGTCTCAGAAAGATCTAAGAAAAATAGACTTTGCTGTCTCATCACTGTCCAAGGCGCTGTGGAGAAAAGTCAGTTTTGTCAATGCAGTAAGAGTACTGTAATTCTTCTTAAATCCATGCTGTTAAAGAGAAAGATAACAAGAGAATGGAGAAAGATAGCAAGAGAATTTTTAGAAACCTTAATCTGGTTATAGACAACCCACTCCAACATCTTAGACAAAGGGGACAGCAGGTAAATAGTGCAAAACCAAAAACACAGAAGTGAAATGAATGATAGTTGCAGCATCTAATAAAACACTATCAAACTGAGTAACAAGAGTAAGATGGGCAAACGACAAAGAGAAGCAGAAAGCATGGCTAGATGCTATGCAATGTATTTATTGTCAGCGATGAAAGTGAACAGGAACACACAGAATTTGGTTCCTGTACCTTTTTTGTAGCAGCAGCAGATTTCCTGTAGGTAGGTAAATGGTTTATTGTTCGAGATTTAGTCATTAAAATTTTAAAACACATTTTACAAATAAATTAAGTACTACATGTACAGAACATATTGCACTTCATTACATTAATAAAAATCTCATTACTTTCCTAGCTAATACATTCAATGAATATACTGTCTGTTAATCATAATAATCACAATATCTAATATTAAACAGTTATAAGTTATAGAAAACTACAATTTTGTGGGCATTAAAAATGTATACAGCTTATTCAATGATTCTTTATTTGTTGATGTAAACAATAAAGTGACTATCTCTTCCGAGGGGAGACCAAGGGTAGCCAATACGGGTCCTATCCATATTTCCATTGTGATTCATATACTGGACATTGTAGAAGCACATGTTTAAGATCATCTTCTGCTCCTTTTTACATTTGCATATTGGATCACTAAATCCTGGTCTTTTCTGATCATAATAGATGTAATTTTGTTACAGATAACTCCATACGGAACCTGGTTAACATTCTACGTTTATCTGGATTTGTCAGTATAATCAAATAAGGTTCCAACTTATGATTTACTTTAATAATTTTGTACCATCTGTAATGTTTCAAATTACTAATTTTTTCCTGATCTTTTGTAATTACTATATCCCTTAATCTTGTTTTCACTTGAGCAACTATCTCCTCCATGGGGGAACAATGTATTTCATGAAGAAATGTCCTTATCCCATGAGATAGGGAAAGTCCTTAATTGTTTTAATTGTATTTGAAATCAAGTTCATGATTATATTTTAATTCTTCCTCCAGGCACAGCCTAGGAAGTCTGTGCTCCGGAAGGAGAAACAAATTCAGTATAAATGCTATTCTTCTCTCCGTTGCCATTGTAGTAATTGGATATTGTCCCAATTCCTTTCTACGTATTTCTGCTGGAACAGATTGCTAGACTTTTAAGATATACCTATACATTTTATTTATTTAAATTTCAAGGGGCTTTATATCTGAGGGTTTCCAAATTTCAGATGCATTCAAAATACTAGTTTTATCTTTGCATTTATTGCTTTTAGAAGACCTTTGATTGTACCTTGTCCAATCATTGCACTAAATCTGTCAAATGCATTAAAATATGTTTTAAGTTTCTAAATCAGTAAATTTATTGGGGGTGTCCACAAAAGATTTTGTGAGACTTGTAGCCCTAAATATTCATAAAAGATGGTCATAATTATTTTACTTTTGTCAACATATAATGATGGCACTGTTTTACTTTATTGCTGAATATAACTAGATTGGTTTTATCCTTATTTATAGCTAAATTATTTTATTTACATAAATCCAAAAAATGAGTCAGTTTACACTGTAACCCTAATAAGGAGGTAGATATTAATACAATATCATCCATGTATGCTAAACACAGTATTTTAGTTGAAAGTATAGAAGGGAAATAAAAGGCTGAGGGCCAGATATTCAAAGGTTAGCGCTGGGAGCAAATCCAGTGCGCTGGACTAGCACTGAATTTGCACCCAACTGCAATATTCAAATGGACATTTAGCACTGGCGCTAGGTGTTAGCACCGATGCTAAAGTATAATGTATACAGGGGAGGGACTATGGGGAAGGGCCCCTGAATGCTGGCGCACCGGCATATTGGAAAGTATAGAGCTGCACTACAGGCATTAGAGCGACCTGTAGCACGGCGCTGAATACCGCTGAGAAAAGGCTGGTGGTAATACGACAGCGGTGTGCCCCCCAAGCACAATTCCCGATCCCCAGTATTCACCCTATGAAGTCATTTCCCTGGTTGTCTAGTGGTCCCCCCACCCCCCACCATGTATCCTGACCCACGTTTCGAATAAATATAACTCTGCTTCCCTGGTAGTCTAGTGGTCCCCCCACCCAGCAGTGACACCATGCTCAGTCCAATAAAGTCCCAGAATGGAGCCGGTGACCAGCAACCTGCTCAGCCCTCCTCTCACCACCACAGCCAGCTGCTGACTGAGGTGGGAAGGAGCAGTACCACTCCTTCGTACCTCAGTCGGCAGCCAGCCATGGTGGTGAGAGGAGGGATGAGCTAGTTACTCGGCTCCATTCTGGGATGTTATTGGACTGAGTGGGATGTCACTGTGGGTGGTAAAACAGACTACCAGGGAAACAAATTTATATTTATTCAAATCAGGGGTTGGGATACGTGCTGGGGGGTGGGGAACCACTAGACTACCAGGGAAATGAATGTAGTTTTATTCAGAATGGGGGTCAGGATATGTGCTGGGGGGTGAGGGACCACTAGACTACCAGGGAAACAAATCTATATTTATTCAAAATGGGGGTCGGGGACTGTGCTGGGAGGAGAGAGACACTAGCCTACCAGGGTGCATACCTCTCAACTGTCCCTGTTTATGAGGTACAGCCCTCATTTTACCCATTGAAACTGCTCCATCCTTCACCTGTCCCTCATCTTGAGTGTTCAAATATGTCTATGTCCCTCTTTTCAGTGACACAAGAGCTGAGGGCTATGCCAGGGTGTGTAATAGGCACACATGGGTACAGGGACCATGACAGCAGGGAAGGAATTGCCTGGCCCAACCAGTCTGCCCTGTTCCCTATCTAATGGATATGCTGCATATCCTAGTGAACCTATGGCCTATGGCCTCCTGCCCTCACCAGGTTCACCTTCTGCCTGTCCCGTGCATTGAGTCCCCCCACTGTATGTCACCCACTACTGTAGTGGGGTACCTATCTTTTTGGAGGGGGGCATCCTCCAGTTCATGTATGGCCACAGTGGCCACAGGCAGTGTGTCTGTGTTTAGCTATCGATCTGGATATGTGTGCGTATATATATATATATATATATATATATATATATATATATATATATACACACACACACACACATATTCAGGTCATGCTTGCACAGATGCATGGGTGTGCTGTATGCACTGACTGTGCCTGCCAGCACACAGTTCCTGCTGCTTCCATCCTGTACTTTCATTCCAACCAACAGGGGATGCTGTGGGCATGCCTTGGCCTGCAGCATCCAGCCTGTACTTCTATTCCGACCAAAAGGGGGAACTTTGTGCTCCATGCAGTAGCACCGGGCAAACTGCATGGTAATGTTTGCTAAGCAGCATTTAATGAGATGCAAATGTACCTGTTTGCCCACAGATTACCTGAGTAGGCTCATTTGCATGGGAGCTTTGGATATAGCTCCTGTTTGCCCTGGGCTAACCAGTTTGACCCTGGCTAATGTGGTAGCACTGTGCAGTCAGGTTCGCCCCAGTCAAACCTCACTTCAGCATAGCACAGTTCTGCAGTGTGTGGTTTACATTGTTGTTTGCAGTAGATGTGACATCTCTGTGCAATCACACACAATGTTCTCCACCTGCAACATTGGCTTGCTCCAGAGTCTAATGTGCTGCAGTTGCAGTGTGCAATTGCCTGTTGTTATAGTCAGTGCTGTCTTATTCCCGAGCAATGTTTGCCCTGCACTACTGGCCCTGTTTGCCCGGCTTCCTTTGCTTGCTATATTCAGCTGTTTTTTCCTTTTGAATATAGCTTGCTTTGTGCTCCGTGCTAAGTTTGCCTGCTGGGCAGTGCTAATTTAGCCCTGGGACAAAGTTTTGAGTATCTGGCCCTGAGTCTCTTGATTGTTATAATATGGTATTTATATATAAGTTGAACAAAAGTGGAGCCAGAAGGCAGCCCTGTTGGATGCCTAGACTGGTTTTAATCTGGGAAGCTAAGTTTCTTGTTTGGTCAATTTGACCTGAAGCCATGTTTCTTTATGAAGTCTTATGAGAATATCCAAAGTTTCAGGATCCTTATGTACTTTTCTAGTTTATTACAGAGTAACTTCCTACTAATTGAATCAAATGCCACTTTTAGTTCAACAAAGCAACAGTATAGTTTTGCCTTTTTTAATCTCTACATATTTCCAAATCAAGTGTCGCAGTACATAACAATGCTAGACTGTTGATCAATTGGCTCAAAATCAATTTTGGAATTCTGAAATAAGGTTATTTTCCTCTGCCCATTGTTGTATTGTATTTAGCAATATTCCATTAAAGATCTTTTGGGAAGAATCCACCAAGCTATTTGGTTGATACATACTTTCTTTAATACAGTACATACAATACTTTCTTTCCAACTTCCCAGGAAAGGGTCCACCTTGGACATAATAATTAAACAGAAAATGAAGAAATGGCCACCACCAATCCTTAAAAAAAACCTAAAAATATCGGCCAGTATATTGTCAGTTCCTGGGCCTTATTTGCTTTTTTCTTTATCTATTGCTTCCATGATTTCTTGATGGGAAATATAATTGGTTTTGATAATATCTTACTGCCCATGTTATTTATGTAACAGAGTTCTTGTAGTTATTCGTACTGATAGTGGAACTTAGGTTTTTAAACTGGCAACATAATGACAGTTTCTAGGCCTGTAACCTGAAATCAGGTATTTCCATCACAAAATCTGACTTGTACAACAATGTAATTTTTCTAGAAATACTTCAGTATCACTAACTGAATCTTAAGTAGTAGTATCTATACAGAGAGAGATGTGTCTTGATAATTATCCTTAAGCATTTCATACTTAACAATGTCTGAGTTTCTGTACTTCTTGTCTACCACTTGCCCCACTGTTTATTATGCAGTCAGTAAAAACAAGTAGACAATAACTGAGACCCTGACACTTTGAACCCCTTTGCATTTTTCATCTTCTTCATCCTCCCATGATGAAGAACCCACATGGGTTTGAAGTGCTGGTGTCTCAGTGCTTGACTGCTTATTTTTACTGACTGCACAATAAACACATTGAATAGCACCAAGTCATGCTTTCTGCTTTTCTTCTTTTGTTTGTGCACCTTACTCTTGTTGCTCAGCAGGGAAATAGGCCTGTAATTCTTGACCAGGGACCTACCCCATTTTTAAAGATAGGTACTACAATCACCTACTTCCAAGACCCAGAGACAACACCAATTTTCAATGAAAATTAAATAATATATTCAAAGGAGCAACCATCAAATCTAGCACCAAAGAAAACAGTTATAAATCAATTCCATACTCCACTTTTTGAGGTTTTGCATTCATTGCATTGAAATACATTTAACAACTCCTCACTGTGGACTTCCCCTAAAGTGAAATGCAGGCTCATCATCTGTTTTAACTTCCCAAGCATTATTAACTTCAACGAAAGGAGGAGCCAATTTAATTACACTATAGACGGTATTATTCATTTCAGAGGCAATCTCCAGTGGGGCAAACCATTCTCTACTGGAGGGTGCCAGTGAAGAGATCACTGTAGATTTAGTCCTACACATCAGTTCATTTAAAATTTTCCAGGCTAACTCCTGTCTTCCATCAAATTGTTTAGTTAAATGATAATCAACCTTATCTTTCCAAGTAAGCAATAAAACATGATGGGGTGTGCATTACAGTGTGATAACTGCACTCCTAGGGGTGTAGTTAGGCACAAGGCTAAAGGCTGAGTGTCAATCATCCCTAGAAGTACAGTTATCACACCATAATGCACAACCCTGGAGTGTCTTATTGCACTTATAAAATGGCCCTTTATTTTTAGAAGTAGGTTATTTTTTTTAAACATATTTTAAAAAAAGTAAAAATTAAAGTGAATATGTGCATTTAACATAAAATAGTCCTTCTACCTACTGGTGCTATATTAAAGTAGTGTTCTAAAGTGTGTGCCTCCCTGCCCACTCAAGTAGCTGAGCTGATGCCCTACTACCATCCCATCAATACTGGGCAATGGCATGAATAATTACTGTGCTCTGATTAGTCAGATTGCCCAAGAGATAGTGATGTTGTCAATAGCATCACTATATCTAGGGCAGGCACACAGAGATGACAACAGCATGGTAAATTAATTCTGTGCCTGCTTAACTGACCCCAAAGCCAACAGAGCTTCACATTCCCCTGCAAATCACAACAGTTCACAAACATCATTTTCCTCATTCTAAGTATGTACATATAGCCCCCCTTACTTTATTTAATTCTCCTCATTCCTTAGACAAAATTAAAATGAAGCCAAAACAGAGCCTTCTCTTTCCCTGATCCTGCAAGCATGTGTGTGGTTCAAAACTGCCATGCTCACTGATGGCTTCATGAACTGCTGGCTCTGTTCTAAAAAACAGCAGGGTGAGAAATGTAAAATATGTGGTTCAGAGGACTGTACAATAACAAAAAATTACAAAGTAAATTTAAATAAAGTCATACTTGTAATTGCTTTCGCCCGTACTCAGCAACATGCACACAAGAGAACCACATTCTCTCCATTCCCCGATTGGTTCCGTGTCCAAGCTGCTAAGCAGTAACATCAGAAACAGTCATGCTACTAACAAAATACTATATAATGATATGGGATAATGCCAAAATGTTTCGGTGGGTAGGGGCTGTCACAATGATAACAATTGGGAGCAACAACACCGTAACTCCCTCCTTGCTGATTGCCATCTGACTGATCACTCGTTCACTCACTCGACCCCACTCGCCCAGTCACTTGCTCTCTGAAACTTGATAAAAACTGTCAGCCTCTGAGTTGTAAGTGTAATGTTTCTTTCTTGATATGTTGCTGCACGAAATTAAGTTTTTAAAATGTGGCATGCCAAAGAGGGAAGTTACAGAAAGGAGTGGGAGTTGTACCATGTCTGCCATAAGGTCAGTTTATCACCTAGGAGCTTGCCTGATGATATCATTGCCAGCACACTACCATCTGCAGTAGTGTTGTTTACAAAAATACTGGTGTGCTCTGTGGCATGTGAGAAAACATGGGTGTATCACCGAGAAGCTGTGCAGCATGATCGGTGCGAGACATGCTGTGCTATAAGCAGGAACATAGGGGCTGCTGTTGGGGAATTGAAAGTGTTTTATCAACATTTGTAAAAGTTGATTTTTTTCTACTTTTGCCATTATAAACATGCTTTGTACATAAAGAATGCTACCTTTGGTAGTCAATAAACCATGCCTCATTCCTGCATCAGTTTTATTAAATCCGTGTAATCCAATTTAGATTTCTATTTTAGTCCTAAAATTCCTTAAAGAGGGCAAGCCTATCACAAATTGCCAAATATTCAGAGAAAATAACATGCAACATTGAATCAATGTCAGGTATGGCCTTGAAATAAGACCAGTCAGTGGCCAAAAACTTGCGTCCTGAATTCAGCTACTTCTGAGTCACAAAGTGGATGGGACAGGTTATGGAGAGATGGTGAAGAGGACGTTTTAGCCATCCAGGAACAAAATATGGGGCTGTGATCACTCACTGAATTGGCAAGAGGGGCTGCTTCTAAAATTATGTCAGATTGAGGAGTCAGAATCCAATCTAAATGGCTTTCTGTACCCACTGTCTAATTGACACATGTAGTTTCTTTTATTTTACAGAAGAGCCACAGCACCCATTTATTGTATGTTAGCATATACTGTATGTTAGGTACTAAGGGCTATTGATATACCCTCAATGGTCACCTTCCCATACAGCGGACATGTGCCATACAAGCCATCTTTGTCAATCAGAGGATCATGGTCAGGCTCCTGGCTGGCTACCCTCACACCCCTGAGTGCCCTCTTTACTCCCTTGCAAACTGGAGAGGGGGTCAGATGCCCTATGTTCTGAGGGGAGGACAAGAAATGTGGAGAGTTTCACTTCATGTGTTGGGTATGGGAGGGAGACCGTCAATTTGCCTGCATTTTGTGTTTGTGAGGGGGTGGGAGTGCTGCCATGAATCACTGTCTTAGATCTGCCTAAACCAATTGGACTGTGCACCAACCTTGCTCCCGGATCTGAGGCTACCCCCCCCCCGAGGGCCCTTCAACGTAGAACTAGAGAACATACATGGTCAAAGCAGTGGATTGTGGTATTGAATTGCAGATAGATGGTCTGCTACCCCCTCCCATTGCAGGGTGTAGTGAAATCATTAGCATAGTAGAGGGCAAAGTGTGACTAGACATTACTCGATTCAATCCCCATTCAAGTAGTGACCAGTATGGGTGGTGCCTGAGCCACTGAGGGTATGTGGGATGTGCTTAAAGGGGACTGTTTGTGGTTATAAGGGAGTCCCAGCACTATGTAGCCCAAAGGTCCCTACAATATGCTAAGTCACCCTCACTGGGGCTCAAAACTCAGGAATGTGGGAGAGAATGTAATGATTGCTTGGTTTGACTAAAAAGCTTTGTTATCCATCAGCAGTGAAAGAGTAAAAATCTAGACCTCTCACTGTTTATACCTCCTTTGGCCTGTGTTTTACTGTTCAGGCATCATGTACGTACTTGCTGGCATGGGGTCATAATGCTGCAGCCAAAACTGTGCAAACCAACAATGCCACACACAAAACAATGTGAGGCAAGTCAAGGTCGGGAAAAAATGCCAAACATACAAGAAACCACACACACGATAGAGCCCAACACATTATCTTTTATTTTTGAGGGGGGCTCTGCACCCCCTGATGTGGGGGGCTTTCTCTCCATGCCCACTGTACTAAATATATCTAACTTTTAGGGGTTGTGAACTTTGAAGATGGGGTGAAACACCAGAGGGTTTTCTTTTTTTGCAAAAAAAAGAGCCACAGCAGAAACGTGCCAGATGGGAACCAAACCATGGTCACAGGTTGCCCATGCCGTCGGGTGCCAGTGCCCTAGCCACTCACCAGACACTGCACTTGCAGCCTCCTAGAGACTCTTCTGGGTGAGGTTACAGCAACGGGGGTAGTGGTTATCACCTTACCCTAACCTACCCCTGTCACTATAGTATTTTTCTTACCTAGGCAGCACGGATATTGATGTGCTGTTTAGTCAGCGCTATATTCACCCGATACCTTAGGTGCCATAACCATTGAAAACAGTCGGAAAATCATACCCTCTCTTGGACACTATCAAAAAAGGGCTCCCCATGGAACACAAGGTTGTGGAAAGAAATGGTTGAATAATACCAATAAAATAAAAAACAAATGGAAAACACTGAGGCGAAACCTACAGTGATGTGACGTTGACATCCCAATTTAAATGAGGACAGCTTTTGGCTCCTGTTTTGTTGTCTTGGGATTGGAAGGGGAAATTGTTTAACCAGGAAAGGCACACTAAGCTGAAGCTTGTTTCCGGGTGTGACCTGGGAGCACAAGGAAGTTAAGTGACTTACTCAGGGTCACATAATATTCAAGTAGGGGCTGTGGGATTCAAACCCAGTTTTCCAGGTTTGCAGCTCAGTGCCCTAAACCACAGTGCTATACTGTCTCCCTGTCTCTGGGCCAAAAGAAGGGAGGTGTTGGTAGTGGATGGGTACACTAGAGTCTGTCGAGTTGTCCTTTTGGCAAAAACAGAAGGGAAGTTTACCCCAGAGAATAATGGCTGGTGAAATCCACTCCTTCCAGTTGTCACTGGCAGAAACTCAGGTAAAATAGATGTCCCTCAGTGCATTCCCTCTTAAGAGGGGGCCCCAGTGTGTCCTATATTGGTGCTAGGGTTAAGTGCAGTATCCTGTAGAAAAGAAAGGGAGTGTTCAACTCAAGGAGAGATGAAGATGCTGTGAGACCACTGGGGAGATACATCAGTTTAATTTTTACTGTCACCTTCAGTGGGGCTTGAATCTCTGCAGAGTGGGAGGGAAGAAAATATCACTAATCCCTGCTACCTGTCTAAATGGAGCCATAGTTTGCCAGTCAATGTAAACCTATATGTCTCCTCCCCAGCTTTAGACGTGTGTGAGCACGAAGCTGCAATAGGCAGGTAGGACACTATTCAAAGTGCTTCGCTCTTCACACCATTTCAAACAGCAGCACAGTGTGCTGTCAATGAGCCAAATCTCACCTCAATACAGGCCGCTGTGCTGATTCCCACATCTGACAAATAGTGTTTGCAAGAGGGAAGGAGGAAAGGGATGAGGCAGTGGCTGTGATGAGGTGCTGTCATCCCCCACTGAACAGGATGAAACGAGCTGCTTAACCCTAAAGTGGAGGAAGAAAAATTGGTTACTTGGGGGGAGGGATGACACTAGAGGTTGACAGACTGATATCCAAGTAGAAAGTGACATGGGAATTTACTTATTGGGTAGCTGAGAAACAGTGATACTTTCTCAGCCTGCACTCTTACATCTCTTACCACCCATCTCTTCTCACAACAACTAGATATCATAGTAAGGGGAGAGATAAAAACAACAATATACAGTAGATAAATGGCACATGTGTTACTGACCACCTTAAAGAATTGCAAGTTCATAGGAATAAAGTCCTGTTAACATGTGCCATTATTCAGTACCTCCACAGGTGCCCTGACAAGGCAAGGGTTTACAGCTGACAAGAACAGTTTTACTACAAAAAAGCATCTCGCAGAGAATGACATTTGCAGGTCCACAATCATACTCAAGTTGGTTACAGTAATATACCAAGTCAGGGACCACAGTGAAAATCTTGAAGGCTGCAGCTACTGTAAATGTTTTGAGTGGGAAAAAAGCCACCAACTGTCACCAGGTAAAAGTTCTCAGTTTCCAGCCAGAAAACAGATTTGATAGAAACAGTTTGGTTACAACCCCTCAACTTTCCAGAAGTTCATGCAGGGAAATGGCAAATAAATTTGAAAGCCCCCCGCACACACCACTGACCCTTCTCACCAAGTCCATAGATTGGGAGTTAGGAGCCAGTCTAAAATACAGCATATGCAGAGTCCAAAAGAACTATTACATTTTTGTCTTAGTAGTCCCTATACCTTCCCCCAAAGAACTCACACACACACAGACACACGTCTTAGAGAAATGGCTCAGCCATATGTTTATTAATGTATATTGCGTACTGTGTGACTCTGAGCAAGTCACTTAACTTCCTCGTGCTCCCAGGTCACACCTGTAAACAAGCTTCAGCTTAGTGTGTCTCTCCTGGTTAAACAAAACCAAACAGTATATTACACAGTTGGAGTGGCATGTGCTGCTGGAAGATTTCAAACCCTAACTCTGACCCACCTCCTTCCTGTATAGGAGTTCCCCATTGTGTGGGCTGAGGAAATTATGTACCTCCTGAGTTGGTACCCAAGCCCCAGGAGTGGACAGGCTATGTGACCAAGGGAGTGAACGACCACCCCCAGGCTAGCCTAATGAGGTTGGACCGTGATCCCCTCAAAACGGGGACCACATTTTGTAGTCACACAGACCTCATGCCAACCAGAGAAGATGTGCCCTTTGGAGGAATTCAACTCATTCCCCTTTGCATGTACCTTCAATCTGAGAGACTCTCAAGTCACCATGTTACATGACTGTGACTGTGACTGTGCCTGTGCTGACCTAACTTGTAAAAACTGAAGCACGTGAGTACGAATAAGGGGGAGCTGCTCTTTGGTGCCTATGCTGATCTAGCTCATTAAATCTGGAGCATGTGAGCAGGAATGAGGGGGAGCTGCTGGCTACCAGCACTTTTTGACCCCTTGCTCTCTGCCCATTCCAGGTGGCCCCAATGGTTTCTCCCCTGGGGGCACTGCCAGAGCTAAGCCCCCATCACCAGAGGAGGGGCCATACCTGCTCACATTCAGGCTACAGGAGAAGGGACACTGACAAAATATCTGTGGTAATGCTTGTTAGACTTAGTATTGATGAAGATTAATACTGGTAGGATGTATCAACTACCTGTCTTCTATCACCAGTTTCTTTTACTGACCATCAACCAAACAGTGGCTGCTTTCACACCCACTGAGCTGCCCAAGTGAATTTTACATTTTAACAGTGTGCAACTGGTACCTTCTCCCACCAAGCACCTGATGTTTTTACCCCACCTGTCATCCAAATTCCACAGAACCACCAGGTTCCTACCGTGTCTTAAAGTGGGTGTTGCAAATGAGAGTCCTAAGCAGGCCCCAAAAAAAACACAGATGAAAGCCAAGGTAGGGGAAGACTGTTGTAACATGTGACTGCAGCAAAAGTGGCACTGTTGTATTTAGACTTCATTGTAATTAACGCCAAGTTTGTCCACAGAATGAATTCAGTGGTTGAACAAAATGCATTGCTGGTTTATATGATGAATCTGGACATACATTATGAATTTCAAACCATGGGTTAACCAGCCCAGCATGGTAGAGAACATTTTATTTATTTTGTTTTTGTTTAACAGGTACACTAGGTGCACTAAACAATTTAATGCCTATTTTCAGGTATGACCTGGGAGAATTACACCATACAAGATACAATGATTGCGGTAGAACAATAAGAAAAGGCAGACAATCAGTATACAAACCAGCAGTACATAATGGCAGAGTTAACAATTGTCATAATATGTGACATTAAGTAGCACAGTGAGGAAGGACAGCACAGTAGGCAACAATTTTAAAAGTAGGTGCCATTTACCCACCAGCTCTGCTATCAGTTCATCTTCCTGTCTGAGCTGTTTTATCCATAAGACTCATTCTTTCAGCTCAATAAATAAGAAAGTTTATTTTCTTATGCTGGTTGGTTGGTTAGTTGGTTAGTGAGAGAGTTAGTTAGTCAGTTAGTTACTTAGTTAGTTATGTCCAGAAGAGAACACATTGAGCTGCAAACAGCTTGCTTCTGGGTGCATAGGACTACCACAGAAGTACAGTAATTAACAGACCAGATGATGCACAACAAAGTACATAACATATGGGTGGTTCTGCACACCAGTGTAGAACAGATACACAAATACAAATACAAATATAAAATATTTATGTTAATAAACAGTGAGATAAATTAATAAAGCAGGGTTGGATGCCGCCTATGGTGGAAAGCAGTCAAAGGTTTGGTCAGTTCCTTGACATATAACCTGAGAAGGGTCATTCCAAAGTGAAGAAAGTCTCCAAGAGTGGAGCAAAACCTATGCTGTTTTTTAGATTGACCCTTGCCTTCTGATTTACATGATACCCTTATTCCCATTCGTTTTTACATTTAAAATAATTAAAGTAGCACTCCTTTTAATATAAATCGGACCACATTTTCCTCAATATTATCTGCCATTTTTGAACACCCATTGTTTAAAAGATATTTTTTTGTGACTACACTGAATTAGCATGCTGCAGACCCTGCCCCCTGACCTTATAGGAGAACAGGTGTAGAAAAATAACAGTGAATACTGATGAAAACCTGCTCCAAGCCATATTGAAAGGAGTACTCTTTTAATTATTTCAACTGTCAAAAAAAGCCTACCAGGTCAATATGTCGTATGCTGTACAGTGCACAATATGACCGTGTAGTAGCAATAGCACAATAGGGAAGAGTGAGAGGGTGCAAAACCATGAAAGGATGTATGCACAGTAGTGCACCCTCTCACTGTTCCCTGTGCAGGATATGGATCCTGCTGTGATGAGAGTCCACTGAGCAGCTGCCATGGCTTGACGGGATGAGCCACTGGCAGCATGGAAGGCAGGCAGTGCATTTAGGACTGGGTTTTGAGTCCTGGTCCCAGACACATATGTTTTTAGATTTTTCGCACTTTGTGCGATTTACTGTTAACCCCCGATTTAGATATTTTAGTCGGAGGAGGTTCGGGCACAACCCCCATAATGGGGGGTTATGCCACTGCCATTACATTGTGCTGTATTGGCAGCGCGGTATCTTGCTGCAGCATAATGTCTTGCAACATTATGACCCCGTGCCAAGCAAAAGTGGTTAAGCAGACTGAAAATGTATAGAAAGGGTATCATATAATTTGGGAGAAAACAGGCAATGTAAAATAGAATAAAAAAAATGTATGTCAGAATTGTCGCTGCTATCATGCACTGCTGTTTAAAACTATAAATATGTTACATTTAAAAACATGCAACTTGGAGTTGTATGTTTTTACAAAAAGCCAGTTTCACCTACAATTATAAGCATATTGGCATACCTGCAGATCAACTTTTCCAGGTACTTTCTATGCTAAGCACCATGACCTTGTTTTTTTTTGTTTTGTTTTTAATTTTTGTTTGTTTTTATTGTCTCAGTCCTAACCCTTGCCAGGTCTACAATGCTATTATAAGCCAAATGTGGCAGACATCTTTTTCTCTTGAGAGAACAATAAATTAAAAGATTTGTAAAATACTCACATTTTGGGGAACTAGACAAATTTACCACAAAAAAAACTGAAAGATGCCTAGAGTCTTTTATAGTGAAATAAAGCAGGGGCACATTGTTTGCCCAACTGCACTGCAGTGCTATTTTAAAGGTTACTGACAGCTCAAGAATGCAAAATAGATGTTCTGCAGTATTACTTTTCTGCCTGATTTATTTTTAATAATTGTTCAAGCAACGTTGTTCAGTGATTTGACTTTATCCTCTCCTGTCTGTCCTGTCTGCTCCCTGTCCTTATGCAATGCTGATGTGAGAGTCCCAATGTTTGATCCCTCTGTTGCAGGTGGTCCATCTGAGGGAAAACTTCTACCTGGGGACCAGATTTTGGCTGTCAATGAGGAGGTGGTTAGTGACGTGCCCCGGGAAAGATTCATCGACCTTGTAAGGTAAACAAATGTTCCACGCTCTGCCTCATTACCTGTCCAAGGTACCTGTTGGAACTAAGGCCTGCGATCCCCACTCACTCCCAGCTACATATTGAGGATTGAACTGGTGTCACCTCACACTGGTGCATTGCAGTGACATTAAATACCTCCTCATCCCAACACTGTATCTGTAGATGAAATATGTGGCTTCTTTCAAATTAAGTACAAGCCTTATTACTTTACTGCTCTTCCTGACTTAGCAATTCACCATACAGGGCCCTCCTGTTTTATCATCATCAGGATAAAATGAAACAGTGTTCTTGGTCTGTACAGCACAATTTCTTCTTTTGGCTGGTGGGCTTGAAATACAAGGCAAGATGTGTTTCTTTATAGATGCTTCTAAGCTGTGTGGCAGGGTAAACAGAAAGGATGGGGTTGGGGAGCTGCAGAAGGATCTGCAAAGATTAGAGAGGTGGTCCAAAGTTTGGCAAAATTTAACACCAAAAAGTGCAAGGTATATTGGGAATATTGAATGGGAGGGGTTAAGCTGGACACTTTCACTGAGCAAAGGAACCTGAAAGTCATCATAAGAGAATCCCTAAAAACTATCTGGCGAATGTAACAAGGCAACAAGGATGTTGAGGTGTATTGGGAAGGGGGTTGACAGCAGGAGGAAGGAGATAACACTGCCTTTCTCTAGATCACTGATGAGGCTCCACCTAGAATATTGTGCCCACCTCTAGATCCCTGGCCTAAGAAAAGACAAAGACATGCTATAGATGGTACAGGGTAGGGTAACCAAAATGATTCATGGCCAGCAGAACAGATCTTATGAGTACTGGCTTAAAGTCCTGAACATGTATTCACTGGAGACCAGATGGTAGAGGAAAGATATGATAGAGATCTTTATTTCTTTGAAGGAATGAATAAGATAGATTGTGAGGAACTATTTAGCGGGACATGAGATGAAGCTGGTGGGGGGCAGATTCAGGAGGGATGTGAGAAAGTTTTGTTTTACAGAGAGAGAGTGGTTGAGCCATGGAAGAGCCTGCCAACAGAATAGGTTGGGTCCAAGAACCATTAATGGTTTCTAGCACAGCTGGGACAAAGACAAATAAAAAGCTTATTATGAACTGAGGATCGTAAATAAAGGAATATGATTGGCCCAGAGCTCTTGGAAGCTGTGATGATATTGGGCTACATCATCACGGCTTCAAAAAAGTTCCAGCGCCACCAGCCTCCTTGCTCTTTACTGTCTGAGAACTATTTTTTCAAAATGTACTCCTACACCACCCAAAAACTCATTCATAAAATGTTTTAAAGCCTGTTTCTTTCATTTTTTTATTTATAAAACTTGAAACTCAGTTCATAATAGCAATAAGTCACACCAGCGTGTGGTATATCATGGGATATCGTCACTTCTCAGGTGGTTGGACACACTCGGCCTGCAGCTTCGTGCCCAACCACCCGAGGCGTGACAATATCCCATGATATACCACACCCTGTCATGCCTTATTGCTTAAATAGAACACAGAGAAAAAACAGTAGGGCAGGGAGAAAGGGGGGGAGGTGAGGACAATAACCCCGAGTAGACATTAGGTCCTGTGATAAGACAGGATAAAACAAGACAGACTGGATGGACCAATGGTCTTTTTCTATTCATATTTTTTATTTCTATGTTTCTGTGGAACAATAATGTAATGTGACTCAATATTTGAAAATGGCTTTATGGAAAATACAGGCTTGCAGATTAAGTGCAGATCTTCTTCGAGGATATTTTCCCTCCACTGAGCCACATCATGGAACTGTAAGCTGTCAGCATCAGAACCACCCAGAAACATCTGCTAACCAGGGTCAGTTGCCAACATCAACATGCATTGCCGCAGCCCATACAACGTGGGTGGCATTATCATGCCTCATTTCTTTCTACCACCATCAACTGCTGCTGAAGAATGCTGTTAATGGGGCATTGTCAACCCCCTTAGGCCTCACAGTGTCTGTCGTTTAAAAAACAACTATAATAATTGTTTATACTCAGTAGAGACTGTTGATGTAGCTGAGAGTTTGATTTTTCTTTCTTTTTTAAAGTGACAAGTAGGCTGCCCACCGTACTGGTGTTACCACATAAAAACATGTTTGTTTACATTGCTTGATCAAATCCCACTGCAACTTTTTTGTACTTGGGAACACCTCCAACATAGTCTAGTCACTCATTATGCAGTAGGAGTAGATGGTACAATGCACTGTGAGTGGCTGCACTGTTTGGGGGTGTTCCTCATGTTCAGTAAGTATGCAATAAGAGTAGAGCAAGGAGTTGAAAGAAAATAAGGTTGGATATAACTATACCATTAGCAGGCATTCTGTTCTGCTAAGAAAGGAGGCAGATAAAACAATCAGCAACATCAATGAATTTTAGAGAAGGTATGAAATCATAAACTGTGGGTTTTTAACTAGAAATAATACAATGCAAAAAAGGTTGACAGTGGCCCTGTGGCCCTTTTAACTTTGCAAGTATCGCTAATGCTTCTACTTTTTTGCATTGTTTTAATTTATAAGGTACATGTATATGCTGCTGCCAAAAACTAGAAAACACTGTTCCACTACTGTTCATTCATTCATTTATTCTTGCATTCTTTGGTAACCGGGTAAGGCCCACTAGGCACAAGTGCCTGTTTTCAGGGGCAACCCAGGAGCACTGGGAGGTTAAGTAGCTTTCTCAGAGTCATACAGTGGAAATTAAACCCAGATCTGCTGGGTGTACTCTAGCCTCTAAGCTATACTATGTGGAAAAGTCAAGATTTATAAGGATGATGCTCACGATGTGTGCATCTGCTGCTTAGGCATCTCTCACAATGTGAAAGCTTGCAGTATTTGCCAGGGTTTTAACTAGGCTATACAGATACTTCAGAAAAAACCCTTAGAAGTTTTTCTAAAACTTCATACTGTGGAGGACAAACAGCATGTGTCTCAGGCTGCATCATCATTGTCACCTGCTTCTTCTACACACAGCTCACTATCAACCTGCGGTTGACAGCTCCACCTGCAGAATCATCAAAAAAAGACAAAAAGGAGAAGACTGCTAAGATGATGGAAAAAACACAGACATGCTGAAAAAGATAAGCAGTGGCATCACAAAAAGGATGCCTCTCCTTCCCAATCTCAGTCTTCTCTTAAAGACAGGGGTAAGTCTGCAGACAAAGAGAGGGCCCAGGCTAAGTCTTCAGGTTCTGATGCCCCACCCTGACCATCTCTCAGTCAGTAAGGCTGGGGTCAGCACTGGCTCTAATCCCCCAACAGGGGTTCATAGCTGATTCAGCTGCCAGGCTTCTGTCTCATTGATAAATTAATCATTGATGACCCCGCCGGAGACCGTCAATGTGTAGTTGCTGTTCCAGACTATGTCTGCATTATTTTCACAGCTGCTGTCTCAGTCTGAGCCATCAGTGCTGCCCTCATTGCTGTCTGGTCATCTGCCATTAAATTCATCAACACCACCACTGGTCCCAGTGCATTTTACTAAAGAGATTCCTCCATTGATGCCTGTACCATCAACATTGCCTCCATTGTGTCCTCCTCCTCCTGCTGTTGACCCACTGCCTATTCATGTCAAGGAGGAGGAGGAAGGGCTGGCTGAAATAACCAGATTTAATGGAGGAAGTGTATGAAGAAGAGGAGGAAGGGGAGGAAGGGCTGACCATCCACTTATGTAGTGGGCTCTAGCTCCATCTTATCCTCCTTTTGTAAGGACAGTGTACAATATACACATAGGTTCCCTCCCAAGGGTGCTGCCTTTCAGGCTTTCCTCCTGCAGGTTCAGTCCTAGCTGGGTTTTCCTGCTGGAGAAGAGGATTGCTTGGAGAAGACACTCTATGAATTCTTAAGAGGTTTCTGAACTGCCTATAGCTATTGTTTCTCCTATCCATTTAGCTTTGGAGGATGCCACTATGGCTGCTTGGCACAGGTCCAGTGCTCTGGTGGCTATGCCAATCAGGTGGATCAGCAATATGCTGCCCTCTCAGACAAACATTTTTCCACACATTCTGAAACAGGATCTCTGGTTATTATGGCTGTACATGACCATTCTAAAGTGTCGAAGCACAAGAGTTCACTTCATCCTGATAAAGAATTTGTTAAGTTTGATGTCATGGACAAGAGGATGTATGGTTCTTGGAGGTAGTATAGAATAGTGGTTAAGGGCACTGAGCTACAAACCTGGAGACCTGGGTTTGAATCCCAAAAGTCTCCATTTGCATACCTTGTGAACCTGAGCAAGTCACTTAACTTTCTCATGCTCCCAAGTTGCACCTGGAAACGAGTTCCGATTTAGTGTGCCTTTCCTGCTTAAATAATTTCCCCATCCCCCTTGGCCTTCAGATTGCCCACTACTAGGCTTTTATGATTAAATATCAAACTAGCCTGTGGAAGTCTATGGCTGCCATGGCTGACAAACTACCTGATGGGCCAGATAAACCTGAAGTCAAACAGACTGTTGCCCATGGTCTGGAGGCTGGCAAGCACCTCTTAAAGTTAACTTATGGTCCCTCTGATGCTGCATCTCCTGTAGCTTTTTATGGCATTTGCCTGCGCCACCACTCATGGCTACAGGTGGCTGGCTTTGCCACTGATGTCTGTCGGAACAATAGGTCTAAATACCAATTTCTTATTACGGGCACTTAGCTAAGCCTTTAGCACTGTGTCACAAAATTTGCATAAATTATATGACCAATGTAAGACTGTCTCATATCTTACTTTAACACCTATTACATGCAGTTCTAGATAATTGGAAAAACATTTTTGTCACACCTCATATAGTATACAAGAAAATAGATTTTATTTGTCCCTGTACAATTTTCTAATTACTAATATTTTGCATAGATATACAACATTGTAAACATAATGAAAAGCAGCATAAATACAAAACAACAGAGGTTTCAGAAAACAAAGAAATGAAACAAAGACAAAACTGCTTGCAGTTTTGATAACTTTTGTAAACCATAAAATTGTTTTTGTATAAAGATTTTAAATAGCGTTGTTTTATTAGTATTTTAAAACTTCTCTTAGTAACTTATTGAAAGTACCATTTTCATGCAAATATGTTTATATATTTTAAAATGAACATAAGCTTAACCATATACCCAAAATTCTGTATTTAAAAGTTAAGTTTACTATGCCACCTTCCAGCTAAGCAAAATTAGAATATTATAAAAATTAAATAAAATAATACTCAGACATCTGATTATTTGTAGAGGGTTGATTTTCTTTCTTTTAACTTCATAATCTTGGTGAGGACTCCTCCTATTGGATGATAAAAAGTCCTTAAGTGGATGGACCTTATTGTAGCTTCTGTTCTTTTTCCTGCTCACACTTGAACCCTGGACTTTGGACTCCTCTGGCATCAACATGGCAGTGCAAGCTTGCTTCTTCTGGTTCAGGCATCTGTAGGCAGTCTCATTTTCTTTGCTCTGGTATTGGCTGGAATTTTAAATCGTAAGACAACAGCAAGAAATGTCCATAGCACCAGCATGTCCTCTTAGCATCTCAGTTGGGAGCAGACTGTGTGGATCTTCCAGTGTTTGTCTTTATTACCTCTGGTCCAGAGTGACAACACCTCCTTGCTAGGTCACTATTGCACCAGTTCTGACTGGTCCTTGCAACGGAGGCAGAATGGTTAATTTCAATTTTTTTTCTTAGAGTCTCCACCTCTTGCTTAGAAAGTACAGTTTTAAGCCCAAAGTTTATTTTTCTCCTAACTTTCAGGGTGCAACAACATGCAGTCTCCATACAAACATTTTTGAATTCAGCTCATTAAAAGCAGTCTTTTGAGACAGCTTCCGTGTCAGTGAGACAAATATTTCCTGAGATAAGTTAATAATGACTATAACTTTAATTTTTAGCAGAGTCTTTAGAACATGCAATAGTCATTCTGTTTTCTAGGACTCAGACTCCAAATTGGGGTAAGTCTGTTTCAGATAGAACTTTAAAAAGTTAATAAAAAGTCAGTACTGTCTTCCTGAGGATAGTTTCTTTTTGTCTGTGAGCACTGGAGCATGGAGCCATGCTTCATTCAAACTGTTAAGAGAAATCTTTTAGTCGGTGTGACACTTTTCTGCCACCATGCCCTCATCCAAACGTCATATTTTTGGATTTGTTATGACATCAACTTCAATTTAAGATCAAACACCCCTGTCTTTCGGATGAGACATTAGACTGAGGTCCCATCTGCCTGGATTGGTGGTAGTTCAGGTAGATGTTAAAACTCCCATGGCACTTATCGAAAAGAGTAGTGGAAATTCCTCGGTGCCCTGACCAAATTTCCCTCATTCACTAAAAATACCATCAACAGCTTAATCTGGTTCTAGGTCAGCTGGCATTCATCTGTATACTCTTCCCCTGGGTCGTGCCTGAAAATAGGCAGGATTTGTCTAGTGCACTTACATGTCAACAAAAACTAAATAAAATAAAATAAAAAATAAAATTAACTCTTGTAGTTCTGGGATATTTTTTTTTTTCGTAAATAATGCCCGTAAAGTTGCTGCAGTCATAAAACTTAGTCATTTAATAGATTAACAGGCCTTTTATCAGCTGATGTAATTTGGTGCTTGCAACATTTTGTGATTCTTTTTTAGCAACAAAGTTCTGTAAACATTAAACCGCTTGGAGAGTCACTTCAGTCCTTTTTTTCCTTCTTGGAGATAGCTGCTGTACCAAGCTGCACCACCATCATAAATTCCAATAAAAGTGACACCTTGGCATGTGGTTACCAGGCAACATTATCAATGAGGTTCTTCCTTGTAGCTAACTGAAATGCAAGAAGACCCTTTAATATTGCTTTAACAGTGCCAGTTTAAGATGCAGAGTCAAGATGCTATATCCCCTTAAGTTTCTTTTAGGCAGAATGAAGTGGAAAGAAGTTTTTTTTTTTCCTTGCAGACAATTTTCCTTCTTGCTTAGAGAACCTATGAAGACAGTTGTCTCTGTATTATACCTCAAATACCGTAATTAATAATTAAGCATTTATAAAGAATATATCAAATTGTAATTAAAAAATAATGCAAAATAATATTATAAAACATATTTTATAACTAATGTTTTGCTCCTACATTTCCTCCCTTTTGAAATAAAAATGCATCCAGATAACCATACTATATGGGTATATAGTTTAAGTATCACAGGAAAAACAAAACAGAACAGAACACAAAGTTGCATCATCATGTGGTAGCTTATGACATCATCAGTGTGCAACATCATCACATGTGATATCATTAGATGTAACATCATAGGATGTGACATCATCAGATGTGACATCACTGGAGATGTACCTTTATGCATAGAAATATGTACAGTACTACACGATTAACCATGATTACAACTGTACACTTTTCCATCATTGTTGTTTCAGACATTTTTCATTTCACATTGTTTTAAACATTTTACAAGTACAACAAATCAACTCTTTGTTTATAATTTGAAAATATTATCGTTACCATTAACATTTGTAGTGCAACTATTGTGTATTATTTTTACTTTTACATAATCTTGTACCTTTTAAATTTTTTAGTATCACAGTATATGTAAAGCCAGCAGGCTATTTATTTTAATATTTCATAAGGTCTATCCCCCCCCCCCCCAATGTGCTGAAGGTACTACTCATCTGGGCATTGTAACCTTTACCAGTTTTTACCAGGATATCATTCTTTGATTGAAATTTACCTTTTTGGTAGCACATGGATTTTAGTCCACGGTCCATTTAAAGGTCACTTTCAGTAATCCTAGTTACTTTGGGATCCTTAATGAAATTACAAATGTTTTCCTCTGTTTGATTACCTTATTGTACTTTTACTAAACCAAAATTAGATTTTTTTCTGTTTCTTGTACATTTTATTTAAATCAAAATTAAAACTAAAATCAGCATTAAAATCAGGCTTATTTAACTTTTTTTTTGTTCTGGTCTCCAATTCCGAGGCTCCACCCCTGCCTCACATACCATCCCCCCCCATGCTCAGGCTCCTCCCCAGGTGGGAACAACGATTGGGCATCCCCTCCCAATGGACACTATTGGGAAGCCCTGTTTTTCTCTCCAGGGTGGGGCCATGGCAGTGGGACCCTACTAGGGGGCAACATTGGCAGCGAGGATGGCAGCGGGCAGGGTGTTATGCACTGGGGACCAGCTTTTTTGGATGCTGTGTCCCCCTGGAGGCAGGACATGCAATGACATCCACAGGTCAAGCCTGACATCTGTCCTGCCTACACAAAGCTGGGCACCAGCCATTCATAGATCCCCCAGCCTCCACCAGGGGTCACTAAGTAGCTGGACACTCACCCTCCACCCATCCCCCCCCAGAGAAGGAGAGCAGATGCTCAATCCTTCTCCACTCAGCTAGCCCTCTGACTCCCAGGTCCATTCCAAAACCCAGGATGTTGGCATTGCTAGCAGACGCCTTGCTGCTGCAACAGCGGGATGGTCTATAAATCATAAACTTGGCCTTGATGTTTGTACAGAATCAGCTGTCTGGCAAGCACACTATAGAGGTTTATTTTTCACTGTTGTTGAATGTCCCGATGATGATCTCAACTGTTCTCATAACCATGTATCTCATGCACATTTCTGGTTCACAAAGGACAAAGCTGAGCTGGCTATTAGTCAGTGTAAACTCAGAAAAGCTCCTGGCCCAGCCCTGATGGTCTACCTTGGTGTGTATGTATATCTATCAATATACTGTATGTATATGTATATATATATATATATATATATATATATATATATATATATATATGTAATAGAGAACCCACTAACCCACTCATAGGTGTGTGGTCACGCTCTGATATACACATGCCTTGGTGTGTGTTGTGTGCATGAGGCTGCAGGCAGAGTGCATCAACCACCCAAGGCATGCATATATCAGAGCACGACCACACACCGTAGAGTGGGTTATCTATCTTATAAAATGGCAAAATTGTTTTTTAGAGGGGTAAAAGTGCAGGTGTGTGGTCACACTCTGATATACGCACAGTCATGTGATAGAATCCAACAAATCAGCAGACATAATTTTTCCTACCCATTTTATAAATACATATATATATATATATATATATATGCAATAGGTGTGGACTCAGAAGCTGTTGTATAAATTAATTTATCTACACTGCAGTTGTATAAATTTGTACAGTAGATACACCATCGCCATATATATGCATAGTATACACATCATCCCCTGCTCCCTTGCCTGCCAAGCCAGCACTAGTTACACAGAAAACAGACTTTCTTTCCATTCATCTCAACTCCCACCTCAGTTCATATTCCATTCTTAGTCACTTGCCTGTCATGCTTCTCCCCCCAAAACACCACCACACCCAGTGAAAAAGCAGTCTTCTTCTCCACTCTGGTTTCTGCTTTGGGGAAGATGGGATGATCATAGAAATTGAAAATATTTGTTTCAAGTGATTATCAATCTGCACATTATTAATGCTGCTTGCAGCAATAATAATGCAATTGTATGGAGGTAATGAGTGCATGTGAGGAGCCAGGGGAACTAGTACTAGCCTATAATAGGGAAGTGTCTGGGACCCTCAACTCCATAGCTCTTGTCCGTGTTTGCCCCCTCTCTCTTTGCCAGAAGTCCATGTGGTTTGATGGGACTTTGAAGGAGATGAGGCAAGGGGGTCGAAGGCTGGAGTGGTGCTTGAGGAAATCCAGCCTGGCAGATGACAAACTTAGATTGATGGCTCATTATAAAGACTATCAATCAGCAGTCTCCTGGAAGAAGACAGAGTTCCTATCCAAGCAGATTGCTGCAGTAAAGAATCGACCAGCTCAGCTCTTCAAGGCTGTTGACAGAGGTGCAATCCAACCTTCCTTCAGTCTCGGGGAGCCTTTTCACAGGTCAGATGTGATGAGTTTGCTCTATTCTTTGCTGATAAAATTGCAGCTATCAGGTTGGAGATCCATTCAGTACCCTCCAGTGGACCTTGTGGTGATGGCAAGAAGCTGCTTGCACCCAGCCTGTCTGGTCCAACTTCGACCAGTTGGTGATTGTGGACATCATGCAGATTATCCAATGATTGTGTCCCACCTACTGTAGTTTGGACCTGGGCTCCTTGTAAGGTGTGATGATGTCATCATCCTGGTCCTTGCTAGGATAGTCCGATATTTGTTGGATACTAGGGTCTTTGCAGACCCTCATAAGGAGGCGGTAGTAATACCACTCCTGAAGAAATCTTCTCTGTATTTGGACTGCCTAGCTAGCTACAGACCTGTCTCTAACCTGTCTTTTGTAGGTAAGGTTATTAAGAAGGTGGTGGCCATACAACTTGAGGATCATTTAACAGAGCATAATGTCTATGATTCTCTCCAACCTGGTTTCAGGAAGAGGCATAGTTCTGAGACTGCCCTTGTTTGGGTACTAAATGATCTTCTTATGGTAAGAGATCATAGCAGTTGTTCCATCTTAGTTCTCCTTGATCTCTCTATGGCATTCAACACTGTATACCATGAGGTGTTGTTGGAGCACCTGTGGAGTCTTTGTGGACTGTCTGGTACAGTCCTCAGTTGATTTACATCATTCCTCACTTGCAGAAGACAAAGAGTAGTGTTTGGGATTTATTCATCAGCACCTCTCCCCCTGTCACGTGGGGATCCACAGGGCTGTATCTTGTCCCCCATGTTGTTTGCAGTGTATTTTCTACCATTGGGGACATTATAAGGTGGTATGGACTGAGTTTTCACTACTATGCAGATGATACTCAGCTCCACATGTTCTTTGTGCCCAAACAGGATGATGTGGTCTTGGGTTTTAACAACTGCCTCAGTGAAATCCAGGGGTTGATGAGTGTCAACTGGCTGAGGTTGAATCTGGATAAAACTGAGGTGTTGTTGGTAGAGCCAGGTCACCAATGCATGGGGCTGCAATCTAGACAACCTTCTTGGCTTTGGCATGGAGGTGCCCCGCTGCTGACTTCAAATTGGGCACAAAATCTGGCCATTGTGTTTTACAGCAGCTTGACACTAAAATCTCAGATGCCAGCCATTGTGAATACCTCATTTTACCATCTGAGAAGCATTGCTTGGATTAAGCATCTGATTTCACCTGCCAATTTTCCAACTCTAGTTCATGCCTTTGTAACCTCCTGCCTTGATTACTGCAATGCCCTGTACCTAGAGCTATTGGGGGTTGATATTCATCTATTGTAGCTGGTGCAGAAAGCAGTGGCCAGGCTCTTGTCCGACTTGCTGAGATCTTGCTACATCACACCTGTGCTCCGCTATCTGCACTGGCTACCAGTACACTGGTGAATCTCTTTCAAGGTTGGATTACTGGCCTATAAGGCCCTACATGGACAGGGACCCGGCTACTTGCAAGATCTTCTGTGTTCCTACCACCCACTCTGCTCACTCTGCTCCACTGATAAGGGAATGGTAGAGGTTCTCAGAGTCCATTTAAAGACCTCTGGGGCAGGTACTTTTGCTTTTGTGGCCCCAACCCCGTGGAATGCTCTACCTCATCAGATTAGAGAATGCCGAACCACTGACAGTTTTAAAGCTGAATTGAGACCTTATTCAGCCAGGCATTCCCTGATTAGAGTTGAATCCAGACATACTGTATGTTGTATTTTATATTTGTGTTAGATGTCTTATCATACTTTAACCTGTATGTCTTGAATTTTGTCTATGATTGTAAAGCGCTCTGATCTTCTGGAAGAGCACTGATAAATAAACATTGATTGATTGATTGATGGTCACAGACTCTCTCACTCAGTCATTGAACTGACGCTTGCTCAGTCAGTGAAAAAAAATAAAGAAGCTGACTATAAAAACTAGGATCATCCAGATAAATAAACCACATGGAAATTAAAAAATAACATGAACAGCCATTCATTGAGGGTGGCAATCTGTGACAGCTAAGGAGTTGCCTTGATTGTGAAATTCTCTGACACTCCCACATGGCATTCACAGCCAATAGCAAAGCATGCTGTGAAAGTTGGGACATGGAGTCTCTAGTAACCAAATTAGTGTCCCTAGCAACCAGCCCTTAAGTTTGCAGTAGCACAAAATAATCCTCCTTTTTTCATTAAAAAAGCTGCTCTTAAAGAAAAAAAAAATAAATGCACCTTACACTGACATCCCTATTGCATAAATGGAATATGCAATGGGAACCATGAGTAATAATGATTTATCTGCACTCGAGCAGTTTGACCAATTAACCTCATTCATGGCTTACCCAACTCGTGAGATTACCCGATGACAAACTGCTCTTGTGCAGATAAATCATTTATACCACTGGTGCCAATGCATATTATGTGTATATGTGTGTGTGTGTGTGTGTGTGTGTGTATATTATGGTAGCACGGTAGTGCTACCATAGTTAGGGTTGAGGAGCCATTTCTATGTTAAACCCCAAAACTTTGCACCTTAATAACTTTGCAACTGGTTGACTGATATGCCTGAAATTTGGAATGCATGATCAAGAATCATAGGCCTTGGGATATGCCAAGTTTTGTACTGGTCGGATATATGGCTGCGGAGTTATTAAGCATGATCTGCGCACACATTTACGCTTTTCTGGAATTCTACAGTCGCGCCTACAGGTCATACGGTTTGCGCGACTGGCCCGAAATCTTCAGGAAACGTGCAGCTTGGGTCCCCGATGTGCCTTTCGAAGATTTCGTGAAAAAAGTTATTCAAAAAACAATTTCCCATTATAAGTCAATGGGAAAAGTTAACAAAAAGTTTGATAGTGTCGCAAATGCACTTTTTACTGTCGCAAATGGCCCTGTTACTGTCGCAAATCTGCCATCTTGTTTTCAGTTAGTAATCAGAAAAATGCTTGGCATTTAAAATTGAGACCCTCTAGCAACCTAATTCTTTTTGTATTCACCTAGTCGGGCCCTGAGGATGCTAGCCATGTCTTTATTTTGGGGTTAAACACCCCAGAAATATGTTTTTGAAATTTTTGGGAAAAGTAGCGTCACAAAGTAGTGTCGAACTTGTGACACTTTTGTGATCTTTTTTTGTGAAAGTGTCGTGTTTTTCGACACTAAAGCCAAAATAACAGGAATTCTTTGCCACCCTGCTGCAAAACCCTGTGAAAAAATATTGTATGGCTGCAAAGTTACAGTACTCCAAAGCTGGCGTTTTTTCCCATAGACTAACATGGCGGCATATGCCGCGACTTTCGGGGCTCATATCTCAAAAATGATGCGAGATACGGAATTTTTGTTGTGACAGTGAGTAGCCTGTGGCTATGCATTTAGCGAAAACATAGCCAGGAAAATCATGAATCATGTGAATTTGTTTTTCTACGTCGTACGGTTACTGAGATATAAGCAATTTAGTATTCCAACACCTCATTTTCAGCTCCGAGGCCCATTATTATGCATACATTCTTTGTACGCAGTGTATTTCTCTATGCAGCTGTTGGGGGAAAAACAGGGTTTGCGCATCTGTTAATGTTACAGTTACTGTTTTCACTTGCGTTTACGTACCCATTTGCATTACCGTTACCGTGTACGCCACCGTGTGTGTTACCCTTTGCGTTCTCATTTGTCCTTGTGTTTGTGTTACTGTTACCATTTGCATTTCCACTACTGTTTGTGTTTGCGTTTCAGTTTGCGTCACCATGTGCATTGCCATTTGCATTTACGCTAGCCCCTTCATTTGCGTTTGTGTTTCTCTTTCGTTTTGCGTCTTCGTTGCTATAACTGTTACCATTTGCATTTCCTATCACGTTACTGTGCCCGTGCGCATTACAGTTTGCGTTTCCATATGTGCTTGTGTTTCCTTTTGTGTTTCTGTTTCCTTTGGCGTTATCGTTGCTATTGCCGTTACCATTTGCATTTACAATTGCAGTAACGTGACCGTGCACGTTACGGCTTGCATTTATGTACGTGTTTGCGTTGCTGTTTATGTTTCTGTTTCCTTTGGTGTTATTGTTCATGTTAACTTTACCATTTATTTGCATTTACAATTGTGGTATCATGCCCATGCGCGTCACGGTTCGTGTTTACGTGCGCGCTTCCGTTCCTGTTTTCATTTCTGTTACCTTTGGCATTCTTGTTGCTGTAACACTTAACATTTGCATTTACAATACCGGTGCCATCACTGTGCGTGTTACCAGTTGCATTTTCGTATGCGCTTGCGTGTTCATTTGCATCACTGTTCGCCTCGGCATCACTTTACGCTTGCTTTCTATTAACGTTTGCTTTACAATTTGTTTGCTTTACCATGTGCGTAACCATTGCTGCTTGCATTTGCTTTGCAGTTCCTGTTACTATGTAACAAGACATCATGTGGCGGGAGGCGGGGCCCTCCCGCCACTGCTTTCCATTCACTATTTATCATCCTCATTCTCAAAAAGGAGGTAAATTAGAGGCAAAAAACTCTGTTTAATGCATTGGTTAAGGTTGTTCCACAGCAACAAAAGCGAGGAAATTCGGTGTTAGGGTTGAAAATCCCCTTGGACCCCCATCCACCCTCCAAACCAGCATCGGGATGCGATTGGGGTCATTGGTCCTAACTCTCACCCCATTCTCCTATACCTCTGCTTCTTTACACATGTGATGGGGTGAGAGTTGGGGCCGTATGACCCCAACATGCACCCCTCATGCAGTTGGGGTGGGCTAAATCCAAGGGGGCTTTCAACCCAACACTGAATTTCCTCACTTGTTTCATCAGGAACAACCCTAACTGATGCATTAAATGGAGTTTTTTGATAGTTAGGGTTGAGTAGCACTTTTAAGGTTAAAGGGTCAAATTTTGCACCTTAATAACTTTGCTCTGTTCAGCAGATTTGCCTTAGATTTGGTATACATGATTGGGCATGGTAGATCTTGGGATCTGCCAAGTTTCATACTGGTCGGATATATGGCTGCGGAGTTATTAAGCGACAGCCAATTGCTCAATTACACATTTTTGCAATTTCTTTGCTCTCATATACAGGGCGCATGGTTTGTGTAACCAGTCTGAAAACTTCAGGGAACATGCAGCTGTGGTCCCCAATGTGCCTTTTGAAGATTTTGTGAAAAAATATTGAACAGTTCAAAAGTTATTCAAAAAACAAGTTCCCATTATAAGTCAATGGGAAAAGTTAAAATATTCAACACTTTCGCAAATGCACTTTTTAGTGTCACAAATTGCCCTAGTAGTGTCACAAATCCACCATTTTGTTTTCAGTTGATGATCAGAAAAATGCTTGGCATTTAAATTTGGGACCCTCTAGGGACACAATTATTTTTGTGTTCACCTAGTCGGACACTGAGGATGCTAGCCATGTCTTTATTTTGGGGTAAAACACCCCAGAAATATGTTTTTCAAATTTCTGGAACCAGTAGTGTCACAAAGTAGCATCACAAGCATGACACTTTTGCAAAATTTTGCAAAAATTGCCGCAAATTGCAAAACTACTTTTTCAGACTTGGCCAAAATGACAGGAATTCTTTGCCACTGTGAAAGAACGGTTTGGTCTTTTGAGCTGAAATTTGGAAGGATGGCAGCCAACATCTCACAGATGTGCCTTTTGGTGGTTTGGTGAAACAATATTGCATGGCTGCCAAGTTACGGTACTCCGAAGTTAAAGTTTTTTCCCATAGACTATCATGGTGGCATCCGCTGTGCCTTTTGGGGCTCGTATCTCAAAAACCGTGCGAGATACGGAATTTTTGTTGCAAGTTACATAGCCCAATGGGCAATGCAATAGCAAGAACCTAGCCAGGAAAATCAATATTTTTGTGAAATTTAAATTTTTTTTTTTATGTCGTGCGATTGCTGAGATATTAGCAATTAAGTACTTCCAATGCTCATTTTAAGCTTCAATCCCCATTACAATATATACATTCTTTGTACACACTGGGTGGGATATTCAGAAGGGTTGCACATGGCACAACACAGTTGCGCCATGCACAACCCACTGATGCGACCCGGCATGATATTCAAAAGGGGAATGTGCGTGGCACAAATCCCGATGCGCCGGAGTGCATCAGTAATGTATGCAGTGCAAGTAGGGGGGTGCCCATGCATACTCTGCACCTCCCGATATTCAGCCCAGGATGTGCTGAGCAGGTGCAAGTGCAACCCGTACCTGCGCCATACACAGTTGAGCAAAATAAAAAAAGGAGCAACAGCTGGCCACCCACAGGTGAGCTGCCATATTGTAAGGGTGCAAAACAGCAGCTGCCAGCTTTGGGTGGCCACCCGAGCTCCAGCAGCCCCTTCATGGTAGCGCGCCCCTCCCTCCAGCCCAATTGCGGGCTTTAGTATTAAGATAAATCGTCCAATATCCATGGTGGTCCAGTGGACTGCATCCAGCCTGATCATGGGCGTAAGTTATAGAATATTACACACCAATCCATCCCTGATGGTCCAGCGGTACCCCTCTCCACACCCGTCCACTGAGCCCACCACCCGCTCCCCTCCAGTCAGTGGCGGTCGGCAGCTCCCCACCCGCAAGCCACCCACCGACTGACTGCATACAGTAGGACTGTACGCCCATTGTCCACAAAGGCAGCCAGTGGTGTGACAGCCCATACTGCATATCAGTAGTCAAGAAACGGAATGGATCCATTCACATTTCTCGACTGTGTAGTACGGCACAGTTGCATGCCCATTGGCCCACACCTGTGGACCAATGGGCTGCAGCCCTACTGTACACAAACATGCAGGGCGGCGGGCAGCTTGGCGGGTGGGAAGCTGCCGCTCACGCTGGACCGGTGGAGGTGGTGGGGCCAGTGGCAGGTGGGGAGGGGGTACCGCTGACCACCAGGGATGGATTGGTGTAATAATCTGTAACTTACACCCACAATTGGACTGGATGTGGTCCACTGGACCACCAGGGATATTGGACGATTTATTTTAATACTAAAGCCCACGATTGGCCCAGACCCAGTCCACTCAACCACCAGGGATAATGGACAATTTATTTTAATACTAATGCCCGTAATCCGGCTGGACGTGGTCCACTGGACCACTGGGTATATTGGACTATTCATTCTAATACTAATGCCAGCGATCGGGCAGTGGGGCACTTTGCCGCTTGTGCAGGGGGTGTCGGTCCCCAATGGCTGCAGCCTGGCAGGGCACCAGGCGCAAGTCACCGGGGATCGGTGCACCTGCATGCAAATGGGTCTATAATGACATGCAAATGGCCCCATTTGCACCTTGCATGCATTGTGTCTCCATTTGCATGTGCACTTTTGAATATCGTGGTTGATGCACCTAGCACAATGGCACTTGTGCTAGCGCATCCCCCTGCCCCTCTCTGGCCACTTGTGCTGATGCAGTGCCACTGTGCTATGCACAATGCAGGTGGCCACAGCGTGATATTCAACGGTGCTGAGCCATGGCGCAGCACCACTGAATATCACCCTGTCAGTGCCCTGGCACATCCCAGTTGCACTGCGCCCAGGCTTGCGCCACAGCCTGGTGCAGTCTGAATATCCCACCCTCTGTGTTTCTGTATGCACCTGTTTGGCAAAAACAGGGTATGCACTTCCGTTACTGTTACAGTTACTGTTTCGACATGCGTTTATGTCCCCATTTGCGTTACTGTTCCTGTGTATGCCACCATGTGCATTACTCTTTGCATTGTCATTCGCGCTTGCGTTTTCGTTACTGTTACCATTTGCATTTCCACTACTGTTTCTGTTTGCATTTTTGTTTGCGTCACCGTGCGCATTGCCATTTGTGTTTACGGCAGCCCTTTCGTTTGCGTTTGCATTTATCTTTCGTTTTGCGCCTTCATTGCTGTTATTCTTATCATTTGTGTTTGCAATTGCGTTACTGTGCCCATGCACATTACGGTTTGCTTTTCCATATGCACTTGCATTTCCTTTTGCACTTCTGTTTCATTTTCTGTTATTGTTGCCGTTACCGTTACCATTTCCATTTACAGTTGCTGTACTGTGCCCGTGCGCGTGTCGGTGTGCATTTCCGTATGCGCTTCGGTTCCCGTTTCCGGTTCTCTTTCCTTTGGCATTATTCTTCATGTTAATGTTACCATTTGCATTTACGATTGTGGTACCATGCCTGTGCGCGTTATGGTTTGCGTTTATGTGTGCACTTGCATTTGCGTTTCCATTTCTATTCCCTTTCGCATAATTTTTGCTGTGACACTTAACATTTCCATTTAAAATACTGTTGCCATCACTGTTCATGTTACCAATTGCATTTTCATATGCGCTTCAATGTCCATTTGCATCACTGTTCGCTTCGGCGTCACTTTACGCTTGCGTTTCTATTAACGTTTCCTTTACCATTTACATTTGCGTTACCACATGCACCACTGTTCGTGCTTCTGTTTGCATTGCTGTTCCTGTTACTATGTCACAAGCCGCCACATTACATTCACTATTTCTCATCATCATTCTCAAAAAGAAGGGAAATTAGAGGTAAAAAACTCTGTTTAATTCATTAGTTAGGGTTGTTCCACAGCGACAAAAGTGAGGAAATTCAAGAGTTGAGTTTCTCAGACTCCCCTGAGCCCACCCACCCCAACCGCATTGGGTGCACATTAGTCATCGGCCCTAACTCTCACCCCATCACATGTGTGAAGAAGCAGAGGTATAGGGAATGGGGTGAGAGTTAGACTGACGACCCTAACACACCCCCTGATGCCAGTTGGGTGGGCTGGGGGGTCCAAGAGGGGCTTTCTATATATATGTGTGTGTGTGTGTGTGTGTGTGTGTGTGTGTGTGTATATATATATATATTTATATATATAGGATACATTTTGGACTGAGGTGAATGACCTCAGCTATCCGCATGAGTGGCGAAGCATAGCAGAGCCACAAGTGATGGTAACCGAGGTCACTCTTCACTCATTCACATAAATTGTGTATTCCACCACTGGCCATAATGTACCCAATTTATACAATAGGACTGTGTTTTGTGCTGTTTTTTTTTTTTGGTTTGATGATGTCACCACTGTGGAATAAATGGATTTATTCCACTGCAGTGAAAATGTATGTTTTTATGCCATGAGTTATTTGCTCACTCCTATTGTATAAATATATTATAGTGGCACGGTAGTGCCACTATAGTTAGGGTTCAGGAGCCATTTCCATGTTAAACCCAAAATTTTGCACCTTAATAACTTTGCAACTGTTTGATGGATTTGCCTGAAATTTGGAATGTATGATCAAGACCCATAGGCCTTGGGATCTGCCAAGTTTTGTACTGATCGGATATACGGTTGTGGAGTTATTAAGCGCGATCTGTGCGACGCTTACGCTTTTCTGAATTCACGGTCACGCCTCAGGTCGTACGGTTTACGTGACTGGCCCGAAATCTTCAGGGAACGTGGCCAGGGTCCCCGGGTGCCTTTCAAGATTTCGTGAAAAAATATTAAACGGTCCAAAAGTTATTCAAAAAACAGTTTCCCATTATAAGTCAATGGGAAAAGTTAACAAAAAGTTCAACACTTTCGCAAATGCATTTTTACTTTCGCAAATGGGCCTGTTACTTTCGTAAATCAGCCATTTTGTTTTCTGTTGGTGATCAGAAAATGATTGGCATTTAAATTTGGGACCCTCTAGCAACCTAATTTTTTGTATTCACTTAGTGTCCCTGAGGATGCTTGCCATGTCTTTATTTTGTGTAGAAACACCCCAGAAATATGTTTTCACATTTCTGAAAAGTACTTTCAAAATTACTTCGTGCTCACGAAAGTGTCACAAATTTTGCAAAGCTTTGAAATTCCGTACAGTAATTTTCTAGTCTGTGGGAAAATGACAGCAATTCTTTGGCACTGCACTGCAAAATAACCGTTGGGAGTTTTGGGCTGAAATTTGGAAGGAACGCAGCCGACATCTCACAGATGTGCCTTTCAGTGTTGTATTGAAAAAATATTACATGGCAGCAAAGTTATGGCACTCCAAAGTTGACAGTTTTTCCCATAGGATAACATTACGGCGCCCGAAGCATTACAGGAATCATTTGGCACCCTGCTGCAAAATAACGGTTTGGTCTTTTTTCCTAAAATTTGGAGGGAAGACAGCCAACAGTACACAGATGTGCCTTTCAGTGGTTTGGTGAAAAAATATCACATGGCAGCAAAGTTACGGCACTCCAAAATAGACGTTTTTTCCCATAGGATAACATTACGGCGCCCAACACTTAACAGAAATCATTTGGAGCCCTGCTGCAAAATAACGGTTTGGTCTTTTTTCCTGAAATTTGGAAGGAAGACAGCCAACAGCCCACAGATGTGCCTTTCAGTAGTTTGGTGAAAAACATTACAGGGAGGCAAAGTTATGGTGCTCAACTTTTCTTTTTTCCCATAGGATAACATTACGTGCTCACAGGCTTTCAGGGCCCGTATCTCTGAAACGCAAGTAGATAATGGACTTTTCGTCGAAAATTTCTTAGCCCCTTGGGGCTAGATTTAAATTAGCCAGGACAGTTCTAAATAATATGTCTTTTAAATTTTTTCACGTAGTACGGTTCCTGAGATATAATGTATTTAGTATTCCAAGACCTCATTTTCATCCGATACTCATTATTTTGCATACATTATTTGTACTCACTGTCTTTCTCAATGCAAGTTTTGGGGAAACCAGCCTGTGTGCTTACATTACTGTTACTGTTGCCCTTCCGCTGGATCCATACCCGCTTCACTTACCATTGACGCCTGCGCCACCATGCGTATCCTTTATGCTTTCATTTGCGCTTGCTTTCTGTTATTTTTTGCCATTTCTGTCTACAGTACTGTTTATCTTACTGTTTCACTTTACATCACCATGCCCATTGACATTTCTGTTTGCAGGCACCATGTTACTATGTGACAACACATCACGTGGCAGACCATTCCCGGCTTCACGCCACCATGTGCAGCATTCTTTCTGTTCTCATTCGTGCTTGTGTTACCATGTGCGCCACTGTTAGCATTTCTGTTTATGCTGCTGTCCCTGTTAGTATGCCACAACATGTGAGTGAGCGCTGGGCCCAAAGGGCCCCCAGCTCCCGCTAACGCAGATGCTGGGCCCTTTGGGCCCTGCTGTCCCCGCCTGCACATTACATTCACTATTTCTCGCTATCATTCTCAAAAAGAAAGGAATTAGAGGTAAACTCTTGATGTATTGTTGTTCATTAGCGATAGTGAATTGGGTTGAAAACTCTTTGATTTTCACATTTTCAACTGGGTATTGAGTAGCGATTGGGATCGTGGGGTCCCAACTCTCACCCCATTCTCCTATACTTCTGCTGCTTTTACATGTCATGGGGTGAGAGTTAGGCTGATTTATCCCAATGCGCACCCCAATGCCGGGTTGGGGGTGGGGGTCCAAGGGGTTTTCAACCCTAACAGCGTAATTTCTCACTTTTGTCGCTGTGGAACAACCCTAACTAATGCATTAAACGGAGTTTTTTGCCTCTATATATATATATATATATATATATATATATATATATATATATGTATATATATGTAAATGAGTTCTGTATTTATTTGTTGCCTTAATGATATATTGTCACTGTTGTATGTAACTCTATTTTGACCGGTCTTAACCAGGTCCATCTTGTAAATGGGCTTTGCTCAATGATGTTCACCTGGATAAATAAAGATTCTGATTGATTGATTGATATATGTAATGTAATGTAATGTAAAATGTATTTCTATAAGGCGCCCTTCCCAAGCTCAGGGCACCTTTACAAAATTCCATAAGCAGCATTAAAACCACAATAATAAATAACATTCTATCCATAACAAACTTAACATTCTTTAAATCACTGAAAATGCCTGGTTAAAAAGAAAGGTCTTTAGGGCTTTTTTAAAACCCTTCACAGTCAGGCTATTTCATATCTGGCAAGGTAGAGAATTCCACAGGGTAGGAGCCATAAAGGCAAACATTCTTCCACCTGATGTTTTTAAGGTTACCCTAGGAATCTCTAGCAATCCCTCGCCAGAGGATCAGAGGGAGCGGGAGGGACAGTAAGAAGTCAGGAGTTCTTCCAGGTAGTGGAGTCCCAAACCGTGTAGGGCTTTATAGGTCATCAACATGACCTTGAAAGTGACCCGCCACTGCACAGGCAGCCAGTGCAACTCGCAGTGCACAGGTGTTATATGGTTGGACCTTGGGCTTCCAGTCAACAACCTAGCCACTGCATTTTGCACCAGCTGCAAGTGGCGAATATCCACTCCCGGCAGCCCTAGATAAAGGGCATTGTAGTAATCAAGATGACTGGCAACAAAGGCATGGACCAGGGTAGGAAGATCCTCTGATGGAACCAGGTGTTTCACCAGTGCTATATTCCTTAGATGGAAAAAGGATGATTTGAGCATGGCCGACACCTGCGTCCTCAGGGTCAGGCCCTCATCAAATATAACACCAAGGTTATGTACCTGGCCAGATGCCATAAGTGGTGTCTCCCCCAGAAATAAACCTGAGGGTCTTCCTGCCCATGAACTTGACATCCTTACCCCCAGTTCCACCATCAATGCCTCCATTTTTCCCAGGTTCAACTTCAGCCAATTGGTACTCATCCAGTTCTCTATCTCCAGGAGGCAGTTATTAAATAATGTACTTGACTCAGACTCCTGTTCTGGCACAAAAGACATATAGAGTTGTGAATCATTGGCATAGCAATGAAACTTCAACCCATATTGTCTTATAATGTTCCCCAATGGAAGCATGTACACCGCAAATAACATGGGGGACAGCACCAAACCCTGTGGCACCCCACAGAATAGGCACTGAGAGGCCGAAAAATAAATCCCGACACTACTCTCTGAGTCCTACCCTGCAGGAAAGATTTAAACCAAGTGTGGACCACCCCCCCTTAGTCCACAGAAAAACCACAGGCATTAGAGTAGCATAATCTACGGTGTCAAACACTGCTAAGAGATCAAGGAGAACCAAGATAGAATGAGTTCTCTGATCTCTCGCCAGCAGGAGATCATTTAGTACCTGAACAAGAGCCGTCTCAGTATTATGCCATTTCCTGAAGCCAGACTGGAGAGGATCATAGATACTGTGGATGGTTAAATGGTCTTCCAGCTGCAAGGCAACCACCTTCTCGATAATCTTCCCCAAAACAGGAAGATTAGAAACCAGTCTGTAGTTTTCTGGGCTGCTGGGATCAAGAGAGAGCTTTTTCAAAAGGGGGCGTACTATTGCCTCCTTCAAGGGATTAGGAAAGATCCCTTTCTGTAATGGTACCACGACTATCCCAATAAGGATCGGGCTAATGACTTCTACACACCCCACAAGTAGGTGGGTAGGGCCCGGATCCAAACTACAGCAGGTTGGACACAAAGTCTGGATGATCCTCACTATATCCATGACTGCTGGTTGACTGAAGGTGAACCAGGTTCATTTGGAATTTGTTTCCTTCAGTTGATCACCACAAGACCCAATGGGGAGGCGCTGGCTGATCTCCTCCCTGATAGTGGACACCTTATCAGTGAAGAACATAGTGAGTTCCTCACACTGTAACTGTGACAACGCTCGACCAGCTTGAAGACAGACTGGATTGCACAGTCTGTCCACAGTCAGGAAGAGCTGAGCCAGTCTATTCCTCACTGTAACAATTTCCATGGACAGGAACTCTGCCTTCCTATGGGAAATTGCTAACTGATAGATGTTATTATGATCTAGCAGTCTAAGTCTGTCCACCTCCAGATGTGTTTTCCACCAGCGTCTCTCCAATCTTTGGCCCTGTCTCTTCAACCCCTGGATCTCCACAGTAAACCACGGGGCCCCCAGATGCAGAGTACCGGGATGAACTCGGACTGGAGCAATGGCATCTAGGATCCTTACAACTGCCCTATTATAGGCTAGCACCAAGGACCCTGGGTCAGTGCTATCCATTAGAAATCCTAAGAAGTCTAGCTCTGTCATTAGGCCTTCTGAGGTAACTCCTCCCAAAGGATGGAACTATACTATCTCCTTAGGGGCAGGCCTCTTTTGGGGGGCTGTGAAACTGAATCTCAGGGCATGATGGTCAGACCAACTGATGGGCTCCACCTCCACACCAGACACTTCCATCCCCAGATGGAATATCAAATCCAATGAGTGTCCCCCCCGATGGGTTGCAGAGGTAATAACCTGTGTCAGGCCCAAAGAATCCATCAATTGGAGGAGGTTTTGTCCAAAAGGTGTGAGTTCATCTTCAACCCAGGCATTGAAATCCCACAGAATTAACCATTGGAGGGATTCCAATGCCCTCTTGGTGATGAAATCTGCAATCTCCCTCAGGAAATCCCTCCCATCACCTGGTGGACAATAGATGAGAAGTATCCTGAAGCCTGCACCTGCACCCACAATACACTCAAAGGAGTTGGTACATCCAACTGGCATCTCCCTGAGATCCAGTTCCTGTCTAAAACAAACAGCAACTCCCCCGCCCCTATGGTCCACGCTCGGGCAGTGAATCACCGAGAACCCGGCTGGAACTGTGGACTCCAAAATGGGGCCCACATTTCATCAAGCCAGATCTTGGTGATGCAAGCCAGGTCGACAGATATAACAAGATCTGCTACCAAAGCAGTCTTGTTTCTGATAAACCTAGCATTGCTTAACATCGCCTGAAAGGGACGAGACTGCAAGGGTGACTCCACTTCCTGCCTGATCAAGTCAGTGCCCTTGGGTATGGGTACAAGGCATGATGGACCTCGCTCCTGTATCCATTTCACTCCAGGGCGCCTCCTGGTTCTAACTGTCCCTATCCACCCACTCTTTTCCCATCCCCCCACAAGAATTCCATGATCTCCTACTCCCTCCACTCCTTTGTCTCACAATGCTGAATATTCAGCATTTCCTATAAACTTCCAAAGGAAGTGCGGGACATTCAAATGGTCAGAGATCCTTCAGTCTTGAGGGGGAGTACCTCCTGACTGTGTTCTTACCAACCCAGCACATTCAAACTCTGACAAAATTACTAAATTATAAAAAAAACCACTAAATCAATACTTTTATATAATCTTAATATACTCTTTTAATAAAACCCACCCCACTCTCTACTTTTAATCGAAACATACAATAAACAACTATTTAAAAAATAAAACCAAACCAGTCTGATGGCAGCTGTACCATTCTGTCTCACGAAGTGTGGGAAAAGACGGAAGGTTTACTAATCCCACCCACTGTCTCTCACACAGAAGGAGAGAATAACACAAATTACCACATTAGTACCTACTTAAACTAACATAAAATAACAAATAAAACAAACTATAAAATAAAAATATTCACTCAATAAAAAAAAAAGTTACTTTAACAGTCCTGGTCAATCCAAATTTCTGCTCAGCTTCTTCACTTCTTTTATCCAAAAAAAGCAAGATAATAAGCATAAAGCTCACATCTCAAGGAGCCATGCATGAAATCCAATTCCTCCTATGGGCTTTCACTTCCACAGCGAACCAAAATCAGACATGAATCCCAGCATTTAAATCTTAAATTAGATCTTTAACCAGATTTTATTTCCTAGTTCAAAATCAGTTCAAATTATTTCATACGAACCCGCCACTGTCACTTCCTGTTTAATCATGAAGTCGCACAGATTTGAATAGCCGACTTTGTTTATATCTTCTCACAGTCTTCACTCCAGCTGAAGTCAAATTATATACAGTAAAACCTCATTTATCCGAATGTGCTGGGGGACAGTGAAACAGTTTGAATAAATGGGGTTTCGGATAACTGAGAGCACTTTACATTGAAGTCTATGAAGCTGGGAGGCACACCACAGTTTTGGATAATTGAGAGTTTTGGTTAACTGAAGTTTGGATAACTGGGGTTGGATAACATAGAAACACAGAAGTTGACAGCAGATAAGGACCACAAGACCCATCCAGTCTGCCTATTTTTTCTACCTTATGAATGTGCCAAAGGCAGGTGCATCCTCCAGTACTACACGCAGTACTCCAGATGGGGCCTAACCAGTGTCTTGTAAAGAGGGATGATTACTTCCCTCTTATGACTTGTGATACCCCTACTAACACACCCCAACATCTCTCTAGCCTTATCTACTGCTTTAGTGATCTGTTTGGATGATTTCAGGTCATCTGTGATGATGATGCCCAAATCTCTTTCTTCCCTTGTGATTGCCAGCAACTCCCCTCCCAATCTATAGGTGGCTTCATGGTTTCTATTCCCTATATGCATGATCTTGCACTTCTTTGTGTTAAACCCCAGTTGCCACTCTTCTGACCATTTTGCCAGTTTATCCAGAGCTCTTCTTATTTTGCCCACCCCATCTAGAACATTTACTCTGTTGCAGATCTTGGTGTCATCTGCAAACAGACAAACCTTACCCTCCAGTCCATCTACAATGTCACTGACAAAGATATTGAAGAGGACTGGCCCCAGGAATGATCCCTGAGGTACCCCACTTGTGACTTGCATCTCTTCTGACTGTATACCATTAACTACCACTCTCTGTTTTCTACTTGTCATCCAGTTTGCCACCCAGTTGACCAACTGCTGACCCACCCTGAGCCTACCCAGCTTATTAATCAATCTTCTATGTGAAACAGTATCGAAAGCTTTGCTGAAATCAAGGTAGGCGACATCCACTGCTCCCCCTCCCTTGGTCCACCACTCTGGTTCTCAGTCAGAGAAATCTATAAACTCTGGGAGACACATGGGTGTGTTTTGCAATGCTAAATGAGTTAGTTTTAGGTAGGAGTGAGAAACATAATTTTGTGAGGCTGTATTGTTTAGAAGTCTGGCTGCAGTGAAGCTGAGAGCATCACAGTCATTGTAATGAGCTGAGAGGCAGAGTGTCAGAACAGCTGATATTGTTTTCAGTGGTAATTAAGTTAGCTGCAGGCAGAGTGTTCTGTGAAATTGTGCTCTTTAGGATTCTGGCTGCAGTCGAGCTGATAGTATCACAGTAATTGTAATGGGTGAGACTCAGAGTTTGAGGAACAAGTGAGAGTGTGTTTCAGTGGTAGTTGAGTTAACTGCAGGCAGTAGTTTAGACTGTTCTGTGAAGCTGTGCTGTTTAGAATGGGGGGATAGGTGTGTTTTGTAATGCTCACTGAGTTAGCTGTAGGCAGCAGTGAGACCTCTGAAGTAGTTCTGCATTTGTGTCTATGGTAACAGCACAGGTGTTTCCTGCATGCTGAGGTGAAAGCTGCCTAGAGTGATGACCTTTTGTGACCTGTGTGTGTAAATGGCTGATATCATCACAGTAAAGCAGAGGATAAAAATATCACACTGAAGTGGATGATACACTGTTTTATCTCACTCATTTACCACTCACCCCTGTTGTTTATATAGGGGATGCATGATGGGCATGAGTGTGATATGGCAAATATTGTCACTCCTGCAGAGTGAGATATCCAGAGCTCACGATGCAGGAGTGACAATATTTGCCATAGCACACAATCTGACCATCATGTATTCAATATATACAATAGGGCCAAGAGTTTTAGAAGTTTTGTTTTGCTGTTTTGTGTTCTATTCCTGTTTATGTGTTTGCTCATTCTGTGTGTGAGCTTTTCTGAATGGGCTGGCAGTGTTATAAACTCTGGGAGACACATGAGTGTGTTTTGCAATGCTAAATGAGTTAGTTTTAGGTTGGAGTAAGAAACATAATTTTGTGAGGCTGTATTGTTTGGAAGTCTGTCTGCAGTGAAGCTGAGAGCATCACAGTAATTGAAATGAGCTGAGAGGCAGAGTGTCTGAACAGCTGATACTGTTTTCAGTGGTAATTAAGTTAGCTACAGGCAGAGTGCAGAGTGTTCTGTGAAATGGTGCTCTTTAGGATTCTGACTGTAGTCAAGCAGAAAGCATCACAGTAATTGTAATGGGTGAGAATCAGAGTTTGAGGAACAAGAGAGTGTGTATTTCAGTGGTAGTTGAGTTAGCTGCAGGCATTAGTTTAGACCAATAGTTCTCAGACTTTGTCACAGTGAGCCTCCCCAAATCCATGGACAAGAGTTTGAGCCTCCCTCCAAAACTGAAATAATCATGGGCCTCCCCAAAGGAAAATAACACACTGTACTTTGCACAGTACACCATGAATAAATTGAAACGCCTTTGAGTATTTGGCTCACATTCAGTTCTTTGTCTTATATTGACTTGGAACTTTTGAAAAAGAGCTCCTGTGCTCAAAGGTGTTATTTGAATAACAAATATATAAAATAAATAAATATTATTATTCAACTTATTGTAACCCCCCCCCCCACAGGCCAGCCTACTTGCTCCGCTATTTTCATTATTGAACCATTGTTACCCCTTGTTGCAGTACCTTCATGGGTAAGACTACTTTCTCTGTTTCCTCTCTATATAAAATAATCTTCCTACATACTTTGCCTCTCCTCCTTCTTTCCTGCTCCTAAGCAACTTCTCAGGGATTACTTTTCTCCTTCCTGCTATTGCGCTTAGCACTTCTATGCTCAACCCTTGTATTTGGGCTGTTCTGCCATCAGTTTATAAATTGATCAATTAACACCAATCATTATGAACTTATAGTTCATATTTATTTGAACTTTTGCTTGCTGTATATTTATTGACTGATTTGAAGTTATCTTTTGAAATGTATTCACCCCCTACCCTTCCCCGGGTACACCTGAAATGAACCTTGGCTCGTTCACCTTCCCTTGTCACCTATTAGTAAATAAATACATAAAATTCACCTACTGTTATTATCCTCTTTCAGTTTGCTTCATCTCTTCACACATAATATATAAAACCAAAAATTTAAATACAGTACTTTCTCAGACTTGCTTGAGCCTTCCCTGGAAAAAATTGTGGCCTCCCCAAGGAGGCTGGCCTCACCATTTGAGAACCCCTGGTTTAGACTGTTCTGTGAAGCTGTGCTGTTTAGAATGGGGGGTAGGTGTGTTTTGTAATGCTCACTGAGTTAGCTGTAGGCAGCAGTGAGACCTCTGAAGTAGTTTTGCATTTGTGTCTATGGTAACAGCACAGGTGTTTCTTGCATGCTGAGGGAAAGCTTCCTAGAGGGATGACCTTTTGTGACCTGTGTATGTGAATGGCTGATATCATCACAGTAGAGCAGAGGATAAAAATATCACACTGCAGTGGATGATACACTGTTTTATCTCACTCATTTACCACTCACCCCTATTTTGTGTGTGTGTGTGTGTGTGTGTGTGTGTGTGTGTGTGTGTGTGTATATATATATATAAAATGGGTAAGACAATACAAATGCAATGTTCTGATTGTATAAAACATATCACATGACTGTGTGTCTATCAGAGCGTGACCGCACACCTGCACTTTTACCCTCCACCAAAACAATTTTGCCATTTTATAAGTTAGATAACCCACTCTATGGTGTGCAGTTGTGCTCCGATATATGCACACCTTGGGTGGTTGATGCATGAGGCCTGCAGCCTCCTGCGTAACAATGCACACCAAGGCGTGCATATATCAGAGCGCGACCGCATGCCTTACAGTGGGTTATCTATTACAGATACATATATATAGATATAGAAACATAGAAACATAGAAGTTGATGGCAGATAAGGACCGCAAGGCCCATCCAGTCTGCCCATTTCTCTTACTACCTTATAAATGTGCCATCAGCCTTTGCTCTGTCAATGGCCCATCTATTCATACTCATCTATATTGCTCCCTTATGCCTATCCCATGTCTGTCTGAAGCCCTGCACTGTATTTTTATCCACCACTTCCTGAGGTAGGCCGTTCCATGCATCCACCACCCTTTCTGTGAAAAAGAACTTTCTCGCATTGCCCCTTAATCAGCCTCCCTCTAATCTCATGCTGTGTCCCCTTGTCCTGCTATTTTTCTTATATTGAAACATGTTAAACTCTTTCACTTTGTCAATGCCCTTAAGGTGTTTGAATGTTTCGATCATATCACCTCTCTCTCCCTCCTTTGCTCTAGGGTATACATATTGAGCTCTGTTGATCTGTCCTCATATGTTTTCTGATGCATTCTCTGCACCATTTTGGTTGCCGTTCTCTGGACTGCCTCAATTTGGTTAATATCCTTTTAAAGGTGTGGCCTCCAGTACTGCATGCAGTACTCCAGATGGGGCCTAACAAGTGTCTTGTAAAGAGGGATTATTACCTCCCTCTTCCGACTTGTGATACCCCTACTAATACACCCTAACATCCCCCTAGCCTTACCTACTGCTTTAGTGGTCTGCTTGGATGATTTCAGGTCATCGGTGATGATGATGATGCCCAAGTCTCTTTCTTCCCTTGTGGCTGCCAGCAACTCCCCTCTCAGCCTGTAGGTGGTTTCAGGGTTTCTGTTCCCTGTGTATGTTTTCTTGCACTTCTTTGCATTAAACCCCAGTTGCCACTCTTCCGACCATTTTGCTAGTTTATCCAGATCTTTTCTCATTCTGCCACCCCATCTGGATCATCTACTCTGTTGCAGATCATGGTGTCATCTGCAAACGGACAAACCTTACCCTCCAGTCCATCTGCAGTGTCACTGATGAATATATTGAAGAGGACTGGCCCCAGGACTGATCCCTGAGGTACCTCACTTGTGACTTACATCTCCTCTGACTGTATACCATTTACTACCACTCTCTGTTTTCTGCCTGTCATCCAGTATGCCACCCAGTTGACCAACTGCTGACCCACCCTGAGCCTACCCAGCTTATTAATCAATCTTCTATGTGGAACAGTATCGAAAGCTTTGGTGAAATCAAGGTAGGCGACATCCACTGCTCCCCCCTTGGTCCACCACTCTGGTTACCCAGTCAAAGAAATCTATGAGATTAGTTTGACAGGACCTTCCTTTTGTAAACCCATGCTGTCTTGGATCCTTTGCTCCTATGGATTCCAGGTGTTGCACTATCCTTTCCTTAAGGAGTGCCTCCTTAATCTTGACCGCTACTGAGGTAAGACTGACTGGTCTATAGTTCCCTGCCTCCTCCCTGCTACCACTCTTGTGAAGCGAGATCACATTAGCCCTTCTCCAGTCTTCTGGGACATCTCCTGTGCTCAGAGACTCACTAAACAGTTCTGATAATGGCTCTGCTAGTTCCACCCTTAGCTACTTTAGTACCCTGGGATGTATGCCATCAGATACCATTGCCTTGTCCACCCTGAGCTTATCAAGCTCTTATAGGACCCTTTCTTTTATGAAGGGACTAGTGCTCACCTCTCTTCCCCCTGTGTCCATAGTGCTGAGCTGTGGGCCCTGCCCTACCTTCTCTTCAGTAAATACTGAGCAGAAGTATCTATTCAGAATACATGCTTTTACATAATCCTCCTCCTCACACGCCCCCTTTTCTCCTTCGATCTTAGCGATTCCCCCTCTGGATGTTCTCCTTTTACTAATGTATCTATAGAAAGTCTTGTCACCTTCTTTTACTGTTTGTGATAGTGTGTCCTCGGTTTGGGCCTTTGTCTGCCTTACTGCCTTCCCTACTTCCCTTAAGGAAGTTTGGTATGCCTCCCTATGTTCATCCCACTGTGTTCCCTTATGTTTCCTAAAGGCTAGCCTTTTGGCTCTGACCTTTTCTGCTACTGTTTCTGAGAACCAAATTGGTTTCCTTCTTCTTTTGCGCTTCCTTTTCTCTCTAACACAGTGGGATGTTGATTCAAGTATTGCATCCTTAATGCTTGCCCACTTTGCCTGTACCCCCTCACCTGTGTTTATTTTTTCCAGGACTAGCTTAAATCTGTTGGCCATCTTATCAAAGTCAACTCCTCTGAAGTCCCATATTTTTGCCTTGGAATGGGATGGTTTAGTTCTAGTGGTCAAATTGAACCATACCATGTGATGGTCACTGGCCCCCAGGTGACCTTCTACCTGGAGATCTGTGATCCTTTCCCTGTTAGTTAGTACTAGATCTAGGATAGCCCTGTCTCTTGGAGGTTGTTGTACCAGTTGTTTGAAGCCCTCCCCCTGCAGGGAATCCACCATGTGTCTAGTTCTGGCAGATGTTCCTGCTGGTATTGACCAATGTGTATCTGGCATGTTGAAGTCTCCCATTATCAGAACCTCCCCTTTAGCTGTCATGTTTTGTATATCTTCTAACAGTAATGTGTCTGTGTCCTCCCCCTGGTCTGGAGGCCTGTAGATAACTCCAGTTCTTATGGCTGTCCCATTTCCTGTTTCCAGGGTGACCCACAGGTCTTCTGGCTCCATATGTGTAGTCTGAATTTCTCTAGCTTTGATATTTTCATTGACATACGGGCCACTCCACTCCCCCCTTTTGCACCTCGGTCTCTTCCGGAACATTTACATAGCCAGGTACTGAAGTCTCCCAAGTGTGGTTACTGGTAAACCACGTCCCCAGTCTGCTAAGATAGTTAAATTATTGTTTCTGACACTGGGATGCCCCCCCCCCGGTGTTGGATGGCTCCCCAACCCAGTTCTATTTTTGACCCCATCGGGGTGCCCAATCCTCGTATCAGCATTTAATGAAGCCCCCCACCCCAATCACTGTGGAACATTGGGCAGCCCATTCCCAGTGCTAAAAAAAACAACAAATTATAACCTGTAAAAAAATGAAACTGTCCCCAATGTTTTTTTTTTACTGAAAAGAGGAAAACGATCCCTCGTCGTCTCCCCAGTCCCCCTTCCCCCATCCCCACACTCCCTCTGCGCACCCACCTCCCTTCACCCCCCTTTCCCCATACTTACCTTTGAAGGTCATCATGTGTCGTTGTCTCTGGACTGGGACATATCTGCACTCTTGAAAGTCGAATCGTGAACTGAGGAATCAAGGTAAGCACTGTATAATGGCTGTCAATGGGGGTTTCAGCTTATGTTGCTATCTCAGCCATGTTTGGGAACTTTGACCTCAAATTTTCAACATGGGTTCTTGGGACCCCACCTCATGAACACTGTCATTTCATACTCAGTCCCAAAAGGTGATTTCTCGGTCACTGCACGGAATCACGTTTTGGGACTGAGTAATGAAATAACTGTGCTAGTGTTTGAGGGGAGGTCCCAAAAAGCCCATGTTGAAAATTTGGTGCAAAAAATTCCCAAAATTACTGCATTACAAGCATGCATTGCACAGTTTCTATGCACGCTAATAACTTCACCAATTTTTAATATTTTCACTCCAGATTTTTAACATTGCCATTTTTTTCCCACCTCCTCATGAACAGTACAACTGACATTTTTTTACATCCTGCCTAAATCACCTGTGGTGCAGAATGTTGCAGTCACTATGAAAAATCAACTTTCAGGATGGATTAATTAAATCATAGTGCCACTGTTCATGCAGTGGGGTTCCAAAAAGACCATGTTAAAAATTTGGTGCAAAGATACCCAAAAATGCTCAAGTTATGCGTGGTCATTGAAATTTCGCTATGCACACGTAACTTTGGCAAATTTTAATATTTTCATTCCAAATACAGTATTCAGCATTGCCAGTTTTTCACATCATTTCATGAACAGTACAGCTGTCATTTCTCACATCCTGCCCAAAATATGTTTATGCAGCTGTGGCGTGGAATGGCGCAGTTGCTGCACAAAATCACCTTTCGGGATTGAGTAACAAAATGACAGCATCAGTGTTCATGAGGTGGGGTCCCAAAAAGGCCATGTTGAAAAATTAGTGCAAACATACCTCCAAATGCCTGAGTAACATGCTGCTGTTGGAATTTCTCTACGCACACGTGTAACTTTGGGAATTTATCATATCATCACTCCAAGTTTTCAACATGGCCATTTTTTCACACTACTTCATGAATAGTTCAGCTGTCATTTTTCAAAGTCTGTGAAAAATGTTTTTAGCCATCTGTGGAGCAGAATGGTGTTACAGTTACGCAGAATTGCATTTTGACTGGGATTTGAAACTTTTCTGTACTGGGTACATGTGGTGAGGTGATAAGAGGGTTATGTTGTGCATTTGGAGTGAAAAATATTTAAGATGGCACAATTATGACTATTTGTTGCAATTTTGCTATGCCCGCTCATAACTTAATCTGTGGAAGTGCAGGGGTTGGATACCCCTGTGTTTCCATAAGCAATTTACATATGTTCATCTGTGGAGGGATGGAAGCATAGGGTCCAAAAGACCCTGCGCTCTGACAGTAAAATAAAGACACTATTATACTGTCTCAAAAAGTAAGGAAATACATTGCATAAAATTTTGTTAATGCATCAGTTAGGGTTAAAGCAACAAAAGTAGGGAAATTAGATGTTAGGGTTGAGCTCCTAACACCTCCCCTCCCACTCAACCCCACAAGCCATCCCACACCCACCTATCACAGACCAACATGTGTTGGGGTGTGCCTTGGGGTTGTCGGCCCTAACTCTCACCCCATTGTCCTTTACAGTACCATGTCAACTTTCTTACTCATGGAATGGGATGAGAGTTAGGCCCAACAACCCCAAGGCACACCCCAGTGCATGTTGGTCTCTGGAGGGTGGGTGTGAGGGTTGGTGGGTTTGGGGGTGTAGAGACTCAACCCCTAACATCTCATTTCCTACTTTTGTCACTTTAACCCTAACTGATGCATTAATGAAGTCATTTACTATTTATATATATATATATATATATATATATATATGAAATACTGGTGCGGCAGGGACAGTATTATTAGGGATGAGTAAGCACTTTAATGTTAAACCTCAAATTTTGTACCTTAATAACTTTGTCACTGTGTGATGGATTTGCCTGAAATTTTGCATGCTTGGTCTGGTATCATAGATCTCTAGATCTGGCAAGTTGTGTGTGTGGTCAGATGTATGGCTGCGGAGCTGCAAAATACCAAAAAATGCAAAGAAACTGACTTTTTGCGCATTTCTTTGCTCGGACCCACAGCCTGCACTTTTTTTCTGTTTGGTCTGAAAACTTCAGGGAAGATGCAGTCTGGGTCACTGATGTGCTTTTTGAAGATTTGGTGTAAAAATATTAAACTGTTCAAAAGTTATTAAAAAAACAAACTTCCCCTTATAGTCAATGGGAAAAAAATATATGTGTCTCACGAAAGCTGCCGCCAGTGCATTTTCCTTTCGCAAATGGCCCTTTTACTTCCATGCTGCCACCATCTTGTGTTTAGTTAGAAAGAGAGAAAAATGCCTGAAGTTTAAATTTGGTACCCCCTTGGTAAACACTGACTGTTGGGTTTACCTAGTTGGGTCCTGAGGATGTCAGCTCTATCTTTTGTGGGGGGGGGTAAACCTCCCAGAAATGGCATTTTTAAAATCAGCGCCCCAGTACTTTGATAAATCATGGAAAAAACTGTCACCACACTTTTGCAAATTCGAAAGTTTCATGCTGTTTTTTGTGCAACTTTCACATTTTGCAAAAGAACTTTGTCCAAAAACTACAAATCTTTGCCATCCTCCTGCAACAAAACAGTTGGATCCTTTGGGCTGAAATTGGCAGGGTTGCAAGCCCTGGTACCACAGATGTGACTTTTGGTGGTTTGGTGCCACAACATTCAACTGTCCCAAAGTTACAGCATTCCAAAGTTGAGAAATTTCCCATAGGCTATTATTGCAGTGCCCATGATGCTTTTCAAAAATGAAGTGAGATATGGAGTTTTTGTTACCAGCAGATCAGTTCAAAGGTGAACTGATCTGTAGAAACAAGCTTGGAAATCACAGATTACACCAGCAGTGGAATTTTCTTCCTACTTGCTAAGGTTACAGAGATATTGGCAAATTAGTTCCAAGGGTACCTTTGCAGTGCATTGCGGTGCCCGTATCTTATAAATGATGTGAGATACAGATTTGGTTGACTTATCTCACGTGGAAATCTCACTGTCATGATTACAATGACACTTGAATTTTTTTCATAGCTGCTATGGTTAGAGATGCAGCGAAATTAAATTCTTCCGGCGAAGTGAACATGAAGTGGCCACTTCACGTTGTCCCAGCACTACGCAGAGTTACCATTGTAAAGTGCTCACTTTGCTTTGTTATTATGACTTTGCATTGTCATTTCACCTGAATACAAAGTAAGGCAAAATGACAACAATATAGGCAGCCTCCCCACACATCACATGGCTTACAGTACTGTAAGTTACATGGTTTAGCCAGGCAGGAAGGAAGTGAGTCATAGAAGCAGATACTATCATGTTCTTCTTTGCAGAAGTAGAGAGAGGAACCAGTTTGTGGAGAGGAGAGTTCTTGGCTGCTTGTTCTGAAAGTTGATCAGATTCAAAATCCAAAAGCTTTTTTAAAAGCTAATTGTTTAGTTTTTTTTTTGTACTGTTTTGTCAGTTCATTTTTTCCTTTTAGTGACTGATTTCTTTGTTTTATAAGTTTTGATGTGTGTGTGTGTGTGTGTGTGTGTGTGTGTGTGTGTGTGTCTGTGTCTGTGTGTGTGCCTGTGTGTGTGCCTGTGTTGTGTGAGTGTGTGTGAAGTTGGGACTCAGAGAGGTAAGGAGTGTTTTTTTTGTAATGGAGGATCAGGGGCAGTATGTGGCCCATGGCAGTAGGGGAGCAGTGTGCACATATGGGGGGCATAGTTGGGTGGTGTTAGACTGGTCCAGAGTGTTTGTTCATCCCCCCAGAAGCAGCAGCTGCAGCACCACCAGTGCCATATTCAGCAAGTCTGCCGCCACCACCACCATCAGTGGCAGCTGCAGAAGTTCCAGCAGCACCACCTCCACAGCAGCAGGTGGAGCCCCAGGTCCATGAACATGCTGCCAGCAGTGCATTTTCCCATCCTGTGCCTGTCCCCCCCCGCAGCTCCCCAGTTTGGCAGTTTTTTAACTGTGTCAGGGAGACAGAAGCCTTGTGGTGTGTCTGCTTTGTTGGGTACAGGTGCGCTGTGGCCTCCAGTGGACACATCTGGGGACCGGGGGCCAGCAAACCCATATGTTAAACCACCATAAGGTAGAGTGGCAGGCTGCCACAGAACGGGCCAAGCCTCCACCTGCTGGCTGTTCTGTGGCAGCCTTACTTTTGTATTGAAGAACATGGTGTATTGCCGCACCTTTACACATAATGGAGCCCCCATAACATCCGCCATACTTCCGGGTCGTGGACTTTTCTCTATTAAAATAAAGTATGTTGTGGAGCAAGAAAAATGCTGCAATATACTTTAAAGTCTTAACTGGAGGGTAAGCCTTGCAGGGACTGGAGCTCCTGTTACTGACTGCTTCCCTTTAAATATATACATACCTACATTCTCCTTATTGCCCTGTTATTATAATCCAGTGCCTCAGTAATGTTTACTTTCTGTTGTGGAATGGTTGTGGAAATGCAGGACTGAGCAGAGCAAGTATAATGTGTTAAATTGCATGTGTGCAGTCAGTGTTGTTTTGTGTGTGTGTGTGTGTGTGTGTGTGACATCAGACATTGTCTAGCTTCTTGCAAACATATATATGCTGACTTGTTGCAGTGTTTATAATATAAAGAATAGAGATAAGAATATATAATGTATATTTTATTGTCACCAACATCATCATCGGCGGACCAAGTGATATGGTATTTTTTCAGAGGTGTCTGGCTAGAGTGCACCTTAGTCATATACTGCACACATGACATTTATGAAAGCATGTGTTTTTTGTGCTATTGCCTCCACAAAGTCATGTGTGCACTGTGAGTGACTGAGGTGCTCAGTGACCTGAGACCTCTGAAAAAATATCACATCACTTACTCTGCCGGTGCTGATGGTACAAATAAAATACATGTAATGTATTATTTATTATCTTTATTCTTTACATATTGCAACAAATCACACCATGTATATGTTTGCACGAAACTGGAAAATGTCTGCACACACAGGAAACAACACTGATGGCACACGTGCAATTTAGCACAGCATACTTGTGCTGCTCAGTCCTGCTTTTTGACATACACTTCATGAGTCCCGACACAAAATAAACATTACTGAGGCTCCAGAAATATTTCTTTTTTGAAATAGACATTAAAGCAGCAGTACAACAATCTGGTGAAAATTTTGACCTATACTTTTTCATACTATTTTACATTGCCACTTTACTTACCTACTGACTTGTATGATACAATTCTTTCCAGTATTTGAGTCTGCTTTAGTACTTTTTTTTTGTGTCTGAAATAATAAAAGGAGCACTCCTTTTAATATGGTGTGGACCAGGTCTTCATCAGTATTTTCTGCTGTTTTTGTCCATCAGTTGTTTATATATCACTCATGTTGTGAGTAAAATTAACAATTATGCAGCAGACAGTATTTTCTGACCTCACAGAGCAATATTTGTTCAAAAACAGCTGCAAATAGTGATGAAAATCTGCTCCAAGCCATATTAAAAGGAGTGCTCCTTTTATTTTTTCATACATGAGAAAAAGTACTAAAGCAGACACAAACTGTGAAAAGAAGGGTATCATACAAGTCAGGAGGTAACTAATGGCTGGCAATATAAAATAGCATAAAAAAGTATAGATCAAAATTTTCACCACATTGTTGCACTGCTGCTTTAATTTATGATTTAATTATGGCATTATGTGCTCATAATCACAACACACAAAATGCAACTGTCTTGTGTCCAGAAAATTCCCAAGTGCTGACGAAGTGAAATGCGAGCATTACACTACATGCAAAGTCCCCCAGAATTTATTGCACAGTCACTCTTGCATGCAGTGGTCACACAGAGTCCCCAGAATTTTTCTGCATCCCCAAAATGCAACTATCTTGTGTCCAGAAAATTCCCAAGTGTTGATGAAGTGAAATGGGAGCATTACACCACATGCAAAGTTCCCCAGAATTTATTGTGCAGTCACTCTTGCACGCAGTGGTCACACAGAGTCCCCAGAATTTTTTGCATCCCCAAAATGCAACTGTCATGTGTCCAGAAAATTCCCAAGTGCGGATGAAGTAAAATGGGAGTGTTACACCACATGCAAAGTCCCCCAAAATTTATTGCGCAGTCACTCATGCATGCAGTGGTCACACAGAGTCCCCAGAATTTCTCTGCATCCCCAAAATGCAACTGTCTTGTGTCCAGAAAATTAGCATACTGTGATAATGATGTCATGTTGCACAGTGTCTTACCAAACTGTGTGAAGAAGGTGAATTCAGTGTTCCATCAGAAATGATGACAGTGAGAGAACTGTTGCTGGTCCAAAGTATGCTGCGATTCCTGCAAATGTGATGCCATCACCTCATCCGGATGGAAGGGTGCCCTTTGTGTGTACACTAATAGTTGCCTTGGTGAGTTGATATTTATATATATGCATTTTCTAGGTGGGGGTTGACATATATATGCATGTACTCATTGTATTGTTTTGTATCACAGGTAATATACTGTTGGTGTGCACATTGCAGTGCTTGAGAAATTTTGGCATTGAAATTGGAAATGGAATGCTCTCAAGCCAATGAAGGTAAGTATTTTTTTTGGGGGGGGCATATTTGCAAGTAGGTCTCATTAATGGTTTATTATTTGGTTATTTCTTCACAGATTTCATCTGCATTCTTCTCCAGTCCAGTAATGATGGTCATGGTCATTGATTAAAATGACTTCTGCTTGTTGCATGTCTGCCCCAGCCTGGGGGGGGGACATGATGTTGAAGAACTTCTTTGGATAAGGCAACGATGACACAACAAAGCATCTGGAAGTTTCCTAAAAAAAAGAAATGAAGGACTTATGACAACTCGATTGCAGCAGTAAGACATTATGTTTAAGCCGTGGCTGTTCCACCATGGATATCTGGATTAACACAGACATCAAGCTGTCCCACTGCAATCATCAGATCACAATTTAAATACCTGGCTGTAGCAGATACACTGTGTCAGTGTCCCTGCATCACAACTCAAGTTACATTTTAAAACCACATCTTGTCAAGTAACATGACCTGAGTCCAACCTTTTCAACACTGTCATGGCTGCATAGCTGTAAAGTTGGAATAAAGTGCATGACATGTTGCAGAAATATTTTTTGTGACGTACATGCCACCTAGTTTATGAATCATCAGTCGAATTTGTTGCACTGCTATGCAAAAAAAGGAACAGATGAAATAAAATTGATATACTTACCCGTATGGATTGGAAATGGATATCCCATAGGTTCCTGTAGACAGTACTGCTACTGTACCATTTATACAAACCTTCAGCGAAGGAAAGTCATTTGTTGTTATTCTGTAAAAAACAAAATAAGTTGACCGAACGCATCTGACCATTGCAGCTCAGAAAAGCAACAGAAAACAAAACACACAGCTAAAGGAAGTTGAATAGCATGAAAAACATTAGTACACATACTCACTTTATAGTTTTAATAGTAAGAAGCCTTGTGCTTCTGGCTGATGGATGTGGTCTCCTGTTCCACTCCCTCTACCATGGTCAAGAGATACAATAGAAAACATTGTCACAATGGTGGTGGTGGGTGGTGCTGGGCTGGCGGTCATAGTTGAGGCACATGATGACATTCCCTCTCACATCTTCCTGCATCTGGTGGTGGTGGCGGCAGTTGCGAACAGTGGTTTTATCTCTTATGGTGGTGGATGGATGGTAGGTCCAAGGGGACACATGGTCACATTACCTATGCTGGCAGTTGCAAACAGCAGTCTTATCTCTTATGGTGGTGGACAGGTGGAAGTCCATGGGAACACATGGTCACATTCCCTATGCTGGCAGTGGTGAACAGGTAACAGTGGTGTTGTGGTGGTGGTAGTCCAGGGGCCAGGATATACTGTGTTCTGTGTTATAAATGTGATGTGACATATGGAATTTAAGTCACTATGAGTGGGACATTGATTTAACTTTATGAAAAAGAAAACATGCATCATACAAGAAATGTGACAGTCTTTTAACCGCTTAAGTTAAAACCTGCCAACATTAACCTCATCATCATTCATCATCATCCTCATAAAGAAAGCTGCCCTCGCAGTCTTCTATGTCTGAATTCTGAGCACTGGGAATTTCTTTCTCCATTGTGTTATCATCTACGTCAGTGGTAGGCTGTTTCATGCTGCCACTGCCACCAGGATGGTCCCTTTCTACAGCATCAGCTAAACCATGACTATGCTGGGGTACGAATACTGAGGTTGCAGTCTGAGCCGGTATGTGCTTCCCATTCATGTTTATGAATGTCAGCAAACTGACATTTTCAGGAGAGAGGTTTGTATGATGATCCTGAGCTATTGCACCTGCCAAGCTGAATACTCTCTCGACACTCACACTGGAGAGTGGGCATGTCAGGTACTTCAGTGCCACAGCGCTCAGCTCTGGCGTTCACTGACCTTTCCACTCCAGCATAAAAGGGGATCATCAGTGATTGACAGATGCCTGTTTTCAGACACATATGACACAATCATTCGCTATGCTGCTCTAAGTCTAGTGTTTGATGCATCATCCACTTCTCCAGAATCATTTATGTCACAAATCCCGACTTGGGACAAAGCCTCCCAAAGTGGGTTAACACCAACTGCTGTTGATAACAGACCACATGGAACTGCAGTCCCCTTTTCCTTACAGGATATGCTTGATACTACTCCTCCAGGTTCACCTTCAGCCTGATTATGCTGCTGAGGTTTGCTGACCTTGACACGTGACTTCTGTGCCCCATGAACCAAGTGCACCAGTTGCCCACTGACAGTTTTTACCTGTTCAGACCCACCCTCCAGTACTGAGGCAATTCCACGTTTGTATCATGGGTCCAGCATTGATGCTATTGCAAAGTTGTCACTACACTGAATGCTCAAGATGTGACGATTCTGGTCAAATACTGTCAGCATGTGTTTCAGCAACACACTGCTAGCACTGTCTCTGGCAACATCAAAGCTATGCTGTACATTCTCCAATGTCTGCCTCAGCACCCACAGCAGTGGAATTGATTGGCTAATGGAGGCAGACTTGTCACTCACTGCCTGTGTGGCATGTTCAAAAGGCCTCAAGATTGTTATTACAGAGTCCATGAGGCGCCACTGTTCAGTCATCATAGACATGGAAGCCCAGGAACTGTCACGGCAAGTGTGCAACACGGGATATTCTGAGATGGCTTTGTACTGTTCATACAACCTCTCTGCCATGTATAAAGCAGAGTTCCACCGGGTGACAACTTCCAGTATCAAGCAGTGCTGCGGGAGGCTGTTTCAGATCTGCAACTGCCAAAGTTGGTCATGGGCCTTTGCAGAGCATGAAAACTGAGAACAGATACGGTGTGCAACTGTCAGCAATTCCTTTATATCAGGGTGCTGCAGAAACTCCTGCACCACAAGATTTAAACAGTGGGCCATGCATGGAACCCGAAAAAAGCCACCATTCGTGATGCATTTCACCACATTTGACCCATTGTCACTTGCTATGAACCCATCTCTCAGGGACAGAGGGTTCAGCCACTTGTCAATTTCAGTCAGTACCACATCCAACATGTTTTCACCAGTGTGTGAACAGGTCACATTGTGCATAGCAATCGTTGCATGCTGTCAGATTCCTGGAAGATGCTACCATGACACTCCACCACACTACACAGTAATGCACCTGGGAAATAAAAATCTAGGAGAAGAGTACACAGTAGCAGGGGAGGAACTAACAACAACAGTAATGGAAAGGGATCTGGGTGTAGTCATATCAGATGACCTAAAGGTGGGTAAGCAATGTGACAAGTCAGTAAGGAGAGCCAGGGGGATACTGGGATGCATAGGGAGGGACATCACAAGTAGAAAAAGGGAAGTGGTTATCCCTCTGTACAGACAGTTGGTGAGACCCCATCTGGAGTACTACGTGCAGTTTTGGAGACCTCATCTATGCAAAGACATAGACAGGATGGAAGCAGTCCAGAGGAGGGCAACTAAAATGTTGCAGGGTCTGCATCAGAAACCATATGAAGAGAGACTGAGAGAGCTTAATATGTATACCCTTTATGAAAGGAGGAATGGGGGGACATGATATAAACTTTTAAGTACCTCAGGGGAATCAACAAAGTCCAGGAGGGTAGCATCTTTCAGAAAAGAGATGTGTAAGAACAAGGGGCACAATTTAAAGTTAGAGGGGGCGGCTCAGGGGTAATGTGAGGAAATTCTTTTCACAGAGAGAGAGTGGTGGCGCATGGAACCGCCTTCCTGGAGAGGTTGTGAGGTCTAAAACATTGGGGGAATTCAAACATGCATGGGACAGACATAAGGCAATTATAGTGGGGGGTTGCGGAAGTAGGCTGTTGGTTAACTAGAATCTGCAGCTTATCCAATAAGTAGGGAAATGGGCAGATTGGGTGGGCCAAGTTGTCCTTATCTGCTGTCAAAGTCTATGTTTCTATGTTACACTGATTATTCACACTACCAACAGCACAAACAACCCCCGGCACCTGCGCCCAGTGTGCAGTTATGCACAAATATGAACTCCGCACTGTTTTGCCACTTGTCCACATATCCATACTTAAATGGATGAATGAACAGGAGGAATGTTGAAGGGCATGTCTTACTGAGTCGGACGCAGTACAGTACAACTCAGCAACAGCATGGGTCAAAAAGTATATCCTGGATGGGACTTTCCATTTTGGACAGGCACGTGCAGCAAACCACAGGAACCCAGAATTTCTCCACAAAGAAGAAGGGCAAAAGATCAATTGCCAGCATTTCAGCTACAGCAGCATTAAGTTCACGTGACACTGTATGATTGGGTGGGTACTTCAATTTATGCTCAAAAACACTATGTAACGTGGGCTGACAAATGTTTTACACGGGGTGTCATCACAAATGGTTCTGCTCTACGAATCGCAGGGGGTGGAGTGTGGACGTCTGATGAAGACAGTTGCACAGGTGATGACAAACCCAGAAATGCAGTTATTTTCCCACATTTATCAACAGGGGTTGATGTACCACTTGCACTAGACATACTGCATTGACCATCACCACCACCACCAAAACTGCTACTCTCACCATCACTGGACAAGATTTTAAATTCACTCAGCTCCTCCACCTCATCATGCCTGTAGTAATCCTCTGCTGTTATTTCATCACTACTGCACACATTTAATTTTCTACTTGATGTTACCGTCATGGAAGGGTATAACATGCACTTTATGATTGATGACGAGGGTGAATGCCCCATTGTGGTACAGGTATTAGCTGCCATCTTGTGCTGGGTCCACAGTGCCATGTGTCTGTTCTTAAAATGTGTATGCTGTCCCCCTGACCGCCCCCCAGATGGCTCCCCTTTTTACCTTGACTCACACGCACCTTGCAAAGCTGGCAGATTGCAACTGACTCATCATTTGCGTCTTGCACAAAAAAATCCCAAACAAGGGATTGTGATGCCCTAGTTTTTACATATTCCCCCGATGCTACTTATTGGACTCCAGTTTTTAAGCCATGAAGTGGGGGTGCTACATGATTTTTCAGGCAGGACACACTTGGATTGCAACTGACTACCATGACTACCTGTCCTTATTACTGGGTCATCATCATCAACTGAAACTGGTAAATCACAACTTTTTACGGGGGATGCAACCAAACCCAGACACAGCCACCTTGAATTTCTTTTTCTTCAGTTCCCAACAGGGGTCACTGTGACATCATCTTCATATTCATCAACATCATCCACATCTTCTGCTTGGATGCTGGCATGTGGACTGCATGTTGCAACCACAGTAACATCATCAGCACCACCACCATCACCCATAATTTTTTCACCACACTGTAAATCACTGCATGGCAAATGTGTGACCTGAACTGCAGTGGAAGAAATGTGACATTGTGTGCTATTGTTGACATGATGATCAGAATCCTCGTGTTCCGTTACTGGGATGTTACTGGGACATCATCTACACTGTCACTCACCGGCACTGCTTCAGACTCCACTATATTTTTGGACATGGTAAACCGGTCAGAAGTGGAACTTGAGGCAGCAATACTCATACCACCACCAGCAATTGCACTAACACCACCAGCTTGGACAGTGTCATCTCCTTCGACTATGAGTGAAGCTACTGATTGCGCTGTAAAAAACATTGAAGGAGAAATACTTTTCCTCACTTCAGCAATGCATTTCTGTGACTGCGTACAACCATGCCCACAGACAATCTTACCACTGGCAGCAGTGCCATGGCGAGAAACAGCTTTGCTTGCACATCTCTTTGTGGGCATTTTGGAGAGCATCAAGAATATTCTAAACAAATTTAGATTTTGGAACGTTCACTCTGGGTGGGGCGGGAGGGGACCACTGGATGTGAAGCCAAGAAAACAACCGTGGCTTCAACAAGAGATACAGATGCAAAGTCACAACAAGTTCAACAACACCTTAACTAACCAGTGGTGCTCTCAAGTCACAATCAATCCAATCTGGAAAAGAATATCTTTTGCCGCTGGGGGGGGGTGAGAGCACTGACTGCAGATTACAGCAGTGCAAACCCAAGAAAAGATACCACAATGGCAGTAAAAAATCACGCAGGTGCAGTGGATAGCAGGTTCACACTGCTGCGCCTGCAATTACACTGTGGCACAATAAAAGGTGTATTATTTGATGTCACGCACTGCACACACACTCACACAATTTGTCTACAAGTAATGTATAGCAAATTGAAAACTTCAGTAATATACAATGTATTTTAAACAACCTGAAATTATACACTGCTGCACCAGGTCCTCCAGACCACAACACACAATCAGCAACAAAAATTCAGCAATTACTGAAAATATTACTGTGTGTACATTAACACAGTCCGTTATACAAGAAAAATATGACCAAAAAACAAATAACTCCCTATTTCTCCTACTTAAGTCTATGTACACCACAGATACGCCCTCCTCCAAAGCACACTTCCACTGTCTCTCAGTACACAGACTGAATGTTGTACATTAACATTCAAAATCCACACACAAACAATAAACGCTATGAGCACAGGAGGGTTTCCTACAATTGGTGAACTAAAGTTTCAGCAAAAAAAAATTACTCAAAAAGACTTTTTTAACAGCTTTTAGAAGGTTTGAATCACAGAGAGCTTTCAAAGCAGACTGTCTCCAACAGCTTTCTATACACTTTACCCCGAACTGAGGCTGTGCAGAACAATCTAGAGCCCATGTGACCTGAAATCCCTTGAATCACTGCAAAATCTGCCTTTGGAGCATAAAACAAGGCAAAGTGAGGTGAAGCACATTGTTTTCAATGTACTTCACCTTAAGTTTTGTTGAGTAGTGGTTTGGGGATGGCGAAATAACACAAAGTAATCATTTTCAATGGATATCGCGTTACCTCTTATGAAGCGAAGTACTCCGCTTTGCACTGTAGAGCACTCCATGAATCCAGCTTCACTCCATGAATTGCTCCGCAGAATGAATTGAGGCCACTTTGCCCACCACTAGCTATGGCTGGGATATTGGCACATTAGTGTTACAAGGGTTCCTTGCCCTATAGGGCTTCTGTATGGCTTTATAGTTATGTGTAAGTGGGAGCACAGGGCCCAGCGGGACAGCACGCCAACATACTCATACCATTATGCAAACAATGGACAACGTGAAGGGAGCGTAGGGCCCGGAGAGCCCACACTCCTACTAACATGTACCAGTTACCTTACACCTTCTCAAAAAGAAGAGAAATTCATTGCTAAAAAAAACCTCTGTTAATACATCAGTTAGGGTTAATAGCACAGTGACAAAAGTTTGGAAATATGATGTTAGGGTTCAAAACCCTAACTCTGCATCCCCCCACCCCATCCCCCACATGCACATATGCAAGACACATGCAAGATTTTAAGACACTATACGAGTCCCTCACATCTGTAAGCACAATAATCACAATACTGTACTTATTTCACATAACACTATGTAATGAAAAAATAAATACAGTATGATTGGCTCTATACTGCCAACACAGTATGATGACACATTATTGCTGACATATCTTCTTCATATAATGAAACTTAGTCTGTATAAATGTTCAAAATATTGATTTTTATGCTTCATAATTCAACAATTAGCTCGCTGTAGGTATCGCTGCTACCACATAGGCATGTGATAGCAAGAAAGATAGAGCTGACACATACATAGTACTTTTCAGATACTGTTCAGGTATGAAACTAGTGCCATCACATGTTGTTATACTGCTGCATTACATGGAAATACTCATTAGCAGCATGTTATGGTTAGCTTTGGATGTTGTAACTATTGCTGTCACATGTTGCTGGTAAACTATACTACAAAACATTACTTTTATTATTACTACCATTTCTTATTAGGACTGACTCACTCTATCAGAAAAAATAATGCAAACATCCAATGACTGTTAGTAGAGTTATCCAAACTCTCATTTCTGGTATACAGTAGCTATGTGTGGATAGCATACTATGTGTTTCATCACTTGTTAACTATTTAAATATAGGCATCTATTTAAATCTTGTTATTGATGTTCGTAACACAAAAATACTTACTATGGGCCATCACCCATGGTTGTCCAGCATGTGTGTGTAACCCCAATGCCCTGTGATAGCAGCAGAACTCATATAGTTGGTGGACCATGATGATGGATGTGTCTTGTAATACGTTTAGAGAATTGTATGTTACTTCTGTTACTTGATGCTGGTTGTCTCTGATTGGTTGTGTTGCCTTGGCCCTTCCCCTGCTTGCATGTGTGTGTGTGTGTGGGAGGGGGGTATGTGGAGTTATGGTTTTGAACCCTAACATCACATTTCCAAACTTTTGTTGCTGTGCTATTAACCCTAACTGATGCATTAATGGAGTTTTTTTGAATGAATATGAATCTATATATATATATATATATATATGTGTGTGTGTGTGTGTGTATTGGCGTGGTCGCACCCATAGTGTTAGTGATCAACGGTCACTTCTATGTTAAACTCAAGCATTTGCACTTTAATAACTTTGCAACTATTCAAATGATTCACATGACATTTTACATGCTTCATCAGGGACCAAAGATCTCTTGATCTGGCAAGTTTTGTTTCAGTCAGATGTGTGGGTGCAGAGATACAGAGTGTCAAATAATGTGAAAGTTACCATGTTTTGTCAAATTCTTTGTCACACCACTGCACAGATACAGTGTAGAATGGTGGTCTGAAATGTTCAGGGTAAACTGGCCTAGAGTCACAGATGTACCTTTTAAAGATTTGGTAAAAAAATATCAGTCCATTAAAAAGTTAATACATTTTAAAGTTTCCCTTTATTTTTAATGGGAGCAGTGAGATGTCCTGTGCAAAAGAAGATCCTTTATCGCAAATGGGTAATCCTTTGTTGCAAACGGGAAGTCATTTTTCATGCTGCCGCCATTTTGCATTATAGTTAGCGAAGGAATCAAAATTTCATAACTCAAGAAAATTATGTCATAATTTGAAGCTGAGACATGTAGCTTGCTTATCGAGACCCCCTCAATTGGATTCTGCAGTTAAGTGGTGGCAAATGGCTTTCAAAGTTAATCGTTTTTCATGATTCATATCATGAAAAAAGATTCTTTTTCATATCACAAGCCATGAAAAAGAATCCTTTTTCATGATCACACTATCCTTTCCCTGGTGTGTAGTGGTGCACCCTCATCCTTCGATTGCCATCCCCTTTGTGCCTTCTATTTTCCCTGGAGTCTTGTGGCACCCCCCCCCCGCACCCTCCAATCGCTATTTTTCTTTGAATATAGTGTTTCCTTGGTGTCTAGTGGCACACCCCCACCCTCTGATTATTATATCCATTTTCATTAGGTTTCTCTGGTGTCTAGTGACACCCTCACCCTTCAATTTATGCCCCCCCTTACTTTCATTTTCTCCTGGTGTCTAGTGCTACCCCCAACCCTCCAATTTATACTCTCCCATTTATTTATTTTTTTTCCTTAGTGTGTAGTGGCACCCCCACCCTTTAATTTAGGCTCCCCCTTTGGTTTGGTTTGCCATTGTGTCTAGTGGCAGCCCCCCACCAGCTGATGCCTTTCCCCAGCTGAAAAAAAAAAACAGTCCGCTATGTTTTTTTAAATTTATTCATAAAATAAGAAAACAGACCCTTGCTGATCAGACACCCCCACCTCCCACTCAGCATCCACCACCCCACTTCCCCCAGTACACCCCCACACACCCTCACTCACCTGAACTGGTCCCAGGTTCAAGATCCACTTTCCCAACCGAAGACATATCTTGCTGCTGGAACTGATGACTGTAATATGAGAAACTAAGGTAAATGCGGCTCAATGTATTTCATGGGGGTTTCAAATTGTATGCATAACTCAGACATTTTTGCAAATTTTTACACCAGATTTTCAACATAGCCTTTTGGGAACCACATCTCATGAACAATATGACTGTCCTTACACAACTCCCCCCTGAAAGGTGATTTCACGGTTAGTTGGTGAATTCACCTTTTGGGTAGGATTTGACAATTGTTACTGACCTTGTTCATGACGTGGAGTCATACAAAGGTTATGTTGAAAATTTGGGTTCAGAACTATTAAAAAAAAGGGCAAAGTTATGCCCATGTGTTGCAATGTTGCTATGCACAGTCGTAACATTGGACATTTTAAATATTTTGACCCAAAATTTTCAACATAGCCTTCTTACTATCTTACCTCATGGCTGTCACAGCTGTCATTTTTCAAATCCTGGTCAAAATGTGTTCTCACACGTGTGGTGCAGAATGGCATTGCAGTTACATGGAATTACATTGTGGTAGGGATTAAAAAATGTTCTGTAGCAGTTACAAGAGATGGAGAAATTAGATGGATATGCTGACAGTTTGGTTATGTTGTCCTATAAATGGAAGCGCTTGACTCTTGCATAGCCACATACATATACATATCTACAGAGGGATGGACGTGCAGGGCCCTTTGGGCCCTGCTCTCCTACGCACAAGTAAGGATACGATTACTCTGTTTCAAAAACTATAGATGAGTGGGAGCACAGGGCACTTGGGAACCTGGGCTCCCACAAACAGATAATATTATGATTACACTATCTCAAAAAGTAAGGAAATTATTGGAAAAAAATTTGATAGCGCTGTTCATCATTTAGGGTTCCAGCAGCAAAAGTTTGGAAATGTGCCATTGGGGTTTCCAACCCTAACACCCCACCTCCACCATGCAGGCAGCAACAGGCTTTGGAGGGGTGCCTTGGGGTTGTCAACCGTAATGCTCACTCCATTCTCCTATAGAATCATAGAATTCTGTCAGCAGAAAAGGACACCAGTGGCCCATCGAGTCTGCCCTCCCCCCATATTTACATCCCCATCCCTACCACTCTTTTTTTGCCAGCTAATCCCATAAATCTGCCCCATGACCTCTTGAATCCCCCCACTGTTGCAGCTCCCATCACCTCTTCTGGTAGCCCATTCCAGGAATCCTCCACCCTTTCAGTGAAGTAATATGCCCTTAAACTCCCCTGACTCTTCCCCCCTCCAACCTCAGACTGCAGCCCCTAGGTCTATCCATGCATTTTCTCTTGAAGAGGCTTGCCTCCCCTGTCTTGTTTATTACTTCAATGTATTTGAATGTTTCAATCATGTCTCCCCTCTCCCTTCTGGTCTCCAGCGAGTACAGGTCCAGCTCCCTCAGCCACTCTTCATAGTACAGACAATGCATGCCCTGCACCATCTTAGATCCCCTCCTCTGGACCCTTTCCACCACATCAATATCCTTATGCAGGTGCAGCCTCCAAAACTGAACCCCATACTCCAAATCCAGCCTCACCATGGACCTGTAGAGGGCATAAGTACCTCCTTCTTTTTACTCATTATACCCCTTCTATGCAAGCCAGCATTCCATTTGCCTTGCCTACTGCTTTCCTGCACTGGTTCCCCACCTTGAGGTCATCCAAAATTATAGTCCCCAGGTCCCTCTCCTGTTTTGACCCTTTTATTTCCTCCCCTCCTAGCATGTATTTGACCTGTGGATATACTGTACTGTACTATACTGTAATGATCTTAGCTTACTTACACAGGGAATGGGGTGAGTGTTAGGGTTGACAACCCCAAGGCACACCCCTCACATCTGTTGCTGCCTGCATGGTGGGGGTGGGGTGTTAGGGTTGGATACCCTTACAGCACAATTCCAAACCTTTGTCACTGGAACCCTAACTGATGTATTAACAAAGTATTTTGCTAAGATCACACACACATATATATATACAAATATACATACATATATATATATTTATATATATATATATATATAAAATGAGCTGGGAGTTTTCTGATTTCTGATTGGCTAAGATGTACCTTTAGCCATGTCCTTATCAGGACATATTATGCCAACTAGTACCTCTTTAGCCAAGCAAGACACAGTGCAGGCAAAGATCCATGCCTGCCGCAAAGCTTTTTTTCAAATCTGGCTGAAGCCGTCAATGCTGGTAATATGGCAGCTCTCTTCCCGACCACCTACTTGAAACTGAATAACTGAACTGGAACTCCCTCACCTCTGCCACCCCCACTCCCGCAACATGCTGTGTCTTACTACACACATCCTACAACTGGAACCACAGGCAAAAACGTGCTCCAGTGAGCATTCAGCACATGCCATCAGTATGGAGCTTTTAAACCATAGCAGAAAGCCACTCCTCAGCTCAGACAAAATAGCACAACTGTTTATAAAACAAACTGCAGAAAATCTTAAACCATAGTGAGGAGTTGAAACCGTGATCGGAGATGTGCTATTGGAAAAGTGCTAAATACAGAGGCTGCTGAGGGACACGCTCGCTCCTCTCACAAAAATACTCACTGGACATTTACTCACTTCTGCAGTTGTTCACCAGACCCGCTCCTCTACCATACCAGCTCTTTGAGAGAAGGATGTTTTTGGCACAATTCTGTGTTTCAACATTATGGCATAGGAAAGCAGTCAACCCACTGCTGTACTGAGGGATACGTTCACTCTGACTCCTCTCACAGAAACATTTACTCGCTTCTTCAGGGGCTCACCACCAACTTAACTGTTTCTCCATTGGCTCTTTCACACAAGGATTAAAATAAAATAAAAAAAATAATAATTTGTGTGTGGGGGGTGTAACAAACAGACACCACAGCCACTACAATACAATGACTGATAAGGACTACTATTTTGTTTTTTCAGTGATTAGCATATTTTTGACTCTTTTCATCTGCACTTTTTATGAGAATTTTTTAATTAACTGTTTTACTGAGGGACCCATTTTATAAGCAGAATAAGACACTCTGAGGTGTGGTTTATGGCCTGATAACAGCACTTCCCAGGTGCTAAAGGCACTCAGCACTCTCATTATGCACCTGGGGTGTGCTCTTATCAGGCCATAAACCACATCTTTTCATGTCTCATTCCTTACATACATATACATACACACACACACACACACACACATATATATATATATATATAGATAACAAAACTCTGTTTAATGCACTAGTTAAAGTTGTTACCATTAGTGACAAAGTGAGAAATTATTTTGTGTTAGAACCCCCTTCGGCCACCCCAACCGGCATTGGGGTGTGCACTGGGTCATCAGCCCAACTCTCACCCCATCACATGTGTAAAACAGCAGAAGTATAGGAGAATGGGGTGAGAGTTAGGACCGACTCACCCAATGCACACCCCAATGCCAGTTGGGGGTGGGCAGGTCCAAGGGGGTTTTCAACCCTAACATCAATTTACTCACTTTTGTCGCTGGGGAACAATCCTAACTAATGCATTAAATTGAGTTTTTGCCTCTAATTTCCCTTCTTTTTGAGAATGATAATGAGAAATAGTTAATGTAATGCAGCGGCGGGTGCTCCTGCCATGTGATGTCTTGTGGCATAGTAACAGGAACAGCAACGCAAACAGAAGCACTAACAGTGGTGCACATGGTAACGCAAGTGCGAATGAGAACAGAAAGGGTAATGCACACGGTGGCATAGATGGGAATGGTCTGCCACGTGATGTGTTGTCACATAGTAACATGGTGCCTGCAAATGGAAATGTCAATGGGCATGGTGACGCAAAGTGAAACAGAAAGAGAAACAGTACTGTAGGCACAAATGGCAAAAAATAACAGAAACGCAAGCACAAATGAACGCAAAGGATAACGCACATGGTGGCATAGACGTCAACGGTAAGTGAAACGGGTACGGAACCGCAAGCGGAAAGGGTGACGGTAACAGTAATGTAAACACACAGGCTGGTTTTCCCCAAAATCTGCATAAAAAAAGACAGTGAGTACAAAGAATGTATGCATAGTAATGGGTATCAGAGCAGAAAATGAGGACTTGGAATACTAAATAGGTTATATCTCAGGAACTGTATGACATAGAAAAAAAATTAAAAGTCATATGATTTATGACTGTCCTGGCTAGTTTTGTATTTAGCCCCTGTTAGGGGGCTAAGAATTTTTCTGACTAAAAGTCCGCATCTCGCACTGTTTCCGAGATACGGGCCCTGAAAGGCACGGCGAACGCCGCAATGTTTATCTTATGGGAAAAAAAGAGAAGTTCGGAGCACCATGACTTTGCCCCCCTGTAATATTTTTTCACCAAACTACTGAAAGGCACATCTGTGAGCTGTAGGCTGTCTTCCCTTCAAATTTCAGGAAAAAAGACCAAACCGTTATTTTGCAGCAGGGTGCCAAAGGATTCCTGTAATGCGCCGTAATGTTATCCCATGGGAAAAAATGTCAACTTTGGAGTGCTGTAACTTTGCCGCCATGTAATATTTTTTCAACACAACACTGAAAGTCACATCTGTGAGATGTCGGCTCACGTTCCTCAAATTTCAGCCCAAAACTCCCAACCGTTCTTTTGCAGTGGCGGTGCCAAAGAATTGCTGTCATTTTCCCACAGACTAGAAACTACTGTAGCAATTTCATAAAGCTGCTAAAATTTGCAACACTTTCGTGAGCATGAAAGTACTTTTTCCAGAAATTTGAAAAACATATTTCTGTGGTGTTTTACCCCAAAATAAAGACATGGCTAGCATCCTCAGGGTCCGACTAGGTGAATGCAAAAATAATTAGGTTGCTAGAGGGTCCCAAATTTAAATGCCAAGCATTTTTCTGATCACCAAATGAAAACAAAATGGCAGATTTGCAAAAGTAAGAGGGCCATTTGTGAAAGTAAAAATGCATTTGCGACACTGTCAAACTTTTCGTTAACTTTTCCCACTGTCTTATAATGGGAAATTGTTTTTTGAATAACTTTTGAACCATTTAATATTTTTTCACCAAATCTTTGAAAGGCACATTGGGGACCCTGGCCACACAATTCCTGAAGATTTCAGGAAGGTCGCGCAAACCGTGTGACTTGTAAGCGCGACCATAGAATCCCAGAAAAAGCATAAACACACGTGCAGATCATGCTTAATAACTCCGCAGCCGTACATCCAACCGGTACGATACTTGGCATATCCCAAGGCCTATGGCTCTTGATCATATATTCCAAATTGCAGACAAATCCGTCAAACGGTTGCAAAGTTATTAAGGTGCTAAATTTTGGGTTTAACATAAAAATGGCTCCTCAACCCTAACTATGGCAGCACTACTGTGCTACCATAAAATATATATATATATATATTATGGTAGCACGGTAGTATATATGATATAACATGGCCTGACTGAAGATATCATATTTATCTTCACAAGAAGCCAATAATATCTCACGAGTGGCAAAGCCACGAGTGAGATATCTTGATGTCATTGGCCTCAAGTGAAGATAAATATGACATCTTCAGTCAGGCCATGTCATGTTCTGTTTATACAACATATGTTTTGGGCAAATTACAAAGTAACCACTCCCCAAACACAGTCTAAAACACCCAACAACCCAGAACACAAGAGATGACATATGTTATATAAAATAAAATACATAGTTTAAAATTATGTGAAGAAAGTTATCTGGTTTATCCCACCATTATTTTAAAGTAAAAAATTAATTTAAGCACTTATCTGGTTGGTCCTGCAACTGTGACAGTCGGCTGCGAATCATATTACTTTCACTTTCCCCCTAAAAAGTAACGTGACCAAGTGGGAAGAACACCAACACATTATGACATGATATCGCTTCCCGGTAACGCGGTCTGTATCACTTTACTTAAAAACGGTCGTACTATGTTTGATTTTCAAGCAGAAGCGCTGACTGTATTCAGGAGAGAGAGAGAGAGAGAGAGAGAAAGTTGGCAGCATCAGAAAGTACAAGTATGTGTTGTTCGTGCTCCCTCCTGCTGCTCTGAAGCTGCCGACTCTCTCTCTCTCTCTCTCTTTCTCTCTCTCTGCTCTGAATACAGACTGCAGCTTCTGCTTAAGAAAATCAAAACTGCAGAGTTTTTAAGTAAAGTGATACAAATCGGTGTTCTTCTCGCTTGGTCAAGCTACATTCTAGAGGGAAAGTGAAAGTTATATGATTGGTGGATGAATGTCACAGTGGCAGGATCAACCAGGTAAGTGTTTAAATTAGTTTTGTTACATAAAAAAAAATGGCAGGATCAACCAGATAGAGGGGCATGTGTGTGTGTGTGTGTGTGTGTGTGTGTGTATGGGGGGGGGTTGCAGGTTTTAGAGACAGAGTCGAGCAATGGAAAGTGAAATTCTTTCACTTTCTATTGAATGACGTATAGGAACATAGAGATATCACTATGACATATAGGAACATGGAGATGTCAGTGATATCTCCAGGGCCATAGTGATATCTCCACAACCTGCCTCAGATACTACTTTTCATCCATGAATTTATCCCCAAACATATGTAGTATAAATATAAATATATATGTGTGTGTGTGTGTGTGTGTGTGTGTGTCTGTGTATATATATATATATATATATATATATAATATATATATATATATATATAGTGGCTACATGATGGGAATGAGTGTGATATGGCAAATATTGTCACTCCTACAGAGAGAGCACTGGGTATGTCATGAGTGCCGAAGGCACGAGTGACATATCCAGAGCTCACAATGCAGGAGTGACAATATTTGCCATAGCAAAGGATCTGCCCATCATGTATTTGATATATACAATAGGGCCAAGAGTTTTAGAAGTTTTGTTTTGCTGTCTTGTGTTCTGTTCCTGTTTATGTGTTTGCTCATTCTGTGTGTGAGCTTTTCTGAATGGGCTGGCAGTGTTATAAACTCTGGGAGACACATGAGTGTGTTTTGCAATACTAAATTAGTTAGTGTGAGGTAGGAGTGAGAAACGTACTTTTGTGAGGCTGTATGGTTTAGAAGTCTGGCTACAGTGAAGCTGAGAGCACCACAGTAATTGTAATGAGCTGAGAGGCAGAGTGTCAGAACAGCTGATACTGTTTTCAGTGGTAATTAAGTTAGGTGCAGGCAGAGTGCAGAGTGTTTTGTGAAATTGTGCTCTTTAGGATTCTGGCTGCAGTCAAGCTGAAAGCATCAAAGTAATTGTAATGGGTGAGAATCTGATTTTGAGGAACAAGAGACGGTGTGTTTCAGTGGTAGTTGAGTTAGCTGCTGGCAGTAGTTTAGACTGTTCTGGTATTGTCCAACATATTGGATATACTTCAATGCAGGATGAAATTGCTACCATAAAAGCAATTATATCCTCACTATTGGTAGCTGATAATGTGTGGATACATGTTCTGAAACCCTGTTTAGTGATTCTTGAAGATGTAAATAAAAGATCAGTAATAACCAAATTCAAATGTGAACCATTTCCAAATAATATGCTCAATGGAAAGTATTGTATAATGCAAAAAGTAATTCATCTGATACATGTCTGTGTAATAATGATTACATTGAGAATAATTTACATGTCATCTTACCAGTCACTGTGCAACACACTTTGGCTTGACCGCAATACTGAATCTGATTTCCATACACATGAGACTTGGTTCCTTAAGAATCAATTAGTCCAGGCCAGCCTGGTGGCACTGAGGACTGAGGCGCTGGATGCCTTACCTCGCGCCATGCCAGCAACCCAGGTTCGAGAATGGACTCTGGTTGTTGGGAAGATGGCACGAGGGGGGTCAGAGCAAGATTGAGCAGCCAAAAGGCAGCTCTCCTATCCAGGGGGTGGTCGACATGCCCCCCCATCCGTAGGTGGTCAACATAGGTGGTGGGGTCAACATATAGTGGGTGGGTACCACAAGACACAGCATGTGCATGCTTCCACATGTGTGAGTGTGCATCTGAGTAGGGGGCTGGGTTATGGAGAGAAAACAGAAAAATACCATAAAAACTACATATCGAAAAAAAGAAAGAATCCCTTAGTCCTTAACACCAAAAAAATGAAAACAATGATATTTTTTAACCCTTCCGGTAGAGTGCCTCCAAATGGCTCACTCCACATATGGACCACTACATAGGATACCCTCAAATCAGTTCAGCCATTCAAATACTTGGGTACCCTGCTAGACACCTCACTCTCCTTCGAACAACATGTGACACAGGCTACCAAAAAAAGCTCACTCAATAGCTAGGACTGCTCTACTGCCTGCATCCTCTGCTCTCTCTTGCCTCCTGTCAAAAGATTGCCACCTCCTCCCCATTCTTTTCTGTGGCACCCCCATACTGCTCTCTGCTAAGTCTACCACACTCTCTCAGCTGAGATTGCTTTATAACACGGTGGCATGATTCACTCTCGGAGCCAACTCGCGCCGTCACCACTGTGAGGTTCTTGAGACTCTAGGCTGCCCTGCCTATGATCAAAGACTGCAGTTCTCCTCCTTCTGTTTTATTTACAAACCTACCTTCCTCTTCTCTCCTCCCCAGCTTGAGTGACCTTCTGATATGTACTGTAAATTCTCTCCACATTTACTCAGGTCATCCTCTGCCCCCCTGCTTAACACTCCTCATCCCCGCCTAGCTATTGGCAAATGATCCTTGCCTACTCTGCACTCTCCATTTGGAATGTACTCCCCTTATCCTCCCTCTCCCTGTTCTCATTTGCTATGTTCAAGTGTTCTTTCTCTATGCACCTATTGCAGCCAAAGCCCTGTACCTGCTTTGGCTAATTTTCCTTACAGAACCTACTTGGATCAAAGTGCTGCTGTCTTACTGCCTTTTCTTTCTTAGCTATTTGCGCCTCACCTTTTGAACTTAATTGTATACCTGGTTAGGATTCCTCACTCCTGACACAGACGAAGTGACCTTTGGGGTTAAAGTGTTCTAGTCTTGGTTCTCCTGTTACTGATTAACATTACCCATCCTTGGTGACTGAACATTACCATTACGTAGTTATTGAACTACTATGATTGTATCCTGTTGCACTCTGAGTTACTACGTTTGGATATTTGCTATTCACTGGTTGGGAAGAAAACAGGTGTCATTGGTGTCAGCGTGGCTCAGTTGGTAGCACATCCGCCTCTGCACCAGAAGGTTGTGGGTTCTCGTCCCACACTGGGATTGAACTTGCACCTAAAAATCGCTGGCATCTGAGTGCAGTATTGGGGGGTGCTGCACTGCTGGGGTGTGCCGTCCTTCGGATGAGACGTTAAACCGAGGTCCCTTCTGCCCATCCTGGTGTTGTCCTGGAGGGTGTCCAGGTGGAAGTAAAAGAACCCAGGGTACTCTTCGCAAAGAGTAGGGAACATTCCCGGTGTCCTGGCCAACATTCCCCTTCCCATAAACTGGTTCATGCAATTATCCAGGCTGTGTGTGGGTGATGATGTGCGATATGGCCGCCACCACACATTCAGTCACTTCACTACCAGTCTAGCATTGCTTGTAAAGCACTTTGGATGTATGAAAAGCGCTATATAAATACTGATTCTTCTTCTTCACTGTTCACTGTGCCATGAAGCACTAATGTTCTTAACTGTGTATACTTGCCTTATTGCTTTGAACTCCTTGTAATTTTAATTGTTTCACATTTGTATTTTGTATTTGCTGCACATTTTATTTTTGTTTCTTGATCACTTTTTTGTATACGATTGTTACATGTATTATTGAATGTACCTTTGTCCCGGGTCGCCCCTGAAAAAGGGACAGTACTGTCTCAGTGGGCTTACCCGGTTAACAAAATTCAAATAAAATGAAATTCAAATAAATAAAATGTACCGGCCCTAATTTGATGACACAAGGAGGAAATGACTACTTCCAATTATATATTAAAAAATATACCCCTCCCCCCCCAAGATATTTTATCTTATCTGTTAAACAATGTGGATGAACAGGTATTGTTCAATTTGACAAATTTCTTTGATGCTGCAGTTTATATGAGAAAAAGGAAAATGCACAGTTGTTGATATAATGCTAATCGCTTTACAGTGTCTATTAACATATTGTATATTATCTTCTACAGAAAAACAATGTATGCCATATTAGGCCATGTGGTGCTATCATTGGTAATACTATGTAACAGAAGAATTTATTTCTGTAATATTTATTTAAAATTTGTTGACTTGAAGAAGCACACTGAGCCAGAACTAATCCTAAGTGTGGCTGGGGAGAGGGTTCCAAGGTGGTAAAAGTGACGAACATATATATATATATACACATACATATACATACGTACAGTATATATACAGTATATATATATATATATATATATATATATATATTCATCAGTGAGGTACTGCCTATGGTATTTCTATGTAACAGTAATGTAATAAGCATTTAATGATGTGGTATAGCCTCCATTGTAACAACATAAATTAATCCAAAACTCTTTTTATGACTCAAGTGAAAAGTCTCCATTATTTTCTTTTTCTCCACAGAAACGCAAAAGAGTTTATTGTCCTCACAGTACTCCAACCTCATCAGGTAAGTAGATAAATAGATAGCAGCAGAAGTTATTCGAGGGTTTGTCCTGTTCACTCACCATCTCTGCAACTTCTGCTCCTTCAAGGGGTGAAGTAGAAGTTCATGCTCCATTAGTATACCATGTAGTGGAAACATTACATAAAAAAGACTCATTAGGGTTTAAAGGCATCCTCCCTCACTGGGATCCAGAGTGGCCTGATCTTGAAACAGAACAGAGTAGAATGAAATACAATAGAACAGAACAGAATAGTAACATAGTCCATCATGTTTACACCCCTCCCTACTTCATAAGCAGGGACAAACAAATGAGGTGTAAAAACATGAACCAATTTATTGGGGTTCTCTACATGCTCTCCTACCCAAGGTACCCACTGTTTCTCTGCTTGGGACCCCAGTTTCCAGATCATTCATGGAAACGTTGAAGAGCAGTGACCCCCACATTTATCCCTGAGGGACACTGTTGAGTATTCCTCTTCACTAAAGTGGTGCCCATCCACCATCAATCTCTGCTTCCCGCCCCAAGTATGTTAGCAAGTCACATTGTATATGTCTCATATATACACTGCACTGGTTTAATTTACCCAGAAGCTTGTCAAGCACTACATTAACTAAGGTCTTGTTGAAGCCCAGATAGACTACATACATGGCCCTGCCCCTGCCTACCACCTGGTCACCCCCCTAAACAAGATGATGTGATTGGTTTGGTATGACCTGTCCCTCATAAAGCCATTCTTGGAGGGGTCAAAAACCTTAACCTTAACCAAGTATCCCATTATTATATCCTTGATAATGGCCTTCAGGACCTTGATCAGCACTGATGTCAGGGTGACCAGTCTGTAATTGCCCGAGTGTGATGTTTCCAGATCTTTAAGATGATGAATACACTGACCTCATTCTACTCCTCTGGCTCTACACATGTCCGGACATACACCAGAAAGATTATTGCAACAGGCATTGCCACTTTTAACTTTAGTTCCACTATGACCCTGGAGTGCATCTCATCTGCTCCTTGGGACTTGCCTGACTTGATCTTTGCTAGATAGTCAGCTACCAGGCAGATGTGATGTCCAAAGGCTACATTGTAGTTATCCCTGATGATATGAGCCCTTCCTATGAGTCCCCTCTTCCAACCAGCAGTACTTTGGTGAACGTAGTAGCAAAGTATTGGCTAAGCATTTCAACCATCATGTCTGGCTCTCTCACAGGTTCCTCATCATCCCTATTTTCAGTGGTCTAACCCCCTCATTCATTGTCCTCCTTCCATTTATATACAGAAGAAGGCATGTAACAGTAGAATAGCCCCCACTCCCTGAAAGCACTTTTCTGTAATTATTGATTGTGGGAGTGTCACACAATGTTCCCAAGTCAGATCAATCACTGCTTGTTTGAGAAGCGCATGAGACACTTTTATTTCAATAAGAGGGTTTTATGCACTCTGTCCTAGCAATGAGCTTTTTGCTGACGTAGGTAATGTTGAAGTAAAGAGGTTGTTCTAATGCCCAAAGAACAGCAGAGAAACCATTCTTTTTTGGTACTAAAAGTACCCAGGGCAAATGTATTAGCACATATACTATGTGAGTGGTCTCATGAATATTCATGGGGTGCAGTGACCATAAACTGAAGAGGAGCAGTTCTAGCACATTCAGTGTCAGTGAGACCGCTCTTATAACAGTAAGAGTGTTGTTGAGGGAGGGGTGCGTTAGGTGTTTTTAATATTTTATAGAGTATGGGCCAACATTTTTCAAAATATAAATTAAAAACCATAAAGAATGTCTATTTCAAAGGCAAGTGCTCATGAGACGGTCTTTTCCATGTAAGAATGCTTCACGTGCATGGGAATGGAGTGCTCTGATTGGTCGGGAGCACTTCATTGATGTATAATATGGATTTATGTTGCTCATGCCTTAAACAATTATGCCTCCCCAGAAAAGGTGTGTTCCAAAAGTACTGAGTTAGATACTGGTAGTGCAGTAACTATTAGTAGGTAAATGAAACATCTTTTATGCAGTCCACACTGCAGGCACAGTCATGAGATATTAACTAAAGCTTGCTTTACTGGCAGAGATGGCATGCCTGAACATGAGGGGTAACCCCTGCTCTTTCAGAAAAGTACCAAATGATCTTTAACTCTTTGAGTGCTGAATGTTTGAGCGTATACGGATTCTGGATGTATATATGCTCCCAAAGTCTTGAACTGGACAACAGTCAGAGATGGGCATGTTAGTTAGAAGAGACCTTAGTTTACAGCAGCAGTATTTGTTAATGGAAAAATATTTCATCAGTTCTTTTTAGTAATAATGTATGTCTGTCTGGGCTGCCAGCATGGTGGTAGAGTTACTGTTTACAGTGCTGAAGACCCAGATTCAAGAGTGAACTCTGGTTGTTGAAGGGTCAGTCGTGGGAGAATGAGGGAGAACATCCATAGGACTTCTCGAGGACTGCTGCTGTGTAGTATTGACTCCTAGCAGGCTGGGGGTCAGGCAGCCAGGGATAGCAATCTTTGGGGAAGGAGCGGCAGCTGCCAACATCCTGCCTGCAGGAGCAAGTGTGAGCATGTCTAGGTCACATTGCACATTCACCCTCCCTGGGAATGTAATAGGAAGAAAACATTTCTAGCCAACATGAGGAGTCTGGCCCCTTACATGCTCTGCAACCAGCTCAGTGGCATGTCTTCTGTTTGAGAATCCATTTTGTGGTTGAGTGGGGCCACCCTCTCCTGGGAGGTAAGCCATGGTAAAGACAGGAGCTGTACAATAAGTCCACATATCAGTCCCTGATGATGGGGCCAGTCTGAGGGGACATAAAACATCACTAATTGCAAAAAAAAAAGGTATTTCTGCAAAAACCTCAATATATTCATTTTGCTTTTCACAGTACAGTATATCCTTACTGACCTGAGATATGGGGTTCTGAAGTGTTTTAAAGTCCCTGCTCTCTGGCCTTAACGATTATGAATAGTTTAAATATTTTGGTGTGGTGTTGCACTGTTTTCCATGAAAAATGTGAGTGTGCAGCTTCCTAATACATCTACAGTATGAATCCAGCATGTAAAGTTAAAAAGTACTGCAAAATCAAGGGAAGGGATTTTTTTAGAAATTACTAGTGGTAGCCATCTTTAATGACGTGGGCCATTGATAATTTAAAAAGTTGGGATGGATTCAGAGAAGCCAACGCAGGACGCAAGGCAACTTGCATCAGAAAATATGGTGCAAGTCGCACTTGCGACCTGTGTTGTGTCCCCGCGGCTTTCACATAGGCAGCCTGCGACATGCAGCAGGCTGCCTGTGCCCAATAGCACCTATGCACCTGAAACCCCCTTGCGACATGGTGTAAGGGGGTTTCTGGCAGCATTTGCACCCTATTCAGGTAGGGTGGCCACTATGTCCACAAATGGGATTCAGAGACAACCACCAGTGAACATCCGGCAAAGACCAGTTACGCCAACAAAAAGGTGGTCTAACTGGTCTTTGCTGTCCACTGAAGGTTGCCACTGTGCCCAGGCCCCACAACCTCTGTGGGTTATGGATCCCCCATGAGTTCCAGGTCCCAGGCATGGCACGCAATGTGCTGGGCCTGGTGTGTGGCACACCCCTAATACCCAGATCCCCACACACACACATTGCAAACCCCCCATGCCCTGGGGCACAATCCCTCCTGCCATCCCGTAACCCCCTGGTAGTCTAGTGGTCTCCCAGTCCACAGTGTGAGCCCCCCACCACCCCTAATACCCCACTAGTGATTAGCACAGCCCTCCCTCACCACCAGGGCCAGTCACCAACACAACCACCAGGTGTGTGTGTGTGTGTGTTGATGGAGTGGGGGACCACTGAGCCACCAGGGCAGGTGGGGGTCCATGATCTGGGGGGGGGTTCATGTCAAGGGGGCTTGAGGCTGGCGCCCACACCATACGGGGGCCTTGGAGGTGGGCATGAGGATGCCATGGCAGCCCTCGACCAGTGCAACTGCTGTCCTGTGACCTGCAGCATTCTGGGTGCTGTGCCCTACCTTACGCAGCTTTCACAAGTCGCAGGACGCAGACCGCTGCACCTGCTCTGATTCTGAATTGGGTGCACGGGTCAGGTCACAAGGGCAGGTCCCTGCAAGCTGCCATTGCCGCAGCTTGCAGCAGACCTTTCTGAATCCAACCCGCTGTTTAAAAAACATCAGTGAAAATAATATACTGAGTGAATATAATTATGACAGAAATATATTATTGCTAAAAAAAAATTTGATATTTTTCTGCTTACTAACATATGCTGTACTACTGCTTTAACATTTTATCCAAAGAAGGGACAGAACATACAACATGTCATTATCCCCCAGCCAATAATACTGCACTGTAGTTCAGTTCAGTTTAATTTTATTTATGTGTATGTATATAAAAAAATTTTTGTCACATGCAAAAACAGATTAAAAACTTAGACAACATACATTAATATATCATTATTTCCTAACCATATACATTGCACAATTTAATTACATATTCCAATTTAATTTCCTGGCAATCCTTTGTGCAAAGCTTGCTAGTGCAAAGATTTGTTTTGTAGTTTTACAGTTTAGAATCAGGCTTATTTTCTCCTTACTATCCATCTTTTCCATATTTTTAAAATGCTGGGTGATATATAATTCTCTCTCATATGAAAAAGTTATACAATCACAAAGTAAATGTTTACTAGACACCGTCACCTCTTTACGTCCTCCACAGATCACAGGGTTTACATTATTTCTCCTATCATATCTACTAGAGAAAATTCCAAATTGTAATCTAGCAAGTGCTTTCTTTGTTTTACATGCTCACACTTTAATAGATATTTTTCCATTTCAAAGTTGATTTTTATATATTTTAATGGATCATTCTCCCAAGACTCTCTCACCCTATTAAAATCCATGCATTTTGCATTGTCTTCTACTCGCTGTATAGCTTCATTAATAAATCTAGTCGGATTTACCGTCTCTCCATAGACATAATTGTATTCTAAACCATTTTTATTTAATTCTTGGTTTAATGTTTCCAGCCAAGTCCCTCTTCTCTCTTCCTCTCCCAAGTCTTCCCTTCTACCCAGCATTTTCTAATTAAACTTTCTTCCAGAGCTGTTACCATTTTCTGCCAATACAGAAGCACTTTTTTTAGTGTTCTACTGTAGATTGATAGGGTTCCGGTTTCTATTCTTTTGCCTGCTGCTGAGGCGTATATAGGTAAACCCAGCAGGCTCCTTAGATAATTATTTCAAATTACTTCTAATTCTTTTAACTTGTGATTCTGCACTATACCCTACACTTCTGCACAGTACAACATCTGCACCTCCAACTTCATCCACAGACATTTATATTGTGCAATAAAAGAATTTAGTTGCTAGAGTATTTGAGAAATGCCTTATACCATTTAAGGCCTTAATTGCCTTATTACACACTTGTTCTCTGTGGTCTTTCCATTTTAGATTATAGCTAAAAGTAACCCCTAAATAACAAAAGCTATTTACTTCTTCAATCAATAAATGACCAACCTTCCAATGTGTCAGGATCTTATATATTTTTTTCCAAATATCATAGTTTTAGTTTTTTCCTGATTTATTACCATGTATAATTTTCCAAATATCTTTATTGACTCATCAGTGGCCCTCTTCAAACCAGTTTTGGTCTGTGGCAGCAAAATAGCATCATACACATAGAGTAACAGTTGGACAGCCTTGCCGTTTATTCTTGACGGGAATGTATCTATCCCCTTTAACTCCTCTACCAATATCTCAATATAGAGGTTAAATAAAGTTGGTGCCAAAATGCACCCCTGTTTTACTCCATTATTTACTTTGATTGGCTTTGTCATATTTCCTTCCCTATAATATTTTACTAGGATAACATTATCTTTATGCAGCAATTTTACAATCTCAAGCAGTTTAACATTTATATCTTTAGACTCTAAGGGCCAGATATTCAAACCATTGTGCCTAGCACAAAACCGTAGCACTGGAATAGCACTGGATTTGTGTGAGGCTGCAATATTCAAAAGCCCTATTAGCGCCGGTGTTGTGTGGTAGAGCCAACACTAATAGATAATGGCATGCAGGGGCAGGGTAAGGAGAACGAACGCCCATGAATGCCAGCAGCGTGGCATATTCAAAGGGCTAGTGCCGCTCTGTAGGCATTAGTGCGACCTGTAGCACTGTGCTAGATACCACCAAAAGAAAGCTGATGGTAATGTGGTGGTCCCCCCCCACATCGTGGACCCGCATAGCTGCGATACAGCACGAATAGTCTTGGTAGTCTAGTGGCCCCCCTCAGCATGAATCCTGACCCCCTATTAAATGTCAAATAAACTTTTTTTCCCTGGTAGTCTAGTGGTCCCCAAGTATGAATCCTGACCCCCGTGAAATAGAAATAAATACTTTTCCTGGTAGTCTAGTGGCCCCCAGCATGAATCGTGACCCCCTGTGAAATATGGAAACAAACACTTTTCCCTGGTAGTCTAGTGGTCCCCAGCATGAATCCTGACCCCCATGAAATAAGAAATAAACACTTTTCCCTGGTGGTCTAGTGGTCCCCCCCACCCAGCGGTGAAGCCCTCGCTCATCCCACTGATGGTCCACAAAGTGAGCCGGCGACTGGCTCTGCCCTCCTCTCACCACCACCATGGCTGGTCACCAAATGCGGTATGCGTGAGCACTATGGAAATGAATGAGCGCTGGTTCATTTCCTTAGCCCTCATGCATACCGCTGTCGGCAGCCGGCTGTGGTGGCAAGAGAGGGCAGGCCAATCGCCAGATCCCCTGAGGGACTGTCAGTGATGAGCAGGGCTGCACTGCTGGGTGGGGACCACTAGACTACCAGGAAAAGTGTTTATTTTATATTTTACGGGTTGGATTCATGCTGTGGGTGGGGGTAAACTGGACTACCAGGGAAAAGTGTTTATTTAAATTTCACGGGGGTCAGGATCATGCTGGGAATGAGGAGGACTGGACTACCAGGGAAAAATGTTTATTGTATCTTTCATGGGGTCAGGATTCATGCTGAGGAGTAGGGGACCACTGGACTACCAGAAAAAGTGTTTATTTATATTTCACAGGGGTCAGGATTCACATGAGGTGGGAGGACCACTGGACTACCAGGGAAAAGTGTTTATTTTATATTTCACAGGGGTCGGATTCATGCTAGGGGTGGGGGACCACTGGACTACCAAGGAAAAGTCTTCATTTTATATTTCACAGGGGGTCAAGATTCATGCTGGGTGGGTGGGGGATCTCTAGACTACCGGGGAGATGTCTTTATTTCATATTTCATATTTCGCGGGGTTGGGATAATAGGCTGCACTGTGAGGAGCGCGGAGAAAGCTGTTGAGAGATCCCTGCATATTGGGCAATAGGGAGCATCGTACAATGCTTCTGCCTCCCCCATATTGCCTTAGATCAAAAATATAAGTTCACTTTGCGTACTGCGACCAACCCCTATAAGGGGTAAAATATGCTTGCACATATATGCCTGTTATAGGCGGTGGGGGCTGTATATCTATCTATATATAGATAGTATATATCAGTGTCAGTGGCTCAGTAGGTAGCACACTCACCTCTGAGGCTGGGAGATCAGAGGGCTGTGGGTTCAGTTCCCACATCTGGCACTTGGGTTAATATCCCAATACTGACACTATAGTGCAGCATGAGAGGGGTGCTGCACTTCTTTGGTGCCATCTTTCGGATGAGACGTTAAACCAAGGTCCCATCTGCCTGGATTGGTGGTAGTTCAGGTGGATATTAAAGATCCCATGGCACTTATTGAAAAGAGTAGGGTAATTTCCCAGGTGTCCTGGTCAAATTTCCCTCATTCACTAAAAATACCACCATCAGCTTAATCTGGTTCAAGGTCAGTTGGCATTCATCTGTATCCTCCTCCCCTGGATCGTGCCTGAAAATAGGCAGGATTTGTCTAGTGCACTTACCCGGTCAACACAGAATAAATAAATACATATAGAGATAGAGATAGAGATAGATATACAGGTCCTGCGTGCACAGATGCATGGGTGTGTTGTATGCACTGACTGTGCCTGCCGGCACACAGTTCCTGCTGCCTCCAGCCTGTGCTTCTATTCCGACCAACAAGAGATGCTGTGGGCCTGCAGCATCCAGCTGTACTTCCATTCCGACCAAAAGGGGGAGCTTTGTGCTCCATGCAGTAGCACTGGGCAAACTGCATGGTAATGTATGCTAAGCAGCACTTAATGAGCTGCAAATGTACCTGTTTGCCCACAGACTACCTAAGTAGGCTCATTTGCATGGGAGCTTTGAATATAGTTCCTGTTTGCCCTGGGCTAACCAGTTTGCACTGGGCTAATGTGTTAGCAACTGTGTAATCAGGTTAGTCTCAGGCAAACCTCACTTCAGCATAGCACAGTTCTGCAGTGTGTGGCTTACATTGTTGTTTGCAGTCATACCTCTCAACTGTCCCTGATTATCAGGGATGACCCTGATTTTACCTCATAATTTTACTCTGTCCCTCCTAAACATTGTGTTTCCATGACCAAACAGTGGGGGTTGTCAGCATAAAATAATGTCAAACATTAATGTTACAGCTGTGTTCTTCCTTGGAAAATGCATTTTACACTAACCCACTTATTCTACCAGCTTCCTGAGTGAATATCATCACTTTTTAAGATGTGTCCCTGATTTTAAACCTCTATCCCTGATATTTTAAGCCTTGTCCCTGATTTATGAGGCAGGGGGTTGAGAGGTGTGTTTGCTGTAGATGTGAGACAGCTCTGTGCAATCACACACAATGTTCTCCACCTGCAACACTGGCTTGCTACAGAGTCTAATGAGCTGCAGTTGCAGTTTGCACTTCCCTGTTGCTATGTTCAGTGCTGTCTTATTCCCGGGCTATTTTTGCCCTGCACTCCCAGACCAGTTTGAGCGGCTTCCTCAGACTGTTACATTCAGCAGGATTAGCAACAAGCTATTTCCTTTTTAATATAGCTTGCTTTGTGCTCCAGGCTAAGTTTGCCCGACAGGCAGTGCTAATTTAGCCCTGGGGCAAAGTTTTGAATATCTGGCCCTAAGTTAGCCCATAAAACACTTTAGTTAACTGAGTCAAAGGCTGCTTTGATATCCACAAAAGCTGCATATATCCTAGTTTCTTTTATAATTACTTATTTTTCCACTATGTGTCTCAGAACAAAAATCTGATCCAATGTCAATCTGCCAATTCGGAAACCTGCATGAACTGCAGACATAATTCTATTATTTTCTATCCAATCATTTAATCTTGTGAGTAACAGTCGTGAGAATATTGTTTATTGATATTTAAAAGCATTATCAGCCTATAATTCTCTGTTTTCTCTGGCTGACCCTTTTTATATATGGGGACTACTATACCCTCAGACCATCCATTTGGTAATATCATATATTTTACAATATTTCTATATAGACATAATAATAACTCTGCCCACCAGTCTGGGCTGATGTGATATAGTTCAGCGCCTATGTTGTCTGTGCCTGGCGCTTTGTTTTTCCTTTGCATTTTAATTGCATACATAATTTCCTCTTTGGTAAAATCTAACCAGATGTTTACATTATCTTTATTTATATTTACTAATGTTTCTGATGCTTGTTTCTGTTCTCTATTAAACAGTTTTCTGTAATGTTTAGTCCATTCTTCTACTGATATTACTGCCAGAATATTATTTCTGGTATTTTTAGTACCCTGTGCCACTATTCTCCAAAAAGTCTCTCCATCTTTTTTCTTAATAGAATGCTGTAACATGTTCCAAAGTTCCTCTTGGTATTGTTTTTTTTTTACCACTGTCATGTCTTTATATTCAACTTTTACATTCCTTAAAGCCTTTCTAGATTCTGTATCATTATTTTTAACTACACATCTGCCCACCCTTTGAATCAACTTCTTTATCTGAAAACATTCATTATCAAACCATTCTGTTTCATAGATATTTTTATTTTTTTGTTTCCCCAACTCTTGCTTCATCAACTCCTTTACAGTCCATTGTTCAGTTAGTTGGTATTGACTGAACAACTTGTGAATCTGCTCATCATTTCTAATATTTTCCATACTGCTCCCCAATGCTAATAAACATTTTTGTTTCATGGTCTCCATTTCTTCTGTCTTTATATCATTTCTTAACAAATCCTGGCTTACTTTTTGCCATTGTATTTGTTTATCTCTAATTTCCATAATTCCATATTGCCACTTACTAATTGTCTTACTTTCCTTACATGTCAGTTCACTTTCTATCCATATTTGAATTGGTCTGTGGTCACTATCCCAGGCATCCATCACTTCCATCTTATATATCTTACTATATGAATAAATGTCTACAATTCCGTAATCTAAAACACTCAATCCCTGTTTATAAACATAGGTGCATATACTCTGTTTATCACCATGGCATCTCCCATTTAAAATATACATGTTTAATTTATTCATGATTCATAATGATCTACCTCCTGTCTTATTTTCTTTCTATCCATTGAATTTCTTATTGGTATTGAAAAAATGTCATCCAGATTCCAGTTTGTAGTTTTTTCTTCAACTTCCATCTCCACTCTAGCATTACAATCACCTGTAATCAGGATAATTTTCCCTATGTATTTGTTCTAGAGTTCTTCCAGTATATTAGCCAATGTATCCAAGCATAGATTTATGGGAGATGCCTTGGTGTCTGGTGGCAGGTAGACATTTATCAGTATACATTCAACTTTTTGCTTTAACAATATTTCAAAAACTTGTATAAAATATTTTATGTCACTCCATATGCAATTACAAGACAGTTCTTCACTTAACTTTACAAAGGTACTCATTCCACCATCTGGTTTACCAGATTTGGTCTTTCTCCTTGCCCTTATATGCCATCCTTTGTATCCTTCAAACAAACATTCATCTACTTTATCTAGCCACGTTTCTTGTAACATAACAATATGCATTTGTTCTAAGACACTAACTATACTGTTGTTTCTAAATTTACCTATTGCTCCTGCTATATTTCAGCTAAGGAGTTGTAGGTAATTTTTAGTTTCACCATTTTTTTTTTCTTTTGGGAGTCAAATTGACTCCTCAAGCTCTTCTATTTCCAACACACTTTCTTCCTTTTTTCCTAAATCAGTCCCTTTCCCTTCCAAATACACCGAGTCCTGTTCTATTAGATCTAGGCTCTGGGATTCTTCTTCTAGTATGACACTGTTACTTATTCTTAAACCTCTTTGATGTCTTCCTCTAATCATTTTTCCAAATGTTTCTTCTTTGGACAAAACATGTTCTATTTCCAGTGGTTTTATGTAGTCAGATATTCTCTGCTGTATTTTGTTTCCTCCTTCCTTTGGCAAACTTTCTTTCTGTTTTGGGGGGTGTTTCTGTATAGCATTATACTGATCATCCTTCCTCAAGGGGATAGCGATGTCTGCATTTTTTCCCCATTCTTTTAATTGCTCTTTAGACTCCATAATTCTTTTTCTTGTATTTTTATTTTTTAATACTAGACAGATCCACCCCTTCTCTCTCCCCCACCCATGATATTGATATGTTGAACCAAGGTCTTTCAAATGTATTTTATTTACCAGGATACCTTTCCAGACATTGTAAACCGCCAGTTTCAATGTCAGATAGTTTTCATTTTTTGCCTTAGGTATACCTCTGAGAATAATTGTTGGTACTATTTCTCCACTCTTAATCTGCATCTTTTTTTCTTCTCTATATCCTCTATTTGTTCCTCTTTTCTAGCCTTTCCAACATTTTATTGCTCTATACTTTCTTCTGTAAGTCTATATTTCTTAATCTGACCATCTTCAATTATTTGGATTGTCTTAAATGGTTCATTGTCAACTATTTCTTTAACTTTTACTACCTGGTGTTTCCACAAGGTAGTCTCCTTCTTTTTACGACATAATTTCTTCTTATCCTCATCATTTCTTTCTAATGTTAACTGCTGTTTCTTCTTATTTTGTATCTTCCTATTTTATTGAATATCCAAGACCAATGCTTCAGTTTCTTTTACTTCTTTCCTTCCTATTTCCTTTGTAATTTCCTTAATTCTTTCTTTATTACTTTTGCCTTGTTTTACTTATTTCTCTTTACTAAGGCTTATTTGTACATAGTTAATATTTTCCACCCAAATATTTTCCTTTTCCTTATGTATTTGTGCACTTATTAGCATAGTAAAATTAAAAAGTAATTTGTTATTCAACACTATTCCATTCCTGATTTCTTATAATAATTCAACAATCTTCCCATTAGTCTCTAATTGAAAACTACTCTCTGTCTCATGAACCAGGGAGCTTTGTTCTTGTATTATGTGGTGAATGTCCAGTGGGAACTCCAGAGGTGGATCTAACCTCAGTGTTAAGATATAGAGGGTTAAAAAAGCTTTGAATTCTCCTAGAAAAGATTTACTTGGGTATTGATGTGAAGCATCTTTCATAGATTTTTCTTCCCCTTTGGTTTTACTTTAGTCCCTCTTCTATTGTATTGTTCTCTCTCTGCAGTTCCATTTAGTTCCACTAGACTGAGCTCAATATTTCTACTCACTTCCATCACACTCTTAACTGTCTCCACATTTATTTCAATTGGGCTCAATGGTTCTTCTGTCGTCTCATTTTCTTTTTCTAACATTCTAATTGTCTTCATAAGTGGATGTTCTATATACATAGACCTTTTCTCTATTGGGCCTTTTATTGGGGAGGAACTTAGGGGAGTAAGGGGGGGGGGCTCTCTCAATTCTGAGTACCTCCTTTTTTCCCACTAAGTTCAACTGACTCCCTGGGGCCAGAATATAATTGGTAATTTTCCTTTCAGAGTCTTTCAACATTTCCTCTGTATTTCCCTTGACTGAAGTATTTTTCTTTCTGTAACAAATGGGGGTTGAGGCCCTTTTCTTCTTTGCAGCTCTTGTAAACGTTTCTTTTCCTCTGAATGTGGCTACTTAACCACAATTCTACTTTAGGGAAATATAACCATCTAACAATAGCTGCTTGCCTAAGAATTTCACACCAAGCCTGCAAGAATTAACCACAGAAAGTTCAGCTGGGCTATAGATTCTTACAAAACCCAGTCACAGTTTGTTTTACGTTTCTTCTTTTAGGCAATATCAGGCCTTCGGTTCATTCAGTCCTCTTTTATATATATTCCCATAATATCCTCAGGAAATCACAATTTCTGCAAAGATCTTCAGAGTTTAAGTAAAGGCATCTGGTAAAACATTCAACTGCTGGGGGGCACCTTCTTTGTTTCCCCCTTTCCAATAACAATCACTCTGTGGATAGCTTTGGCCCACAACCCCTTTGATTCGTGCTGTGTTCTAGATTCTCTTTTATCTCTCTGGGGTATCTCAGATAAATTCTAAGGAAAAAACATAAATAAATAACATGGTCCTATAGTCCTTATTCTGTTAAAAAGAGAGAGTTAAGCATTTAGCTAATTCTTCCAAAAATTTGCAAAAATTATAGTAACAGCTCTATTTGCTCCTATTTTTTAAGCTTATACACAAAAAGACTAGGTTCATAAGCAAATAAAAAATAGCTTACATAGATGTTAGCGTTTTTAATGAATAGATGATAAATTCAGTGATGAAATAATTCTGCTCTTAGTTTTCAGAGCCAACAGAAATGCTTTTCAAGAAAGCTGCTCGAAGGGCGTACTCCAAATACATGCAGCCTCCAGCTAGATCCAATTCACAGTCTAGCAGTCATGCACAAATAAAACGCTGCTCACATGGAGTAGAAAGACCAATCGGAGGGCTAATCCCTCGTAGTGGTGTGAAACTTAAAAATAATAAAAATTCTATTTAAAGTTTTGGGGTTTTTTTAACTTCTAAAGCTTATAATAGCTTAGCATGAAGCAGCAGTATTGCACTGTTAGACTCTAGTAAATTCTCTGGCACTCTCAACTCAGCAAGTCAATAAAAGTCGATAAAAATTTACTGCTAAAGAGCGAAACAGAACAAAAATAACTGCTACTGAGAACAGTTTCCCTACCTAAACAAAAAAGGAAAATATAATAAAACTAAGTAACAGCCAGCCTTAAAACATCTCTCCCAAAAGGCAATACACAGAACAAAACCATAAAACCGTAACACCATCTACATAGACATGATACAGACTTCACATTTAATGTTGGCTACACCCTGCTGTATTTCAATGTCTCCAGGGTTTCAGCATTTTAAAGCTCCAATGTTTCTGTACTAAGTTCAGTGCTTGATTCTCAACAGTTAGTGCTTGCACAATCTCCAAGGGTTTCCAACAATTCAGTTCACAGATGGTCATTTCTTCCTGGTTCCAAGACCTTCCTAAAGGGCACCTCTGTCAACCCGTGGTCCACTTGCCACCAGTTCCACTGGCTCTGTTGACCCGACCTTCCTCCTGCAGGGACAAAACACACAGAAAGCACAAATGCCAGCCCAAGGAGACAATAGAAGGTCCAGTAAGGTTCATTAATATTTATAAACCGGCAGCATACCTTTTCTAAAGAAAAGCCAGGCATTTAGTGAACCCTGCTAACCAGCTTCTTCATAGTTTCTCCTGCAGTGTGCAGCCTCCTCAGCCAGTTCAAGGATTCTTAGTAAACATAACTCACATGACAACACCTGCATTACTGCACTGTAGTACCAACTTTGATTATAAGCCAAAATCCCCATTAGGAGAGAGAAACCAAAACCATAAGCCTATGAAATAGAATAGAAAATGTTTATTTTTAATAACACATTCACTGTTCAAAGTATCTCAAAGCATTTAACAAACCAGATAGCAGAAGTGATGTCACTATGCAGACAAGTGTAAGACAATCACTAGCAATATCCCTCACACAGCCATGGACAATCACATAAGCTCTTTTGGTTGATATTGAGAATGTAGCAGATCAGAACAAGGCAGCTCCTGTTTAAAGGTGTGCACAGTCAGGAAACTTCACTTACAAAAATGTCTGTGAAATTTCCTGACTTTGTGTAGTGCAAATTGCTATTTTGCATAGCTCTTGGGCCAGTGAAGTGCATATTTCACCCAGTAAAAATCTACATATATTGACACTTTGCCAACAAAGGTACTGGTGAAGTTTCACTTCTTATATTTTTCATTAGGCAAGTAATATTTTGCTGTTGCTGAGAGAGAGGAAGTGCAAACAGAATACAGGGTCCAGCATTGCAGTTTCTGGTAGCCAACCAAATCAGTGCATAGAAACAAAATTAGTGTACTCATAGGAAAAATATCAGGATGCAAAGAAATAGTTTGCAGAAATTTAATCCGGTAGGAAAGAATGCTGAAAGCAACCCCATGGGTCATGGGTTGTTTTCAACATTCTTTCCTACTGGATTAAAGCTCTGCAGACTATTTCTTCATGTCCCAATAGTTTTTCTATGAGTGCAGCTCATTTTGTTTATAAGTAATATTTAGTTGCTGAAGAACTATATGAAGTGCTACATAAACATACAAAACCCTTTTTATAATATTCCTAACCTGCCCCACTGCCCACTATGCATATATCAGCTCCCCCCACCTCCCAGATATTTTTCAGACATATCTCCCACCAACCCCCTGCTAGTACCCATCTTCACTTCTCCACCTGCCACAGTCCCGGCAAAGTACTGTAGGTGTATGATAATGCAGCTGCATTGCTTTATAAAATCATACCTCCCCTCCCACCCCAAACAGGTAACTAATTCTCTCCCTTCACCCTGTCCCATCACCCAACCCCCATAATTTAACCAGCCACTCCCCCCACCCTACACTCTGTAGCACCCAACCCCCTGCCTCCCAAAAAGATAAAGGAAACATAGACAAGCTAGCAGTCAAAAAGAAAGAGGATCCCTTGTAGGAACAATCAGCACATCTTCATTTTTAATGCTGAATGATGAATGAATGACGACGGCCTCCTGAACAATAATTCCTGATTAGCTGAAGTTCTGCAGAAACTGCAAAATCACATGTGGGCAGCATTAATGTTTGCTCCAGAGTCCCCAGCTTGATCTACTTGATCTGCTAGTGCAGAACCCCTTAAGTTTTCCTCATCAAGTGGCCACATTGTTGCCTTTGCAAGAAAAATACCATTCTTTGAAAGACAGGTCAAAAAAGTCTTCAATGCAGTATCACCATAAACACTCTAAAATATCCTCCATGTCTAGATCACCATTGAATCCTTGTGAGGGTAAGTCTCAGACCACTTCTTCAGTCTTTGTCCTCAGTTCAACCATTGTTGAGACACCAAAGTCAAGCATAGGCTGTGGCTCAGCTGGTGCCATTGACATACAGCCCCTTACCAGTGCTTTGTTGACAAATTATGTACCATTGATGTTTTCTTTGTCATTTCTGCTTGCACCACTGTCAGTAGTACTGTTGCACTGACTTCTATCTCTGAATTATTTTAGAGACTTTTGCCATTCCTGCTGTCAACAATTACTGTTGCAGGCACAGCCTTTACCATCACTTCCTTAGATGTCCGCTATGGGTACCACTGGGATGACAGTCCCTGCCTCTGTGCCGACCCCTCCACTGCCTTTGCAACCAGAAGCCACCATGATCACTCCTGCTCCTCCACAGTCTGAGGGAGAGATAGATGAATGCAGTGATGCAATGATGACTTCCTGGATGCTGAAGAAGTTGATGAAGAGGAAGAGCATCCCATTTATGGGTTTAACTCTAGTTACATTGCCTCCTCCTGTAGTGAAAACATTGTGCTATACACACTCAGGCCTTCCGCCAAGGCTGCTTCATTTTAGGCTCTTTGATGCCTCATTCAGGATAAGCTAGGCTTTGCTGCTAAGTGAGAGGACTCTACAGAGGGGAATCTTAATGAATTCCTTGGGGTCCCCACATCTCTTTACATGATCATTCCTTTAGTTTTACCTGGTTTTGGAGAGTACTACTATGACTGCCTGGCACAGACCTAGTACATTACCAACTGTCCCTTGAAAAGCAGAGAAACAACATATTGCCCCCTCTATCAAGGCTTTTTATACCACCCAGCAGCCTGAAACTGACTCAATGGTCATTATGGCTGCCCATGACAGGTCTAGGATTCTCCATCACATGAGCCCTTTGCCACCTGGCAAAGAATCCAGAAATTTGGACATTATGGATAAAAGAACTTATGCCTTTACCTCACTAGGCCTTTGTATCACCAATTGCCAGTCATAAATGATTTAATATCAGAATAGCCTGTGGAGGCCTTTATTTAGTAGGGTAGATAAAGTGTCTGATTGTAACACAAGGAAAGCAATCCAGCAGTCTTCTGTGCATGGACTGGAGACCAGTAAGCATGTTCTGCGATCTGTGTATATGACACCTCTTATGCTTCCCCTTGTGCAGCTCATCTGTCATCTGCCTTTAACGATATTCATGACTTCATGTTGCCGGTTTTGCTACCGATGTTCAACAATCGATTCTTAACTAGCCTTTTGCTCACCTGAAACTATTTCATAACAATGTGGAGCTCACTTTGAAAGAGTAAGTGTCTTCAAAAATGACTCGTCACTCCCTCAAGTCTCTTTCACCCCATTCCACATGCAGTGGTGGCTCTACACCAGGGCCCGCCAGGGCACGTGCCCTGGTAAAAAAATGCTGTGCCCCAGTTGGTGCCCCATATGGTGCAGAGCTTCCCCCATAGTGACAATACATCAGTGCCCTGGCTGCCATCTGTTGTGCCCCAGCTGTGCTCTGGTAACCATTTGTGGCTGGAGCCGCTAGTGTCCACATGTGTGTATGGTGGTGGTACTTAGGCCCCCACTCTTATGTGTGGAGTTCTGACCAGTCTGCTGCTGGGGAATTCCTCCCCCATGCAATGGTTTTCAGGTGCTCTTTTTAAGATCCTAAAGGGTCCATGTGCTGGCATTGCCCCCTCAACCCCTCCACTTTTTGATACCCCTCACCCTTTATCAGGGATTCAGGTAGGAGGCCAGATGTCCCTATCCCTGACAAAATGGAAGGAGATAATGTTAGACCCGTGGATCTTAGATATTATCAGAGAGGTTCATGTGCTAAAACTAATGATGCCTCCTCTTATACCTTCTCTTTGAACTTTTCAGTACCCCCAAACAACTTATCAGTACTTCTGACCATAGCGTGTACCTTTGTCAAGAAGGTGATTCAGCCTTTACCCTTGGCTGAACAGACCCAGGGTTTCTAATCAAGATGTTTCTTAGTCCCTTAGAAGACAGGTGATCCACTTCACATCTTGGCCTTCAGAGAACTGAATGAGTACCTTGTGTACAAAATGTTCTGCATGGTTTTTCTTCAGTCTCTCCTCCTTAGGTTTTAACAAGAGCACTCTGGACATGCACAATGCTTGTCTACGCATCAAGATCTGGTGTGAACTTTAACAGTTCCTGAGCTTTTAGAGGGCCAACACTATCAATTTTGTCTCCTGCCCTCTGACTTATCCTCAGTGCTTCACCAAGTGTTTGCTGTAGTGGCTGCAGCCTTACCCCCGAAAAACCCTGTCCCTTACCTGGATGACTGACTTCTCAAGGCATCTTCAAGAGAAGCATCTATACAAACTTTGTACCAGAATTTCTAGTTGTTTGGTCCAAATGGATAATCTGCCACTTCATGTGGTCATTAGTGAGACCAAAAGTATATTTAAGTATCGATTGGATACATTAATCAATGCAGGTTATAAACTGACCTATTATTCTCTGGCTTAGTATGGGAGCATCATGGGCTTAGGCCTTCTCACTCTCTAACCAACCTTAGTATGAAATGGGTATCCTGGTCAATGATCCAAATAAGTTTTGAGTGTGGATTTATGGGAGAAATGGCTTCAAAGAAGCCAGCTTAATTACATACTGGTAACGGTAGATGTTCAAGATAATCTTGTCATAGAGACACAGCTTACCTTCCTACCTACCCCTTCCATATATTTTTAGGCAGCATACCATGGAACATGTGTCTGTAACAACACATGTCATCTTCCTTTTTCCTAGATCCTTTCAAAGGGGCTCTCATTCCAGGACCTCTGCCTCTCCTGTCGGCCTGGTCAGGCTTCTGGTTTCCCATTCCTGTTGGTATGGTACAGCTTCAGGCTTGTTTCTGGTGGGAAACTGAGAAGGTATGGGGTCACCCACATTATGTAGATGGCACCAATGTAGTCAACATGTGTTGCCCCAGCTAGACAACAGTTTCTGAGTGGTTCTGATGCCAACAGCTTACAGTTCCAAAGGTGTGGCTCTATGGAGGACAGTCTCTCAAATATCTACTGTTACTGGCAAGTAAGAAAAGCTTCCTTAGGGGAACAGTTTCAGTACCCCTTACATCTATATATACTCCCAAAGTGCACATGTTACTTAATTACAACCAATTATATATTCTAATAACAATTCTTAATTTAAAGTTTTCCAATTAATATTCAATTTAAAGGTCATGCTTTATAACCAAGGATTTACTACTGTCTTATACACAAAGAATGTGAAAAATATATATATAAAATTCTATGGTCTAAACAAACAGTGGCTGTCTACACTTAAAAATCAAGCCTACATTCCAAATTCTATATGTAAAAAAATATATCATAGCTTAACACCTTGCAACATATAAGCAAATGTTTACATAAATTAGCAAAAAAACAACCACAGCTTGGAAAACAATACCAGCAAAGCGCAGGGGGTTTTAGTGGCTGGCACATTGGACTGGGGTAGGTCCTGTTAATTTATATGATAGGATACACTTTTGTCTTGTTCTTATTGTAAGAAGGTGACAAGTGAATTTTTGTGGAGCACTTTATTGCAAATGTTTCATTGCAAAATAAATATTGTTACATTTTTGCATATTTAAAGTGCTTTGGTGGATTTTTTCTATCACAGGATCACCCACAATATGCTCACCATTTTTTTTTCTGGATCTTGGTAATATTTAAATGAGAGTGGTTAAAACTAGCCTCACTTTTTGGTAGAGCAGTCCTGTTATTTAGTAAGCGCACTTCTTTTTTCCTTGCTCGTAAGTAAAAAAAGCTACCTATTTTGTAACTATAGTTCTTTTAGTCAGTGTTTTCATCTGATTACTACTGTAAGCAGGCAGCTTGCAGGTGCTCTATGTGTCCTGGAATATTAGAGCAGTTTGGAGCAATCCATGCACTGATCACAAGACTCCTGAGCTTCAACTAAGGCCTGAAATAAAATACTAATACAAATATTTATATCACACATTTTGAATAAACGTTTTTGTAAAATAAGCCATAAAATAAATAGAAAACACCTATTTGTAATAAAACATAAATATTTCCACACATGTTTGAAGAACCTATATCTGTTCTAGGAGGGGAGACATAGAAAAGAAAGTATTTTGATAACCTGAGTGATGATCTGTTATTCTGACTCCATTCTGCCCATTTTTATGACTGCAGGGGGTGGAACCCTGCAGATGTCTTGCTATCAGACAAAAAGCAGCTCACCAAATTCTGGCCGCACAATACAAAATGTTGGAGGTGCAACATGTTCACTCCGCTAGTTGAAGCATTTCACTATGTCCACTGAATAGAGCAATGCTGCACCTGCACTATTTCTCAGCTGCCCATCACGTCCACATGAGACCGAGCCCAAGATTACCGGCTTGATGCCTTGGCACATACATGAGTATTGCAGCCATGATACTCATGCATGAAAGAGACCGCTGTGGCCAAGATGACCACTGGCAGTTCTGTGTGCATGCATGAACATCACAGCCATGATGCACATGCACTACTATCGCACACTCCTCCAGCCTTCTGGGTTCTGGCCAGAGTTTGTTTGCTCTGTCTCCTATTTTATCTGCTGAAGAGAGACTCTCCTTGTGCTCAACACTCTTGAATTGACTGACTTACCAACAAAGGGATGCCATCCAGTTCTAGAACATAAAATCCCATACTCCTCTAATCTGCTGACACTCTCACTTATTAAACACATTTCCTTCACATACCATAGCTCAGTATGCAAATCCCCAGTGCATCCCATCTGGTAGTGCTGACACACCCACCCTGCCCTTATATGTACATTCCTGACCACCTTATGCAGAAACACCCACCCTGCCCTTATATGTACATTCCTGACCACCTTATGCAGAAACACCCACCATGCCCTTATACGTACATTCCTGACCACCTTATGCAGAAACACCCACCCTGCCCTTATATGTACATTCCTGACCACCTTATGCAGAAACACCCACCATGCCTAAGCATAAAAACATCCATTATACAATGGCAAGAAAAAATCCTGGACTCTGATTGGTCAGTCTTAGGCTGGACCCGTGATGTTATCCCAGTACAACATCACAGGTCTAGTCTCAGCCTCACTGTGAACCTGGAGATAATTGTTTGCTTGATTTGTTTCTGCTTGATTGTTTCATCTTCTCTTAAAAAAACCAAAATATTTTTCCACGCAAAAACATCTTTAAAATTATTTTTTTATTCTGTAGAACAACGAGCCATTGTATAATAGCAATAATGCCCTCCAGGGTGTGTGTCATTTGGGATAACATCACACCTCAGTCGTTGGATGCACTCGGCCTGCAGCCTGGTGCCCAGCCACCTGAGGTGTGACGTTATCCCAGCATGACACACACCCTGTCAGGCATTATTGCTTAATATGCACATCTGTAGACACAGACTGTAACCCAGTGTACATAATTCTCTTCTATCCCAGTTGCTGAAATGCACCCTATCCCAGTAAATACAACCCTGCCCCCTCTCTCCTGTCTATGCAAACAGACTCACAGTGTTGTAGCTAGGAAAATAAAAGTGTTATATAAGAACATTTTTCAGCTCCTCTTTGTGCCCCCTCCCCCACACACACACACAATAACAGCAAAAATGTTATAGCAGTATTTAATTTATTCAGTCAAAAAGAGCACAACATGGAGAATAGTGAATGGGTAACTATGGAGAACCAGTGTGTTCTGCCACAGAGGGCTCTGATTTCCTATGACCTCGAGAGCAAAGCTCGAGAGGTCTGTGAGAATCAGAATGTCCAAAGTGGCAGAAAACATTGGTTCTGCATAGAGTTGTCCATCCACTATTTTTTAGAGTGCATGGTGCCCCCCAAAACAGTTTATATATAATTTGAGCACTTATTATTATTTTTAAATAGAAAAAGTAATTGTTTGCCACCGAGAGTTAGAGCTGGTTGCTATGGTGAGGTGTGTGGTTCTTATGGACCAGACATCTCTACATTTGTATCATGCATTTCCACTGGTTGACAATAGGGTTTGGCAGGGATTTTGAAGAAAAAATGGAGGCTGCATTTTTTACTTAGCAAGATGATATTCAGTCTGAGGAATCAAGTTTTATTTCTTGAGTAATGTTAAATATCTGGTTGATCCTGCATTGTATTTTTATATAAGTGAACATATCTGGTTGATCCTGCTTTTTTTTATTGTATTGGGTTGATCTTCTGTGTCCAGGATTTATTCAAGTGTCTGGTCATGCTGCCACCACATCGTTTTATCTGGTTGATCCTGTGGTTTCTGTTGCCTTGGATGTTTTAAAATGTGTGTGGCTCGTGTGCTTTCCAAATCTACTGGAATGCTATTGTACCACAGAAGGGTAGAATCGTGTTCCACAACCTTTAACTGTGGTACAACAGCTTTTCAGCAGTGATGGAAAGTGGATTAGAACAACATTCCACCATACACTATAATTTATTAATTTACTCATTTAGAAATTGGTGACCATGAAGGAAGACTGCAATGCTCATTTCCGGGTGCAGTGCAGGGGAGGGGGCACAAGGGATAAAATGTTTACATAGGTAAAATAAAGTGATAACATAACAAAAGGCATAGTAAGTATACAATCAAGTGCAGGAAAAGTTATATTATAGCATTTGTTGGGATGGGGATCAGACAGTGGGAGCAACCAGTCGATGACAGGGCTAACAATGTCCCCCTTAAATTAACTTTAAGTTCCTATCTGTTAGTCGGTCGGTCCCTTGCCACCTATACTTTTCTACCTTTTGATAATGATGTGTGGGACTCTGATAATCAAAACATGATAACATGTGGGACATAGTCTAAAAGAAATAGGTACAGATAATGTAAAGCAGAAGATGGACACTAAGGATTTATTAGGAACTCTGACACTCTAAATTTCTGACCCTGACTGAGATCCCAACATGTGCAGAATTCTGCCATATATCATCAAAGGTCTCATTTGACAGTGCTAATAAGCAGTCCTTGTCTCCATGGTGGCCACTGAGCTGTACAGTGTCATCAACTGATGGGCTACTTTGTCAGTCAGTAGTTTGTGCATTGTGGAATTTGTTTAAAGAAACACAAAACATGGTTTTAACATGCATTGCATTTGAAATAATCAGCCACTTTCAACAAGTGTGAATCCAAAAACCTATATCGTTTTTAAATGTTAATATGTTTTCAAATGAAGACCCTGTAAATTGAAAAAACTTTGAAGATGCAAGCTCGGAACACTGTGGAAATTAATCAGAGAATTAATTTGTCAAGTATTATGATGAATTTGCTTTTTAAAGCCTGAGTTGATATCACTTTCCCTGTCTTGACAGCAGTAGAACCCCATTCATTGTGGAACATACAGTATGTGAGACAGAACAATTCTATGGAGGAAACTGTGGGACATATGTGCTCCTTCATAATGTGAAAATGATGAGAGGTATGTTGCCACCAAGGCCAAGCAGCATCTGATACCCTATCCCTCTCCCCATTTCACCCTGCTGTATATACACAAACTCACATACAATGGCAAGAAAAGAATACTGGCCTCTGATTGGGGCTGGACCCATGATGTTGTCCCAGTACAACATCACAGATCTAGTCCAGGCACCAAAAAAGACCACATCACATATAAAACAAATCACTGCACATGCAATGTCCAAGTTGCCCACACTTGGCAAAGGCACTGTGCAGTATGCCAATACTTTAATTCTTTTAAACATAAATCCCTACCTCTACAGAGCCCACAGATCTTTTGTCACTATATAAAACTTACAAGTAAACAGAACTTCAACACCAGATCACCTGTACACACTTTGTGCAGACACGGCAGTCACTTTCACTGTACAACTGAAAAGCTTAACGGCTGCAAACAGTAAACGTGAGAGCTCCTGTTTAAAAGTACATTGAGCTTCATGCTAAACAAGTTTTCCAAAACTCTGGCTCCCACAACACACAAACTAAAACATTTAATGAAGTCCTCAGACCAGTTAGCTTGAAAATGCTGACAGCCCCCCTCCACAATTCTCACCACACTCCCCGCTAACAACCTAACACACACATACTAATGGCATGTGTAAGAGCATGCTTTAGTGCACCTTACCTGATCACCATTGCCAGTTGCTGATCTCCAACTCCATTGAGTTCTGCTGGTACAACCTGTACCAAGACCAGCCACAAGGGCACGATTGCATTTGGTGGTCTGCAACAGCCACCATTGTGAGAGTGACACTGGCATGGGGGAGGTTGGCCCAAGTAAGGTGCCACCATGATCAGCAAGGGACTGACACATGGGGAAAGACATAGACACACAAAAAAAATTAAAAGCTGAAAAAAAGACAGTGGGCTTTAACAGTACACCAAACCAATGACAAAAAAAAAAATAAATAACACACAAAGACTGATGTGCAGACTTGAGACTGTAGAGTCACAGATAAAACACAGCAGCTCCACCTACTGGCCAAAGCAAGAAATCAGCACTATTTTTTGAAACAGTAAACCTACTCATTTACTAAAACAGCAAACAAACTAGTTTTAAACATACTTCATATTTTTTTCTTCTTTTTGACTCATAAGCCACCGTATAATAGCAATAATGCACTCCAGGGTGTGTGTCATTCTGGGATAACATCACTTCTTGGGTGTTTATTTTTTTTATTTTATTTATTTATTGTTTTTAGTTTTTGTTGACCGGGTAAGTGCACTAGACAAATCCTGCCTATTTTCAGGCACGACCCAGGGGAAGGGTATACAGATGAATGCCAACTGACCTAGAACCAGATTAAGCTGTTGGTGGTATTGTTAGTGAATGAGGGAAATTTGGCCAGGACACTGGGGAAATTCCCCTACTCTTTTCGATAAATGCCATGGGATTTTTAACATCCATCTGAACCACCAATCCAGGCAAATGGGACCTCGGTTTAACGTCTCATCCAAAAGACAGCACCTCAGAAGTGCAGCACTCCTCTCATGCTGCACTACAGTGTCGGTACTGGGATATTAACCCAAGTGCCAGATGTGGGAACTGAACCCACAGCCCTCTGATCTCCCGGCATCAGAGGCGAGTGTGCTACCTACTGAGCCACTGACACTGACTGTTGGATGTACTCAGCCTGTGGCCCTGTGCCCATCCACCCGTGGTGTGACATTATCCCAGCATGACACACACCCTGTCATGCATTATTGCTTAAATATTTAATTACACAAACTTGATGTGATGATTGTCTCTTCTCTCCCACTCAGTCATTGGGCTACCTGTCTACTCACTCACGTGCTCACCCATATGTCCATCTACCCACTTTCCAATATGTCCTTCAGCCTATCTGCCTGCCATACTCAGAGCAGCTGCAACATTTACTACTGGTGCAGGCTTCCTGTCAGTTTAACTGGCTGCTGCCACTGTCTTGCATTGCTGGGAGGAAGTGTGTCAGTGTGGGATTGTGGCATGCTGTTGGGCCGAGAATTTTTTTTTTTTATTGAGCTTTTTCTGTCGCTCAGCCATGATGGTGTCTTGGCAGATGGGAGATGAGATTCTGTTTTTAAATTTTGAAATTACACTGTAGTGAACAGAGGGAGCGATGTAGATTCATCCAGTTCACGGATTAATTTGCAGATGCGAAGTGCAAAGTTCCACCTGCAAAGTGTGGAATTTCACCCACGAAGAGCAGAATTTTGCCCATGAGTGGAGGGATTTTGCTGTGATCAGCGCAATTTCTCCATTCAAGGATGAAATTCCACTGTTTATGGGCAAAATTCCACACTTAGTGGTGAAATTCCACAAAAAAAACTAAAGCCACATAGGCAAATTTTAAAGTGACTTTGCAAATTTTTGCAGATACCTTTTTCACATAGTATGTCATTGCCGCCCATGCTTCAGATATTGAAGCTGCAATTTTTTTGTAAAAAAATCTGCCATAGTAATTTTTATTTATGTTTTATCAACAGTGTGTCCTTCAGTTGTCTGTGTGCAGCCACACCCCCAGAATGATGTTATGCAAGGAACTGTCAATGTTTTACATACAGCACCAAGGAATTCTGGGTAAATTTTAGCATTGATGTAAATGTCAGTTGCTCAGAGGAGCAGTTCCTTATTTTGGTGGTGGTGACTGCACCTAATATGTGGATGTACATAGCAAGGCATTGTGGTAACAATTAAAAGTTGTTTTCCAATTCCTTTACTGTGAGGTGCAGTTTCATATTTCTGTAGTGACTTCAACAATAAAAGCTCTCATATGTTTATTTGCAAAACAAGGCATTGTGCATATAGGACCTAGCTGACAAGATTTCTTTACTGAGAGATGTAGTCTCCTATGTTAATAGTGTAGATGTCTGCAATACCAAGACTGACCAACAGAGATGTCTGTTTCAAAACAGTGCTAAAAAACTTTGTTTATCTTGCATGATGTCATGCTTGGGGTTGCAGCACTGAGAAAAAAAGGGGTGGGTCATGCAAATGAAGCAGAACATGGAAATAACAGCATTTATTTCATGGAAAAATACCTCTAGATAAGTTTAAACAGTTGTTCATACAAGGTACATTTTCGTATTCCCCTCTTACTACCATACATATAGTTCTGTTGTACAGTTTTTTTTATCATACAATACTTTATTATCAAGTTTTAATTTGGACATTTGTGGCATTGAATCTAAAGGTCTTGTTTTTAATTTTGAATGTATTCTCCTAACACACATATTCATTAATAATTTCAGTTACAGAGTTTGCCTGTTGGAGTGTTCAGCTTATCTATGGGTTTGACCCTGGGAAGATTCTCAGTAATAGCAAGCTAAAGGGATGCTATTCATTCCATTTAAATTTGTGATTTTTTGAAATTGGTGGTACTTTTTTTTTGTTAACTCTAATTACCCTCCAAGCAGGTCACTGCAATTTTCTTCCACCCTAATGGACCCAAGATCATTTGGGAACTTACCTGCACTGTGAGTGTCCCAGCAGAGCTCCTGAGCAAGCCTGGAGACTTCATTGAGCAGTGTTCCCCCCCAATTTTTCCACCATTTCCACTCCCCACTGCCCAGGTCCCTGTAAGTGGTGACTCATGCATGTGGAGACACGCATGCGTACTGCACCTCCAGACAACAGCCCCTTCTGCCCTCCCTGGACCTTGTGCCTGGGCTCTCAGAGGTGGCACTACCACCCATCCTCCACTAGCGGGCAGCCAAGCATCGAGTGACCCACCAGATCCCTCCTGAGGTGGAGAGCTGCCCGCCAGCAGCTACTCGCTGTCCTCTCCCTCCTGCCAACCTGAGATCATTCCTGAATCTGGGTTGCCGGTGTGGTGCAAGGTGTGGCATCCAGTGCCTCAGTCTTATGCACCACCAGGTCGGCCCCTTGAAATAGGTATGCCTAACCAGTGAGAATTTTTTTTCTGTTTTTTTATGTATGATCTGGGTGTTAATAGATTGTGACTCTAAACAATTGTCATAAGTATCAGAGGAAGGACTTGGTTGATCTGAAAGCTTAGACATTGCTTTCTTTTTGTAACATCTATGTTGGCCCAATAATGCTTTTGGATCTGTTCTTGCAAGGACCAATACAACAACTAATCTATTTCTGTATATTTTCATGGAAAACCACACTTTTTGGCAGTTTGAATGATAGGAGATTGAATCACAACTCCTACAGGTTACTAATCTCATTTGGTATGGCAAAGCTTGCAAAATCACTTTAAGCCTAATAGCAAAAATTCACAGATTGCTCAACAGAGGCACATTTGCCAACTTCACTGGAACTTTGTTGGCAAATTTAAGCTTTAAGGGAACCACAAGAAGGGCAGTGTGGCCCACCAGGTGTCTGCAAGATAAAGAAGAATTACCGGGAGTGATCATGCTCCAAAATAAACTCAGAACTATGCAACCAAATGTTGAGAAAAGACCCACTCACTGGATATAGTTTTAATAAATTGAAAATACTTTCTTGTTTTGTTAAATGAGCAAGATTTATTTTCTCAATAAAGTATCAGCGTTTTGCAGTTGCACTCACTACTTCATCAGAATCTATTGTTTAAAAAGATAATACATTCCTAACTATAAATCAGTTATTGACTAATAAGCTTAAACTAGTTTATAAATTCATAAACCATTTTGGTTGGGTATACACAAACAAATTTAACTTGTTCAGATGTAGTTTTTATGAAAAACACATTTTGTTAATTAAATATGTTATTTCTCCTAGGATTGCTGTTACATTCTTCATAGATTTGGATCTATACAATAAACAACCATATTTAAATGTCAGTTCCTTCTATAAAGTAAAATAATTGATTCCTACCTTCTTAGGAAATAAATATAATGGCTTAGGATTTTCTACAATCCAGACAATGTCATATGTTGTTTATCGCCCTGTTAATAACAAGGATACATTATTTTAAACCTATTCATATTTTTTATATCACAGTCATTTTTTATAAAGAGGAGGGCAACATTTTTTAAATCAAAACAGTGTTATAAGGCTATTTTCTTTATCCGTCGGTAAATAGATACAAAAGTTAAAGGACATTTAACATATTGTCACATTTTGTGGTAGTTTTTTTTTTTTTACATTCTTATAACCTTTTGGTTTCAGTATTTATTACCTTTGGCAGCAAGGGTCTAATATTTTTCAGTATAATATTTTTAAACTGTTTTCAGGAAGCTCCTGGCTTCTGCCTATTTTAGATACCTGATGAAAAAAGGTTGCTTACGGTCAGTTTTTTCTTTAAGATATCATATTTAGTTAAATTGTATAAAAATTTTCAAAACATTTCAAAAGTGCATTCTATAAACATTGCTTTGCTTAGAAATAAGCCATAAACTTATTAGTTATTGTCACATTCTTGTACTCATTTCGATCAGTAAGCATTTAAAATGAATTCCCTCATTTGCTTTATGTGAAATCTTATCAGATTCACTATACAGAATTTTAAGTAGAGCATGCAATGCTCTCAAGTGCAGTTTCTTTTTTCTGCTTACCCACTTTCCTGCTGATATACTCGCTCCTCTGGTGTTCGATATAACTATAGATGACATCGTTGAGTTGCGCATTACTTTTTAAGCAATGAGGCACCACCCCTTTTCCTATGTTACTGTTCATCATTGGCTAGACTAGTAGTTCAATATTCTAGGCTTAAAGACTAACAGTTCTAGTGACACTTTCTTGTGTCATGCACAACAGAATGAATTAGACCCTTAGAAACATCAAGACAAACTTCTTAAGTGGAACCAACTGCCATTGTTTCCCTGGTACTGAAAAACATGTCAGTTTCTTCCTACACTGATCAATGCATTAATCAGAACACAGTACACGTCCAGACCTGGATGATATTTATCTGAGGCATAGAGTCATTGTTGTGGATACAAATGATCTGGCAGTCAAGGCTCAGAGTCAAGTGATCAGTGCTTGGATTCAAATAGACTACTCTGACATTCTGGGGCAAGAGTACATGCAGTCTACAAGTGGTAATTCTAACAATGATGTTAGAATTAATCTTTTATAAGGAGGGTGTAGCCTTTTTCCTTATACCAACACCTGACCAAGCATGAACTATTTAAATCATGACTTGATATCTTTCTTCCACAAACTGGATTGGTAGTTTACATGAAAAGATGGCTTCTGCTTGCCTCTCATTAATCTTCTATCCTAGGTTCATGAAGTCTCTTATGAATGGCATGATCGTTCTTTGTGCCACTGGTGGTGTTTGTTGCTACAGTACTCTACATGTATCAAAACCAGTGGTTGGTCTCCAAGAAGCTACAATAGTCCATCAATCATGCCAATAATACGTTTATTTCTGATTCCAGGTGAACAGTAGAATCCCCTGTTTAATGTGACTCTACAGCACACTTGTCGTTCAGTGGACTTCAGTATTGAGTCACCCACAATCATTGTCTTTCAGTGTTTTGTCTTGTTTGGCACTGCTTGATTGACATTGTCCGGCATGTGGAATTGTGTGGAATGTGAAATTCCACTGGCAGAACTCCTGAGGAATGGCAAGTCCACCCTAAATGCTTTTTGGAATTTCTTTTTTAATTCTCTGGAATTCTAAAATGTATTTCATGTAAATCACAACATAATATTATAGGGAATACGTAGTATAAATTATATCATTCCTGAATATTATACCATGGTTTGTGGAAATTGAATCTGCAGTTTACACAAACTATGATATGCAATTCTGTGGTTACATTCTGCTTTCAGAATTTCTAAATTTCTCTTCTGGCAGAATTACAGGGAATTAGATGGGATTTCAGAGATTTTGTGCAATTCTGGATGAAGCAGAATTTGAAAATTCCACACAGCTCTAATGACATGTCATGTGCTCCTTCATTTTCCTGATCTGCCATTACCATTTCCATTCTCAATAGATAGCAGTGGATTTTCACCACTGCTTATTTTTCTCTCCTTGGGTTGCTGCCTTCTCTTGATCATTTCCCATTTGGGTCTGCTTCTATGTTTAACAGTTTGGTTTTTCTTTTGACTGTTATTCCTTTTTTTGCTGCCCGGTTCATCATGTCTGCTCCTACTGTGCCTCCCTTATTGTATAGATTTCCTGTGTTCTCTGTTCTGCTAGTATGGTCTTCCTCCTCATCTTGCTTGGAATTATCTTCAGCTTATAAAACATACTGCTGTAGTTGGATTCTGACCCTCTTATATCCAGACCAAAAACCCTTTTCCCATTGTTAGCAGCTAACAACTCTTTAGTCATAATGGCAGCCAGTGAAAACTATTATTTATGTTTCATTTGCACTGATTTCTGTAAATGGAGCTTAGTTTCATCACAGGGAAACTGTCCATTAGACATTTGCTGTGGAAGTTGCTCTCATACCAAGTCTCTGTATATGGCTGCACAATCCTTTCTGCACCAACAGACTGCGGTGTCACAAGTGAAATATTGCAATGTCAGCTGAGGACAAGCAGCCACAGTCTAATGGACTGGGACACTTCTTTCATCTTTCTGTCCATAGCTATGAGAAACATGGGAAGCTAAATAAAGAGAACATGAAAAATAAGCTGAAATGTATCCGAAAACTGTTGTTGTTTTTTTTTCAGTTTCCCTGAGACATCTGTGGCTCTTTTAAAAACCTGTTAGAATTGTTCACTATTGAGATGAAACAATATAATAATAATAATAATAATAATATAAAATAATAATAGGGATAAACTATCCACAACTATACATTACTAGGGTGGAAAGCTCTAGAGCTGTTCTGGTAACATTTATAAATCACAAGGCCAAAAGCCAATTGGTTTATTTTTCTCACAAGAACTCTGAGATAGCTTTATTCCCTTATTTTATTTTATGTTATGTAGAGTAGAGTGCAGTTTATTTCTTATAATACATTTTGGAAAATAATACAAGAGAAAGAGATCAGTTTTCACGAGTGCTTTATCGGTGTATTACTATGAGTGAGGGAATTTAGAAAATGAATGTGTACTTTCATGGAAGAAAACACTTTCCATTCAAAACCAAATTTTGTGAGCACTATAAATAAATACTCTCACTAAAGGCAGTCATTCATTTTAGGCATCTAAAGAGATTGCTATTGAGGGATGCAGCGATTTATCTGATGGATGTATCAGTTCAAGCAATCTCCTCATATTACGGACTGTAGCACATTCATCAACAAAATACACTTGATCCGCATGGAACAGTTGCAAAAAAAAGAAGGGCCTATCTCCTTTTGAGCAGTTTAGTGAGGGTTTTATAATTTAAATTGTTTACTCTGTTGTTTAACTTATTGTCATGCACAGTGTTGTTTATTATGATCACCATGAGCTGTAATGCTGAAGTGATTGTCTTGCACTGTATTGTTTAATGGTTTGTACTCTCCCAGGTCAGGCCTGAAAATAGGCAAACATTTGTCTAGTGAACCTTACCAGTAAATGAAAACTAAATAAATGAATAATTTTAAAAGTAAGATGAGCCTATAGTTATTCACTAAAAATACCACCAACAGCATAATCTGGTTCAAGGTCAATTGGCATTCATCTGCATCCGGGTTGTCCCTGAAAATAGGCAAGAATCTGTCTAGTGTAGTCACCCGGTCAACAAAAACTAAATAAATAAAAAGCACTGGGTCTTTACCAGGTTTAGGATGGAGGGAAACCAAAGCCCTCTTCTGAAGCATATCCTGGACATGTTCCATCTCGTTTATTTCATTAAGTACCTACAGTAACTGGGAAAGAAGCAATACCGTGGAAAGATTTAAAACTGCATTGCATCAGCTAGGCAGGGAAACCTGGTTGTTGAGAAGAAGGAAGTTACAGAAAAGCAATATGGAGCTCTCGCCTGAGTAGTCGGTGAAGAAAGGAGAAACTGTGGTGGGGAGGAAACGTACTGTAATATGGGGAAAAATAACTAGAATGTTACTGGTATAGCAGGTAAACCAGACAGAGTATTTAAATTAAACAGGAGATAGTCAGGGTAGATGTATTGCTTGAGAGAGCAGCAAATAACAGTGAATTTGTAAAGTGGGGGGGCTTAAGTGTTGCAAATTAGGTACAAAAATTGATTTATGAATGTTAAATAAGACTAATTCATTGGAATTGATGTGCTATAAACTAAATCAGAATTGTTTTAAACAAAATTATAGACAACAGATATGTAGGTTCCCCTTGAAAGTCACGGCACAGACTGAAGTGACTCTTGGGCCCTTGGAGCACTGTTTAAGAGTAGGAACACACAGCCTGTAAGTAATAGATTTTATTAACTACAGATGCCACATGCAGGCTGTACATAATAAGCCTGCAAACATCTGCATTTTTTAAGGGAGTAAATGCTTACTATTTATAATAATAATAATATATAGAAGTATGCCTGGGAGACTGTGTATATAACACGCATTGTATATAGTCCCAAAGTGTGGGATGCCACATAACTCTTGAGAACGAAGTTCAAGGGGTTTATAATTACATCCCATACTGAGGGTGTGTAAAAAGAATGTCATTTTACACAGTCTCCTGGGCTTTGTTTTATATAATTTCTGGGCTCCATTTTTTCATCGCAAGGCCTCTCTCCCATCTGCATGGAGCAGGCCACAGTTGGAGCTCCAGATGGACTGGGAGTGGATTCACTTTCCAGCTGTGTAATATACAGCAGTGTGCCCATGGGCTCTAATGGAAATCTGGCAGGTGAATGCTATGCTAGTATATCTATATGATTGGCGGCAGTATGGCCAAGAGGTTAGAGTAACAAACTGTGAATGAGCTGGGAACATCCAGCAGACCAGGGTTTCATTCCCAAAACCTCCACTTGCATACTGTGTGACTCGGAGCAAGTCACTTAACCTCCCCAGTGCTCTGGGGTCACCCCTGTAAATGGGCCTTGGGCCCAGAGGACCTTAACTGGTTACCAAAGAAAAAATAAATAAACAACCAGCTTGTTAAATGACAAGTTATAACCAAGTTTCCCATTGGGAAAAAATTAGCCCATGTTTTATTAGAATAATAATAATAATATTTGTTTATTGTATATGTAAATGGGAGGTTTATTAGTCAACTGAGCAAAGGATCATGGATTATTAACAGTGGCATCCCACAGTAGCGTGATATACAGATTTTAAAACATAATTACAACAACAATAGTACATATGGAATAGCCAATTACACATAGCCTTCTACATCAATGTTATAACTTTTACACCTGGCTCCTCATTGAGCAAACCTGGGTCCCTCCTGAAGGCAGCATCTCTAACCCTTCAGCTATAGGGAAATTCTCCTTAGCCCAGATGTTATGCGAGCAGTAAGACATGACAAGGTGTGGGTTATCTCCTGATAAGAGCAGGCCCAGGTGCGTTGTTAAAATTTCAAGTATTACATAAGAAGCAGTGACTCTGGGTACCCATGAATTACACTAAACTCCCAGTGCAGGTCTGGTAGCTATGTTGCCCAGGTTATTTCAGTGATATACTTGATAACTTAATGACATTTGGCAAGCTTACAATTTAACTCCCTAACTGACCATAGTGTGCTAGCACAATTTAAAGAACTTGAAACTCCAAATGTTCAGAAAACCCAGCTTTGTAATCCCAATGAGGCAATTGTAACCCAAAAGGGAAAAGTATAAAAGACCCCATTCAACATCACCAGCACTCATGTAAACCATGCATGTAGCAGCTCAAATGAAGCGGAACCAGCACACAGCACCCAGACAGATAGCATTTGGCAGTATGCCTCAGTGGCCTGGATATGAAACACTTAGGACTCTCTCATATGCTTGACAGCAGCACAGCCCTTCTGGCTCAACAATCTCAGGGTACAGGCCTTCTGACTTAGCTCTCAGTCACAAGAGCACTATGCAGCAGCTTCCCAGTTCACAAGGCGCAGACCTCAGGTATGAGACCACACAGTTCAGTTCCCCTGTGGATCAAGAGTACCCACATACTCAGAGCACATGCCCCATGGCTCTCTGTTCCCTGATCCAGCCCCCTAGTTAAGTGCTGGCAGGCCCCTTACCTGACTGCAAAACAACCTGGGTAGGATGCAGGTCTCTGTCTCTGCTTTGTACAGCTCAGCAACTTTTGGTCTGCACCAATTCCCCACCGGCACAGACTCTCAATGGTTTTTTTCAGCAGGTGCCCATCTGGTACAGTTTCACAGCTTTTCACTAAAAAGGTGCTGTTCTCTGGCACAGTTCCTCTGGCTACTTGAGAGAAATTCTAGGCCCCGAGGAAAGTTACGATTCTGGGGTCCCTACCAGCTTGCAGCCCCTTCCAACCCCTTTTATATGCATGGGTGCCCATGCATGCCAAGAGATTGCTGTGGAGTGGTGTGGTCATGGAGTAGTGGAGCATGAAGCTGACTGAGGGACCCTATCAGGTGAGCTGCACTGTCATAACTTTGTGGTGTGATAATAAAATAAGCAGTAAAGCAAGACTTAACAAAAGTGTGTTTTAGCTTCAATAAAAGCCCCCAAACTCACCACAGAGCATCTAAACACCCATAGCTTCTAGGAGCCTAGTGGCCCCCAGACCCCCAGCCTTCATGTGTCTCAGTTGAGCTTCCCAGAAATTTGGTAGCCCTATATGTACTTCTTGCTTGCCAGCCTTGCTGATTTGGTGCTGCTGCTGGAGGCCCACCCGAGAGAGGCAGACAAGTATTTGCAGTCCTCTCTTGAGTTGACTCGTACAGTCGCATCTGAACTGAAAAACGAATCCACCCTTACCTGAAAACCAATTGCCAGAACCAGAATCAGAACTCCAAGGTGTCATCACCCTGGCCGGTGCCCTTCTTGGCTTCTGCACAACTCCGCCACCACGTTGTTCCAAGGTCTGCATGCTGTGGCACTGCCTATAGTGCTGCAGATGGGGGGGGGTGGGGATTCGTGGTGGCATGTGGCAGAACTTTGAGGAATCTGTGAAAATAACTTACATGCATACTATGCCAGGTGGCCCAGTCCCCTCTTGGCACCAGGCCCCAGGAATTAGCCCTAGCTCCCCTGCCCTTTCACAGGCCCTGCAGTTTCTGAACAGTACAAGCCCAGGATGAGGTTCACAGTGATTTTGCAAGATGTACCCTGATGAGAACTCACAGGGTATTTGGTCTGGCTATCCCTCTGGCTTTTTTTTCACAAGCAGCAGGTCTGAATACCTCAGTGTCTCTCTCAGACTGCCACAAGCTCCTCAAGAGCACAGAAACATCTTTTCTTCAGTTCACTCTGTAACTGACTGAACAGGGCTGTTACTGTGTCCCTCTTCCCTGTTCAGCTGCCTGATTGGCCCTTTAAGTCCACTAGTTCATTGAGGAGGGTCCTGCTGCATCATTCCCCTAGTCCCCTAGGGTACTCTCCAGGGCTTTCTAGCCCTCTGATTGTCTGGCTGGTGGGCTCAGAGGTCACCAAGATGGTTGTGATCATATCTCTGTAGGAGCCTTGTACTCCAAAGATTATTTATTTCTTTGCTCCCTAAAAAGTGCTAGTCCCCAGGGATTTGTTACAGTTCTCTAGGGCAAATGTCTGGTGGGTCTGGTATGGATTTATGGAGGTAGGGACAGCATGAGCTCCCACTTGCATTACTTGTGGCAGTCTTATGGAGTGGTGCTATGCAGAAAGTGCAGAAAAGAGGAGTCAAACAGAAGAGCTAACTCACCACATAAGACACAAGATTCTTTCTTCAAGTTTCAGCAGTTTATTGTGCCAAAGTCGCCATAAGTTACAGATCGCTCGTCCAAAGCTCTGACCCCCTTCCCAGCACTTCCACTCATACGAGTCTTCCTCAGGGGGCAGGATCAACAGTCAGTAATACAAGCTCTGGAACTGGCAACTGCAGAAATGACAGACATGAGAGACAACAGCACTAAAATTCCAGTTTCTAATTTAGTGCCAAAAACTAAAGCTGGGGTTGACAATCAGCTACATGAAACTGACATGCAGAGTAAATCCAACAAATCCAATGACACTGACCAGCAGAGAGATTAGCATGATATAAAGATTATGCCAGAAATAAGCACTTCAACCAGACAACATATAAGAAAAGCTTTTGCAGTCGCTGGACCAGAAGCCCCCTGTGATTACAAAAGTTGGACTACAGAAAAAGCACAATCAGATGCAGGATGGGTAAAACTGACAGACAGAAAATGGATACCTGACCAGACATGGAAAACTTTTTCACCCACAGACAACATTGCTTTGGGGGCCCCCTCCACTTCAAACACAACCATAGATTGGACTGCAATACCCTCAATGAGTGAGGGAGCTACTACTCTACAAGCCAGACAGAAGGAAAATACAAAATGGGTACTGTTCACTGACACAGCTTCTAAACCACAGACTATTAGCACATACCCTCACACTAAAATCTTGATAGAAACTTTGAAGAGCACTGCCAAACCAGCTAGTTTTCTACCAGACCAGACAAATAAGCCTGTAACTTCGGAAAGTGAAACTGCAATAAAAATTTCTGAACCTGATACAGGGACAAATGCAGGACATGAAACCCCCACCCCCCACCCCCCAGAAAGGAACAGAGATGGCAGAACTCAATCCTGGTCCCACTTTTCTGAGCTATTCAGAAATAAACTCGAACAAGACCCAAGGAGAAATGCAGTAAGGCTGAGATACAGGAGAGGACTTGTAGAACATCCTGACAGGGTTTGCATTGCACATAAACTCTTCAGAGAATCGATTAATTTTCAAGCTGCAGCTATAGATGCACTTATTAATATCTCAGGAGAGCATGTATTTGATATCAGCTTCAGAACTTTTGCAAATCTAGACACATTCTGGACAAAGTACAATGCACAGTAATCCACTCCATTGTGGATATCATTCTGAGCTATTCCTATCACAAAACCTTTAATCAAAATGGTAACTGTGATGTTCAGAAATGAGGGGGTGAATACCAGTGACATTCAGTTTTGGTTACAAAAATAATGTAATGTTCTAGGGCCACCAGAAGTAATAACAGGTATGGAAGGAATCTGGACAGGGGATGGAGATTCAAAGTAAAATGTTTTCAGACAGAATCAGAAATTCAGCACATTCCAAACAGCTTCTTTCTGGCAAGAGATGGGGAGGGGTCTGCTTTTATGCAGGCCAACCAAAAGCCTATTATAAATGTGGATATAGAACATGCTTGAGTAGTGCCTGTGATTTATTAAAATGTGCTTTATGCAGATACTTTGGAAATGTTAGCAGGACGTGCAAAAATGTTTTAAATGCAACCTTTGTGAAGAAACAGGGCATACATCAATGTTCATGTGCAGGACAGAATAGAACTGATGGTTTAAACCAAGAAAAATTAGTCAGAAAAGCATAGAATACTAGCAGACCCCAGAACCCCATCCCTGCACAGGAACAGAATACCCAGGGAACTAAGGAAACTAGGGACTCAGAACCTCAGCCCAAACCACCAGAGAATGCACAAGATCCATGGCAACAGATGAAGTGGAATCTAATAGTTTAGATACCTCAGCCCCAGCAGTGCAGAAAAGCGTAGGACAACAGAATTCACAACTAGAGCAGCCTGAAAGACAACCTGCTACTATGCAGAATGAGATGCCCCCTCCCCAACACACACACAGAATTTCAGATTCCAAGCTCTAGAAGATCAATTAGAGTACTCTCCAAACAAACTATCCACTCTGAAGCCCTTCCCTTGCAGAACACATACCAGATCCTACAGGGAAATAATGACTGGGATAGACTCGGAAACTGAGTCAAATATCTTTTCAAAATCTAAGGCAATTTCAGAAATAGAAACTGAAGATGACACAAATCAAACAAGTCTCGAAATGACAAAGTGAAAGGAAAGAAAGAAAGAGAAAACTACTAGCCCAGAAAGGAAAACCTGATAAGCAATAGCACCTCCAAAACCTCGTGGCATCCCTGGGCCAGATATTCAGACTTGCCACCCAAGGTGTGTGCAATGACAGTGCGGCGCAATGCAGATGCGCCATGTGGCAAAGGATGCCATATTCAGAAGATGCACCACTGACATGTGGTGGCACAAGACAGGCTGAATATAGCAAGTATGCACCATAGCGCAACCACAGATGCTGTGGTGCAACCGGGAGCAGGCCAGAACACACAACCCAGCTGGCTGAGCAAGGGCAACAGGCAACATGAACACACAGGCAGGGATGCACAGGAGCTCAGTACCCCACCAGCATGGCCAACCACAGACAACAGGGGCACATAGTCCCAGAGGTACCACAGGGCACCAGGGGACATCAGAAACAGGACCCCGAGCCGCCAACCATGGCACAAGCACCAGGGCAACACACCGGCACCGCCTTCACGCCAATGGCGGAGCCACACAAGACATAACCAACAGGCCATGCAGCAGGGAGCCATGGCCACGGGGCATGGGGAACACACACACACACACACACAGAGGACCGTGAGCCAGGGGTGAGGGAGGCACAGGCCACCCAGGGGCACATGGACCGCCACTCTGAGTGGAGAAGGGCACAACACCATGGGGCACAATGGTGGTGGGCAGCATGACAGGCGGACACAAGGGCGGTGTAGGTAGACAAGGGCACAAGGTGCAGGGGAAGGCACAGGCCACTGTGAGACCCACCACATGGGGACACACACAGGACAGGGATGCGGCACACATGCCCAGTGCACACATGTGCAGCGCCCCAAGGAGACAGCAGCAGGACACCATGGACATGCCCAAGCACAGCACTACAGACGCCTGCAGCATGGCTCCACACACCACCTGCAAAGAAAACACAGACACAGAAGATGTAGCAAAGGAAAGGGTTTAATACAAAACATGAAAAGTGAGCCAACAGGGCAACTGTGTACAGTACTCAAAACAAGTGAATGGTGAGGGGTCATGGAAGGTGGGGGATAGTGTCCTGTGGCTGTACAGTGGGATGTGGGGATGGGCAGGGCAACAGGGGAAGGGCAGGGTACACAGGGACCACAGCCCAATGGATCCAGGCTAACATCTGCAATGCACAGGAGCCTCCAGTCAGCATATGTCCTTCCTCAACGCCCCCGTCTCATGCAACTGATGCCCCATCATGGCCGTCATCCTCCTCTGCTGGCACAGGATAGCATACAGGGCCCTCACCAGCTGCCCTGTCCTCCTCTGTGGCAGTACCCTGGCCCAACTTAGGAGAAGGGACAAAACAAGCAACAAGCAACATGCCAGGGTGAGCCCCATCCCACCCACAGTGTGCACTGCACAGCGGAGGCACACACCAGTAGATGGACCCCCAAGGTCCCGTGCATGGAGGGCCACACCAGCCATCCACACAGCACACCACACCAGTGCAGACAGGCACACAGGGCCACGTAGTGGGTGCAGCAGTGTACATGCAATGCACATGACGGGACTGCAGGCACCCATGGCTGCACACACAGTGGAGGCAGTGCACACAACCCACACCCCCCGGCAGCACAGAGGATATGGGCACAGTACATGTGAACACAGTGCAACATCGGCATGTCTGCTGGTCCTTGCGCCCACCCAGGCAGTGCCCACACATGGCAGTGGTGACCATGTCCAGAATCCTACCATCAGCAGTGACCTACACATGTACAGTACAGTACTATGAACATACCTACCTGGCTGTCACCGTCCTGTAGCCCCAGCAGCCATCCCATCACCGTTCCCGCCTGCCACAGCCACGGCCGCCCTAGCCCTCCTGTGGTCATCCGGACCTGTGGATGGATGGATGAGAGAGAGGTGGACATGAGAGGACAGTCATGCACAGACATCACCCCCTGCACACAGCTAGCATGGCACAGGGCGGGACACTGCCCACCCTATGGCCCTGGTGCCTGCACGACTGCAACACGCACAACAGCATTGTGCATGTTGCCCATGCAGGACACGTAGCAACTTCCAGGACCATGTCTGACCCCCATCAGCAGCATGCACTGCACATCTGGATACCCAGTACAGGTACACCATGGGCATGCATGATGCATGGTAATACTAACCTGGCTGTGGAACACGCCATGCTGGACTCATGCCTGGAGCCATCACGGCCTGTCAGGATCCCTCCTGTGCAGGTCACCATAGTGGTGCCTGTACTACTCAGTGGTATGCCGCACCCCCGTGTGTTGTTCCATGGCTGTGGCCACACAGGCCCACACCTCTGTCCTTGGCTGCTGTAAGGGCACCTGTCCAAACAGCTGGTGTGCATAGGGCTCCACCACTGAAACTAGGTTGCACATTTCAACTTTGGTCCAATTTACTGCCCAACATGTTGTACCAGTGCCCGGCATGGCTGCAGTTCAACATGACCATAGGACTTGTCATGGTCCATACAGCATGCACATGGTGCAGCCTGTGGATGTTGCTCAATAGCATATCATCATATGCGACCAGGCAGCATGTGGATGTGTGATTGGCATGTGCTGTGGTGAAGTATTGCACAGCACTGCATATACATACAATGGCATGGACTGGCAGGTACATGGGGCCATGGCTGCGACCCCGGACTGCACAGGGTGTGACCCTGTGCAATGTCACGCATGACCCCGGCCTGCACTGTGTGTGGCATAGCGCATCCAGTGCAGCTGCACCATAGGTTATTGCACCGTGATGCGCATGGTCACATGACAGCCGACCAGCACCACATGCGCATTGTGGGCATATCGCGCACTGCATATGGTCATGCGATAGGCCTATGCACACGGGTGCGCACATATGCACTGCAGACCCATGCACTGTGCATGCGCTGGACTTGCACTGCATGATTGCTCCAGCACATCCTGCTTGAGCACAGTGCAAAACTGTGATATTCAGTCGCCATATGCAAATTGCCTCATTAGGCTATGTGCGGCGCAACAGGGCTCATTAGCAGCTCATTACCATTGAACAGAAGCTCATTTGCATGCATTGTACTTGAAAAGCACCACGCCACAGCACTGGCCACGGACCGATATTGCAGCCAGGTTGGTAAGGGGAACAGAATGCTGGCCATGAGAAGGCCTATGCCAACAGTGCAAGGGAGCAACCTTCTGTGCCATGCTGCCACTAACATCCATTTCTGTCACTGTCCACAGGTAGCATAATGTCTGAGGCTGAGGGAGAGGAGGAGCATGGTCCTGCACAGAAGCGCAGGCCTAATTTCATGAAAGAGGAGCAGCAGGCGCTGTTCAAGGCCTACCTCGACAGGGAAGCCCTGCTGAGTGGCGCCTCAGACACACCACAGGACAGGTCAGCCAGGTGGGATGATGTGGCCACCTATGTAAGTGCACATGGCAGGCACCAGCGGAGTGCCCAGGAGTGCTGTAAGAAGGTGGCGATAGACAAACGCTGTATCAAGAAGAAGGCGGCAGCCATCAGGGTGTCCCGAACCAGGACGGGCGGCAGACCTCCCACTGCATCAGCAATGCTGGTGACAGAGGATCTGATGGCAGCAACCATCAGTCATGGTGCCATAGAGGGCATTCCTGGTGGTGGTTTTCAGACAGGTGACAGCCCCTCACAGCATGGTGAGTCAACACACAGCACACATTGGGGGGAATTGGGCAGTACCATGCAGGCGGTCCTGCTACCATGCTGTGTGGCCAGTGCGGGTGCGACGTGCAGCTCTGCAAAGTACACCGGTGGATGGGGGCCATGGCAGCATGCACCCCTGGGTGCAGAACCTGCCTGCATAGGTGCCACACCTACACTGACTCTGTGTTTCTGTTGTCCAGCACCGTCATGTCTCCACAAAGAGGCACATGCCGAGGAGGATGTCAAAATGGGACCGGAGGAGGTGGTGCCATTGACATCAATGGGTATCCGGCACTGGGTCCGACCACGCTGTGACAGTGTGGGTCTGCTGGATGTCCTGGGGCTGGAGTCGGATGACGTGCTGTCTCAGCTCCTGATGTGTGAGATTCTGCCTGTGCTGTGTGCAGGCAACCAGCTTAGTGATGCGTCCTACTCTGATGATGATATGACACTGATCCTGGACAGCGCCAGGCATGTGGTGCCAGCCAGTGTTCAGGGACAGTCACAGGCACTGTCTGGGTCCAGTGTTGCAGCTGCCCCCTGTCCATGCCAGCACAGTGGTGTGTGGTGCCTCCACTGTGCCCAGTGGGGAGGTGCTGTTGTGGGCATGGCCGTGCTAGGCACAGACCAGCAGATGGAGGGTCAGTGGCAACAGGATGCAGCAACCAATGGGCAGCACACTACAGGGGACACCTCTGGTGCACCTATAGCCAGACTACCCCCTGTGCAGTCCCCTGTGCAGTATCCACCAAAAAGGGGCATTGACCAGCATGCCGTGGCACCCCCAGCAGGCCAGCATCAGCCCCAGGATGTGCAGGGTGCTGACAGGCTGGCTGAGCACACCCAGCTGCTGTGGGCATCCATAGACAACCAGGCGATGCTTGGTGTGGAGATTCATGCACTGCGGGCTGAGGTGCATCAGCTGGCTGAGCGGCAGTACAATGGACATGTGCAGCTCATTGATGAGATTCTCCAGCTCCAGGAGGCCATGACTGCATTGCTGGACTGCATGACCGGTACCATTGCAGCTGGGCTTGCATTGCTGGTGTCCACTGGGCACGGCCATGCACATAGGACTCCCTGCAGTGCTACTTTCACTCCATGGTCCCGGCATCTGGCAACCCCTGCACGGCTGATGCCGGGCTCTGACTTGGGCATCCCCGACACCCCCACGCAACCCTGTTTGGCCGGCTCTACACCCCAGTGAGGACCCAGTCACATTCTCAGGCCCCACCCCATGAGTGGGTTGTACACTCCACCAGTGGCTGTTGCACAGCACTTGGCTGCCGAATGGCCTGGGCATGGCCACCCATGAGGTCATGGCAGCCGTGGCACCGTGCGGTAGGCCTGCTGGGCGTGCTGGCCTGTCCTGCTGTCCGCTGCTGCTGCCTAGTGCACACAGGTGTGGTGTTGCCCTGTGCGTGTGGTGGTGTGCTTGTGTGGTATGGTTTATGCCCTCTGTGTGTGCTGGCTGGGATGCTGGGCCTTGTGGCATGGGCGTGATGAGAGCAGTTCTGCGCTGGCCGTGCCTATGCACCGGTCTCCTGCGTTTGATCCATGCCATGTCCTGCAGCCCATGTGTGTGTGTGCCCATGCCTCTGCTGTGTGTTGTGTGCATCTGTGTGGCTCTCCATCCACCATGCAATCTGTGTGTGCCCATGTCACTGCATGCATCCCTATGTGCCCGTCCAGCCCTGTGGGTGGGGTGGTGGTCCATGCAGGCCCTGTACATGTGTCGTTGCACTTACTTGCATTCTCCATAGTGCTCCTGTGTGATGGTGGCCCTGCTTTCAATGGGCTGTACTGCAGGGCACCATCTGACTTGTCTAGGCAACAGAACTGCATCTTGAGCATGCCAAAGACATGCTCGATGGCATTGCATGTGGAGGTTTGTGCCTCATATCTCTCCTCCATGGATGTGGATGTTCACTGGCAAACGGTGAGCAGCCAGGGCCTGAGCAGATATGTACTGTCACCTGTGTGGGGAGAGGATATGGTTATCCCTGTGCTGTGCTTGTGCTCCCCCCACTGCTGCCCTCTGCCTCCTGCACCACCCTCCCCTGTGTCATCGCCGTCCTTCCCCGGCATTGCTGCACCCACATCCATCCCTGTGTCTTGCTCACCTAACAGGTGCCCCATGGGGATCTCCTCACACTCGAATCTCTGGCAAAGGATGGAACTGTGCCAGATGTAAGCATCGTGTGCACTTCCAGGGTGTGTGGTGCAGACATTGATGATGTGCCCCATGGCATTGCACACCACCTGGCAGTTGATGAAGAGGTACCCCTTCCTGTTCATGTATGCAGCCCCCTCTGGGCCAGGTGGTGTGTGTATTGCCATGTGGGTGCAGTCTATGGCCCTTGTCATGCCTGACATGCGTGCCACCCTGTGGAAGTCCTGCATGTTTGCTGTACACTCTGCCTGTCTGCTTAGGATTCATATGTACTCTGAAGCATTGGCAGCAGAGCATTGAGGAACAGTGTGAGGAGGAAGGGACGTGGCTGACTTGGTGATCCCTGTGGTGGCACCCGTTGGTCTCTGGAAGGTGCCCATGGTGAGCAGGCACATCACTGCTGTCACCTTGGTCTCCACAGACATGGCATGACTCTGTACAGTGGGTGCCTGCAGCTCATCACTGCACAGCTCACAGAGCTGCCTCAGAATTGCCCTATTCAGGTGGTACCAGCCTACAATCTCCACATCACTGTAGTCCTCAAAGGTGAGGTGGGTACTGTAACGTCTGTGTTGGGCATACTGCCGATGGGCTCTTCGTTGGCCATGGTGCTGTTCTTCCCTCCTCCTCACACCCCTCATAACCTGCTCCATTAGAAATGGAACAATCCATGGTGCTCTGGTTTGTGCTCCAGGTTGCGCATCTGCTGTGTGTGTATTTGAGCCTGTTTTCATAGGCTCAAGTCCGACTGGTGCATCCTGTGGTTTGCTCCTGACTTGCTCCATGGTTTTGGGTTGAATATGCCATTGTGCTGCATATGCATGGGTATGCACCTTGCACTTGCACTGCATACATTACATTTGTGCCGCAGCACAATGAGACTTGTGCTGCGCAGCCGTGGTGGTTGCTCTGGTGCAACTCAGTTGCACCATGCTCAACTGCTCTGAATATCTGGGCCCCTATGTCTAGCCTCTATTAACGTGTGCACTATGAAGAATTACAAAAAAAGGAATCTCATAAAATCTTATTTCCAGAACTCTTCATACAACATTATTTCACTACAAGAAATTAGATTAAAATCGTTATTTGATACCACACAGGCAACGAGAGGCTGGATGCAGGGCCCTTCATATTGGTCCTTTGGCACAGATACTATTGATGGCCTAGGAATCTTATTTAGAGGTTCTTGTTTTAAATACAGAAATTAATGGATATAATACCTGGAAGGGCACTATTATTAGACTGTACATACAAAGGGCTCCCAATGACGTTAATCAATACCTACACCCCAGAGACAAAGACTGCCAGGATAGACTTATTTGAACACATAAGACCATATCTATATACAACAAGACACATCATCTGGGGAGGAGACATGAACTGTAGTCTAGACATAAAAACTAAAGATGCAATACAAAATGTGTATTGCGAATCCCATGCCTTGCAAAACATTATTTCTACTGGTAATTTAAAAGATGCATATTGAATAATTCATAAAGACCCAGGTTACACATATTATAGAAGTTCATATGACACCAGGATTGATTTAATATTCATATCAAAACACTTCATTACAAGTTATTTCAAGTTATAGCCACGTGAATTTTCAGATCATATATTACTAGCATGCACCTTAAATTTAGCTAATGTCCCGCCTAGATTTCTCTCAGTTCCGAAAGGATGGAGACTCAATGTCTCCATTCTGAACTCAGAAGAAATTAAAAAGGGGTATCACAACTATTAGAAGCTAGACAATCAGTCCAATACTGCTATGATGACTTATGGACGTGGTGGGCGGACACACAAAAAAATATATTAAAAAATTCTTTGTGCAACAGGGCAGAAATAAATCAAATTCAGAATAGTTACAATATTTAGACTACAGATTCCAGCTATATAAATTTATGTCGGTACCTCCAACTGACAGACAACACTATAAAGCTCAATTGTAAAATTGTAAAACCTAAAAACCTAAAAAACAAAATGTTTCAATATTAATATAATAGAGCTGCTTCACTGGATGCAGAGATGAAATATGGGACCGAAAAACAACCACACTCAGACCCTTTCCTACCCTGCAAACAGAGATTAGATTCTACCATAATGAACAGCTTATATAATGAAGAAGGATGTCTAAACTCCACAGAAATAGAAATGCTGCAGATTGTAAACAAATACATACTAGATTCCTTTGGAATAGATACCCCATCAAATGCCCATTTATCTAATTTTTTGAATCCCCCACCCACCCAAAACACTGACTAGCACTGCCCAACTGTTGCACTTAGCTGCTATGACAAACACCTGGGCACTCACCCCTACCTTTACTTCCCAACTACCACTGTCCACCCCTACACCTCTCTAGTTTATCCCCTGCTCACCCTCTCCCACCTTATACTTTCCCACATTTTTCACATTCAACTTCTTCCCTTTGATCCTTATGCCCTCCTCCACCATCCCTGGCTCTCTGGGCTCCTGACGAGGCCTCTTGGCTGTGAAGCTAAAGTTGGTATGAATAAAGCAAAATGTCTAATATCCTATCCTACATTGTATGTAAGCATTATCACTTAAACTGTACTACCTGAAGTTTTTTGAATTGTATGGACTCTAATATGTTGTACTAGTTATATTGCTGTCCTTAAATGTCCATAAATGTAATGTAACTGAACATTTACCTACTGTCTTCCCAAATCATGTATGTTTTCCTCTGTTACCCACTGACATGGAACCTTTGTAAATGAGCGCCCGGCTCAAAGGTACTTGTTAATTTGAAAATTTAATTAATAAATAAATACATAAATAAAATAAATAAAACTGAACTTAGAACAAAAAACTACTTTAGACACACCGATTACTGTGGAAGAGATAAAACAAGCGATTGCTTCATTGACACTGAGTGTTTCCCCAGGTATTGAGGGAATCTCAAAAAAATTTTATAAAACCTTTACACAAAAATTAAATGAACTGCTAGTTCTTCTATAAAATGACATTTTAACATCCCCAAACCTGCAGGCAGAATTTGGGACAGCAATTAGGATATTGTTATTCAAAAAAGGAGATAGACATAACTTGCGTAACTGGAGGCCAATCAGTCTCTCAGAATCTGGATATAAAATATCATCTACCTATGTAACAGATTACAAAAAGCAGAAGAAATTTTAATTAATCCAGTACAAACTTGTTCAATACCAAATAGATATATAACTGAAAATGTATTATTTATAAGGGACGTATTTGAATAAAGTAAGCAAGACAAATTATTTGGCTATGTTCTATCATTAGACCAAGCAAAAGCCTTCAACAGGGTATCACATAATTACTTATTTCAGGTGTTGGCGGCCTATGACATTCCAGAAAATATGATAACTTGCATAAAAACTTTATACAGAGGTGCTCTAATTATACCATCTGTAAATGGACTCCTAGGAGAAGAAACACCCTTAAAGACAGGCGTGTACCAGGGATGCCTAATAAGTCCCCTGCTATACACATTTGTCATAGACCCACTATCCACCAAACAATTTGTGATGCAACAATACAGTGAATTTTTCTGCACAAGGAAATAACTCCACAAAAACTAGCTGCTGATGCAGATGATATATGTCTTTTTATCAAAGATCATGCTTCAGGGGAAAAGGCACTACAGATTTGTCAAGAATGTTCAGCAATACCAGGGGCCACACTAAATATAAAGAAAAGTATAGGGGTTAGACTAGGAACTACAGTACCACCTACCCAGAAAGTAGCAAATATCAACATTACCTCCACTCCAATTAAAATTCTAGGAATAATGTAAGGGGAAGGCAACCTAGTTCAAATAAACTGGGAACAACAAATAACCATAGGTGGAAACAAACTGAACATTTTTCCAAAAAAAAGAGAGTAGCCACAATAGAAAATGTCTTATTACCCTTATTTACCTTTTTAAGTCACATATCCCCCTTCCCTTAGTCTAGATACAAAACTATATAGTATTTTTTCCGATGATATGAGGAAGTAGACTTAACCCCATTAAGAGAGTTTACACGTATCTACCATTCAAGGCAGGAGGCATAAACATGATTGACCCCATGGTTTTCTTCCACACCTTTTTCTTTCAATCAACATTGAAAGGGGGGTGGAACAGAGAAACCTTTCCCTGGCAGATGTGGACAAAATCCCCTTTTGCTCCCTATATAACCAAATGGGAAACAGATCCCCCCAAAATACTAACTACACTGAATATCCCAGAATTCGCAACATCTTCTATCAGAAAGGCTAAACAATGGAAATTAGAAAATTATACACGTATAAGCCTTACAAGGAAACAGATATACTGTATATACACATTATGGAAACAAATGCTGTTAAAATATTGAATTCCCTAGGTGTTCGCCATCAAAAATGAAAACTGCTTTAATAATGTTAAATGGTCACAGATTCCACAAAAAACTAGGGTCATCTTATGGCTAAGTTGCCATGGAAATCTAGGAGTCAAAGCTAACTTAAAACACAAAGCTATTGATGAAAGACAGTGTCCCAGAAATGAATGTAGAAATGTAGAAGGAACACAAGAACATTTTTTCCTGCAGTGTCCTTCTAGTTTACACTTTTGGGCATTCCTAGCTATCAGGTGGAATTGGCCTTTTTTAACAAGCATAACTTACAAATATTTGATCTTACGGGAGTACACCGGATCTATAAAGAAATATCATCCTACCACACTTAGCGTGACTTTCACATGTATTCAATACTTTCTTTGGCAAGCCAGATGCCAGTACTTACTACAACATTTGCACTCTACAGATTTATGGTATCACGTTAAAATAACAAAATTGTAATAGCGATCACATAATAGTGACTCCGGAATAATGACTGATACAAAACAGTGCCTGGAAGGAATGAGCGAATATGGATTGTTGATACCCCACTATCCAGGTGCACCTCAGAGAAGGTATCTTAGAGATATGGTAGGCGCCCCCCTTCCCCGCATGAATAGCATTCAGTGTGCATACTTGTGGAGTAGCAGTTAAAAAGGACTAGCTGTTTTTGCTTCCAGAGTGAACGTCAAGTTTGTGGTCAGTGTTAAAAACCCTGGCAAGAATGTTAACAGGAAAAAAACGAATCACGGAACACCCATAGTGCTCCTAGCTTTCCAAATAGGACAGGAGTGGATTCTGTGCTGAGAGTAATGGCACCTCCAGTAAAGCCACAATCTGGTAAAGTCGTTATCATTGGCAGTCGCTATAGTGTGGTAGTGCTATTACTGCAGTCACTATAATGAATTTGCCATTCTGACGTTTGCTTATAATGAGTAACTGTAGTGACATGGAACCCAGATTTATCAGTAACAGCAGTAATAGAATCCACATTACAACAAGTTAGATCACAAGATTACAAAAACAGTTTCTAAAAATAATGTAGATTACCTATGGAAAGGAATAAACTGGATAAATGATGATGATTCACTAAAAATACCACAAACAGCTTAATCTGGTTCAAGGTCAGTTGGCATTCATCTGTATTCTCCTCCCCCGGGTCGTGCCTGAAAATAAGCAGAATTTGTCTAGTGCACGTACCCTGTCAACAAAAACTAAATAAATAAAAAAAATAAATAAAATGTAAACTGAAGGAATACCATAAACATATGGCAAGGATACAAAAGAGATGTAGAAGTCTATGTATAATTTCTCTTTTTGTTTAATTACTCTGTATTTTCCATTTTGTGTTTAAGGTGAAGGGAATTAATGTATGTACTAGTGAAATTGGCTTTTTTACGTGCTTTTACTATATGATGTATTGATTTAATTTCTAAATAAAATAGTCCTGCCCTTATCAAGAAGTGCCATGGGATCTTTAAAGTCCACCTGAACAACCACCAGAACAGGCAGATGGGATCATGGTTTAATGTCTCATCTGAAAGATCGCATATCAGAAGTGCAGAACCCCCCAATATGATGCACTACATTGTCAGTATTTCTGGTGATTATCATATGTGTCTTGGAAATTTTTTTTGCCAAACAGGAAATTCCCAACCTATTTTATAAGCAGACTAAAGTTAGATCAGTTTGTCCTTAGGATGAGAGATGCGCCTTCATTGATTGGTCTAGCTGCACTTAAGATGCAAGACTGACTTGCATCCTAAATTCTGAATGCAGTGGTTTGTCATCTCAAACTGCTCAATTCCATATTTCTCAAGGGGTGTGTGTGTGTGTGTGTGTGTGTGTGTGTGGTGTGTGTCTCCCTCTGAAACGGGACTGGACCGTGTCCAAACTCTTTACTAAATACAAACACCTACTGTCCATCATAAGTACACACACTGCCCTGTATTCACTGATGTATTTAAAGGGAACTGTTCATGTCCATATGCCCCCCACTTAGCATTTTCACCCAGCGCTCCCACAGCTGCTCTCCAGCTCTGACATCAGCCACATGCCATTGTGAGATGTGCTGCTAGAGGCATTGGATGCAAAATGCCTGCAGGAGGGATGGTAGGATCAACCAGATAAAACATAATTACTTCAAAAGCAGGTACCTGAATTTTTAAAACACTGGGCAAAAGTGCTAAGTGGGTGTTGCCCCACACTGAGATGTGGGGCATATGGACATGGATGTTTCCCTTCAAGTTTAACCTGTGCCATACAACATTCTTAAACTAGAAATGGCAGGACTAACAGTCATGTGTTTTTTAATAAGATGACAAACTTCCCCATCCCCTCCAAGAACTTTTCCACTGTACTCAGAGCCAGTTGTTTTAGGATAGTTTTTCAAATTTGAAAAAAAAAAACTTCCTTTGTTTCTTTATACTTACTTTTTGTGTTCGCCCTTGCACTTACGCAAGGGTGTATATATTGCTGTGATACTGGATTTCAGAGATGGGCCACTGTTGGGTCCAATGCAGCTCAAACTACACTGGGCTCGGCAGTGACAAACCAATGATCAGATAGGCTGATAATGATGCTGTTCTGCCAGCTGATGGGCAGACAGTCTATGTAGTTGAAAAGAGGTAGACATGCCTTTCAGACAGTGGCTGCCTTGCTTCATCTGCATCTGTAGGGGGAAGGAGTGGAAGTTCAGAAGTTGCAAAAGGAGTGAGAACTCCAGGAGTACCCTTATCAAACAGATTTGGCCCCCTGCCTGGGAAGGGGAAAGAGGAAGCAGGTGGCAAGTCAGGAATTCTGGGTAGGACTACGAGAGTAGAGAGACAAGTGAGGGGTATTGAGACCATGCAGGGAAGTCAAGGAAGGCGGGGGAGAAAAAGCGAGCCTAGAGGAGGAGGAGGAGGAGGAGAAAAAGGAGACAGGGAAAAAAAGGCTTGGTTTAGAGGGAGAGAGGGGTTAGTAGGGATAACACAGCCATGAGGAATGGGAGTGGCTTAGAAGGGGAAAGAGGCACAGTTAGGGAGAAAAGTGGAAACAGCAGGGGGACACTAACCAAAACCATGGAGAAGAAAAACGAGAAGGCAGCTTCTACAGCAGTGGGGGATGGGAGGGAAGGAAACATAGGTGAGGGGGACGGTAGAGTGATAATCATTGGGGACTCCATGATTAAGGGCATTCACTGGACTTGGAAGCGGAATACGGTTGCCAAACCAAAAGTGGTGTGTATGCCTGGAATGACAGCAGGGAGAGTGGGTCCAAAGATAGATGAGGTGATAAAAGGAAGTGCAGAGAACCACGCATAATTATACACCTAGGCACCAACGACCTAGTGCGGGAGGAGGTGGATGTGGTTAAAAGTAGGTTCTGGAGGTTGAGGAGGACCTGCAGGGAGGTGACAAGATCACTGGCATTCTCTGAGGTAATCACAGTGCCAAGAACTAGCACAGTAAGGAAAATTAGGATAGAGAAATTCAACATGTGGCTGAGGGATTGGTGCAAGGAGGAGGGGTTTGACTGCATAGGAGACTGGGGGAAGACAGGACTGACAAAGTGGTAGGCAAAGGAGGAGGGGTGACAGTATTCATTAGGGAGAGTATAACAAGTACAAGGGAGGAGGCTGAAGAGGGGAGGGCAGAAGCAATGTGGGTCCAATTGCAGGCCAGCAGAGTGAGGAAGGCGAGGTTGGGGATGGTGTACAGACCACTCAATCAGGATGAAGAAATAGACAAGGACCTGAGTTCACAAATTCTGAAGGCCGAAAAGAAGGGTGATGTGATAATAGTGGGGGACTTCAACCTGCCCAGGGTGGACTGGAGAGTACCAAACATCACCTGTGCCAGGAGTTAGAAAATTCTAGAAGTGATCCAGAATGGGTGTCTGACTCAAAGTGTCACTAAACCCACCTAGGAAGAGGCAATCCTTGACCTGGTGTTCACAAACAGAGAGGATGTACATGACATAACAATTTAGGAGCCACTGAGCAGAAGTGACCATCACTTGGTGTGGTTCTGGCTGGACATGGACAGGGAAAGTGTCACCACTAAGACCAAAACCCTGGACTTTAGAAGGGTGGACTTTAGGAAAATAGTAGCAGTACTAAAAAGGCAACTAGAGAAAATTACAGTGACTATGGAAGTGGACCAAAAATGGGCTCTTATTAAGGAAGGATTAAGGGCTACAATGGAGGAGTGTGTTAGATACAAGAGGAAGAACTCAAAAGTCAAAGCACCCAGCTGGTACAGCTCTGAGGTAGTCCAGGCAGTGAAGAATAAGAGGCTGGCCTATAGGAAATTCAAGAATACCAAGAGAGAGGAAGACAGTAAAAAATACTTAGGGCTGGCAAGGGAGGCAGGAAGGGTGGTTTGGAGAACCAACGTGTAGAAGGAACTGCAATTAGAGGAGGGTATTAAGGAGAAGGAGAAGGCTTTCCTCCACTACATAAGCGAGAAATGAGACAAGAAAGATGGGATAGTAAGAATAAGATGAGGAGATGAGTGGGTGGAGGAGAACAGGGAGAAGGTGGAGCTAATGAATGAATACTTCTACTCTGTTTTCACCAAGGAGAAAGATGGACTGGTGCCAACCTAAGGGAAAAGGGGACCAGAAGGGGAGGAGGATAGATGGAGCAATAGAAGTGGAAAGAGTGAAGAAAGGGGTTGCCAAAACTGAGGATAAGCAAATCACTGGGACCAGATGGAGTACACCCTAGGGTGCTGAGGGAACTGCCAGGGGAGCTGGCGGAGCCACTGGCAGACCTGTTTAGTTATTCACTGGAGTTGAGCATGGTACTACAGGATTGGAGAATGTGATGGTCCTCCACAAGAGTGGTCCCAGGGATGACCCAGGGAACTACAGACTGGTCAGTCTCACTTCAATAGTGTGCAGACTTATGGAGACCATACTGAAGGAACAGTTGATAGAGCATCTAGAGGACCATGGTCTCCAGAATGCAAGGCAGCATGGATTTATAGAAGAGAGGTCTTGTCACATAAATTTGGCTGACTTCTTTGACTGGGTAACCAAAACAGTGGACAGGGGCCAGGCAGTGGACATCCTCTACCTGGATTTCAGCAAGGCCTTTAACTCCGTACCCCACATGGGGCTGATCAGGAAGTTGACAGACCTCAGAGTCAGAGAGAAGATGGTTAGATGGGTGGAAAATTTGTTAGGGAACAGGACTCAAAAGGTGATTGCTGGGGGAGAGTTGTTTAGCACCAGAGTGGTCACAGGTGCATCCTGCAGGGCTCAATTCTAGGGCCGGTGCTATTCATTGTTTTCATTAATGATATTGGGGATGGCATCAAGGACAAAATGTGTCTGTTTAAAGATGACACAAAGCTCTGTGGCAGGGTGGACTCAGCTGAGATTATATAAGACCTTGAAGGGAACCTAAGAAGACTTGAAAGGTGGTCTGGGACCTGACAAACTGAGCTTGAATGCCAGGAAGTGCAAGGTTATATACATTGGAGCCAAAAAACCCTGGACAGAGTACTACCTGGGATGGGTCCAGGTATCTTCAGCAGAGGAGGAGAAAGATCTGGGAGTGATAATAACTAGTGACCTGAAGCACTCTATGCAGTGCAAGAAGGCAGCGGCAAGGACAAACAGGATGCTGGGGTGCATAGCCAGGGGGATCAGCAGTAGGGGACAGGAGGTGGTATTGCCCTTGTACAGGTCACTGGTGAGGTTGCATCTTGAGTATGCAGTGCAGTTCTGGAGCCCTCACCTTAAAAAGGATATCAACTTATTGGAGACAGTCCAGAAGAGGGCTATGAAGATTATTGCAAGGCAGCAGGATAAATCATACATGGAGAGACTCAGGGCCCTAAATATGTGCTCCTTGGAGGACAGGAGGGAGAGGGGAGACATCATTGAGACCTTCAAATACTTGAAAGGAATTAATAGGGTGAACAGGGAGGGTCTCTTCAAGTTAAGCTGCAACACAACCACGAGGGGGCATAGCCTTAAATTGGAGAAGGAGTGTTTAAGATGGAGGTTTGAAGACACTTCTTCACAGAAATTGTGGCAACCAAATGGAATGCGCTGCCAGAAGGAGTGATCTCATCGAGGACAGTGGGTATCTTCAAGAGAGGCTGGGGTAGGTACAGGAGGAGAATAAAGGTCATGGGAGGGGGGAAGGGGGAGGAGGAAAGGGATTGAAAGGTCAGGGAGGGGGGAGCAAGGACAACAGCCTGAGCTGTGTACCCTGCACAATGAGCAGACTAGATAGACCAGAAGGCCTAATTCTGCTGGCTTCTTCATATGTTCATACCTGCATGACACTGCTCACCAGCCAAATGAGCAACATTTCTGCAGCTCATGGGAGAGAGCTGCAGTTTCTGATATTCGCACTATTTTGAAATGGCTGAATGGGATACAGACATTAGTGATACCGAAAAAGATAGCTTAAGTGAGAAGACTGACAAGTCAGTGGTGCTTATTACCTTAATCCCCTGTCCCCTTCCCCAGGTGTCTTGAGTCTGACAGGCTACCCCATTCTCACCCTCCTTACCTCCTTTTCTACCCAGGATGGAGTTGCTGAGTTACTGTCTCCATTACCCAGCTCTTGCCCCGATATCTCACAAGTGATATGGGTCACCGGCCGGTGTCCCGAAACCTCCTGCTGCTGCTTGACTGCACTAGTATTGGACCCACTTTCCAGCGCTGAAGCAATGATGCTCACCTCACTTGTTCCTGTCCTTTTTTACTGCTATGGGACATGCACTCCCCTGCCCCTGACTTTCCGACACTTTTGATCTGTACATCTCACCCGTAATCTCTGTTAGAGCTGCTCATGACAAATGAGTCCTTATCAGGTTACCCCCCTTTGAAGTGGGGGCGGGGTAAACTAGATGGGTTTAAGTCATTTTCTACTCTTGATTAGGTTATTGTATTCAGTATAAATACATATATTGAACACTGGCAACCACAGTTTAAACCCTGCAATTGACAACATTTGTACATTAAAATATTCACACTGCAGCAATGATTGCTGCATATCAGTAACAAATGTAAAGGGTACAGGAACCAGTAGTCACCATTAGTAATGTCTTGAAATGTGTTTTGTCTGTCAGTAAACAAGTTATAACTCTTTACTTGTGTCTATAAATAATCAAATAATGTTTAATCTGAATAGGAACTGAAAGTTAGGACACTGCGATGCATATTTATGTGGTGGTAGAGGTATATTTGATAGACTGTAATCATTGGCAGTTGCAATGTTTCTTTCTCAAATGCTGTCTCTTAACTTATAAGCATGTGTGCATCTTCTAGTGTATTTTAGGACAGACTTTCTTTAAAGGATACCTAAACAAGGAGTATTTTAAAACTGCAAACTCCAAAATCTGGCTTCATAGCGAGGTAAAGTAAATGCTGCTGTTAACATTTATGCTAAAACTGCATTTATGTAAATAACATGAATGCAGTTTCATAGCTTTTGAAAAACGTTAACATCAGTCTTTCACTTTCAAAAAACAGCCTTGCTTGCCCCATAAAATGTCTGCCAAGTGTGTTAAATTGTGAGTCATGATGACATCATTGGAGCCAGCGGCAGAGCCCCACATGGCTCCCTATAGTGCTAACTAGTTCTTCTTTCCCCCTTTGTTTTGAATTGTTTCACCAGAATGATCAACACCATGTGTTAACACATGGATTATTTTGATCAGTACACGTTAGACTACGGTTTTGTTAATTTTGTTTACTTTAACTTGCTTAAAATGTTTTGTAATCCAGCTGACTTTCTCTTTGGCAAACTGCAGTACAGTACAAAACGTCAAATACATGATGATCTAGTGATTATGTGATGCCCTGAATTTTGTAGCGAAGTACTGGTCTGGTCCAGTTCCAAAGCTCATGCTTTCTTGGTAATCCACAAATAAGCTTCTCTTGCAGTCTTTTTCCACGTGAACCCCCTGCACCTAGCCTGCCTTTGGTTGAACACCCCACCATCCATATGCTGTCCTTAGTACTGCCTGGGGCCGCATATGAGCTTGCAGTCTCATGAAGAGAATTATCACACCTCAGATTGTAATCTTGTACTTCAGAGAGTTGTGCACACCTATACCAATATGCTTCATCAGCTGTCACTGTTAAAAATGCCTCCCAAATCACTCTCCAGGCCACTTTCTCAATGTTTGACTTCTGCTCCCACAGTAAACATTGAGTGGATCACCACCTTTCTACACAGTGAAGGCAGTATGTACAATCCCCCGTTGTCTTTTTTCACCGCCTCATTAACCAACAACTAGGTCTTCCTGGAGGGCCAAACAATAAGCATCAGGACCCACCAGGAAAACTGCTGTTCATGCCCTCATAAGGGCTGCACTTACTATGGATAATATTATTAGCAAGAGAGGCATACTAATGCCTTGAGCGAATCGACCTGACCTCTAGTGTCTGTCTACTCCTTTACCTGTGATCTGCAGAACCACGCAGGATAGTTCCCGGCAATTCTTCTCCAGTACTTTTTTGTGCCCTACTCCATAATGCGAGTTGTCTGGCTACCACCCTTCTGAATCTTAGTAGTAGTAGTAGAAAAAAATTGTGTTTTTACACAGGATAAAAAATAGAGTTGTTTCATGTCACACCTTAGGACTGAAGTCATATTTTCAAGGTGATCCTGTGTTGAATTCTCCTGTACAATTATTACATAAAAAACAAACATACAATCAACATGCAATACCTAAATATACAATTAACAATCCAAAACTACATTCAATAAAACTAACAAGATTATAAATAAGTAATCAAGTTTTGGTGTAGCATAAAGCTCAAAGTATGAGATTAAACCATTACACATGCATCTAAGAGACAATTCCTTCTTTAATTTTGTATTAAAGCTTTTTACTGATTGAGCAGCTTTTGTTTGGTCACTAATATTAGCCCAAATAATTAATGCATTAAATGAAAATGTCATTACTCCGAATTTGTTCCTAGTTCTTGGTACTCTCAATTCCCTAGAGGATTTATTTCATAAGTTATGACTATGCTCCACTCTATTTAATTTCTCAGTTAAATAAGGTTTAGAATCCCTTGTTATTTTACACATCTGATTTGCCCAAATTATTTTTCGCTTCTGTTCTAGTGGAAGCCAATTTGGGTTCTGATACATTAAACGATGGTGAGTTTTATAATTGCATCTAAGGACAAAATGTGCCATTTTGTTGTATAATACATCTAATTTATTAAGTTGAGTTTTGTTTGTCAAACTATTTATGTGACTGCCATAGTCCGTCACAGGAATAAGTAGTTGATTTACGATGTTCTTATGTGTTACCATATTGGTACAGTGGCTTGACTTTCTAAAGGCCCCTAGTCTTCTATTCAAGTTTGTTATCAACTTTGAAATATGTAAAGCAAAATTTAGATGCTGTTTTATCCAGACCCAGATATTTGTATTCTTCCACTTGTTCAAGTATCTCACCCGTCAATGTTTTAATTTCAATACTTAAGAGGAATAATAATTTTTTTAGAACTGGTCTTATGAAATAGCATCATTTTGGATTTTTTACTATTCAAAACCAATCTAGAGTCCTCAAACCATTTGCACACATGATGAAAATCAGATTGTAGCTTTTGGCACATTCTAGCTACGAAAGAGTCAGTAGCCACCATTACTGCATTGTTTGCATAAAGATGTGTTTTTGTGGCTAAAGTAACATCAATTAGTTTGTTTACATAAATCAGAAATAATGCTGGGCCCAAAAGTGACCCCTGGGGAACACCTCTTACCATTGGTTTCATATCTGACTGATTTGTTTCAAATTACTAACTGTTTTCGGTCTTTTAAGTATGCTTCAAATCATTTGGTGGCTTCATCTGTTATTCCTATCTCCAAGAGTCTTTCCCTCATAATGACGTGAGTGACTGTGTCGAAAGCTTTTGATGAATCCACAAACACTGTGCCCTCTGCCTGGTTGCCCTCTAGAGAAGAGGCCAATATATTGACCAGGTCAGTGAGCATGTTGTCCGTGGAATACCCCCCCCTCCGAAAGCTTGATTGATAAATAGACAATAGTTTATATTTATCCAGATACAGAATTCTGTTAACTGCCATTGAAATAATCATTCAGATATCCTGGATATCACTGAGAGCAAAGCTATTGTTCCATAATTTGATGGGTCAGAAGTTGGCCCTCCTTTGTGTATAGGCGTTATTCTGGCGATCTTCCACAAAGTGGGGTACATACTTTCCCTTAGACTCCAGTTAAACAAATTTGTTAAAGTTGGAGATATGAAGTCTACTGCATCCTTTAGAAATCTGGGTTCAATCCCATTTGGACCAAAGGATTTTCTAATTTTTAGTTTTTTGATTTCCCTAGAAACCTGATTAACTGAAATTAATTTAAACCTAAATTTAGGGCAGATATCTAATTTAGGAGTTTCCTTTCCATTTGTAGAGTTGTTTTGTTTCTGTTTACCAGAAGGGATATTAACATTGCTGAGACTAACAAAATAATTATTTAGAATGTTTGCAGATGACCTGGAGTCCCGTAGTACTCCATTGTTTTCAATTTGTACTGGTGAATCTTGAATGAGCTATGCACAGCTCCCTTGATACTGTCCTAACGAATGTCAACTCCCCCCACCCCACCCAAGGGTAATCTCCATACACTGAATTCAAGTAACAGTTTAGGTGCAGCCCTGCCACTGAGTGTTTGTCATTGCTGGCTGCTCTCATCCACAGTCAGGTAGTGATCATGGTGCTGGCAGCCCCACATCTCCGATCACACAATGATCTGCTTAATGTCCCCTTCCTGTCATCCACTAACCTGAATATAGCTGTACTCTGCTGGAGTGGCTGTTCAGTCCCTCTTTGGCATTCATTCTTCTCACCTGCTTCCCACACCAAAAACTGGTGAGCTCACTACCCTTCTGCATCATCAATGCGGGTGGTACAGTCTCCCGTGTTATTTTTACATATTAATAATAAATGTGATCTTCTGATAAGCCAAACTGATAGCAGCAGGGCACACGGGAAAAAATAGGCTTTAATACCCATATAAGATCTAAGCCACCTATGATTTGGCACTATTAAATGACGTGCATAATGATGCGCACACCTGTCATTTAATAGTGCCTTATCAAAGGTATCCTAGATCTTTTAAGGATAGGAAAGCCCATCTTTCCCCTTGTTCCCTGTTGCTATCAGCCTGACTTACTGGACTGAGAAAGCCACTCCTGCAAGGTACTGCTATATTTTGGGAAGGGGGAAGACATAAGCAGAGAAATCTGAGCAGATCAGTGAGATATATGATGTGGGGCTGCCAGCACCGTGATCACTACCTGTTCCCATTGTCCTGGCCAACATTCTCCTTCCCATAAAACCAGTTCATACAATTGTCCAAGGCTGTGTGTGGGCATTAATGTGTGAAATGGCTGCCACTACACATTCATTCAGTTCACTACCAGTCAAGCATTGCTTGTAAAGCACATTGGGATACAATATGTATGAAAAGCACTATATAAATGCTCATTCTTCTTCTTATTTCCCATGGAATAAGAAGATGAGACAAGCATATTTTTGATTTCTGAGAAAGTATGAACTCTGGCATTGGACTACACAGAACTTTGCTACAAACAAGCAGTGGATCTAGGGGGTGGTGAAGGGTGTGGCTGCACCCCCCCCCCCACACACACACATTGTAACTTGCTTGTTGCTGTTGCATTTCACTTTGTTGAAGAAGTCTGATTTATTGATTGTACAAATGTTTACATTCAAACTATGGATTACATTTGTAGGTTCTGTAAAAATGTACTTTGAAACGAATAATAGCAGAAAATATAAAGGTTTAATAAAAATGTTAAAAAGTGCATATTAAGTATGCACACTGCCCCAGCAACCCTCATTGTGACATCCTGGATCCTCCATAATCACTAGACCACCAGGTTATTTCAGATTTGTACTGCACTATGGTTTGCCAAAGAGTAAGTCAGTTGGATTAAAACCCAATTTCAGCATGTTAAAGTAAACAAAATGAACAGAACCATAGCCTAGCATGTGTATCGATCACAATAATGCACATGGTTTTGACCATTTGAGTGAAACAATTCTATGCAAAGGAAAAAAAGAACTAGTTAGCACTATAGAGAGCCATATAGCTCTCTGACTTTGGCTTAGATGATGTCATCACGTAACACATTTGGTGGCCATTTTGGGAAGCAAGTAAGGCAGTTTGTTTTAAATTGGAAGGCTGATTTTACAATTTTTAAATGCTTTGGAACCACATTTAGGTAAATTATACAAATGTAGTTTTAGCATTAATGAACATAGCAGCCTTTCCTTTAGTCCCCCATGTAGTCAGATTTTTGAATAGTTTGTTGTCAAAATGTTGTTTAGGTATCCTTTAAGTATTACACTTATTGTATTCACACCACATAGTTGTTAATACTGCAATGATATTCCCCTTAATACTGAATATATCTTCACTTTTCTGTATTGATCTGCCTATTATCAAAGCTGTCAGCATGTGGGCAGTGTTAAACATATTAAAACCTGACACTTTTTTTATAGAAAGCTTCTCTTCATTATATGCAATAAAATCAGACCTGTAGTTAGTAAAATAATGTAATTTATTAACTGAAAAAATTACACATCAATCCCACATCCACCCCCACCCACTCATAAAATAATCACAGTGCATCCCAAGTTGATCAGTAATAGGAACAGTGCCCAATCGCACTTGCATTCTTATTCCAGGCACACAGAAAACACAGAACAAGTGATTCTCAGTTAAAAGTCAAAACAATTATCATATGCTTGGTGCACTTGTTGTTTTTAGAGTGGCAAAGTGATTTGTGTCTGTGTTTTGGTGAGTCACACTTCTTAGCTCTTTTTAAGTCAGGGTATCAAAGTATTCAATTGCTACACTAAAACTATCTTTTGTTAAGACAAAACAGAATAGTGCAGTGTTGCAGAAACTTAATCAAGTGAATTAAAAGTGCCAAAACATTAAGTGGCGAAGGGTAAATTTAATGCCATTCTCATGTTTTCCTTAGCCATATAATGTACTGTTATGTGAAAACAGAGGCTAGCTATGCCCTTCTTGTAAACTGTATGTTAGTCAGACCGGTCGAGACATGCTTTTTTTAACACTTCACATTAGATAATAATTTTCACAGGTTTTGCATTGAAATACATCATTTAATATTTGTTTCTTTAACTCATATTGCCAGCATAGTCACTAATACCATGAACTGTTAAGTTATAGAGAGCTTTTCTTCTATGTAACTGGTCATCCACGGTGTTGGTTTATTGCTATTTTATGCAATGACGAAAAGAAATAGCAGTACACCAACACTGGGGATGACCAATTCCATAAAAAAAAGATGTGTATAGCTAAACAGTCTGCGATGCCAGTAGCAATATTGGCAATGTGTGTAACATAATGAAGGAAGCACCACTGGCCTTTCTGCTTGGCTGAGGTGGAGGGCAGTTATTTGGGTACTGTAGCTGAGAGTAGTCACCTGACTGATCCTAATCCCTTTCTCCTGATTCTGAGTAGCCCACACTGACCCCTGGCAGATGCAATGTGTACAGTTGTGGCTTCTTTACCTAACAAGACAGGGACTGACCCAGAGTTGCATTCACTCACTGTTTACTTGTTTTTTTTTCTTTAGGTCAATGTTTTGATGAATAGAGTAGTGCTTGTGTATACTTATAAGGTTTGAACTTTGGTCTTTCTCTATCCCCATTCTTAGTAGGTAAGCTGGATAGCAAGTAGTGAATAGAAGGCCCAGCTCCCAAGGGTGAGCAGAGTGCCAGAGGAGGCAGAGGCAGGGGAGGATGGTGTGTGTTTCACAATGTGCTGAGCAGGGAACTGCTAAGGGAGACTGGCCTTTATTTGGGTTATGGGAGAAGTTATTCCCCCACGTTGAACCATTGGCTTCAGCCCTTCCATTCAATGTTTTGGCAAATGGAGTAGTGCTTGTCTATACTTATAACGTTTGAACTTTGGTCTTTCTCTATTCCCAACCCTGGCAGGTAAGCAGGGTAGTGAGTAGGGAATACAAAGCCAAAAAGATTACCTCCTCCAACTCACGGAGAGTATGTTCAGTAGTATGCAGGAAAGGAAAAAAAAAAAAACAGGTGGCAGAAACCTCTGAGGACCCATGGCTTCTGACCTGCCCGTCCTCAGGGCAAACTAAGAGAAGATGATCCTAGATGCTTAGAGCTATGTTCTCATTCTAGTGTAGGGTGTAATGCTAATAGTGATGAAGTTCCACCTTTTGTGTCTGAAGACCGATGCATTCAAGAGGGTCGATTCTTGAGATTGAAGAGGCAGAGCCAGTCTAAAGGAATGTCCAAATCCTGAATATGGATTATGTCCAGCTGCTAAAAGGGATTGAACAAGAGCCAAGATTTATCCATGATATTAGTTGATAATTGACTGTATACCCGATCCGCAGTGAAACCTTTACAGCGAACATGTCAATGCCAACAGCATTGACAGTTCTCTGTAAACTCCACCTGGAACCCCCGCATTCTTTACCCCAGTCCTGCACCTCCCCTCCAAATCAACTCCAAATCAGAGTTGATAATCCCTAAGTTCAGAGTTAATTCTGGGGGAAAAGTTCCCCGCTAAACACAAAGAGGTTCTCCGATGGAGTAATGTTGCCACAAACTGCGGCAGCATAGAGCCACAATTGACGATGATATAGAAACAATGTGAGCATGAAGAGCATGAGTTTGTTTAAATGGTCGGCCAGACCACAAATTACGGGATGCATGATGGTTTATGAAATCCTTAAGGTACTAATCTGTCAGACTTTGAAGAAGGTGAAGGCAGGATTTAATGCTTAGTTCCTTTTGTAGAGTGACAAATGTTTCAGATGTTTGCAAGGTTCTTGGAAGTGCTTTTTCTCAACACTGTTTAGGAAGAAAATACAGGAATCAAATAAAAGCTGGACAACAAGGGAGTAGAAGCTCTGACATTCTAAATAGGGTTTAATAGGTTTGAGTTCAGTAAATTAGCAATGTTTCACTATGTAGGCATCTATAGGGAGACAATCAAGGATTGAGAGGGACAGAAGCTTTGGGTACCTGGTAGGAGAGGGTAATTGAAAGATTTCAGACCAATGAAGGCAAGGATGAGTCGTGCAGTAAAGACAGTAATTGAATACCAATAGGTATAGCTGAAATGACCAGTGCAATGAATTCGAGGTTTGAAGGCGAGTTAGAGTTGCTATGATGAGATTTGCATGGGCTCATATTCAGGAAGGACTGCTAGCATGAGATGGTGGATACGGTTGTTGCTGCTGTAGCAAAGTAGCCCAGTGGCAGGAGCTTGAATGGCCCTTGTGGCATTGACTTGGTGGTGGATCCAGTGCCAGTATGCTATGGGAGTGCCTGAAAAAGAGGGGGACTCTGACTGAGTCTATTGACTGATGAGGCAATAAGGAGTTGCTATCAAAAGAAGAACGTAACAAGTGCATTGATTGCTTAGTCAAATGTAGAACTGTTGCGAAGTGGAACTGTGATATGGAGACAGCCAGGTCAGTTGTGTATACGCAGGATGATGAATCGAATGAAGGCCTGCTCTTGGTGATGGCATTCGCTGGAAGGAGTATGAAGTTGATAGATCCTTTCCAATGAGTTAGAAAGACCACTAGACAGGTAGTTAGCATGATTAGAGTGTCGTGATGAAAAGGTATAGATAACTTCATGGAGTATGGGAAAATCCAGAGGCCAGGGAGCAGTGACTTGGGATAGCATAAATTTGGCAGGGTAGCTATGCATCAGAGATCCATCAGTACATATTCTGGGATGCTAGGTGGATGAAGGGTCTTAGTAGAGCATCCAATGGCTATTTCAGGAACTACAAGTTGGATAGCATGGTTGATCTGAGTCAGTGCTGTAGAGAATAGACTATAAGTGGAAGGCATAATGGACGATGCTAGTACCGCTACATGGCATACTGTGCTTCCTGTTATTCATGAAGGGTATGGCTATTATGGAGTTGGTATATCCCAGGAGGGAAACAAGTTCACGATTTCAGTGAAAGATAATGGACGTGAAGAAGACTCCACTAGAACCTGGATCCTATGGAAAATATTGAGAGGTAGTGATGTCCATACTTGTTTGAATTAAGTGGAATATGCATGGAATTATCCTGCAAAGTTGACTGACAGATAATATCTTCTATGGTCCAGTCGAATTAGATTCCAGAAATAGATCTGAAATTATCAGGATGTACCAATATTTTGTATACTGACTTAAACTATATATGCCATGATGTTCAAGGGATGTCACTGGAAAAAGGTTTCTCTAGGTGAGAAGAACAGGTAATCCCTGGAGTGTTGGACAGGAGCAGTAAAGCCAGCCGTGGTAGGAGTATGAGGCGGATGAACCGGTAAAGGTAATTTGATCGAGTGAGTGGATGCTGGACATTGGCAGTTGTGAAGAAAGCCCAAAAAACACACAGCAGGAAATGTGCAAGAGTCCCAAGCCACCAGATCAGTGGGAAGAAAGTTGTGCAACATAATAGCAGGACAGCCAATTTCAACAACCTTTTGAGAAGAGATAAGAAAGGAAGCCGGGGTATGTCCTTCCCCATCAATGATGTCCAAGAAGGCTGGAGAGGCAATGGTGCATGCTAAGTGATGGATGCCCTGTTCTTTTCAGATTGGTGAGCAAACGTGGAATAGTCCAATCTTTGATGGAAAAGTTCGAATGGGAAATCCGCTGACGGGAGGATGGAGCTTGATTTGAAGTCTGCTCAGACCAAGCAGTACTGACTTCGGGAAATTGTGGTTAAGGTATCAGACGGCGGGGTACTTGCCATGGCATGGAGAAATAGAATGCATGGAAGCTGAAAAGGGCTTGAGGCAAGAGATCTAAGTAAAACAGGGAGGAGGATCCAGGTACAAAGATGCTGCGGAGTCGAGGTATGAGGCTCCCACCTCCAAAGGAGATGGCGAACTCAGATTGCTAATAGCAAAAGGTGCAGTGGTGATAGGGTATGAGGTTCCCACCTTCGCAGGAGATGGCGAACTTGAATCACTGATAGTAGACCAATGGTTTGCGATAAGGATAGCATTAGGGGGGAAAGCTGTAGAAGGCCATGGGCTCCCATCCCTGAAGATGGGCAAATCATCTTCTACCCAGCAGGAAGCAATGTGGAATGTGGGTAGAGACAACTCCAGGATGAAGGCTGAAGAGGAACAGGAACATCCAGAGTAGCAATGATGGAGGGAGTGGCATCATGGAGATGAAGGTCCAGAGACTGAGGGAGGAGGAGGAGGATCCGGAAGACAAGCCTTAGGCAACAGTGCACATGAACACATGAGGCAAGAAGTAGGAAGTCCAGAAGTCCAATGGATTGGATGGATTTCAAAAACCAAACAAACTAGGAGGTCCAAATCCAGAATGTGTGGAGGCCAAGGGCAAGGACAAGTATACAAATCCCAGGCGTGAAGAGAACCAAGCAAAGGAGACAGGAGGGGAAGGGCCACCATGAGGCCAAAGCAGTCTAATCTTCCACAGGGTAGCCAGAGGCTGAAGCCCAGGATGGGCTGGAGGAGCAAAATAAGAAGGCTCCAGAGACTGGAAAGGAAATGCAGCAGAGGATGGAAAGGCTCAGGTATAGGTGCTCGAAAGCTGATGGGTACAGATTTCTATTCCTGAAGGAAAGTGGAGAGTTCAGATCACTGGCAGAGAATTCGGGTGGTTGAGGCAGGGAGATTGGAGACTGAAGGGGTACAGTGGTCCCATTCCCAAAAGGAAGTGGTGAACCCAGATTGATGATACAGGATACAGTTAGTTGAGATGATGAAGAACGTTGAGATGATGGAGAACAGAGGTACCGTTCCCAAAGGGAAGTGGAAAATCCAGAATGCTGGTTTAGAATGCAGGTAGTTGAGATGACGGAGTACAGAGGTCCTTTTCTTGAAGGCAAACTCAGAGTGCTGGTATAGAATGTAATTGGATGAGTCAGGAGATTGAAGGCTGACGGGGTACAGTGGTCCCATTCCCAAAGGAAAGCAGCAACCAGATATCAGGTACAGAATGCAGTTGTATGAGATGGTAGATGAAGGACACAGGCTCCCATCCCCAGTAGTCAGGGTGAGCTAACCGTCACTCAGTGCCACACTGGGCAGCGTTAGGGATGGAGACTGTCAGCAGTTGGCAGGGAACATAAATGATTGAGATTGTAGATAGAGGAAATGGGCTCCCATCCCCAATAGACAGGGGAAGCCTACGTGCACTGCTGTGCCTCAGTAGGCAGAGTTAGGGATGGAGCCCGTTGGACTGCTTGTATGGGCTGAGCGAGTAAAGAGCAACTGAGGCTGCTTGAAGGGAAGGCAATGCAGCACCAAGAAGCAGAAGGTCGAGGGGAGCAGGGGAGGAGGGTAGAGAGCAGCCAAGGGAATAACATGCACTGCCAGACAATTCTGAGGAAATAAACAAGGCACGGTACACAGGGGCAATACATAGACAGATGGGGAGTGTAAGGAGGTGAACAAGTTGCACAAGATATAATGATTCATGGAAGGGTAGAAATGTGTGGGAATAACAGTGAAACAAGGCATACGAAATAATTGAGGGAACGGGTAACAAAGGCAGGATGAGGTGAACAAAACAACAGGGAAACATGCATGCATGAGGAGGGGTACAGCAGGAGTATGGGAAGGAATTGAAAGAGGCAGATGAGGTGCTGTACCAGAGGGCTTAGTGCTGGGGAGTGGGGCACACCCCAGAAACACAGAGGCGGAGACAGGGCAGAAAGAGGAACTAGGGGAAATGGCACAAAAAGCAACAAAGGAAGTACCAGGGTCTTCACATCAGAAGATGTTTTTTTTTTTCTCAATATATGGAAACTGTTTGCGTGTAGTTTACACAGAGCTTTCAGAAATGCAGCTTGCTAGCATTTAATGTGCAAGTGGAGTATTAGGGGATAATAGGCTTCAGTTCACCATTTCTGTTCTGTCTGGCTTTCAAACACTTCTCTAAATCTGGGATGTTTGTTCAACAGAGACATAATATTCCCTGCGGTAAGTTACCTTTCAGCTCCACTGCAGCTGCAAATGAAATGACAAGGGCACCATGGGAGTGAAACCGTGATCATAATTTGAAACCATACTCACATATGAAATGGAATAAGTGAAATAATTTCAGGGTAAACAGGGAAACTGATAGCAATGTCTCGGTGGATCACCATAGTAAGCGATCAATGAATGCAGATAACCAATGAAATAAAACAAAAAAAATAGAATGCTGTATACAGAACCTGATAATCTGCATCATGTCAAGCATGTGAAACAGCAGTGGAATGACAACAATGACAGAATCTAAAGATCTTACTTCGAGAGGGTTCCTTCAGTAGGTCATCACATATAGGACTGGCGCCACCTGGCGTCGGGCTGCACAGCAGACTTTTCTAGCAATCCCTGATGGGAGACCGCCCACCTGACGTCAAGTGACTGATGTCAGCGTGACCGTATATAGTGGGCATTCCCCACACCCGCCCTCCAGTTCTTTCCCACCGTCGCCTCGTGTCAGTCGCTCCACAGACTTCCATTTGCAATCGTCGAGAAAGTTCATCGCTCCGATAATCCCTCGCTGCTTTATTCTTCAAACTTCTGTACTTTTTTATGTCTTCTCCTAAGAAGAAGTGCTCATCCTGTGGCACCCAGATCCCGCACAAAGACTGTCATCTGAAGTGCATCGCCTGCCTAGGCCCAGACCATCCAGTCTCCTCTTGCCCTGAGTGCCAGTCCTTCAACCAGACCATGAAAAAAATGGAGACAGCAGGCTTTGGAGGCCCACCTGCTCAAAGCCCGCCTAGTTTCTCTAGAGAAAAAGATGGATCGGCTTAGGGACTTGTCTGAAAAATCTTCCCCTTCTAAAAAAACACAAGGAGAAGTCTAGGGAGCAGGCCCGCTCCGCAGACGATGTCAGGACCTCAACGAGTAAGGCCCAGCTGCCGCCCAGGAAATCAGACAGTAAGTTGGACAAAACTCCAGCAGATAAGTCGATCGTTGTCTCCTCTGGTGACCATGCCACCTCAGCCAGTAAGTCAGCCCCCGGCTCCTCCGGAGACCGCGCAGCAGCCGGTAAGTCAGCTCCCCCAGCTGGGGGCTGCCGCCTGACTTCGGTCAATAAGTTGGTCGGAGGTTCTACCCCTGACCGCCCGACTCCGCCCGCTAAGTCAGCTGTCTCTGACAACTGCATGGGCTTGGTTCCCCCGTCGGGGTCTAACGGCACCACACCCGACATCCGGCGGGACCAAAGGGAGAAAGCCCCTCTCCCTCCTCCTCCTTCTTCGCCTGTGTCCTCGCATTCTCCCATGGAAACATCTGGCGATGGCAGTGGAGCCCCCCCAAACCTGTTTATACGTTGGGTTCCTCTCCACGACGCTCCCCTGCTGGGGTCCAGGCACAGGAGGCTCCTCCTTGGCTGGATGGCCTTTCTGTGGAGGCCCTGCCTCAGCATGATGGTGGACTGCCGGCCCCTCCTAAGACGCCGGCAATCCCGACGACAGTCTCTCTGCTGGGATCGGCCGTCTGGCCTCTACCTTTGGCCCCTACACCAGACCTGACTCCGACGTCAGAGCCCCATTCGTCCAGTCCCGATGCTGCCCCACCACCCAATGCTGGATCCCCTTCCGGCACCGGATCGGGTAGCGCTGGTGCTGATGTCGGTCCCTCTGACGTGGACTGTCTCAACACCGGACCCTCCTCTGATTTATACTACAGTGGGTCCAATGTGGGTTCCCCCGATGTCAGGGCTGATGACGGGGATTTACACCCGACCCCGCATTGTCCCCCATTACCCATACATACATGTGATATCTCCCTCTTTGTGCAGGAGACTCCTGTTTTTTTGACTGAACTCCCTCTCTCCCTCCCAGAAACAAAATCTCCTGCTTAAGTAAAACTATGTCCAAAATATCCATTCATATTTGTTTTTGGCAGATAAAGACACATAAAAAGTAAATTAGTGATGAACAGTGTAAGTAATAACATTGTACAACTAGTTGTTGATTCATTTTAGTGCTTATTCTTGACAAAATGAAATATATTAAATGCTTTTATTCTTATTTTTTGATGCCATTTAAGAACAAACTCATGACGTTATGGCATCTCCCTACTAGTAGGCCAATCTCCCTACTAATTTGACCCAAATCTCCCTCTTAAGCAAGTTGGACATATCACATGTATGCCCATATGGGTATCCTGGGGATCCTTGCCCGGGGGGTTCCACTCCCTATTGGAGTAATCTGGGACAGTTCTACGCAGGATTTTACCTCTATTCCCATTACATGGAACCCCAGGGTTATTATCCCCCAACGGTCACCCTTCCTCCTCCTCCTCCTCCTCCCAGCCTCAGCCAGCCCCATCCCCGGTTGTTCGGTTTCAAGACCCTAATACAGTCTTGGTGGTAGGGGCTAGGTCAGAGCTGGTTTCGGACCTGGAAACTAGACTCCCACAACTGCAGCTTCCTAGGTCTCCTTCCCCGAGCAGCTCACTTCTGACTGTCCACATCTCGGGGAAGACTCGGCAGGACGTTTCCCTTCCAGATTTTTCACGTAGTCCTGTCAAGGATGATGACAGCTCAGATGGGAGGGAAGATTCCTCGGAGGAGGAGGTCCTGGAGGACCACGAGGAACCGAAAGGCAAGGCCTCCCCAAAATCACTGCCGGGGGACCCTTCCTTATCGGACCTCTTGAGAGCCTTGAGAGACTACTTTGACTGGGAATCAGAGGAACAGGACCCAATGAGACAGAGACTCACGGAACACCTGGACTTGGAGTCTCTGTCTCCTATCCCAGTTCCTCCATGGATGGGTCTCCATCAAGACCTCACCATGACCCTCTGACAGATGCCTCGGTCTATTCCAGCCGTCCCCAAACAGGTGGACAGACTCTACCGGACGCTGAAGGATGCCCCTTTCTTAAAGTCTCATCCTAAGGCTGACTCTGTAGTCATTTCAGCAGCTCATGATCGCTCCTCTGCTTCTAAGCACATGAGCACTGCTCCTTTGGACAAGGAGTCGAGGCAGATGGACCAGTTCGGAAAAAAGGTCTACTCCTCAGCCACATGCGCCACATGCGCCTTTCGTTCCCTCAGTTGCATGGCCCACATGGTGTCCCACCAAAAAGCGACTATGGCCAGGCTGGAGATGAAGGTCCAGTCCATGGATCCTTCACCTCTCAAGGAGGAACTTGCCAAGGATCTACACCTCTCCAAGATCTCCTGTAGGCATGCTCTGCGGGCCACTTATGATTCTGTCAGTGCTGTGGCCCATACTTTGGCAACTGCCATTGCCCTTAGATGGCATTCCTGGCTTTGCCTTTTGGGCCTTGCTAACGAGGTCCAGTCGGTGATTCAAGATGACCCTTTCTGGGGCTCTGTCCTTTTTAGTGGGGACACCAAAGATATCATAACAGATCTACAGGACAAAGGAGTCATTCTTAGGTCTGTTAGGTCTATGTACCTATCAGGCACTCAACAACCACAGCAGCAGCCCTTTCTGAAAGGGATTCTCCATCTGAAACCCCCCCATCCGCAGCCCAACTCCACCTTGGGACCTGAACTTCGTCCTGGAAAAGCTCACCCTTCCTCCTTTCGAGCCAGCTATGAGCTGTGATTTGCGCTTCCTTTCTTGGAAGGCGCTCTTTCTGGTGGCCATCACATCAGCCCGAAGGATTTCAGAGCATCACACTCTAGTCTGTAAGGAGCCTTACTTGATTTTTCATCAGAACTTTGGCGATCCTTAGAACCCATCTGAGGTTCCTCCCAAAGGTAGTGTCAGAAGCCACGCTGAACCAATCAGTGGAGCTTCCGGTGTATTACCCATCCCCCTCTAACAGAGGTGAGGCATTCCTTCACACGATGGATGTCCATCGGATTCTCCGGTGTTATACACACCAGACTAAGGAGCTTCGCTCTTGCAACCAGTCGTTTGTCTCTTTCGCCCTGAGAGCAAAAGGCAAACCAGTTTCTAAACAGGGCCTTTCCAAATGGTTGGGCAACTATATTTGATTCTGTTACCAGAAGTACGATAAACCTCTACTGGATACCATCAGAGGTCATTCTACTAGGGGCATGGCTGCTTCCGCGGCCTTCCTATGGAATGTTTCTGTGGCTGACATTTGTGCTGCTGCTACTTGGAGTTCTGTCCATACATTTACCAAACATTATAGTCTGGACATTGCTTCCAGGCGGAGGGCCAGCTTTAGCATAGCCATCCTGCAGGGCCTACTGTCCTAGACTGGGTCCTGTCAGGACACCAGTTCTTTTCCGTAGGAGTTGTTTCCTCCTCCCTAGTTTCTCTCGGTCTCTCCTTGGAGGGACTGCTTGGGACTCAGTCCTATATGTGATGACCTACTAAAGGAACCCTCTTGAAGTAAGATAGTACAGTTATGTAAGAACTTACCATAACAGTAGATCTTCAAGAGAGGTTCCTTCAGTAGGTTATATTTTCCCCTCCCTCCTTCCCCTTATTTTATGTTACACAGGGTCTCCAAATCCTGTTCGCTCCTGCTGTCAGACCTCTTCCTGGCTCCGGCAGGAAAACTGGAGGGTGGGCATGGGGACCACCTATTATATACGGTCACGCTGACGTCGGTCATGTGATGTCAGGTTGGCGGTTCCCCATCAAGGATTACTAGAAAAGTCTGCCATGCAGCCCGACGCCAGGTGGTGCCAGTCCTATATGTGATGACCTACTGAAGGAATCTCTCTTGAAGATCTACTGTTACAGTAAGTTTTTACGTAACTGTACTTTATGGCTGCAGGGAGAGATGAATAGAGTCAAGGCAGAGGTGGATGCTGAGCACAGGGGATGAACATCAAACCCCGGAAGCACTGGTGGTGAGTCGGAGCAGTGACTGAGAAAGAGGCAGGGAAGCCCAAAAAGCTAAAAGTGAGGGACAAAGGGAAGACAAAGGAATGAGGTGGGGAATGGAGAAGCACAGACAGAACAGGAGCCGGGGGGTGGGAAGGAAAATACAAGGCCACACAAACAACGGGCAGAACGGGGTGGGGCAGAGGCAGGAGAAATAAAAGCAAAAAGAGTAGTGAGGGTTGAGGGAAGTAAAACAAAACAAGCAACAGCAAAGAAGAGGAGGAGGCAAAAGCAGAGGAAGTAGGCAGAAAAGGAAGGAGGAACAACCCACGAGCCACACTGGAATCCAGAACAGTGTGAAATGGCCAGGTGTTTCACAACATGCTAAATGGGAAACTGTTAAGGGAGACTAACCTTTATCTGGGATGTGGAAGGAGCAATTCCCCATATTGAACCTCGGGTGCAGCCCTCCCATTCATAAATTTTTTTGATTTTTAATGTTTTTATTAATTTTTTCAGTCAAGGTCTTTTATTCCCTCGCTAATGAACACTATTGGTGACAATGTTCAAAGCCACCCCATATGAACATTTCAGGATGGATTTGAACATTGACACCCATAGTGTTTTTCAGAGTGGAACTAAAAAAAAACCACAACAGAAAAAAATAGGTGAAAATATATATATTTTTTTTAAAGTTATGAACTAAAGAAAAAAATTGAAATGAATGTCCTAACATTTCCCATTTATTTCAATGTGGTTTTGCCTTTAGTTGATAAGTTTTACATTTTTTAATATTTTTATCTACTTTTTCTGTCAAGGTTTTTTTTTAGTCCCACTTTGATGAATGCAGTGGGTGTCAACATTGAAACCCACCCTGAAATGGGAGTTTACTGTTCATCAGAGAGCGAATAAAAAAGACCTCAACAGAAATATAAAAATCAGGACCTCATTGCAAATGACATATTACACCTCATCTGGTCAATCTTGAGTTAATATGTAGTAAAAATGTGTACAAGCAGACCAGGTACAAACAGCAATGCAAGTCATGAAGATTTGGCATTGACAAATGTGTATTTTCCCTTTGCAGCCAGACTGAGGAGGCTTCTATTCATATTCATGACATTAGGCTATCAGTGTCCCAATTTAGATGCAGCTCAAATCAGCTTGCATCAATAATGAACCCATGCCATCTGTTAAACCACAGTACTAATTATAAAATGTAATCTGGCTAAGTTTATTTTTCCAATAAGCCTTCGCCATTGTGTGACTTTCACTGGTGCACAGCAGTACACATAGCCTAGGTGTTGCTGACAGACCTGCTTACTTCCTTAAAGCAACACACATGGGTAATGGTGACAGAACCTAAAGCTTACTTACAGCAGCACCAATGGGTGATGATTACTGAACTGGGGAGGGTGATGATGACAGGACTGAATGCTCTCTCACAGAAGCTCCCATGGGTGATGATGACAAACTGAATTCTCCCTGACAGAAGCACCCGATGGGTGATGATGACAAACTGAATTCTCTCTCACAGCAGCACCCATGGGTGATGACGACAGAACTGTATGCTCCCTCACAGCGTCACCCATGGGTGATGATGACAGAACTGAATGCTCCCTCATTGTATCACCAATGGGTGATGACAAACTGAATTATCCCTGACAGAAGCACCCATGGGCGATGATGACAAACTGAATTCTCCCTCACAGCAGCACCCATGGGTGATGATGACTGAACTGAATGCTCCCTCACAGCGTCACCTGTGGGTGATGATGACAGAACTAAATGCTCCCTCATAGCATCACCCATGGGTGATGATGACAAACTGAATTTTCCCTCACAGCAGCACCCATGGGTGTTGATGATAGAATTGAACTCTCCCTCAAAGAAGCACCCATGGGTGCAATGACAGAACTGAACACTCCATCATAGAAGCACCCATGGGTGATGATGACAAATTAAATTCTCACTCTCAGAAGCACCCATGAGTGATGACCACAGAACTGCCAGCTTCTTCACAGTAGCACCCATGGGTGATGAAAACACAACTGAATGCTCCCTCACAGCAACACCCATGGGTGATGATGACAGAACTGCATGTTTCCTCATAGCAGCACCAGGGCTGATGATCATAATACTGCAAGTTACTGCATGCTTTTTCATGGCTGCACCCATGGTAATGATGATAGAACTCCAGGCTCCTTCATTGTGACAAATGGGGTGATGGTGGTATAACTGCAAGCTTCCTCACTGTAACACTCATGGGTGATAGGGGCAGAACTGTAAATGTCCTCACAGCAGCATGCATTTGTGATGGTGACAAAAGCACATGCATCTTTGTGGCATGTTGCCCAAGTATCAGCCAAGATCGTTGGGGTGGTGTGTTGGCTCTTGAGTGTCTAGAATCATCAAGGCAATACATCTTCTCTTTTGTCTTCCTCCAAAGAGAAATTGTTCAACAAGGGGTATTTGCCACCAGTGTCACAATCACCACCACCACCACTTCTTCCTGGCACTGCTGAAAATGTTTTACTGCACTGGCTCTCCTGATTTTCATCTAACTCCAGATCTCATAGAGTCAACACCCCATTGAGTGAGCTGAGTCACTCAACACATTCACCTGGAAGGGCATTTTATCCCTGCCATGGATGCAGGTCCATGGTGAAAATATATTTTTCTTTAGAAGAAAAGGGTTTCCATTATTAATTTTGGTTTTCAGCGTTCATTAAAGAGACACTGACAACCTGTTTTTCATCATATTATTTCTAGTTAAAAACCTTCATTGTATGGTTGCTTACCTTCTCTAAAATTCATTGATGTTGCAGTTTGTTTTGTCTGTCTCCTTGTTTAGTAGAACTGCAATGCATGCTAATGTATATTTATAAACAACCCTGTTTTGTTTAGAATCCTGGACCTGTTCTTGCTGCATACTTCCTCAGCATTGCAAACACACCCAAACAGTGCAGTCACTCATGAGGTAGTAGCCGCCAAACCTTCCACTGTATCATGAGGGGCTAGACTGTGTTGTGGGTGTTCCCAAGTGCAGGAAAGATGCAGTTGGAGCTGATCAAGGAATGTAAACAAACCTGTGTTGGTATGGTTACACCAGTATGGTGGACAGTCTATTTTTCACTTTTTTTAAGAAAAAAAAGAGTCAGAATCAAACTATCAGCTACATCAGCAATTTTTACAGAATGTAGGCAATCATAAAATATGCTTTTTAAACTAGGGAAACTTTGAGACCTAAGAGGTTGACAATGTCCCTTTAAAGATGCATAGTTGTTAATCCTCTTGGCTGTGGATCAAGAAGATGCAATAGTAACTTCCAGCAATGTCACCTGTAGGAATGACTGCATGAAGACTGAGCTCTGCTGAAACGCCCAATTATTTGACATTGCAGCATGAGCATTAGTGACATTTCTCCAGGGTTTTTTTTCAGTGTCCCATTGCCTGACCTCATGGGGAGGGCTCAAAAAAGAAAAAAAAACACAGTAGAACAACAGGATCCCTCCTCACCAGCATCTAGCACTGGTTCACAGGCAGGAAGCAGTGCGGCCTTCTCACCATAATCTTAGTCTAGTGGCATGCCTCTTGATATCACAAACGACCATATCCTAGCTGAATTAATGGAATTCTGGTCAGAGGTGTAACTGAGGCTTGAGTGAGGCAGCATAAGTAGACCAGCTGAAATAGTAAAATCCACAAGTAGTGGTTTATTATTATAAGTAACATGAGAATAAAAACAACCAGAAATGTACTGACTGGTTTTCAGCAAAGGCAGTCCAAAAAAACAAAGTCCAATTTCTGAGTTCAGAGCTGAAATCTACCAACAACCAGCTGTCTGTTACATCTTGTCTCCAAATCCCCCTATCAAAAAGACAGGCTCTCTTACATCTTGTCTCCAGATCCCCCTCTCAGAAAAAAACAGGCTCTCTAATTGTCAGTAGCTTGGTATAGATATTGTGACCCAGAATGTTGAGAACCTTATCAGATTCTAGCTGCCACCAGAGCACTGTGACCCAGAGATTCAGAACCTTATCAGATTCTAGCTTCCAGAGCACTGTGACCCAGATACAAGCTGGCCTCTTTGCTAACAAACTCAAAGAGCTGTTTCTGTAATCATAACTACAGGATATCTAGTTCACAAATCAGAGAACCCAGTTTCATACATATTTTTTATAACTATATATGAGCAAGGTAGAGACAGCAAAAAGGGAAAGAGAAAGAACAGTAAGCAAAGACAAGAGTTGACTGCGCAGTCCAATATAAAAGACAGCGATAGTAGGCAGAATCCTTGCTTCAGACTCTTACTACACATCACAAATGGGACAGGGCCCAACCAACCCTGTCACAAATACCTCCCCTCTTAAGAGGGAACCTGTTTTTTTAAACAGGTTTCCCAAACCCTTCCTTCATCGTCATCACATTATCGATAATTCTCTGAAGCCGCCGTACTCACTTTTATATCACGTTACGTCATACAATTCAGTGAACAATTATATCCTGCACATCATTCTTTTCTTTCTTCTCTAAACACTCTGATTCCTCATCCCCTGAACTATACCATGACTAAAAATGTGCAGTGACATTCTCTTTTCCAGACTTGTGCAACACTTTGAATTTAAATAGCTGTAGTGCCAGGTACCACCTTGTGATTCTAGATTGTTGATCCTTCATTTGATTCAGCCAACAGAGAAGATAATGATCAGTTATAAGCACAAAGTTAGCTCCTAGCAAATAAAATTTAAGGGACTCCATTGCCCACTTAGTTGCAAGGGCTTCCTTCTCAATGGTTGAGTACCTATTCTCCCTGTTGTGCAATTTCCTGCTGGCATATAGAATGGGAAGCTCCTTTGCATATATTTCCTGGCTAAGGACTGCACCTAGGGCTACCTCCGATGCATGTTTGTGTATGTTTTATTTCATGTAATTTGTAAAGGCGCCTTGGTTGAAGAAAGGCACCTTAAATAAAGAAAGAATGATGTTGATAAATAAAGAATGATGATGACGTTTGTAATAGGAATTGTTCTTCGAAGTCTCGGCTTTTTAAAACAGGGGTTGAACATAATGCAGCCTTGATGGCCCTAAAAGCTTCATCACTCTCTGGGTTCCATTTTACTTTATTTGGATATCTTTTCTTTGTAAGTTCAGTGAGGGGAGTAACTAGTTAGGCAAAGTTGGGGACGAACCTCTGGTAGTAACCAGCCAGCCCTAAAAATAACATGACATGTTTCTTTATTTTGGGGACAGGGCTGTAAGCTACAGCTACTATCTTAGAAATTTCTAATTGTACCTCTCCACTTTCCAAAATATACCACACATATCTGGTTTCCTGCATGCCCAATGCACATTTGGTAGGATTAATGGTCAAACCTGCATTTTTGATGGCTTGGATAACTGTCTGTAGGCGGTCCATATGGCTTTTCCACTCTGGAATGTATGCCATGACATCATCCAGGTAAGCTGCACAGTAACCAGAGTGAGTGGCTAGGACATCAATGTACCACGGAAATGTGTCAGGTGTGCCATGTAACCCAAATGACATAGTGGTGAACTGATAGAATCCAGTAGGTGTAGGAAATGTAGTTTTGTCCCTAGATTCTTTTGCTAGGGGAATCTGCCAGTAACCCTTGGTAAGATCAAGAGTGCTGATGTATTTAGCACTTCCCAATCTGCCCACCAAGTCACCTATCCTGGGCATAAGGATATCTGCCAAATTCAGACACTTGATTAAGTTTTCTAAAATCAAGGCAGATTCTTACTCCCCCCCCCCCACTTCTTATTTACAGTCACCACTGGTGATGTCCAAGCACTTCTCACCTCTTCTATGATACCCATTTTTTTCATTTTTTTTTTTCATTTCCTTAACTACATCTGCTCTTAACCTCTGAGGTATTATGTATGCCTTTTGTCTAATAGGGTGAGCATAACCTGTCCTTATTACATGCTCAACACCTTTTGCTCAGCTGGGTACTATAGTAATAGTACTATTAATTGCCTTTACCAAGTTACGCATTTCTGCAGTTTGCTCTGGGGTTAAGGAAACATGTGTCTTTACTGCATCAGAAGTTATAGTTTGTTCTGTCCTGCCATAAGCTACAGTATGTCCATATCTTCCTTTTCAGTTTTTGGCAATACTAGCAAAGCAGCCCGTGGTGTTTTTTCAACTCATTTTTTTAGGAGATTAGCATGGTATATCTTAGAAAGATTTTTCTGGGCGAGGGTCTCAACCTCATAATTAACTGTGCCAGTACACCTAAGCACTTTATACAATCCTTGCCACTTCATTAGCAGTTTGTTTTCTGAAGTGGGTAACAATAACAATACCTTTTCACCTGGCTCAAAAACTTTTTTTCCCCCCAGGTCATAATACACCTTCTTTTGATTTTGGGCCTCTTCTTGATTAATATGGATAGTAATAGTAGTTTATTGTTCAACACATTAGGTTGTTATAATAGTTAAAAAGATGAAGCATTCAGCCAGCCTGGTGGTACAGAGGATTGAGGCACTGGTGCCTTACCTCAAACCATACCAGCAACCCGGGTTTGGAAACAGGCTTGGGCGCTTGAGGGTTGGTAGGGGAAGGAGAAGGATCCAGCATCCAGAGGACTGCTCTCCTCTCTTGGGGTGGGTTTGGGAGAGGCATCGCTCTGTAGCGGCCCCCAGTGGAGACCAGGGGGGAGCACAGATGGGATGCATAGGGAACTGAAGGAGGAAAAAGCACAGAAAATGGTGCCTCCAAAACTGCCGATGACATCTTCCTGGACCAGTGCCTCCTTGGAACTCCGAGAAGCTGACCTGACCTCAGCGGCACCCAGGGCCAATGTATAGGCTGCCAGGCTGTTCTTCCTCGGAAGAGGAGGACCCATCCAATGAAGGGTCATGTCGGGTTATCCTGAGGAAGCTGCGATGTGGGGTCAGGGATCAGTGTCGGAGCCGTGGGGAAGAATTGTCCTTGGCAATTGGCCTGAAGGAGTGGTAGTTGTAGGCACAGGGAAGATAAACAAATAACTCACACAAAAAAAAAGATGAAGCGTAACAGACAAAATTATATAACTATCACACATGCATACATACATCAATAAACAGATTGCACTGTGTGCTTATACTCATTAAATAATACAGCTAATGTCCCTAACTTTAAAATACATATGTGAACATTTTATACCATTACATACTGTGTCTTTCAAATAGTTAGAGTTCCCTTACTTTTGGGTAGTAAGTGTAAATAAAACTGTAAAATGATAAATGATACCCATCATTTGCCTAGTTCTATTTTTCCTTATTTTGTTAACTTGTGAAAGAAAAGTGGCCATTCTTTTAATGGTCCAGTAATCCTGGGTGCAGAAGTGCATCTGTGTAAAAAATTATTTGTCTATATTATTCCAGTCCTGTACAAAGGGAGACAACAAGAACAGTCTTTCCTTTCTGTACCATTGGCACTCCCATAAAACATGACGTAAGTCTTCTTTGGTACCTATGTTGCAATACCATTTCATTGCAGTTACTGGAAGTTTGTTGTATTTTGGCCTTTGCACATTGCTTTTGAAGCATTCCAATTTATAGCTTAGAAAAATTTTCCTTAGTGTTAGATCTTTTAGAATATGCGAATAATATTTGCTCCCATGGTCACCCACATGCATCGCGTAATATGGAGAAACTTTTGCAGTTATAATGATCCCGTTATCTACTTCAAACCCATAGTTTCCAACTTTTTTTAATGTAGTCTCTATATTTGAGACTTAACAATATGTTTCACTCCAGATGTTGGTTTAATGTAGATAAATCATATTTGTTCAGCGACTGCAAGCTTCTCAGATACCAACATTTCATAGTACATCCCCTTTTTGCCCATTCTTTCTGTTCTGTCAGGCATTTAAAAGGGAATCTGTCCTTCGGCATTCTTGTAAGTTTTAGCCAACAGGTAAATTTTTTGGTATCTGTGGATGCTCTAATATTCACAAGGCCTAACTCTGTACATATGTGTGTAGCAGGTACAGACTGAGGAAGACCTATGGTTCGCTTTAAAACTTTTATGTACGGGAGTCATTAATTTTTCCAGCTTTTTTCTGTCCCAAATCTCTGCTCCATAGGTTATTTGTGTATAGTACTTTGCTTTTATTGCTATGGTGAGCGGTTGTACCGAGACAACTCCATACATAATGTTAAATTTATTTAGGCCTAGTGAAATTTTTTATGTGACTTCTGTTAACATGTTTAGATGCTTAGGCCATGTTGCTGTGGGTGTGAAATTAAGTCCTAGATAGGTATATTCATGTACATAATTTAGTTCAGTCCCACCAATGTTACATTTATGCACCTTTATCGTTGGGCCCAATATCATGGCTTGTGATTTCATAGAATCATAGAAATCCGACAGCAGAAAAGGACCCCAACGGTCCATTGAGTCTGTCCCTTTCTCCACCCTACTTATCTCCTTTTTCATGGGCCCTCCCCTTCCCCCACTTACCAACCCCATATGTCTTTCCCATGCCCTCTTGAATCCCTCCACCACTTCAGCCCCCACCATGTTCTATGGTAGTTTGTTTCAGGTCTCCACCACCTTCTCCATAAAGATTTGTCTACTTACATTGCCTCTATATCTTTCTCCCTCCAATTTTAGGCTATGCCCTCTAGTTTTAGCCCCCTCCTTCCTTTTAAATAAGCTCCCCTCCTTCACCTTATTGGTCCCCTTCATGTACTTAAAAGTTTCAATCATGTTCCTCCTCTCCCTTCTGGTCTCCAATGGGTACAGATCCAATTCCCTACACCTCTACTCATATGGCTTCCCCTGAATACTGTGCACCATCGTGGTTGCCCTTCTCTGCTATTTATTTCTATTGTATTCATTTTTAATTTCAGTAGCCTTGTCTGGGCATTGAATAAATCCACATTTTTTGAAGTCCCTTTTTAGTCAATGAAAACAAAATAATGTCATCTGCATAGGCCAAAGCAGGAATACTGCTTCCCTTAATTTTTGGGTGAGTCAGATTCTAGTTTTGAAAATTTATTCAACATATTATCTACGTATAAGCAGAAAAATGTGGGGACCAGAATGCAGACCTGTCTCACCCCCTTACTGATGGAGATGTGACTAGACAGCTCCCCCCTGGCCCCCATCCTTATTTCCTGATGTTATCTACTATGCTGATGATCTTATATGTACCCTGATTTGCTTGTTGACTTGCCTGTTAGTGATGTATCATATCTTGTTGATCTACTGGGCTGTCTGTAGACATCTGTTGTCCCTGCCTGTTTTATGATGCTAATTACCTCCAGATATATTTTTATGTGCCTGGTGCTGTTGTTTGTAGCCTGTATTTGCCTGACGTTCTTGTTTGTACCTTTGTAATCCTCCCAGGTCACACCTGAAAATAGGCACTTGGCTGTCTAGTCTGCTTACCCAGTTAACAAAAGCATATAAATTCTGTCCCAAGTATTATCATACAAATTAAAAATAATTTGGACCACCACTGGATTAACTCCCTTCTCCATTGTTATAGTCCACAGGGTCACTCTATCAATTGTATTGAATGCTGCAGAAAAGTCGATACAGGCTACATAGTCTTTGCTTCATTATTTGTACATATTTTTCAATTACATGTAATACAATGAAACAATTATCAATCGTTGACTAATTTGTCCTAAAGCCCACTTGTCATTCTGTATGGCCCCTAAATTAATAATTTGTTGATTAGGTCTTTCTAATATGATCTTAGAAAAGATCTTTAGGCAAACATCTGGCAAACTAATTGGGTGGTACATTAATGGATCAGATATACTACCCTTTTCATGTATTGGTACCAACCCTGCACCCCTCCAAGAATCAGGGATGAAATTATCGGAGATACATTTGATATAAAACACAGTTAAAAAATAAATCCAAATTGGTGGACTATAACTATATACTTCTGGCAGGGTCCTATATGAGCCTTACCAATTTTAGAGTTCTTATTGCAGTGTATACTTCTATACACTGGATTGTGATATTGTTTGCTGTTTCTATTATGTCCAAGTGTGATGGATCTATCTCAGAATCATAAAAAAATGGTTTTATAATAATCTACCCATTTTTTTCTGAGATGTATGAATCTATATCAGTCTTGCTGTTATTTGTCCCTTTAGCTACTAAAGCCTAGAATGTTTTCGAGTACTTCTCATTAATAGCTGTATTCGTTGTATTCCATTGAATGTAGTGATAGTTAAGCTTCTTTTCCTTTAAGAGGAGCTTATACTTCTTCCTTTCATGATTTAGACTCTTAAGTTGTGTATTATTTCTCAAATTTCAAACTTCTTTAATCCTATGTCTTAATAGTATTTTTCTCTTAAGCACTTCTCATCAAACCAGCTTTCCTTTTTGGTTTCTTTTATTTTTTTAGTTTCTTTATACAGAAGTCCCTGTAGCCAGTCAAATAATACAGATATCTGGTCCCATAATACAGGGGCCCTCATATTAGTATACTGTAAAACAGTGTTTTCCTTAATAAAGTTTTCTATTGTAGTGTACATGGCTACGTCCATAACATTGTCCCATTGAATTCTTTTTTTTTTGGCTCTAATCTCACTTATGGGTAGGAAAGGTATTTTCTGAGCCATTTTTTTCTTTGCTGAGCCAAGGAGAATCATGGAGAAATGATTACTCTCCATTCTGGGTGCAAGTACAGGTTTATTCCAGGTAAGTACAGAATCAGTCCAAAACATATAATCCAGCAGGGAGAGAGAGCATTGGATTTAAGAAACGTGCAGTTATCTATTTTATCATCAGTCAGCCTATCATTAAGTGGATACATATTACAATCTTTTAAAATCTTAATTCATTTCAGACCTGATTTATTCACATTTTTGTCTAGTGCCTCCCTAACATATAAACAATTGGAGGTCTCAGCACAGTCCCAGAATGAGGAATCTAGTAATCAATTATAGATTACAATCCTTGCATTAAAGTTACCAGTTGCTAAGATTTCAAAATCTGTACAGTTTATACTGGTGTCCTGTATGGCCTGTTTTAAGTTTTCCCAGATTGTCTCACTGTAAAAGTTGGAACCTACCGGTGGTATATAACAATTTATTAAACCTGTTTTGGTGGTTAGCAGCAAAATAATGTAATTTTGATTTAAATGTTGTTTAATAATTCTATCAAATGTCCCAGTTTTGACATAAATTGCAAAAAAAAACCCTCTCTTCTCCCATATTTACTTATTTTCTTTCCAGGGACATGATATAACTCATATCCTATCAAAAGTATCGAGGATTATTCCTTGTGCCAAATTGTTTGAAAGCACAGAATATCTCCCTTATTGATCCGGTCCTTCCAGTCCATATCTGCTAATTTATTTTCTAATCCCACTATATTCCAGGTAATAATGCTGTATTCATTTTCAATATCAATACTAATTATACTGTCCAAAGTTTTATTTGGAAGGTGTATAACTTACACCCTTTGACACTCCCTACCTGGAGCAAGTCAGTTTTTGTATCCTGCCATTCTCATTAGTCTGTCTGAAAACAGAATGTTGTTTGTTGCTTGGCTTGTCTCTACGCCAGTAAATAAGGTTTCCAGAGTTTTAGATTCCAGTAAATAGAGTCCCATAGAATGAATTACTTCTGCTCTCATTAATATTTGGTCAGCAACATTTTTCTCTTTTATTAACATTTCTATTTGAGTTCCCACGTCATTTCTTTGTACATCCATGAAATGTTCCTTTTCTAGGAGTATTTGTAGAATGTTTCTAAATAAGTTAAATAGGGACTTTATAATCTCATATTTGTTTTCCCTTTCTAGTACTGGCATACCAAATAGAGTGAAAGCAGCTGAACTTTGTTTCTTCCAGGCCTTTTTTCAAGAATATGGACTGTAAGCTGATCTAGGTTGGAGAATACTATTTGAATTCCCCAATGCTCAAAGGTGTTTGCATATATATATATATATATATATATATATATATATATATATATATAGATAGATAGATATTTTTTCATTGCAAGCAACTCTGTTAACGCATCAGTTGGGGTTAATACTGTAGCACAGTGACAAAAGTTTGGAAATGTGATGTTAGAGTTCAAAACCCTAACTCCCATCTCCCACACACACACATAGCAAGACACATGAAAGATTGTAAGACACTATTTAAGTCCATCACATCTGTAAGCACAGTAATCACAACACTGTATTCATTTCACATAACACTATGTAATGAAAAAACAAATACAGTATGATCAACTCTGTACTGCCAGCACAGTATGATGACACGTTATTGCTGGCATATCTTCTTTTTACAATGAAACAGTCTGTACAAATGTTAAAATATGGATTTTTGTGTGTCATAATTCAACAGTTGGCTCACTGCAGGTATCGCTGCTCCCACATAGGCATGTGGTAACAGGAAAGATAGAGCTGACACATAAATAGTACTTTTCAGATACTGCTCAGATATGAAACTAGCACCAACACATGTTGTTATTCTGCTGCATTACCTGGAAATACTCATTAGCAGCATCTTATGGTTAGCTTTGGATGTTACAACTCTTGCTTTCACATGTTACTTGTAAACTATACTACAAAAATTACTTTAATTATTACTACCATTTGTTATTAGGACTGACTGTATCAGAAAAAAAAGGCGAACATCCAAAACTGTTGGTAGAGTTATCCAAACTCTCATTTCCAATATAGCTATCTGTGGATAACATACTGTGTGTTTCATCACTTAACTATTGAAATATAGGCACCTGCTTAAATCTTGTTATTGATGTTTCTAACACAAAAATGCTTACTGTGGGCCATCACCCATGGTTGTCCAGCATGTGTGTGTACCTCCAAGGTTCTCTGATGGCAGCAGAACTCATACATTTGGTGGACCATGATAATGGATGTGTCTTGTAGTATGTTTAAAGAGTTGCATGTTACTTCCGTTACCTGATGCTGGTTGTCTCTGATTGGTTGTGTTGTCTTAGCCCTTCCTCTGCTTGCATATGTGTGTGTAGGGGGGAATGCAGAGTTAGGATTTTGAACCCTAACATCACATTTTCAAACTTTTATCGCTGTGCTATTAACCCTAATTGATACATTAACAGAGTTTTTTGCAATGAATATATATACATATATAGATACATATATATGTGTGTGTATATATATATATAAATATATATTCATTGCAAAAAAATCCATTTTACAAAACCAATTAGGGTTTCCATTACACCTTTAAAAGTATGGAAATACAATGTTAGGGTTAATACGTGTATCAGCACAACAATGCCAATCTCTGCAAACATTAGAAACAAAACAGTTACTTGATATATCCCTTAGTGTCCTTCCACCTAACTTGTACACCATACAAATATATGCAAACTGTGTGAGAGGCCTTTGGCACCATGATTTTCTGCTTAAAGTTGAACCAGTATGATATTCTGTGGTGATTTGTATATGCAGCTTATGATGCTTTGCGTTATGGGGGCATGTGTGATTTTGAATTTCTTTGAAACTTGGCTTACCGGCCAATGTCCTTTGGGGTAACCATTGCCTTAGTGCTTGCGCACTGAGGTTATTTGTCTTCATACAAACATGTTGTTCTATACCACATGATTAACAGCTCAAATGGTGTATGAGTTAGTTGGAAGGACACCAAGGGATATATCTAATAACTGTTTTGTTTCTAATGTTTGCAGAGATTGGTGTTATTGTGCTGATACACGTATTAACCCTAACATTGCATTTCCATACTTTTAAATGTGCAATGGAAACCCTTACTGGTTTTGTAAAATGGAGTTTCTTGCAATGAATTTCCTTACTTTTTGAGATAGGTGTATAACAAAATTGCAACAAATACTCACAAGTTTGTCATTTTTTTTCACATTGTGAACCCACATTTTTGACATAGTCTTCTTATCACCCTGCCTCATAACCCTCATACTGTAGGTGTCAATTTCTTAATCCATGGCAAAATGCCATTCTGTGCCACAGCTGTGAAAACACATTTTGGACAGGATGTGAGAAATGAAAGCTGTAGTATTCATGAAGTGCTGTGAAGAAATGGTTTTGTTCAAACTTTGGAGTGAAAATATAAATGATTGGCAGTTTCATGCATGCATAGGAAAATTTCATTGATTGCATGCAACTCAGGCATTCTTTGTTACTTTTGCTCCAAAATTTAAACTTTGCCTTTTTGGGACCATACATTATGAACACTGGCACTGTCATTTTGTTACCAATAGGCACATTACAAGCAGGATGTGAGAAATGCAACTGTACTGTTCAAGAGGTGGTGTGAAAAGTGGCTATGTTGAAAACTTGGAGTGAAAATATAAATTGGCAAAGTTACACACGTGTGAAGGAAAATTTAAATGACCATGCATAACTCAGTCGTTTTAGGGTATCTTTGCCCAGATTTTCCACATGGACCATTTGGGACCCCACCTCATGCACAATGGCATTTCCATTTCATTACTCACTCCCAAAAAGTGATTTCTTTCAGCCACAGTGAATCATCTTTTATGACAGAGTAACAAAATGACAGTGCCAGTGTTCTTTAGGTGGGTTCCAAAAAGTCCATGTTGAAAATTTGGTTCATGCCAGAGAGTGTAGACAGAATAAGGAGGGACCTGCAGAAGCTTGACAAATGATCAAGGGTTGGTAGTTGAAATGCAATGCAAAGAAGTCCAAGATAATGCATATGGGGCACAAAAGCCCTGGAACAACATATCAGTTGGGGGTGAGAATATAGCATGCACCAAGCAGGAAAATGACCTTGGGGTTATCATCTCTGATGACCTCAAGGTAGGGAAACAATGTGACAAGGCAGCAGGTAGAGCAAAAAGGATGCTGGGGTGCATAGGAAGGGGCATCACCAGCAGGAAAAGGGAGGTGATAATTTCAATATACAAGACACTAGTGAGGCCCCACCTGGAGTACAATGTGCAGTTCTGGAGACCTTACCTACATAAGGATATAGACAGGGTAGAGAAGGTTCAGAGGAGGGCAACAAAGATGGTACAGGGATTGCATCACAAGTCCTATGAGGACAGACTGAAGGACCTGAATATGTACTCCCTGGAGGAGAGGAGAGGAGGGAGAGAGGGATATGATAGAGACATACAAGTACCTTACAGGGAGGAACAGGGTGCAGAAATACACTGTTTTCCAGTGAAAAAGTTGTTCCAGAACTAGAGGGCATGGGATGAATTTGGAGACAGGGTAATTCAGATGAAACATGAAGAAGAAGAATTTCTTCACAGAAAGAGTGCTGGACAAGTGGAACACCCTTCCAGAGGAAGTGGTGGGGGCTGAAACAGTCACAGGATTTAAGAATGCAAGGGATAGATATAAGGACATTCTGGAGGTAAGGGGCAACAAACTTCTAGAAAAACATAAAGTGAACTTACAAGCTCAACTGGGCAGACTGGGTGGGCCATAGACCCTTATCTGCCAACAGTGTCTATGTAGTTATGTAAAATACCTACAAATAGCTGACATATTAACATACAGTATGTTCAAAATGCCATTGACCACTTCTATATGGCACTTACCTTTATTCTTCAGTTTGCTGTATGACTTTGAAGAGTGCAGTCATGTCCCAGTCCACAGAAGATGACAGCCGCCGACCTCGGTTGATAAGTATAGGGAAAGGGGGTGTGAGGTGGTTGGTTGCTCAGTGGGAGGGTCAGGCTGCCAGAGGGGGATGGGGAAACAATGAGATACCTTGTTTTACAGTTTAAAAAAAAAAACATGTTGTGGACTGTTTTCCTTTTTCACTGGAACAGTAGAAAAAATTCTCAGGGCACTGGGGGTGGGTTCCCCAGTGTCCCACACTGCTCTTGAAGTTACAACATAACTGGGTATGCTATGTACACTGGGAGTGGGCTCCCTAGAGTCGCACACTGCTGGTGGGGGTGAGTGTAGTGCTGACATTGGGGACTGGGCACCCCAGTGTTGGCAAAACCATTACATACATATTTCTGGACACTGTTGGTTGGTTCCCCAGTGTCCCACTGTGGGGGAAGGGGTGCTTTATCTGGGATACTGGGAGTGGGCTCCGCAGTGTCCTACTGTGCTGGTGGTGGAGTGGGGATATGATATTGAAATAGCAAAAAGCACAAAAGACAGTAGCTCTATGGCATGAAACCTTTAGCCTTCAAGCTTGAGGTGCATTTACCAGGATGTTAAACTCAGTTGAAAAGCACCGAGCTGGAAAACCAGCAAAAAGGTCAGCACTTCATTGAGTCCTATAGTAAGTTTAAATCTCAGTTCACAGTGTTGCAGAAAACAAAGCCTGGCAGATCACCCCAGAGTGGAGATTATGTTAAAAAAACTCTAGGGGGTTTATGCAGCCTGGGGTGGGGCCCTGGGGGCCATAGAATAAGTAGAGTTGGCTGACTGTTAGTCCCTGTTCCCCTGCTGTGTTGGTTCTGTCTGCCAAAAGGGATTTAGTACTGCAAAATAGCATCTTTGTTCAGTGCAGAATCCCTTTCCATAAGGCTCATACAAAGCAAAATCTTAGTTCAAAGCAGAATCCTGGTTCAAAGCAGAATCCTGTGTTGTGTGGGACATCAATTTTTCCCCATAAGAAATAATGGGAAATTCAACATGTCATAACTTTGGAACAAATTTATATTTTCCCACCAAATCTTTAAAAGGCACATCTGTGAGGCCAAGGTTTTCTACCCAGAAAATGTCAGCCAGAAGCTAAAGCCATTTCCGAGATACAGGTGGACATAGAAGCGTGAAACCCCCAAACCTTTATTTTTAACTCACTATGTCTTGGAAATGGCCAAAGCTATTAAGATAAAACTTACAAACACCTCCCCAATGTAGTTATGTGTGCCACATATTGTAGAAATCACTATAACCAATCCAAAGTTATTAAGATCCAAAAATTGCCCTTTATAATTAATAAACACAAACAGCAAAACCCTCAAAACGCTGTTATTTTTTTAACACTATGTATCTCTGAAACCAAACAAAGGATTTAAACCAAATTTTTCAAGTCAAGAGACCTGTATCCTAGGCTGATACTTGTCAAATTTCCTGCAAATCTGTTGAATTGTTGCAAAGTAATTCAGATGCAAAGTATGCAAAACTGGATGACAGTGTGCAAAAATCACTTTCACTTCTACATCTATTTTATCCCATAGGAAACAATGACAAATTCAAGATGTAATAACGTTGGAATGGATTGCTATTGTTTTACCAAACATTCAAAAGGCATATCTGTGTGGCCAAAGCTTGCTACCCTGAAAATTTCAGCCCAGCACCTAAAGCCATTTCTGAGATACAGGTGGCTGAAAAAACAGCAAAAAACAGGGAAATCTGTATATTTTCAACACTTTATATCTCAAAACTCTCAAAAGTGATTCAAACCAAATTTGGTACATCAACAGACCTACTCTGGCAGATGATGCATGCCAAATTGCAGGAACATCTGTGAATCGAAGTTAAAGTTATTAACCAGGAAAAATTGCCCTTTAACATTAAACACTCCTACAAACCCTAACTATATTGGCCCTACCGGGCCATTTATATATATATATATATATATATATATATATATATATATATAAGTCTCACCAAGGCTATATATATATATATATATTTATATAGCTAGCCTTGGTGAGACTGGCTGTACATCTATTATCAAACCCCTACCACCTGAACATTTTCAAATTCCATAACAGATAGCTCCAGTTCTAGGGTATTGCTTACCATTTCCACAGTACAGAGTGATAAGTTATCTTCTTTTGTTGTTATCCAGTTCTTTGGACCTATAACTCTTAATATCAGAAAATGGATGTTTTTCTTATTTGACCATGTTTTGGGGAATTTGTGTGTACTCTGCTTCCAGAACATGGTTCAGCAGATGCTCCTCTTATTTTTATTTTACCTTGGATGAGTTCCCTGGTTTGGGGCACTTGCCTTTATAGCTATTACTTTATAGTGTATAGTAGAGCATTGTGCTGTATAGAATTCCATCCCTTTCAAAATGCTGTTGTACCACAGTTCAAAGGTCATGGAATGTGATAGTGCCCTTCTGTGGAACAACACCATTCTGGAACCTCTAGAGACTGCATAAGTCAGTTTCATTCTGAAAGCCAAAGAACTGCTGCTAGCACATTTCACATAATACTATACACTATAAAATACAGAATGAGCAACTTTATGCACAACCAGTGAGTTCTGCCACCTTGGGGTTTTGATTCCCATGGACCTCTTTAGCTTTGCTCTCGAGGTCAGAGGGAATCAGAACCCTCTGTGGCAGAACATAAAGATGTCTATGGGGAGTCATTTACGATATTCTCAATCGAGGTATCCTTGGCAGTGCCTTGACCTTTGAAAGCGAAGCTCGAGAGGGTCGTCTCTGCTGCCGCGATACCTCTAGATCCGAGAAGATCCTTGAGCTTGTGAATGACCCTACAGACAATCTTTTATAGTGTATGGGGAGTCTATTCATTTCAAACAGCGAATGGAAGCAGAATTTTTAAAATCATGCCTTACCTGGCTTCCGCTGAGACTCACTCCAGCTACTAGCTTCCTCACCGACGAGGCTTTTAAATCGCGATGCCATCGCGCTCATCTTGTTGGCTGCACGGTGACGTACCCAGTGCAGCACAACAATATCATGACGCACTGAGGCAAGCACAACAACACTGTTGGGAGCATGGATTTCCATGCTGAACAGCGTTCTACCATACACTATACACTGGTTGTGCATAGTTGTCCATCCAGTACTCTTTATGTTGTCAAACCCCTGTTCTGGGTTGTATTCAGCAAGATTCTGTTTAGACAACATTCCTGTGATAACTTTACTTCATTTTCTAGTTATTTTAGTTGATTTTCTAATGTAACATTTCCTTATTGATTTGATTGGTTGTCTAAAGTGACTGCAGGGGCACAGTTTTTCTGATAACTAATAGGTCTGATGTATTACTTATTTCATTCTGTGTCATAGCTTTATTGAGCCCTGTTTTAGCTTCTTGGTCTGATGTTATACTTTTCACTCTTATTTCTTAGTCCTTTGTCTCTTGGGAGCCCTTGTTCTTTTTTTCTCCTTCTTTGTACATTTATTACACTTTTTCACCCTTTTTCCCTTTATTGGGAAATCAGGAATTCTAAAAGGGCTAAAATCTGGTCTATTGGCAGCTTCTTTAATCTCCATCTGTTTCATCAAGAAAGATGATGTTTTTCTAAGTGGGGAAAGGGAGTCAAGCTTCCTGCCAACAACATTTATCCTTGCACCATTATGTGCTATGTCCCCTCTAGTTGTAGCTAAGTTATTTGTTACGATAGCTAATTGTCCCATCAGAACTATGTTAGTTGTTACTTGATTCTTAGAAGGTTAACCAGGTCATTACTTAGACAATGTGGTTCATGGCTATACTTTCCTGGTTATCTTCAAATACCTTCTGCTTGCTGCCTATTTCATAATTGGTTAACTGTTTTATGCTCCTTGCTGTGTTTCTTAAATAAGATACCTCCAGTGATTTCAGACCCTGAATGGTATATTGCAGCTCACCCAATATTGTATCAAGTTTAGTATGGTGTCCATTAGAATCTCTCTTCTTTAAGTCATCTCTAGTTATTGAATTACCACCACTTATAGAGTTTAAAGAAATAGCGATTGTCCAAATTCTGTCTCAAATCCTAACTGGATTTATTTTTTCCATTCTACTGTATACTTATGGGTGCCCCCAGAACAGGTGTAATACACAGTCTGTCTGAATAGTCGTGCTGTGCATCTTCTCCTACTTCTAGGCCTTTTCCCAGGTTGAAAGAATGGTTGCCTTTTTGTAGCATCTGCCCTTCCTTCATACGCGGGAGCGTAGGGAGTGAACTGCAAGTTTTCAGTTTGGGGTCGAGGTAAATTCTTTTTTGCCTTCAGAAAAATGGTCAGTAGTTTTAGGGTAGCATGTGAGGTGGACACCTGAATTAAGGTGCTGTCCAAAACGACAATGCAATGTGGGCAAAAGCCTGAATGGTGAGGGGGGAGGGAGGGTGACCGGATGTGGTGGGGTAGGCAACCATAGCGACAGGATGTCACTATATGCACATGTGCGTGGGGAGTCAGCATGGCGAGCATGGCCTGGGAGGGGGCAGAGGGAATGTAGGGGTGGTGCTGTGGCCGGCTGCACCATGGCATCAGGGGTTGGCCTCTACTTGCGGGGCTGGGGTTCTGAGTTCAGGTCTGGGCGCTACTGTGGTTTGGTTGTGCCTGGCCCAAAACTTGCATTTGTTTTTTGCTTTCACCCCCCCACACATGTACCCCCCGGAGTTAAAAATCCTTACATAGGGGGAGTGCGGGGGGCAAAGCCCACACACAGAAAGCAAATTATTTAAGTCCCCAGCGCCATTCTTCTGTGCGCCGAGGAATTGTTTTTGCCACCCTGATGACGCGATAATGCGGGTCGCCATTCGGTGCTCGCCATTATCACATATAACCTAATTTTAGATTGTTTTGATCTTTTTTTTTTTGTTATTCTGCTCAAGCTGTCCCAATAATGGTGAGCTGTCACTGTTAAGCTTTTTTTGTTGATGAGTTGTAACCATCTTTGATTTCCTTTTATATATTTACTAAAACTATATATTGTATGTTATTGTACCTAGACAATTAATTTAAAATTACGCTTGCCCTCCTGCTGCCCAGGGTATAAATAGTATATGGACACAAGTCCACAAAACAGGGCAAATCAGTACCTTCTGTATGACAATATCAGTATTTTACACAGTATGCAATACACAGTATGCAGAAACTGTTTACAATATGATTCACAATATGATTGACCTTAAGAAGAGTAAAATACCTAGTTCAAGAAAATAGAGGTCTACCAATCCAGTAGAGATTATAAATAGAGGAAACTGGGGTAACTGTTCAATCTCAAAATCCTTGATGTATCAATACAAATGGATAGAGCTTTCAAGACAGAAAGTGACTGATAAAGTCTGGCTGAATTGACTTCACTACGTTGTCTTATCAGTATTCAGAATTGTGGTTCCATGTTTAAGTAGAAAATGCAGGATAGTTAAGCCTCTCCAATCCCTCCAGTTCTATGATAACCAAAGCTGCAGCAAATTAATACAGTTTATAGGAATTTCCTGTTTTTGGTTTTCTTGATACAGTTACTTACTCACTGTCTTCATATAAGGCAGCTCCCAAACTGTTGTTCTGGGCTCCACGGAGTCAAGAGGCTCCCAAAGTCAACACTTGTCCTCTGTAGATTTGATTTAATTTAAAATGTCCAAATACTGAGTGCTTACAAGGGCTAGGTGAAGTGCTGTAAAAAAGCAGTTCATCGAGCACAGAGGTTTCTGTTTAGACCAGAAAAGCCAGGAACTCAGGAATCTGTACAACTTGAAATAGAATTATATAGAATTATATGGTGGTAACAGCAGGTTAAAGGGCTAGGGGTTGCACTTACTGTAGAAAGTAATTCAGCATAGTATAGTACAGATAGCGTATACTTTGTAGTTTAATTAAGTTTGGAGTAATGTTTTGGTACAAACAACTGAAAATTGTCTTCCCCATCTCGGGCTCATAGATATGTGCATTTCATTACAGGTAGCAACCTCCCTGCCATACAATGTAACAAATAGAACCACCAATAAAATGATGGGTACTTACAGTACTGGATTCATGTTTAATCATAGACAGCAGCCCCAATTAGGTAACAGATATCACCGATAGCGCAGATAACACGAGGTTTCATTGACATTAAAAATAAGTTTCAGTCTAAAGATGAGACTCACTCACTCCTCATCCAGGTTACTTTCTAAAATAGAGTCAATTAAATAATAGCATGAACAAGGAGCTAAAAGGATCGGTCAGCACTGGCTGTATGTCTGCTCGGCAATAGTGCTCTAGCAAATCTAAAGAGCAGGATGCTGGCGCAGCTGCCTAATCCCCTTGGGGGTACAGTCATGTGACCTCAAGCATGCAAATTTCAATGGTCAGATTGTGTTTAAAATAACATTAACCATAAAAATATTAAAACAATACTTCAAACTTGATTAATAATGCAATGCCACATTACAAGTACAGACTGCAGATTACACTGAGAGGGCTGATGCTAATGCAATGTGAATATTGGGTGAATGTGTGTAAGATGGGAACCCACATTTTCCTAGTGAAGGTATTTCTTATAAAATGCAATTAAAATACAGTTAGTTTGAAACCTAAAATGAGGAACTTAATATGATATTTGGGGTGACTCGAGTGCTTGAGAGACAACTCCCCTTGTATCTCTTGTCTCTCTTAAATTTGTTCCCAGTCTCTAGCCCTCGGTCTGTGAGCAAAAAACACCAAGCTTCAAACGCTGATTTAATTTCAAGCACACTCCGAGCACTCCAAGGACCAGCTCAGTTTCTGTGTACATTCTCGGTCACAATATATCTTCAGTCGGTCTTCACTCCTCACTTTGCCAATCAAGTTTTTGTCTTTACTCCTCCTTCAGTTTAACCTTTTTCCAACATCCATTTCTTTGCAGAACTCCCTGCCTTCCTCTCGATGGCACAGGCTCCTCCACCATGGACTCCTGGTGCCTGTTGGAGAAAAAGCAGAGCCAGAGAAAAAAAAAGAAAAAATGCAAACTGCAGCACAAGAAGGTCTGGAAAGAGTTCTGACTTTCAGTATGCTAAATAGCTAAGCTAAATTAGTTAAACAGCTAGCCCCTGTTAAGGAGAAACTTTCAGGTAATGGTGGTTTACCTATAGTTAAAGTAATAGCACTTGTCAGTACTCCTGCTGCAACTACTCTCAGTAGCCAGTGCACAGCCACTCCTCATCCTGGCTGTGGTGGAGGAGGAGGAAGCATGCAGACACAAGATCCATCCGATTACTATGGGTAATTTCAACATACTTGGCTAACTTCTTTCTCAGCGCACACATATATGTTGTAATAAATTTTTTGGGAGGTCAGTTATCTTCCCATGTTTCCTTTAGAACATCTTCGGGCCCCCGAGGTTGTTTATCATACAGTATTTAAAATGGTGAAAAACTTGCTGACACCTGTGGGACTTCTTGGTAAGCACAAAGCAAGCAAGGTATATACTGGTTCCAGTCTTTCCCTTTACCTTTCACAATTTTTTTTAGCATGCATTTTAGGGTCTGATTAAAATGCTTAACAAAACCATCTGTTTGAGGGTGGTAAGTGGAGGTTCTTATGGCAGTAACACCAAGTGATCAGTACAGCTCCTTCAGCAAGACAGCACCAAAATTACTTTGTTGATCAGTAGTAATTTCTTTAGGTATGCCCACCCTTCTGAAAAATTTCACCAGCTCTGCAGCCACTATGGAACTGTCAAAGTGTGCATAGGCACTTCCTCTGGGTATCGAGTAGAATAGTCACATACAGTAAAACCCCAATTATCCGAACCCCAGAAATCTAAAACCCTTAGTTTTCCGAATGCGGTACTTGTCCCCCGTGTTTTTGCCAGTTTTTTTATTCTAATTGCAGTTTGCGTCCTGCCATTAATGCTTACTTGCTCCACCATAATTGCAGTACTTTACTGAATCAGGTCTTTAACACCTTTAACAGCTCCTAAGTTCCTAAGCAATTAGGATAATCAGCAGTAGTTAGCACCCAGTATATACAGGTAATTGACTGCAGGTGTAACAGTGTTTTTTATAGTGCATAGCTTTGTCTAAGTGGTTATTGCAGTGCAATTACCTTAAGCGATGGCTAAGAGAAAGAGATCTGTACTGGACATTAATGCCAAGCTCAGAGTCCTTGAGGCTTTGGAAGCAGGCGATAGAGTTGTGGATGTCGTTAAATGTTTCGGTGTGGGAAACTCCACTGTATGTGACACAAGGAAGGTAAAAGATAAAATCAGGGATTTTGCCTCTTCCTTGGACTGTGGTTTACATGTGGACACATGAAAAACAATGCACAAATGCAATGATGAAAATCTTGACAAGGCCGTTTACATGTGGTTCCTTCAGAACCGCAGCAAAGGTACACCTATCTCTGGAACCCTTATTACAGATAAAGCAAAACATTTCCATGCACAGATGGGTGTTCATACTCCTTTTGCTGCTAGTGAGGGATGGCTGGATAGATTCAAACAGTGACACAGCATCAGGCATTTGTCAGTTACCAGAGAGGTTCTATCCACAAGCGACAAGTCTATCCAGCCATTTAGAGAGTAACTCATGGAACTGATGTGGCCTGAGGCATTGACAGGGGAACAAATGTACAATGCTGATGAGACTGGCAGCTTTTGGAAGCTGCTCTCAGAAAAAACACTGGTGTCAAGAACAGAGAAAACTGCACTGGGATTTAAAAAAAAAATAAAGAGAGGCTGACGATTCTAGCCTGCGACAATGTCACAGACAATCACATGTCGCCACTGCTCATTACTGGAAAATCCAAACAACTGAGATGTTTTAAGCATGTCAACATACTTAACTTGCCTGTCCTGTACCATGCATAGAGAAGTTCATGGATGAACACCGAGATTTTCCGCTAGTGTTTTTTTTTCAAAGTTTTGTCCCCTGTCAAGGCTCATTTATGAGTCAAAGGACTACCAATCCAGGTGGTGCTTTTGCTTGATAATGCCAGTGCCCATCCCAGCAGTGTCCAGCTCCATACAGATGATGGCAGCATCAGATGTGAGTTTTTACCTGCTAACACCACTGCTAAAATACAGCCAATGGATCAGGGCATACTGGCCACCCTGAAATGGCTGTACTGGGGTAAGCTCGTGTCCAGTGTGCTGACAGAATAAAATGATGAGATTGCACTGTTATATTATCAAAAAACTTACCATTAAAGATGGGATCTACATGCTAACGGAGAGATGGCGGGATATCCATAAGGAGACAGTCTTGAAATGTTGGGAAAAGTCAGGGCTGCTGATAGAACCACCAGCACAGACAGTTGTGCTACAATTGGAGGAGGCAGAGAGTGCACTAACTGCCTTGGCTGTAGGAACAGATGTGGACGTGGACGAATGGGAGAAAAAGAAGGAAGAGGAACTGGGACACGAGATGCTTACAGAGGAGGAGATTATGGGGAATGTGATGGCTGAAAGTAACCCCAATGATGCCAATGACAACGAGCAACAACAGGAGGAGGAGGAGGCCGAAAATACAGCACCCTTGTCAGTCGTTACTGATGCAGAAGGAATGGAGTGCTTTGAAAAGTGCATAAAGTGGATGGAGACCACTGAAGAGAGTGACCCACTATAAATCCTTTTGTTACGCCAGCTCCAGAACAAAGCTGTATGGGTCAGGAACAGTAAGAAGAAACAGACCCGTATACAAGACTATTTAATAAAGTAGCTTAGTCTCTTCTATGCCTTTTGAGTCTTTTTCTTTGAGTCTTTTTCTTTTTTGTATCTATTTAAATCATTTTGAAAAAGGAATAAATTATTTTTTCGAATAAAGTAATAAAGGAATTATATTAAAGCAGTTTACTGGTGGTGACCTCGTCTTATTTTCAGTAGCGGTAACATACAGTAGTTTCAATAGTCTCCCACTTATCTGAGCCCCCTCTTATCCGAATGCTTTTTTTGTCCCCTCATACATTCAGATAACTGGAGTTTTACCGCATTACTAAAATGAATCAGTTACTCCATTTACTTCTATCTCAGGAGTCAATCATATCCATTACACTTCTCTTAAAGGTACCTCCATCAATGGTAGGGGCTGCGGGGCACTGTGAGGTGTGGGATTTGGAAGGAGGAATCTCACCAGATGTTGAAGCCAAACAAAATAATATTTTATTGTAGCAAATAACTTCTCTGCTGAATAATACAAATAAACAACAAAATATCAAAAGCAAAATAAAATCCTTGCGAAATGAACACTAGGAGGAGCTAGTGTACCATCTTTCCGAGGTCAGAATACGTCTGTACCTCACCAAACTATATATCTAAATGAGAAGGAGCAAGCCTTAAGTACCTGCAGTATCATGTGACAAGCATAACTCCTCCCCTTTTACTTTTATTCTCATTCTTTTGATACATTTAAATTATTCTTCATGTAGTATATTCAGAAATCCTTTTGCACATCATTTAAATACATCATACACTTTGACTATGAAATAACAATACATAAAAAATCAAACATTCGTAAGAACTACAGAATTAGCTCTGCCTCCTCCAGGCTGTCCCTTTAAATATAGGAAAGAACCAGCCAGCCAACACTATAGCAACAGCACAGAGAAGCAGGGGCCAAGCTGCAGCTCAAACAAAATAGTACAAACAGGTATAACCACCTTTAATAACATCTCAAACATTTTCAAATATGTGTTCTATTATTATTATTTTTTTTTAAGGAGAGAAAGTAAAAAAAAATTAAAATGAATAAAACATAATACTAGTTTGCTAACACATTCAGGGCGTTGCCCTGTACTATGCTTAACTTGATGTTTTATTTTTATCAGCCATATTTCATTTTTTAAACTGGAACACAGAAGCAAGACGATTAACAGTGTATTTATTGTGTAGCTTGAGTGAGCGCTATATAGAGAGATTATTTTAAACTTAGAACACAAGGTGCTCTCGCATTGTTAATCTTTTAAAATTCACCTTCAAGCTGAAATGAGGACCTTCATTTATTAGCGCTATGAATTAAAAGTGATTTTATCCTTTTTTATAGTATAGCCTCCCTATACAGAGGTAAAAGCTTTTTGAGCAGACTTTAAAAACAGGTGTAGAACTAGTCGGGCGATGTACCGACCAGGAAGTGTTCTGGGGCATTTGGAAAAACTTCAGCTGCACAGGTGGCTCGCACTATCGAGGTGCGCTTTGTAATTGTTTAGCCAAACAGTCAGCTCACATTAACTGGGGTAGTAGCTTCAGAATCTAGCTGGACAAGCGGCTTGTACTATCGGGGGGGGGAGACAAGATGAGCTACCTGCCTTGAATTTGTATAACGCAGCCCTCAATAAACCTCGTAAGTCCTCGTAAACAAATATAGCACAACATGCTAGCACAAAGCTAGCATCTTTATAACTATTCCACTGAAGGGGTAATATCACGGACTGCAAATACAAAACAAACTGCTTTTTCTTTTATGAAGAACAACAGGGGAGGATTAACTTAACAAGCGAATGTAAGAATGGCTTTATATACTAGACACAGAATGACACAGGGATAGCAAGAACATTATGTAGGTTGCCTGCCTATATACTGTATGTTTAGACGTAAAGGAGGAAAAGAAAGAGAACAAGCTAGGAAAGAGCTGTTGCAACAGACTTAAAAAAAAAATTGTCTGGTACATTATGCCATCCATCACATTCCTCCCTACTCAGGAAGAAACCAATGGTGAAACTAATACCACTGTTTTCATTTTCAGATTTTACTTCAGATCTCCCCCCTTTTATTATCTGAGAAGGGGAGATGGAGCTTCAGCCCTCCCACTCCCAAAGCTCCACTCCGGGGTCCCACCAAATACATTTTATAAATACAAATACAAATCATTTTAGCAAAATTATTCAATCACTACTTTTCTTTTACCCCGGAGTCTGATATCAATTTAGAGCTATCATCGGCACCATAGCATGATAGATAGTCAGCATTAAAATGTTTCTTTCCCGATCTGTGCTGTATCGTGAATTTATACAGGGTTTTAAATAATTGATTAGCAGTTTTTTCCTTGGGACAATACTGACTGTACAGAAAGCATTTCTATAGGTTTTCTAGAAGTGTTATGTTTGTTAAGCACAGTGAGGCAAGTGCAATGCATTTTCACAATGTTTTAGAACTTTTATGAGCAAAACGCTAATCAATTTTTAGAGTTAAATAAAACCCTGTTATAAGGTTGAAGGGTTAAGTACCATCTCATAATATGAGGGGTTTTATCCTTCATAATGTGCAGCCAACATAGTGGATTATGGTCTGTAATGACCACAAATTCTATACCCCATAAATAAAATTTTAAGGCATTTATGGCCCACCAGATAGCTAAACACTCCTTCTCAATTGTTGAGTATTTAGCTTCTCTTTCAGGCAACTTCCTACTAATAAATATAATGGGATGTTCTTCCTCTCCATCCATTTGGGATAGGACAGCCCCAATACCCTGACTTGAGGCATCCGTTTGTACTATGAAGGATTTTTGAAAATCTGGACTACGTAAGATAGGGTGGGAACTTAATTTAGCTTTTAATAACGTGAATGCCTCTTCACATTGTCTGGTCCAGTGAACTTTATGTGGTTTAACCTGCTTTGTAAGTTCAGTCAATGGACTAGCAATGTCTGCGAAATTAGACACAAATCGTCGGTAATACCCAGCTAATCCTAGAAAAACTCTTACTTGTTTCTTAGTTTGTGGCTGCAGGCTTTTTGCAATAGGATCTATCTTATTGATTTCAGGTTTCACTTTACCTTTTCCAATTATGAAATCCAAATATTTGGTTTCTTGCATAGCCAGTGAGCATTTTGTAGGATTTATGGTTAGTCCTGCATTCTTTATTGCAGTCGATACATGTTTTAGATGAGTTATATGGTCTTCCCAGGATGAACTAAAAATAATAACATCATCCAAATATGCAGCACTATGCTCCATGTAGGGATGTAACAAGTGGTCCATGCATCGCTGAAAGGTTGCCGGGGCACCATGTAGACCAAAGGGCATTTTAGTAAATTGAAACAATCCTAATGGAGTACTAAACGCTGTTTTGTTTTGTGAGTCAGGATCTAAGGGGATCTGCCAGTATCCTTTTGATAAGTCTAAAGTACTGATAAACTGTGCATTACCTAGATGATCAATAATATCATCAATTCAGGGCATCGGATACCCATCAAATTGGGAAGTTGCATTAAGTTTGCGAGAATCTATACAGACCCTTATACCACCTTCCTTTTTGTTGACTATCACCATGGGAAAACTCCATGGACTTATGGATGGTTTAATTACTCCTAATTGCTGCATTTTTTTGATCTCTTTGATCACATCCTCTCTTAGACATTCTGGTAACCTGTAGGATTTTTGCCTGATTGGTACATTAGTATTTACCTCTATATTGTGTTCAATTCCCTCATCCCTCCCAGGTATTGTTGTGAAGATATTTTGAAAAGTACTTAAGATGTCTTTTAATTCCTTTAACTGTTCGGCATTTAACTTGTCATTAATCTTTACATCTTTCACCTCACCTGTAACAATATCCAACCATTCATAGGCTTGTTTTAAATCACTTTTAGCTAACTCAGGATGTACAAATAAGGCTGACTTACTTCTATCATGCCATAACTTTAATAGATTGGCATGGTAGATTTTAAACTTTTGCTTTTTATCTGGGCACTTGATCTCATAATTCACTGGGCCAACCTGCCTATGGATTGTATAGGGCCCCTGCCATTTCATTAACAGCTTGTTTTCTGTACATGGTAACAAAAGAAAGACTCTGTCCCCTGGTTGGATTGACTTAGTGCCCACCCCTTTGTCGTAATGTTGTTTTTGGGAATTCTGATGTTCTACATTACTGTTTTGGGCTTTCTTAGCATACTTTGTCAGTTTCTGATGTAGTATGGTAATATATTCCAAAACAGATAAGGGTATGGTGTCTTGTTTTATTCCTTCCCAACTTTCTTTTACCATATCCAGTACTCCCCTAGGGTTCTTCCCAAACAATAATTCAAAGGGAGAGTATCCTGTAGAAGACTGTGGGACCTCACGATAGGCAAACATAAGATAGGGTAAGAATCTATCCTACTGTTTCCCTTCATCATGTGTAAACTTTTTTAACATCTGTTTTAAGGTTTTGTTAAATTGTTCCACCAGCCCATCAGTTTGGGGGTGGTATGGAGATGTATATATAGAATGTATAACTAAGGTCTGATAGAGATGCTGCAACACCTGGTAACAGAAATTACTGCCTCTATCTGTCAGTATTTCCCTAGAGATACCCATCCTAGAAAATACTTTCACTAATTCCTCAGCTACTTTTTCAGCAGTAACTGTACGCATAGGTATAGCTTCCAGCTACTTGGTGAAATAATCACAAAGAACTAAAATGAAGTGATTCCCCTTTGTGCTTTTGGGTAGGGGTCCTACTATGTCCATCGCAATACGTTCAAATGGGGTGTGTACTACAGGTAAGGGTTGTAGGGGTACTTTATCCTTCTTTACTATAGGGGTTACTTTTTGACATCACTCACAGGTTTTACAGTATTCTGCCACATGATCATAAATACCAGGCCAATAAAACCTATACAATAATCTCTGTAACTTATGTTCTTTTCCTTGGTGACCAGCCAACGGTATGTCATGTGCAAGGGACAGTAATCGCTCTCTGTAAACAGTGGGTACCAATAATTGTAACACACATTCCCCAGTTTTTGAATTACACATTTTCTATATAATAGTCCTTTATGTAATACCAGTCTATGCTCCTCATTCTTTTCATCACCCACCTGTAAAAAGAAAGGTTTTAAGGAGCTATCATTCACTTGTGCTAACCCAAATTCTGACTGTATACTAAAGTCCTTTAAATCATTAGTAGCATTAAAGTCCCTATGAGCCTGTTGCCACATCTGCTTATCTTGTCGTCTTTCCCGTCTAGACTTTCTTGTCTTGCTGGGTGGCTCAAACAACTCATCGTCAAATGAAAATAAACGTTGTAGTTCAATATCCCTTTTCTCTTGAGCTTGGGTTGTTATTGCACCTAAGTCCGTAGTGGTAGCTAAAAGTTGTGTAAAGTCTGGGTGGCCATGTCGTATTATAACTGGTACTGGTAAGTGAGGAACCACATCGGCCTCCATGTTTCTGGTGATTGACTGGACTTGGACCTCAACTCATTGTATAGGGTATGTGTGGGTATCACCATGAATACATATCACATGTGTTTCATTTTGGGACTCGGGAACATTGGGTAACATATTGGCTTTGACTAAGGTTTGCCAACTGCCAGAATCTAATAGTCCAACCATATATTTTCCATTTATTTGAACAGGTGTGATATACTGACCCCAGTTAGCCAGGACTAAATGAGCAGGGGTAGTTTTCCTCTTTGGGCAGAACCTAGCAATATGTCCTTTTCCTTGACAAAAATGATACACAATCTCAGGATTATGGGGTCTGATAGTGTTTGTATTCTTAACAGTCCCGCTAGATACTGGTATAGTAGAAGATGAAGATCTTAACGTGGGGCGGGTTACACCAGCTCCAGAGTATCCCTTGTGTCTATTCGGCCCTGCAGCCAGGTAGTCCTCTGCCAATTGTACTGCCTTCTTAGCTGACTCCGGGCGGTGTTCCCGAACCCACATCTGGACGTCCTGGGACAAAATGCGTACAAATTGCTCAAGAACAATGGCTTCCAACATTTGTTCTTTTGTGTTGTTAGTAGGTTACAACCATTTACTACATAAGTCTTTTAGTTTTGTGTAGGCCTCCTGTGGTGTATCTGAAGACTGGAATCTTAGAGTTCGAAACCTCTGTCTGTATGTTTCCAGGCATATGTCATATCATTTCAGGATTGCCTCCTTTACAGCATCATCATTTTCACTCATTGCACTGTCCACATGTCCATATGCGAGCTGAACTTTTCCTGTCAAATAAGGCGCAAGATGAATCATCCATTGTTCTCGAGGCCACTGACAAGCTCGAGTAATCCATTTGAATGTGGTCATGTTGGTTTCTAGGTCATCTGTCTCACTTAACTTTGTGATTTTTATATCCTTTGGATTATCACCTGTTGGTGGTGGTCTGCCGGCACCCAGAGCTTGGATAGCTCTTAAAGTGTCTGCCCACCTAGCCTCATTCCTTTGCATATCTCTTTCCCTTTGCTTTTCCAAGGCTATCTGCTGAATGCATAGCCATTGTAGCAAGTCCTGGGCATCTTCACTAGGGGGACCTTTTTCCACCTCTTCTTCTTCACCAGCCTCACTGGTACCACCAATCGCACCATCTTCTTCCATTTTGGTGGTCTTGCATCTGACATCTGGTAAACCAGACATCAGGGGTTGTCCTAATTTATCCACCATCGTTCGGGTCAAGACTCCAACAGGTTTCTCCTTCTGGAACATCCACGTCCTCCTCAAATACTCTGGACAGTACTGACGAATCCCACCACTACTACCACATGTGAGGTGTGGGATTTGGAAGGAGGAATCTCACCAGATGCTGAAGCCAAACAAAATAATATTTTATTGCAGCAGAATAACTTCTCTGCTGAATAATACAAATAAACAACAAAATATCAAAAGCAAAATAAAATCCTTGTGAAATGAACACTAGGAGGAGCTAGTGTACCATCTTTCCGAGGTCAGAATACATCTGTACCTCACCAAACTATATAAATGAGAAGGAGCAAGCCTTAAGTACCTGCAGTATCATGTGACAAGCATAACTCCTCCCCTTTTACTTTTATTCTCATTCTTTTGATAAATTTAAATTATTCTTTATGTAGTATATTCAGAAATCCTTTTGCACGTCATTTAAATACATCATACACTTTGACTATGAAATAACAATGCATAAAAAATCAAACATTCGTAAGAACTACAGAATTAGCTCCGCCCCCTCCGGGCTGTCCCTTTAAATACAGGAAAGAACCGACTGGCCGACACTATAGCAACAGCACAGAGAAGCAGGAGCCAAGCAGCAGCTCAAACAAAATAGTACAAACAGGTATAGCCACCTTTAATAACATCTCAAACATTTTCAAATATGTGTTCTATTATTATTTTTTTTAACGACAGAAAGTGAAAAAAAATTAAAAAGAATAAAACATAATACTAGTTTGCCAACACATTCAGGGCATTGCCCTGTACTATGCTTAACCTGGCATTTTATTTTTATCAGCCATATATCATTTTTTAAACTGGAACACAGAAGCAAAACGATTAACAGTGTATTTATTGTGTAGCTTGAGTGAGCGCTATATAGAGAGATTATTTTAAACTTAGAACACAAGGTGCTCACACTGTTAATCTTTTAAAATCCACCTTCGAGCTGAAATGAGGACCTTCATTTATTAGTGCTATGAATTAAAAGTGATTTTATCCTTTTTCATAGTATAGCCTCCCTGTGCAGAGGTAAAAGCTTTTCGAGCAGACTTTAAAAACAAATGTAGAACTATTAGGGTGATATACCGACCAGGAAGTGTTCAGGGGCATTTGGAAATACTTCAGCCGTACAGGCGGCTTGCACTATCAAGGTGTGCTTTGTAATTGTTTTGCCGAACAGTTGGCTCACATTAACCGGGGTAGTAGCTTCAGAATCTAGCTGGACAAGTGGCTTGTACTATCGGGGAGGGGGGGACAAGATGAGCTACCTGCCTTGAATTTGTATAACGCAGCCCTCAATAAACGTCATAAGTCCTCGTAAACAAATATAGCACAACATGCTAGCGCAAAGCTAGTGCCTTTATAACTATTCCACCGAAGGGGTAATATCATGGGACTGCAAATACAAAAACGAACTGCTTTTTCTTTTATAAAGAACAACGGGGGGTGGGATTAACTTAACAAGCAAATGTAAGAATGGCTTTATATACTAGACAAAGAATGATATAGGGATAGCAAGAGCATTTATATAGGTGGCCTGCCTATATATGTTTAGACGTAAAGGATGAAAAGAAAGAGAACAAGCTAGGAAAGATCTGTTGCAACAGACCTAAAAAAAAAATGTCTGGTATATTAAGCCATCCATCACAGGCACCTTGTCTCTTTTAGGCACTGGGGCCACTTTCTGACATTCAGCACAAGACCTGCAATAAGTAGTCACATCATCATGGATTCCAGGCCAGTAAAACCTGTACAGCACCCTGGAAAGGGTGCGATCTCTCCCTGAGTGACCAGCCATAGGACTATCATGTGCTATCTGTAACAACTCATTTCTGTACTTCCTTGGTATGACCAGTTGTTCTACCTGTTCATATGTCTGACAATTAATATAAATTCAGTACAGTAGCCCATTACACTTTTTAAACACAGGTTCTCCCACTTTCTGTTTCACCCCCACCTGCTTACAGTAACCTTGGAGAGAAACATCATTAGTTTGTTCAAAAGCAGTCACAATCAGTTATCGATCTGCTTTCGGCATTTTCATACATTAACCCCTGATGTCCATCAGTCTTTTGTTGGCACCATTTATTCAGGCATCTTCTTTCTTGCCGGGATTTCCAGATCTTGGAGCTGGGCTGGGACAAGTCCTGATCAAAGTTACCAAAGGGAAAACTGTCCTCATTTTCCAAGTTTTTCTTTGCTTATGCTCCTGTCATCATAGCCACTGAAACTGCAGGTTTCTCTCTCTCTCTCTGTGATTAACTTAGCAAAGCCTAGAAAGTCATTTCCAGTTATCACAGGTGCAGGTAACTTTGGTACCACTCTCATTTTCATTTTGTGCAACACTCCATTAACACTCAGAGTCAGATGAGTGATGGGATAGTATCAGGTGTCCCCATGAATGCAGATGACTCCAGTACATGTTCTTCTTACACAAGTCTTCCCCAAAACTTCAGCATGCACCGGAGTTTATCTGCTTCCAAATCTATAAGTTCTTTCACAAGCTTATCTCCCACCTTGACCTCTGTTAAATAATTGCACTAGTTTGCTAAGGCTAAATCTGCTTCAATATTATACTTCTTATCTTTACGGCAGTTTATTACAATACGGTCTGGCTCATTGCAGTTATAGCAAATAAAGTCTTTGGGTGCAGATTTGTTACTCCCACCACAGTTCTTATCTGACATGGAATTAGACTGGGAAAAAGAGGGTCTTATTGGTCCTGGTCTATTACCTCCCTGCTGTGGTGTCTGTCAGGCCATTTGATAATCTTCAGCCAAAGAAACAGCCTTTTCACCATTTTCTGGTCAGTGCTGTTTTACCCAAAGTTGCATGTCTGCAGGCAGGATATTGATGACTGTTCCACTGTAAATATGTTGATAAGCTGGGGGACTGATTTGCCCTCTGGTTCAAGACATTTTTTTTTTAATTTAGTTGTTTAACCGGGTATAGCACACTAAGCTGAAAGCTTTATTACAGGAGCGACCTGGGAGCACAAGGAGGTTAAGTGACTTGCTCAGGGTCACACAGTATGCAAGTGGAAGCTGTGGGATTCAAACCCAAATCAAATCAAATTAAAAATCAAATTCATTTAATGAGAAGTTCTCTGAGTTGGGTGTAGGCTTCCCGGGGATTGTCAAATGACTGGTACTTCAGGGATTGAAAGCTCTGCCTGTAGGTCTCTCCTGAGATGTCGTATCTTTTCAATATTTCTCTTTTCACTAGGTCATAGTCTGCTGATTGAGCAAGGTCCACATTGCTGTAGGCTACTTGGGCTTTACCTGTCAGATAAGGTACCAGCCTAATTGCCCATTGCTGCTTTGTCCACCGGCATGCATTGACAACCCTTTCAAACATAGTCAGGTATGCCTCAATATCATCTGAGGGGCACAGCTTTGTAAGTTTAATGGGTGTTTACTCACCTGGTAAAGGTGATTGTGTTGGTTGGCATCCATGGCACTCCAGAAATTACCTCATGGGTTTTAGCCCACCTGATAGGCTAGTGATGCACATGACCTTAGATCAGATTTCTAGTATATCCAGGTCCCAGAAACCCCTGCTCTCCAGTTCAAATCTTCCATAGCTGAAATCAAGGTTAGTAAAGTGCAAGAGAAAAAACAACAATGCAAGGAAGACCAACAATGATGGCATGAAAGAAAGATGCTAGCTACGACGTAGTCTCAGTGGCCAGTAGGCCGAATTTATTATACCTATTATTTACAATCTAATCTCAATCCCGTAGGAACCGACTGTAGACTTTCACTGCAGCTGCCCCCCCCCCAAGCCTGGCAATGGTTAAAGGACTTTCAGTCCCAGTCACTCTGAGCACTCTGAAGGGAGGGCCTTGGAGTGCCATGGATGCCAACCAACACAATCACCTTTACCAGGTGAGTAAACACCCATTGTGATTGGTTGGGCATCCATGGCACTCCAGACATTACCTCATGGGTAGATAAGAAACAGTGTAGTACCCAAGGGAGGGAGCAGAGTGGTCTATGAGTGAGGGGAAGAAGTTGCTGCTAGGAGGATCTGTGTGGCGAAAGTGGGCTGTATGGCATGCAGGTGTTCGAGTCTGTAGTGTTTAGCGAATGTGTGCAGGGAACTCCAAGTAGCTGCCCTGCATATGTCTTCAGAGGACACATTGGCCCTTTCTGCCCAGGATGTGGTGACTGCCCTGGTGGAATGGGCCTTGATACCCTGAGGGGGTATCATTTGCTTTGCTAGGTAAGCATTCTGAATGGTTCTCCTTAGCCAACTGGCGATCGTGGAATTGGAGGCTGCCCTGCCTTGCCTTTGTCCCTTTGCGACGACAAATAATCTTTCCATCTTACGGAGGGGCCGTGTTCTGGCTATGTAGACGGAGAGGGTGGATCCGACATCCAGGTGATGCGGGACTGACCAAGTGCCCTGCTGTGTGTCCACTGGGAAGGTGGGTAGCTCAATGGGCTATTCCCTGTGGAATGCAGTGGACACCTTGGGCTGGAAAGCTGGTACCGTTCATAGACGAACTCCTTGAGGGGTGAAAACAGTGTAGGGTTCTGCGCATGATAGAGCCCCCAACTCTCTGATCCATCTGGCTGAGCAGATGGCCACCAGAAAACATGTCTTGATGCCAACCCAGAACAAGTCTGCCTCCTGAAGCAGCTCGTAGGGCGCTGAGCTGAGGGAGTCGAGTACTAATGGGAGATCCCAAGGTGCGATAGTTAGTCGCGTTTTTGGTCGGAGGATCTCCAGCGCTTTCAGGAAGCGCAGGGCGTTGGGATGTGCTCCCGGACTGTACCCCCCCGATGGACCCCATAGCCGCCCCTATAGCTGACAGTTGTACCCTGAGGGAAGAGTGGGCTAAGCCATTGTCCACTCCCTGCTGTAGGAATAGCAAGATGGTAGCCATGTCCTTCTGCTCGGGTACCTTACCTCTTTCTTGACATCACCTCGAAAATATAGACCATTTTCTACCATAAGTGGAGGTGGTGGAAGTCCGTCTGGACTGTAAAATGGTACTGATGACGGAGTCATGGTAGCCTACCTCCATTAGACTCCTCCTCTCAGGAGCCAGGCCATGAGCTTCAGTGTCCGCGGGGCCGGGTGGACTACTGGGCCCTGGGAGAGCATGTCTGCTCGGTGAGGAAGTCTGAGCCTGGCTAGAGACATCTCGCGAACGGAGGTGAACCATGTCCTTCATGGCCAATACGGGGCCACTAGGATGATGGTGTGACGCGATGCCCTTATTTTGGCTAGTACCTGGGGAATTAGGGGGAGAGGTGGGAACACATATGCATGATCCCGACCCCAAGGTTGGGATAGGGCGTCGGTTCCCTGGGAGTGACTCTCCCTGAAATGCGAGTAATAATCCTTGACCTGTGTGTTCTCCCGTGTTGCCATGAGATGTATGGTTACGGGTCCCCATGTACTTTGGATCATCTGAAACAGATCGGGGTGCAACCGCCATTCTCCTGGGTGCACCTGTTGTCCGCTGAGCCAATCCGCGCGTACATTGAGTTTTCCTGCAAGGTGTACTGCGCCTAGATGGCTGAGGTTGGATTGAGCCCAATTGAGGACTGATGTTGCCTCCCTCAGCATGGCTCTGCTCCTGGTACTGCCCTGTTTTGCGATGTAGGCCACTGTGACCCAATTGTTGGAACGTATCAGGACCGACTGGCTGCGTATGAGGGGTTTGAAAGTCTTGAGTGCATGGTATACGGCCCTCATATCCAGGACATTGATGGACAGTTTGGATTCCACTGGCGACCATAGGCCCTGGGCCATTGAATCTCCCAGGCATGCCCCCCAACTGGACAGGCTCACATCCGTCTCTATTGTGGCCGTGTAGGAGGCCTCCAGGGGAACTCCCCTGGTGAGGTTTGACTCCACTGTCCACCATGCTAGTGAGAGTCTCACTGACAGTGGTAGCGGGACAGTGACCTGCAGATTGTGTTCGTTCGGTGCTCCCCGAATGAGGACGTATGTCTTGAGTGGGCGCATATGCCACCTGGCCTAGGGTATGAGATCTATGCATGATGCAATGCATCCTAACAACTGGGCTATGTGACCCATGGTCATCTGGTGGTGGACCTTCATTTGACAGGCCAGGGTCATCTGGTTGATGACCCTCGAGGGGGACGGTTTTGCCCATCCGTGGGCCGAGTTGATCAGCACTCCCAGATGCTCGATCTGCTGCGTGGGAATAAGATGGCTCTTTTCCCGGTTGACCACCCAACCGTGCTCCTCGAGCACCTGTAAGGCGGTCGCTGTGTCCTGTAGGGCCTGTTCCTTGGAACGTGCTCGAATGAGCCAGTCGTCCAAGTATGGTATGATATCCAGTCCCTGCTCTCTGAGTCTGGCCACCAGGACTATGGAGACCTTGATGAACACTCTCGAGGCTGATATGAGGCCGAATGGTAAGATCTGGTGCTGAAAATGGTGGCCCAAGATGTGGAAACAGAGGAACTGCCTGTGTTTTTGAATGATAGGGATAAGAAGATAAGCGTCCTTTAGATCTATGGACGTCAGGTAGTCTACCAGAGACTGCGTGAGAGTTGATCGTATCGTCTCCATTTTGAATCTGTGGCACACCACATGCTGGTTGAGATGTTTTAAGTCTAGAATAGGTCTGAGTTCTCCTGACTTCTTGGGTACGAGGAAGAATATTGAGTAGACCCCTAGCTTTTGTTCGTGCTAGGGAACGGGCTGGATGGCCCTGTTCCGGATTAGTTCCAACAAGATGCGTTGGACCTGGTGATGGTTAACCTTTCTTTTGGCTATTGGGGAGGATACAAATCTGTGGGGGATTTGAGAGTGGGACAGCTCTACGGAGTACCCTCGTGTGACCACTTCCCGGACCCACCTGTCCGAGGTTGTGTTGAACCAAAGGTGTAAGAATAACGAGAGCCTTTTTCCTACTGGTGGGTAGGGTCCCTGACTGTGAATGATTGGGGGGGAGTAGTCACTGTTGCTTCCCCCTGTAACTTCTACCTCGTCCCCCGAGTTTTTTACCATGGGCTCTGAAGGAGGACAGATGATAGGCCTGTAGGTAGGGGTTACACAGACTGTGGGATGCCCCTCTGCCTCAAAAGCAACCATTTTGCTGTGCCGTGTCCCTGCAGGGTTGGTATAGCCTATTCCCACTCCGAAATCTCCTCCTCGATGAGGGGAGGTAGTTGTATCTAGCTTTACTCTTAAAGAGGTCTCTACCTTCCTCCTTTTGTTTTAGGTAATCCTGTAGCCCCTCCCCAAACACATACTTTCCCCCCAGAGGCAAATTCTGCAATAAAGTCTTAGATTCATTGTCAGCGTCCCACAATTTTAACCATAATGCTCTCCGGGCACAATTGGTGATAGCTGTGGCCCTGGCGTGTAGGCGCAGGGTGTCTACCGCCATGTCGGCAAGGTACTTTGCAGCATCTAAGGTGCATTCTAAGAGTTCTGCCTCCCTGGACTTCAGGTTGGCTTGTTCCTGAAGTTCTTCGAGCCAACGGATCTGTGCTCGGGCTGTGTAGATGGCAGTAGTGGCCGCTTTTGCTGCGGTGCCCTCAATTTCGAATGCCTTCTTTAGCATGTCCTCCACTTTCTTGTCCGTAGGATCTTTGAGGGCTATTTTTCCACATAGTAACATTGTCCTCTTGCTGAGGGCTGCTACATGAGGGTCAATGGTGGGGGCCTTGCACCAGGCACCTGACTTTTCCTCTTGAACCGGATACATTCTGTCCAGGTTTTTCTTGTTCGGCATTCTGCCTGGTTCCGTGGATTGCCATTCTTTATTGAAGACATCCTCAATAGCTAGGCATACTGGAAAGGTCTCCGGGTTCAACACCTTCAGTTGTATCATGGGGTCGAGTTTCGACTCGGGCTTACTCTCCTCGATGTCGAACCCCATAGTGGTTTTGATAATCTTCATGAGCCCTGAAACTGTGTCAAAGGAACACAACTTAGAAGTGAGAGATGGCGTAGTCAGGAGTTCTGCTTCCTCTTCGTCCGATTCTACCCCATCCTCTTCCTCTGGGATGTCCTTGTCCTCATCGGCGTCCTTGCGAGGATTCTCCGGTAAGGTGTCCTTGCGGGCCGGAAGCTCCTCTGGTTGCTCCCCTGCCTTGTCCGGTTCCAGGATCACTGGAATGACTTTGAGTTGGGTGAGGGATTCAAGCTTTTCCATTATTTTCAGCATTAATTCTGCTGGCTTTCCATCATGGTGACCGTGGCCTGCTGATTCTGGATCAGGAGGGAGCCAGGATCCATCCATGTGGGGCCGCTGGGCCCCATGGGGGGCATTTGCTCCATGGACAAATCATCATTGTCTAGTAGACAGGCGGCGCAGAGGGGCCCTGGGATTTGGGGTAGGAGGGTAGCATTGCAAGCGGAACACTTCTTGGCTTTGACCATCTGGTGAGAGAGAAGAAAGGCCTTAGATTAGAGCTGTGTAATGCCCTGTGGGGGTCCTTTTGTCCCCTGTGATTCAGCAAGAAAAGGCAGACTATTGCCTGGCGTCTGCATCAGATTCCTTGGGAGGCTAGCCAGAGTGCAGGTGGTGCTGTGGGAGAGACCCCACAGATGTGGGATGGGATGGTCGACTCTACCTGGGAGGGGTCTTCTGCAGTAACAGGCATGCATGGGTTGCTATGGGGAGGGATCCATGGTGCAGCAGAGTAGGTGGTCCAGGGTGCGCCAGCTCCTAACACTCGAGTCACTGTGGGAGGGACCCAGGAGGAGGAGGAGACAGGCACCTGTGTGCCTTGGTGAGCAGCAAACCGGGGTGGTCACTATGGGAGGGACCCCTCAAGTGTGGTCGCGCATACTGCCCCAGCTGCAACTCTCCATTTGGCTGGGTTCTATATGCCTGGTCACAGGGGAGAGAGTCAGATGAGGAGCTGCGAGGCCTGGGTCATACCCCGAAACCAGGCCGCATGATTAGGGTGAGGCACGTGGGCTGCCTTGCTAAGAGGGTCCTTAGAGCTGAACCGAGCCCTTGACGAAGCCGATCCCCCTAGGGAGAGATTAATGGCTACTGACAGGGCCTCCCAGAAGAGAGAGGACGTGGCTGAGACACAGGGCCCCGAGGAAAGACACTCTCCCAGGCGCTCTCTGTTCTTGAGGTGCCAGACTCCCCCTCTTGCTTCCCCCCATCTCCCTGGAAGGAGGCCTCATGAGCAACTGCCTAGGGGAAGATAGGTGGCATGGGTCTACCACAGGGGCAAGGAGCCATGTGGAGCCGGTAGGCCAGACACCTACCATGCGCAACGCGCGATACAAACGCAGTGGTCATATAGAGGCGGATTGCGCTGGGAGCACGAGCCCCAAGTCTGCGAGTCCAGGAGGAGTGAGGGAGTCAGAAGGAGCCTCCGGGAGGAGCGGGGGCGGAAACAAATGCCAAATGGTGAGTCACGGTAGGGAGGAGGGCTGGGAGATAACCGGGAGACCACGTGGGGGGTGAGTGACCCGAGCAGCTGCCGCAGGCCCGAAGGCCAAACCACGGACATTCTCCTCACTAAAAACAAGTGAAAGACAAGTGAAAAACAACCAGAGATACAACCCTTAAGTGGGTGAAGACAACCTTTAAATTGGGGGAAAAACAACTCTTTGTCTATTCTTTACAACAACACGCTATCGCGTGTTTGCAATATCCTTAGACATCTAAATAAACACTGCAACAAAAAAAGAAGCTTAGGGAACTGAGCAATTGGTATAGGCTGCAAAAAGGCATTCCAGGCTAAATTTTGCCTATGATTCTTGCAGAGTTTAGAACAACTAAATAGAGACATGCAGACTAGATAGAGCTGTTCTTATACCAAATCCCTCTTCACAATTTTCTATATAGCCCCATATTGGGCAGTACAAAAAATACAACCACATCGCTTGCATTTTTTTCTCTAGTAAGCCTCAGATTAATGTTATATTCTTATAAGTTCAAGGCCTACCTTTGTATGGAGCAGACAGGGATTCCTGGTGTGCTTGTTGCCTGATCAGATGCACAATTCGAAAACTGGAGAGCAGGGGTTTCTGGGACCTGGATATACTAGAAATTTGATCTAGGGTCATGTGCATCACTAGCCTATCAGGTGGGCTAAAACCCATGAGGTAATGTCTGGAGTGCCATGGATGCCCAACCAATCACAATGTATTTTAAGTTATTTGTGTTTTGTTGATCTATTGCACCTGTATCAGTTACTCCACCTTTAATAGCTTGCAGGGCACCCAGCCATAATTGTATCTCAGCTTTTCTCTGTTGCTCCTGTCGCTGCATCTCTTCTTTTCTCTGCGCCTCTAAACATTGGAGCGCTCTTTCTCTCTGCTTCTCTGTCTCTTTTTGTTGTATCGCCCACCATTTGAAAAACTCAAACAGGCTTTCTTGGTCTGTTGCTGCCTATTCTTTTCACATCTCTGGTGCTGGCTGTAAAGTTTCAGTGTGAACTTGTGTCTCTGCTAGCTTGGCTACCATACTTCTAGTTATCACTCCTGGTCTTTCCTTTACAGGATACATACCTTTCTGCTATGCTTCCCTGGTACCAGGTCTTGCACCCACAACCAAACTCTTTGCCTTAGAGTATGCACGGTATGAATCCACTTATTCTGACACCAACTGTAACGGAGGCTTGGGTGAGGAAGCATAAGTACGCCAGGAGAAATTTTAAAAATCCATAAGTAGTGATTTATTATTATAAGTAACAAGAGAATAAAAACAAACAGAAATGTACCGACTGATTTTCAGCATAGGCAATCCAAAAAAAATAAAGTCCAATTTTTGAGTTCAGAGCTGAAATCTACCATTAACCATCTCTGTATTACATCTTATCTCCAACTCCCCCTCTCACAAAGACAGGCTCTCTGTTACATCTTGTCTCCAATTACCCCTCTAAGAAAAGATATATAGAATAAAGGATAGAGAACTGTGCACAACAAGGCTGTGTTTCCATCGAGGGGTTGATTACATCATAGACCTCAAGAGCGAAGCTCGAGAGGTCCCTATGATGTCATCAACCACCTGAGATGGAAACACGCAGTCTTGGTGTGCACAGTTCCCCATCTATTATTTTATATAGTATATGGTTGACCCCAAAAATGTGACCATTTTAATTTACATTTAAGGATTGAGGTACAGTTTCCTACCATGTTGTATTCACACTGCGCATCCACCCGGTCCTCGCTGCCATGCCACCCTGAATATCTCCGTACTCCTTGCTGTGGTCCCACTCCATTTTTACCGTAACTGTGCCAGAGATTAAAAAATCAAAACAAACAAAAAAATGTAAATTAATAGTTTGGACACATAGAGCTGATAATGACAGCCGGTGGCCAAACTGTCTGCTCGCCCGCCTGCTCGCTAAATGGATGCGCCATTTTAGAATGCATTTTTAAAAGCACTGCCTGTTTCCACCAATCGGGTAGGAGCTCAAGGGGCAAAAGTTGTTGTACTATCGATGTGACATCAGAACGATAGTACAACAACTTTTTTGACCCTTGAACTGTCCTACAACAGGATTTGGAAAACCATTGTTTTCTATCCACAACAAACCCTAACCATATACTATACGTAGAATAATCTATGGGCAACCATACACAACAAGGCTGTGTTTCCATCAAGGTGTTGAGATGACAGCATATTTTTTACTGGCATTATTACATACTGTGCATTTACCACTTCTGGTTGTAAGGGTCCTCATAGTAACTGTGTGCCCTTAGCCTCCATATATTTAAATTGTGAATGAACCAACTTGTCTTTAATATTTCTAACTTTTTTCACTACTATAATGGGTTTTTGTTGTAGAGATTTAATTTTAGGATTATCTAAAGCTACCGAATACCAATATTTATTTATAATTTTCCTAATTTCTGTCATTTTATGATTATATTTGATAGCTAGTACCATTCTATCCTGTTTTTATTTCTTTTATCCATAGAAAGATCTTCCTTAGTTTTATTTTCTATTTTATTACTAGCCTGTTTTAAAACTTTTGATGTGTATCCTGTACTACTAAACCTAGTCAGCATATCTTCTTTCTGTTCTAAATAATCACATATTTCTTTAGAATTTCTTTAGACCCTGACCAACTGTGCATCAGAAATGCTATTTTTTAGTTTAGGGTCATGGTAAATTCTACTATGGAGAAATGTGTTTCTATCAGTACTCTTTCTGAAAATTGATGTACTAAACTGTGCATCATGAACCTTAATTAAGACTATTGGTCTTAAACATTTAGGCACCTTCAAGGGAGTTATTTCCTATAATGTTAAAAGTCACCATTACCCAAATTTTGTTTTTGTCTTTGTTCAGTTGTTGAATGTACCATGAGAGTGGGTTACATTTGATTTGGAAGTTGGTGAAGTTTAAATTATTGATTTGTTAGAATATATTCATCTTAAGAGAATTAGGCATTACAGCCAGTGACAAACACTGTTATCTACCATTATAAAATTGCATATTACAAGATGGAAGAAGGTTTAGCAGTTTTGCAAGATATTGGTAACAGTATTCAAAATACTTTACATTTTACTTCATATTTGGAAGATGAAAGGAAAACACTGTTTCAGGCCATGCAGGGGGGCAGAGACTTGACAACCCAAATGGGGGAACCCCTAGAAACTTAGCACAAAAATTAGAAAATTACCAATTTAGAGATACAAGATTAGAATGGCATGGGTTGACACTCACACAATATTTGGAGCACAATAGAATTCCTAGGGGTTTAAGGACAGCTGTAGAACCTAACACTGGTATAAATACACAGAAACTTTTTACAAAATGGGATGGCATACGAAATAGGGCTAGTTGTGATTTTATGATTGCCTTAATAGAGGCCATAATAGATGAAAGAAAAGTTTTGGCAGAAGAAATACAAAAAAATCAAGACCTTTTAAAACAACAATTAACAGTTGACGAGTTCACACATACGTTAGAGGGCATAAAGAAGAAATTATCAGATTATGAAAATAAATTAAAACAACAGAAAATTAGAACATTTGTTAGAGATACAAATGATTACGTAACCCCCCACCCCTGCCTTTTTGCCAAAACGACAGGTGGCATGCTGTTGGCACTGACAGCAGTACCTGGGTTCGGGGAGGATGAGGTTACTCGACACAGGGGGACCTAGGTTTGGCTATTCTGCACAGGGGCACCCAAGTAAATCTGAACACAGGAAGCAATAACTGTAATGTCCAGAACCAGGAATGGGATTTTACAGTGTGGCTTTTATTCACAACAAAGCATAGACTGACCCCCATGAGGCTACATTTACTGGTAATGCAGGTTAGAGACTACCATGTGGTCCACTTGAAGAATGAACCAATTATACTGTTTTCAGGCTCTGGACTCACCAGGCACACAGCCCGGACTTGCACGCACTTTGGGTACACAGCCCGACTGGCCCGGCTCCCCTGCCGGCCACTTGATCCACGGTCCATTGGAAGAATGAACCAATTATCCTGTCATGGCTCCCCACACCACTTAGAGTCTGCGACTCCTAGAGAGATTTCCTCCTTACTTCTTATGACTCCCATCTCACAAACAGAATTTTTCTTTACACTTGTTGTGGCTCCCCACACCACTTAGAGTCTGCAACTCCTAGAGAGATTTTCCCATTTGTAACCCACGTCTGGGTACTTCCCTCATCTCTGGTCAAGTGCATGAGGCAAAGTAGTAATCACAGCAGAAATCCATAGAGGTGGACCTGGTTACTAAAGATGGGGGGTGTTCCCAACTCCAGCTCCCACAGCCCATAACCGGCCATTTCTCTGGAAAAACTGAAACTTCTGAATGCAGATTAAATGGTAGATGAACTGTCACATCCCCTCTACAATATTACTTGAATTCACACAGCACTCTAGCTTTTGACACTACTCCATTTGTTTGACCTAGTCTTATAGGCTTCCCAAATAGTAGCTCAATTCCTAGCTTTCTTCACTTGTCCCAGGCTGAAGAAACACATTTTTTGCCCTCTCATGTTAAAGCAAAACACTCACCCTTTTGTTTCAGGTGCCCCACAGGTGAATCACAACTCTTCCAATGCTCCAAACTAAGGCTGAACTGAATAGGCAGCTTTTTTCCTTCTCCTTGCAGAATTAAGGGGATTGCCCCTGGAATCAACATGGGGATCTTTACATCCCCCCTGGAGGGAGGGGCACTGAGACCCAAACAGTGGTTTCCACCACTTGACACTGACTCCTTCACTTGAAGGCAAACTGGAGAGTGACCTTCTTGTTTGAAAACAAACAGGAGACTAACTACTTTGAAAACTCCCAATGTTCCATCTAACTCCCTCTGCTGCAGATTCCAATGTGGCTTATACAGCTGCGACAGTTCTATTGGTGATGTCATCACTCAGTCTCAGCTGAGACTGAGAATAGAGTGAGACAGTGTGAACCCCATTTAACTGGAGTTTCACAAGCTGCCTTCCCTGCCTACCACTAGGTCTTACTGGGATTCTAGTAACCCCGTGTAACAAGGGGTTACAATTATAAAGATAATAAGGTGTACACATATAAACAATACAATACAAGGAGATTGTTGAGCTACAACACAGAAAGTGGTACAGACAGTGATAACAGTTACACTAGGGATTCATATACAAGAACAGGAGATGAATATCAACATACAGGGGAGTCACAACAGCCCAGTACATCTACAGGAGATGCAACAGAACATAGATATGATCTCAGAAACACTAACACTAATAGATACTTTTCAAGACCATAAGGGGTTTTTCGAGGGGCCAGGAGGGGAGGGGAAGGGAACGAGGAGGAGAAATAGGTGGCAAATAAATAAGAAACATAAATTTTGACAGAGGGCCAGCCAGGGATACCCAGAAGTAATACTGATTTTCAATTTAAGAAAGAGGAGATTAACAGAAGTAGAAATTTATGTTCTGGGTTTGGGATTAACTTTTGGCCCTTCCCAGACGGTCAATTTATTTGAATTAGAAGTTGATTTACAGTGGTTTTTTAGGAGTTTGAGATTAAAAAATGTATTTGCATCAGATAACACAAGAACAGGAGATTCAGGAGATTAGTGAAGAAAGAGAGTTAAAACAAGCTTTGAATATTAAATCCAAATCCCCCCCATGACAGAAATCATGGAATTGAAAATGTTTGTTCTATTGTTGAAAGTGAAATTATGCAATTATAAAAAGGCAAGTTGTCCTTATGGCCCAAACAACAAAATTTATCAAAAGAACAGAGACAAGCTTTACAAGATTTAAGTAATGACACAGAAATTATAATTAAACAGGAGGATAAAGGTGGAGGAATAGTCTTTCAAGATAGAGATAAATATAAATTAATGTGTTTAAAGTTGTTAAATAACAGAAGTAATTATTCACAGTTGATGGGTGATCCGACTGTTTCACTACAAGGGAAATTGAGGGAATTGTTGACGGAGTTTGTTGATTTAAATTGGTTACAAGATTGGGAAATGAGAGCTTTTTTAAAAGAATATCCAAGAATTCCTACATTCTGTGGCATTCTGAAGATACATAAAAATCTATTGGACCCCTCTGAAAGACCAATTGTATCAGGTATTGATTCTGTTTTTGATCCTGTATCAAAATATATCAATTACTATCTACAACCATTAATTGAAAAAAATGTTTCATATATACAAGACTCAACCGATTTAATGAAATGGTTAGAGATTAAATCAAATAAGATCAGTTTAAATCATATTATTTTGGCTACTTGGGATGTAACAGATTTATACACCTCTATCCCCCATAGGGAAGGGATTATAAATATGGGTAAAATATTAAATAAAATGCCTATAGGTTCAGTACCTAAAACAGTGATGTTACAGGAACTAGCATTATTTATTCTACAAAATAATTATTTTGAATTTGATGGAACATTTTATCAACAAGATAAATGTACTACAATGGGCAGCACTATGGCACCCAGTTATGCCAATGCTTATATGATTAATTTTGAAGAAGAAAATGTATTCAACTTAGATAAAAATCAGTTTAAAGACAAAGTAAAATATGGAAAAGATATATTGATGATATATTTTGTATCTGAGGCAGAACAGAACAAGAACTACTAGAATTTAATGAAATATTGAATTCATTTGACACTAATTAAAAATTTACTTTAAATTATAGCATTTCCAATATTCCATTTTTGGATCTCTTAATTAAGATTCATGATACACAGTTTAGTACATCGATTTTCAGAAAGAGTACTGATAGAAACACAATACTCCATAGTAGAAGTTACCATGAACCTAAACTAAAAAATAGCATTCCTTATGCACAGTTGGTCTGGGTCAAAAGAAATTGTAAAGAAATAAGTGATTATTTAGAACAGAAGGAAGATATGCTGACTAGGTTTAGTTGTAAAGGATACACATCAAGGGCTGGATATTCAAACTGCGCCATTCATAGGCGCAAGCCCTTGCGCTGCGGAAAATAGTTGCACAGGGGTGTGTCCGGGGCGATATTCAAAGGAGTTGCGCTATTGAGCAACTCCTTTGAATATCACCCCCCAGCCACAGCCACTGTGCATGGCGCAGTGGAACTTGCGCCACCACAAGTTGACAAAGTGGAGCATTCAACTTGCGGTGGCGCAAGTACCATTGCGCCATGCACAAAATCCCGATATTCAAAAGGTGACATGCAAATGGGGCTATAATTCATGCAAGGCACAGGGGGGGCCATTTGCATCTGATTATGGCCCCATTTGCATGCCATTAGCATGCAGGTGCGCTGATCCCTGAGGACTTGCACCTGGCGCCCTGCCAGGCAGCAGCCGTTGAGGAACGATGCCCCCTGCAGCCCAATCGTGGGTAAAAGAGCATAAAAACCCCACCACCACCACCCCCCACTGGCCCGATCATGGGCATAGCTTAAATACCCCCGCCTCACCAGCCCGATCGCGGGCAGCAATGTGTCTCTCCCCCCCAACACATCCCTGGTGGTCCAGTGGACCCATAAGCCCGATCGAGGGCTGAAGTAATGAAACACCCCCACCATTTAGACAGTCCAGTTTTGTGAATGAATTTCATTCACAAAACTGAACTGTCTCTTAGACGGTATAGGCTGCATGCCCATTGGCTCTTGCCGCACCATCGGGCGGCAGCCCTACCAGGCAGTCAGTCGGGGCGCAGGGTGGCAGGCGGTGGATGCTGCTGTCACCGCCGCGGGGGAGCGGGTGGTGGGGCTTCGTGGATGGGTGGGGTGGGGGACACTAGGTCACCAGGGATGTGTTGGGGGTTGACAATCACATCCCACGCATCGGGATTTTCAGTCCACTGGACCACCAGGGATATGATCGAGGTGGGGGTGTTTGAAAACTCCAGCCCGCGATCGGGCTTATTGGTCCACTGACCACCAGGGATATATTCAGGAGGTGGGGGGTATGCCATTTCAGCCCGCGATCGGGCTTATCGTCCACCGGACCACCAGGGATGTGTTGGGGGACATTGCTGCCCGCGATTGGGCTGGTAGGGGAGGCTACACTATGCCCACGATCGGGCGCGGGGGGGCACAGGGACTGGGTTAGGCCAGCCACAGGTGGCAGCTGCTGAGTTGTGCCCTGCAATACAGCAGCTTACCTGTGGGTGGTCCTCGACTTAAGCCTTTTTTTTTTGGCTCAAAGTCTTGCAGGCGCAGGTTGGGGGTTGCGCCTGCGCAACTCTGCACAGCCCGGCTGAATATCGGGCTGTGCAGTTTATGCATGGTTCCTCCCCTTCCAGTTGAGCATGCATTCATTTGCATTGCCCTGTTGCTCAGCCTGTTTTCAGTGGCGCAACTGCCTCCTGCTGAATATCGCAGAATGGCGCAATTTCGGACTTGCGCATGCGCAACCCTATTGCGCATGGTGCAACCCTTTTGAATATCTGGCCCCAAAGGTTTTAAAACAGGCTAGTAATAAAATAGGAAATAAAACTAGGGAAGATCTTTTTATGGATAAAAGAAATAAAAACAGGATAGAATGGTACTAGCTATCAAACATAATCATAAAATGACAGAAATTAGGAAAATTATAAATAAATATTGGTATTTGGCAGCTTTAGATAATCCTAAAATTAAATCTCTACAACAAAAACCCATTATAGTAGTGAAAAAAGTTAGAAATATTAAAGACAAGTTGGTTCAATCACAATTTAAATATATAGAGGCTAAGGGCACACAGTTACTATTAGGACCCTTACAACCAGGTATGACCAGATGTGGTGAGTGCACAGTATGTAATAATACCAGTGAAAAAAAGTATTTTCAAACATCCACATTTTAATGAAGAATTTGCTATAAAAGACCATATAGATTGTAACACAGAAGGGGTTGTATACGTATTACAATGCCCCTGGGACAGATCATATGTTGGGCAAATGAAAAGAGCCCTAAAAATAAGAATTCTGGAACACAAAAATGATAATAGAAATAGAGATGATAAATCACCAGTAGCTCTAAATTTCAATCAGTCTGGACATACAGGAGCCTCCCTGAGGTTCTGGGGGCTAGGAGTAGTAAAAATGCCATTTAGGGGAGGTAATTTTATTAAATTACTTGAAAAAACAGAAATGAAGTGGATATTTAGTTTAAAAACATTAGAGCCAATGATTGGTATGAATTTGAAATGCAATTGGCAGGCATGCTTTTGAATTTTAATTTGTAACATGCTTCCAGCTTTGTCTTAGTAGTTAGAGACATTGGACTATTCGCTGGTATGAATAACAGTAACATAGAAACATAGACTTTGACGGCAGATAAGGACCGCTAGGCCCATCTAGTCTGCCCATTTCCCTACCTACAGGATAGGCCGCAGATCCTAGTTAACCAACAGCCTATATCTTCCTGCCCCCCACAAGAATTGCCTTATGTCTGTCCCATGCATTCTTGAATTCTCCACAGTTTTAGACCCCACAACTTCCTCAGGAAGGCTGTTCCATGCATCCACTACCTCTCTGTGAAATAATACTTCCTCACATTGCCCCTGAACCGCCCCCCTACTATCTTTAAATTGTGTCCCCTTGTTCTTGCAAGTCTCTTTTTCTGAAAGATGCTACCCTCTTGGACTTTGTTGATTCCACTGAAGTACTTAAAAGTTTCTATCATGTCCCCCCTCTCCCTTCTTTCCTCAAGGGTATACATATTAAGCTCCTTTAGTCTCTCCTCATACGGCTTCTGTTGCAGACCCTGCACCATTTTAGTTGCCCTCCTCTGGACTGCCTCTATCCTGTCTATGTCCTTGCGGAGATGGGGTCTCCAGAACTGGACACAGTATTCCAGATGGGGTCTCACCAACTGTCTGTACAGAGGGATAACAACTTCCTGTTTTCTGCTGCTGATGCCTCTCCCTATACATCCCAGTATACCCTGGCCCTCCCTACTGCCTTCTCACATTGCTTGCTAACTTTAAGGTCATCTGATATGATTATGATTACCCCAGGTCCCTTTCCTGTTTTGTTGTTGTTACTACCTCCCACCCATTGTGTATTCTTCCCTGGTTTTGTTTCCAGGTGCATTATTTTGCACTTTTGCATTGAATCCTAGCTGCCATACGCCTGACCGCTCCTCCAACCTTGCCAAGTCCCTTTCATCCTTTCCACGCCTCCTTGTGTATCAACCCTGTTGCAGATCTTTGTGTCATCTGCAAAAGGCATACTTTTCCTTCCAGTCCCTCTGCAATGTCGCTGATGAAGACATTAAAAGGACTGGACCCAACATGAACCTCGGGTACCCCACTAGTAACCGCCCTTTCTTCAGAGTGGACTCCATTTACAATTACCTTCTGTGTCCTGTTGTCCAGCCAATGTTTTACCCAGGCTACCACCCTGGGACCCACTCCAGGCTGGTTAATTTGACTAATAATCTTTTGTGGGACTGTGTCAAATGCCTTACAAAGTCTAGGTAGGCCATGTCCACAGCCCCTCCCTGGTCTACTTCTTTGGTCACCCAGTCAAAGAAATCTATTAGATTCATCTGACATGACCTTCCCGCTGTGAACCCATGCTGCCTTGGATCCTGTGCTCCACTGACCTCTAGGTACTCAACTATTTCTTTCCTTCAGAAGTGACTCCATCACTTTCCCTACCACAGAGGTCAGACTGACAGGTCTGTAGTTTCCTGCCTCTGTCTTGGTCCCACTTTTGTGAAGGGGAATCACATCCACCTTCCTCCAGTCCTCGGGTACCACACCATCCTCCCATGATTTATTAAAAAGAGTAGCCAGTGGTTTCACTAGTTCCTTCCTTAATTCTTTTAGAATTCTGGGGTGAATTCCATCAGGACCCATTGCTTTGTCCACCTTCAGTTTTCGGAGTTCTTGCAGAACCCTTTCTTCTGTGAAAGGACTGGGATCAACCCCCTATCAAGAGTGCTTCTGTTAATTGGATTAGGCACTCCCTCTTTTGTGAATACTGAGTAGAAATATTCGTTCAGTATTCCTGCTTTTCACTGTTCCCTCTGCCCACCCACCGCTCATTCTATTCAGCCTCACTATCCCTCCTTTGTCTTTCTACGCTCGCTGATGTACCTATAAAAGGTTTTATCCCCCTTCTTAACTGAGTTGGCTATCTTTTCCTCAGTTTGGGCCTTTGCTATTCTGACTTCCCTTCCTGCTTCTTTCTGCCTTAACTGGTACAGCTCTCTGTCCTGCTCCTTCTGTGTTTCCTTATACTTCCGGAATGCTATCTTTTTCTTCCTGACTTTCACAGCCACCTCTCTCGAGAACCATAGTGGCTTTTTCTTTCGTTTTGATTTGTTTATTTGCTTCACACAAAGGTCTGTTGCCTCTGTGATGGCAGTTTTGATAATTCCCCATTGTTGCTCCACACCTCCTTCTAGCCTGTTTGCTAGTGCTTTTCTGAGGCACTCTCCCATCTTGCCAAAGTCAGCCCTCCTAAAGTCCAGTACCCTCACTTTTGTATGGCTTGACTCTGTAGCTGAGTTTAACGTGAACCACACTGTTTGATGGTCACTTGTCCCCAGATGGCAACCCACTTCTAGATCTGAGATCCTCTCACTGCCCCGCTTGAGAGTACGAGGTCTAAGATTGCTCCCTCACGAGTGGGTTCCAAACTAGCTGTCTAATGCCTGCCACCTGTAGGGCATCAAGAATGGCCCTGCTCTTGGATGTGGCTGCAGCAAATGTGCTCCAGTTAACATCTGGCATATTCAGGTCTCCCATCAACAGTATCTCCCTTTCTCTGCCATTCTAAGAATGCCTTCCATCATATCCTTGTCCATTCCTTCCCCTGACCTGGGGTCTGTACACAACCCTCTGAGGATTGTGGTGCCCTTTCCAGTCTCCAAGGTGACCCACAGTGCCTCCTCTCCTCCCTGTTTACTCTTTTGTTCAGTTGCTTTTATCCCTTCCTTTACATAGAGACTACTCCTCCCCTCTTCTCCCCTGCCTGTCTCTCCTGTAGGTTATGTACCCTGGTATGTTAACATCCCAGTCATGGTTCTCTGTGTACCATGTTTCTGTGACTGCACTGATATCCAGGCATCCTCTTCCATTAAGGCCACCAGCTCAGGTAGCTTGTTGCCCAGACTACGGGCATTGGTACTCATTACCCTCCATTTCCTGATGGCCTTACCCCCTTTTGCCCCATCCCTGTCCTTCTTGCCTTTGTCACTTTCTCCATTTACCCCTGCCCTTCTCCCTTCGACACCTCCATGTTGGTGTTTGCCACACCTACTACCATGATTGTTTGGGGGCTAGGATTTTCCTGCTCCTTTCCAGTGCCTCCCCTTGGCTGGTTTAAAAGCTTGCCAATGAAGCATTCAAACCTATCACCTAGGATCCTGGTTCCCTCCTGGACAGATGCAGCCCATCATGCCAGTATAGGCTTGCATCACTCCAGGTGGACCCCAGTCCCCAATGAAGCCAAATCCCTGAGCTCCACACCAGTTTTTCAACCACTGATTGAATCCCATGGTACAGAACACCCTAGCCTCTCCTATGCCATAGATGGGTAGCACCTCTGAGAAGGTTACTGTGCATGCTACTTGACTAAGGCCCCTCCCCAATTCCACAAACTCTTCCTGCACTTCTCTAATCCCTTTCTTAGCCAGATCATTTGTCCCTAGGTGGACAATGACATCCAGCTCCCTCCTCTGTGCAGCTGCTCCGGCAATCCTGAGGATTCGCTCCCTGTCCCTCCAAGCCATGGCGCCAGGCAGGCACCTTACCTCCCTCTCCCCTTCCTTGCCCAGTTCTACCTTCCTAACAATGGAGTCCCCCACCAGGAGTTGTTTCCTTCCCCTGCAGGGTCCCCTGCCACCCTCCTGTGGGTCTCCTTTATGGAGGTCCAGCATCCTCCTTGGTCTCCACTGTGGGTGCCTCCATAGAGGAACCACACTTTGCCAGAATGGCATAGGAATTGTAGAGAGGTACAACTGGAGGGATGCACCTCTGTTCCACCACCCTCACCCTCCCTGAGCCCACTGTGGTCCAACTGCTCCTCTTTTTTGGCGACCTCTGAGGCAACGGCAGTGGCACTGGTGGTCCCTGGATGGAAGAGGAGGTCCCACAAATCCTGGCCAACTCAGCCTGGAGATGAGCAACCTCCTCCTCAGCCCAGAGAGGTGCCTGCAGATGGGACAACACCGTAGATCCTCCAGAACATCTCCCGGAAGACTGCTGCTCACAGCCACTGCACTGCACCACTCCAATCATGTCTTATTTCTGGCCCCTTAACTGTTTGCAATCCTTACTCTTTCCTCTCTTTTTTTCTCTCTCTCCTTACTTTCTGCCTGTGTGCCCTTTAAGCTCCTGATTATCCTGTTCTGAGACAAGAATATCCTATATTTCTCAGTAGACCACTTACTTGTTCAGAGGCAGACCTCCAGCAGCTAGAGGGGGCTGGAGAGCTACTCTTGCCCTTCTAGGATGGTGGGTCCTTGGTGGTTCTGTGATCACTCACTTCCTGCCCCTAAACAGGAAGTTCCTGTTGTCAGTCAAATCCTGTGCCTATAAAAATAGAACTAGCTTTGGGTGGGGGTTGGAGGGGAGGGAAGGAGGGCAATATAGTCCCAGCTGAGAAGTTCAGTCACACAGCAGTCCTTTCTCCTGGTGTCTTCTGCCAAGCTATTAGCTGAATCTTTCTAAGGCAGTCTTTAAATGTAGCTTCCTTCTAGCTAAGCCACTCCCCCTACTTACCAGATCTTTCTACAAGTAATTTAAACCTCACAGCACTTAAGTCCTTTCAGTCACCTGAGATTTACACCTAGATGACTTTTCAGTTACCCATTCAGTTCAGTTAACCCAAACACACACTTTTTTTTGTTTTTTTTTGTTTTGTATGTTAGTTTTTTTACCCTACATTAAAGGTCCAAATACAAAAGTTCTTCTACTTTAGTCCCAGCAGAGAAGTTCAGTCACACTGCAGTCCTTTCTCCTGGTGTCTTCTGCCAAGCAGTACATTTAAAATGAATGTTGTTCAGTTTGTTTAATTATATATGTAAATATATGCTGGTGTTTTGGTGATATATATACCTATGTTCATTGGAAATTAGTAATACATGTTAAATATTAGTGAAAAAAATAGTTTGTATACAAGTAGGTACAATTTGTGATAATTGCCATGTCTCATTCAGCTTTTCCAAATGGTTTCTGTAGTAGTGCTTCCATTTGTTTATACACGCTAAACAATATATTATGTTGCTTTAATTAAGCAGCTTGGATGACCGTGGTCATTCCCTTGGCATAGGGAATGAATGTAAGGTTGCATGGCAACACTCTCACATCGCAAGAGTTACAGGGAGTGTCACGTCACTCCCGTGGGAAATCCAAGCTGCTCAAGGGAGTTAGGCAGCCAAGGGGAATGCTACAGTGTTTAGAAATGCCATTACTGACTTTAGGGCTTTGGTAAAGCTTTCTTTAACTAAAGCGCAAGTCGCGTGTAAAAAAAAAAAAAGTCGGTATCCGAACTATTAAGGATTACGCATGAACTCGTGAGAGACCTGACTAGGTAAGAAGTCAGTTTAGCGTACTAAAATTGTAATCATTATGGGCTTTAATCCTTTTTGAATAAATGCGTTTCATTATGTATTTTCAGAGCTGAAATTGGAACGTGGCAGCTTTATTTTTGTGAGAGAGATTTTTACTATAACAGAATGGTTCCCCAGGTATACAAGTCATGGGGGGTTAAAAGTTTTTGAAAACTTTTGTTAACAGCAGCAACATCATTATTGTTTAAGCGTCTGTGTGCATGTAACATAAATATGGTTTCTTTACTTCCATAGGAAGAGGACAAAAACCTTTTGAATTGTTTGAATTAAGCGTACACATTGAGAATGATTCAGGTAGATAAACGGTGTATAAATATATTGTTAAAATAATTCCTATATAGATAATTTTGTATGGAATTGAGAGAATGAAGAAATTTATAAGTTTATTTGTATTTTGTTTTTAAAACAGAATGAAAAAAAAACCATGAACAAGCTCATAGGAGCGAAATGTAGGGGGCTGAAATTGCATTAAAGGAGAATATATTTTACACTTGCAAAGTGTTTTTTCATACAGAAGAATGCTTGTGGACTCCCTGCTTCTACTATTGGTCTTATACTATGGGATACCCTGAAAACAGTTCTGGAGGGGGGAACTTATAGCGTATACCTCTTCTTAGAAGAAAACCCATGAGGCTAAACTTCAATGTTAACAAGCCTCCCTCCAGACATGTCAGCTTTTTTTCATGCAGGAAGACCACTCTGTATCCCCACAAAAACTCCAACTTAGAAACAAAATTCAGGAACTCTTGGACATTGGGCTTTTAGTTACCTCTGACACAAATATTTTGAGGGAGAGGCTTGAGAGCATGAACCTTAGCTCTCCGATTGGGAATCAGAGGGGCCCAGATGACCATAACACAACTTAGAGACCCCCATGCCAAGCAGTTAACTCATAGATTGCATGGCATTCAGACCATATTGGGTAATTTTTATCAGTGGTTATATACACCAGACCCCCCCCCAAATGCATTCAGCTGTTCTTAACCTCACTACTGTAGAGCTTCCCAGGCTGTCTAAGGCCTAGGCTACATCTTTATGTAGCCCCATTACTAGTGAGGAGGTGGAAGCCATCCTGCAACACTATAAGACCGGTAAGTGCCCAGGGCCTAATGGGTACCATGTAGAATTTTTATTTTTATTTTGGGAATGCCTTCTCTCCCCTTCAGGTCTTTCATTCTGTCCAGCAGGCTGTCATCCCCTTCCTGGCAGTATACCATGATATCCGTATTTCTCAAACTGAGAAAAGATCACATGCAACTCTTCTCCTACTGCCCAATCTTGATTCTCAACTATGATTATAAGATCTTTATAGCAGTCTGGGTGGCATGAGTAGATGTTCTCCTCCCATCATTGCTGGATGGGGACCAGGCAGGTCTCATCCACTGCAGACAAACACATGATAATGTGTGTCAGACTTTGCTGCTTTTGGAATATGCAACCTCTAGGCCGATCACCATTGTCCTTGCTAGCCTCGATGCAGAGAAGGCTTTTGATAGGGTTTCCTGGCCCTTTCTATGGCATACCCTATAGACTTTTGGTGGAGATTTTACAGGGGCTATATCACTCTCTTCAGGCCTACGTTAGGGTAAATGGGACTCTCACTGACCACATCACTTTGGAAAGGGATACTCATCAAGATGGCCCCCCTTTCTCCTTTACTTTTCACCCTACTGTATACATAGAGCCCTTGACTATTCTTATTCTGCAAGAGGTGGATGTAGAGGGGCTTCTGAGTGGGGAGGGAATATAAGTTGTCACTTGTCTCTAATGACATTCTCCTCACTTCTCTTTCCCCAAAGACTTCCATCCCTAGGATGTGGGAGCTTCTAGCCCTTTATAAATACCTAGCAGAAGATAGATGGATAGATAGACAGACAGACAGATAGATAGATAGATAGATAGATAGATAGATAGATAGATAGATATTAGACCCTAGATACAGTAGATAGATGATAGATAGATAGATAGATAGATAGATAGATAGATAGATAGACCAACAGACAGATAGATAGATAGATAGATAGATAGATAGATAGATAGATAGATAGATAGATGGATAGATGGATAGATAGATATTAGATAGATAGATAGATAGATAGATAGATAGATAGATAGATAGATATAGGATAGATAGATATAGATAGATATTAGATAGATAGATCGATAGATAGACAGACAGATAGATAGATAAATAGATGGAGAGAGAGAGATAGGATAGATAGATAGATATAGGATACAGACAGACAGACAGCTAGACAGACAGACAGATATATAGAGATATGATAGATAGATAGATAGATAGATAGATAGATAGATAGATAGATAGATAGATAGATAGATTGATTTAGGATAGATAGATAGATAGATAGATAGATAGATAGATAGATAGATAGATACTTTATTTTTTAAGCACCCATTTCCTTAGACTCTGAGCATGGTTCAATAAAACAGTACAATAAATCATACTACTAAAATAAAAACATAAAATCACTAGCCTTAATGCTTTGAAAACTGAGGTGCTTGTGCTTTGCTTCTCTCCCTCGCAGGTCTTGAAGGCCCAGTTTCCTTTCCGATGGATGAGAAGTACTATAAAATACTTGGGAATCCACCTTACAAAAGATTTAACACACTTAGAACTTCTTAATCTTGAGCCCATCACTAATGCTATCCAATGTGAATTGTATACCTGGTCCCAGTTATCTTTTGTTTTTTTTAATCAGGTGAACATTATCAGGCAGAATGTTTTACCAAGATTTTCGCATTACCTTCAAACACTGCCCATTATGCCAGTTAATATGTATTTCCAGTCTTGAGATAAGCATATCTCAAGGTTTGCCTGGGGAGGGGAGGCACCCCAGGGTAAATATATGGTTTTGATGTTGCCCAGGGATGGGGGTGAACATACCAAGTTTATGTAAATATGCCCAAGTGGCTCACCTATGTACGGTCTGCCTCTGGAGTACCCGTGCCTATACATATCACAGGAAAAATAATACATTTATTCTCAACCCTTTTTTTCCTATTGAAAAATACTTATATGCCCCCCTCCCCCCAGACATAGTCCCCCTATCGATTTTCTTGATTTTACAGCTCCAACCTTTAAAGTCAGGCATAGATTACTGCAGAATTCTGTTTTCAGATCTTTCCAAATCTGGACCCAGGCTCTGCTGTATTGAAACGACTGCCCTTTGACTCAACTGGATAATACCTTCGTGGGTGGTCCCACTTGGGTCTGGTGTATAATTTTATTATTATTTATTTTATTTTAATCTTTGATGACCAGGTAAGGCCCATTAGGCACAAATGCCTGTTTTCAGGGATGACCTGGGAGCACTGGGCAGTTAAGTGACTTGCTCAGAGTCACACAGTATGCAAGTGGAGGTTGTGAGAATCAAACCAAGGTCTAGTCTGCTGGATGTACCAGTCTCATTCATAGCTCATTACTCTAACCTCTAGGCTATACAGCCAGCCCAAATTTGCATTTATATATACATCATATGGTTGATAAAAATGGTGTTTTACCATTTGAGATGTTGCAGTGCCTCTTCTCCTTACCGGTAAGGGAGCATTTTTAATATTTATAACTCCTATCCTACTTAGTTCACACCTATGGGGATGCCTTGCAAATACCAGATAAAACAGGTAATCTCTATTGTTTTTCAGGGATTGCAGAGGCAAGCTTTGCCAACATCTCATTGGAAATAAATAGCAGGGCTGGACTGCAGCTGTCTAGGACTCTGTCTTCCATATTCTCAATAAATGGAATGCAGATCTAGGTAATTCGTCCATTTTCAGGACCAGTGGCTGTGTTATGCCCTTATTACATAAAAAATCACCTCTGCCCCTTACTTAAGAAAGATTACCTGGAAGTACTGGTAATGGCTCTTTAGAACCCCTGTGGTGCAGAAATATTTCTTGGGCCCAACCTGGGGATCCTGTTGGAGAGAATGTGGAACACAGTATGCGGATCATGCTCATGTATTCTGGAGCTGTCCTGCCCCCTCTCAGTACTGGCAGGATGTATAACAAACCTTGGAAACTATATTTAGCTTGTAGAACTTGATCACCTGTTTCTGGTTTTGTTGCATATCCCTCCTGCTGAACATAAACTCAAAACAAAACATTGAAGTTATTGCATTTATTTATTACATTAGCAAAAAAGTAAGTACACAGTTGTGGCTGACACCTGAGGCATCTGCAAAGCATATCTGGTTTTATTTAATACAGTACAAAACATTTATAAGTTAGAGTGGCGAATAGTAATATACTCCAATATGCAAGAATGTTTTCATGAGCTATGGCATAGATGGATTTTCTATTATAAGGAGATTGATTCAAGTTTTGTCCTTTAGGCATTGTGACTGCTGAGGGCCTCTGGTCCCCTTGGTCCTTTCACCCCCACTGGAGTATTCTGCAAGTAACAAAATTTGAATTAATACTGTGATAAATTGTTTTTCACATTGTTTGAGTCTATCCTGTGCCAAGTGTATATATTGAGCTAATGTTCACCTGTATGTGGCTGTGTACGTAACTGTTCCCTGTTCTTTTCTTAAATGTGTGCATTTAATGAAAGCTTTAATAAACTATTCAATTACTAAAAAAAAGGAAGATGTGATGGTTATGGGCTCAAGTCCCACATCAGAAACCTATGCTATCACCTAGCACTGATACTGCAGTGCTGCATTAAGGGGTCCTGCACTGTAGAGCATGCCATCGTTTGGATGAGACATTAAACCAAGATTCCTTCTGCCCACTACTGGTTGCTGCCTAGATTAAACTTAGAGATCCTGTGGCATATTTTGAAAGAGTAAGGAATTATCCCCAGTGTCCTGGTCAACATTCCTTCTCTCAATAACAGTTTCTAAGTCAAAACAGCATTGTGAGTGTGCAGTATTAGTAATAAATAAGTAATGATAGGGTGTACTTTAAAGAGAAAGTCCTCTCAACCTATTTTCTGTATGCCTGTGTAGTTTGTAGGCATGAACAATGATTCCCCCTCTCTTGCATCCCCCTAATTTCATCCTAATTTAACTATAAATGAGGTTGCTTCCATCTGTTCTGCCCTGGTGTGAAAACCTGTTTTTCTCCATTGCAAAGGTCATGCAGGGCATCATGGGAGATGATGATACATACATGTACAAGTCAGCAGAAGTTATACTCTCAGTCAGTTCTGTTACATGTCTTGTGAGGTCCCTTTGTTCTCTAAAAGCATTTTTCCCCTAACCCAGATACACTTTAAACTAAAGAAAACAACAAGGCACTTACTATGTCTTAAAAAGTTTCATGGCCAGCATAAGACGTGAACATAAAGACTGCAGAGGACAGCAACAGCACTAACTAATATAGTGTAACTATTGCATGTTGTAGCACCAAAACATCATAAAATTCCAGAATGCCTTAACATGGGTTAGGTCATTACCTTTGCAATGGAGTCGAGCAGATTTTCACACCAGACATAAGTACCTTCATTTGCATTTAAATCCTGATGAAATTAGAAGGGTGCAGTAGAGGCAATCATTGTTCATGCTTACAAATTACATAGGCAAACAGAATAAAAGGCTGAGAGGACTTTCCCTTTAAAGGATTTTAATGCAAAACCATGGGAAGTGCATTCAGATCCTTTAATGAACACACTGGAGTTACTTACTGTGCTTATAAAATGGTTTGCTGCTCTTTTGAATTATATGTAATGTGAAGCATATTTGATATGCTTTTTTTAAAATATGTCTTGTGTTTAAATAACAAAATATATTCATGCAGTAGTCCCTGATTTGTGTAGATAATGAAGCTTTTTTGCCTTGGTAATAAGATATGATACCAGACCATGAAGTTCTAGGAATTTAAAGCACGGTTAGTTGACAGCTGTCAGTGAATGAAGTTTCTAGATTTTTTTCTTGCATTTTGCAAGTGTGATTAATAGCTGCTGCATAAATTCCCTGCACTACCAGTATTTAACGTAGTGAGTTGTAAAGTACTTTGGGTTACAGTGTTTAGGACTGGTACTGTATAAAACCGAGTGTTCAATTTTGTTCTATTCTGTTCTGTTCAATTCTATTATAATCTGACTTTGCCTGATCCATTGAGGAACAGAGAGAGAAGTGACTATCTTTTTCAGTCATCTGCTTAATATGGCAGTCAGGGAGAAAGTTCTTCAGCATTGACATCTGTTGGCAGTTGGCACCATATCTGTGATGGAGCGATCATGCTCGAAGCATTCAGTCTCCTTGGAGCTGTCAGAAGCAGTCTGCTAGAACAGAAGCATGATTTTTCACCACCTTCTGCACTGCAAATTAAAACAAGGCAAACAAAGAAACAAAGGCTAAGATTCCAAACTAAAATGTCTGTCTGTCAAAGTGACTGTGTGCATACTCATTGGTTCAGAGTTTTGGAGCAGTTTTAGAGCAATGCTGGTGGTGTATGGGATGGTGTTCTGGTAAAACTCACCCAAGTCAGGACCACATTGTAAAACATTGTATAGTACTGCTAGATGTGCAGGAAGGGCCTGGAGAAAGGATGAGCTGATGCCGAGTTTGTATTTGGTGAATGCGGTGAAATTTGGTACTTTTACTTTTGATTCAACCCAGCTGAACTTTTGGACCACTTTGGGAACACTTCAATCTTTTGTCAGTTAATTAAAAAAACACTTGAACCCTTTTCAACTGGCCAGGGCTAGTTCATGAACACCTCTTCACCTACCTCAATAATTTTCCTCCCAAATTTATCTTTTTTTTACATTAAAAAAATACTTTCCAACTCCTGGCATTGTGCCATGTGCAGACTGTTTTTTTTTTTTTTTTGTTAAATCTGACTGGATGATCAGGGTCAGTTGAAGAAGTTGGAATCAATAGGATGAGTGAGGGGGTGGTTCAGGGGTACCACTTACTCCTACCTGTAGCCTGCTAAACCACAATACCATGGCTTAAGTGTTGAAGCCAAATGAAAAACAGGAGGTCTGAATCAAAGCCAAACTGAAGCTGCCAATTCCTATATTTGCTCACTGTTAGTCTGGAACTGGAATAAATGATATCTATTAGGATAGTTTAGGCTGAATGTCTCTAGTATTTGAGCAAGTATGGCAGTAGCCAGCTAAAAAACAGGTACACAGAAACTTCAGGCAGAATCACAGATGGCTCAGATGTGTGAAAAACAGTTTGGAGACAAAAGGTTTGTTTTCTTTTTCCTTTACCTTTAAAATACTTGCAGAGTACATTAGAATTTCAATATGAAAACTATAACGTTAGGGATGAATGGTGCTTGGAAGCAACATGCTGTATAGTGCTCTTGTTTCTCATCTGTGGATGTGTAGGTTCAAAAACCAAGTCAGACTTCCACCCACTTGCATTACACACAGACACACAAACACAAACACACACACACACACCGAAACATAATGCCCATTGCACATACAGTGTATAAATGCACTAAATTCCCAAAGCAATACACCAAACACACAAATATGTATATACGTCATACATTCTTATTGTACGTGCACTGTTAAGCTCAAACAATAGACAGCAAGGAGACATTTGTTGCTGTATATATCAGACTTCACCCAAAAGAAATCATACAGCTGTTTCACTCAACGTCCCCTGGAACATGTTACATACTTTTTTCCTACTGCTACTCAGACCAGTTTACAGTCCTCCACAGCTGATTTTTGACTAGGTTCCTGTGACTGTACTGACTATAGAAGTGCATATAGTACAAACACATACAGAGCACACAAAAATCACAGCCTTTGCTCAAAACAGTACATGTGTAACCCCAAGGTGGTGCTATCCCAAGGGATACTACCCCTTCCTGCATGATTAGACGCAGGTTGAGGGGCCTGAGTTCTGTGAACAGGTGCCTACACCCAGAGGGTTGGTATAAGTTAGTGTAGCTGCTCTGGGTACAGCCCTCCTGGACACTGATAACCCCCCCAACCCCTCTAGTGGCCTATACTGGTCAGCACTTAGACAATCACAATTTACACCAGAATGCAATGTTAGACCCACACTTGGCACACTTACAACCAGGGCTGGATCAGCTGCACTGGCCCTGGAGACCCCCTGTAAAACAAGACCTGCAATAGAGAAAGGCAGTAGCAACACAGTAACCCCTCCACAAAGGTACACAATAGCCAGTTTAAATGCAGAAAGATCTGGATCTGATTTATTCAGGGGATGTGAACAGGGGTGGGGCAGTAATCTAGTGTTTGATTTCAGTTCTGATTTAGTCAGGTTAAGCATGCATGCCCTAACAGTCCCTCTAGCACAGTGACACACACTCTGGGTACCCAGTTGTCATGCAGGCTAGCCTGAAGCATTGCCTGGGGTAAGCCAGTGTTGCAGCTGTTGTTGGGGCCCTTAGGAACGAAAAACACAACATGCACTTTAACCTATAATTTGAATTCCGGAGCCAGATGGCTCAGTTCATAATGATCAACCAAAACAATTAAATCAGATGACATACTTTGATTTGAGCTTTGTTGCAGGGAGCTACCCTGATGTTTACTCATGCTACCCAGACCAGGATGCAGGATTGATGAGATGAAGACCTCAGGATGGTATGCTGGTTTGCCAGGAGAAGAAGGGCCCACACGACGCACCATGGTGGTCAATCTTGTTTGATTGTGTTGAGTAGAGAGCCAAATCCCCAAGTGGGTCTTTTGTCAAATGAATCTCTGTGGCATGAGCAGCAATCTAGGCTGAGATATTGAGGCCCAGACCAGGTGAACGGTTTGGATTTCAGTCCAGTTAGTTGCTGGATGCAGCTTTCCAGCTAGCATGACACATTCAGTGATGTGGGGAACCAAATCGTGACCCACACTACACGTTCAGCACAATTATAGTAAGAAATGTTAAATACCACAGTTCGGATGATAATCCGGTTGCAGTTAAACACTGTCTCTGTGCAAATTGCATGCTCTGCATTTATTTCAAGTCCTGACAGGCCGAACGCTCAGAGGCAAATCTTCGGTCCACACCAGGCGAAATTCACTCTTCCACAATTCAGGATTCTAGTCACAATAACAGCAATTACAGATAAAGTCTGATATGATATTGCAGACTTCTTCACTCGAGAAGATGGTAGCAGGCAGGCCATATGCAGCCTTCCCACTGATTCTCCTGTACTACTATGCAGGAGCAGCTGCTCAAATATCTCAAGCTGTTCACTCTCTCAACTCCAACTACACATTGACTCTCTGCTGCAGGCAGCTCGGGCTTTCCCAGTGATCCAAAAGATTTGGTTGATCTATCCATTTGTCTGTCACAGCAAGGGCTCCCCCTCTAGGACCATCTAGGTGCCAAACAGTAAAAACTACCATTCCCTACAGAAATTCACTTCCACAAGACCCCTGGGGACAGTCTCCATTTTAAGGTCCCCAAAGGTACTGATTGGTCCAAATTGGCAATCCAGAGCCAAAATGGTGGTGCTTATCAAAATGTCCATGCTGCAAAGGAAAGCAGGTTAGACAAACTACAATATAATTATTATTAGAGCAGCCAATCATCAAACAATCATAGATCCTAGTAGGGCTTCCTCTGCGCAACTAGTGATGGTAGGATGAAGCAGCTGCATTGCAGCCCAGGCGGGACTCGAGCCTAAAATCACTTGGCCCCCACCCAGATCAATTATAACCAATGAAATAGATACCTCTTAAAGAGACAGGCACAAAGGCTAACAGGGCACTCACATGCAAGCACTTTTTAAACTGTTAAAACACAAAACACCAGCCTGGCAGTGGGCATTAGGCAAGCCCAGGAAGACATTTTAAGAACCCCATTTGTAGGGGGGTTACACATGGTTTAATGAACAGGAGGACTGATGTCCCCCTCCTCACACCTGCAAGAAGAAAGGATCTTTCAGTTCAACACTGACAGCATTTGCAGAGCAGTGTGGGAAACCTGCACTGGTTCCAGTAACCATTGAGCAAACTGTTGGGGGGGTGGCAAGCAGGTCTGCCAAGAGGCAGTGTAGGATGGTTAAAGCACATAACTTTAGGCCAGGAGATCCAGGTTCAAACCCCATCAGTCAGTTACTCATTGTTTAGCCTTCAGAGAGTCACTTAAATATGTAGTAATGAAATATCAAGCAGAAAATGTTATTCATTTTTAAAAGTAGTCCGTTTTTACTTTATATTTCTGAAGTACTTATCTTTTTTCCATTTACTCATTAGGTAGTTTTCTATCTGATGGTATTAACTGTGATGTAAAAGAGCAGTACGTTGCATAGAGACAGATGTATCTAGTTACATTCCTAATAATACCTCATCAGCATTGTGACCTCTCCTATTGTGACATCACAGGTGACCGATCTGCAGCAGGTGATTGGCTCTTCTTGGTCAGTTGTGATGTCATTGACAGTGAGGTCAGGGCTAGTGTATGAGGAGGAGGAGTAAAACTAGCTAGCTATGTCAGCCTCAAGATAGAGTAGGGCTCCACACATCACATCAAGTGTTGCCAGGTAGAAAATCTTCTAACTAGTAAAAGTAGAAAAAAAATAGAGACATAGACAATGATGGCAGAAAAAGACCAACGGTCCATCCAGTCTGCCGGAGTTTCCTATCTAACCCTGGGACTTACTGTCCATCTAGGGTCCTAGCCTTCCCCCTACTCACCTCCTTGCTCCCTCTTGATTCCGCCACCCCAAATGACTCCTATACCCTTCACTCTGCACCCACCACTTTGGCTGGTAGACTGTTTCACAGCTCCACCACCCTTTCTGTAAAATAATACTTCTTCATGTCTCTCATGAACCTCCCTCCTGTCAGTTTCCATTCATGGCCCCGTGACCTTGAACTAGCATTCAAGCTGAAAAGTTCCTCACAGTCCACCTTGTTTATTCCTTTTAGGAAACTGAAGGTCTCTATACCTCCTCTCTTCCTTCTGGTATCCAGCAAGAACATGTTCAGTGCCGTCAGTTACTCCTCATAAGATCTGCCTATTGGCCCTGAATCATTTTTGCCACCATGTGCTGTACTGTGCCCAGTCTGTCCATATCCTTCCTGAGGTGAGGGCTCTGAACTGAGTGCAGTACTCCAGGTGCGGCCTCACTAAAGATCCATAAAGGGGTAGTATTACTGGTGATTGTTGAGGATCTTGGACAAGCCGCACTTTAATTTATGCGCAACCATACTTATGGTACATTACGTTGCCACTAATTGTGGTCCTGTGTTAAGAGAATAATATCAATTGTGCCACACATAACAGTGTTCTGACCCCACGCATATGACAAATACCTTAATTTAGCAATGTTTTATTTGTTTATATAACTTGTGCTATGTTACACAATGTTCCACCCCCACTTATGAAAAATACATTCATGCTGCAATATTTCATTTTTTCGTAATTTAAATAACTTTAAACAGATATCTTTGTGCTTAAATTTAGTGCCATCAGTACCATCATTTCAGCTGGGGGACTACGTGCACCCCATCCCCGTTACAACAAAACCCAAATCCATCATTAACATATTTTATTTGTTCATCCAATACAAAACAGTTTGGACATTACAAAAAATAAATAAATAAAATGCAATTTCAGTTACATCAGTTAAAAACCACTGCATGCTTAAGTTACACAGAAAAATAGTACAAATAGCTCCACCTCACACCAATATAATATTTCTGTGCAATTAAATTATACCTCTACATTCTGTTACTTTCCTTATAATTCTTTTTTTTAGGTGGATATCAGAGGCAATAAATTTAGCAACCATCATTGCATCCTCTAGTGTCATAGGGTGCATTAGAATAAAAATAGGATCATAATGTTGGTTCATGTATTTTAATAAAAATTGTTTTAAGTTAAGACCTCTTAAGTTATTATACAAGGAGCATTGTATTATGATATGTTTCAATGTTACATGAAAACCCCTGTTGCAGCTACAAAGGTTTTCTTTATGGGCCTCATTAATTTTAGCCTGATTAAAATACATATATTTTGATGTCAAAACTCCAAACCTAGCCCAAGTAATTGTTTTGCATAGGCTTTGAGATAAATGTAACAATAAATAGTTTTCGATCCTTGGATCAACCTTATATTGGCTAAACCAAATTGCCTGTTTTTGGCCCTTCACTAACTCCATCTGTTCTTTTTGTGCTAATCTGAAAAATATTTATTTCATTTTATTTCTATATTGCATGGCTATCAATATTCCCATTTTATAATCTTTCCACAGATGATAGCTATTAATACCCCTAAAAGTGGTGTTCAAGCTTTTTAGCCATGGAGAGCAAAAACTCTCTGTAATCCCAAAAATGTTTTCGGATAAGCAGAGAAGAGTAATATCACTCTTAGATTCCTTTTCATTATTTTTATTTTTATTTTTATTTATAGCTCTCAACCAATATGTAATCAATCTGAGATTCATTATAACTTTTACCAGAATCCTTCCCAGCTCAGAACGTACCACGGAATTAGAGGTAGAAATAGGAACCTGTAGAATAGCCTTATAATTACAAGATAAAGGGAGTTCTAATTTGGGTTGCTCTTTAGTACCCCAAACCTCAGCCCCATATAAAAGTAATGGAATAATTTTTGCTTCTCCTGCTCTAATAGGTGATACTGTAAAACCTCCAAACCTAGCATTGAATTGTAATAGCCCCTTTACAAGAAGTTTTGCCCTATCAACCTGTTTTTTAACATGTACATTCCACCACCCATTAGATGTAAATGTGACACCCACATAAACATGAGACTGTACTACCTCTATAAGCTGTTTCTCCAAATAAATTCTTGGGACCAAAGATTGATTACCAAAAACTATAACTTTAGTTTTATTTAAATTAATTCCCAAATGGCATTGGTTACATTTTATTTTAAGTTGATCCATTTTCCTTTGAAGTCCTATATTTGAAAGGGAAAGTAACACCAAATTGTCCGCATAAGCCAATATTGGAATGGGGGCATTATTAACTTTGGGAGACTCTAACGGTAATGATTCATCAAAAGTAAGTAGGGAATTTATATAAATGTTAAATAACAGAGAGGCTAGTAAGCACCCCTGTTTAACCCCTTTATTACTTGAAAAAAATCTGTGATATTGCCCATATTATCAAATCTCACTGTGGTGTAAGTGTTGGAATATAAAAGTACAATTGGATTTAGTATTTCTGGAGGTAAGCCTCTTTTATAAAGTACTTCCCACAGAATTTCTCTCACCACAGAATCAAATGGCGCAGTAAAATCTATAAACAAAGCATATAAACTCATTTTCCTATTTACCCTGTACTTTTCTAAAAAGTGAGCTAGAATAAATATGTTATCTATTGTTGAACAGCCATGGCAAAAGCCCATTTGAAAATTTGAAAGGGGACTAAAGTTTTCAACCCAGGTTTGAAGTTTATCTAGAAGTATTCTAGAGAATAGTTTACCACTTACATCTAACAAACTTATAGGACAGTAATTTGAAGGGAACTGATAAGAACCTTTTTTATGCAGAGGGACTATTACATTCTTATTCCATGAATGTGGGACATACCTTTCTCTAAAACAGAGATTAAAAAATTTGTAAGAAAAGGAACCCAATAGTTCTTATGACTTTTATATATTTCACCAGGAATAGAGTCCAGGCCAGGAGCTTTATTAATAGCTTTATTATTTTCTTTATTTAGAGTCTAGGATTACAAGTACCTTTGAGCCAAGGATCTTTTACAATGGCTCCACGTCAATTGAGGTACAATACAAACATTACACAGAGTTGAGTAACAATGCAGAAATGATGCACAGACATTTTTAAGCAGCTGAAATACATTACATTGAGGGAAAGTGAGTACCGGGGGCAGGGTAGCCAGAGGTAACTGAGGCTTGGAATGGACACAGAAAGAGTGGTGCAGCCATGGGCATTTGTCAGGCCTCAAAAAAGTGCTTGGGGTAGGGGGCAAAAACAGGAGGGGGGAGGCTGTAGGAAGAGGAAGAGAGGGGGTAGGAGTAGAAGTGCTAGGAGGGAGATCAAATTATGAGGGACAGTCGTTGGAGCTAGAGGCAGCTAGGTGGAGACAAAGGTTGACTTTGAACAGGCCTAGCTTTTGCAGAGAGGAGATTAGCTAGTTTAGACAAAGCAATTTCAATATCATTAAAAGTGACAACTAACGGTTGATATTCTACTGAGGAAATCCAAGTTGAAATCAAATGTAAACTAAATATTTGAGGGTTTGTAGTAAACATTTTTTTATAATGAGTAACCCAAATGTCTTGTGGAATATATACTGATAGAGAAGAAGAATTCTTTCTTTCCCCCTTAGAAACCATTTGCCAAAAAGTCTTTGTATCATTAGATCCTATAATTTCATACATTTTGGCCCATTGCTGTTGTTTATATTCTAATTTTTTATTTTCAAGGAATTTATTATATACTTTCCTAGCTCCTTTTAAATGAACAAAATTCTCTTTTACTGTGTATTTCTTGGTGTGCCCAATCATTTCCCCTAATTTTTGTTTTTTCTTTTTACATTGATTATCAAACCAAGTGATAGGGTTACATGGTTCCAATTTAAAATCATATATTTTAGATCTAATTATTTGATATGAATTCTCTAATTTATTATATAGGTTCTTGGGAGAAGTAGAATTATATGCTAAGTAAAATAACTTGGACATCTTAGGGGAGTACATCAAGTCTAACACCCTTGCTTTATTAATTGCATTTAACGATAATTTTAATCTACATCTTACTTCTAACTGGATTTGAATGTCTTCCTTTTCTTTTTTTCTAATTCCCCCAAGCTTTCCTTTGTCACCCAATGTGTCAATTTCAGCTATCAAGGCAGCATGATCACTTTCAGATCTCATTAAAACCACCAGGGAACAAAAATATTCATAGCTATCAGGAGAAATAAGCAGGTAATCAATCACACTTTTTCCTAAAGAAGAAAAGTATATACAATTTCCCTTTAAATCTCCCTTTATCCTACCATTAAGGATTATCAGGTGATTACTGTTAATGAAGTCAACCAATTTCCTCCCCACACTGTTAAAAACAGTGTCTGTGGAATTTCTCATGCCTAAATCACCCAAGTAAATTGTAGATTGAAGCAATGATAAGTTAAATCAGACAAACCTCCATTTATGGAGGGCAAGTAGTTGAGACAGCTCACCAACCTCGTCCAACTCGGGTGCTGTTGTGCAATGCCAGATCTGTTTGCAACAAGACTGCTCTTATTGCAGATTTTTGGTTAGATGGGAATGCTGCCCCTATTTTGGAGGCAGCAATCCCCACCAGGTACTTGGTTATACATCGCCCGAGATTGGACTGCGGGGGGGGTTGCGGTCTGTTTCAAGACCAAATTGGGCCTAACTGGTGTTCCTGTTGAGGAGGCCAGGTCATTTGAGTGTACTGTGGTAGCTGGTGTGGGGTGCAGGATAGCTCTCATCTACCATCCACCAGGTGATGAGAAGCTGTTCCTGCAGGAGGTAGCGGACTTCGCTGCCGACATGGCATTGGAGTCGCCCAGACTGATGGTTCTGGGTGACTTCAATGCCTGGGTCGACGATGAATCCTTGCTTTTTGGTCAACACTTCCTGCAGGTAATGACAACTCTGGGCTTCACACAGGTTGTTTCCTCAGCTACTCACCATGGTGGTCACTCTCATGATTTGGTCTTCCTCCTGGGGGTCAAGGCCTCCGACTTGGGGGTGGAACCTGTTGGTTGGTCCGACCACTACACAGTTGGGTTCAACTTTTTGTCCCCCTGTGTAGATTGGCCCCTGTGGAGATGGTCAGTTACTGCCCTTTGCGGGATGTGGTCCCGGAAGATCTGATGGCGGTAATTGACCTCTCGCTGTTGGACAAGACTAGCACAGATCCTGAGCAGTTAGTTGCAGCCTATAATAGGACTATTTCTTCAGCTGTCAATCTGATTGCTCCTGTCCGAGTTCGCCCACTCCTGCGTCGCCCTAGGGCCCCATGGTTTGATGGGACTCTAAGGGAGTTGTGGAGACAGGAGCGTAGGTTAGAGCATCACTGGTGGAGGACAACCTTAGATACTGACCATCTTATTTTGTTAGAACATTATAAATTCTATCAAACAGAAATTTCCAGTAAGAAGGCAGAATTCCTGTCCAGGGAAATCTCTGTTGTGTGGAACTGACCAGTTCAACTCTTCAGAACTGTTGACAGGCTGTGCAACCCAGCCTATCAGCAGTTCTGTCAAGTCTTTTCACAAAATGAGTGTGATGAGATTGCTCGTTTCTTTGCAAATAAGGTGGCTGACATCAGGCAGGCGTGCCGCCAACTTCACTCTTTGGGGCATGCTGTTGGTCGGTGTCCTGTCACAGAACCAGAGTTTCCTGGAGTACCTTTGATCTGCTGGAGTTCATGGATATTATGAGGATTATCCAGGGGATGCACCCCACTTGCTGTAGTTTAGATCCGGGCCCTACCTCCCTGATTTTGGGTTGTAGTGACATCATAGGCCCGGTCTTAGCTCGGATCGTCCAGTGCTCCTTGGATTTGGGTGAGTTTCCTAGCTCCCTGAAGGTGGGGGTGGTGACACCCCTCTTGAAGAAAGCTTCTTTAGACCCGGAGAACTTGGTATACTACAGGGCTACCTCTACTCTTCCTTTTGTGGGGAAGGTTATTGAGAAAGTTGTGGCAACTCAACTGGAGAACCATTTAACCAGCCATAATTTATACAAACCTCTCCAAACGGGTTTTCGTAAGAGGCATAGTACTGCGACTGCTCTGATTCGGGTGCTCAATGATCTCCTGATGGCGAGCAATATAATCGCGGGTCAAATTATCCAAAGTGCAACGTGCAGACACTAAAATAAAAGAAAGAAAAGATATTGTTTAAAACTACTGAAAATCTATTAAAAGTAGTTATAACCAATAGCTATAAACTATATTCCAGCAGTTATTTTATCAGCAGATGTGGAGCTAAGTTGAACATATAAAAATGGGAGGGCACAGTAGATCCTATAAATCTATAGTATCAGGAATACCTGGTAAAACAAATAAAGATACTTAGTGCATCAGTGGTGTATCAATAAAAAGTTACACAAAATGATTCTGTTAACTTTGCAGGAAACCCTACTTCACAAATCATACGGCATATATTAAAAAAGGGTACTCCTGCATTAAAAAAGAAGTATTTACTCTTTATGGTACAAATTTAGTTATACAATACGCAGCTGAAATCCAGTGGACTAGAGGACCCCTGTTTTTCCTATCGCTCTGTTACTCCATCATTCTGTGATGGCCTAGTTTTCATAAACGGCCTGGCAAAAATGTTCAACCTGTCTGCTCTTGTCAACCCTCGAAGGTGGTGACAGAAATTGCAAAATACTCAGGTAGATGTGGGTAAAATAAAGGAAAACTAAATCCTTAACGATTTAACAAAGAATGAATCACTTTACAAATTCTTTTCACAGCGCTTAGGAAATCGACATGCATTTCCAAAAATCCTGAGGCATAAACGACACGCATGCACTATTAGTACCCTGAATAGGGCAAAAATATTTCCTGAATGGTTGAAATGGATCACATGGGCTAATGACCCCCGGTGAACATTCAAAAAGTATATTTAAATAACATTAAATGTAATAATGTATTAAATATATTTAAAACCAAATATGTTTAAGATCAAAACAAACGCATCCTCCTTGAGATTAATAAAAAATAACAAAAAAAATGACAAAGATAAACAGCACAAAAATAAATATAAACAGCATAACTTAAAAAAAATGTGAATTATGTCCCTTTTATGCCAAATACAGCAGAGTTTCCTTATTCTGAAGGGAAAGAATTCAGCCAGTCTAATTTCCCAAATGCACTCCGATTGCCAGAATCGCTACAGTAATCAACCAGGGTCAGGCTCCCTCCATGGCGCCGGTCCGAATGGCGTCCCTCGTCGTCCTCAAACCTGCTCAATTGCCATCACTAGAGCAGTCACTATAAGAAGTGGAGGAACAAAAAGAGAAGCAGAGGGAGAAACAAACTCAGCCAAGGCTCACAAAAAGATAGACTGGTAAGACCGCATAGCACTTTGCATTGATGACATAGATGCCATACCTTTTCAAAAATTAAAACAAGCATAGCAATCCAGCTATCAGTGGCTTCCCCTCAGACACTGACGTGTGTAGCTCCACCTTGGCCTCTCCCTCAGTAAAACTACTGTACTTCAGTACCAACCCAAATCCAAGAAAATTCATTTTCGGTATTTTGCCGGCTCTTGAGACAGCAGTTTCATCACTACTATCATTTCAGTTGGGGGGCTCTGCCCCCTACCCACCCCCACCTGTTACAAAATAAATCCAATAAAATTAATTTTCTGTATTTTGCTGGCTCTTGAGACAGCAGTTTCATCACTATTATTATTTTGGAAGAAGGGCTCTGCCCCCCACCCACCCCATTACAAAAACAAATCCTAGAAAATTCATTTTCGGTATTTTGCCAGCTCTTGAGACAGCCCTTTCAGGTATGCCCTTCGCACAATGAAACTTCTACTGTGAACATGTTGATTTCGACAACATCGACAGTTTGCTGTAAACGTCCGCCCGGGACCCCGGCACTCTTTCCCCAGGTCCTGCACCCCCTCCCCAAATCAACTCCGACTCGGAGTTGATAATCCCTAAGTTTGGAGGGCATGGGGGGCAAAGCCCTCCAATGAACAGCAACTGTTTTTCCAGATGGATTTAAGTCGACCACAAATTGCAATCAACATAAATCCATCGCTGTAATGTCAGTTGACGAATTCACTACTATGATTACAATCCCCATTACAAAAACAAATCCAAAAAATAGCATTTATCCTAGATACCCTGGAATACCTGGAGTTTGATTTTACTGTCTATGGTGTAGTTTTCATGTGAAGTTGTTATTGCCAGTGGGGGTGGGGGGGGCAAAGCCCCCCAACAGAAAGCATGTTACTATTTTCAATAAACACAGTGCGCTGTACATTTTTTGCGTATGATGTTGTTTAGTGTTGGGGGGAAGGGGAATGTCAGAGTGCCCCTGACTGACAGTTTTGCACGCTTGGTCAAAGTAGGTTCCTATTCAAAGGTGACAGTTTTACATTGCAGGGAGGACACACTTGGTCAAACTAAGTAACGTTTGTATTTACCAGCTTACCGGTTACGGAGCCAATCAGTTTTCTGGGGTGTGATATGGACCAGATTCTGGGTTTTTTTGGGTGATCAGTGGGCTTCAGAGTTGGGCAGTCTCTGGACCACAGTCTTTGCCAATGTCACCACATCTGTACTGTAAAGAATCCCGTGAGAAAAAAAGCACATGACCTGTCCATGGTCCTCCACAGTCACCGTATTACCTCTCTCCTCCTCCCATCAATACCCCTCCCCATGCACCCCCAGCATCCTACTTGCCTTACCATAGGCCTTGTTACACTGGCTTGATTGCTTGATGGTGTCACTGATGATACCTCCTAGGTCACGTTCCTCAGCTGTACTGCTAATTTTAAGTCTAATTAATTATTTATGACCTCAGCTAGCTCGCTGATTGGCTCCCATGCCAGTCTGAAATCTCTTATAACTGACCGGCACAGCAGCCACTCTGCTGTTCACGCTATGCAGTACATGTGGCGTTACAGAAATGGCACTACAAAAACTATTTAAAAAAATAAAAGAAACATCATATTTCAATTAGATTTATAATCGCAATGACCTCAGAGCCTGTCATTTCCTCTCGATTCATGATTGACTGGGTGGTGGCAGCCCTAGGCTGCACATTCCCCCAGCCAGTCGTTAATCTCTAGGAAATGACCAGCTCTTCAGTCATTATTACTTAAGTCTCACCCCACCCATCCGGTACTCTGTCCTAGGGTTCTTATTCCCTTGGTGCATTACTTTGCATTTTTTTTTATTGAATTTCAACTAAAAAGAGGGGGGAGATCCTCAGCATGGTCACACCCAGTTAATGAGTTTAGAATGTCCCACTGAGATTGAGTTCAACCAGACAAGTTAACAGTAAACAAATGCTCAGTCGACCAGTGAACACACACTATTCTCAGAGTGAATCCAGGTAATTTATTTCATGAAACTTCGAGCTTGGCCACTGTTACTAAACTCGAAATGTTTTCTCTGGCCTCCTCCAATAGCTTTATCAAAGAGAGTGGTCCTGCAGTAAGCAAAAGTTTTTACACTCAAACAGAGTTTCAGAGAACTGACTTATCAAATGTATAAACAGTCAAAAGCCTTGTTACATATCGTTAAATGATCTGTGTAGGAAACACATTGCCAAAAGCATGTCTGCTACAAAATCCTCTTGTAGCTGTTGCAGATCAGCAGTGGACTGCGAAACCTCACATCAGCCTACATACAGTAGCCTGAGGTTTCACATCCCAGTGCTCTGAAACTCAGTTTGAGTGTAAAACCTTTATGTATTTACAGATTTTAACTGTTTCATGTTTTTTGTGCTAACATGACAAGATAAAATTTATTTTGATAAAATATATACATATAATGACTGGGAACTGACAGTCCCAGGGTACTCAATGTTCAGGAGGGATAGAGGAACAAGTAGAAGGAGGTACGAGAAGTAACCCTCTATGTCAAGGAGGGCATAGTTATGACAGAAGATGGAAGGATCAGAGGTAGTAATGTGGAGACTGAGTTTCTGTGGGTATAATTCACGACAGCCTCAATCAAGAAACTGCACTTGAGGGTGAACTATAGACCACCAGGGCACAGAGAGATGGAGCTATCAGGGAAGAAAAGGAAAGAGGGCTACAGTAGCTAAGGGGGAAGTAGTGGTGTTGGGTGAACCTGCTGGACATCGACGGGGATATTCCAGTGGCCAACAGTACCAAAAGCCAGGTCCTGCTGGATGCATTCCAGGACTGTCTGCTGGTATAATGAGATAAGGAGCTCCCCAGGCAGACAGCACTTTTCGATGCGATGTGGTGCTCACCAACTCTGAGGTGGTAGGAACTGTGGGAGTAGGGGAGCCATTAGGGAACAGTGACCATAACTCCATTTGATTTGAACTGGCTCTTGCATCATGTAAACCACAATTAAGATCTGAATTCCTGGGGCCTCATTCTCAAAAGGTTGTGAATGATGCACAATGCTTGCACCAACAAGCAATGGTGCAAGGGGCACCTTGCACCACATCATGTACCATTCCCAATTCTCAGTCATGGCCTGTACCATATGGGAAGCTGCATGTGCCAGCCAGGCTTGCACCGCTCTTGCAGTGGATGCTCAGCTGCAGCTTAAGGAGCTAAGGGTGGAACTAGCAGAGCCATTAGCAGAACTGTTTAGTGAGTCTCTGAGCACAGGAGAGGTCCCAGAAGACTGGAGAAGGGCTCATGTGATTCCGCTCCACAAGAGTGGTAGCAGGGAGGAGGCAGGGAACTACAGACCAGTTAGTCTTGCCTCAGTAGTGGGCAAGATTATGGAGGCAATCCTTAAGGAAAGGATAGTGCAACACCTGGAATCCATAGAGGCACAGGATCCAAGACAGCATGGGTTTACAAAGGAAGGTCCTGTCAAACTAATCTCATAGATTTCTTTGACTGAGTAACCAGAGTGGTGGACCAAGGGGAGCAGTCGATGTCGCTTACCTTGACTTCAGCAAAGCTTTCGACACTGTTCCACATAGAAGATTGATAAATAAGCTGGGCAGGCTCGGTGGGTCAGAAGTTGGCCAACTGGGTGGCAAACTGGTTGATGGGCAGAAAACAGAGTGGTGGTAAATGGTATACAGTCAGAAGAGATGCAAGTCACAAGTGGGTACCCTCAGGGATCAGTCCTGGCCAGTCCTCTTAATATCTTCATTAGTGACATTGCAGATGGACTAGAGGGTAAGGCTTGTCTGTTTGCAGATGACACCAAGATCTGTAACAGAGTAGATGATCCAGATGGGGTGGGCAGAATGAGAAGAGATCTGTTAAACTAGCAAAATGGTCAGAAGAGTGGCAACTGGGATTTAATGCAAAGAAGTGCAAGATCATGCACATAGGGAAGAGAAACCCTGAAGCCACCTATAGGCTGGAAGGGGAGTTCCTGGCAGTCACAAGGGAAGAAAGAGACTTGGGCATCATCATCACCGATGGCCTGAAATCATCCAAGCAGACCTCTAAAGCAGTAGGTAAGACTAGGGGGATGTTAGGGTGTATTAGTGGGGGTATCACAAGTCGTAAGAGGGAGGTAATAATCCCTCTTTAGAAGACACTGGTTAGGCCCCATCTGGAGTACTGCGTACAGTACTGGAGGCCACACCTTCACAAGGACATTAACCAAATTGAGGCAGTCCAGAGAAGGGCAACCAAAATGGTGCAGGGACTGCATCAGAAGAGATATGAGGACATATTAACGGAGCTCAATATGTATACCCTTAAACAAAGGAGGGAAAGAGGTGATATGATCGAGACATTCAAACACCTTAAGGGCATTAACAAGGTGAAAGAGTCTAACATGTTTAAATATAAGAAAAATAGCAGGACAAGAGGACACAGCAAGAGATTAGAGGGAGGTTGATTAAGGGGGAATGTGAGGAAATTATTTTTCACAGAAAGGGTGGTGGATGCATGGAACCGCCTACCTCAGGAAGTGGTGGTATGAATACAGTGCAGGGCTTCAAACAGGCATGGGATAGGCATAAGGGAGCAATACAGATGAGTATGAATAGATAGGCCACTGACAGAGCAAAGGCCAATGGCACATTTATAAGGCAGAAAAAGAAATGGGCAGACTGGATGGGCCTTGCGGTCCTTATCTGCTGTCAGCTTCTATGTTTCTATGCCGAATGGAGGCTTGCACTGTGGTGCTGCTGATGCATCTCCATATGTGGGATTCACAAAGCACCATAACTGCTACAAGACTCACCTGGGTTTAGACAAGCCTGGAGGCAATCTAACAGCTTTTCCGCCAGTCCAACAGACTCTGCTGGGTGGGAAGGGATCCATGCCTACCTGTCGTTGCCAGGTGCCATCACACTAGTCGATCACAGGTGGTGGACACAGATTTGGTACAGGGACAATGAATGTACAATGGATAGATTCAGATCCTCGGTGGTTGATGGTGCAACACTGTTAGTTGCTGGTAAGGTTTGTCTCCTGGTTGTATTGTACAAGATTACTACCTAAGATGTCTGCTCCCTCAAGGCTGTGGTTGCTGTGGCATCTGCGGATGCTGGTAGCGACTATGGATCATCCCTGACATCGAATGCAGTGGTATTCAGGGGCTGGGGGATAGTTAACTGTGGGCATTGGCAAATCTGTCAGACTGCGGCCAGAGCATGATGCCCAGTGTCCTGCAGTGGGGACGTGGCAGTTCACATATGGCATGGGTCCCCTGGTTCTTAGCTGTGCCTATGTCCGTGCCACCTGTATATGATTTTCCATGCAAACGTCTTTCTCCTTGTCTGGAATGGACTACTGATTTGTCAGTGTTTGCCCCCTTGGCACATGTAACTGTATCGGCAACCCTATCAGACATTGTCGTCTCCCATGTTTGGTGTCATAGGGCCTGTTGAGCTTGTTAGTGGCATTGCCCCAGGGCCATCCTACAGAGTGTGACATTCTCCTCCCATGCACCTTTACTTAGATGCATGGGAGTAGTTTTTGCAAACTCTGGGAGTTTGGTGCTGGGACCCCTCACATTCGAGAATCAGGTGCAGGGTCCTTGGTGCACCAGTGAGCAATGCAAGCCGCTGTTTGCCGCCACCTGCATCGATCTATGGGCCATTTTGAGAATTGGCCCTTGATTTTAGAAGAGCAGACTTCAGTAGGCTGAAGGAGCTGGTCAGGGATAAGTTAGTTTGAGTGGACAACACAGAGGGGGGTGAAAGAAAGATGCGGAGCATTTAAAAGGGCCATTCTTGGGGCATCCAAAGTATGCATGAGAATGGTAACCAAAAAGAATAGGTTCAAGAGACCACTGTGATTCTTAGCAAGGATCAGGGAAGCAGTGAGGGCCAAGAAAAAGGCCTTCTACAAATTTAAAGAAAAGCAGGGGGAGGAAGAACGGGAAGAATATTTGCTGAAAAATAGGGAGACAAAGAGGGAAGTTAGGGAGGCAAAAGCAGACACAGAACTGTGTATTGCGGAGGTGGTCAAAAGTGGAGAAAAACAGTTCTTCAGGTTATTAGTGAAAAAAGAAAGAAAGGAGGGGGAATTGTGCGGCTAACAGAGGGGGGGCAGGGTGACTGAGGCAGACGCGCAAAAGGCCACCATTCTTAACAATTACTTTTGCTCAGTTTTCCCTTGGGAGCATGGCGGGTCCTTGGTAGAGAGTGGAATCAAAGCATCCAGTAAAGGGGTCCCAGAGATGAGGCAGCCAGCATTTACAAGTGCAAGGGTCCTAAAACAGCTGGCAGCCCTGAAAAATGATAAAGCCCAAGGACCAGATGGGGTGCATCCAAAGAAACGTAATTGGCAGCGAAACTGGCTGATCCCCTGGTAAGCCTATTTGTGAAGGTTAGTGGGTGAGAAAGATGCCCAAACTGAGGTAAAAGGTGTAGAACGCACTTTGCAATATTTATTTTCCAAAATAAAATAATAAACATGCAGAAAGGAAATGGGTGATTAGTCCTTCAGTTCTGCAAAACCAGTACACAATTCCCTCAGTACACAACTTCTAGGCTTAGTTCCAACCAAATAGATTCCTAGCACACGAAAACATGCATGTACTATGAGATGTTTCCTCCAAGACAGTCAGGTCTCCACTGACTTACTCATCTGTTTTGCATCTCAGGAGGTAGGCTTTTATACCTACCCACTGATGATGTCAGCACCATGTGACCTGTCTAACTCACAATTCTCTAAGTAAACACAGACAGGCTAACTCATCTGACACGAGATCATGATATTTCTTTAGAAAATAGGGTATAGCATGTTTACACACCTAGACTATTACAGCATCTCTCTTCACTTTCCTTAAAATCAATGTTATAACCCCCCCTCCCCATTTAAATGATATCACATTTTATGGTAGCAATATAAAATAACTGTCTTTTCATCAGACTGAGCAGTTGTCTCTTCAGCTTGGGGACAGCTACAGTATCTCTGTAGCTAGCTGCCCCTTTTATCTTCATTCCCCACCAACTCAGAAGAGGGAATAAAACAACAAAAAAAACAATGGCACATGCCATTCAGCTACACTGTAATGAGCAATTCAACAGTGCAGCATCTTTCTTTAAACAACAGACTGCTTCTTAGATAGACTACACTGTCAGTCTGTATTTACATCATGCTGTATTTTATTATATTATACAGCTACCTGCTGGACCATGAAAAATGGGAGGAGAGGGGAAGAAAAGAAATAGAAAAATAGGAAATAGATTTAAGGAAGCTCAAATGGGTATGTACTGCAGGTGGCCATCCTGACAGTAGAAATAAAGATTTAGAGGTAGAAGTAGAGAAAGAGGTGCTGTTGTAAATGGGCGTAGAAAGGGGGTAAATATCAAGGAAAAATAATAATGATGGGTCCTGAATTCGTCAGATAGGGATTCCCTATTACACTATTCTACAGCTCTCTGAGGATGGAGGTGGTTCCCAAGGACTAGAGGGTGGTGGACATAGTTCCAGTCCATAAAGGGGAGTAGGGACAAGGACAAGGAACAAGCAGTGAACTACAGACCTGTCAGTCTTACCTCTATTGTAGGAAAACTGATGGAGTCACTGGTCAAAGAGGATATTTTGGACTACTAGAGAGCAACGGTCTCCAAGATAGGAAGCAGAATGGATTTGTGGCAAGGAGATCCTGCCAGATGAACCTAATAGTTTTCTTTGGGTGACAAGGAAATTGGATGGGGCCATGCTGTGGATTTACTCTATTTTGACTTCAGCAAGGCTTTCGACTCAGTGCCCCAGAGATGCTTGCCAAAGAAGATGGAGTATCTGAGCAAGGCTAAGGACATAGTGAACTGCATAGGAAACAGGCTAAAGGGGAGGTAGCAGAGGGTAATGGTCAATGAACTCTCTGTCCTTTTCTTCCCCTTGCCCTCGAGGGCTACAGACCACCCCTAAGTGTAGTTTCTTGCCCAAGGCTACCATGGGTTGCACCCACAGTGACTCTGACTCATTATTATTACACCTGATCCATCCATCCTTCACTTTCTCAGTGCTATACTTGACAATAGTGGGCTACTTCTCCTCCTGTACCTGTTCCTCTATCCCTCCCAAGCAATGAATACCCAGGAACTGTCGGGTCCCAATCGTTATTTTCTGTAGCATACATTTCTGTGATGGCCACAAGTTCCACCTCAGTGTCTGCCATCAGCACCTGTATCTCACTGATTTTGTTATCCAGGCTCAAGGCATTAAGGCACACTCATTTCCTTCTAACCCCTGAACCCACTTTGTTATTCCCCTGGCTATGACCCTTGTCTTTCCCACGCTCTCTTTTTCGAATATATGAAGTAACACTTCTTTATTTTTCAAAGTAAATATTGATTTCAGGCAGTACACTAGCTCTTTAATGAACAAAGTTTTAGCTTCTGTTATAAGTCACTTATGTGATTTCAACCAATCATGGTACAGACTCGGTGTACATCTTATCTTTTGAACAGAAGTCTTAAAAGTTGAGTGCTCCATGTCAGAGTCATGAGAGAACAGCTAAAAAAAATGTTTAAAACGTGAAACAAAATACTTAATATTTATTATACATCCTTCTAGCTAACTGGATTGAGTTACAAAAAGATTACAGGGCTTCCAAGGGGTATCTCTTATGGTATAAGAGACTCGTTTCATAAGGACTGGGTAGCCAGATTTGCTCAGTTTTACTTCACAGTCCTCTCACCCAAACCGCATGCTTGGAGTTTCTTATACCATAACGGACACCCTTGGGAGGCCCTATTAACTTACAACATCTTTCAAACAAAAGGATCCCAAATTCAGCATGATACTGCTCTGCAACCTTGGAGATGAGGAGTTATTGAGCCCCAGCATCTCACACTGAGGCCGACTGATTGCTGGGTGTGCCATGGAGGTGGGGTGCCAGCTCCTGGGATACATGGGTATGAGCTGCTCCCCATACTGTACATGCATTACCAGTCAGCCAACCAAGTTGCAGCATTGGTTCTGATTATCAAGACGGTTACTCATTTGCCATCCTGGCTGAAAAGGATGCTGCAGTGGTGACACTGATTATCGGGATGAAGGATGGGAAAAAGGGGAAAAAAGGATAAAAAAACACTTGCGCGAGTTAGTGTGCATAAAATCTGGCATCACATGTATAAAATTATATCAGAGAAATCTGCAACATGACCTTACAGTGCTCCACTCCTACCAGTTTTTAAAAGGGTAGACAGAGAGCAAGGAACCACATTAAAAACAAATAGGGGGAAATAAATGGCCTGACTTAAGATATGTTATCTTCATGAGGGGGTACTGGTCTTATTGACATCTCACAAGTGGTGAAGCCTTTATTGAGAAAACAATAGACAATAACAGTAGACCAATGCCCTCAAATAAAGATAAGAATGCTATCTGAAGTCAGGCCATGTCATATTCAATTTATACAACAGCTGTTTAGTTGGTTTTGTGATAGAAATGGTAAAAAGTTACAAAAGGAAGAAAAGTACAAAACATAAACTACAATCCAACCAGAGGACCACCAGTACAGTTGAGAAATGAATGGCATCTTATATGTGAGAATAAATATCTGGACATGCAGTGTGGCCAAACTGGGTGAAATAAATTTATGAGAATGCCTAGTGACCAGCTTCATTGATTTTGCTTATTGCCCAAAATAGCATGTTTAAATTGGCACATTTATTTCACCTGTATTGGCCACACCTTTGGAACTGTATGCCATCAGTATCAAGACCACTCAGAAACCTTTGCTAGCCAGAAGTCACCCACTGTCATGTGCAGTGTCAATGCCTGTATAATTGTGGGTGGCATCACTGCTCCTCAATTCTTACTCCAGCCGTCGACTGCATGTGGGACCTGCAGAGAAAAAAATGCTGTTTTTTTTTTTTTACTGTATTATTTTCTAAACTTTTCTTACTTACTTACTTACTTGTCGACATTGTTCTTTCATGCTGCCATTGAAAGAGCCTTTAGTTATGTTTTTTTTACCTGTGGTTGAAAGCTCTACAAGGATGATGCTCACATGGTTTGTGCTTGCTGTTTGGGCCTGTTTCACAATATCAGGGAACGACGGCTCTAGAAACCTTCATCACCATTAAGGCCATGGAATCTGCCACCAAGCTTCAAACAGGTGTTTAGGTGGTCTTAGGGTAGAAATGGTAAAAAGTTACTCAAGGAACACAAATACAAAATGTAACCTGTAGTCCAGCCAGTGGCCCACCCTCATATGAATATGAAAAACTAGTTATAAATAACACTCAACATAATCTTTGAGATGTAGTAGGGAGAGGATTTAAGGTCCCAGAAATAAAAACTAGATTTGAGAAATTGACTTTCAGTTACATGGCCACCTTCTTTTGGAATGTGGTCCTTCCCCAAATAATAAAGTTACAGACATACAGTAGATTTAGGAGTGCAATTAAGAACTGCTGCTGTTTTAAATGTGAGTGTTATTAATGTAGCATTTATTGAGGTAGCATTTGGTGTTTCTTTCTGCTATACTTTTCTAAACTGATGTAGACGGAATGTACGTATGTATTGTATTGTATTACATTGCATTGCATTGCATTGTATTGTATTGCATTGTATTGTAACTGAAATGTTTGGTAGCAGGATGGTCCTTAAGACAGGCTTGCCTTGTGACCATATATTGGATAAATATTAATAAAAGAAAAGAAAATTCAATTTCAAAATAAAGGTTCCATGTGAAAATGGTGAGTCAATAACGGCAAGTCCATAAATGGCAATGGCACTTTGGCAACAGCAAAAACAGCAACGGTACAGCTCGGTGGCCTCATTAATGTTGACAGTTGCTTTTCTACCAGGGGCTCCCCTGCACCCCCCCATCGGGCTTCCGCACCCCCCTTACTTATATAACCAACCTCGGCGTCGTGCCACCGGAAGGGGGAAGCACTGTTGCCATTAATGCGTGTCACTGAAATGTACTGTTGCCATTTTTGCTGTCACCGAAGTGCCATCACCATTATTGGACCTGCCCTTATTGGACTCGCCATTATTACGTGTTACCAAAATGGACAGTATCTCATACATGAGAATAAATATCTGAGTATGCTCTGTGTAGCCAAAATGAGTGAAATAAATTTCTGATCATGCTCAGTGATCAACATCATTGATTTTGCTCATGTTGCGTCAAAAAGCATGCTTATCTTGACAAGTTTGTTTCTCCTCCATTTTGCCACACCTGTGGAACTGTAGACCGTTGGTGTCAAGACCACTTGGAAACCTTTTCTACCAGTGGCCAACCACTATGATGTGCAGTGTCATTGCCTACATAATCATGAGTTGCATCATTGCTCCTCAATTCTTTCTCCAGCCATCCTCCACTCATGGGACCTGCAGAGAAAAAACACTTTTTTTTTTTACTTTATTTTCTAAACTTTACTTACTTGTCAATTATGTCCTTTTATGCCACCACTGAAAGAACCATTGTTTAGGCTTTGTACTTGCAAATACTAGATCTACAAGAATGATGCTCACATGTTTGTGCTTGCTGTTTGGGCCTGTCTCACAGTGTCAGGGCCTGAAACATCTGCTGGAGATTCAACCTGGTCACAAGGAGATGCTGAAGGAAGGCTCTAGAAACCTTCACCATTAAGGCCATATAACCTGTCACCAAGGCCGTGGGTTCAAAGCCAACTTCTCCCTCTCATTCAGGCTTCTCCAGGAAGGATACTCCCTGGTGTTCAGCACTGCTGTCATTGACACAGTCATTGAGGAACAAGGACAAAGACAAAGAAAAGCTGTCAAAGTCCTCTTCTGCCAGACATCACCACAAGCATTAAGATAGGTCTCAGGCTTTACTGGTGAGATTGAGGTCTTCTTTGAATGAGGCTAAGTCCTCGTCTTCATCCACTACAGCGGTGACTACAGACTCCTCAACCATCGATGAGATACCAAGGTTGAGGTCTGGCTCTGGCACTGCTGTACCTACTATGGATGGCATGCTGCCTATGTCATCAGGTTCTACTCCTTCAACATCGGTAGTCTTGGGCCCTTTACAAGGTATTATCGGCTCCAAGTTTGTAATGGCATTGTTCTCTGAATTGTTTTGTCCATTGTTACTGTCACTCCTACTGGTGATAGCGGCTGGCCCATCGACAGTCTTTTCCATCAGTGTCGACAGAATCCAAAATCACACCTATTACTCCTCTGTTGCAACTGCTGCCTCCCACTTTTACTACCGTCATCATTCCAGATGATGATGAGGAGGAGTATAATCATGACCTCCTTAGTATGGAGGAGGATTTGGAGGATAAAGATAGAGAACATGATCTCTATAAGGGGGATTTACCTTCCAGTTCTACCTTCTCCCCTTGCAGTGAGGACTCTATGACGTATACCCACAGGTTTACTCCTGAGGATGCCTCTTTTCAGGTATTGCTCAGATAAATCTAGGATGCCATGTGATTTGATGCTGATAAGGAAGACTCCACTAAAAGAAACTGAATGGAGTTTGTACAGGTTCCCACTGCACTCTCCGTTGTCATTCCTCATATATCCTGCTTTAGAGGATAATACATTTGCTGTTTGGCATAGGCCCAATACCTTGCCTGCATTGCCTAGGAAGGATGATAAGCAGTACTCTGCTCCATCTGTTAAACCTTATTATGCTTCCGAGCCTGAAACAGAGTCTGTGGTTATAATGGCTGCTCATGATTGCTCTAGGGCCCCTAGACACATATGCGCTTCGCCTCCTGATAAAGAATCCAGGAGGCAGGATGTTATGGGCAAAAGGACTCATGCCTTCAGGCCTATATGATTAAATATCAGAATAGCCTGTAAAAATCTGCTATGTCTGCTATTCAGGTTCTGCCTGATAGTCCATCCAAGGCTGACCTTACTTGCTTAAAGCTATTCCAGATGGTATAGATACAGGTATGCATATGTTATGCTCTGTATTTGATGCTTCTTATGCATCTGCCAGGCCTGCTGACTCTGGCATATGCCTTTGTAGATATTCCTGGATTTGTGTGGCTGGGTTTGCCACTGATAGACAACAGGTTGTGCTGAATGCCTCTTTTAGAGGCTCCAGGTTGTTTGGCGGTAATGTTGTAAATGCTCTATACGAGCTTCAAACTTCTAGAATGACTTTAAGGCACTCAAATCTCTGCTCCCACAGCCTGCCAGGGCATGGTAGGAGCTCATTTCATAAGCCTGCTACCTATGCTGACTGTGCCACTCATCAGTATGCATGTGTCCATGGTGGACATCCCCTTACTGGTCCCATCCCCCCTAATGCCCATTGTAAAGGCACCTAGAGGTATTGTTCAAGGTAGGGACTCAGACACTCCTGGTACCTTCTGACTCCACACCTCCCCCCCTCCACTGCTGCCTTTTGGGGGGTACAGGTAGGGAAAGGATCTCCCTTTATTTTCAAAAGTGGACGGAAATCACAATGGAGGAGCGGGTCCTGGAAACAGTGGAAAACGAGTATGCTTCTGAAGTTGCTGTCTACCCTTCCAGTACATCCTCCGCCTCTTTGTCATTATTCTCTGGGTCACCTGTCCTTTTTGCTAGAGGAGATTTAATCAATTATATGCCTTATGTATAATATCTTTCCTGTCCCATGCCTCTCCTTATGTGCCTGGTACTGGTTTGGTCTCCTGATTACTGTATATTTATTCATTACTGGTGCTCTTGTTCACATCTCCAGATTCCCCTCAGAAATGAGCATATAATGCTCTTGGGCCCTACCTAGTTAACAAATTACCAATAAAATAATTTAAACATTTTTATACAAAAGTGGCCTATTGAACCTGTTCCTCCCCAAGAAAGAAACAAAAGGTTCAAATCCAGATACTTTCTGGTTCCCAAATGGACAGGAAATCTGTGTCCAGTACTGGACCTATAAGACCCAAACCTATTCACCGAATATGAAAAGTTTTGAATGGTGTCCCTTCTGCCTCTCATCCCACTGCTACAAAAGGGGGATTTGCTCTGTGACCTGGATATGAAGGATGCATAACTTTATATAAGGATTCACAAATGCCACAGGCGATACCTCCATTTTATGTTTGAAGGCAGCCATTATTAATACTGAGACTTGTCCTTTGGTTTATCCTGAGCACTGCAGGTATTTACCAAATACTTAGCAGTTGTTTCCCATATCTGGACAACTGGCTCCTGAAGGCCCAATCCAGGGAAGCTGTTCTCTACTCATTGTCCAGAACTAGACAGTTGTTCAAAGAACTGGGTGTCATAGTGAATGTACCAAAATCCGTACTCATTCCTTGTCAGATCCCCAAATATATACGAGGCAGTATAGCCAAGCGGTTAGAGTAAAGAGACGTGAATGAGCTTGATACATCCAGCAGATCTGGGTTTAATTCCCACAACCTCCACTTGCATACTACATGACTCTGAGCAAGTCACTTAACCTCCCCAGTGCTCGCGGTCACCCCTGAAAACAGTCATTTGTGCCTAGTGGGCCTTACCCAGTTACTACAGAATGAATGAATGAATAGATAGATAGATAGATAGATAGATAGATAGATAGATAGATAGATAGATAACTAACTGTTGGTAAGGTGCTGGGTGCAGGTCTAGGCCTAGGCAGTGCCATCCTGCCTGCAGGCAGGGTGGAGGCCCTTGTTGGCCAAGCCAAACCTAGCTGATACACAGAAGCCATTAAGTGTCAGCTCAGATGATTTTATGTCTGCTGAGGCTGATGGCTGTGGCCATTATTACAGTTCCCTTTGCCTGCCTCCATATATGCATACTCATTGAACTCTTCAGGTATAATGCGATCAGCTAGTGGACAAGTTGGAATGAATGATGATCCTCCTCATGGCCCCCCTCTGCCATGTTCTAATATGTTGGATGGATGGCTGGAACCTGTTACATGGCATTCCATTCTTTTCCCCAAATCCCATACAGATCCTCACAGCTGATGCCTTGGACACCAGCTGGCATGTCCATCTCTATCTTTTTAGACCAAAGGATCCTGGGCTGATCTGTAGTCTGATCTCTACATCAATATTCTAGAAATGAGGGCTGTTCTGCTTGGTGTTCAGGCTTTTCAAAATCATTTCAGCCCAGGTATCTTGCTGATTCAGACAATGTCAGTGTCATGTACTACATAAACAAGCAAGGGGGCACTCACTCTTGTCTCCTGTGCAAGGAAGCAATGAGAGTGTAGTAATGAGACATGTCTCATGTCCATCAGCTGTTGGCCGTGTTTCTTCCATGTATCCAAAGCATCTTGGAAGACAGATTAAGCAAGTCTCAGTCCCTGACTCATGAATGACAGAACCTGCTAGTGGAACCTCCTGTTCAGCCCACCCATCCCCTTTGTTGGCTCTGCTATCACAGGCTCAGGAATCCCTGGCCCAACTGGATCTGCAGTCTCTACATCTGCATGCCTAGCTCCTGAAGACATAATCATTGTCCATTAAGGGTGGCTGATATCTTGTTTTCTACTAGAAAGCCTTCTATAAGGCACACCAACTCCTTGAAGTAAAAGCCCATTTCCATATGATGTACTTCCCATTTAGTGGACCCATTCATGCCCTGTCAGTACTGTAATGGACCACTGCCTGTCTCTGTCTGACTCCGGTCTCCAGCACTTGTCTATTAAGGTGTATTTGGCTTCTTGTTTTGGCTTTCCATGCCCCTATTGATCAGCACACGGTGGCACAATCAGAGGTGTCCCTTAGGTTTCTAAAAGATATTCTGCACATGCATACCCCAGTTTGTAAACCAGTTCCACCTTGGGGGCCTGAAATTCATTCTTCAGAAAATGACTTTGGTTTCATTTAAGCCTGCTGTGGCCTGTGAGATGAGTTTCCACTCATGGAAAGCACTGTGTTTGGTCGCCATGACTTCAGCTCACAGAATTTATGAACTTCAGGCTGCAATTCATGAGCCTCCTTATTTGATTTTCCACAAGGACAGGGTATCTCTGCAGACCAATCCTCATTTTCTACCAATGGTAGTCTGTGATTTTACATTGAATCAGGCTAGAAACCTTCCTGTGTATTATCCAGAGCATGCTAATAAGGATGATGCATTGCTTCATACACATGATATACATATAACAGTATGTTTCTACCGTGATCACACACTAAGGACTGCAGAAAGACCTCTTAGCTTTTTCTTTCATTCACCCCTGGAAAAGAGGGTGCCCCTGTGCCTAACCAGCGCATGTTTAAATGGCTGGTTAACTGTATTGTTTTTTGCTATAGGAAGTATGGTAAGGAACTTCCAGGTGCTGTCCATGGCAATTCTACACATGGTATGGCCACTTCATTGGCTTGTTTTCAGAATGTTTCTGCAGCTGATATATGTGCTGCTACCACATGGAGTACTGTGTATACTTTCACTAAGCATTACAGTCTAAACATCATCTCTCATAGATATGCTGGCTTTGGTCTTGCGGTACTGCAAGGTCATCCATCTTGATGCCATGTCAGACTTTCCCATCCTCCCTGGGTACTTTGCACTGCTTGGGAATCATTCCAAAGGTGTGGCCCAATGTAGGAGATATCCTCACTGAAGATAGAACAGTTACTCACCATAGTAGTAGATCTTCAAGAAAATCTCCTCCATTGGGCCACAGTGCACCCACCCTCCTTCCTTCTTACTGAGATATAAGCTGGCAGGTTTGTCCACTGCCTTGTATGGAGATGTTCATAAGTGCCTTATGTATACTATGTTTCCAGTTCTATGCCTCTCGTTATATGCCTGGTACCGGTTTGGTCTCCTGGTTCCTCATGGTAGGTGGCAATGAGGCCACCTATGATTATATAGGTGCTGATGTTGCATGTTATCATTGGTGGCCACCTGTTAGCAAAACTTTCAGAGTGGTCCTCATGCCGACAGTTAGTTTCAAAGGTGTGGCCCAATGGAGGAGATTCTCTCAAAGATTTACTAATATGGTGAGTAACTTTTCTTTATTGTTTCCTTGCACAAGTGATGGAGTGAAGCAAAGCCATGAGCACAACGGAACAATAACACCAACATTCCACATCAAATAACAATTATATTTTGAGCTGCCTTGTGAGAAATCCTTTATTATACCATGAGGTTTCAGGGTTTTTTTACACGTTCATGCTTTTTTACCAGTCCTTGTGCATGTGTCTATAAGATGTTCCTGCAGTTCAGTTAAGTAGCTTCATGAACTTCATGCATCCCACATGTGAGAATAAACTTTCAAGCATGCTCAGTGCGGCCAAAATGAGTGAGATAAATTTCTGAGCATGCTCAGTCTGGCCAAAATGAGTGAGATGAATTTCTGAGCATGCTCAATGTGGCAAAAATGAATGAGATACATTTCTGAGCATGCTCAGTGTGGCCAAAATGAGTGCGATAAATTTCTGAGCATGCTCAGTGACCAACTTCATTTATTTTTCTATGTTAGGTCAAGATAACACTTTTGAAGTTGCGCTCCCATGGTATAAATAGGGAATTTTCCATGAGGTAGCTTAAAATATGATTGTTATTCAGTGTGGAAGTTGTTGTCATTGTTCCCCTGCAAAGTGTGGCTGAGCGAAGCAAATCCATGAGTGCAAGGCAGACATGACACCAACAGTCTACGCTGAACAACAATCCTATTTTAAGTCACCTCATAGAATGGCCAATGTATACATTGGGGTCTGAATAACATAGCCAATGGTAAAATAATATAGCTTCTTGTAAAATAACATGATTTTTTTTAATTTTATTTTACTAGTAGCTACATTGACAGGTAAAATATGAAGTTGTGTTCTGCACAGTTATTTGCTCTCATATGGTACTGTATATAATGTTATAGCTCATCTGGGCTATCTTTGGTAAATAAACTGTAAAACAAAAAAAAAGCAATTCTTCATCTTTTAATAGCACTAAATATATCACAAAAAAAACTGATAAAGTTAGAGAATTTCATAAATACTTAAACACAGTCAGATTGTTAAACAAATGAAATCACAACAGAAATAAACCTTGGCATTTTTGAGGGGGGGAAGGAGGAGGAGGATCTGTATTTTAAAATATTGCTAATGTCTCAATATTAATCATGCTTATGTGATCTGATTTGTCTTTCAGTCACCAAAGTCGGCCTTCATCAGCGCGGCCAAGAAAGCAAAGTTGAAGTCCAACCCAGTAAAAGTCAGATTTTCTGAACAAGTGGCTATCAACCGGACTGATCCAGTGAGTCCCATTCCATGCTTTCTTGCTTTTTGTTGGCAGACAGGTCTGCAACTACAATAACAGTCACATTACCTGACAATAGAATGCTACAATATTGTGGATCCTTCTTTGTGCCATCAAACTGGGTGCAGGCACCATATAGGTTTGCTTGGCAGGCAACTGCTGGAGTAGGTCTCTTAGCATTCATCTAGGTACATCAGTGCCATTATGATTTTTCTGTGTTTTATTTATACAGATGTGGGTGCAGAGCTCCTGGCATTCTGCATGCATGCATTGCAGCTGAAGAACTGACCACAGATCTTCCATCCAAGTGTATAACTTTGGTGTTGTTACTAGGGGCAGAGCATGGGGCTGATTTTTGGTAACTGCATCCATGTCTCTGATACCATATTTGTGATTTTATGCATCTTTGTTTTGACTTGTACTAAAAACATTTTTTTACATTCCAGGTTTGTTTCTGTTTTTAATGACTGTTTAAGATGGGGGCTAGGATTTCTGTGCTGTTTTATAGGCTTCTTGCTGTAATCTGTAGCACAAAACACTTAAGTTTATGCTTTTAGTAACATGCTCTGTTTATAATCTGCCTCACTTCCATCAAGCAGACTGCGCTGTGCAACAAGTGGTCACACAACAGTTTCCAGGATCTACTAAGCTTCCTGTAATAAACACAAGATGGTGCTTCACCGCAAAGAAACACAGGGTCCATTGCACACAAGCCAATCAGTCGACTCAGTGGAAAGATGGGAAAACAGAGGAACACAATGAATCATACTCAATCCTTAAAATAAAACAAAAAAGTTGAAGTCAGCATAGGTGAAGAAACTCATAGTTTATTGGAGCCAGTGAAATCAGCACAGCACTGAACAAGACAAAAGCACTTTGGGTCTATGACGTGACCCCTCATCAGGGTGTGTGCATGCCCATTGATGAAGGATCATGCTATAGACCTGAAATGCTGGGGTTGTTCAGTGCAGTGCCAATTTTGTTGGCTTCAATAAACTGTGAGTTTCTTCACCCATGCTGACTTTGACTTTTTTGTTTTATTTTATTTTAAGGACTGAGTATGGTTCATTGTGTTCCTTGGTGCTATGCTATACTCTAATGCAATAACTACAAAATAGGGATGCTCAGAATCAGTCTGACTCTGACCCAAGTTTCACATTTAGATTTACAATCCCTAATCTGCTTCTGATTCAGATTCTAAAAGGATCACAAAATCAGAATCAGATTTGGAATCCTAAATGTCTATGTAAAAGTATGTTTTAGTATTTAGTTTAGGATTTAGCATTTTCAGACTGCAATTCTGAAAATCATAAATCTGAAATCGGATCAGAAACCGATGAATATGTATCCATTTAGAGGATTCTAAGCAACCCTACTACAAACACTGGGGAGATTCACAAAGAAGATGCACACAGTGCATCCCAGCTGTGCCAGCGCAAATGAGATGTGCTGAGCCCAAACATTGGTATTCACAGAAGATGCTCCACAAGATGCACCCGGCACAACCCCTCTGTGAATACCAGTGATGTGCCATGGCACAATCCGAGTTGCCCCAGTGCATCCCGGATCCTCCACAGCACCAGGCAGCAATGAACAAGGAATCAGGAGCAACACAGCCAGACACTGGAGCAACAGGGGAGGACTGCAGTAGTGAAATGAGTGCTGGTGAACAGCCCAGCAGGGACTTCACCCAAGGCCAAAGGGATGGAGAGTGGCTAGCCAAAGCAGACAAGGTGCACAGACAGAGCACACATGCTGACAGCTGGGAGCACCACACAAACACACCTGACCCATGGGACACACAGGCACAGTGGACATGCACAGTGGTGACTGGCAAGGTGTGGCACAGTAGCAGAGGTGTAATTCTCAGCATGGCAGAGGCAGCCACGCATGCACCAGTGCACATGAACACAGGTAGATCAGTGCCATTATCCTGTGCAGCGCCACCAGAAGAGTGTTCCCCGCTGGTCCAAAGGTCTTCGGCCTCCTCATCCCCACTGCTGCAGATGGCACACTCTGTGAACCTACAATGGGGACACAGGGAACAGGAAATCAGTGCCATGATCCACACTGTGGTCCCCCACACTCTGACTACTGTGCAAGTGTGATGGAGGATGCCCCCATGCCATTGGCTGACAGCCAGCCACGCACACCACACACTGGCAACAGGCTGGCCGACACAGCCACTCAGTGACTGTGGAGTGGTACAGAGACAAATATACACCCGCAAGTGCATGCAGAGTGCTGTGCAGAGGGGCATGGAGCCACGCCCCCCACAGCATGTACGGATGCTAAGGAGGTGCATAACTGTGCAGGCTCTGTCTGAACCCCCAATGGAGTACCACAGGGTGTCCATGACCCTGTGAAAATGTGGCAAATGGGAGAAAATCACATAGGAGTCACTGGCACAGTGGCCTTAGTACACACCACCAAAGCGACACTCCAAGTGTGTGCGCAGAGGGCAACACAGAGATATGCATGTGAGGCAGGCAATGGCCTGCTGTGGGCAAGGAAACTCCCCCTCAAACAGATGTCCACACAGCGGAAGCACATGCAGTGCTCTCACCTGCACCCACCCATCCTGACCGACGTCCTCCTCCACTGGGCCTAGCGGTCCTGGTTGTCACCCGCACCGTAGCCCTCTGCCTGTCTGCCAGTCCTGCAAGAGAAACACAAGCAAAGAGCACCATGAGAAGACTGAAGAAATGTCCAACCCCACCCCAAGCCCCCTGCCCAGTGTCCCACAGCAACAGCACCATGGCCAGCAGGCAGAGACAGCCTTCCTTCACACCGACCCAATGTAACAGCACCTGAGCAAGTAGGTACAACCCCAACCACAAACAGTGACCCACTGTGACAGGGTGCAGATGGATGTTGGCCTCGCCAAGGTGGACACCACAAGGTGGCTGTCACAGTGCCATTGAAATGCCCATGGGGTGCACCAGTGCATACATGGTGAAGCATGGTATGCATGGCCGCACTAGACAAGCACCACCAGCAGAGCATGCCACCCATATGTGTGTGTGTGTGTGTGGAGGAGCGCACCCTCCCCCACCCCCAAATAATGCATAGTAGCTGGACAGAGTGGAGGTAATGGAAAAGAAACATACCTGGACATGGCACCGCCCCCCCCCCCGCGGGCCTGGGCCTGTAGGGAGTGCAGACGTGCTGGGTCCTTCCTGTTCAGATCCTCATAGAGGTGCCAGCACTGCACCCCCATGTGTGGCACCCCTGTGTGATGCTCCAGTCATTCTGCCACCCTTGCCCACACAGCAGAGAGTGGCCCCTGCAAGTCCTGGCTGCCAAAACATTGATCCTCCAGTGGCAGGACCAGTGACACCAGGTTTGCCAGTTAAATATCCCCCCAGTTCATGGCTTTTGGACCAGCTGCCTGGGCATGTGGTATGGTGTAGCTGTATGTGGCAGTAACAGGTGTACACTTCACAGCTTGCAGTGCTGGACTGGCTGGATCACGCCACATGCACGATAGGCCACCATGCAGTGCCCTGCGCATAACAGTACTGTGGCATGGCAATGCGTGATAGCCACCAATGGTGAAACACTGCTCATGTGCAGTAGGCACAGTCTGGGTGGGAGTCCAGGGTCAGGGGTGGTCACTGGGTCACGCATGCGCGATTTGCGCAGAACCGCCATATTGGGTATGACACATGATGCCACACACATAGCACTACAGATGTCACAAGCACCCAGACATGCACCATAGGCTGCAGTAATGCATCGCCACACTGTGACACAAACACGCCATACACTCTCAACGTGTCACATGCCGCACAGATCCAATGGCATATGTCACCTAATATGCACCATAGAATGCAATCACACATCCACTGAATGTGCCCAGGATGAGCAAAGAAAGCCATGCCCTGTACAATGTATCATGCAGGTGCAGGGATGCACCGTACGACATTCACCACATTCAGCAAATGTGCCCAAGCAATCGCTCATGTGCATGCATGCGCTGTAGAGGGATGCACTCAACTAATCAGGTGCGCTATGCTGACTGACATGAGCTGGGAGCAATTTTGCAATTCAAAGCCATGGCATGCAAATCACCTCATTGCCTCATTCAGGGGCATCTCACATGCTTTGCATCTCATTACAGTTGCTCCAAAACTCATTTGCATGCGCTGAGCTATGAATGCTCCTGAATGCAATACCCCAACCCACAAGTGACCAATAGGTATTGCAGCCTTGAAGGTAGTTTTGTTTACATCCAACTCTGTACAGTTTTTCAGCCACAGCAGACGGTGGGATTTTGCAGGCATCCAGGGGACTGTGATTATGCTGCTGCCTGCCCCAATGCTGGCACACAGCCACAAATAGTGGAACTGTGCTGCAGCCTGCCACATTACTGGAACCCAGCCATACAGGCTGGAAATGTGCTGCAGCATGCCACTGTTCTGGAACACAGACATACATGCTTGAACTGTGCTGATGCCTGTAACTTATCTCCCCACAGGAGCCACAATGTCTGATGAGGATGAAGCAAGTGGACAGAGACATCCCAACTTCACACCAGATGAAGACAGGGCACTAGTGGAGGCCTACCTCCCAAGGCAGAGCATCCTGGTTGGCAGGGGTGGCAACCACCAGTACATGGATGAGGCCTGGGAGGAGGTGGCCCTCCACATGAATGCCCATGGAATATACAACTGGACACCCAAGGAGTGTCGCAAGCACTTCAACGATGAAAACAGAAGGGCCAACGATAAGATGGCTGCCATCCAGGCCTCCCAAAAGACAATGGGGTGGGACGCAGACAGCAGTGCACCTCACACCACATGAGGAACTGCTGGTTGCCAGCTTCATCCGTACCACAGTCATGGGTGGTCCAGAAGGTGGCTTTCAGACTGGGGGAAGTCCATCGCAGCACTGTAAGTATGCAGTGGGCACTAACAGTGGAGATCTGCATGTGCTTGCCATGGGTGCTGTGTCATGCCACACTAGGCTTTGTTCCATGTCCAAGTGTCAGTGTGCACATTGCCTGTCTCTGTCCAGCGCTGTCCAGCCACAGTGTGCCACTGCTGCATGGTATGTCACCTGTGTGTAGCACATGGTGGGGGGGTGCTGGGGGGGCAGACACAACCCTCACAATGGTGTGCTGTACCACACATGTCCCTGTGTCGCAACCCTGGCCACAGTGCATGGCAGACAGCGTTGGTGCCTGTGTGCTGCTGTAGCCACTCTGGGTGTCACTCACCTGTGTGGTGGGACAGGCACACCTCTGGCACACGTGCATAGCACCATGTTCATACCCGTATATAGACACCATTGACACATCACTAACCATGATACCCTTTCTCTCTCTCTCTCTCTCTCTCTCTCTCTGTCTGTCTCGTCTCTCTCTCTCTCTCTCTCTCTCTCCCTCTCTCCCTCAGCTCCATCACACCCCATGTGTGCTGCAGGGTCCTGGGGACACTCCAACACCCTGGCAGAGGGGAGCCCAGACCATCACTTAGCACCTCAGCCTGGGGCTGTGGCGGAGACTATGCCTGGAACATCGAACACCTCTGCATCCTCAGCCATGATGGAGGATGGGGCCTGCCCATCCAACCCCTCCACAGTCAGTGCCACTGCTGGTGGTCAGGGTAACACCCCTTGCTTGTGATCTTTCTGGGTCTTTCTGATGAGGACCCTGTGGCAGGGATCTGCATCGTGGATGACCTGCTGGTGCTGGCCTCTGGCATGGAGGGGGCATATGATGACACTGATAATGATGCCACACAAATATGGGAGGACACAGATAACACAGGCCCATCTGTGGTCCATGTGCCCGCACAGGTGACACCATGCAGCGTTGGTGGTCCTGTGGCCCCATATGCAGCCACCAGGCTAACACAACTGCCCCCATGGTGGATGTTGGTGGCCAGGTGGTGGGTGTTGCTGTGGGGCCTGGGACTGCCACCACTGTCCAGAAGGGTGCTTTGGAGCTACAGCAGGCAGCAGGGGACCATGATGCGGCTGTCCCTGGGTGCACAGTGGTTGCCCACGCCCAGTCCCCACCCATACAGTGGATATCTGTGCACCATCCACCAATGGTGGATGCAGCACAGTAGGCTGGAACCCCACCTGCCCATCGGCGCCGCCCCCCCAGTTGATTCCCATGCCGACAGGGTGGAGGAGTATGCACACCTCCTCCGGGACACCATGGAGGGGCAGGCGTCCTTTAGGATGGAGCTCAGGTGCATTTAGACACAGCAGGTCTTGGAGCATGAGTCGGCATCTGCGTGGCTCACCCAGATGCTGGGCGAGGTTTGCCTTATGTGGGTGGGCATGACCACTGCAATGGAGAGGATAGCACTGGCACTTGAGGTGATCAGTGCTAACCTCACGCCACGTGGATGCCAGGGTACGAGCCACACTCCAAGAAGTGCCTCAGGCACCCCCAGGTCACAGCATCACCTGAACCCATTGCTGTTGACCCTGTCACCACTCCTCGCCATCTCTGATAAACCTGGACCTCAGGAATGACACATCCGTGAGCACCCATTCATGATCTTGCTTCAGTATCCCTCCAAGTGCAGTGGACTCCCCCCGTGGCCAGTGGCGCTGAATCTGCGAACACCAGGCAAGAGTGTAGCCACCCTCATGTCCACAGTGGTTGTGGGTGCTCCCACTGATGCCTGGGTGACATGCCCCCATACCCCTGTAACCTGCACCCATTGCGGCCCACACACCTGGCTGACAGTGCCCAGGGCTGTGTGCTGTGGCACACGTCTGCCCCAGGACAATGCCTGTGTGGGATACCTGTGTGGTGCACTGGGCATGGTCAGGGCCACCGGTGTTGTGCTATGTAGTATGGGTGAGATGAGTGTGGCTCCAAGTACGCTGTGCATGTGTGCTGGTGGATGACCTCTTATCCATGCTGTTCCCCACAATAACACTGTGTCCCCCCATCCATGTCAGACCTGCTGTGTGTGTCTGTGCATGTCTGTCACCTCTCTCCAGTGTGCTCTGCACCTGCTGTGTAGTGTTCACCTGTGCATGTATGTCTTCCCCCACCACTGACTGTAATATACATGTGTGTATCTGTGTGTCTGTGAGTGGGGGGACTGTATGTGTGGCTGACATGTGTTGCCCTCCTGTGCTACTCACCTGCGGTCTCCAAAGTGCTCCTCCACTATGATGTCCCTGTGCTGCCGGGACCTAGTGGCCAGGTGTGGGTCCCTCCCCTCCAGGTGCAGCTGCCCACCCCACCCTGGGCCTCCTTCTTCTCCTCCTCCTCCTCGTCCCCTGAACTGTTGCCCTCCTCAGCCTGTACAGGTATTCCACGGTCAATGGCTATGTTGTGTAGCATACAACAGGCCATTAATATGCCACAAGCCTTTTCTGGGCTGTATTGTAGGGCACCACCAGACCTGTCCAGGCACCTGAAGCACATCTTTAGCACGCAGAGCACACAATCGGTGACAGTGTGTGTAGCAGTGTGTGCCACATTATACCACTCCTCAGCCTCATTGCCAGGCCTACAGTAGAGGGTGAGCAGCCATGGATGAAGGGGGTATACAGCGTCACCTGTGGGAGGACAAAGCAGGCTGTTAGTCTCACACATGCATGTGCATTGGGATCCATTCCCTCCCCCACATTGCATGTCTCTGCTGCCACTGCCTTTCTACCTCTGTACCTGTGGCCCACTTCCAGGTGCAACCCTGTACCACCATGGTGGGACACCATATCTCTGACGCAGTCACCGCCTGGCATGTCCTGGCTGCCCTCTCCTGTCCTGTACCTACCAATTAGCACTTTGGGACTGCCTGCTGCTGTCCTGTCCAGCCATGGCTACCTTCCATTACCCTGCGGTTGCCCATGCCTGAGGGTGTGTGCTGCCTTCCACCATGACGCACATGCCTGCTGTGCTGTATCCCTACACTGCCCATGCTGTGCTCTGTTGCAACACTATCCCCCTGTCTGTGTGCACCTTCCCAACTGTGTGCCCATTTCCACTGTCCCACATGGGTGTTTGCCCTTGCACTGTCCCTGTCACTGCCCCCACACCCAAGCACTTACTCCTGACATATGTTGTGCTACCGTGTGCATTGTGTGGGCATGTCTTCATACCCTAATCACCCACTAGGTGGCCGCTAGGGATGTCCCCACTCTCAAACCGGCAGTACAGGGCTGACTGATGCCATATGAAGGCATTGTGTTTACTCCCAGGGTGTGTGGTGCAGACATTGCTGATGGACCCTGTGGCATTGCACACCACCTGGCAGTTTATGGGATAGAACACCTTGTGGTTCATGTATGGTATCACCTTATCACCAGATGGTGCACGGATTGCCACATGGGTGCAGTCAATGGCCCCTATCATACCTGGCTTCATGCATCACCCTTGGAATTGCTTCATGGCTTCTAGCCACTCTGCCTGTGTGCTTGGGAATTGGATGAACTCCGAAGCATGTGAAAGCAGTGTGGTGAGGAAGTGGGTGAGGAGATGGGATATGGAATACTGCGAAATGCCAGTGGTGTCACCAGCTGGCTTCTGGAAGGTGCCCATGGGAAGCTGGCACATTGCTGTTGTCACCATTTTTTATTTTTTTTATTTTATTTTAGTCTTTGGTAACCTGGTAAGGCCCACTAGGCACAAGTGCCTGTTTTCAGGGGTGACCTGGGAGCACTGGGTGGTTAAGTGACTCGCTCAGAGTTACACAGTATGCAAGTGGAGGTTGTGAGAATCAAACTCAGGTCTGGTCTACTGGATGTACCAAGCTCGTTCACACCTCGTTCTAACCTCTAGGCTATACTGCCAGCCCAGCTATACTGGAGACTTTAGTCTCCACTGCTATGGCATGATACCTTCCAGTGGGTGCCTGCAGTTCATCATGGCACAGCTCACAGAGCTGCCTCAGAACTACTCTATTCAGATGGTACCGGCCCACATTTTCTGTGTCAGTCAGCTGTTTGAACGTGACTCTGGCACGGTATCGCCTCTGGGCAGGTTGCCTATGGTTCTTTCCACTGCCATGTTGCTGGTCTGCCCATCTCCTTAGCCTCCTAAATATGCTCACCATCATGAATGGTGCACCGTCCATATTTCTGGCCTCTCTGCTGCTGCTGCTGCTGTCCTGCTGGCTGTCCTGCTGGGGGCTTGCACTTAAGTCTTCTCCTTTTGTACTTATTTCTTTTGTGCACATCTGGGTGGATGCACTGTAGATGCGCCTTCATTTTTCACTGTGAATGGGGATGTGCCATGTATGCAGCTCCACGCCCCCTCCAGATGCACCGCATATCATTATTATTAGACTTAGGCACATCCAGGGTGGTGCGACGCATTCAGGATGTGCCAGCACTTCCCTGCCCTATGTGAATCACAATTGGGTGCATTTTGGAGTTGCACTGTTGCATCTCGGATGTTCTGGGTGCATCTCTTTTGCGACTCCCCTCCACTGTGTTTTCCATCTGGATTTTTAATACAGACTTACAGACACACTGGTATCCCATTTAGTAGAGGTCTTCCAGTGTACACCAATTGGACAAAGTTGCATCTGTGGAAATCAGCACTTGTGGCACAATAATGATACCTGTGTAATTATTTTAACACAAGCTGCTGCAAAGCATAGCACCTGTCATAAACCGCCCACAGCTTTTGAAAATAGCTGCAGGTAGCTTGGGCACAAAAGTTCGGACGCAGCTGGATCTGGCTCCTGCTTCAGCATCGAACCCTTTTGAAAATCCTGGCCTGAAAAGTCAGGCTTGTTTCTGCTGATGATGATGCACAAGACCAAGTGTTTGAGAGGTATCAATAAAAAATACGCATTCATCTGATCTAACATAAATATAAATATTTAAGAGTGATAAAAAAATTAAGGCAAATTGCCTCACAAATCAACATGTCACAAAGCCTGAGCAATCCCAAGAAATGCTGGACTGTGAAAAACTCCCTCCTAAAACTCGGAGCCAAGCAAATTCTATTAAACTTGAAACTGAAGCCAGGGTCCTGTGTGATGTCAACCTCATGAAAGAGTCCTTTAATGCTAAATTCACCACCTTGTCTTCCTATGACTCCCAACTTCCCCCTAAAGATCCTAGCTACCTACATCACCACCAGGCTGCTGACCATTACACTGACTCTGATTCCCCTTTTACTTTAAGGCCACCTCCCCGAGAGAGATCTGCAGACTGCTCCGCATGCTCCCCCAACCATCGAGGTGCAGGCAGTGATGGTTTGTACCCAGGGTTCCTTACATGAATTGGAAATTTTATAGCTGACACCCTATCAAAAAATGTTTAACCTAGCCCAATGCCTGCAATCTGAAAGCAGGCAAGGATAGTACCTATTTTTAAAGCAGGTAATCCATCCTTAATTGACAGTTATCGTTCCATCTCTATCCTTTTTCTACTGAGTAAGATCCAGGAAAGGATACTTTTTTAGTGATTTATAAACTATGTGATCAAGTCTAATCTCCTGTCTCCACAACAACATGTTTATAGAAAGGGTTACAGCACTACAACTGCCCTGATCAGATTTACAGATCATGTCAATAAAAATAGGGATGAAGGAAAAATGACTGGGGCAATTGTTGTAGATTTGTTAAAAGTGTTTGACCTGGTGGATCATGGCATTCTTCTGGCTAAGCTGAGGCACACTGGTATCTCCACAGTAGCTACATTCTGGTTTCAGAGCTACCTCTCAAGCAGATCATAGCAGATGTCACAAGGAGGTGGTTGGTTCACCGACGGCAGAGGGCAGTTGAGGAGAGGGTGGTGAGCAGCATTGAGGTTGTCAGGTACAGGAGGCACCCTGGGTTTAAACGGATCCTAGGGAGAGGCCAGATGTGTTTGGTCTCTATACCAAGGTTTCCCATTGGGACTGAGTGGGCAGGTAGCTAGAGGAGCAGCCATGTCCTCTAATCCTCTTCAGGCAGTGCTATGCAATGCTAGGTCGATTAGGAACAAGACCACCATTTTTGCGGACTTGATTTCCTCTGTTGAACTGGTTTGCATCATGGAGACCTGGCTGGGTGATGATGCTGGCCCAGTTCTAGAGGCGGCCATCCCTGCTGAGTATTCCGTAGTGAACTGCCCGAGGAAGGATTGCAGGGGTGAGGGAGTGGCCATCATATTTACAGCCAGCCTGCACCCAGCTGGTAACACCCAATCGTTTGAGTACATCACTGTATGTGGGAGTTCAGGTGCAGATTGCAGGATTCTCCTCATTTACTACCTACCTGGATTGGGGGAGAATTCCTGCAGAAGGTGGTGGACTTCGTCATCGACCAGATATTGGAGTCCCCCAGGTGCTTAATCTTGTGGGATTTCAATGCCCGGATCGACGATGAATCCTCATGTTTCAGTTACGACCTCCTCCAGTTGATGTTTTCACTAGGCCACACCAGAGAGGCAGTGGCCAGCTATAACAGGGTAGTTTCTGAAGCTCTGGATGTCATCGCTCCAGTCCGTATTCAACCCAGATCCTCTCACTTGAGATCCCCTTGGCTTGATGGCGATCTCAAGGCGATGAAGATCAAGGGTCAGAAGTTGGAGCGTTACTGGTAGAAGACTCAGCTAGAGGCCGACAGACTGGTCCTGCATGCCCACTACAGTGATGACCAAGGAGCAGTCTCCCATAAGAAGGCAGAATTCCTGTTCAAGGAGATTGCTGCAGGAAAAAACAGACCTTCTCAGCATTGTCAGACTGTGGGCAGCCTTCTCCATCCTGCCTGTCTACAGCCAAAGAAGACTTTTTCATCCAACAAGAGTTTTCTCTGGTTTTCTCTGACAGAGTGTCAATTACCCAGTCAGGGATCCCATCAAGGAGGCAGCAACCACACAATGGTGGGGCCGAGAGGTTCAGAGGCACTCCTTCTTTCTGAGAGGATATTTGACCAGTGGAGGTGTCTGAAATGACTAAGGTGATCATAGAGCTGAAGCACACTTATTGCAAACTGGACCTGGCCCCAACACAATTCTTAATAGGATGCACTAAGGCTGTTGGCCCAGTGTTCACCAGGATTTCCAGGTGCTTGATGGCGGAGGGGGTGTTCCTTGTGGTTTTTAAAGAAGCACAGGTGAGACCCCTCCTTAAGAAACCTTCCCTCAACCCAGATGTCCTGTAGAAGTACTGTCCAATCTCCAACCTGCCTTTTTTGAGAAAGGTTATTGAGAAATTAGTGGCCCAACAGCTTGAGGATTGCCTGGTGTCCTTGAACATCTATGATCCATTTCAATTGGGTTTTCGGGCCAGACACAGCACATAAATGGCTCTAGTTAAAGTAAATAATGATCTGCTCATGGCTAGAGATAGAGGAGACAGGTCTGTTCTTGTGCTCCTCAGTCTCTTACCTCAGCATTTGATGCTGTGGACCACGTCGTGCTTCTTGATTGGCCCAGTGAGTTTTGTGGACTCACCGGAACTGTCATCAGGTGGTTTGAGTCCTATCTCTCAGATTGCAGTGGGTAGTGATGGGGAATTTCTCCTCCTGCCCAATGCCTCTTTCTTGTGGAGTACCACAGGGTTCAATCTTGTCCCCGATGTTGTTCACAGTGTACATGCCGCCCCTTGGTGAGATCATTCAACAAGACAGTGTGGAGTTTCACTGCTATGCAGATGATACCCAGCTGTATCTGTCTTTTGCACTCAGAACGTCTGGAACTGTTGATGTACTTAATAACTGGTTAAAATCAATGACTGGATGGCTTCCAGCTGGCTGAGACTTAACCCAGATAAGACAGGTATTCGTGATCGAGCCTGGTCATGGGCATGATGGGTTGCCACTGGGGGCTAACACAGGCCTGGTCTTGGGGTCTGCTCCATTGGTGGCTTCCCTGAGGGTGCAAAATCTAGGCATGATCCTGGACAGTAGACTGACATTTGAAGATCAGGTGTCGTCTGTTGTCAAAAGTGGTTTCTACCACTTGCAGAACATAGTTAGGATGAAGCCCCTCATTCTGCCCAAGCTTCTGCTGACACTGGTATATGCCTTTGTCATGTCCAGGCTCAACTACTGCAACTCTCTATACTTAGAGGTCACAGGAGGGACCATCCTCAGACTGCAGCTAGTGCAGAACCCGGCAGCCCGGTTACTGACAGGCCTTTCAAGGTCCAGTCATGTAACTCCAGTCCTGCATGCCCTGCACTGGCTGCCTGTGAGGTGGAGGGTCCTTTTCAAGCTGGGCTTGCTCACCTATAAAGCCCTATATGGAGTGGGTCCTGGCTACCTGTCAGAGTTCCTGACACCGGTGACATCTTCTCGCTCCCTCCGCTCTTCTTTGAGAGGCCTCCTGGACATTTCCAGCATTCAGCTCCGGACATCGGGCGACCGTGCATTTAGCATCACAGGGCCAACCCTGTGGAACTGACTGCCACCTGCAGTTTAGGAGGCTCCCTTAATTGAGGTGTTCGACCTGTGGCTAAAAGCTCACCTCTTCTGCCAGGCCTTTCTTGAAGCTTGCTGATCTGATTCCAGAACACCAGTTTGTTTCCCTGGCAACCTTAAGCACACTGTAGAAGGGTTGTGCTAACTTATTGAATTTTATTGTATTCATTTTTATTGTATTTTAACACTCGTTTTTATTTATCTGTGTTTGTTAGGTGCCCTGAGCCTCCGGGAATGGGTGCCCTATAAATAAAATTGCCTTGCCTTTCCTGTTTGGGGGCTTCTATCATATCCAACCAACTGGAAATTTCAAGTGGGATACCTTGGGCCTGTACATTTTTCTTTATTAATTGATCCCTGCCACATGTTGTGCCAGGAATGTAATTTGCTATTATATGCAAATGACTTGATCTTATGCCACAGTGCCAAATCCCCAGCTGACATCTCTGATACCCTTACTGGTAAATCTGGCTCTGCTCAAAGGTGGTTTCTAAATAACAGACTGCTTAAATGAACAAAAAAAAAAGACTGCTCAACTCCTAATGGTTTCTTGTAGCTCATTTATTTATAATTCCACCTAAAACCTGTAAAGAGTTTCTGTTTTGTAGCAATGTGCCACTTTGTCTGAGCTACAATGTTATGGTAACTTATTCGTTTCTAATGTTTACACCCATTTGGGAAGTCCAATGCCCTAGTCTTGTAATTTTGTCTTCCCACACCACTTACTGTGTCCCGCTCACTGAGTAGTTACTTCTTTCCACATATGTGGTGTACAGTAACATGGATCCATGACGATGGCATGACATCAAATACACCAACGTCCTCGACCGCGCTGAGAATCTGCCAACACTCCCGACCTTGACGCGTCCCTGGAGACCAGCAACAGAGTGATGCTCAATGTGAGGAGGGTTGTGCCCTCTGCACCCCCCCCCACTATAGATATCTAACTTCACACAGACAGTGGAGTTAGATATTTAACACTTCATCGCTGAAGAGTTGACTGAAGCGGAAATGCCTGTCGCTACTGATATAAGTGCAGTGGGGGTTTTGCTCTGGGGGTTCTGTGTGCCAGTGTCATTGTAGCGACGGTAAACCCAGTAACATCATGTTCAATGGGACAAAGCAAGATAGTGGTGGAAATATAACACTGTGAAGATGCTCCCGGAAGCACTCTCCAATATTTTTTATAAATATCAGCTACCTGTACTTAATGCAGCAAACAGTCTGCTTGATGTCTTCTTCTGGTGAGCATAAAAAATGCATAAAAACTTGAGTGATATTTGGTATAATGACACCAAGAAAATACACTAACCCTAAACAACCTCCTTGCGAAACTGCAGTGAAAATTGTTTTAGTGCCTGTGGTTACAGCCGGTCAGCAGGCAGCTTAGCCATTTAAATATAAAGCCACTATAAGTTTTAGAAGCCGTAATTTGGAAAGTAGCAGCATACAAAAGGCTAATAGTATTAATAACTCACAAAATAGCTTACCACATGAACTGTCCTCGAAACTGGGATGTATCAACACCGGGGACTGAGACAATGAGCATAAAGCAAAAGACAAGGGCTCTGTGGACTATGGGCCTACTGTACCAGTCACTGCTGTTGAGATGCAGATTCATCCTACAACAAAGGAAGGAAGGAGGTATGTTACATTTTTAAAGTCATCTACAACCCAAGTAAGGACTGCCGATATGTTGCAAGTCAGGAATTCTGAAGTGGCTTCGGCCCAGGAAGGCTATTAGCATATCCAAATGCACTATACTGAATGGCCAGTAGTGGAGACTCATGAAGCTGGAAGTAGTACCAAGGAACAGTCTCAGACCCTCCTGTGTTACCAGTAACAGCAATCAATCAATCTTCCCAAGCTAAGCAAGTTGCATTAAATCGGATGAGAAAAATGTCCTCCACAGCTTCAAATGTAGTTAAAATTGGTACAGGAGAGAAAAAGAAGAAGTGAGCAACAGAGTCCAGCAGAGCCAGAATTAAGTATGGAGACAATGGAGATGAGCAAAGTTATTCTGGGACAGGTAGAGAAATCCAAGTGAATCCTTCATTTAACTCACAACAAGAGTATGAAATTATACACCTTCAATCTGCTCAGTCACCGCTATATAAGAAAGACAGTGCTGCTTAGTTTACATCTCTGAGGGGGAATTTGGAGAAACAATTGATCAGTCTAACATGATGGGAATCAATCTTAATACAGAACTACATCTAGGCCCTTCTGAATTGGAGTCTGTAATAACTCCTGAACAAAAAGAGGTGTTGTAAGATTTAATACCATTACAACAAAGGAACATCAAAAAGCAGCACGGAATTTCTCAACCACACATATACATACCAAAAAGTGAAGAAGATTTTCTGTGCACAAGTAAGACGGTATTGGAAGCAACGGATGCTGTTCAACTTAATGTTACTATGCAACAGGATAATAACAACATATAGGATAGAGTATGGGAAACCATACACACAACAAGGCTATTCCTCCCCCAAGTGGATACCATGATGACTGATGATGAGGTATAAAGAGAATATGGAATTATTGGAACCAATTAAAAATCTCTATCTTAGATTAGTCCTGAATTTACCACAATTTATTTCTGCAAGTTTTATGAGGGCAGAGATGGGGGAACTATCCTCAGGTACTAAAGCAGTGATTGGACAGATTAGATACCTACTTAGATTTTATGATTCAAGTACTAAAAACTCTCTTTTGAATCAGTGTTGGAATGATTCTATGGAATATGAATCAAATGGAAAAATAAGTTTTAAATCATGGGCTTGGTTAAAAGATTTAGACATGGTAGTTAGAAAATAAGGATTACAAACAATTATGAATTTAGTTAATTGTCAACATTTGGAATTATTAAAGGCAACATTTATTGAGAGGTAACTGATATAGCAAATCAGAGTGATGTGGAAAGATTGACTTTAACAAATAATTTTTTAATGTACAAGGGGTTAAAAAGTGCATGAAAAGGAGTGCTATTTAAAGGTTTGTGAGAGTAAGATGCATTATAAAGTTATCTCAAATTTGAGGTTTGATGTAAATTTTGGATTTTCGACATGTTTTATGAAATGGCAATGTTTTAAATCAAAACTATGTTGCAAAGAAGGATGTTTAGAGATTTGGAACTCTATGCATATTATATTGGAATGTGAATTGGTTAAAGATATAAGGAAATTTTGGCTTGGTGGATATCTACATAAAATAAATGAACTTACCAGCCAGGAAAAACTAAATTTCCTTCTTAATATAAATGATGTAACTTTATTGTATTGTATTGCCAGTTATTGTATTGCTGTATACAGATATTTAAAGATGTAATTTTTTTTATGTATAAACATTTATGTATGATGCATTTGTAATACACATTTTTCCAAAAAAAAAATTTTGATTGATTGATTTGATTGATACCATGATGACTGACGACCTGGACAGCAAGGCTGGAGAGGTCCCTTAGTCATCATGGTATCCACAAGGAAGAAGATTAGCAGTGTTGGTTATGGTTTCCAATATACTGATCTGTATAGTGTAGGGTGGGACATGATTGCCACAAGAAAGCCCAGAATCACTTATTTTTTTTTTATGTTGGCTTGTGCCTGTGTGCAAGCCAACATCTTGCAGTAATAGCAGATTTCGGAGGTGGTCTGTGTGGGCAAATGCAGGGCACACTTTAGTAGATGTGTCCCTCATTCCCCAATAAGCCAGCATGCAGGAGCTCACACAAGAAATATGTAAAGTGGTCAAAACTTGTAAAGATTTTGCCGCTACAGTGAGAGACAAACTTGTCATGCAGCAGCACAATAAGATGCTTCCCAATGTGCCTTTCCTGGTGAAGTATTTCAATAAGCATGGTGGCAGTAGCCACACAATGCCTACAAAGTCAACTTCAGGGGTGCCCGATCTCCCTGTTGGCATGCTAAATAACCCCCCAAGATTGTGTGGCACACTGGGAACCCACCCCAGTGTGGCCGAAATCACACCCCAAAGTCATGGGGCACACTGGGAGCCCACCCCAGTGTGCACAACAGTGTTTCATACATCTGTAAAAAACTAAAACTGTCCGCAATGTTCATTTTTTTTTTTAATTACCTGAAAGAAAGAAAACAGTCCCTCGCCGTAGGGTCCACTCCCCCAACCACCCTCTGCATACCCCACCTCCCCACACCCCCCTTACCCCCTACTTACCTCCAGAGCCCAGCACAATGATCTTCGGTGGACCGGGAACATGTCTGGACTCTTCAAAGCTGACCACGAACTGAAGAAAATGCCGGTAAGCTATATAATGGCATATATTTTTTTTTCAACTTAGGTGGATATCTCAGCCATTTCTTGGAATTTTGCCTCCAAATTTTCAACATGGGGTGCTTGGAACCCCACCTCATGAACACATGCACTGTCATCTCATTACTTGGCCCCAAAAGGTCATTTTGTGGTCACTGAGCAAAATCACCTTTTGGGACTGATTAACAAAACAACAATGCCACTGTTCATGAGATGGGGCCCCAAAAACCCTATCTTGCAAATTTGGTGGAAAAATTCAAAAAAAATTACCATGTTACAAGCGTGCATTGCGCAGTGTCAATGCACACTCGTAACTTTGACAATTTTTAATGTTTTCACTCCAGAGTTTCAATATTGGCCTTTTTTCACACCTCCTTATGAACAGTGCAGCTGTCATTTTTCACATCCTGCCCAAAATATGTTTTCCCACATGTGGCGCACAGTGCCTCAGTTGCTGTGTGAAATCAATGTTCAGGACAGATAAACAAAATCACAGTGACACTGTTCATGAGTGGAGGTCCTAAAATGCCTATGTTGAAAATTTAGTAAAAAAATACACAAAATAATTGCGTTAAGGGCGTGCATTGTGCAGTTTTTATACATGCTTGTGACGTCACCAATGTATCATATTTTCACTCCAGATTTTCACAATTGTCATTTTTGTACACCTCCTTATGAACAGTATAGCTGTCATTTTTCATACCCTGCCCAAAATGTGTTTTTGCATGTGTCACATAATGGCGTGGTCGCTGTGGGAAATCAATGTTTGGGTCAGATTAACAAAATCACAGTGACATTGTTCATGACCAGAGTTTCCAAAATGCCTATGTTGAAAATTTGGTTAAGCACGCTCATGATGTCACCAATTTTTCATATTTTCACTCCAGATTTTCAACAATGCCATCTTTTACACTTCCTCATGAATAGTGCAGCTGTCATTTTTCACATCCTGCCCAAAATGTGTTTTCACACCTGTGGCACCAAAATCATTGTACAAAATCACCTTTCAGCAAACAAACTCATAGTGCCCCTGTTCATGAGGTGGGGTCACAAACAGCCCATGTTGAAAATGTGGAGTGAAAATACCAACAAATGCCCTGGGCATTAGGGTTTCCAACCATAATGCCCCACCCTGCACAGACTGACAGGCGTCCGGGTGTGACTTGGCATTGTCAGTTGTAATGCTCACATCATTCCACCCCCCACCCTATAGCCAGTGACAGGCATCAAGTTGTGCCTTGGATTCTTCAGCCCCAACATTCACCCCATTCTCCTACACTGCACCCATGTCAGTATATTTCCTTATGGAATGGAGTGAGCTTAAGGCTGGAAGACCCCAAGGCACAGGGCCTGGAAGGGGAATGGAAAGGAGTGGGCAGATTGAGACAATGGGGACAAGAAGATGCCCTGGGGCAAAATGGGTTCAGGAGAGGGGTCCTCCCTGCCTGATTCTCATACCCAAGGGCTCTTCTTGTAGCAGGCAGGCAGCTCAGTCATCACCAGTGACTCATCCTACTCGGACGGTGTTATGTAATGCCAGGTCCATTAAAAACAAGACTGCTATAATAGCTGATCTTGTTGGGTCATCAGACCTGGCATCCATCACCGAGACATGGCTGGATAAAAATGCTGGCCCTGTTTTGGCTTAAGCTATACCAGTCGGGTTTTTGGTGATACACCATCTGAGGTTGGATCGTAGGGGTGGGGGAGTGGCCATCTGTTTTAGATTGGAACTGAACATGGTGGAGGTACCAGTGGGAACCACCAACTCCTTTGAATGTATCTTGGGTGAGGGTGTGGGGTGCAGGATCCTTCTCATTTACCATCCACAAGCTAATGGGAATGTTTTCCTGTGGGAAGTTGAGGACTTCTTTGTCGACCTGACATTGGGATCCTCCAGATGGCTGATCCTGGGGGATTTTAATGCCTGGGTCAATGATGAACTCTCACAGTTTGGTCAGGACTTCCTCTAGTTGATTAATTCTCTGGGCTTCACACAAGTTATTTCCTCCTCAAACCATATAGATGGTCATTCATTGGACTTGGTGTTTCTCCTGGGGATGGTGATATCTGACTTGGTGGTGGAACCAGTCAGGTGGTCTGACCATCACACCATTGTGTTCAGTCTACTGGCCCACCCCAGTAGGCCAGCCCCTATGGAGATGGTCCAGTACTGCCCTTTGAGGGGTGTTTCCCCGGAGGGCCAGATGGCAGTGCTGGACCTATCGAGTCTACCAAGTGAATGCATGGATCGCAGGGACCTGGTACTTGCCTATAATAAGGCAGTGGTAGGGGCCCTGGATTCCATTGCTTCTGTTCATGTTCGTCCCCTCACTCTTTGCCCCAGGTCTCCTTGGTTTGATGAGACCTTGAGGGAGCTGAGGAGAGTGGGACGAAGGCTTGAGAGATGTTGGTGGAAGTCGGGCCTGGAGTGTGACAGGCTTAGCTTGATGGACCATTATCAGGCATATCAAAATTACCCATAAGAAGGCAGAATTCCTGTCCAGAGAAATTTCTGCTGCACGGAATCAACCAGCCCAGCTCTTCTGAACTGTGGACAGATTGTGCAATCCAATCTGTCTTCAGCCCGGAAGTGTTTTTTCACAGGAATGGTGTAAGGAGTTTGCTCGATTCTTCACAGATGAGGTTGCCATAATCAGGTCCGATCTCCTTCTAACTCTCTCAAATAGGAGCTGTGGTGGTCGGCAGGAGATGTCGGACACCCAGTTTGTGTGGTTTGACTTTGACCTACCCACAATCAGTGACATTGTGATGGTCATCCAGTCACTGCAATCGACCAACTGTATTTTGGACCCGGGCCCCACATGCCTTTTAGTAGGATGTGTAGATAAAATTGGCCCAATCCTTGCCAAGATGGTCTGGTTGTCTTTGGAGAGGGGGATCTTTCCTGATCCTCTGAAGGAAGCCGTGGTTTGGCCCCTTTTTAAGAAATCCTCCATGGACCGGGACTGTCTAGCTAACTACAGGCCTGTCTCTAACATACCCTTTGTTGGTAAGATTATTGAGATGGTGGTTGCATCGCAGCTGGATGATCATTTGACCAGCCACAATATCTATGAGTCTCTCCAGTCCGGATTTAGGAAGAGACATAGTACCGAGACGGCCCTTGTCTGGGTACTAAATGACCTCCTAATAGTGAGAGATCGAAACACCCCTTCCATCTTGGTCCTTCTAGATCTCTCTGCGGCATTTGATACCATGGACCATGAAGTGCTGTTGGAGCAACTGCGGTTTATCTGTGGACTGTCTGGTTCTGTCCTCAGTTGGTTTCAATCTTTGCTCAAGGGTAGGACTCAGAGGTTGGTGTCTGAGATTTTTTCCTCAGCACCACTCCCCCTATCCTGTGGGGTACCACAGGGCTCCATCTTAGCACCCATGTTGTATATATGCTGCCATTGGGAGCAATTATTAGGCAGTACAGCATAAGTTTTCACTGCTATGCAGATGATACTCAGCTGTACATGTCCTTTGTGCCTGGCCAGGGCGATGCTGTCTCGGTCTTTAACAACTGTCTCACTGAAATCCAGGACTGGATGAGTGTGAGTTGGTTGTGGTTAAACCCTGAAAAAGCTGAGGTGCTGGTTGTGGACCCAGGTTGTTGGGAGGCAGGGTTGCTGACAGGATCACCTTCAGGTCTTTGGCTTGGGGGCCCCCAGTTAGCTACCTCAGACCAGGTGCGGAACCTGGGCATTATATTTGATGACTGCCTGACCCTTAAATCACAGGTGTCGGCTGTTGTCAAAACCTTTTTTTACCATCTGAGGAATATCGCCCGAGTGAAGCACCTGGTTCCTTCCAATGATCTTCCAATTTTGGTTCACGCCTCCGTTACCTCCCACCTTGGCACGTGCAACACCCTTTACCTAGGGCTACCGGGGGTTGATATCACTGCTTGCAACTAGTGCAGAATGCAGTGGCCAAGCTTCTGACTGATACCTCTAGGATCAGTCATACAACACCTGTCCTCCACGGACTGCACTGGCTGCCAGTACAGTGGTGGATCACCTTCAAGGTCGGTTTGCTGACCTATAAGGCCCTACATGAGCAGGGACCTAGTTACCTGCAAGATCTTCTTCACCCCTACTGTCCCCCCCGCCCTCTAAATCCACCGATGAGGGATTGCTAGAGATTCCCAGGGTCCATTTGAAGACATCAGGGGCCAGGTCATTTAGTTTCATGGCCCCGACCCTGTGGAATTCTCTACCTCATTGGGTGCAAGATTGCCTGACCATCCAAAGTTTTAAAACAACCTTGAAAACTTATTTATTTAGCCTAGCATACCCTGTTTTTTAATGATGTTATGTTGATTGGTTTTATCATATTGTTTATTTTCTGTGTATTTTAATTATTCACTGTGCAAGCATCTTGGCTTTGGAAAGGCGCTTTTTAATAAATAAAGCATGATTTGATTTGATTTGATCGTGGCACTTGTCAGTCTCTGTGGGGTAGGGTGAGGTGAAATGGCATGAGCGTTATGGCCAATGACCCAAAGGCACAGCCCAATGCCTGTCACTCTCTGCATGGTGGGGCTGGGGTCAGCATCAGTTGACTACTTCACTGCCAATCCTCTTGTGCATCTCTCTAACTCCTGCACTACTGATGCCACTGCCAGCAAGCCAACATTCAGCATTGACAAATGCTTGTTTAAACTCCAACACCAAGTCCCTCTGCTCTGCTGATTGTACTTCACCAGCAACCGCCCACTGGCCAGCACACATGTGTGACTCTCCACCCACTGCTGACCAATGCTGAGCGGTGATGGGGCCACTTGTATTGTGATGTCTTTACTCGTGCAGAACAAAAAGTCATTCTGTATTAGTAACAATGTCACCACTGCAGAATAATTACTTTCTATGGTGTATAGCTCTCCATACACAATCAGGTTCCATCATACACTACAGAGAGACTGAAGTGATAGAAATTTAAGATAATTCAGAATTGTCTATAGAAGGATCTTCAGAAGGGGAAGAATATGTGAATGATATGCCAGCCTGGGTGGAGGAGCTGTTCAAAGAAATTGTAAAAGTCAATAAGAAACGTTCATTTATTCATATATTAGAATAGAAAGTGGTTCAAATAAAAACAAATCTATGAAGGAATTATTTTGGAAAATAAACAAATGAAATCAGATCTTGAAAATGCAAAGCAGTGAATTTTGCTGACAGAAGATCAGCAACTACCCATGTCTCGAAGCTTATTCAACTGGAAACACTTACTAGGAATTACAAAACAAACTACTGGACAATGAGTCTCGTGCTCAGAGAAAAAACATAAGAATAATAGGAGTGCCAAAAACCTGGGACAATCATGCTACCTTATGATCCCCCTTTTAGACAGCTGTGGCTGCTGACCTTGAAACAGACCCTGCAGATGTTAAAATCAATGTAGATAGAATTCACAGATCATTATGAACAAGACCAGATGATAGATCTCCTCTACGTCCAATGATTGCTAAATTAGTCCAATCCAATGATAATGAAAGACTTCTGGCTCAGGTTTACCAGAAAAAAAGAATTTCATTAATGAGAGCTAATGTCTTCCTTTTTAATGATCTGCCTCCGGAAGTGGTGAATGAAAGGAAAAATTTGCTTTTACTTGTAACAAACTGTGGTCCAAAGGCATTAAATCAACTATGATGACTCCTGCAAATCTTAGAGTCTTTTGGAGGACAATAGACTGGTTTTTGATTCTCCAATGGAGGCCCTACAGAAGTTAAAAAATTGATTTCCAGACATGTTTGGTTCATAAGAAGACTTTATGCATTTGTAGCAGCCCTCAACTTAATTAAGCTTTCTTTAGTCATTAGTCAAGTATTATTTCGGTAGTTCTCACTGGCTATCTAATATGTTTTGAAAATGGTTTTAAGTTCACATAGTTAAAGGAGGGCAGAGAAGCAGGGTTTGGCAAAAGCAGGAGAATTTGCAGTTGAACTGTACTTCAAAATTGTAAAGGGTGAGGGAGTAGGTGGAAGTTTATCTTGTTTTAGGTTAGATTTTCTATTTATTGATTTTGTTTCTTTTTGGGTAGAGTAGGTAGTTGGGGTAGTGGAACTTTATATAAGAGAACAAGATTGCAAATATTTAAGTTATTCGTTACAAACATCCATTTCATCACTTTGGGATCCTTTCACAGGGGTAATTAGGGGGGTGATCATGTCATTTCAATTTTGGTATAATAAAAAATTAAAAGAAGAGGAATTGTTATTGCAGAAGGAGTTGAAAGAGTTAGATGGTTTAGTAATTCAAGAAAGAGAAAAATACTACAATTATCGGATAACATATACACTCGAAGTTCAGAAAATAATTAATAGGGAGAATGAAGGAAGTATATTGCAAGTTAAGGGTTTAAGATACCTACAGTGTGATAAGTCAGGGAAGCTTCCAGCTAATATATTAAAAAAAGCAAAGGAGCATAACATAATTTTGGCTCTTACACTCTCACAGGATAGAATCATAACTGATACAGAAGCGATGCAGAAAATAATTATTAACTACTTTAATAAAGTGTATGTATCTATCATCTATCTCCTGTGATACTCAATAGTGATGTGTGGAATTCTCAAATCCCGGCAGAATGAAATTTCACAGAATTTTCAAAATTCCACCGAAATTCTGCTGAAATTCCACCAGAAGCACAATGGTGCAATTCCGCAGCAGAAAATAGTTGTGGAATGATTTTTTGTGGAAAACATATTCCCCAGATCTCAATATTTTCCATGGAAATTGTTACAGAATAATTTTCTGTTGAATAAAATGCTGTTCTGTGGAATATTTTTCCATGGATCACAGTAGGCAGAATTCTGCAGAAGAACCAGTACAATTCTGGTGGAAATTCCTCTGGTGGGATGGCCATTCTGCGTTAATTCTGCTAGCCGAATTCCACATTCCACACAGCACTAATACTCAAGCTATGGACAATTTATTGGCTAATTTGCAATTTCAGACCTTGCAAGTACCACAGGAATACTTTTCATTGCAAGAAATATACAATGTTATTAATGCACTCCCAAAATATAGATCTCCTGGAATGGATGATTTTACTACTGAATGTGTTCAGGTATTTAGAGAGGTTTTATCTCCATGGATACAGAGAATAACTGAGGAAGTGATGGATGGGATGGGGGAACTTCCAGATTCAATGAATGATGCAAAAATAATATTTAAGCAATAAGACATGACAGGGTGTGAGTTGTGGTGGGATATTGGCACACCTCAGGTGTTTTGTAAGGCACGAGGCCCACAGAGTGTCTTCAACCACCTGAAAAGTGCCATTATCCTACCACAACACAGACCCTAGAGTGTTTTATTGCAATTATAAAACTGGTCCAAGATTTTTTTTGGGGGGGAGGGGAGTGAAGAAATGCACCAAAATCAAAAAAGAAACATTTTTATGATGTATTTTTTAAAAAAAAGCTCATCCACCTCAGCAAAATCGTCCCACCACATCCCAACACTGACATGTCATCTCAGGTTTAAATATTATGCACAGCAAAACACATGTATTTTTAATTCACTCTTAAACCCTCCATTTTCCTCAACCCACTCCCATCTACCCATTTCCTCATCTTTTTTTCTTTGTCTTTATATTATTCCTTCCCTTTTCCCTATCTTGTTTATTTCCTGTCTTGACTACATTCAGGAGATGGAATGTTTACCATGGATGGAACACAAGAATTCAAATCTCTGCTCAGTTCTACTGGCAGAATGTTTACCCCCACTATCACACAACAGAAGGCCTCAGATGGAACCAAGGCTTTTGTTTTATCTGTAGCTGGTTAAACAGTACAGATTTTCCTAGTAAGCAGGTAAGAATTAGAAGGGGATTTTTCATGGTCAGCAAAGAAACACCCAAAATTAGAACTGTAAATACTGTAGTACTTCATTTTTATGTTTGCTTGCACGCATGTGCAAGAAACATAGTGCCATCATCTGAGTTTTTGGAGGCATGGCAGCCCTCTTCCAATTCAGTCAGTGTGTTTGCAGGCGCAGCCCGCAGTTCTCCAATGCCTGCTCGAGCTGTCTATGACAGCTCCAAAATGCAGTGGAGTACAATTGAAAGGGGGAGCGATGCTTCAGTGAGCAGCGATAAGATATCACCTGCTCATGCGCACTCCCCCTACACACACACACACACACACAGAGGCACGCATGTGCTCGTCCCCCCCACGCACACACTGTGTAGCCGACGGGGTGCCCAATCCCCTGTCAGCTGTGCTGCACCCCCCCCAAAAAAACAGAGTTCCATATGCCACGCTGGGTGCCCACCCCAGCATGGCTGCACATCGAATAGCCAATGGGGGTGCCCAATCTCCTGTCGGCTCCACTGGTCACCCCACCCCAAGAGTACAGGGTGCCACGCTGGGAGCCCACCCCAGCGTGGCAACAGATGCTTTTGCCGATGGGGGTGCCCAATCCCCCGTCGGCTCCTTGCCCCCCTTGCCATCCTTGTGCCACGCTGGAGCCCACCCCAGCATGGAAAACATCCCGCATCATCATTTTACACAAAACCATCCTGAAAGTGGAAAACGGTCCTCGCAGTCTCTCAGCCCCCACCCACACCCACCCACCCACTGTACACCCCACCTCCCCACCCCTCACCCCATACTTACCTCTGAACTCCATGATGATCTTGGTGGACCGGGAACACATCTGCACTCTTCAAAGCCGACCGCGAACTGAGGAAATGCCGATAAGCTGTATAATGGGATAGATAGGGGGTTATCAACTTTGCTGCATATCTCAGTCATTTTTTTGAAATTTTTGCACCAAATTTTCAACATGGGGATTTTGGGACCCCTTCTCATGAATGCTGTCACTGTCATGGCATTATTCGGGCCCAAAGGGTGATTTCGCAGTCACTGTGTGAAATTACCTTTTGGGACTGAGTAATGAAATGACACTGCCACTTTTCATAAGGTGGGCTCTCAAAAAGCCTATGTTGAAAATTTGGTGGAAAAATTCCTAAAAATGACTGTTTTACGAGTGTGCATTGTGCAGTTCCTACACACGCTCGTAAGTTCGTGAATTTTCAATATTTTCACTCCAGATTCTCAACATTACCATTTTGCCACACCTCCTTATGAGTAGTACAGCTGTCATTTTTCACATCTTGCCCAGAATGTGTTTCCGCCCATGTGGCACACAGTGGCGCAGTCGGTGTGTGAAATCAATGTATGGGACACATTAAGAAAATCACAATGACACTGTTCATGAGCAGAGGTCTTAAAATGGCTATGTTGAAAATTTGGTGAAAAAATTCCTAAAAATGACTGTTTTACGAGCGCGCATTGCGCAGTTCCTACGCACACTCGTAAGTTTGCGAATTTTCAATATATTCACTCCAGACTTTCAACATTGCCATTTTATTACACTTCCTTATGAGCAGTATAGCTGTCATTTTTCACATCTTGCCCAAAACGTGTTTCTGCCCATGTAACGCACAGTGGTGCAGTCGGTGTGCAAAATCAATGTAGGGGACACTTTAAGAAAATCACAATGACACTGTTCATGAGCAGAGGTCTTAAAATGGCTATGTTGAAAATTTGGTGAAAAAATTCCTAAAAATGACTGTTTTACTGAGCGTGCGTTCGCAGTTCCTCAGCGCTCGTGAAGTTTGCGAATTTTCTATATTTTCACCCAGATTTTCCACATTACCATTTTATTACACTCCTTATGAACACTACAGCTGCTAATTTACATGTCGCCTAATGTGTTTCCAAGGTAGCGCATAATGGTGCAGTCGGCGAAAGCAATGTTTGGGACAGATTAAGAAAATCACAGTTACACTGTTCATGAGCAGAGGTCTTAAAATGGCTATGTTGAAAATTTGGTGACAAAAGTCCATAAAATGACTGTGTTACGAGTGAGCATTGCACAGTTTCCACGCACCCTTGTAAGTTCATGACTTTGTAATATTTTCAGTCCAGATTTTCACCAGTAGCATTTTTCCACACTTCCTTATGAACAGTACAGCTGTCATTTTTCACAACATGGCCGAAATGTGTTTTCACACTTTCAGCGCAGAGATGCGTAGTCACTGTGGGAAATCATTGTTCGGGATAGATAAAGAAAATCACAGTGACACTGTTCATGATCGGAGGTCCCAAAATGCCTGTGTTGACAATCTGCTGTAAAAAATCCCCAACCTAATTACGTTACAGGTGTGCGTTGCACAGCTTCCACGCATGTTCGTGACTTCACCAGTTTTTTATGTTTGCTTGCACGCATGTGCAAGAAACATAGTGCCATCATCGGAGATTTCGGAGGTGTGTCACCTCCTCCTCCAATTCAGGCAGTGTGCTGGCAGGCGTGGCCCCTGTAAGCCAATGCATTTTGGAGCTGTCTATGACATGCTCCAAAATGCAGTGGCATACAGTTGAAAGGGGGAGCTACGCTTGAGTGAGCAGCGATAAGAAGCTGCTCATGCGCAGCCCCCGCCCCCACCACGAAGTGTATAGCCGACGGGGTGCCCAATCCCCATCGGCTGAGCTGTATGTCTCCCCAGTAGTTGGTGCCACGCTGGGAGCCCACCCCAGTGTGGCAGTCAGTCATTGCAGCCAGGGGTGCCCAATCCCCGTCAGCTGGTCGCCCCAAAGTCCTTATGCCACGCTGGGAGCCCACCCAGCGTGGCAAACATCCCAGGGTTTTTTATTTTTGTTGCCGACAGGGTGCCCAATCCCCGCCAGCTGAACGCCTCAAAGTCTCTTGTGCCACGCCTGGGAGCCCACCCCAGCGTGGCAAGCGGTCCCATGAAGTCTTTTTTGTTGTAACCTGTAAAACAAAACGGTCCCGCTGCATGTCTCCCAACCCCTCCCACAACCCGCACTCCACCCACTGCGCACCCAGCCTCCCCACATTCCCCTCACCCCATACTTACCTCCGGACCGCCGACGATCTTCGTGGACCGGGAACATGTCTGCACTCTTCAAAGCCGCCGAACTGAGGAAATGCCGTAAGCTGTACAATGGGCTAGATAGGGAGGGGTTCAACTTTTATTACATATCTCAGGCATTTTTGGGAATTTTTGCACCAAATTTTCAACATGGGGTTTTGGGACCCCTTCTCTTGAATGATGTCACTGTCATGGCATTATTCAGGCTCCTCGGGGTGATTTCACGCAGTGACCGCGAAATCACCCTTCAGGACCGAATACCACCATGACAGTGACATCATTCATGAGAAGGGGGCCAAACCCCCATGTTGAAAATTTGGTGCCAAAATTCCAAAAATGACTGTTTAATGAGCGTGCATTGCGCAGTTCCTACGCAGGCTCGTAAGTTCGCCAAATTTCAATATTTTCACTCCAGATTTTCAACATTGCCATTTCACCACACCTTCTTATGAGCAGTACAGCTGTCATTTTTCACATCTCACCCAAAATGTGTTTCCGCCCTTGTAGCGCAGAATGGCGCAGTCAGTGGGCGAAATCAATGTATGGGACAAATTAAGAAAATCACAGTGACACTGTTCATGAGCAGAGATCTTAAATGGCAATGTTGAAAATTTGGTGACAGAATTCCTAAAATGACTGTTTTACGAGCGCAGTTGCAGTTCCACGCACGCCATAGGTTTGCGAATTTTCAATATTTCCACTCCAGATTTTCAACATTGCCATTTTTCCACACCTTCTTATGAGTAGTACAGCTGTCATTTTCACATCTCACCCAAACGTGTTTCACCATGTAGCGCATAATGGCGCAGTCGCTAGTGAACTCAGTGTATGGGACACATTAAGAAAATCACAGTGTCACTGTTCATGAGCAGAGATCTTAAATGGCAATGTTGAAAATTTGGTGACAGAATTCCTAAAAATGACTGTTTTACGAGTGTGGGTTGCACAGTTCCCACGCACGCTCGTAGGTTTGCGAATTTTCAATATTTCCACTCCAGATTTCCAACATTGCCATTTTTCCACACCTCCTTATGAGCAGTACAGCTGTCATTTTTCACATCCTGCCCAAAACGTGTTTCCGCCCATGTAGCGCACAATGGCGCAGTCGGTGTGCAAACTCAATGTATGGACACATTAACAAAACCACAGTGACACTGTTCATGAGCAGAGGTCTTAAATGGCTATGTTGAAAATTTGGTGAAAAAATGCCTAAAAATTACTTTTACGAGCGTGCGTTGCACAGTTCCTATACATGCTCGTAAGTTTGCAAATTTAATATTTTCACTCCAGATTGTCAACATGTCCATTTAATTAAACTTCCTTATGAACAGTACAGCTGCAATTTTTCATATGTCACCCAAAATGTGTTATCGCACATGTAGCGCACAATGGTGCTGTTGGTGTGCGAAGCAATGTTTAGACAGATTAAGGAAATCACAGTTACACTGTTCATGAGCAGAGGTCTTAAAATGGCTATGTTGAAAATTTGGGACAAAAGTCCATAAAATGACTGTGTTCACAGTGAGCATTGTGCAGTTTCCACGCATCCTCGTTAGTCTATGACTTTGTAATATTTTCAGTCCAGATTTTCACTATTGGCATTTTTCAACACTTCCTTATGAACAGTACAGCTGCCATTTTTCACAACATGGCCGAAGTGTGTTTTCACACTTTCAGTGCAGAGATGCGTGGTCGCTGTGGGAAATCATTGTTCGGCACAGGTAAAGAAAATCACAGTGACACTGTTCATGATCGGAGGCACCAAATGCCTGAGTTGACAATCTGCTATAAAATATCCCCAACCTAATTATATAGCGGTTGTCGCGTTGCACAGTTTCTATGTATTCGTGACTTCACCATTTTTTAAATATTTTCACTACACATTTGCAACATAGCCATTTTACACCTCCCCATGAAAGAGTACAGCTGTCATTTTTTACATCCTGTTTGAATATTTTGCACCTGTGTGCTAAACTCGTAGTCACTGTGCATAAGCAGCTTGCTACCAAACTGATATTCCCCTGTTCATGAGGTGGGGTCACAAAACAAACATGTTGAAAATTTGAGTTAAAATACCAAAGAATGCCTGAGGTATTAGGCTTTCAACTAAATCGCCAACCCTATAGAGAATGACAGGAATCAGGGTGTGACTTGGGATTCTTGCCTGTGATGCTCATACCATTCCACACCCTGCAGTCACTGAGAGGCATCGAGGTATGCCTTGGACTCTTCGGCCCCAAACTTCACCCCATTCTCCTATATCGCACCCATCTCACCATATTTCCTAATGAAATGGGGTGCGCATAAGGGCCAAAGACCCCAAGGAACACGTGACACTTGTCAGTCTCTGCAGAGTGGGGTGTGGTGAAATGGCATGGCCGTTATGCCTGACGACCCAAACGCACACCCCACTGCCTGTCACTCTCTGCAGGGTGGTGGTGGGGTTGGCTTCAGTTCAATACTTCACTGCCATTCCTATTACGCAGCTCTGTAACTTCAACACTACCACTGCCAATGCCAGCAAGCAAACATTTGGCATTGATAAATGCTTGTTATGTTTGCTTGTGCACACAGCACACTAGAAACATACTGAGGTTAGTCTCATTACGGGATCCCATCGTCTCACCCACACTTGTGAACTCTATACCCAAACAGGATGGCTCCAACTTTCAAACCATGTCAAGTACCATACCTGCCTAATGGCTAAGAAAATTATGCTAGGCATTGCACCCCAGGGGTTCAAGCACTCCTTCCTACAGCTCACAACCCCCACCTCACCAGGGGTTCTGAACATCAACTACTGCACATCCCTCGGTGCCGCACCATGCAGGGTCAAAGATCCTTTGCTCACAGAGCCCCCAGCTGGATAAATGGACTCAACAATGAAATCTCCTCACTGCAAAAGCTTGGCCCCTTCAAAGCCAACCTCCACCTCCACCTCTCTGCGTCCAGCTCCTGTGACTGTCCCCCCAATCTCCCTCTCCCTCATAGCACTTACTTCTCCCTCTCCTTCTTATAACCCCCGCCCCACCTATGCACTTTCTTGACGCCTGACAATGCCCATGGCTGCACCTCTCTGTAATGATCCTTCCTAGCCTCAGTCTGTCTCTGTTTTACCTTGTCCTGTCCTGGTACCTACCTTCCCCCAGATTGATGTATTCAACTACTTGAAACTGTTTGTATTCTGGGTCTGCCTTGTTCCTCAATTTTTTGTTCATGTATGTATTGCTTCACACTTGATGTGGAACCTTTGTAAAAGAGCCTTAGCTCAAAGGTACTTGTAATCCTAGATTCAGATAAATAAATAAATAAGTAGAGTATTGCAGAGGTGTGGCAGTGTTTGGCCAATCCAGTGAACATTTTCTGGGTCACATCCCTCGGCTACCAATCAACAGGGAAGCTGCCGATGACAGCAGTTTCAGAGCAAGCACTGGACTTGAAAGAAATCTGCTCCTCCAATCATGGACAGTTTTGTCATTGCAGCGGCAGATCTCTCCCCCCCCCCATCCTGGCAACCAGACACATTCCAGCCATGCACATTACAGTGCAGAGTAATGTGCATGGCTGGACTTATGAGCAACTCGTTTGCTCAGTGTCCCTTTCCTGGTGAAATAAATAAATAAGCCGCTCTGCCGCTTTGCATAATTAGTGGCTCCTACCACCCACCACACACACTCCCATTAAAGCTGGCATCAGGGTGCCCAATCCCTGTGTTAGCATGCCCCCCCACTGTTGTGGCACACTGGGAGCCTACCCCAGTGTGCCAAAGTAATTCTTATCTTTTTCCAACACCAGGATGCCCATTCCCGGTGTTGGATGCACCTCCATGACCCCTTTTTTTCAGCTGACCTCCAGGTACCCAATCCCCCGGTTGGCATTGATCTCCCATCCACTGGTCTGGTACACTGGGAGCCCACCCCAGTGTTATGAAATCCATTTTGTAATATTTCACCTGTAAAAAAGAAAACAGTCCCACAATGTATTTTTTTTTAAAACCTGAAAAAAAGAAACCAGTCCCTTGTCATTCCCGCCAGCCTCCTTCCCCAACTCACACCCCCTGCACGCCCCACCTCCCTGCACCCCCTCACCCATACTTACCTCCTCGCATAGCATATCAGAGGATTGAGGCTTCATGGAGTTGCCTGCTTCACAAATACTCTGCCAAATGAGCGATTCTGCAGCCGCTCCAATAGCAGTGGTATGCCTGTCAGCACCTTAAAGTTTTTTGTGTGAATCCTCGCAGGTCACTCCATCAGTGTGCAGAAAAGGGAACGGGGACAGAGTTCCCGAGGTGCTGTCTTATCCCTGAGTGTCCTTCTCACAAATGTGAGGTGCGAGTGAATAAGACTGTTACTGTTTCAGGGAAAATATGTTGTAGTTGGGACTGCAGTAGACTGGGGAATGTGCTTTAAGATTATCTACCCAGTTGCCCAATCTCTGGATGTTATGCTTCACAGTTGGAACATTGTCACCATGGTAATGTTCCATGCAAAGAAAGTTGTTGTGATATATTATAATTCTCTTTTGCTTTGTGCCACAACAGCCTTCTAAAAACCTGACAGACTACCCATATAAGAAACAAAGAAAGAAAAGGTGTTATGCGGGTAAAGTCTGTACGGTTTGTCTGTTCGGCACTGCGCTGTTGCTAAATACATTTGCCTATGAAGTGGGAATCTTGGAATGAAGTGTACAAATAAGATAAATGTGTCTTGAATTAAACATGTTCCCCTTTTATTTGTTTTGGTACTCGAAAATAGAGCTAATGGTGGGTGCAGGCTTACTGGAGTAAGGGTCCAGTACTTAGGTGTCTGCTGAGATCTTCTCTTGGGCATTCCAGTGGTTTCCCTAAGAGCCAGCCTGCCCTCTCCTTTCCATATTTATAATTTGGACAAAAAATGGGAGGAGCCAACACCTGAATTGTTTCTGTTTTCCTCTCAGAAAGAGTTATTTTGATTTGTAAACCTACTAAGGAACATCTATTCAGCTATAAATGATTATTTTATAGTTAGGTGATATTAAAATGCTATTAGGAGATGTTTTATGTTACAAAGCTTTTGTGAGCGGAGTCTGAGGTGGTCACCTGATGAATCCCAGGTATAAAGGGAGCTCATCTGGGTGTCCACATCAGATCAGTAGTAGGTTCAGCCTGGTACTGATCCAAGTTAGAGAGGTCTGCCAAGCCTTATACAGACCTTATAGAGATAGTTGGTCTATTTAACCATCTATCAGGACTCTAGCATATTTCTGGAGCAGTCTTATGTGCTGTTATGTCTTGGAAGAGTACTACTGTTTATTTAATGTTTATTTTTATTTTTGTTGAATGAAGTCCACTATTTATTTTGTTTCTGGAAATAAAGTCTTGGCTTGGCATATTTAGCCTAGCTTCTCTTGAAACCTGTGTCTGCATCCATCCATCTTCCACTGCCTCCAACAATCAGCATTAGGCTTCGAGCTTCTCAGCCAATCAGGTTTCTGGATTTTTTATACCATTTTGTAATAATACATAAAGAAGGCAAGCCACCAGACTTACCAGAAAGCTATAGACCAGTAGCATTTCTTAATGTAGATTATAGCTAAATTGATAGCAGAACCAACAGTTCCTTTTCTCTCACTCTCCATCCACTAAGACAAATATGATTTTATTCCCAGCAGACCTATTTCTCAAACTGTTAGGAAAGTCCAATTATTATTTGAATATACCAAAACTCTTCAAAAGAATTATTATGCTTTGGTTTTAAACACCAGTAATGCATCTTTGTTAGTGAATTGCATATATAATTCCTCTTGTGTTACAAAGAAGAATAACACTGTTGTATAATAGGTCAACAGCTCAGTTTATGGCAAATAGTAGTTTGGCAGAGAGTATACAAATGTGAAATGGAGTATGTCAGAGATGTCCCCCTCTCTCCTACAATTGTTATACTATGTTTAAAACCATTACTGAAGGCAATGAGAGGGAATATGAATATTCATGGTATAGGAATAGGAAAATAAGAAATCAAATTAAGTGTACATGTGGATGACACACTTTTATTGTTTAAAGATGCTACCTCTTCAGTCTCTGCTTTACTTCAGCTAATTCAAAAGTTTTCTCAGTTTGCAGGATATAAACTGAACTCAAGTAAATCAGTTATTATGCAGATCTCCCAAGGTGACACTGATATTGTATATTTAGAATTACACATTTTAAAAAGGATATACAAATTAAATATTTAGGCATCATTCTTTCAAATAATCCTTCTAATAATATTTCATTCAGTTATGCTATAGTCAAAGAAAAAAATTAGGAATAAACTCTCAGACTGGCAAAACTTATCGCAGTCACTTTGTGTTCACGTAGAAGACCTTAAAATGATGGCCCTTTCTCATTTGATTTTTGTTATTCAAGCTATGTATGGAGCATCAGATGTTAAATGGTTTGTAGACTTAGAACAAATTTTTACTAAATTCCTATGGAGAGGTCAGAAGCCTAGGACTGCATGGAGTTTTATGACTGTAAATAGATTGGAGGGAGGATTTGGCTGTCCCAACCCATATAAATATTATTTAGCTCAAATATTTTCACCTGTATGGTGATGGGCCTTGGTGTCCAGTAAGAAAAGTGAGATTGTTCAGGCCTTAACAGATAACATTGGTAGCAGTAAGCAAAAAGTGGCTAACAGGCTCTAGTGTGCATCTGGGCAATAAAAGATACAATAGCTTGGCTGTATAGTTAAAATATATCTTTTATTGCATAAAGTGTTCAGACTCACCCCACAAGTGTCTGCCAACACTTCACCCATGTGACTGTGGGCCTTTTCAAGGTGTGGCTAGTGTGGCTACTTCTCCTCTTTTTAAACATCCTTCTTAAAGTGATACACAACTTTTATATTACAAGTAAGTACATCCACATATGTAAATACTAGCTAAAACATTCACAAAACAATATATATTTATAAACATCAGTATTACAAAATACACGTCAAAATTAATAAAACATATATTAAACTACAAATGTACTGCACAGCAATGGATGGAAGGTCAACTATCTATGCAAAAGGTCAAATCCATTTTTCCATGACTCATACTTAAAATCATGTTGTGACAATAATAAGTGGTTTACAAGTCATCTTACTATGTGTATAGATACATATATATAGATATACACACATATATACATATATGTGTGTGTGTGTGTGTGTGTGCATATGTGTGTGTGTGTGTGTGTGTGTATTTGCTTCTTTGACTTTTAGTCTCCTAGACAGATTGGGTTGTATTGTATTTTAGCATAAGTTTAGGGAGTTACTAGATATGCATTAAAAATAGGGTATCTTTATATATTGACTCATACTTTTGAGACTCACATTACCAACATTATTAAAGCTCTGCATCAGAGGTTGGGTTGTATGTTTAGGATTAAACCGTTCTTAACTGAAGATTCAAAAAGAATACTTACCCATAGCTTTATTTTTGGATTACTTGACTATGGATTAGCAATGCATACTGCTACTAGTGAAAGGACCTTTTCCAAATTAAATTCAACATATAATAGTTCTTTAAGGTTCATGACTGGTCTTCCTCAAAAGTCCCATCATTGTTTATTGTACAAGGAATCTAGATGTCCTTCTTTAAGAAATAGGGTCAAGATTAGTTTAGGAACCTTGTTATCTAAAGTTACTAAGGATTCTCTTTCTGCTTTTTTTTAATACATTATTCCCCAAAAGCTCTAATACACGTACAACTAGATCCCAGTGTAGAAAACTAGCAACTGAAAACAATCCTGAAATTCTATAAAATATTTATTAGTAATGGTCTTCTCTCTCAACAACAAATACATGCTGAATGGGAAGAGCATCTTATAGGCTTTCATCAGAATCTTAATTGGCAAAAAATGTATATTGATACCAATAAAAAATACATTTCAGCAAAAAAACAAATCTATACAAATTTAAATTAGTAATCAAGATCAAATAACACACACAAAAAAAAACTAAACCAAATTCTTTCAAACTATTCTGATTTATGTTGGCATGGATATGGTCTAACTGCTGATTTATTTAATAATTTGTGCAGCGTTCCTTTAGTTTTTAAATGGTGGCAAAGTCAGTTGAGTTATTTAGTCAGTTGCTGGACACCAATATCCCATGCCATCCAGATATCTTATTGTTTAATAATTTCAGTATACTTAAACTGTTCTAAAACTGAAGAGAAAGTTCTTAAGTATCAGTACCATGTTTAGAAAAAGAATCATTATGGAATATTGGAATAGCCAGTGCCTCCCACAAACATTTGAACAAAGATGATGGCACAAAACAAAAGAAACATTGGTCTTTTAAAGATTGTAGTATTAGACTGAGTACCTAGAGGATATTATACAACTGTCATGGAAAGTGCTAATGAGCCTACTTCCTCCATTTATGTATATGCCTTAACCAGAGTACAGTTTTTTCATGGTGTTGAGTAATCAACTAGAAGAGACAGATTAAAACACGCATTTGTCAATGCCAAACGTTCGCTTGCAGGTATTTGCAGTGGTGTTTGGCATGTATGGTGCTTTACCCTAATGCCCTGTGCGATTGCTGGTATTTGCACAATAAATTGTCAGCATGACCTTTTTGTTACCCCCATTGTGCGCTACATAGGCGGAAACACGTTTTGGGCAGGATGTGAAAAATGACAGCTGTACTGCTCATAAGGAAATGTGGTAAAATGGCAATGTTGAAAATCTGGAGTGAAAATATTGAAAATTCGCAAACCTACGAAGCGCGTGTGGAACTGTGCAACACACGTCAGAAACAGTCATTGTTAGGAATTTTTACCAAATTTTCAACATTGCCATTTTAAAACCTCTGCTAATGAACAGTGTCACTGTGATTTTCTTACTGTGTCCCATACATTGATTTTGCACACCGACTGCGCCATTGTGCGTTACATGGGGGGAAAGACATTTTGGGCAGGATGTGAAAAATGACAGCTGTACTGCTAATAAGGAGGTGTGGTAAAATGGCAATGTTGAAAATCTGGAGTGAAAATATTGGAAATTCGCAAACTTACGAGCGTGCGTAGGAACTGCGCAACACAGACTCATAAAACAGTAATTTTTAGGAATTTTTTTCACCAACTTTTCAGCACAGCCATTTTAAGACCTCTGCTTATGATCAGTGTCACTGTGATTTTCTTAATGTGTCTCATACATTGAGTTTGCACACCGACTGCGCCATTGTGCACTACATGGGCAGAAACACATTTTGGGCAGGATGTGAAAATGACAGCTGTACTGCTCATGAGGAGATGTGGCAAATGGCAATGTTGAAAAATCTGGAGTGAAAATATTGAAAATTCGCAAACGCATTTAACGCAGAGGAAATCCGCGCAACACATGCTTGTAAAACAGTCATTTTTAGGAATTTTTTCACCAAAATTTCAACATAGCCATTTTAAGACCTGTGCTCATGAACTGTGTCACTGTGATTTTCTTAATGTGTTCCATACATTGATTTCGCACACTGACTGCGCCATTGTGCATTACATGGGCGGAAACACATTTTGGGTGAGATGTGAAAAATGACAGCTGTACAACTCATAAGAAGGTGTGATAAAATGGCAATGTTGAAAATCTGGAGTGAAAATATTGAAAATTCGTGAACTTACGAGCCTGCAGTATAGAACTCGCACAACACACGCCAGAAGACAGTCATTTTGAATTTTTGCACCAAATTACCAGATTTTTAGACTCTTCTCATGACGATATCACTGTCATGGCATTATTCAAGGCCAAAGGGTGATTTCAATATAGTGACCGCGCAGTGCCTGCAAATCACCTTCGGCCCTACTAACGCCATGACAGTGACATCATCATGAGAAGGTCCCAAAACCCCATGTTAAAAATGTGGTGCAAAATTCCAAAAATGACTGAGATATGCAATAAAGTTGAAACCCCCCTATCAGCCCATTATACAGCTTACCAGCATTTCACTCGAGTTAGTAATTCGGCTTTGAAGAGTGCAGGCGTGTTCCCGGTCCACGAAGATCGTCGCACGAGTCCGGAGGTGTATGGGGTGAGGGGGTGGGGAGGGTGGTGTGCAGGGTGGGTGGGTTGTGGGAGGGGCTGGGAGACTCGCCGTGGACTGTTTTTATTTTACAGGTTTAAAAAAAGACGACGTGGACGCTTTTCCACACTGCGGGCTCCCAGCGTGGCAGAAGATGTGTGGGGGCCAAGGAGCCAACGGGATTGGGCACCCCATCGGCAAAACAAACGCTGGAATGTTTGCCACGCTGGGGTGGGCTCCCAGCATGGCAGCAGGATGGCTTGGGGGCCGTGGAGCCGACGGGGATTGGGCACCCCGGCGGCAAACAATGTTGCCATGCTGGGGTGAGCTCCCAGTGTGGCATGAAAGCTTTGGGGCGGCGGATGTGCTGGGGCGAAGCGCGTAGACGCAAGGGGATGGTGGCGCGCCAGTATGGCAGCAGTGCTTCTTTGAAGCAGAGGAACACCACTGTCACATCTGAGCTCCTGCACCCATTGGTGCAGGACCGCCATGCCTGCTCAAGGGCAGTGTATTGATGGGAGAGGCACACCTCCGCGTGCTACTCCCCAAAACGCTCCTTGGCGCATGCGCGCAAGCGAACGTAATAAAAATGTTACGCGCAATCTTGCATTCTAATTTGCTTTAGATAGGATCCAGCCTGATCCACCATAGGAGTTTGCATTTCCCTCTTACACAGAAGGCAAATCAGGAATGAGAGATTGTAGATAATGGTGAACCACACATATGGAAAGAAGTAGCTATGCAGTGAAGAAGGGCCACAAAGGCTGAATACAAAAACAAGATTACAAGACTACAGCACCTTTAACTTCCTGATGAGTGTAAACATTAGAACTAATAAGATAGCATCATACCTCAGACAGGCATATTATTGTCGAGTGCACTTACCTGGTTAACAAAAAATAAACAAACAAACATTAAACCTTTATAAATGTTTTGTGGGATTATAAATGAGCTCCTCCTTTTTTTACTTTCTTCCTCCTCTGACAAATGCAGTAACCATCCATCTTTGCATTTACTTTGTACATTTCTTTTGGTCCTACTCTACTTTGTCCAGTTTTATTTTTTGATAATATTGTTTATTTCATACTGCTGTCTACATCTTATTGGATTGCTGTACACTGACTGATGTTTTTCTGCTGTTTATCTAGCCATACTCACTGTTATTTAGTGTATTTATCTCCCATACACCCCCCACAAGGACACTTCTGGAAGTGGGATGTGTATAGCTCAGTGTGCCTTCCATGGCCAAAACATTCAATAAATAAATATTGTAGTGCCTGGAGCAATGAATGCTGCAAGGTGCAAGTACCAAGGCCTTGCTTAACTAGTGAGCGTTTCCAACTACACCAACCACCAATGGTGGATTTTGTTTATTTACATACTCTCCTATTACATGGAGTGGCAGGTGTTATGCTCAGATGCAAGACTAAAGTAATTTATTCGCAATTACTACAGGTGTCATGTCAGGAGCAATTACTCTAACAAATAATACATTTTAAGCTCTGCAAAACATCATGTTTACCAGTCGCAAATAGAATTCAAAGATTTTCATCAAGGATATCTCCTCCACTAGGTCACACCTTTGGAACTCTATGCTTTCAGCGTCAAGACTGCATGGAAACTTTTTGCTAGCCTGAGGCTGCCCACAATGATGTGCAGTATCAACATATATATAATGTGAGGGCCCCATCACTCCGCAGTTCTTCTCCCACCGTCGATCATCCTTGTCTGACCTTCTAAAGGAAACTATGTCAAACAAGCTGTTGTTTGTTACTTTTTATTTTCATAAGTTTACTATCATCATCTCTGTTGCCACAGAAATCTAAAGAACCTTTATTTTGACATTGTCTGTGCAGTTATAAAATCTACAAAGAAGACACACACTCTGTGTGTGCTGATTGGGCCTTTCTCACAGTGTGCATGCTTGTGAGATTTGCAAGAGTTTTAATCAGGCTACAAGGATGCTGAAAGAAAGCACCAGAAAATGTCTTTGCCTTAAAAGCGTTAAAAAAGAATGGAGAAGGACAAAGGTTCAAAATCTGCTTTATCCTCATCATTGGTAGACAAATGATCATTAAAACTGAAGGATATGAACTAGGAAGGGTCATAGTCTTTGGCCTCCTGTCATTCAGCCACAAGCTTGAAAACAGGGACAAATACAAGTCTGCTTCACTATCAAGGTCCAGGTCACCATTGAGAATAGGTACATCCTTGTCAATGCCCACTTCAGTGGCATTGCAAAAGTCCCAACTTGCCCATTGTGAGACACCATGGTTGGGGTCTGCCTCAGGTGCTGTCATACCTACTATAGATGGTATGATGCCATCGTTGTTGAGATCCAGCCTTTTGATGCAGATAGTCCTGAATATTTTTCAGAGCATTGTCAACTCCCAGGCTATGCTGGTGTCATTCTCTGAAATGATTCATTGCATTCTCAGTCAGTTATTGTTAGTTGACAGTCTGTGTCAGTGGCTCAGTAGGTAGTACACTCACCTCTGAGGCGGGGAGATCAGAGGGCTGTGGGTTCAGTTACCACATCTGGCACTTGGGTTAATATCCCAGTACTGACACTGTAGTGCAGCATGAGATGGGTGCTGCACTTCTGAGGTGCCTGGATTGGTGGTAGTTCAGTTGGATGTTAAAGATCCCATGGCACTTATCAAAAAGAGTAGGGGAGATTTTTTTATTGAAATGTATCAGAAACACATCAAAGATAATCCAAACCAACAATGATACATGCTTATCAACAGGAAAAAAAAAAACAGAAAAATAAATTTACAAAGCTCAAAACAAATTCAGATCAAATTATGCAAATAATCTCTTATTTATATTTAATAAAATAAGTGAAACCCTTCCACCATTGTAGCACCTGATATGCAGAGTGTTTTAAGCAAACTGATTTATAAATATCTTGAAGTTCTTTACAAACTAATATGCTCAAATATTCAAAATACATCCTATTCTGATGTTGTACCCATTGGCAACGTGCCTGCCACAGATAAAATCTAAGGCAGCAGAAAAACACGATTACAGTGTCTGGATGGAACTGAGATAATCCTGGTCCATATTTCTCCACCACCAATATATCATACATCAGAAAATGGAGTCAATTTAATTTCCATTTGATTGTTAAATAATTCCATAAAGCAACTGTATAAGAACAGTGTAATAACACATGCTAACATACTAAAATGCCAGCAGAATAGGCCTAATGGTCTTTCGTATCTGCTCGTTTGGTCAGCCCCCACCCTGGGTGCTGACCTTGCTGCCACCCTCACCTTCTCTGGCTTCTCCCTTCCCAGTTCCGGATATTCTTGCTGCATTGGATTTTGCTTCCATAACCCTTCCCCTGTACCTGTCCCACCCCCTCTTGAGCCCCTCCACCATCTCTGCCTCCACCAGCCCACTAGGCAGCGCATTCCATGGCTCCACCACCCTGTTAGTGAAGTAGCACCTCCTCCTTTCTCCCCTGAATCTTCCCCCCTCCAGCTTCCACCCATGCCCTCTAGTGGCCCCCTCCTTCTTCCTTCAAAGCACCCTGACTGTTCCTCCCCTATTTACTCTCTTCATGTACCTGAAGACCTCTATCATGTCCCCCCGGTCCCTTCTCTCTTCCAATGTGTACATATTTAGCTCTTCGAGCCTCTCCTCATAGGTCCTGTCCCCCAAGCCCTAAATCATTTTGGTTGCCCTCCTCTGGATCCTCTCCAGGAGTTTAATGTCCCTCTTTAAGTGTGGCCTCCAAAACTGCACGCAGTACTCAAGGTGCGGCCTCACCAAGCAGTTATACAGAGGGACTATCACTTCCCTCCTTCTGGAGGTGATCCCCCTAGCGATGCATCCCAGCATCCTGTTGGCCTTGGCTGCTGCTGCTGTCCTACAAGTCTCCGAGTTGTTCACCTTGACATCCACCACCACCACCCCCAGGTCCCTCTCAGCCATCGAGACTTGTAGCATTCCCCCCCCCCAGGGTGTACACTTCACCCGGGTTTCTGGCCTCCAGGTGGAGTACCTTGCATTTCCCTGCATTTAACCTCAGCTTCCACTTTCTAGACCATCTTTCCAGAGCCTCCAGGTCCCGCTGTAGGGCCACCCTCCCCTCCTCCCCATCCACCACCACCCCCAGTTTTGAGTCATCTGCAAAGAGACTCATCTCACTCCTGATTCCTGTCCTTATGTCAGAGACATAGGCGTTGAACAGGAGGGGCCCAAGGACTGATCCCTGTGGGACCCCACTAATGACCCTCCTTGGGGATGAGACTATCCCACCAACTACAACCCTCTGGGTCCGGTCCTGGAGCCAATTGCCTATTCATCTGATCACCTGGTTCCCCAACCCCGATAAGGATGAAGCCGTAATGCTTTAACACATGCTCCATAGTTTCCATCTGTGCTATACATTCCATATAGGGACAGTTTTGTTCTGTAATGCTTTTATGTTTAGCGTTACCCCTTATATTCAACCTCCCATAGGCTGTAAGCCACAAGTTCTCCCACATTTTCTGAGGAATTCTTAAAAGTGTTAACTGGTGGAGAATGTAGTGGTTATCTGCTGAGAGATAATTCTTAAAACAGGGTTCCTTAGGATAATATCAATCAATGATATCTTGATATAGAGATTTTGTGGAAAGTGTGATGGGGCCATTTTTCATGATACCCCATTTATATAATTTTTGAGCAGCTGGCAAAAAATAGGGGGGATATTAAGACGTGGGTGTATTTTTGGTGCTATTTGTAGCCATGACTTAAAATATACAGCTAGGCCTTTTGTCATCCAAGCCTTTGAAATATTATCCTTGCTGTGTAGTATAGTGCCAACTGAATGCTTGAAAAACAAAGCATGGAGGAAAACAACTGGTTCTATCATGTGAGACCCCCGGTTTTGAGATCCAAATAGGTATAATTGCATTTAATGGGATTTAATTTTGAGCCCCATAACATTTGAAAGCAAAGCCTATAGATCCTTGTTTCCAATTTGATAGGTGATGGATATAATACTGCTACATACTGTAATAATGGTAAAATAAACTTTTTTATTATAGCAATTTGCTTAATTTTGGAATATTTCCACTGTCTCCATCTGTTCACCTTCTGTTCTGCTTTGATAATAGCTTTTTCACAATTTTTTTCGGGTAAATTATGTGGTCCAAAAGTGATCCCCAGTATTTCTAAAGGAGTGGAAGACATAGACAGTCCATACCAGATGGAATCAGGATGGACATTAGGCCCAATAAAAAGACCTTTACTCTTCCCCATATTCAATTTGGCATTCAAAACCTTCTGATAAAGTGCAATTTCTTGTAAAAAAAGATTAATTTGCCCAGGATCTGAAAAAAAAGCACAGATATCATCGGCATAAGCTTGAATGCATAAGGCATGAGGGATGCCAAGCCCAGTAATTCCAGCCCATTTAGGAGATGCCACAGCCGAATGGAGTAAAGAATCAAGGGAAAAACTATACAGCAAAGGGCTCAAAGGGCATCCTAGTCGGACTCCAGAGTGTACTGTGAATTTCTGTCCGACCACACCTTTTAAAAGAGGTCGGACTGTAAAAAAGAAATATAATAACTGCAATTGAGATATAAAAAGTGATGGAATTTTGTACGCCTTTAATACTGCAAACAAATATTTATGTAAAACTCTATCAAAAGCTTTTTCATGATCTACTGTTACCACACAACCGGACACTCCAGAAATATTACAATGATAAATTATGTGTCTTATGGTCCCTAAGGCTTGTTGAATGTTTTTATCAGGTAAACCACAATTCTGAACTGGAGATAACACCCTGGAGGCATACGCATACGCTTTTAAGCAAGTATTTAGCATATGTGCCAATGTTTCATAATCCGTGTTCATCAAAACTATAGGTCTCCAATTATTTATTTGAGTACAGACCCCTTTTTTATAAAGATAAAATAGAAGTCCTTCAGAAAACTTGGGATGTATAATGTTATTAGTAAACCAAAATTTGTAAGTAATAAATAAACAGTCTACCAACTGTAAAATAAATTGTTTATAGAAAGAGTGAGGGATACCATCCAAACCTGGAGCAGGATGAAGCCGTAATGCTTTAATAGCTTGTGTAATTTCTATTTTAGTGATTGGAGATTGTAAATTTTGTACTTGTATTGGGAAATTCGGGATCTCCACTGATCTTAAAAACTTGTTTATGTCGGAGGATAAAATATTACTGATTGATTCAAGAGAACCATAATGTCTCCGAATTTCAGCCTCTATGTCTACTAAAGAAGTAACTGTTCTGCCATCTGGGGTAGTTAAAGACTCCAAAGAGCCTGTATGTTTTAAATCTTTACAGGCCTCATAGGGGTCACCTATAGACAAGAATTGTGTACTATGATTCAGAAGAGACTGAATTGATCTTGCTCTGATAGATTCAAAAACTTTCATGGCATCCTTTACTGTGGAAATCTGACTAGAGTAATCATAATTGGATAAATTTGATAAAGTAATTAATTTATGCAACTGTTGCCTGAGGGATACATAGTGCAGAAAGGCAGCATTTCCTCTTTTTTTTTCCATATTTAGAAAACCACTTTTTTATGTCAGCTTTGGTGTCCATCCACCATTCACCTTTATCAGTATATAGACATTCAACTGACAGCCTAGCATGAAACAAAACTGTTACCTCCTGAATAACCACTGGATCATTTAACATAGAGTCATTAAGCTTCCATCTGCCATGAAGAGTAGACTTTGGAACAAAATGATGCATAGAAAACAACAATAACAAATGGTCTGAAAAAGTAACTGGAATCATAGTTAAAGAACCTTTAGGAACATTTGCTGATATGAAGATATAATCAATGGTCGAGGAATAATTGTTCCATGTATAAGTAAACTTAGGGCCTTTAGTATTTAGTAAATGACAATTGAATAACCCAGCCGAAGAAATCATCTGAGATAATGCATGGGAATCACAATATATTTTTTTTGTATCTCCTTTTTTTTGCTTGTCCCCTGTAACCAAGGGACATTAAAATCACCACACAGAAATATTTTATAGTGTGTAACTAAAAAAGGTTGGATTGCTCTTATGAGGTTTACACTTTCTGCCTTTATTTGGGCAGCATAAACTGAAATAAAATGACAGTTCATATTATTCCATAGACAATCTAAAATCAAAGCTCTCCCTGGTATCAAATCATATAATTTATGGAGAGAAAAATTGAAAGAATGGAAAAGGACCCCAACCCCATCAGTCACATTCTGGCCGAAAGACCAGTAGGATGGACCCCAGACTCATTCTCTCTTACAGGAACGAATCTAATCTGCAGCATGCATCCAGGTTTCCTGAATTAAGCAAACATATATGGCTTTATCATGTAAAAATTGAAACACAACCCTTCATTTTTCATAATTTAACAAACTATGAACATTGAAGGAGTAGACTAAACCACCAGTCATTCAAAATTCCATTAGAAAGAGTACCTAGGTCTTTTGCCTCTTTTTCTTTTTTTTTCCTTTATAATCACCATCTATATTTTTTTTTCTGACCTTGGTCATCAAAGGATTTTTGGTAATTGGAACCCCCCACTTCCATTTCAGAGTTTCCCCCAAGAGGTAAACAAGGCAGCATGTGCATTTTTAGATTCCACTGGGATGGGGGGATCCGAGGGAATGGATTTAGAAAATCTAGAGGATCTTCTTCAAGGCAAGGGGTCAGAAAAATGTATACTAGTACCATCTTTTGGAGGAATGGGCATATCTGAATAACAAACTGGAGTGAGCGTATCTGGTTTCATGATTTGTTGCACTGGAGCCTGGTTCAAAACCTCTTGTGATTCTAAATCAATAGAAATCACTAAGGGATCTATGGATGGAGTTTGGGGATGTAGAGAAGAAGGGGGGGTCAGGAAGATCCTTGTGGGAGATTAGAGAGAGACCAAGGGGGGTGGGATGGGGGATTGAGAAGTATCATTTGAGGTATTGGGGCCGGACTGAGCAGGGTCCACCAAATCTTATGCTTGTTGGATGAGAAGCTCAGGGCTAATGCAGCTTGCTTTGTTACGGGCTGCCCAAGGGCAGTCACTGAAGATATACCCATATTCCTCACAAAGGTCACAACAAGTATGGTTGGCACATTGCATAATGCTGTGACCAATTTCCCCACAGTTGTTGCAACGGGGTTTGTCACAAGTGCTTGAAAGATGAGTGCGAGAACCACACCTGTAGCAGGCCCAGGGTTGACCTCCATAAAAACAGACACCATGATCTCTGCCCAAAAGGAGGGAGTTTGGAATATGCTCTGTTCCTGTTTCACCCTGCCATAGTTTTACCTTGTACTTCCACCCCCAGTCCAGAAAAGCTCTCCATCCAAAATGGCTTCTGGTGAACTGAGTATTTCACATTTCTGTGATAACCAGTATGTGATATCTTCGACATGAACTCCTTTGTTACAAAACATAACGGTCACATACTTAATTAAAGGGTTAGTCAGAGGTATAACTACAAAAGGGCTCCATGTCGGAGATGTCTTGACTTGCCCATATCTCTCCCAGAACAAATCTAGTGCATAAGATGTTTGAAAACTAACGTCATAATTATACTCTCCTAAAATATTGATAAAAGCATAAACTTCCTTTGGAAAGAAATGCAGACAATCCTTTAATAAAATATTCCCCTTATATCTTATCTGCACTGCGTTCATGCGGGGAGCAGCCACTTGTTTAGTATTAGAAAAAAGCTCAGACAGTAAGGGTTTAGATTCTCATGACTGGTCTGACAACAAAGGAGGGAGTTTCTCTCCAACCCCCTGTGCCCCGGGTATCAAAGGTGGAAAAAAGCCAGTAAAGACTGTTTTAGAGCTGTCCCAAATCTGTTCTGAGGCAAGGGACACAATTGTAGTATGGGAGTCAGAATGAACAGGAGTGTTTGATACAGGCCTGGAAGAAACCCCAGGCTTCCATTCTGCTGTGGCTTGGGAGAGAGAAATATCCCACGCAGGGTCTGGAATCCATATCCCTTTTGTGGATCTAGACCATCCTGCCCCTGAAAGGGCTTTTTGCAGTGTCCATGAAGCCATCTCAGAAATATTCTCCCCAAGGCCAGAGATTGTGGTTTTATCAAAAAGGGAAGCGACCTGGTGAGCCTTATCAATGGATTTTAAATTCTTCTTCTCTAATACAGCACTCTCAGATTTTTTGTTCCCAAAGAAAAGGTCTGTAGCATTCTCTTGTGTGTTTAACCTGGTTTGGTAAATTATTGTCATCCCCTGTTTTACAGGGTTTGGTTGTCTAAAAACAAACCCTGCTGTCTTTGAAAGTGTAAAGTCTGGGGGAACCACTGTAGGGGATTTTTCATGTGGGACCCCAACAAGTGAGCCATGCACCTTTTGCTCCACAGGGTGAGCTGATGTATTCACCTGCAAGTCAGACTCTAAGCCCTCTCTTGTTTTCTTTGACACCCAGGCCATTGCTACAGAAACCTCCTGGATCATTATTGACAGCTGCACTTGAGCCGTCAGCAGCTTGGAAAAGACCAGGAGCTGCATTTCAGCCTTTGAGTTAACTTGAGCATTTTTAAACCCAGACACAGTCCCAAGATCAGAAAGGGGAGCTAGTAAACTGAAGTCTTCAGGCTTTTGGCACACACCATTAAAGGTGTTGTAACTGCCAACCTTAGAAATAGACACATCAGAGCAGGCATTTACTGGTGCAGTCAGCGGCTTAGAATGAATCGGTAGCCGTGATTCATCTTGTGAACAACCTTGAACATTTTTTTCATGCACTGTACCATAAACAGAAAGGGGAACAGGTGGACTAGAAACTTTAGGCTTTTGGCACTCACCACTCAAGGTGTTTTTACTGCCAGCCTTAGAGAAAGCATTTGGAAACTCACCCAGCCCTGCTGTAGTAGATTCAGGAGTAGCTGTGCCATCTGCTAGTTTGGCAGGCCTGAAATTTGGTTTGACAGAAGCCACTTCAGACTGTAACATATTCAATTTTTCTTCCAAACGTTGTTTTTCCAGCAAATGATGCTCCTCTTCAACTAATACAAGCTGAAAAAGTTTTTGTTGTCATGATTCCAAGTTACCTGCTGCATCTTTTTCAATATCCAAACCAGGTTCCACACATAATCCTTCTGTAGGCATATAAATATCCATGCTATTTCCTTCAGGGATAGTAGTAGTACTTTCACCTAAATGTTCATCTTCAGACCCTGTTGAATTCAGACGAGGAGAGGAGGCCTGCTCTCTTGTCTGCAACACTTCCACACCAGGATCCATGGGAGCCGCCATCTTGGTCCCACAGGAAAATGGGTCCCCCCTGCTCACAGAAAGCAGAGTAGGAGACTTTCCCCGGTGTCCTGGCCAAATTTCCCTCATTCAATAAAAAATACCTCCAACAGTTTCATCTGGTTCAAGGTCAGTTGGCATTCATCTGTATCCCCTTCCCCCGGGTCATGCCTGAAAATAGGCAGGATTTGCCTTGTGCACTTACCCGGTCAACAAAAAATAAATAAAATAAAAAATTAATTCTAGCAGGGTTTCCATTACAGGCAGTTAGTCTGCCAATAGGGACTTTTGGTTTGTGGCCCCATTGATGGATTCCATTAGCATGCCACAGTTTCATGTCTCTCAACCACCATTGGCATTGCATTGCTGACCCCTTCAGTGGCTCCCATAGTCATTTATAATGATGACAATGAAATGGAACATAGTCCTGACCTCATTTACTTGAACAAGGATTTAGAGGAGGAATAGGAGGGTGAAGAGCAGTTTGTGAAGGGAAAACCACCCTCTTGCTCTACCCACTCATCTTGTAGTGAGGATTCAGTGGTGCATGACCTAAGGTCTCCTCCTGAGGACCCTTCTTTCCAGGCCATGATGCAGCATATGTAGTCTGCCATGGGCTTTGATGTAGAAGAAGATTCCACAAAGAGGAATTTCATGGAGTATTTGGTGGTGCCTTGCACTCCCTCTATTATTATTCTACCTGTATATCCTGCTTTAGAGGATGCTACTTTTGCCACATGGCATAGTATAGCTCACTGTCTGCAGTCCCTAGAAGGGATGATAAGCAGTAGCCTGCTCTATCGGCTGAGCCTTATTATGCTAACCACCTTGAAACTGACTAGTTGGTCATCATGGCTGCTCATGCTAAGTCTAGGTCTAAACACAGAAACATAAAATCTGATGGCAGATAAGGGCCACTTTGCCCACCCAGTCTGCCCATTTTTTTCTTTCATTTTTGCTACAGACCCAATTGATCTACAGTGTTGTCATCCCCTCCCACTTCCTTACCCCTATGAGTCCCTTGTGCCTATCCCAGGCATTTTTGAACCTCACCACTGTTTTTGCCCCCACTACCTCAGTTGGAAGGCTGTTCCAGGAATCCACCACCCTTTCTGTGAAGAAATTCTTCTTCACATCTTTCCTAAATCTACCCCTCCAGCTTTATAGCCTGTACCCTTGTTCTAAAGCACCATTTGTTTTGAAAAATACTCCCCTCCTGTAACTTATTTACCACCATGAGGTGTTACAATGTCTCTAACATATCCCCCCTCTCCCTTCTCTCCTCCAGGGTGTGCATATTAAACTCTTTTAGCCACTCCTCATAGGGCTTTTAATGCAGGACCTGCAGCATTTTGGTAGCCTTGTTCTGGACCACCTCCACTCTGTCTATGTCCTTCCTGAAATATGGTCTTCAGAACTGGGCACAGTACTTCAAGTGGGGTCTTACCAGTGACCTATATAGGGGGGTAACAACACTTCCCTCTTTCTGCTGGTGGTACCCCTTCCTGTGCATCCCAGTATCCAACTAGCCCTACCAACTGCCTTGTCACGCTGCCTAGGCACTTTTAAGTCATCTGACATGAATATCCTGAGGTCACTTTCCTGCCTGGTCATTGTCAGTATCACTCCACCCATTTTGTACTCTGCCTCCCAGGTTTCTATGGCCTAAATGCCTTATTTTGCACTTTTCTGCACTATTTTCATTTCATTTTTATTTTTTTGTACTGGAAGGCATGTGAGCAGTACTGCCTGTTTTCACAAGCTTCCAGTTAAAGGGGATACATGAGATACATACATCAATAAGGTGGTAAAACAATATACAGGTACAAAATCAAACTGAAAGTGAATATGTAATAAAAGATTTAGCAGAGGAAAGGTGATCAGTGAGGGATGGAGGATGAGGAGAAGGAGAGTCAGAGACAAGAGCAGTTAGACTTTTTCGAGGAGGTAGTGCTTGATGTTGTGTTTGAAGGCTATGGTTGAGGTACAGTGGGTGAGGGATGGTGGGATGAAGTTGAAGAGTCTGGTCCCTCTGGAGGAGAGGGATTGAAGTCCATGAGAGGCCTGGGAAAAGGGAACAAGGAAGGACAGATGATGGGTACATCTGGTGGTAGGCGTACTGACTGGTTTCTGGTAACAGAAGGTGATGCTGTGAAGAAGCATGCCATGAAGAACTTTGTAGAAGAAAGTCAGGATTTTGGAGTTGATTCACTTGGCAGCCTGAAAGAGGTGACAGTGATGAGTGCTTTTGGGGAGTCCAGTGACCAATCTGATGATGGAATGATAAGTGGAGTTTAGTTTGCCGATCATCTTGAGTGATGAGGTGAAGGAGTAGATGAGAGAACCATAGTTGATGAGAAGTAGGAGGAAACTGTTGGCTAGAAGTGCTCTGTTTTGGGGAAGAGGAATTGCTTGATTCTATAGAGCATTCCCAGTCTTTTTTGGATTTTAGTTATAAGTTGGGTGATGTGATGTTTGTAGGAGAGGTGGGAATCAAGGTAGATTCCAAGGTATTTAAATTCATTGACCCTCTCAATGGGCTTGCCATCATTGTCTATGAGTGTAAAATCAAAACTGCAGGTTTTCCTAGGACCAGAGAACATCATGGACTTAGTCTTGTTGGCATTAAGAAGAAGATCATGAGTGGAGAACCAAGAGTGCAGATGGCAAAAGTCATGTTGTAGTTTGTTGAGGAGGGCAGAGGGGCACCTATCTTTGCAGTATAGAGTTGCGTCATCTGTGTAAAGTATAAGTTTGGTGTGAGCACAGATGGGGGGAGGGAGTTAATGGCTAGGGAGAAAAGTAGGGGATCTAAAATGGATCCCTGAAGGACATTGTATTTGATATGGTGAATGTTAGAATATTGGCCATAGATTATGGTGGAGTGGGACCTATCACTGAGGTAGTTCTGGAACCAGTGTACGACTTCCTGTGAGAAGTGGAGTTCAAAAAGAATTTGGATTAGTATATGGTGGTCGAAGAGATTGAAGGCCTTGGTGAAGTCTATGAAGACAGTGTCAGTGTAGATACCTTCATCGATTGCTTTGTCAGTGTAACTGGTGAGTTTAATGAGGATGGTCTCAGTGTTGTGGCCTGGTCTGAAACCATATTGTGAGTCAGTAAGTAGATGATATTATTGTAGAAATTCCATAGCTTGACTGAGCATATTTTTTTTTCGAGGATTTTGAAGAGGGGAGTTAATAGTGACATAGGTCTGAAGTTGCTATCTTCGGTCTTGGAGCCTGTTTTGTGGAGGGATTTGATACTGGCAACTTTCCATTTTGGGGAGAAAGACCCAGCACAGAGTGAATGGTTAAATATGTTTGTGAGGGGGATAGCTAGGTGTTCACATACTATTTTAAGGATCCGGAAGTCAATTGCATCAGCCCCTAGGCTGGGTCTAGGGTTATTGGTTCTTATGTATTTTATTACTTGGGAGGAATGAAGATGGCAGAAATGGAAGGTTGAGTGAGGTGAGGTCATGTGAGGGGGAGGATGAGGGGCAGAGCTATAATTATTCTGTTGAGGGATAGGGAATTTATATAGGTCAAGGTTTCCAAAGTGAGTGTTGAAGAGGTTGGCGACCTCTTTTGGATCGTTGATAAGACTACCTTCCTTGGAAATGGTGAATTGCTCATCTTTTTTTGTTTTGCCTATGAGTTGATTGATCATGTTCCATGTGAATTTTGGGTTTCCCAATTTGTTGTATTGTTTTTCCTTAAGGAATGTAATTTTGGCTGCATGAACAGCTGATTTGCAGGTTTTGTGAATGGTCTTGTATTGTTGCAGAAGGTTCGGGAGATTGTGTTTCTTATAATGTGACCAGGCCTTGTCCCTCTGTCACATAAAGTGTAGGAGAGCTGAGGTGATCCATTCCAATCATTTGTTTCATACCCTAACTTTCTTGAGGGGGAACAAGAGAGTCACAGATGGAGAAAAAGGTGATGCTGAATGTGTGCATTCAATGTTGTGTGTGAAGGACCAGTTGGTGTGGGAGATGGCAGTTTCAAAATATGATTTGTTTAGTTTTTTGAGATGTCTGGTGTGGATGTATCTGGTTTCAGGGTTAGGTGCCTTAGCAGACCAGGAGTAGTAAACTGTGCTATGGTCGCTGATAGAGTCGGGGAGGACACCTGATGCAATGGCTCGGTTTGGGTTGGAGACAAATGATCCAATCGAGGGTGGATTTGTATCCAGTTTTGCAGCTGGTGTGGGAGGAGGTTGTGGTAAGTTGGTGCAGTCCGAGTCCTCCAATGGTATCTCTAGCTTTGTCTGCTTGACTGGAGAGCCAGTTCTTGTTAAAGTCTTCCAGGATTATCCACTCCCTATTGGGGGGGCAAGGTGTGTTTGAGTTTAAAGAGTGTGTCCAGTTTGTGGTTTGGGGTACCAGTGGGTAGATAGGCAATGGTTAGGGTTATAGTTTTGCTGTTGCCAAGGATTACATTTGTGGAGAGAGTTTCTAGTGTGGTAGATTTGGGGTGGGTGTTGAGTTCAATGGGGAGAGGTGGTGGGAGATTAGGAAGAGCCAGTCCCCACCTCTTTTTCCTACTCTGTCCTTTCTGAGTTTATTGTATCCATCGATATTGATTTTGGCGGTGGGTATTTTGTTGGTAAGCCATGTCTCAGTGAGGGCTATGACGCTGAATTTATTGCCAGTTACCCAGGACTCAGAAAGTTTTTTTTGACATGAGGCTTTGGATATTTAAGTGTACTATGTTAGTGGTGTTATTATTTTGGTGGGGGGGTGGGATTAATGGGGAAATTTAGAGTGAAGGGGCCTGGGTTGGGGAGCATGGAGCATAAGAGGAGAAGTAGGAGTAGGATGTACTGTCTGAGTGCATGGGGGAAGGAGGAGGTTTCTTTCTGGATGAGGTGAGAGAGTAGGTTAAAACAAATTTGAGGGGTGTCCCCCAGTGGGAGTGGCAGCATTGTTGCAGGCAGCTGTGGTTGACTTCTTTGTTTAGATAGTTAAAGGTGAGTACATCTGAGAGGGTATTTTATTTATGGTGAGCCCATGGGGTGGGATTGGGTGGAAGGGTTAGTGTGCCAGTTTGAGAAGACTGAGGGTTTGTTATTGTATCTATGTACTGGCTGGAGGGGAGAGATGTAGTATTGTTCTTAGGGTATGGTAGGTGTCCTGTTAGAAGGAGGAAGGAGGGAGAGGAGTAGTATTATGCAGACTATTGTGGTAGTCATAGAAGGAGGTGCTAAGAGGGTGAGGAGAGTGAATGTAGCAGTTTAAAGCTGTTAGGAAACAATGTGTCTTTAAAGGTGTGCTGTGTCAGTACAGAGTGGAGGTGTGTAGCAAGTGATGCGGGAGTGGCATGCGTGAGGAGAGTAATAAAGTGCGAGTGACAAATCTGGGTGGGAATGGTGGGGGAAGGGAAGGTGTAAATGGTGGGGGGGAAGGTGGGTGGGATACTCCCCTAGCCCCGATCGAGCAGTGGGGGTGAAATAACAATCAGGTCAGGTCTGCCGACAATTAACAAAATGCTGGGCACAGTCCAGAAGGAGTGGGACTTTAAAGTCCAAAATGGCAGAGAATGTTGATACCAGCTTGCTCACTGTTTGTACCATGGGGGTCTCCAGGAGTGAGTGATCCACAGAAGCCTGGGGGGGGACTAATCCACATGCCCTATAGGCCCCTGTATGTCCAATGGTGTCCTGAGGCTGCAGAGAGTAAAATGGAGAGAGAGGTGAGTAGGCTAGGTCATAAATACAGGTACATCAGGTTGGGGGGAATCTAAGAGCAGGGTAGAACATCAGTAATGTGTGGGAGGTAGTGTGCCTATGCACTAAGGGTTTGGGGGGAGGCAGCAGGACAGATGGGAGCTGGAGCAGAAATTCAGAAAATGGCAAAGGAGAGGGGGGGAAGGGACCTCTGAGAACTGGCAAATTAATTCAGCGTGTTTCAAGGGGCTGTGTAGGAATGTGAGAGCAAAGCATGTAGAAGGCAGGGGGTTGAAAGGAAAGCAGGTCAGAAGAGATAGCAATGGAGAAGATCAGGTAAGTTGGCACTGTGAAAGGTAAGGGCAGAACAGAGCATAAGACTGCAGCAGTTAGCATTACAAGCAAACAGTGAACTTCTACTTAAACAGGCTGCAATATCACATGTGAACTGCAGAGGGCTATGAAAAGTGAAACATTACATAGGAAACTGCATTAAAAGTTATAATTCAAAAAGCAGAGCGGCTAAAGAGACATACACAGCACTGAGTTCAAAAGGGAACAAGTAAACCCTGTCCATAGCTATGCAGTAACTGTAAAACAACTAACATAAAGTGCACACAGCAAAGCAGAATGGCTGAAACAGTTAAAAGTACAGAAGAAATACTCTCCAAAGCCCAGAACAAGCAGTGGAGGTGAAATAACAATCAGGTCAGGTCTGCTGACCATTAATAAAATGCTAAGCACAATCCAGAAGGAACAGGACTTTAAAGTTCAAAATGGCAGAGGACGCCAAAACCAGTGTGCTCACTGTTCGTACCGTTGGGGTCTCTAGGAGTAAGCAATCCATGGGAGCCTGGGGGGAAGGTTAACTAAAATGCCCTGTAAGTCCGACGCTGTCCTGAGGCTTGGGGGTCTCCAGGAGTGAGCAATCCATGGGAGCCTTGGGAGGAGGGCTAATCCAAATACCCTAACAGCCCATGTAAGTCCGACAATGTCCCAAGGCTTGGAGGTCTCCAGGGGTGAGCGATTCACAGGAGCCTGGGGGAGGGCTAATTCAAGTGCCCTACCAGCCCCTGTAAGTCTGATGGTGTCCTGAGGCTTGGGGTCTCCAGGAGCGAGCGATCCACTGAAGCCAGGGGGGAGGGCTAATTCAAATGCCCTATTTGCCCCCTGTAAGTCCGACATCGTCCCGAGGCTTGGAGGTCTCCAGGAGTGAGTGATCCATGACAGCCTGGGAGGAGTGCTAATTCAAATGCCCTATCAGTCCCTGTAAGTCCAATGATGTCTCGAGGCTTGAGGGTCTCAATGAGTTAATGATCCACGGAAGCCTGGGAGGATGGATAATTCAAATGTTCTAATGGCCCCTGTAAGTCCAACAGTGTACCAAGGCTTGGGGGTCTCCAGGAGTGAGCAAGCCACAGAAGCCTGGGGGAAGGGCTAATTCAATGCTGTGTCTGGTAATGTAAGTCTGACAGTGTCCCGAGGCTGGGGATAATAAAATGGCATTAAAACCAAGCTACCATACCCTTGACTGTTCATCTAGTTGTCTTTTTTTATCTCTGCCCATCCTTTCCACCCCACCTGGAGTGTCTACCCTGTTGCAGATCTTGGTGTCATTTGGAAAGAGGCTGACCTCCCCTTCCAGCTCTCTGCTACGTCACTAATGAAGACATTGAAGAGGATCGGTCCCAGCACTGAACCTTGAGGTACCCTGCTGGTCATCCTCCCTTCTGCAGAGTGAACTACATTTACCACTACCCTCTGTCTCATATCCCCTAAGCAGTTTCTTACCCAGGTTACCACCTTCTTGACTGCCCCCAAGTTACCCAGCTTGCTAACCAGTCTCCTATGTGGAACAGTGCTGAACACTTTACTGAACTCTAGATAGACCACGTCCACTGCTCCACCCTGACTTAAATCTTTTGTCACCCAGTCAAATTCTTGGTCAAATAAATCCATCAGATTTGTTTGGCATGACCTCTCCCCTGTGAATCCATGCTGATTCTGGATCCTGTCATACATTGTTGTCTACCTCTAAATGCCACTTTAAACTGGGAGAACATGCCTTTTCCTGCTCTGCACCAAAACTGTGGAACTCACTTTCTCTGGGAATATTTTGTAGCTCCATGCATCAGGTGTTCAAAACTGACTTAAGAAAACATTTATTCCTGAAAATAGATATTTTAGTTTTGAGTGCACGTACCTGGTTAATAAAAAGAAATTAACTGATTTTCCTGCCCCAATCATATCTATGAATTTTACTTATACCTTCATATGCTGCCTAGATGATGCTCCCTGTTCTCCAATTAGTGACTGCTTATATCATGTTTTACCTGTTGAATACACCTAGTTGTGTACGTTAACATAATAGTTTACTCCATAATCATGGGCTGGCAGTATAGCCTAGAGCTTACAGTAATGAGCTGTGAGTGAAGCTAGTACATCCAGCAGATCTGGGTTTGATTCTCACAACCTCCACTTGCAAACTGTGTGGCACTGAACAAGTTCTGCAACCTCCCCAGTGCTCCTGAGTTGCCTCTGAAAACAGGTATTTGGCCCAGAGTGCCTTACCTGGTTATCAAAGAATTAAAAATATATATATATACTGTGTGTATATATATATATATATATATATATATATATATATATATATATTATTCATAGCTATTTTGTAACATGTTTGAAATCACTGACTTGTGCTCATATCGCTGCTTACTTCGTAATGTCTTTACCATGCTATAACCTCCAAGATCATACCTAAAACTAGACAATTTCTTTGTGAAGTGTACTTACCTGGTTAACAAAAACTAGCTAACTAAATGGATGAACTGTCAACTAAGAACTGTTTCCTTGACTCCTCTACTGTACTTGCACTTATTAAGGAGCATGTACATTGGAACCAGTCTTGTAGTAAATGACATATCACAACGTATTGCATAGCAAAAGGGCTTACTTGTCATTGAATTACACTGTTCCCTGCAGCACACTGCAGCATTTTACAGTAATACTGCAAGGTGCTGCATTGCATCATGGCTGGTTCCCCATATGTGCTTCTTAAAGGGGAAGAAAACATTGTAGCAGTCACTCAATTTGGGAAAGTCCATGAAAAGGTCTTTAAACCAGGTATTGGGCTTACCTGTAGGTATCTGGATTCCTGAGAAATAAATACGTAAGTCATATATACAGGAAATGAAATTAAGACAGCACCCATTTCATGGAATCTTGAAACAGAGGGACAAACTGTATGTTGCTATTACAACTTGCCCCTCAGTGACATAACTTCCTGCTTCATGATTCCATGAAATGGCTTCTGCCATGATTTGATTTGCAGATGATGTAGATGTTTATATGTCAGGACTCCTGACATCTACAGGTAAGCCCAATACCTTATTGAAAGATCTTTTCCCAGCCTTTCACAGTTTAAGTGACCCTGTCAATGTTTCTTTCCCTTTTAATTATGTACCCACAGTGTGTACGTTTGTTATATGTCATTCTGTGTTACTCTGTTCTGTGGCCCGGGTAATGTCTGAAAAAGGTCCTTGGCCTAGTACCTTTACCTGGTAAAATTAAATGAAAAAAATAAAAATATGTATGTTCCTCTCCTGCCCACATCATCAACCATTTTGCTGTACAGAGCACATAAGGAAGGTTGTTCTACTTACACAGCAGTTATAGGTTTTCCTTGTTTGTTCAATGATGTCATATTATGGATATTTAAGCAATAAGGCACGACAGAGTGTGGGTTATTACAGGATATACCATGGTGATGTGTTTTGACCAATGAGGTTACAGGATTTTCATGCCCCATTGTATAATATCAAATGCACTCAAATTGTAGCCCTGCTTTGCATAGTTTAAACACTGACTGTCATCTGTGTTGTTCTCACACTAGATGCATCATCAACAAAAAATACCCAAGTTATTTTAGTACATTTATTTTTTCTGGAGTGGTGAGAATAATAGATCATTTTCTGGGGCCTGGGTTTGTTAGTGCACAGCTTAATTTGCATCTGTTTTGCCCTCTTGTTTTACAGGACATGTTGAAAGACGAGGCACTCCTCCTCATCCCAAATGTTTTGAAGGTGTTCCTTGAAAACGGGCAGATCAAGTCGTTCACCTTTGACACGCGCACCACTGTCAAGGTAGGAGATCCCTGAGTAGACTCAAGTATGAAAATCCCCCTCCATCAGAGCAGGTGGTAATCTGATAAGGTGATCCTGGAACAACTGAGTTAGGAACAGGACTGATTAAAAATTTATAGGGCCCAATTCAGTGAAAAGGTGCTGGTGGTTAAACCTGTGAGAGTACAGCACCCACTTTAGACAGGCTTTGGACAGTGGAAGTGATGCTGGATTGCATGTTTGTATACTGTAGATGTGAACAAAGGGGAGACTGATATAATTGTAAGTATCTAGTTGCCATTCCTTGGGAGCACCAGAGAGCCGGCTCAGTGGCAGAAGTTTATGTTTCACCTTACAGTTTGTTTACCTATGGCAGCCCTGTTTGATTTGTAACATCATTTCTAGTGGGATCCAGTTCCTGCCTGCATTCTGGACTATAGTAGCACCCAGTACAGACCTGCAGAACTGGAATAGCAATTCTTTCGATTTAACTCTGACACAATGACCACCAACACTTTCAATCACAAAGTGAAATAAATCAGTTATTGCAAAATTCAAAGTTCCATTTATGATATTGTTTCTATTACACTGTACTTCGACATTGGTCTTTGTGTCCTCAATTAGCTGCCAGTCTAATCAGTTCACTTTTAACAATTAAACTGAAAGCCAATACTTTTTTCAATGATTATTATTTTTATACCATGAAACATACAGCAAACAACATAAAATCAGATAATTTCAGAGAGCTTTCTGATTTAGTAGGCTTATATATACATTTTCATAACTTCCTTTAACAGTACTATTTCCTTTAACCATTTCTACACAGTACTGCAAATAACATAAAATGTTACCTTCTGTATTCTCAAAAAATAATTCAGTATTGTTATTTTATATTAACTGAAAGCCAGCACTTGGGATGGGATCCTGTTGTCAGCAATAATTAGTGCTGGTGGCATGAAGTGAGGCCGTACAGCAGGCCATGGAGCTGCTACTAGCTTTGTGAGGAGAGCCCAGTCTGCAGGCAGTTAAGTGAGTCACCATTGGTGGCATGAAGACAACCAGCTCAACAGGCCGTTACGTGAGCCAGTGGTGGAGGCATGCAGGAAACCCATCCAGTGGGCCATGACGTGAGCTGCCGCTGGCAGCATGCAGGGTGCCTGCTCAGTGGGCTGTTAAGTGAGACACCACTGGTGGCATAAGGAGTGAACCACAATTAACCTTGGACCAGGAAAGAGGAGGGGGATAGCATGCCTTGGAGAAATAATACCCACATTTTTATAATGGCAATTCAGTATTGCAAGACAGCACTGTAAGTTAGATTGCCAATAAATGAGTAGTGCTTGGGAATGAAATTAAAACTTGTAATTGTGATTTGATTAGCCAATAATATATTACGCAACATAGTTGAATTTTGAATGATCATAATATACTTAATCAGTTTATTCATTAGTTGCCTTGATTTTCGGATAAAAGAAATAGTTATTGCCTTTAATGCTTAATTCTGACTATGTGATTGTGCCTGGTGAAGCTGATTATTGGCTTTATACCATGACTGATCAGCGCATGGAATGTGAGCTGATTTTATTGCTTGTTAAATTCGTGCACTATATACATGTGATGTTATGTACTTGCACTTTACTTTGATGAAGCAAGGGGTTCCCTTGTGAAATGTTAGTCTTGTCGCCTCTGTGCGCGTGTGATTTTTTCTGACCATTGATGAAATGCCTACTGGATCAGGTTGTCACATGCCCTACTGCGCACAGCAATACTATGCAACAGGAACAGTGCGGTTGGGAAGAGCAAGAGTGTGCAAAACCACAAAAGGATGTATGCGCAGTAGTGCACCCTCTCACTGTTCCCAGGAAGAGGATAAGACCTCTGCTGGGACAAGGGGACAGTGAGCAACTGCCATGGCTCGACAGGATGAGCCACAGGCAGCAAGGGAGGCAGTGCATCTGTGACCCGGGTTTCGATTCCTGGTCCCAGATGCAGAACATTTTAAAATTTTTCACACTTTGTGGGATTTTAAGTGTTAACCCCCCACCAGAGTTGGTTATTTATGCTGGGGGGTTCGGGGGTGCAGCTCCCCATAATGGGAGGCATGGGGGCAGAGCCCCACTCAAGACAGACAGTATTTCAGTTGGCAATATACAGTGACATTATGACCCTGTGCTAATGAAATGTACTGCACGATTTTGTTACAATAAAATGACGGTGTAAATTTCTCCATCAGAGTGATCGTTGCTTTGAGGTGGGTGCAACCATTTATTCTGAGCATGGTAATGGGACAGGAAGTATATGGGGGGACCTAGCGAGGAGAGAGCCAGACAGCGGGCGTTTTCACACAATACATCATCAAAATGGTAAAATCTAGGGCACTGATTGGAGTGGCACAACTGCTCTGATGTGTGCTGTCCAGTTGAACAGTGCATCATCTGCCAGATGAACCACCACTGGCTGCACTTTCCAGCCACCTAATTGGCTCTCAGCCTCACACACCTCCAGAGCCTACACTTTCTACTGGAACTAAACTAATATGTTTGATTGCATTCTGCAATCAAACATAAAAATGAAGAGCAACTGGTGCCACAGTTCAATAAAGTGATATGCAAGTATATGTACTGAGAGCTCACTGGTTTCAAAGCTATGTCCCCTAGACATCACTGTAACCTATTTTACAACACAGTCATAGTAAGAGGGCTCTGATTACCATACTGATCACTGCCAAAAGTTTTTATTTATTGACTATGGAAGTCATTTGAAGATAGTGCATTTCAAACTGATGTCAGAAAAGGGATTTGTTTTTCTCTGGTCATTTTTTTAAATGTTGGAATTTAAATGGGAATATTGTTAGTCTTTCTGTGAAGGTACATGCCTTTTGACATTTTGCCAGATGTGTGATTTAATTGCCTTGTTACACTGCAGCATACCTCTCTCTGTCTCCCTCTCTTCCTTTCTGCCTCTTTCTGTCTCTTGTGGGCTGTCACCAACTCTATTTTGCTACCTTGACACTCCAGGTGACCAAAGTTTCTATTTGACCTGTCACGTGTCACCCTCTGGGTTCTTTTACTCTGTGTGACTACAATCAAGCCATGCGTGGCCCAAATGCATGATTAATTCGCTATACCACACATACAGTGTGTACAGTACTCTCCACTTCACCTGAAAGTAAATGATCCTTGGAGTCAGTGGTGGTTTACTTCAGATCTAAAGTAGAATGTCTACACACTTATTTTGCATCAAGGATATATATCTGTAATTTTGAGAGAAAGAACCTGAAGTGTTCAGTTAGGATCTCAAGTTGTTTCATCTCTGAGACAGATGGATTCAAATCTGGAACACAAGTTACTTGTAGCTGTCTTTGGAAAGAGCCACTCTCCTCTGTATCCAGAACTCATTTCTTATTCAGGCAAGACAAAAAAGAAAAAAAAAGGAAAAGACCCTGAGGTTTAATCTCTGAAGCTCATTCTAACACTTCTGGAAGTATGAAGAGGGGGAATGACCTTAGACCTTTTCTAATTATATGAGCTCTTGGTAAATTAAAGTGATGTTATGTTGACTTTTTTTTTTTGCCTGCTCTGTGGTATTTGTCTCACCTGTCAACCCCCACTTATACTGCCATGTTTGCCATCACTACCAAGCCCTTCTTCTATTCCCATGTTCACAGTCCTCACTAGTAGAAGTGTTGCAAAGTTAAACTTTGCCCGTGAAGTTTATTTATTTATTTTTTTTATTTTAAACCTTTGTTTAACGGGTAAGTACAACGAGCCAAAGGCCTGTTTTCATGTATGACCCGATTCACATGAAGTCCCAAAAATTCACACTTTGCGGAATTCGTGGAGTTTTCTGAGCACTCTGAAACTTCGAGTCAAGCGATTTGCGCAAATTGTTTTGGGGAAATTGGTCTTTTTTAACATGGTATGAATTTTGTGGGCAGAGCGTGAAATTTGCAGGTGAAATTTCGTACTCCACAGCGAAATCTGCAAAATTCATAGCCACAAATTTCACAAAATCACTCCACGAATTTTGCAGACTTCGCACACCTCTACGCCTTAGTCCTACTCTCACAGCCATGATAGCCATCAGTCCAGGATCCCTGTCCCACCCCTACTTTTTTCTTTCTGTGCTCATTCCTAAATCAGCCACGAAGTCAGTTAATCTTTTCGCCCCACAACTGCAACCTTGAGAACCTCCCGGAGGCTCCCACTCATCTCGATCCTCTTCTAGTTGCTCCTGTGACTACATTTTACCATGGCTTGCCTCACACCTGATAACTATGATACGGACTACCAAAAAGTACTGTACATTTACAAATGGCTGAACTCACACACAGTCACCAGTAAACTGTTCAAGGTCTTAACTTCATATTGATTAAAAAGAGATTTGCCGCAGATATTTAATACGGGCACATTAGCACTATAAACAAACACAAATGGCTCAATAATGGTGCTTTCCAGGATCCAATGTTATCACAAATGCACATAGTTGATAAGGTACAACAAGAGAGGTAGGGTGGGTAAGGGAAGGCCAAAATGTTAACGTATCAGACTGACCACCTCTCCACCATTTTGGAACTGTTTTTGCCTGACATAACAATACATTAACAAAATAAACAATTTATTGATTTATATTTTTTTTAAACTTTGTCCCTATGTTTTTCAAATACAGAACCCTGTTTCTAAGCACAATAAGAACCTCTGGGTGTGCACTGTGCTGAAATAGACACACTTTCAGGGACTGAAGGCACCTGGCCTGCAGCACAGTGCTTTGGTATTCCCCTGGGTGTGCATTTGTTTCAGTACCAGACCACTCTGTTGTGTCTTATTACTTATATCTAGGGCTGTAATTTTTTCATGCACAAAGTGGACAATTTCACGGCACCATCGCGGGGAAAACACAGTTATTTCACAGTGCATTGTAAAATGTTTATAAAAAACAAATGTAGTGTCAGCATCTGCTAATCTCCACAAAATCCTCACTCTTGAATTGCTGTACTTTGTAAAAGCGGAGGTGAGAGAAAGATAATCCGAATTCAGATTAAAAACTTGTCTGCTCATTTTTTTTAAATCTAAAATCAGGAGCTGTCTCCTGGAGCTCACGTTGCATGCAGCCATTTGAAGTGCATTAAAGCAGAGTGGCTTCAGCTCCAGGAGACTTGGAATGCACTCGGAACATAATTATTTTATTCTAATAATCTCCCTCAAATCCTCACACCTGAATTGCTGTACTCTGTAAAAGCGGAGGAGACAGACAGAAGTAATTAGCGCCTTCAATAAACAGTCTTTCAGCAGCTGGTTCCAGAGGATCAGAGATAGAGGTGCAGATATCAGGGTGCCGGTTCGTGCAGGTCAGTGATATTACTGGCATTAGGGTATGCATTTCACTTGTTACAGCACATTGTCAGTGTCAGGGCACAGGTTTCAGCTATTTCAGCAGAGGGAGTGGGCTGTAATCGGCAATAAAATAATAAAACTAGTAAATGTCCCAGTTTCATGGCAGGAGTGTAATTTCACGTAACTCATGAATTCCATGACCGCCATGAAAATATTACAGCTCTACTTATATCAGCTGGAGTCTGGAAAGGATTAAAGTATTTTAAAAGAAAGTTTAAGATCTACTGTAAGTTAGCAGTAATGCCAAAGTGTTAGAAGGTCCCCTGGACCTCTTTCACTTTATATTGTAAGAGAAATGTTAGTTCAGTTTCTTAGCAGTGCCACTTATGCAAAAGCCCCATTCCAAGACAGTGAATCCTATAGTAATGCAAATCAAAGTACTGATTTTTTTAAGCATGCAAATGTGTTCATTCCAAGAACATCCCTATTAACTATCCCTTTCCATTTCTGTGTTATTCAATTCAATTCGATTTGATTTTTTACTAGGAGATACATCATTGAGATACTCATTTACAAGGTGGTCCTGGAGGGACAACGCAAAGTACAATAAGGGAACACAACTACAATTTATACGGTACAGAGTGGATAAAATGAGAACAATGCAGACATACCAGCTACACAGAATAAACGAGCACAACATAAGTGCAACACTACTAACTGATCAGATTGCGGAAAAAAATTAAAGGAGGTAGAGCAATGGTTTGAGGCTAGGGGAATGGTTTAAGTAAGCGGGAAGGACATGGATACTATGACAGGGAGAGAGAAGGTGAAGGCACAAGGGTTCAAGGGGCTCAAGGAGAAACGGGGGAGCTAGGAAGAGCACAGATGGGCAGCCAGTTATGAGAAAGGGTGGCAGAGAGCGCCAAAGGGCAAATTATGATAGTATAACTGCCATACAGGACCTCATAGTGGGAGGGGTTACAACTAGCATTGGCAGTTCTCCTTCAGTAGGGGTTTTAAAGTGATTTGAAGGAGGATTGTCTAACAAAGTAGGTCAGCTTTAAGGTACTTTGGAGGGAATTCCACAATGTAGGTAGATAGTGACTGATAGAAGAGGTGCCAAAGCGGGATCTGATCCTGGGGATATCGAACAGGATGTAAGTGTATTTCCTGAGAGAGTATGCATGGGGTGAAAACCTAAAGATGTCGGATATGTACTATGGGAGTTTTTTTGTGAGGGCTTTAAAGATTCAGATAGAGGGATTACGCCACCTTCTGGTAGCTAATGAGGTCCGCTCTAGCTGGGCATAGAGCAAACAGTGGTGGGTTTTGTATGGGGAATTAGTCACGAATTTTAAGGCCCTATGGTACAGAACATCCAGTTTAGCAAGTACAGTTATGTGACAATTGCTATATAGGAAGTCTGCATAGTCTAAAAGTGGGAGGACGTTGTTTGTGCTAGCCTTGATTTTGCATCATCGGTGAGCAACCGTTTAATGCAGAAAAATAATCCCAACCTTTGTTTTCATTTTTTTAGAAAGCTCATCAACATGGGGGATAAAAGAAAGTTTGTAGCCCAAGCAAAAGCCTAAGTATTTAAATTTATCCACTTTTTCCAGGGATTCACCCATATCATCTTAGTAATTCCAATGTGGGCAGTAGTGCTTCGTATGGAAGTTGCTTTGCGTAGTGGAGAAAGAAGCATTATTTTGTTTGTTTTTTTTTTTGCATTGAGAAGCAGTTTCATTTGAAGCAGATTATGCTGTAGTGTGTTGAATTCTTGTTGGAGAACCGTACACACGGACTCAATGGATGGCCAAGCAACATAAAGCACAGTATCATCTGCAAAGAGATGTGTACTGGTAGTACTAATGTTATAGTCAACGTTGTTGATACTGTATATACTGTGAATAATAAAGGGCCCAGGATTGAACCCTGTGGGACTCCTCTGAGGAGTATTTTACTGGGAGAGAGGTCACCTTGTGATTTCACCAGCTGCTGTCTACCCACAAGATAACAGGAACACCAATTTAGGGCAGTATCGTCTAGCCCAATGTTTTTCAGTAATAGATCATGGTCCACCATATTAAATGCTTTACTTAAAGGAGAAGTCCACCCAGAATGTGCAAAAACATATGTTATGTAGAGTGTTTTAATATGTATGTTAAGTCCAAGTGTGTCCTTCCCTCTGTCTGCTATTAGGAGTTTTTCCTAAATTAGCCTGCTAGCTGTATGGTAGTTTTACGACCCCTGGGGATCTCCATCACAAATAGCTTTATTGGCTTTCTTTCTCCTACGATGCACCCCTGGTTCATGTGACAGTGATGTAGCAATGCCCCTAGATTTAGCAGGGGCTGTCACAGCTCAGCCACAAAGACAATACTTCTTTCAGAGAAGAAGTCACATTGCTACATTTTGGGTGAGTGTAATCATTATTATTTTTTGATATTAGTACCTTGTCCTGCTGTGTTACAACCTATAGGGTGATGTTCAATTTTTGCTGCTTAGTACTGGTGCAAAAACTGAAAGTGACTGAGAGGAATAGAATAAACAGTGACATGATTCACACACACACACACACACACACACACACACACACACACAGCAGAGCATAGCAGGACAAGGTACTAATATCAAAAAAATAATAATGATTATACTCACCCAAACTCTAGCAATTTGTCTTCTCTGGAAGAAGTATTTTCTCTGTGGCTGAGCTGTGACAGACCCTGTAACAAGACACTGGCTTACTGCAGGGGCAATTAGACATCACACCAAAGGGCACTCTGGGAAGACCAGTGGCCATAAAAGAAACCAGAATGGCAACCTCCAAGGGCAATAAAACAGTTAGGGAAAGTTAGAAAAAACATCTCTCACAGCCAGAGGAAAAGAAAATGCTGGGAACTGGTTAGAACACAGAAAAAAAGACTACTACATATCTTTTTCTGATTTTAACATGGAGTTTTCCTTTAAGTCAAGGAATAGTACAGCTATGTGATTTTTGGTGTTGAGTGTAGTTTGCCAATCATTATAAAATACCGTTTATGTTGTCAGTCTCTCTCTGGATAAGCTAACCACGTAAGCTGCCTGAGTTTTTGTTGTTCTTTATGTCTTTATATTTCTGCCCCCCCCCAAAAAAAAATTCACACTTTGAACACAGAGGAACCCTTATTGTTACCACACCAGGCATGCTATACAAACCGTTGGCACAGACAGTGTTTGTTTGCACCGCACTGACTGTTTTGCACCCTCCAGTATCTGACAGCACATCAAGTGCCATATTGAAAGACTCAGGGCAACAAAAGCTGATTGCATATGTGCACTAACTGGTGCCTATGCAAGTTACTGCAGTTGTGCTGCTTATGAATACACTGGCATTTTCGAATATTTTTGGCAATGTTAACAGGCAGGCAATGCTGTGCTAGCTAATGCTGCCACATCCCTACTTTTAACATTGCACACAGTGGAGTCCATTCATCACACCCCAGCAGTCGTCTCTGGTGCCACTTTATGAAAACAAGCCCCACTCCGGTTCCCTCCCTCCAATCCCAATCCTTGTACCACTATAGGGGCAATACAGTCCATGGCAGTCTAGTGGGCTCCTCATTCTCTCTTGACCCCAATCGCTGCAACTCAGCCCAATAAACAAGACTACTGGCCCCCCTTCTCGAGTCCCAATACAATCTAGTCTGCACCCCTGGCAGTCTAGTGGACACCCACCCTTGATGAACCCTGTAGTAAAGCTTTTCTATTAACCCTGGCTTTCTAGTGGAGCCCCAAACCTCACCTGACCCAGATGTCTGTAACTTACATTCCCCAGAACCAGTTCCCCCCCCAGAGCCAGTAACACACCCCCAACACCAGTTACACCCCCCCAATGGACCATACTTACCTTCCACTCACCACTTTGGTTGACTGCTGTCTATACCACAAGTCTGGATTGATAGGCATGTTACAGGAAGTACACTGTATCAACACAGGTCTTTCAGGACCGCTCTTCAAACTCACAGAAAAGGAGTTTGAAGAACAATTCTGCAAGTCCTGTATTGAAAGATTGTACTTCTGTGTAACATATTTATTGATACAGAACTTGTGAGGTAGACAGCAGCCTGCCATGGAAGTGAGTGGACAGTAAGTGTCAGGTGACAAGGAGGGGTGTAACAGGTGTTGGGGGGATGTCACTGGCTCTGGGTGGGACTAGTTCTGGGGGTATGTAAGTTATAGTGATCTGGGTTGGGTAAGGCTGAGGATCCACTATAAAGCCAGGGCTAACAGAAAAGCTTTACTATGGGGTTGGTTGAGGGTGGGGGTCCACTAGACTACCAGGGGATGCAGACTAGATAGCAGTGGCACCAGGGAAGGGGCACTAGACACCTCTCTGTGCAATTCCTCCCCACACGTAAAGGTGCAGAGGCATAGTGCAGATGAGACGTAGTAATGTCCCCATAATGACATACAAATGGCCTCTTTGGGCCTTGCATGCCTTATTAGGTCATGGCATTCTAATGTGGCAGGCAGTAGCAAAGGTACAAACCTGTTAGGAATACACTAGACCCCTTTGGGTATCCATATGGCCAGCCAGGGGGGCTGTGCACTTCATCTTGGCACTTTGTGTAACACTATCACCTGGCTATAGTCGTACATGCATTGTGAACTAGACATGAAGACACCAACCCCAACCTGAAGAGGTGTGGCAGGTGAGCAAGGGCCCAGTTGGTCCTCTTCCTTGTTGGGTAGGGACTGAAGAGAGGCAGTCCGACCGGTTGGGGTGAATGAAAATGGCTGAAGGCCCAGAAGAAGTCAGCCCTAAGGTACTCGTCATATCCATGATTGGCCTACAGAAGGGCCTTAAACGGACACAAAGTTTGTAGGGACTTGCTGCAGGAAGGCAGCACCTCATATTAAGAAAGACAGTGCACATTTAAAAGCCTTGTGTGCTGCACAGACAGAAATGCTGCATGACATATAGCGCACTGCCAGTTCGGGGGTTATATTCAGACAGCGCACTCCAACTTGAGCAGTTTAACTGTCTGAATATGGGGCTATGATGGCACAGTACATAGTGACTATGCGCTGCACTAGCACAGACCCTGACAGCAAATGGTTCACAGGAGCCCAGCAGAGAGTTTGCGGCCCAAATGGGATAGTGCCAGGCCTCCTGTGGACCATTCAGTCCTAACATACATAGAAACATAGACAATGATGGCAGAAGAAGGCAAATGGGCCATTCAGTCTGCCTGAGTTCCCTATTTAATCCTGAGACCCACTGTCCCTCCAGAGTCTTAGCTCTCCCCATCCTTCTCCCCATTTCCCTCCCAGTTTTTGCTGCCCCAAGCAACCACTATACCCTTCATTCTATCCCTCTCATGAATGAACTCGACAGTTTTAGCACTGGACACTTCAGCAGACAGCCTGTTCCATGGCTTCACCACCCTTTCTGAAAAATAATACTTCCTCATGTCCCTTCTGAACCTCCCTCCCGTCAGTTTCCACTTGTGTTGGCAGGACTGCAGGGAGGAGGCACCGACCAGGAAGGATGTGGGGGTCTTCCATAGCAGAGACCCAAATAAGGGTGGTAGAAGACCCCCAGAGGAGAAGGAGCAACTTCTGGTGGAGGACTCGATTGTGAGGGGGATAGATCTGGGAATAGGAAATGGGGGGGGGAGGTTAGATGTCTATGTGGCACCATGGCCCGGAGGGATGGGAAGTGAATACTGAGGATCACTAGGGCCACAGAAAGGATGGCAGAGCTGGATGTCATTGTCTACCTGGGGACTAATGACCTGGCTAGGGATGGTGCTGGGATTGTGCACAGGGAGTTTAGGAAACTGTGGAGTGGTTTTAGGTAGTGGCACATTCAGCAACTTTTGCAGAGGTGTTACCTGTGCTGCCTGTCTGTGACAAGAGGGAGAAGAGGGATCGCTGTACCAGGAGCTTCAACTCATGATTGAAAGAATGGTGCAGAGAGCAGGGGTCTGCATACATTGGGGACTGGGGACCAATCTAGAGGGATAAGGGTTGTTATAGGGGTGATGGGCTGCATCCATCTGAGAGGGAAATTGCAGTTCTCAGTGGATGGTTTGAATGTTACTTTGATGTTCAGTGAACATTTAATCTGGCCGAGGGGGTGGTGGAAGAAATTAGGGTGGCAGAAACAGACCCCCCCATACACAGAGTAAAGTAGGAAGTAGTGAGAACCTGAAGGGAGAGAAGTACCTTAGGGTGCAAATTAATAATGGAATCAAGGTGGTAGAAATAAAGGAGAATGGAAACAGGAGAAGTAAAAACAGAGGGGGAAAGGAGGGAGGGTAAGAAAGAAAAAAAGAGGGATAATAATCACAGTAACAAAATCTGGAAGGGTATGTGTGCAAATGCTAGAAGCCTAGAAAATAAGATTCCAGACCTAGAGACCATCATGGCAGAGGCTGATCTGGATTCTGTAAGTCATGGAGCACTGAAAACACTGAAAATCATGACTGGGACATGGCCGAATCAGACTATACACTGTTCAGGAAGGACAGGGTGGGAAGAAAAAGAGGGGCTGTGGTGTTTTATGTGAAGGAAAGTATAAAATCGACAAGAGATACAGGAAATACAGGGGGCAGAGGTACTGTGGGTCACACTGGAGAAAGGCAACAGAGCTACTATTTGGTTGGTGTGATCTACAGACCTCAAGCACAGGAGGAGGACTCAGATAGGGTACTAGTGGAGGCCATTGGTAAGATGGCAAAAAAGGAGAAGATGCTGCTAGCAAGGGACTTCGGTCTGCCAGAAGTAGATTAGAGCCTCCCAGCTGCAGCTTCAGCTAGAGGCAGGGACATCCTGGACTCCCTACACAGGGCATTCCTCAGGCAACTAGCCAGCAATCCCATGCATGATAGGGCAATTTTGGACCTGGTACTTACTAACTGGGACAGTGTTACAGACGTTAAGGTAGGACAGCACCTGGGGACCAGTGATCACCATACAGTGTGGTTCAATATAAGGACAGCTGTGGAATTGAACCACACAAGGGTGAGGGTCCTGGACTTCAGGAGGGCTGATTTTATAAGATGAGTGAATGCCTCAGGGGTGACCTGGTGGGGAGGATGACCTGGTGTGGTGGAAAAACAGTGTGCAAAACTAGAAGAAGCACAGCGAAGGCAACAAACCTCTGCATCAAACAAGTGAGTAAAAGTAAGAGAAGAAAGAGATTTCTATTGTTCTCGAAAGAGGTGGCTGAAAAGGTAAAAATTAAAAGGGTGGCATTCAGATGGTATAAGGAAACCCAAGGGGAGAAGGATAGGAAGGTGTATCAGGAGAAGCAGAAAGAAGCAGGGACAGCAGTAAGAAGTGTGAAGGCACATGCTGAAGAGAGAATAGCACAAGCAGTATTGAAAGGGGACAAGACATTTCTTAGGTATGTAAGTGAAAAAAGGAAAACCCGTGGTGGTACTGTAAGGTTAAAAAGGAATGGGGACAGCACAGAGGGGGACCAGGAAAGGAAGATATCCTGAACAAATACTTTTGTTCCGTGTTCACAGCAGAGGTGGACGAACCACAAAAAAGCAACAGGAGCTCTGAAGAGATGGAGCTAGACAGTAGACCTTTTTCAGTGGAGACAGTCCTAAAGGGATTCGCCAATTTGAAAGTGGACAAAGCATGGGACCAGACAGGGTACATTCAAAGGTATTGAGGGAGCACAGAGAAGTACTGGTTGCACCTCTGACAGCCCTATTTAGCAGCTCACTCAAAACAGGAGTGGTTCCAGAGGACTGGTGGAGGGCAGATGTAGTCCCGCTTCACAAAAGTGCTAGCAGATAGGAAGCTGCTAATGGTGGGAAAGTTAATGGAATTACTGCTGAAGGAGAAGATAGTGGAATATCTTGACTCTAATGGGTCTACAACATCTGAGACAACATGTACTCATGGGTGGGAGGTCATGTGAAATGAATCTGGTAGATTTCTTTGGGTGACCAAGGAATCAGATCAGGTTAGAGCGGGGATGTGACAAACCTAGACTTTAGTAAGGTATTCAACACTGTTCCACACAGGAGACTATTAAGCAAGCTGAGTAGTTTAGGTGTGGTTCAGAAAGTTGTCAGCTGAATAAGAAATTGGTCAGCTGCTTGGCAACAGATGGTGATTGTAAATGGAGATCACTCTGAGGAGAGGAGGGTGACTAGTGGGGTGCCTCATGGATCGGTGCCAGGACCAGTTCTCTTTAATGTCTTTATAGGTGACATTGCAGAGGAGCTGGAGGGAAAGCTTTGCCTTTTTGCAGATGACACCAACATCTGCAACGGGCGGGGGGGAGTGGTGGAAAGGATGAGAAGAGACCTGAGAAAACTCAAGGGGTGGTTAAGGGTATGGAAACTGGATTTCAGTGTGACAAAGTGCAAAATAATACACTTGGGGCACAGAAACCCAGGAGTAGAGTATAAAATGAGGAAGTGTTACTGATGACCACCATGCAAGAGAGAGAGAGAGAGAGACCTGGAGGGCAATAATCTCTTATGACATAAAGGTGGCCAGGCAGTGTGACAAGGCAGTTGGGAGGGCTAGTGGGATGCTGGAGTGCATAGGCAGAGGTATCATGAGCAGAAGGAGGAAGGTGGTACTGCCTCTGTATAGATCGCTGGTAAAACCTCACTTACAATAGTGTGTACGGTTTTGGAGGCCACGTCACTGGAAGGACATTGACAGAATGGAGGCAGTCCAGGGGTGGGCAACTAAAATGTGCAGGGAGGGCATCAAAAGCTCTATGAGGAGAGATAGAAGGAACTCAATATGTACACCCTAGAAGAGAGGAGGGAGAGGGAGCTGGAGCTTGGTGCAATCAGTACCAGTAGAATAAGTGTGAACATGTGCTATTTTACATTGTTACAGTAACAGAGACAATCTGGCACATAGACATCTCCCCCCCCCCAGCATAGCCCGTCATTAGTGTCATCAGATGGCTGGTCATGGGGACACTAGGAGTGGCATGGCAGGTGGGAGGGGGGTTGCAGGATCAAGCAAATTAAAACAAAGACTGCAAACGAGTAAGTAGTTAAAAATGTATTTCCTTTGCAATTTGCTTAATCCACAGCACTACTGCAGGGAAGCTGACAGTTCCCCTTTAAATGTTCCTCCCTTTGACTATTTAACTTAAACTGTGATGCTTGTTGTTTTATGTAACTTGCCTGACCTGAATACCTTTGAAAAAGAGCACTTGTACTCAGAGACCTCCAAACACAATAACGAAAAAAAAATACAGTTCGGTTGCCCTTCCAGCGTTTTCACCAAGGCAACTGGTAATCTGAGACTCATAGGAGCATCTTACTCTTTCTGAAATGCACAGCATGGTGCTGCACCAGTCATACACTTTTATTCACAAGGGTACAGTGTGCATATATATATGGGGCACAAACAGACAAGAAGGGAGAAACAAACAACTGCTTTTGTGTGGGATTTGAACCCAAGCATGTTGGAATACCAGCTGTGCCACCAAGGCAACTGGAAACCTGGAACTCCCAGAAGAACCTTACTCTTTCTCAAATGCACAACCTGGTGCTGCACAAATGAATGACATTGTTATTCACAAGTGTGTGGTGTGCATATTTATGAGACTGCCTAGTTAAGAAATTGCTGCGTATTTAAAGTGACTGTGTATATTCAACTGCATTTGTTTAATGAACTGCCAGACTCGGCAGTTTTGAGTGATTAATGAAAGTGGAGAGTCAATCCGCCTGCTTAGCTACAGTATAAATGCATAGACTAAAGTTCTTAAGAGTGGTGTCTGGAGTACAAGTGGCACCTTTAGCTTAGTGTTCTGCAGTTTATCAGCTGTTCATCATCATAAAGTTTCTTCAATGTTCATAATAGATCTTCTGCATTTCAAGCAGTACATCAGCAGCATTCTGACGAGACCTATTATCTATGCCTGTCTAGAATTTCCAGTCATCTGCAAACATAGGTGGCTGTTAGCCAGCACAGAGCATAATATAGATAGAGTGGTTTATGGCACCAAGTTTCCAGCTTCCAACCAAACCCAGTTAAGTGAGTCCACTGGTATAGGAGCCACCCTGGCTCAGTAAACAGGGCACTTCCAATGTCCTGTAGGGTGTGGGGTTTCTTTTCTTTTAGGTTAGCCATAACAGAAATAGTGTTCCAGAGGTTGGCGTTCTAGAAGACAGTGACAGAAGACAGCACTGTAAAAGCAACATTCCTGAAGACAGTGGGCCCAATTCTAGAAGGGTGGCTCAAGTTGCCGCCGAATGCAACTTGAGCCACCCGCAACTGCGACATTGACCCTGCACCCTATTCTAGAAGGGGTAGGGTCTCCACAGCAAAGTCCTGTGGCTTGCAACATGCAGCAAGGTACGCCGCACAGAGGGCATACCTGGCCAGCATGTCGCAAGCCGCTATAGCAGGGTGGCGCAGTCAACCCCCCACCTGTGCCCCGACCCCCAGTCGCCAGCTGCTAATGCGGCATATACCCAGGTAGCCCTGGTAGTCTAGTGCCCCCCATCACTGTTGTACAAATGCATACCTATTCCCTGGCAGTCTAGTGCCCCCCCCCCGAACTGTATAATAATTAATATAGAGATCCCCATATCCCTGGTAGTCTAGTGGCCCCAACTATATAATAAGTAATATAGAGATCCCCATATCCCTGGTAGTCTAGCGGCCCCCAAACTGTATAATAAGTAATATAGAGATCTCCGTATCCCTGGTAATCTAGCTGCCCCGAACTGTATAAAATTAATATAGAGATCCCCATATCCCTGGTAGTCTAGCGGTCCCCAGAGTTGTATAATGAGTAATATAGAGATCCCTGCATCCCTGATAGTCTAGCGCCCGAACTGTATAATAATTAATATAGAGATCCCCATATCCCTGGTAGTCTAGCAGCCCCCAAGCTGTATAATAAGTAATACAGAGATCCCAGATCCCTGGTAGTCATGACCCCCAGACTGTACACTAAGTAATATAGAGATCCCCATATCCCTGGTAGTCTAGCCCCCTGAACTGTATAATAAGTAATATAGAGATCCCGTATCCTGGTAGTCTAGCAACCCCCGATCAACATAAAATACATACAGTACCCATTCCTGGTAGTCTAGTGGCCCCAACCCCACCCAGCCATGCCAACTCACCCAGCACCCCCCACCCATCCCCAGCCCCGGCTGGTACAGCACCCCTCACCACCACCACGGCAAGACGCTGGCTGAGTTCAGTAACATGCGTACTGAAAAGGCGTGCAAGGATATTAATATCTGAGCATGTCTTTTCGGTATGCACTGATACTGGACTCGGTCGATGACTTCGCGTGGTGGAGCTGTACCAATCGTCAGCTGGATGGGTGAAGGTGCTAGATGGGCTGGCATGGCGGAGTGGTAATGAAGGCCACTGAGCTATCGGGGAGATGGCATCGCATAACTGTTTATGTTGGTCGAGGCCGCAGACTGGCGAGATCACGGATCTCTGTACCAGTATACAACAGAGGCCGTGGTTTTGCAGACGCTATCAGGATCTCTATAGTAGTGCTGACAGTTCGGAACTACTCAACTACCAGGGCCAACTTGCTTCATATGCAGCTGACTTGTGGTCCGGGGCATGGGTGGAGGATGGCAGCATGTCTGCAGGCTGGTCTACAGGACCCCTGGGGGGGTAGCCGTAGGTTACACCAGCTAATAGTTGGTGTAACTTATGTTGCTGGTTCTCCTCCGGGGGTCCTTGTAGAATCCCGTCATTGGGACTTTGTAGCTGCCCTTCTAGAATGGGGTGCAACTGCTGTTTGGCGCAAGTGGCCTGCGCCATGTCGCAGGCCACTTTGTAGAATCGTGCATGTCGCAACTGCTGGCGTAAGTTGCTACATGTGCCATTCTACTTGGTGCAACTTCTGTTAAGCCAGGCATAACCCTTCTAGAATCTGGCTCAGCATTCTTGGATACCATGACTTAAGTCCCAGCAGTGCAGTGTTCTGTTGTTCATTTACCCAAAGAGGGGCAATTCATTCTGGTGGTCCAGGTATGACCTTCTTTTAGCCATCGCTTTGTGTGCTTCATGGGGTGTTTTATGTTTGGGGGATTCCCTGTCCCAGTGGCCCACAGATTGCCTTCTTTAACCAAAGATTAAATTTTTCTTGCTCTGTTCCAGGGTGCTGAGTGGCATGTGAAGTCACAGAACTCATACTGTAAAGTACCCTGAGAAGATCTTAATAATACTGATTAAAATTCTGTTGGACAGTAAGCTAAAGGAACAGCTTGATTTACAGTGCGGGACTGGTGAAATGATCACTAACAGTCATATGGGTAAATGAATAACGGAAACTTTAAAGACATAGCAGAGGCTATTCTTTTTACACAACTGGTGATAAATGTGTGGAATGCCTTACCAATGCGTATTGCAACTAGGTTAGATAGGCATATTCAGGATGGAAATCAACTTAATTATTACCACGGAGACTGGGAGTGTGAACCAGATAGACACTCTGCCTTTTTCACCCTTTACAGACATAGTACTATCCATAGTATTATGGACATAACCAGACATCTGCAGCTAGATTTTTAAGTGGTGCAGTGAATACTGACAAAACTAAAACACGTGCATTTTGGAACAAAACAAAATCTAAAGTCATTACCTTCAGTTGATATGACTGGTGTAGCAACTGTGAGAGTAGATAGCTTTAAATATCTTAGTTTTATTTCAAATCATATTATATCTTTCCATGAACATAGTTCCAATCTGGTTTAGTCAATCCACATTTGCCTTGGTCAGCATTACAGACTTAGACATTGTGGGCCCACTTTTCAAAGGGTAATGCGGCGCTTGCATCACGCCCTGCATCAAACCCTTTTTTTTTTGTGCAGCTGCACCAAACACCTTTGCTGCAACTGCACCTGATTTTGGTAGATCGGGTGCAGTTGTGACACTTAATCCAATGTATGGCACCTTGCACCAAATATTTGGTGCAAGCCCTGTAAGAAGGGCACCCGTGATTGCTGCAAACTAGACCAGGGAAATGTTGGTCTAACTCGTGGCAATCGGTGCATGGGATAGAAAATCCTGATTGCCAGATGGGAGAATGCTGCACGCTCTGTGCGCCACGTGTTCAGTGCACACAGGGGTTGCACCATTCTCAGGTCTTTGAAAATCGTGCCCTCTTTGTCTACACAGTCAAACAAAGTGCCGGCCCAGCCTCTCCTGTTGTCCCTAGTAGACTACAGACTTCCAGCATAACTTACTGCAAATGAAACTACCCTCCATAGAGTTAAGATTCTTTAAAGCACTATTTGTAGATTTGCTGCTTCTAGTTCCAGATATTTCCACCATTGTTTACTTTATCCTATACCCGACGTTTGATTCCTGTATTATTTATTTTACCCGTATCTACTTTAGGCGATTCTTAAAGGGCACTCACAAGGTTTTGCTCATGGCCGATGCCAAATACAATTCTAACAATGGTTTGCGTGACACTAGAGTTGTTTAAACTTCTTGCATAAGACCATCACTTTTTTTGTTCTTCTCTGTGCCAGTGATATTTCATTTACAAAGGCAATAAAATACTGGAACAATTTGCCAGCTTCATTACAAAGTATCAGTGCACAAAGATCTTTTAGGTTGGTGTTAAAAAAGTGTTGTTTGGAACTGTTATTGTGTAATTGTAATGTAACTTGATTGTTATGTTTATTTAATGCACTCTTTATATTGTACTGTTGCATCTGTTGTTCTGTCCAGGTTTCCTTGAAAATGGACATATGATGCTCTTAGATTTCACCTGTTGGAAAATGTTTAAATAAAAAAAAAAATTTCTTGTCATAAAATGCTAATGATAAAGTATTCAGTCACAAGTAGAGTGTTAAGCTGTGCATAGAGTCAGACCCCAGTGGCTAAAAGATAAAACCTTATCACTGCTTGCCACCCCTTGCTATGGTAAAACATTTGGGGCCAGATATTCAAAACTTTGCCCGGTGGGCAAAGTGATTGCACCCTGTTTGCCCAGGGTCTGCACCTCTGCACAATATTCAACGGGGGCTACGGCACACGCTAACAGGGTTAGCACACACAGAAAATATTATGGGGCCTATTCACAAAGGTGCAGAGTGGGCTATGCATCGTGCAACTCAGGTGTATTGCCCACTCCACACCTGCCCGGCCCCTGCGTACATTCATGACAAACATATGACCCCCTACGCACACAATCCCCCAGCCGATCGCAGAGCTCTGCATGGGGGGGGCCTGGGGACAGTGTGGGGGGGGGAACCAGCACTCCATGCATTTTCTACAGTTCAGAGTTCTCTGCATGGGGGTTGCCAGCTCCACATTTAAAAGGCAGCTGTAAACCATCATGGCCAGTTGCGTACCCCCCAGGGTAGCTGCTGCTAGACGTGGCGGACACAGCAGGGTGCAACAGCCCCACCAGTACTGTTGCCCCTGCCATCAGGGCACACCTGGAGGTCAGGAGTCAGGAGGCCAGGGTACTCCCCATATCAGCATGGTCGGCACTCTGCGTGCTGGATGACAACATAGCACCCCGTGGGTGCAAGGGATCCACTGCAGGACCCTGCCGGGGCAGCCGATTGGCTGCCCACCCAGATCCACTGCTCTGCACCCGCCTGCCCCCCCCATAGACCTGCATGCCTGGGGGGTGGGGCCACATATGGGAGCTGGGCAGGGGCTGCTGTTTGTGAATGTGTCCCCTGTGTGGAAATCCCAAGGGTGCAGAGCTGCACACCCAGATACATGCCTTCAGGGCACAGTTTCGTGAATAGGGCCCAATGTATGCCATGGGCAATGGAAGGGTGGGGACCTGCATACAGGCACAGCACAACATTTAGTACATTTCTGCTGCACAACAGGGTTAGTGCAGGCCACTTTGCACATCATAAATACCACCAAGTAGAAGCCCGACTTACTCCAGGTGAACTTAGTGGCCAACCGAGCAACTGCAGCTAATGACCACGGTGGTCGTGGGGAAGCACACCTGCTCCCTGGTAGCTAGTGGCATTCTTCCCCCTCTGAACCCAGGCTCTGGTAAAATACAGTATGTCTCTGGTGTCCAATAGTCCCCCTACCCTCTGATTGCCAGCCCTGGTATAATAAAAAGAAATCCCTGGTGCCTAGTGGTTATCCCACCCTCCAATCACTGTCCCCAGTAAATAAAAAAATTTCCCTTGTGTCTAGCCATCCCCAGTCCAATTGCTTGCCTTGGTAGAAATGAATAACTCCCTGGTATCTAGTGGCACCCTCCATCCGCCAATCCCCACCCCCATACACTATCATATAGTCCCTGGTATCTAGCTGCCCCTTCCCGCACTACGGGTACTGATTATCCACCCTCACCTGAAGCACCGGTGTCATGGGATCCCATACAGTGACCAGCACTGCCCTCCTCTCCCCCCTCGGATGGCCGTCGTATGTGATGAAAGGGAGCGCGCAGCCCCTGTACTGTAAAAGGAGCAGACAATGGTACGCGCACTCCCTTTACAATACAGGGGCCACATACTCCCTGTCATTGCATACAGTGGCCAGCTGAGGTGGTGAGAGGAGGAGGACTGTGCTGGTCACCATATGCAATGACAGGATGTGCCAGACCCAGGTTCCTTTCTGAGGGACTAGCGCTGTTACTTTTAGTGTTTATTTAAATTACTGTTTTGCTGCATTTAAGTATGTTGCATGCCTCCTCTTTTAAAAATAGGCAAAGCAGTAATTGGAGTGGTTATCCCCAAAATGGATGCTTGCTGGTCAAGTGTTCTACAGAAGCACTGAGAGGGTAATTGAATTGTTTAAGAATCAGACAGTAAATAAGTAGCTCTGATGGGATTCAGCCATATAATTATAATTTTGTTTAGAATATCTGTATACCAGAATATCCACACTGAAGCTATGTGATTAGTTTTCAGAGGTTACAGGTGGGCAAAATTATAGCAGCAGGGAGTTAACATAGAAACATAGACTTTGACGGTAGACAAGGACCACTTGGCCCACCCAGTCTGCTAACATTCAATGACTGTAGCCTCTGACTGATCTGAGTGGTCCTCCTGGGACCCACTTAACAGGGGTGAATGTAGCCTCTAAACAGACAGCACTCCACGAAACTCATTTTTTTTTAAATGAGTCGAGAGGACCCTTATGCATGGACAGCTTGCAGGATGCCAGAGTGAGCAAAGGAGTGAGTCTTCCTTCCCTCCATTAGTGGGAACCCTTTACTCGCTCTCCTTCAGAATTCGTCTCCTGGACACCTGGATCACAGTCTCACCCCCCTAACTCTTGGATGCTGCTCACACTGCTGAGTCAACTGCACTAAACTCCTTGTGCCTGGAGAACAGCACCACCCTGCTTGGTGGTGAGTCCTGGCCCCGGGAGTGAGCCAAAGAAACCTCTGCTCTGGGAGCAGAAGGTGGCATCATTCCAACCACACTCAGTGATGGGAAATGTAGAGATGCAGCGATTGACACTGGGACAATTGAGCAGGTCAGGCGGCTCTCCTATGGTCAATATGTAGAGTGACAGAGATCCATACCTGTCTAATACCTATCTTTACTTTACTTGTCCATCACACAGTAAGATGAGGTGGGCTCAACTTTCCATCACAGTTTCTAAAGGGCTGCAAACCAGTGGCAGAGAAGTCCCCTATTGCATGGACCCATAAAATTGCTATACTGAGAAGATTATATTTGTGCCAGGGGCAGAGTCTTCCCCCCAACCCACACAATTCTTGCAATGCAAATGAGGCATTGCAGCTATAGTATTACTATGCACAGACTGGGTTTTCTCACGGTAACAGTGTACGTTAAAGCTTCAAGCATGTCTGGGCGTGACAAACTATACACAGACATGCATGAGTACTTCTCCAACTATAAGTAAATCCCATACCTTTAGCCTGCTTGTTGACCTGGTGCCAAAGTCCAGTGTTCGGTCCCACAACACGTCAGTTTTAATCCATAGGCCCCCATCCCACCCCACCCCTGGGCCCCTGACCAAGAGTTGGCCTGGTAGTCCAGTAGAATTCAACTCCTTAACCCCATTCCCCATGCATGTCTATGTGACTGTTCAGTCCCATGATGACCTTTGACCCATGGTATCTGTGTGCTGTGGTTATGGCCAGCCAGTACCCCTAGTACATATAAAATGTTATCAGGCATGGGGTGTTGCAAACTTCACAACAGGTTTTAATTTAAAAAAAGGGCTTCACAACAGTTTGTGTTAATCACACCACCAAAGCATGCACATTTTCATGTTTAACAGCAATAGACTTTGATATAAAAGGGTTTCACAACAGTTTGAGTTCACCCATTCCCATAACTACACATTTTCATGATACGAGCAACAGACCGCCGTAGAAAACAAGTTTCTTAGGACTAATGGCATTTATGAATAAGTTTAACATAGAATCCTACATCATAGGTAATTATTTGATCATCATATTACGTGCTGTGAGCCAAAGTGTTCTGTTGCACTAATCTCGGTTGAGGGTAGAGTGTATTCATTTAATGAATGGAAAGTGACAATGGTAGAAGCATTGCAGCTAGAAAAGTTATGGCATGAATTTAGAAGTAACAGCAGGGGTTTTGATACAGAATGGAAGATCTTATACAATTTTATGTTGAGGACCAGCCAAAATCTATTTGGTTGATTAAACCAGCAGTATTTGTAAGTTAGCAATGATTTCATCATATAGTTTCTTTTTTTAATAAAATTGTTTTATTAATGTTTTTAAAACATCAGCAACAAGAGAGAAATTGAAAACATACAGAATCATGAAGGAAAAAATAATAATATATCTTCTATGAAGTAATTTGAGAGAGCTAAACCTAAACACTAAAGTGCACACTAGGGAAATAAATAACTTTAGTAACAATGTTAAGTAAGTAACAAAATTAGTTTAGTTGCCATATTGGTCCTTGTAAGAATAGATCCAGAAGCAAATAGTTTGATACCTTTTATTGGACCAACATAGAGGTTACAAAATAAAGCAGTATAAGCTTTCGGACCAACCAAGTCCTTCCTCAGAAGCTTGTGCCAAAAGGCATGAGCTTCCAAAAGCTTAGGCACTGTTTTCTTTTTGTAACATCTATGTTGGTCCAATAAAGGGTATGAAACCATTTGCTTCTAAGTAAGTAACAAATAACCAAATAAACTAAATGCCAAAAACAGTGTTGAAATAATCTTTCTATTCTATCATTAATATATTTCTGATATAATCAGATTAATCATCAGTATATTTTGTTTCTTTAAGATGTTTTTAAAACTGCTTTTATTGCTGAGTTTATAATTAATGACTCAAGTCATTAAAGATGGCCACCACCAGTAGTTTTTGAAAAATCCTTTCCTTTGAGGTACGTTTTGACTTTACATACTGTACTCATGCTATGAATGTGTTAGGAGGGTGCAAGCACACATTTCTGATGGTAAACAGCACAGCATCACACCAAACTGTTAAGTTTTAGTCATAGTGGGCATGACCAGAGAACAAGGACTTTTAGAAAGTTTTAAAACCCCATAGTTCAGTTCAGAAGGGAAACACAACATAGGAACATAGAAACCTAGAAGTTGTCAGTCCTGACCCACCTAGTCTCCTGTATTTTCCCTACCTACAGTGCCATCGTAGACACTATTCAGTCTCCAGGTTTTACAACCCCTTGCCTTACTTCTAGTATCCCCTTGTGTCTATCCCATGCATTCTTGAATCCTGTAACCATTTTAGCCCCCACCACCTCCACTGGAAGGCTGTTTCATGTGTCCACAACCCTCTCCATGAAGTAGTACTTTCTCACATTTCCTCTAAGCCCTCACCCCCCCCCACTTCATATTGTGACCCCTTGTCCTCGAGCATCGTTTTCTTTGGAAAATGCTACCTTCCTGTACCTTGCTGGAGGTATTTGAGTGTTTCCATCATACACCCCCCCCTTTCCCTTCTTTCCTCTAGGGAGTACATATTTAATTCCTTAAGCCTTTCTTCATAGGACTTTTGATGCAGCTCTGCCCCATTTTGGTTGCCATACTTTGTACAGCCTACACCCTTTCTATGTCCTTTCAGAGATGGGACCTCCAGAACTGGGCACAGTATTCAAGGTGCGGTCTCACCAGTGGTCTATACAGGGGTGTTATTACCCTCTCTTTCTGCTGGTGATACCCCTGCCTATGCATCCTAGCATCCCATTAGCCTCCCCACTGCCTTGTCATACTATTTAACTACCTTCAGATCATCAGAAATGATTGTCCCCAGGTCCCTTTCCTGTTTTGTGACTACTAATACCTCTCCTCCCAGTTGGTACATTGCCCCCGGGGTTTGGGGCCCCAAGTGCATAATTTTGCACTTTTTTGCATTAAAACCCAGCTGCCAAATTTGGGACCATTCTTCTAGCTTTTTAGACTATCCCTCATTCATTCCAGCCCTCCTGGTGTATCTACTCTGTTGCAGATTTTTGTGTCATCCGTAAACAGGTATACTTTCTCTTCTGGCCCTTCTGCAGCGTTACTAATAAAGGCATTGAAGAGTACTGGGCCTAGTTACGACCCTTGTGGCACCCCATTGGTCACTTTGCCTTCTCCAGAGTGGACGCTATTAACCACCACCCTCTGATTGCCTAGCCAGCTTTCTACCCATGTGACTACCTTAGGACCTACTCCTAGGCTGCCCAGCTTGCTCATCAGTCTTCTATGCAGAACATGGAACAGTGTCAAGGCCTTATGGAAATCCAGGTAGGCCACATCTATCGCTCCTCCCTGATCCACTTTCTTGGTCACCCAGTCAAAGAATTCTATCAGAATTGTTTGGCAAGACCTCCCCCCTGTGAAATCATGTTGCCTCAGATACTTTAGACCACTATTAACAAGATACTCCACAATCCTTTCCTTCAGTAATGATTCCATTACTTGGCCCACTACTGAAGTCAGGCTGACAGGCCTGTCATTTCCAGCCTCCTTCCTATTACCACTCTCCTCCACAATGAAAAGAAAAATGAGTGTATTGATGTTTTTCCCAGAAATATGTAGTTACTAAAATGTTATATGATGACATTTTGTTTTCGCTAACACTGCTAATTTAAGTTTCATTTTTCTTTTTAGCAGAACTCTGTTCAAACTCTCTCTCTCTTTACTTCTATTACAATTTCCTCTCTTCCTTTTCTCCTTTTGTCCTCTATAAAGTCATTACTACATACTTACATACATACATCAGCACCTATGTTTCACTGTGGAACGGTCTGCTGACTGGGGTGGTGGGCCCCCAAACCATTAATGGTTTGAAGTATGGCTGGGACAGAGTTAAGAGCTGAGTAGCTACTGAAGGGGGTAGCAGTAAGGCAGAGAACATAGGGGGTTGGTAGTGTGGACAAAAACCTCCTATAAACAACTGGACTTGGGGTATGATAGAATATTACAGGCAAACTGGGTGAACTGGTGGTCTTTTTCTGCTATTCTTGTCTATATTTCTATGTTTCTACTCCATTGTCAGCTTTGGTACACACTCATACTTTCATCCTCTTCCTCCTTCACTAATAATACTAGATTTATGTAAGGGAATAGACTAAATCCAATACAGCACATATGATTTAATTATCTTTTATAAATGCAGTAGCTGTACATATCATTTTATTATTTTTCTGGAATATGTGACACTACTGTAAATGAAATGATCTGCTTTTGACTTTCAAATTGTGTTGCAACGTATTGTAATAAGCTTTGAAACTCAATAACATTTAATTTAAAAAAGGAAAAAAGGTGTTTCTCAAGTGTGCCTCCTGCATCAGTTAGAATTCACAAACTTTTACAGAAACATCTTGCTAATTTCAGTGCAGCTTTCAAACCATTTTTTCAATACAGAAACCAACACTATCAACTTACTGTATATGTAACTGACCACCACAAGGTTTTTTGTCATTTTCTCCATCTACAAGTACACTTTTACAACACAATACGCATACTTTTAAAACTGAAAGCATGTATCTTCAGCCACAGTAGAAGTAATGGACTTTACCACAAAACAAAATCTGAAAGAACCCACTGGCCTCCGAAAAATAACTTTTAAACTTCAAGTAGCACAGAACCTGCAGCATGTCACACACTGGGAAGCTGATAATGGTCTGAGGTCAAAGGCCACTGGAGGGCACCTGTTCATCCTGAGGGACAGTAGTTGTCAACTATTAGCCAATTCCTCGCCTCCATGAGTCCAAAATTAAGTTTATGCAGCACTTTGTCACTTTCTGTTCCTTCCCTAAGTAATTGAATTCTCCTCCAAGGGTCGTGTCTAAAATTTGATTATGTTGCTCTCCATTAGGTTGTTAGCAATTATATTTCTTTATTTATTAGATCATCGGTTTACAGACCTTTGAGTCAAAGACTCATTTACAAAGGCACCTCGTCAAGAGAGTCAAGTTTTATACAATGGTGTGTGAAAATTGTGTAACCTCATTGGTCAAAACATGTCACATGACTGTGGGTAAATCCTGCATAACTCACGGCTGAGGAACGGCATTTATAAAAAATATAATTAAACACATTTTAAATGTATTTTGCACATGGGTCCATTGTATAATCGCAATAAGGCACTCCAGGGTGTGAGTTATTGGGTGATTTACCCACTTCTTGTGTGGTTAAGTCACTTGGCTGTGCCTTGTGAAACACCACACAAGGCATGGATAAATCCCCAATAACCCACACCATGTTGTGCCTTATTGCGTAATTAAACTGCATTACTTTATTAGCTTTGTCTTTACTGTCTTATTTAAGCAATAATCCATGACAGAGTGCGGGTTATGGTGGGATTTACCCATATCTGGTGTGGATTTGTCACAAGACCACAGGCCGAGTGACTTAACCACACCAGAAGTGGTTAAATCATACCATAACCCACACCCTGGAGTGGATTATTGTGATTATACTATGTGGTGGCTCTGGAAATAACTTTATCAGTGAATAAGTAGTGTAAAAATTCCTTTTTCACATTTTTAATACAAAAATGGTGAATTGATCCTTGCACTACATTAAATATTGCCCTGTTGAAGGGCAGAGGGTGGTTGAAATAGCTTCCCTCACCTCTACATTTTTGTTTTAATCTCCCCACCCATGAGGTTTTGTGGGGTTTTTTGTTTGTTTGTTTGTTTGTTTTACAGTCTGTATTGATGTTGCCAGCATTACACAGAGCGAGCAAGATAGAGAGATCTGCAAATAATTGATGTTGTGAATGACCATAACAGAATACAAGGGAAGTTTTTTTGTACTTTGTGATTTGCATCTTTTTATTTATGCATTACAAAGCAGTCAAACATCTTCCACCAATCAGAGGCCAGCAGTTACTGTACCTCTTATTCTGTGTACCGTTGCTGCCTCATGCTCCTCCAGTCAGATGATTCCTATCGCAATTAGTGATGCTGGATTGTCACAAGTGTGAGAATCACTGTGGTGGAAGCAGCTGTGACATGAATGAGGTATCCCATTTAAAAAAAGGGGGGGGGCCGTCAATAAAGCAGTCTCTTCACATTAGCACAAAAGGTTACAACTTCATGGGCAGTTGTGAAGGGATTAAAATCTTTTAGCAGCAGTTAGCCCTGCTGAGCATTACGAGGTGTGTATCCCCACTACCACTATAAAACCAATGCTTTGTTTTCACAAATGAAACTGTACAATAAATGAAAAAAGTGTGAAAGAAATACAAATGTGTAAACTTCAACAAAAAAAAAATGTTTTAGCCGCATATAGCCATGCCGACCATTAAAGGCTGTGTAGTGTCCGCTCATGGAATCTACCACAAGGTATCTGAACAGCAGGGGAAACTAGTAACACGGAAGCACACGTTGTCTCTTAAAATTGGATTTTAAACAGTTTCTTTCATGCTGGAAGCAGTTTGACCGCTTCATAATATATTAATATGTGTACTTACGGTTGTCTCTTATGTGATAAGAAGTTTATCTCATGCTGGCTTGGGCTGACAGAACCACTCAGCTTCATTTTGTGGTCCTCTTGCCCCAACTAGCATGAGATAACCTTCTTATCTCATAAAGAACAACCATAATACACGATGTCTCTGAACATATGAGAGAGAGACTTAAGGAGCTTAATATGTATAGCCTTGAGTAAAGGAGGGAGAGGAGACATGATAGAAACGTTCAAGTACCTCAAGGGAATCAACAAAGTCCAAGAGGGTAACATCTTTCAGAAAAGAGGTGTGCAAGAACAAGGGGCACAATTTGAAGATTGGGGGGCTCAGAGGTAATGTTATGAAGTATTTTTCATGGAGAGGTTGTGAATGCATGGAACAACCTTCCTGAGGAGGTTGTGGAGTCAAAAACAGTAGTGGATTTCAGGAATGTATGGGACAGTCATAAGGCAATTCTAGTGGTGGGGGAAGGAAAAAGTAGGCTGTTGGTTAACTAGGATCTGCTGCTTATCCATTAGGTAGGGAAATAGGCAGACTGGGTGGGCCAAGCGGTCCTTATCTGCCATCAAATTCTACGTGTCTATGTTTCTATAGTATCATGCTGAGTGAGCAAGGTGCAAGCAGGAGGGGTTGGGGAGAAATGGCAATCAGCATTGTTGTTGTGAGCTGCTCCCTTTTGGTAGTGCCGGGTGAAAAATAAAGAACACCCGCTCTCTCTAAAATGTACTCTCGAGGCATGGCATTTAACACTGCTGCTATTTCCCTCTAACTTTTCAACATCTAGTGTCAGTTAGTTGGGGTGACCCTCATTTGTAGCCAAGCACGAGGACAGCAAGCAGAAGCTACAAAATTCAGGTGGTGCGAAATCTGTTATTTTTACTGTCACTGATGCCATGCTCATTAATAGGAGTAAATGGTGGAGTGGGGGGCAGGGGGAGTGAGAGAGGAAAAAAAATCTGGTGCCTCAGTATACTTTGCAAATAAATAAAAAAACAAACAGGTGTCGATGGAACTGCAGGGGGCAGTTGCCCGGTGCTGGGAGTCAACATGTGGAACTTTTTAATACTATTTCAATTGCTAAATGAACATTGCTCTTCAGCGAGATCCAAGGTGGTGACCAAATTTTTTCTGGGGACATAGAGTATAGTGATTTGCTATGCTTAGCGGGGGAAAATGCCCTGTCATGGGTTTCATGAATGCCCCTGCAGGCCACTCATGAAGCAGCTGCAATATGTCATTCATTCTGTATGTCTATATTTATAGTGAAATAGCTGGACCTAGGGAAGCAGTTAGGCCTAATAGTGTACAGAGCTGTGAACCTGGAGACCTGAATTTGAACCCACCACTGCCACCAGCTCACTGTGTGACCCTGAGAAAGTCACGTAGAGGGAAACGTCCAAGTACAAATGCCCCAACTTGCATTTTTATAATAAGAATGTTTCTTATTTTTACTTGCAGGCTTTGTAGATAGTTATATTTTACCTGGTTGATTCTGCTGTCCTTCCCGCCAGCATTTTGCATTGAGTGGCTCTAGTGGCACATCCCACAGCCTCCCACAGCGGCCCCAAGGCTGATGTCAGAGTCGGGGAGCAGCTGCGGAGCTTGTATAACAATGTAATGCTAGACAGAGCTATTAATAGCTCTGGTTTGGGAGTTACATGTCTCAGTGCTATACCAACACACACTACAGACTGGCAGTCACCTTGGGAAAGCTGCGGGAAATCATGGGATGAGCCAATGGAAGTGCTAAATGCAAAACAACAGCAGGAGGGGTAGCAGGACTAGCCAGATACAATATTACCTACAAAGCTTGTACATAAAAAATTCCTGACTTACTGCAAAAATGCTAGTTGGACCCTGCCCCACACTAAGGTGTGGGGCATTTGTACTTAGATGCTTCTCTTTAACTTCCCTGTGCTTAATCTATTAGTAGTCTTTCGCTCATATGCTGGCTCTCCATGCAGTTTGAATCTCTTTGTGTGTCTTATGGCAGCAACATTTTTTGCTCCCCCCTCCCTGACCCTTCTGGACTGTAAAGTGCTTTGGGTTGGAATACAGTCTGAAAGGTACTAGATAAACCAAGTTCATTTCCTGTCCTTTGTAAACCAGCAGTATCTTACAAGCAGTTACTGAATTATGCAAAATCAGTGTGATGCAGCTTAGACTGGATGACCAGGGCCTGTGTATGAGGGTCAGGTTGATAACAACTGGGCCCTCAGAGCTAGGGTAGCAACTCTAAAAAAAAATATTTTTTTGTCCTTTTGTTAGCAAAAGTAATTAAGACACGCAGGACATAATTGGCATGACATGACAACTAATCATGGTCTGACTCTAGGAGCTAAAGTGCAATGTTAGGTTTAAAATGCAATTATCTAAATTGCAGGGAAAGAAAAAAATCTGTGTTGGCTTCTGGTGGAGGGGAGGTGGATTAGAAATCCTGCTGGAGTCCAGTGGGATTTAAATAGATTAACAAACAAATTAAAAAATGAAACAGTTTGCTGGGTTGCACAAGCGCCTGAGGGAAACATTCTTCCTGCTTTTTAATCAAAGGTTTCCTGCCATCAATAACCACCGTGTGACCTGTTGCTGATGACATGGTAGTTATAACACCTGCACTGTATGTTCTTTCCATTCAGTTAAATTGTCAGTATTTTTGAAAAAGTACTTTGGAATTAGTGTGCAGGTATCTACTAAAGTAAATGTTCAAATCTGCAATTTTTTATAGCAATTGCTTTTAATCTTAATGTTTTCCAAAGTTTATTTACTTCCACCTTTTAATAATCTTTTCAGTATTTCACACTAACCAGTAAGTATTAAACTGTTGGTTTCAAAACGCTCCTGACTGTCCTTTAGATGGGACAGGGGCTAGCTCCTCCAGCCAAACACATACAAATGCATCATTACATGTCACAAACATGACAACCACTTTCCCTGTCCCCCGTCTTTGACATAAGACATTATGAACATCTGAAAAGGGCCCGAATGGCACCACCGAGTGTACCAGCCTGGTGTCACACTGCACCTGTCTCCTGCCTGGTGTTCCTAGAACACTAGCAGGCAGGAGTTTGATTTCCATTTGCCATAATAAAATCATTTTACAACATTACCCACCAGGGCTTTACAGCGGCTCAGAGTTAGAATATATAGGACAGTGTATAGCGTCCCATACACAACAAGGCTATTCATCCCCTGAGAGTTTTCTATGATGGTTGATGACCTCGAGAACGAAGCTCGAGAGGTCCCTTTGCCATCATAGAAAACACAAGGGGTAAGAGTAGCCAAGTTGTGTATGGGACACCATACACTGTTCTTTATAGTGTATGATCCCCCAAAATGAAGAAGGGCTTACTTTTTTTGTTGAGCACAGTCAGCATCTGTGGAGCGACTCCTCGGGGATGTATGTGCCTGCGGCAGTGTCTCTCTTGCGCAACGGTTCAACTGCCTTCTCTCAAGTGAATCGCACTAGTTAGGAGAGTCATACTATGATGTAGCTACTGCAGCAGAATGAAAAGTTGTTCTGCTGCAGTAGCTATGTCACTACTGTCACTACTGATGCAGAGCAACTTTTTTAAACTGTATGGAATTCCATACACAACAACGCAGGGACCATACGCTGTAGTAAAATATACGGGCCGTAAACTGCCAGCACTGTGAATGTGCTGGCATTGCAGTGGCATGTTTGGTTGGAGGAACCAGTGCCATGCCCCATCTGGCCTCACAGTTGCCGAGGTTCTGACATCACAGTCTGTTGTCATGGTGAGTACTATGATGTGCACTGTGAGGTCAGAAAATACTGATGATTAATGAGCTTAGTACTAATCCCATGCTGTTGGTATAACCTCTAACCTTCGATCTTTACGGGGTAACCAAGTGTAAATCCTTTGTTGTTGTTCTTTTGCTTTTTTGCTACTTACATTTTACTGATTTTGAGAAAAAAATTAATTGCAAGAAACAAATACTTTCTGCATCAGAAGACAAGTAGTGCTTACACCCACATGGGTACATCCTACTAGATCAGCAAAATACAGCAAAGGCCATACAAGTAATTTCGGTGGTAATTAAAAGGCAGCGCAAGTTTTGGTAGTGAGTCAAGTGGATCCAAAAGACAAAAATAATTACACAAGTGAACATATCACCCATTGCTTGTGAAGGAGAATGAAACGTTAAATTAGAAATAACTCTTCTGCATTCTTCTAGTCTGCTCCCACAGTGTGCAACTGACACCTAGAGTTCTTCTGTATAAGAATCAAGTTTCCGTGCACAAAATGGGGAAACAATCTCCACTTTTGCATTGCCTAGTCTGATTAATTGTGCACATGTTAATCCTCTCCCTCACACGTTAATCCTTTCCCTCACTTAAAAACAAGAAATTTAGCTATGAAATTTACAAATACTTCTGCTCAGTATTCACTGAGGAGGGTGTGGGTCATGGACCACAACTGAGTAGCAGGAACAAAGGGGAGGGAGTAGGGAGAGGTAAACACTAGTCCATTCATGGTGGAGAGAGTCCTGAAGGAGCTTGCAAAACTAAGGGTGGACAAGGCAATGGGACCAGATGACATGCATCCCAGGATATTAAGGGAATTGGTAGGGGAGCTAGCGGTGCCACTGGCAGCTTTGTTCACTGAGTCACTTAACACAGGTGTAGTTTTAGATGACTGGAAGAGGGCACATGTAGTCCCTCTACACAAAAGTGGTAGGGAGGATGCAGAGAACTATAGACCCATCAGCATCACCTCAGTAGTGAGCAGAATCATGGAGGCACTGCTTAAAGAAAGGACAGTGGAGCACCTGGAGTCCAACGGGACCCAGAATTCGAGGCAGCATGGGTTCACAGCAGGAAAGTCGTGTCAGACAAATCTGATAGACTTTTTGATTGGGTTAGGAAGGAAGTAAATTTGGGGGGGGGGGGCAGTGTATGTTGATTACCTCAGTTTCAGCAAAGCCTTTGACACCATCCCACACAAGAGGCTGGTCAACGAAATGAGTAGTCCGGACACAGGGTAAACAGTAGTAATCTGGGTTAGGAACTGGCACAGACAGGAAGCAGAGGGTGGTGGTAAATGGGATCCAATAGGGGGGAGGGATGTGACCAGCAGGGTACCTCAGGGATCAGTCCTTGGGTCAATCCTGTTTAATGTCTTCATTAATGGGCTGGCAGTATAGCCTAGAGGTTAGAGGAATGAGGTGTGAACAAGCTTGATACATCCAGCAGACCAGACCTGAGTTTGATTCTCACAGCCTCCACTTGCATACTGTGTGACTCTGAGCAAGTCACTTAACCACCCAGTGCTCCCAGGTTGCCCCTGAAAACAGGCACTTGTGCCTAGTGGGCCTTACCCGGTTACCAAAGACTAAAATAAAAATTAAAAATAAAATAATGACATTGCAGTAGGACTGGGGGACAGGTCTGCCTGTTTACAGATGACACCAAGATCTGCAACAGGGTGGATACTCCGGACAGAGTAGAGAGAATGAGGAGGGACCTGGAGAAGTTTGAAAAATGGTCTGAAGTGTGGCAAGTAAGATTCAGTTCCAAGAAGTGCAAAATAATGCACCTGAGAAGAGGGAACTCTGGAGAGTGCTACAGGATGGGGGAGAGTTGCTGACTATTACAAAGGAAGAAAGGGACCTGGAGGTTATCATTTCTGATGACCTAAAGGTGTCTAAGCAGAGTACAAAGGCTGCAGGGAGGGCCAGTGGCATGCTGGGATGCATAAGTAGAGGTATCATAAGCAGAAGGCGGGAGCTGGTGATGCCATATTACAAAACACTGGTGAGGCCTCACCTAGAGTACTGTGTGCAGTTCTGGAGGCTGCACCTTCATAAGGACATTGACAGGGTGGAGACATCCCAGAGAAGGACGACTAAGATGGTACAAGGATTACAGCAGAAAACATATGAGGAGAGACTAAAGGACCTCAATATGTACTCACTGGAGGAGAGGAAGGATCTGGGGGACAAGACAGAAACATTCATGTAACTTAAGGGCATAAATAAGGTGTGGGGGGAGACATCTTCCAATAGAAGAGACATGACATGAAATTGGAGGGTGGCAGGCTGAGGGGAAATGTGAGAAAGTTTCTATTCACAGAGAAGGTGGTGGATGCATGGAATGAACTGCCACAGGAGGTGGTGGGGGCAAACATAGTGAATGGGGTTTAAACATGCATGGGACAGGCATAAAGGTACATTGGTGGTGAGAAGGAGGGGGAAGCCATTGACTAGGTAGGGTCAGTGGAAACAAACTAGTGTATGGGCTTTTGGGCAGACTGGATGGGCCTGGCGGTCCTTATCTGCCGACAGTTTCTATGTTTCTATGTTGGTGCTGCAAGTAATGAATAATGCACCTTTCTGTGGCAAAGCCATTATCCACCTCACATCCCTGTTGTCTGGTTTATTCTAGAATATAATTAAAAGAAATTATTTCGCAAATTAAAAAATCAACATCTCAGCATATACCATATACAGTTATCTGCATTAACTATGAGATGTAGAAAAAAAGGAAAATAAAGAGAAACACAAAAAATTAGTCCAAATTAATACCAGATATCCAGTTTAAAGTTCAGACTTATTCCATTGGTGTTGTTTCTTCATACTTTATTGCATATCCCTTCTTTATTATTTGTTCATAAATATTTAGCGTCTATCTTATTCTGTAGACTTTGACTGCATTAGCATACGAGGATAGGAAAGGTATTCTGTAGCACTAAAGGCCCCATTTTCAAATCCGGCTGTGAGCACCACACAGATAGGAACACTGCACAGCAGTTAGGCTGTAGCTAACATGTGGGTTATCCTATATTCAGACAATTAGCATGGTCTGACCGGCGTGGGCTGCCTGAATATGGGGCTTTGTCGGCACTGCCCATAGTGACTATGCCATGCACTAACACAGTCCCCAACAGAATATGGACCACAGGAGCCAATGGAGATCACGCACCACAAACAAGATAGTGCCAGGGCTCCTGTGAGCCATATTGAGCTCAGACATGCTAATGAGCCCATTAGGCATGCAAGGAGTGAAGGACCATTTATATGCCCATTATGGGCTCAATAGCATGCCACACAATGCGGCTGCACAGGCAGTGTGGCAGCATTGTGCACAGCTGGTTGCCCACCCACACTCCCTAATCACCACTCCTGGCAGCTGTTGGTATCAGTGGAATCCCGGTGGTGGCAAGTGTATTCCTCCCCCAATCACTGCTCCAGATGGACTGAAGTTCACATAGGGCCCCAGTAGTGGATATTGTAATCCAACCTTACACCCACCACCTCAGTTGGCTGCCATCTAAATGAATAGGTGCATGTACGTGACTACTATAGTCCTGTACTGCAATAGTTGCATGCATGCCCACTGGCATTCAGACAGTGGCCAGATGAGGTGATGAACGGAGAGGCTGTGCCAGCCGCAGTCCCAATGCCATATAGTGGCATATCTCCAATAAACGTGGAAAAGGGGGGTTGGGAGGAGGGTCCTGAGTGAGCAGGGCAGGAGGGGGATCTGAAACGCTGCTGTGGGGCTTGGCAGCAATTGGGAGGGGGAGCTGGTGGAGGATTACACTATCCACCACTAGAGTTTAGATGTAATTCAGAGCACCTGAATTGACGACCAGGGAGTACAGGGATTTTATTTACCTCCACTAGGGTTCACAGAAACGTAAAAACAAAGAATCTGACAGCAGATTAGGAGTGCTTGGCCCACCCAGTCTACCAATTTCTCCCTACCTATATATTACCACAGACCATATCTGGTATACAGCTCTTTCTCCCTCCCCCTTCCTTTCCTCTAAGATTCATTTGTGCCTATTCATGCATGTTTGAACCCCACCACTGTTTTTGCCCCCACCACCTCTGCTGGAAGGCTGTTCCAGGAATCCATCACTCTTTCTGTTAAAAAGTACTTCCTCACATCTCTTCTGAATCTACCTCCCAGCTTCATAGCATGACCCCTTGTTCTTGAGCTCTTTTTCATCTGAAAAATACTTCCCTCCTGTACGTTATTTACCCCCGGATGCATTTTTTTGGGGGGGGATACTTTTTCCCCCTATGATCGGCCCACATCCAGCTGCCATCCTGGTGCACCCTGGCTCCCATTAAGGCCTTCACCCCCAATCATACCCCCACGGCTTGCCCCCCATGGTGGGGTGGCGGCAAGCTCCCCTTCTTCACCGCTAACTCCAGATCCAGTCTTCTTGGGGCGACACCTCTAGAGCCAAGCATGTCCTGGGATGGCCATCAAGCCGCATGACTGCATTTTTCTCTTTTTCTGTTCCCCTCAGGGGTGGGGTGTGTAATGACGCCTGCGGAGGCAATGCACATGCTCCCATGTGCTCTCCTCCAGGCATTTGCCCCGTCCCCCACCCACCTTGTCAGTGTCAGTGTGCTGCCCCCAACCTCTGCTAGAGGCCAGGCGTTCATCGAGTACTGGTGCACGCCCCCCCCCCGGAGAAGGAGAGCAGTCCCTGGGATGTTCAGTCTTTCTCCTCCCCTGCCAACCCCTGGAGGTCTGCACTCATTCCTGAACATGGGTCGTCGGTGTGGCGCGAGGTGTGGCATCCAGTGCCTCAAACCTCAGCGCCACAGGGCTGGCCCCCCGGATGTATTTAAAGGTCTCTGTCATATTCCCCCTCTCCTACCTCTCTTCCATGATGTACATATTAAGGTCCTACTCTCTTCCTATAGGGCTTTTGATGCTGACCCTGCATCATTTTAGTTGCTCTCCTCTGGACTGCCTCTACTCTGTCAATGTCCTTCCGGAGGTCTGGTCTCTAGAACTGGACACAGTACTCTAGGTGGGGTCTTACCAGCGATGTGTACAGATGGAACACCACCTCCCTCTTTCTGCTAGTGATACCCCTCCTTATGTACCCCAGCATCCAAGTAGCCCTCCCAGCTGCCTTGTTGCAGTGCCTGGCCACCTTTAGGTCATCTAATAAGATCACACCAGGTCTTTTTCCCTGCTTGGTAGCAATACCACTCCATCCATTTTGTACTCCACCCCTAGGTTTCTGTGGCCTAAGTGCATTATTTTGCACTTTTTTTGCACTGAAATCCAGCTGCCATACACTTGGCCACCCCTCTAGTTTTCTTTGGTCTCTGCTCACCCTTTCAACACCTCCTGGAGTGTCCACCCTACTGCAGATTTTGGTGTGATCTGCAAAGAGGAGGACCTTTCCTTCCAGATCCTCTGCAGTGTTACTTATAAAGATATGACAGAGGTCCAGTCCCAGCACTGATCCCTGACACACCATAACTGGTCACCCTCCTTTCCTCGGAGTGAATTCTGTTTACCTCCACCCTCTGTCACCTATCCCCTAAACAAATTCTTATCCAGTTTACCACCTTTGGACCTACTCCTAAGCTACCCAGCTTGCTTACTAGTCTCTTATGTGGAACGGCATCAACATCCTTACTGAAATCTTGGTAGGCCACATTCACTGCTCAACCCTGATTTAAATCCTTTGTCACCCAGTCAAAAAAATCCATCAGATTTGTTTGACATTACCTCTCTCCTGTGGACCCATGCTGCCAAGAGTCTTATAACCCACTGGATTTGCATTTTTTTTGCACAAAATAATGCACTTAGGCCACAGAAACCTTGTGGTGGAGTACCAAGATTTCAGTAAGGCTTTTGACGCCATTCCACATAGGAGACTAGTAAGCAAGGCATTTGACACAGTCCTGCACAAAAGATTAATAAACAAATTAGCCAGCCTGGGAGTGGGTCCCAGGGTGGTAGCCTGGGTAAAACACTGGCTGGATAACAGGACACAAAGGGTAATAGTAAATGGAGTCCACAGTGAAGAAAGGGGGGTTACAACTGGGATACCACAGGGTTCAGTACTGGGGCCGGTCTTTTTTAATGTCTTTATAAGTGACATTGCAGAGGGACTGGAAGGAAAAGTATGTCTCTTTGCAGATGACACAAAGATCTGCAACAGGGTCGATACGCAAGTTGGGGTGGAAAGGATGAAAAGGGACTTGAGAAGGTTGGAGGAATGGTCGCATGTATGGCAGCTTAGATTCAATGCAAAGAAGTGCAAAGTAATGCACCTGGGAAACCAAAACCCAGGGGAAGAGTCCACAATGGGGGTGAGATGCTGACAAGAACAAAAATGGAAAGGGACCTGGGGGTAGTCATATCAGATGACCTAAAGGTGGACCAGCAATGTGAGAAGGCAGTAAGGAGGGCTGGGGGGATACTGTGATGCATAGGGAGAGGCATCACCAGTAGAAAATAGGAAGTTGTTATCCCTCTGTACAGAGAGTTGGTGAGACCCCATCTGGAGTACTGTGTACAGTTATATAGACCTCATCTCCACAAAGTCATAGACAGGGTGGAGGCTGTCCAGAGGAGGGCAACCAAAATGGTGTAGGGTCTGCACCAGAAGACATATGAAGAAAGACTAAAGGAGCTTAAGATGTATAGCCTCGAGGAAAGGAGGGAGAGGGGGGACATGATAGAAACTTTCAAATACCTCAAGGGAATCAACAAAGTCCAAGAGGGTAGCATCTTTCAGAAAAAGATGTTCAAGAACAAGGGGGTACCATTTCAAGATAGAGGGGGGACGGCTCAAGATGTAATGTGAAGAAGTATTTCTTCACAGAGAGGGTTGTAGATGCATGGAACAGCCTTTCTGAGGAGGTTGTAGAGTCAGAAACAGTGGGGGAATTCAAGAATGCATGGGACAAACATAAGACAATTTTAGTGGGGGTAGGAGGAAGTAGGCCATTGGTTAACTAGGATCTGCAGCTTATCCATTAGGTAGGGAAATGGGCAGACTAGGTGGGCCAAGCAGTCCTTATCTGCCATCAAATTCTATGTTTCTATGTTTCCCACTGACTGACCTATAACGGCTACTCTCTTCCTGCTGCCACTTTTGTGCAGTAGGACTACATTCACTCTCCTCCAGTCCTTCGGAACACTCCTGTTTCCAGTGATCTGTTAAAGAGGACTGCCAGGGGTACAGCCAGTACCTCTCTGAGCTCCCTCAATACCATTGGATGCACCCCGTAGGGACACATTGCTTTGACCACCTTCAGATTAGTGAGTCTTTCATCACTCTACTCCATAAAAGGTCTAGTGTCCACCTCCTTCCCTCCAAAGCTTCTGTTACTCTTTTGTGGCCCCTCCCCTTCTCCTTCCTCTATGAATACTGAACAAAAGTATTTGTTCAGGATGTTTTCCTTTTCCTGCTCCCATTCTGCACAGTTCCCCCTTCCCCCTTCATTTTTTAACCTTACAGTGCCTACCCTTATCTTCCTCTTTTCAATTACATACCTAAAACATTTCTTATTCCCTTTCATTCCCACCTGGGATATTCTCCCTTCAATTTCCATCTCTGTGCTCCTTACTGCTGTCCCTACTTCCCTCTGTTTCCCCTGATATGCCTCCTTATCCTTCCCTCTCTGTGTCTTCTTATACCTTCTGAATGCTACCCTTTTAGCTTTTACCTTTTCATTCACCCATATTGTTAGGAGAGTGGGTTTTGAGAGGTACGTCACTGTGGTCCAGTGCAGGACAATCTGCAAGGGGCTCGACAGTGTCACACAAATCCTCACACAGGCTGATCATGACACTGTTCTGGCTTGCTGGGTGGAAACTTTGTGTAGTTCAAAGGACAGAGATGGCCCAATCATAGAGCAGCTCTTTCCTTTGATCTGCATAACACCACCCAGCAAGCACAGCTGATCTGTTATGATCAGCCTGCTGCGGTCCATCCCCAAGTCATCCCCGGTGCCAGCTACTACCCCCCACCCTGCCCATTTTCATTGCACAACACCGGGGCACCAACCCCTGCTGCTGCTAAACATAATGAAAAACCTCCCTCAGTTTCTCATGCCCCTTCCATTTTAATAGTTCAGCACAGGGGTGCCAAATCCCCTGTGCCAGCTGCTACCTCCCACCCTGCCCGTTTTGATTGTGCAACACCGGGGAGCCCACCCCTGGTTCTGCCAAACATAACACCAACACTGGGGTGCCCAATTGTCTGTGTTAGTACCTGAAATAAAGAAACCATCCCTCGTAGGATTTTTTTTTTTAAATCATCCTCGGTGCCAGCTACAACCCCACAACCCAGTCAGCCTGCTGTGGTCTGCCCCTAAGTCATCCCCAGTGCCAGCTACAACTCCCCACCCTGCCCATTTTCATTGTACAACACCAGGTAGCCCACCCCCGGTGCCACCAAACATAACGAAAACCCTCCCTAAATCTCTCCCACCCCATCCATGTTAATAGTCCACCACAGAGGTACCCAATCCCCCCTGCCAACTGCTACCCCCCACCTGTTTTAATTGTGCAATACAGGGGAGCCCACCCTCAGTGCCACCAAACATAACAGTAACATTGGGGTGCCCAATTTTTTGTGTAAGTACCTGAAATAAAGAAAACCATCCCTTGTAAATTTTGTTTTTATATACACCCTGAAAAGAAAACGTCCATCGATGTCTGTTGCCACCGCTGCCATTAATGTCCCCCACCCAACCCTCCCTCTCAGCTCACATCACCCCACACCCACCCCAAGCCCTTACGTTCCTACCCAAAGTCCAATGCCATAATCCTTTCAGGACCAGAGAAACGTCGTCACTCTTCAACGCTGAACTGCGAACTGAAGAAATCAAGCATGTGGGTCAATGTATTTCAACTGGGTTTTGAACTTGTTGTCATAACTTGGTCATTTTTTAATGTTCTTGCCCCAGATTTTCAACATGCCTTCTCTGGGACCCCACCTCATGAACACTAATAGTGAAATTATGCAAATCTATCCCAAAAGGTGATTTTGAAGTCACTGCACAAAATCACCTTTTGGGAAGGATTTAAAACTTTTCTCTGCCCTTGTTCATGAGGAGAGGTCATAAGAAGGCAATATTGGCAATTTGAGGTAAAAATATTAAAAAACAACAACATTATGAGCCTACATTGAAATTTATAAACACAGTCTCGTAACTTTGGTAAATTTTGATATTTTGACCCCAAATTTTCAACATAGCCGTGTTTTTCATATCACCTCACACTTGCTGCACGAAATCACATTTCGGGCACAATTTGAAAATTTTCTCCATCCTTGTTCATGAGGTGGGCTCATAAGAAGGCTATGTGGGGTCAAGAAGGCTATGTTGAAAATTTGGGAAAAAAGCACTATAAATCAACAAACATGAGTATATATTGAAATTTTTCAATGCATACTAGTAACTGTGGTAATTTTCAGTATGTTGACCACAGATTTTTAACATAGCCATTTTTTCACACCATCTCATGAATGTGACAGCTGCCATTTCTCAAACCCTACCCAAAATGTGTTTTCACTCTTGTTGTGCAAAATTATGTTTCGGCCATTGTTTTATAAATGACACCTGTCATGCTCAGAAGGAGTGGTCATAAAAAGATTATGTTGAAAAGTTAAGGTAAAAATGTGAAGAACCAACTAACTTATGATGAAACATTGGATTGTTTCAACATTTACTCATGACTTAATTTTTGCAGATTTTGGCCCCTAATGTTCAACATATCCCTTTTGTTACTCCCACTTCCTGAACATGGCAGGTGTCATTTTTATGTTTGCTTGCGTGCTTGCACGCATGCGCAAGAAACATTATGTGACAGCTTAGGAGAGAAGCGGGTTGTGGAAGCGCGGCACTGTAGCAGCCAAGGGAGACACAGCATTTGGGGGCTTGGCAGTGGTATGCCAATGGAGGCACAGTGTCCTGATGACACTGGCTTCCAAAAGGTGCACCAAGTTGAAACATTTTCACTGCAGCAATGAGGGGCTGCCTCGTCATTGTAGCATCAGTCATTCCGCTGCAACGAGGGAGCGACCTATCATTGCTGGGCTGAACATTGCTACAGTACTATTGCTTAGAACACGGCGCGTGTCACGTTCACAAACAATAGTACCTAGTTCTCACTGCCGAGGGGGAGCCCAATCCCCCGACAGCATGTGCCCCCACAACAGTGTGTTTTTGCAGACTGGGGCCCCACTTCCCATCGGCTTCAGTCTCTGGTCCTACTTCAGCTGCTGACAGGGGAGCCCACTCCCCATCGGCATTATGTGCCCCCTCCCAGTGTCATTTACTGATGGGGGAGCCAACTCCCCATCTGCATAAGTCCCTTCCCCAAGAAACGCACTAGAGTTGTGCCAAGGGGGTGCCCAATCCCCCTCAGCTCTTGTGCGCCTCCCCCTGTTGTGCCGATGGGGGTACCCATTCCCCCATTGGCTACAGCTGGCCCCCCAAAGAAACAGTGGGTTAGCATGCTGGGAGCCCACCCCAGTGTGCCAAATGGCCCTGTAAGACAAAAATCGTACCGCAATGTCTTTTTTTTCTACCTGTAGAGAAAAAAACGGTCCTTTGCGGTCTCCCCCCCCACACACACAACCTGCACCCACTCACTGTGCACCCTGCCTTCCCACACACCACCCTCAACCCATACTTACCTCCGGAGCCCAGCACGATGATCTTCGGTGGACCGGGAACATGTCTGCACTCTTCAAACCCGACTGCGAACTGAGGAAATGCCGGTAAGCTGCATAACGGTATAAATAGGGATTTTTCAACTTTGGTGCATATCTCGGTAATTTTTTGGAATTTTGGCACCCAGTTTTCAACATGGGGTTTTTGGGACCCCTCCTCATGAATTCAGTCACTGTCATGGCGTTACTCGATCCCAAAAGGTGATTTCATGGTCACTGCACAGAATCACTTTCCGGGACCAATTAACAAAATGACAGTGCCAGTGTTCATGAGGTGGGCTCTCAAAAAGTGTATGTTGCAAATTTGGTGAAAAAAATAAAAAAAATGACTGTTTTACGAATGTGCATTGTGCAGTTGCTATGCACGCTCGTAACTTCGCGAATTTGCAATATTTTCAGTCCAGATTTTCAACATTGCCATTTTTCCACACCTCCTTATGAACAATACAGCTGTCATTTTTCACATCCTGGGCGAAATGTGTTTTTGCACTTCTGGTGCAGAATAGCGCAGTCGCTGTGGGAAACCCATGTTTGGGACACATTATTAAAATGACAGTGACACTGTTCATTAGCAGAGGTCCTAAAATGCCTATGTTGAAAATTTGGAGTCAAAAGTCTGTAAAATGACTGTGTTACGAACGTGCATTGTGCAGTTTCCACGCACGCTTGTAACTTCACACATTTGCAATATTTTCACTCCAGATTTTCAGCATTGCCATTTTTCCACACCTCCTTATGAACAGTGTAGCTGTCATTTTTCACATCCTGGCCAAAATGTGTTTTTGCACTTGTGGCACAGAATAGTGTGGTCGCTGTGGGAAATTCATGTTCTAGACACATAACAAAAATCACAGTGACACTGTTTTTTAGCAGAGGTCCTAAAATGCCTATGTTGAAAATTTGGTGACAAAAGTCTATAAAATGACTGTGTTTCAAGTGTGTGTTGCACAGTGTCCACGCACACTTGTAGCTTCACACATTTACAATATTTTCACTCCAGATTTTCAACATTGGCATTTTTCCGCACCTCCTTATGAACAGTACAGCTGTCATTTTTCACATGCTGGCTGAAATGTGTTTTTGCATTTCCGGCGCAGAATAGCATGGTCACTGTGGGAAATCCATGTTTGGGACACATTACAAAAATCACAGTGACACTGTTCATTAGCAGAGGTCCTAAAATGCCTATGTTGAAAATTTGGTGAGAAAAGTCCATACAATGACTGTGTTAAGAGTATGCGTTACGCAGTTTACATGCAGGCTCTTAACTTGGCACATTTGCAATATGTGCACTGCAGATTTTCAGCATTGGCATTTTTCTGCACCTCCTTATGAACAGTACAGCTGTCATTTTTCACATGCTCGCTGAAATGTGTTTTTGCACTTCCAGCGCACAATACCAGGGTTGCTGTGGGAAATCAGTGCTCGGGATACAATAGGAAAATCACAGCAACACTGTTCACGAGCACAAGTCGTAACAAGCCTATGTTGAAAATCTGGTGATGAAAGTTCATAAAATGACTGTTACACACATACATTGCGCAGTTTCCATGTATGCTCGGAAATGCGAGCATTTGTAATATTCCCACTACAGATTTTCAGCATTGCCATCTCTTCACACCTCCCTATGGATGGTACAGCTGTCATTTTCCACATCCTGCCCGATCTGTGTTTTCGTACATGTGGTGCACAATGGCACTGTCGCTTTTGGAACTCAATGTTCTGGAAACATTCACAAAATCACACTACCACTCTTCATGAGAAGAGGTCCCAAATGCTTTCATGAGGTGGGGTCACAAAAGGCCATGTTGACAATTTGTACTGTAAATACCAACAAACTCCCGAGGCATTAGGCTTTCTAACCATAACGTCCTACCCTGCACAGACAGACAGGCATTGGGGTGTGCCTTTGGATTGCCAACTGTACTGCTCATGCCATCCCACCCCCACCCCCCAGCCACTGACAGGCATCAAGGTGTACCTTGGACTCTTTGGCCCCAGACTTCACCCCATTCTCCTATGCTGCACCCATTTCAGCATATCTCCTTATGGAATGGGGTGACTATAAAGACAAAAACCCTAAGGCACACCTCAAAACGAGTCGCTGTCTGCAGAATAGGGTGAGGTGACATTGCATGACCCTCATGGGCGACGACCCAAACACTTACCCAACTGCCTGTCCATCTCTATAGGATAGAGGTGGGGTTGGCGTGAACTTCAACACTTCACTGCCATTCCTATTCTGCATCTGTCTAACTCCTGCATTTCCAATGCTAATACCAGCAAGCAAACATTTGGCATTGACAAATGCTTGTTCAGTTATACAATGACAAGAAAACTCCTTGGATTCCGATTGGTCAGTGTGTGCTTGTAACAGTGAGGTTATCTGAGCACTGCATCATGGGTATTCAAATTACCTAATTGCCTGGTATTGCATAACATACTATAGTGACACCAGACAATTGATTATTTGCATACCCATGATGCAGTGCTTTTGCATGTGAAGAGTTTCCTCAAAAACAAAAATTATAAAATAAAACTGTACAACAAATACTATAAAAATAAATATCCCTACACATAAAAGGGATGTTCCAACACTTGTTCTCTGCCTAATATCCATCTACATGTGCTCATTTTGGTCCCCACAGTATTAATAAATAAGAGCCATTGTATAATAGCAACAATGCACTCTAATGTGTGGGTTATGCTGAGATAACCTCACTTTTAGGTGTTGGATGCATTTGGTCTCTGGCCTTGTGCCTAGCCACCCCAGACATGAGGTTATCCCAGCACAACCCACTTCCTGTCATGCATTATTGCTTAAATACACTCCATAACTTGTTTCCACAGTCACACTGTGAAATCACCTTTTAGATGGGATTTTAAAAATTCCACCTGTCTTGATCATAATGTCAGGTCACAAAAAGACTGTTGGACATTTGGAATCAGAAATGTGAGAGCCCACTGTAAAATAAATATTGCTTCTCAGCTGCCCTATTCTAGATAATTACAATCTAACAATGTGTAACAACAGGACACCACTGAAAATGAGACATTGCATCTCATCTGCTCTATCCTATGTAAATATATAGTAACAAACTTTTGTCAATGCCAAATGTTTGCTTGCTGGCATTGGCATTGGTAGTGCAGGAGTTAGACAGATGCAGTATAGGAATGGCAGTGATGTATTGAACTGACGCCAACTCCACCCCCAACCTACAGAGATGGACAGGCATTGGGGTATGCCTTTGGGTTTTCACCCATAACAGTCACGACGTTTCATCTCACCCTTCCCTACAGACACTGACAAGTGTTGAGGTGTGCCTTGGGTTGTTTGGGATTTACACTCACCTTATTCCATAAAGAAATATGCTGAAATGGGTGCAGTATAGGAGAATGGTGTGAACTCTGGGGCCAAAGAGTCCAAGGTGCACCTCGATGCCTGTCACTGGCTGCAGGGTGGGAGTGGGGGTGGAATGGCATGAGCATTACTGTTGACAATCCCAAGTCACACCCCTGATACCTGTCAGTCCCTGCAGGGTAGGGCGGACGCCTGTCAGGCCCTACAGGGTAGGGCATTATGGTCGGAAACCCTAAGGCCCTGGGCGTGTCTTGGTATTTTTACCCTAAGTTTTCAACATGGGCTTTTTGTGACCCCACGGCCTGAACAGCGACACTATCTGTTTGTTAGCCGGAAGGTGATTTTGCACAGTGATTGTGCCATTTAGCACCACAGGTGCGAAAACACATTTCCAACATGATGTGAAAAATGGTAGCTGTACTGCTCATGAGGAGGTGTAAAAAAATGGTAATGTAGAAAATCTGGAGCGAAAATATAAAAAAACTGGTGAAGTCACAAGCGTGCATAGAAACTGAGCGACACACACCTGTAATGCAATTATTTGGGGGAATTTTTGCACCACATTTTCAGTATAGGCATTTTGGGACCTCCACTCATGAACAGTGTTACTGTGATTTTCTTAATCTGTCCCGAACACTGATTTCCCACAGTGACTGCGCTATTCTGCACAGGTAGCTGAAAACACATTTGGCCAGGATGTGAAAATGACAGCTGTACTGCTCATAAGGATGTGGAAAAATGCCAATGTTGAAAATCTGGAGTGAAAATATTACAAATCTGTGAAGTTACGACGGTGCGTAGAAACTGTGCAATGCACGCTCGTACCACAGTCATTTTATGGACATTTGTGACCAAATTTTCAACATAGGCATTTTGGGACCTCCGCTCATGAACAGTGTCACTGTGATTTTCTTAATCTGTCCCGAACACTGATTTCCCACAGTGACCGTGCTATTCTGTGCTGGAAGTGTGAAAACACATTTCGGCCAGGATGTGAAAAATGACAGCTGTACTGCTCATAAGGATGAGTGAAAAAATGCCAATGTTGAAAATCTGGAGTGAAAATATTACAAATCTGTGAAGTTACCAGGGTGCGTAGAAACTGTGCAATGCACGCTCGTACCACAGTCATTTTATGGACATTTGTGACCAAATTTTCAACATAGGCATTTTGGGACCTCCGCTCATGAACAGTGTCACTGTGATTTTCTTAATCTGTCCCGAACACTGATTTCCCACAGTGACCGTGCTATTCTGTGCCAGAAGTGTGAAAACACATCTCGGCCAGGATGTGAAAAATGACTGCTGTACTATTCATGAGGACGAGTGAAAAAATGCCAATGTTGAAAATCTGTAGTAAAAATATTACAAATTCATGCATTTGCGAGTGTGCATGGAAACTGCGCAACACGCACTCGTAACACAGTCATTTTGGGGAATTATTTTACCAAATTTGTAACTTGGGCTTTTTTGAGAGCCCACCTCATGAACAGTGACACTGTCATTTCATTAATCGGTCCCAAAAGGTGATTCTGCATGGAAACCGCAAAATCATCTTTCAGGACTGAATGACCAAATGACAGTCACTGAATTCATGAGGTGGGGTCCCAAGAACCCCATGTTGAAATTTTGAAGCAAAAATTCAAAAAAATTACTGAGATATGCACCAAAGTTGAAAAAATCCTATTTATGCCATTATACAGTTTACTGGCATTTCTTCAGTTCGCGGTCGATTTGAAGAGTGCAGACATGTTCTCGGTCCACCAAACATCGTTGCACTGGCCTCCGGAGGTAAGTATAGAGTGAGGAGGGTGTGGGGAGATGAGGTACACAGAGGGTGGGCGTGGGTTGCAGGGGGCAAGAGAGTCAATGAGGGACCATTTTCTTTTGTTACAGGATGTTTTTAATTTTACATAGATGACGTGGAACTTTTGCCACGCTGGGGTGGGCTCCCAGCATGGCACCTGAAAGTTATGGGGAGCAGTGCAGCCAGTGGGGAATTTGGCACCCCTGTTGGCCATACAGTGTTGGAGGGAGAACCATGATTACGCTGGACTTATGTCACACCGGGGTGGGCTCCCAGCATGGCATCTGGAAGTTTGTGTTTTGTTGGAGGGCCACTGGAGCAGATGGGGATTGGGCACCCCCATTGGACATACAGTGTGCTTGGGAGGTGCATGAGCTGAGGGGGATTAGGCACCCCCTTGGAACACAACAAATGGGGGCATGGTGTGCATACAACCACCGCTACAATCAGGGGTCAATTTGCATACTGCTGATGGCACGGCAGTATGCTAATTGCCCACACATTACCACCGCTGATTGTAGCGGTCATTTGCTTTCAGCTGTATGCCACTGCATCTTGAATTGCTGTCATAGACAGCTGGGACATTCATTGGTGTGGTGGGGCCGCACCTGTAAAAACCCTCAGGACATTGGAAGTGGGGGTGCCACACCTATGAAAACATGTATGGTGGCACTATGTTTCTTGCACATGCGTGCAAGCAAACATAAAAATGTGTACAAGCAAGACCTGGTGCAACAGCAGTATCAGTGGTGAACATTCAGCACTGACAAATGCTTGTTTTCCTCTTGCGTTTGCTCACTTGTTTGACACAGAAGTTTGTTGCCTTTACTATGATCTCATGTGTGGTTTCATTCTGCAGACATCCTTATACTGAACTACACCGTATGTTGATCACTGGTCTCGAGTAGGCCTCCCACCTTGACATCTGCAACACTGTCCCTGTTAGTGAGTAATGGCTCAAGTATTGCCCAATCACAAATGGGTTCACTGATTAGTTTCCACTGATACCTACAGCCCACCTGGAGTGGCAGTTGGGGGATGGGGATTATACCTGCTGTCTGTTTGTGGGATTTTACTTTCCACCACTGGTGTTCCACTGGTACCTGCAGCCTGCCTGGAGTGGTAGTCAGGAGTGGGGGGGGGTGATGTCACCTGGGAATGACAGCTCTTGCTGTTAGTTCACTGCCTGTCACTTGGCCAGCTAGGGGGAGGACTTGTGCACCACTGTGGACTTGGATAAGGATAGGGTTTTGGCATAAATAGTGCTGGGACAAAGGCTGTTTAGTGCTGCCAAAACCTCTGAATATACCACTGCACCCTGTATGCATGAGGCATCCCTCATTTGCATGGGTGCAGCACTGCATTCTATGTGATCGCACTTGCAGCGCATGGGGGCCTTTGAATATGGCCTCCACCCATCAGTTTGTACTATTCTCAGTTAGGACAAAACTAACGTAGTAAAATAGAAACAGAATTTGCCAGCAGATAAGAATCCCTTGGACCACCTAATCTGCCCATTTTTCTCTGTCTACAGTAGCACCATACATGCTACATGATCTCCAGTCTGTTATCCCTCCCCCCTTCCTAGAAACATAGAATTTGACGGCAGATAAGAACCGCTTGGCCCACCTAGTCTGCCCATTTTCCTACCTAACAGATAAGCTGCAGATCCTAGTTAACCAATAGCTTACTTCCTCCTACCCCCCACTAGGACTGCCTTATGTCTGTCCCATGCATTCTTGAATTCCCCCACTGTTCTTGACTCCACGACCTTCTCGGGGAGGCTGTTCCATGCATCCACAACCCTCTCTGTGAAAAAATACTTTCTCACATTACCTCCGAGCCGTCCCCCCTCTATCTTCAAATTGTGCCCCCTTGTTCTTGCACATCTCTTTTTCTGAAAGATGCTACCCTCTTGGACTTTGTTGATTCCCTTGAGGTACTTGAAAGTTTCTATCATGTCCCCTCTCTCCCTTCTTTCCTCAATATTAAGCTCCTTTAGTCTTTCTTCGTATGTCTTCTGGTGCAGACCTTGCACCATTTTGGTTGCTGTCCTCTGGACAGCCTCCACTCTGTCTATGTCTTTGCGGAGATGGGGTCTCCAGAACTGCACACAGTACTCCAGGTGGGGTCTCACCAACTGTCCTATCCCCTAAAATTCCCTTGTTCCTATCCCACGCATTCTTGAACCCCACCACCTCTGCTGGAAGGCTGTTCCAGGAATCCATCACTCTTTTTGTGTAGAAGTACTTTCTTACATCTCTCCTGAATTTACTCCCCTCCAGCTTCATATCATGTCTATTTGTTCTTAAGCACCTTTTTTCTGAAAAAAAATACCCTCCGGTATCTTATTTACCCTGTCAGGCATTTAAAGGTCTCTATCATATCCCCCCTTTCCTTTCTCTCTTCCAGTGTGAACATATTCAGGTCTTTAAGCCTCTCATAGAGCTAATGATGCAGACCCTGCACCATTTTAGTTGCCCTCCTCTGGATCACCTCCATGCTGTCTATGTCCTTCCAGAGATGTGATCTCAAGAACTGGACACAGTACTTTAGGTGTGGCCTTATCAGCAGTCTATACAGAGGCAACACCACCTATCTCTTTCTGCTGGTGAAACTCCTCCCTATGCAACCCAGCATCCCACTAGCCCTCCCAACTGCCTTGTTGCACTGCCTGGCCACCTTTAGGTCATCTGATATGATTGCCTACATGTTACACTACAGATAGGGTGAGGAATCTGGGGGTGATAGTGGACTCCAAGTTGACCTTAGAATATCAGGTGCCGGCTGTTGTCTGCAGTGGTTTCTATCACCTGAAAAACATCACCCAGATCAAGCCCTATCTTGAACCAACTGATCTGGCAACACTGGTTGGATTATTATAATGCTCTTTACCTTGGGTTATCCACCAGGCTGTTGCACCATTTGCAACTAGTCCACAATGCAACATCCCGACTGGTTGCTGGGACCTCTCACTTCAAGCACATCATGCCGGGTCTCCGCACTCTTCACTGGTTGGCAGTGCGGTGGCGCATCAGCTTCAAGGTGTGCTTGCTGACATGCAAAGCTTTGCATGATCTGGGTCCAGGCTGCCTGAAAAATCTCCTAATACCTTATGTACCTGGCCATCCCCTCCAGTCAGTGGAGGCAGACCACTTGTCGGTGCCGAGGTCTCGTTTGAAATCCTCAGGTGATAGGGTGTTTGAGGTGGCAGCTCTAGTTTTGTGGCATACTCCTCCCTGGAGGTAAGAGGTGCTCCTTTCTGGCCATTTTCAAAAAGATCTTTAAAAACTAATCTTTTTACTTTAAGTTTTGGGCCTGGCTTTGTGATATAATGATTTCATTTAGCACTGTATTTATTGCTCTTAATCATTTTATCAGTTATCTGTATTTATTGTGAAGCATCCAGAGCCTATGGGATTGGGTGCCATATAAATAAATTTGCCTTGCCTTACCACACTTTTTCTCATTGTAGGCCAGCTGCCATGCCCTTGACCACTCTTCAGGTTTTCACAGGTCTCCGCTCATCATTTCCACCCCATCTGGAGTGTCCACCCTATTGCAGATTTTGGTGTTATCTGCAAAGAGGCAGACCTTCCCTTCCAGCTCCTCTACAATGTCACTTATAAAGACATTAAAGAGGACTAGTCCCATCATTGATCCTTGAGGCATCCCTCTGGTTACCCTCCCTTCCTCAGCAGGAACTCTGTTTAGCATCACCCTGTGTCGCCTATCCTCTAACCAGTTTCTTACCCAGTTCACCACCTTTGGACCCACCCCAAAGCTACCCAGCTTGCTTATAAGTCTCCTACATGGAACAGTGTTGAAAGCCTTACTGAAATCTAGGTAGGCTATGTCCACTGCTCCACCCTGATCTAGTTCCTTGGTCACCCTGTCAAAGAAATCTATCATATTCACTTGACATGACCTACCCCCTCCCTGTAACATCATGCTGCCTCTGGTCCTGTAACCCACTGAATTCAAGATATTCCACAATCCTTTCCTTCTGCATTAATTCCATTAACTTTCCCACGACCAGTGTCAGGATGACTTACCTATAGTTGTCCGCATCTTCCCTGCTCCTACTTCTGAGTAGTGGGATTACATCTGCCCTCCAGTACTACAGAACCACTCCTGTTTTCAATGAGTCATTAAATAGAACTGTCAGAGGTGCAGGCAGTACTCCCTGAGCTCCCTCAATATCCTTGGATGTGTACAAGGACTGAAGTGGACATCGCACACAAGCATGCTGACATTCTCAAGGGGAGGTACACACCCATCACATCTCTGCTTGCACTACCACCTGGGGTCACCCACATGGCATTGTTGCAGTGGAGCTCACAGACCCCCCCCCTTCCCAGAGGTGGACAGTGTCCTCTGGGCTGCTTGATCCCCCCCGGCCAGCCCACATCATCTAGGGCTCGCTTCTGAACCAGGGTTTATGGCGTTGTGAGCAGTAACGCTACTGATGCACCAATGGGCTGGCTAGCACCGCATGTATTTATAAAATCCCAAAATAAAATGTTTAGCAGTTGCCTCTTGGTTTTGAAGAGCCCATATAAATTGCATGAACTTTAATAACACTTTGTGGCATATTAATTTCATGTGCAATACAACCTGCCTTCAGATGTTTAGCATTTCCGATCCCTAAGACAGCAGAGTATGTCACAGATTGTCAGTTTCTGTATTTACGTAACTATGCACTTATTAAACCCATTATTTATTTAAACAGGACCTTAAGCAAGGAATGTTTCCAATCTGGAGCATAGCTGGAAGGTTTCTACGCAAAATGAGCAAACCATGTGAAAAACATGCTTGAAGCAATGGAATATTTTCAACTACTGTAACTATGGCTTTGGCTTTTTGCCCTTTACATACAGTGTATTATAGCACTAGGCCTCCTTAGAACAACTTTGCTGTTATCTTTTTAAAAGTTGTATGACTATTTTTTTGTTTTCACAGTTTATTTACCAAGCACAGTCCATCTCAGCTGCAACATCTTGTTTTCAGTGAGGGGCTCTGCTGTGCAGAATGTAGAAATTCACCACCAGAATTCAAGAAGAATGGCAATTCCACTTTCCAAAATGCTTTTCTGAATTTTCCCAGAAATGTGGCAGAATTCTGAATGTGTGTTAATGTAAACTGCAGATTAGTTTTCAGCGATGTGCAGGAAACTAATCTGCTATTTGCATCACGTTACTAGACAAGATGGTCACCAGGCTGGGTGTGCTATCAGGTAGCTCTGTGTGAGCTAAAAATCTTTTAATTTCCTTCTGTGTATTTTAGCACATTATAGGCCTTTAAAGAGCAGCTGACACCTTTGGAAAAACATTAAAAAACAATATTTAGATGCAATCCAGTTGTTATTTAATATATCCTCTATAGTTTTCTATAGATATTTCCTCTCCATTTTGAACTACTGAAAAAATACCAACAAAATCAAGATGTGTATCTATTAGAATTCATTTGCCTCTGTAGCTTATTCCCTACTTGAAATTATAATGCTCTGTTGTGACATCACTGTTTGTTGCCATGGAAATAACACTGATGTCGCAAGCAGAGTATTATGACATCAGGTTGGGATGAAGCAATAGGAACTGATAAATCCTCAAGGAACAGAAATCCTGTTTTCATGTATATGATCTCAGTAATAAATAATGGGGATAAGAAATACAAAATTAATGAGAAAAAAACTGCTTCGTATCCAAATATTATGTTTCTCAGAGTTCTTCTTGAGGTGTCAGTTGCTCTTTAAAACCCTATAAGGATTAGGACAGGTAGTTTCTATTATTTTAGTTTTTACGGCTGCAGTGGGCATAGCTCTGCAGATGTTTTGCTTTGAGAAAATGACTCCCTGCATAATAAATTATCTTCCAAACAACATGATAGAGTGTTAAAAATAGTGTCCTCCACTGAAGCCTCATTACTACACTGCTGGTGTGTGTATGAGAACTTGAGAGCACTATTTTTCCTCTGGCTTAAGAAGTTAATTGACCCCTTCCCAGTATTACTTTTTTTTTTGCAAGTTGAAGCTTCCTCCAACAATTGAGCCCATCCCAGTACTGCCTTTTTTTGCAAGTTGAAACCTCCTCCAAAGTGTCTTATGGTTCTCAAAGGAGGTGGCAGGGAAGGTTAGGGAGAAAAAGATAGCATTTGGGAAGTACAAGGAATCACAGAAGGAGCAGGACAGAGAACTGTATCAGTTAAAGCAAAAGGAAGCAGGAAAGGCAGTCAGAACAGCAAAGGCCCAAACCGAGGAAAAGATAGTCAACTCAGTTAAGAAGGGGGATAAAACCTTCTATAGGTACATCAGGGAGCAAAGGAAGACCAAGGAAGGGATAGTGAGGCTTAATAGGGGGGGGGGGTCAGAGGGTGATTGTGAAAAGGCAGAGATACTAAACAAACATTTTTGCTCAGTATTCACAAATGAAGAGGGGGAGGTACCTAAACTAAAGAAAAGAAACACTCTGGATATGGGGGTTGATACCAGCCCATTCACAGAAGAAAGAGCTCTGAAAGAACTCTTAAAACTGAAGATGGACAAAGCAATGGGGCCTGATGGGATTCATCACAGAATTCTAAAAGAACTAAGGGTAGAACTAGTGACACCACTGACTACCCTTTTTAACAAATCATGGGAGGATAGAGGGGGGTGGTTCCTGAGGACTGGAGGAGGGCAGATGTTATTCCACTTCACAAAAGTGGGAGCAAGGCAGAAGCAGGAAACTAGTACAGACCTGTTAGTCTGACCTCAGTGATAGGGAAAATGATGGAATCACTTCTGAAGGAAAGAATTCTTGAGTACCTAGATGCCAGAGGGGCACAGGACCCAAGGCAGCATGGATTCACCGTGGGAAGGTCATGTCAGATGAATCTAATAGATTTCTTTGAGTGGGTGACCAAAGTAGTAGCTCAGGGAGGGGCTGTGGACATGGCCTACCTAGACTTTAGCAAGGCATTTGACACAGTCCCACACAAAAGATTAATATACAAGTTAGCCACTCTTGGAGTGGGTCCCAAGAAGGTAGCCTGGGTAAAAAATTGGCTGGAGAACAGGACACAGAGGGTAACAGTAAACACAGTCCACTCTGAAGAAAGTGTGGTTACTAGTGGGGTACCGCAGGGTTCAGTACTAGGACCAGACCTCTTCAATGTCTTTATAAGTGACATTGCAGAGGGATTGGAAGGAAAAGTATGTCTCTTTGCAGACAACACAAAGATCTTCAACAGGGTTGATACACATGGTGGGGTGGAAAGGATGAGAAGAGACTTGGCAAGGTTGGAGGAATGGTCAGATGTATGGCAGCTTAGATTCAATGCTAAGAAGTGCAAAGTAATGCACCTGGGAAACAAAAACCCAGGGTAAGAGTACACAATGGGGGGTGAGATACTAACAACAACAAAAATGGAAAGGGACCTGGGGGTAGTCATATCAGATGACCTAAAGGTGGGCAAGCAATGTGAGAGGGCAGTAAGAAGGGCTGGGGGGATACTGGGATGCATAGGGAGAGGCATCACCAGTAGAAAACAGGAAGTTGTTATCCCTCTGTACAGACAGCTGGTGAGACCCCATCTGGATACTGTGTGCAGTTCTGGAGACCCAGTTTCCGTAAAGACATAGACAGGATGGAGGCAGTCCAGAGGAGGGCAACTTAAATGGTGCAGGGTCTGCACCAGAAGACATATGTATACCCTCGAGGAAAGAAAGGAGAGGGGGACATGATAGAAACTTTCAAGTACCTCAAGGGAATCAACAAAGTCCAAGAGGGTAGCATCTTTCAAAAAAAGAGGAGTGCAAGAACAAGGGGGCACAATTTGAAGATAGAGGGGGGGGACAGCTCAGAGGTAATGTGAGGAAGTATTTTGTCATGGTGAGGGTTGTGCATGCATGGAACGGCCTTCCTGAGGAAGTTGTGGAGACAAAAATAGTGGTGGAATTCAAGAATGCATGGGACAGACATAAGTCAGTTCTAGGGGGTTGGGGTAGGAGGAAGTAGGTTGTTGGTTAACTTAGATCTGCAGCTTATCCATTAGGTAGGGAAATGTGCAGACTGGGTGAGCCAAGCTGTGCTTATCTGCTGTCAAATTTTATGTTTCTGTGTTTCTATGACTCTTTTCTTTAAGTTTCAGTGCTTAATTTACTGCCTCTTGCTAACTGAGAAACACCTGTGTTGCTGGTATCCCCTCCCCCACTCAACCAGAGGTATGAAATTCCTTTGTTAGCCATTGGATGACCACAGCTGCAAAATGATTACGTTTGTCTACAAGCACTATCATATACACAAGACACAAGCAACTGAATCAACACACACATACACACATACACACACGCACAAGCAATACCCTAAGCAGAAAACAGCCGGATAAGGTACCAATATTTAGGAAACTTATTACCCTTATCCAAAGACTAGCAGTGTGACTCCTGGCAGCTGTGTTCTCTCTGCTGTGGCTAAGCTGTAATGAAGACCCTGTAACAAGACACTGGCCTCCTGCAGGGGCTATTAGACATCAGAGCAAAGGGCACTCTGGGAAGACTCTCTGGGACAAGATGCAATAACAAAAACCTGAACGGCAGCCCCCAAGGGCCATAAAACAGCTAGGGAAAGTTAGAAAAAACTCCTCTCACAGCCTGAGCAGATAAAAAAAAACACTGGGATGAAGTAAGAACACAAAAAAGGTAATAATACATATATTTTACGGATTTTAACATGCAGTTTTCCTTTAATAATCCACAACAAGGTGTGGGTTGGGCTGGGATTTACCCACACCTGGCAAATGACCAACACCACCAGGCAGGCATAAGTCCCAATGCTCTCCACACTGTGCAGTGGATTACTGTGATTGTACAACTGGTAGGAAGTAAAGAATTAAAAAGATATTAAAATACTCAATTTCTAGAGTGGAGCATACTGTAGGTGCATAGAGGATGAGGTATTGGGCTTACCTTTAGATGTCCGCTGTCTAGGCATATCCCTGTCTAAATCTGTCTTATCTTAAATCAAAGCAGTAGCCATTTCATAGAACTATGAGACTGAAACTGATTCTGCAGTTGATAAAGCTGTGCTGGGCAGCATATAGCTAGCTGAACTCTGGCATCAATTTCTGTCTCAAGGTTTTGTGAAATGTCTTCTTCATTTCTTTATTGCTTTGTTGCAGAGATGCCAAAATTGATATTGCTGGACGGCTAACAGCTGAGTAGCCCTTCACAGCTACATAGAAAAGACATTACCTCCTGACTTATAGGGTTGTTATTCCTTTGGTTTCTTCAAAAACGTTGCTCCTCGTACTAACAAATTTGAATTGAACAGACCAGAATCTTCGTCTAATTTAAAGCAATTGTGTAACACAGGTTTATTACTTCGAAATCCTCAAGGCAGCACTAAATATAGAGAATACTGGATGAGCAACTATGCACAACCAGTGTCTTCTGCACAGAGGGGTTCTGATTTCCTCTGACCAGGAGAGCAAAGCTTGAGAGGTCCATGGGAATCAGAATCCCGAGGTGACAGAACACATTGGTTATGCATAAAGTTGCTCATCCTATATTCTTTATAGTGTATAGTAGTATTATGTGAAATGTCATTTGTGTTTTTTTCTCTCTTTCAAAGTGAAACTGACTTGTGAAGTCTCTAGAGGTTCCACCACCCTTTCTGTGAAGAAATACTTCCTCGCAGTACCCCTTAATCTACTACCTTCCAACCTCATGTCATGCCCCCCTCGTTCCTGGACATCTCCTTTTCTGAAAGATGCTACCCTCCAGCACCCTATCTATGCCTTTTAGATATTTGAAGATTTCTATCATATCACCCTTGTCTCTTCTCAAGGGTATATATATTTAGATCCTCAGCCTCTCCTCATATGATTTTTAGTGCAGACCCTGCACCATCTGTGTTGCCCTTCTTTACTGCCTCCACTCTGTCTACATCCTTACAGAGATGCGGCCTCCAGAACTGGACACCATATTCTAAATGAGGTCTCACCAGTGATCTGCATGGTGGCATCACCACCTCCTTATCCTGCTGATGATACCTCTCCCTATGCACCCCAGCATCCCATTAGCTCTCCCAATAGCCTTAGTACATTGTTTAGCCACCTTTAGGTCATCCAGTATGGTTACCCCCAAATCCCTTTCCTGTTTGGTGACCATCAGTTTCTCAGCTTCACCCCGTAGTCCTCCCCTAGGTTCCTGCAACCCAAATGCATGATTTTGCAGTTTTTTGCATTAAATCTCAGCTGCCACACTTCGGACCATTCCTCCAGTTTACCTAGGTCCCTCCTCATTTTTTCCACCCTTCCCGGAGTGCCCACCCTGTTGCCGATCTTAGTGTCACTCACAAAGAGGTACACTTTCCCTTCCAGCCCCTCTGCAATTTCACTTATGAAGACATTAAACAGGACTGGGCCCAGGACTGATCCCTGTGGCACCCTGCTGGTCACACTCCTTTCCTTACATTGAGCACCATTAAAACATGACTCTCTGTCTTCTGTCATTCAACCAATTCCTAACCCAGTTTACCAGTGTGTGACCCACTCTCAGGCTGCCCAGCTTGTTCCCAAGTCCTATGTGGAAATGTATCGTAGGTCTTACTAAATGTAGTTCATGTTTATGGTTAAGCCCATGAAACACCCTTATCTAGTTAATGCATTTGCAGCCATAGTGGCTCTGCCAGAATTTGTTTATAGTTAGATTAAGCCCTAATGAGGTAGGCAGTCCATTTTTAAAATGGTAGTTTTTTCTTTTGAGTAAAGGTTTTAATTTTGGTTTGTTCTTTGCCACTTGATTATTTTAATATCTGTGAGTGTACATTTTTTCCTGGTAAAGTGTGCTGGAGTTTTTGCCTGGTCGAATGCTGGGTGCCGTTTTCTGTTTTCTCTCTGGTTTCTGAAATCCTTTGACCTGTCAGCTAGTGGGTGCAAACTGTGACTTTTGCTCCAGCTGGCTGCTGGTCTTGGTATCGGCCAGTGCTCTCCTGTCCTGTTTGGAGCTGATGGTCATGGCACCCTGGAATCACTTGGAGCTAGTAGTGGAAGGAGCAACTCTCGGACTAGGGCTCCACTGAGGAGCTTTAAATACATCTCTGCTACCAGGATAGTGATTTCACCACATAGAGACACAGCTTTTTAAAAACTTCCCCCAGTTTTCACCTTTTCATCTGAGTTGACTGGGTGTTGCTGATGGCCCAGAGGGAGGGCTGAATTTTCTGCCTGGCTGGTGATCAGTATCCCACCCTGAGTGGAATGGGGTTCCCAAGGGTCCTCCCGTCCTGTGACTGGGGAAGTACTTTTTATTCATATATTATTGCATTTGGTGGTGGGGATGAGAAATCTGGACTTGCTGCCCCCCCCTGTGTGGAGTCCATGGCCCTTATTGGCTGTGGTGTATCCCAGCCTGAGTCCATGTGATCTGCAGTCAGGTTGGTGGGAGTCCTGGTATTTATCCCAGGGGTCACAGTGTGCCCATTACAGGGTTGCAGCCAATTGCTGATCAGTCTTCCAGTCACGTGAGGGAGAATGTTTTGGGGCTGACAGGTGCCTGAGGTGTATGGTGTGTCCCCCCAACCCCACCCATGTGTATTTTGTTGGCCTGTTATTATTTTGTCCTAGTCTGGTGACAGTGGACTGGTGCTGGAACATTACCTTCCCAGATTTGTGTCACTCAGCTGTGTCTCTGGTGGTTGGCTGTTAATTATATGGACAATGTCTCCCTGTATGTATGGCAGTATGTGTGACACCAGTAATCTGTGATGAACTATAAGCCGCATTTCGAAATACACTCCAGTGGCAACTGATTTGTTTTGTTATTTTATTTATTTTCCCCTCCCCTTTTATTGTGTTTTGTTGCAGTACAAGCTGGGAATTTGAATGAGTACGGAGTGAAATTTGTATTTATCAAAAAAATCAGGGTTTGTCTGTAGGTTTAGGGTAATTGGGTGGTTATCTTGGGATTTCAGTATAGTGCTGGGTAGAGCTGTGTAGAAACATAAATGAGGTTAGGTACATCTACACTGGTGACCACCAGCTGCAGCTCTGTCATTTCAAGGGAACCCCATTTGTCCTCCCTACAAAGGTACTCTGCCACAGTAGGGGACTGGGGATTCTCAGAAGGAGAGGTGAAAACTGTAGTGCAGGTCCCAGTATGATTGTCAGAGGGAGCAGGAGCAGGGTGGTGAGAACCAGGAGATGGCCGGGGAGGATTTGGAATCAGGACTGGGGTTGGCCATACCTAGTTCCCCTCCTCAGTTCCCTACCTAAAGTCACTGAGTAGGTAGTAGCCAGTCTGGTCAACACTACTCCTCCCCTTCGGGCTGTTCTTTATAATGCAAGATCCTGATGAATAAGACAGCTGTGATGGAGGGTTTCATCACTGATACCTCAGCTACCTTGTTTGTATCATGGAGACCTGGTTGTGCGATGGCTCTGGACCTGTTTTGGAGGCATCTCTCCCACCAGGTTTTTCTGTGGTACATTGCCTGAGAAGATATTGCAGAGTGGGTGAGGTGCCCATTTGTTCAAAATCCACCATGGGCTCACTTCCCTCCCCATGGGAACTTTCAAGTCCTTTGAATATGTACTGGCTAGATGTGGCCTGGGTGTTAATGGCAGGATCATTCTCATACACTGACCTCCAGGCTGTGGGAGTGATTTCCTGCAGGAGTTTACAGACTTCATGGCTGAACAGGTGTTGGATGCCTCAGACTATTGGTGCTGGGGGATTTCAGTGCCTGGGTTGATGATGAATCCTTGCATATCGGACAGAAACACGTTCAGTTGATGTCATCACTGGGACTAACACAGGCAGTTACATCTGAAGCTCATCAACATGGCCACACTTTGGACCTAATCTTGTCATTGGGACTTAACCATTAGTGCAGTCAAGGTTAATCTAGTTGAACTGTCAAGTAGTGTTGTTCCTTTGTGAGGCCCTCTTGTTTGGTTACTCTCTCTCTCTCTACGGAGATCACCTGAAGCACTGGGTCAGGTGAGAGCCTACAGCAATATTGTGGCAATTTAAGCACTGGTTTCTTTTTTGCAGGGGGCTCTGCTCCACACTCCCCCAATCTTAAGGATTTTCACTCCAAGGGGGAGCAGATCCCAGAGAAAGTAAAAATGTGTGGGGCTTATGGCCCCATGTAAATATAATTTCCACATCCCGAGGTATGCTAAAACATGGGAGACCAGAATTAGAACCCTGGTCTCCATTGGCTCTGGCTGAGCTGTTTGCTGTCCCAGCCCTCCATGCCACTGGAGCAGCTTGGCCAGCCTCCTGACTCCTGGTGCCCTAGTACCTTTGTCAGCACCATGGACAGCAACCAAGGGAGTGCTTACAGCAAGCGCTGTAAATCTCCCCTCACTGTCCATGTGAGCGCTTACCAGACTAGCACCATATACTGAAGCACTATTCTAGTAGCGCTCACCTGATGGGGTACCATCATCTGGTACCATCCGGAACATAATTTGGAGCCTCACAAGCTCTAAAAAGCACAGAATGTCTCAAGTATGTTGCTTGCATATGCACACGGTTCTGAGAAGGCTGTGGAGCACATAATATGGGTCTCATGGCTGCCTTACACTTTGTTGCACCCTCCTGCCTTCATCTCTTGATGTCCAGTTGTAGCTCGCCATGGTACTGTTGTAACCCCCGGCCGGTATGCCATTTGTATCTGACAGCAATACCAGGTGGGCTGGGTTCGGGGAGGAATAGGTCACTGGGCACAAAGGCTAGGTTTGGCTACTCTGCACAGGGGCACCCAAGTAACTCCGAACACAGGAAGCAATAACTGTAATGTCCAATACCAGAAGTGGGATTCCAAAGTGTGGCTTTTTATTCACATCCAAACAGAATAAACAAAGCATAGATGGACCCCTACGGGGCTACACACCTGGTAATGCAGATTAAAAGAGACCAAAACACTTCCTCAACACTTTAGCCCTCAGGCTCTGAACCCACTGGGCACACAGCCTGGACTTGCACGCTGCTTTGGGTTACACAGCCCGAACTTGTACACTGTTCTGGGTTTTCCCTGGCTCGGCTCCCTTGCCAGCCACTTGGACACCTTCCATACTTCATGGAAACATTTTCTGGTGGCTCCCTAAACCACCTAAGAGCACCATGGCTCTATCAGGGAATCTTCCTTTCAATCCCACATCTAGGTACTTTCCTCAGGCACTGGCCAAGTACCTGAGAGAAAGCAAAAGGTGTCTCAGAGCAAATCCGTAGAGGTGAATTTGGTTACTACTGATGGGGGGTCTCCCACCTCTCGCTCCCACAATTCATACCCGGCCATTTCTCTGGACAGTAAATACCTCATCCTGTAAAGCTTTGCAATGTAGATTCTTGCTAAATGTTTTTCACATTCCATCTACTTGTCTTGCTTCCCATTTGTGCTGGACTTGAACATACTTTTAAGTGGCATTGTCCATTACTCTAGACCCCCCACTGAGTTAAGCAGTCCAATCCCCAATTTCCTGCACACTTTGTGCTGGACTTGAACATACTTGAATTAAGTGGCATTGTCCATTACTCTAGACCTCCCACAGATTAAGCAGTCCAGTCCCCACTTTCCAACTGTACTTGGCTGTCTTTTCCTGACCCTATAGTAACAGTCCCTTTAGTTTCCTTCTGTTTAGGTGAAAACACTTGGCCCTTTTTCAGAGTGAACTCACCCTCTGGTTGCAGGTGCCCCACAGGCATTTCCTCCACAAGGAATCTTCCTCTCAGAGCTTCTGGTGCCTCAGCACAACTTGAACAGGCAACTTCTTTCCCTTAGCCAGACCTAAGGGGTTTGTCCCTGGAAAACAAGCAAACACCTTCCCCCCATCCCCTCAGGGATGGGGCTACTGAACCATTGAAAGCGGTCTCCACCACTTCAATTATCAGTTCCTGTGTTTCTCTTCAGGTGGAAACACACACCTTCCAAAAGTAGCTCTTAAACAGAGCTTAAAGCTCTGAGAGCCTGCACACACTCTGCTGCACTACAGTCTCTCACTCAGACTGCACACAGACTGGCTTCAAATTCCCCAACATTGTACTCTAACCTCCAACTGCAACATTCCAGTGTGGCTTATGCAGCTGTGAAAGTTCTAAAGTGATGTCATCCCTCAGTCTCAGCTGAGACTGAGAACAGAGTGAGACAGTGTGAAATCCATTTAACTGGAGTTTCAGAAGCTGCCTTCCCTGCCTACCACAAGGTCTTACTGGGATTCTAGTAACCCTGGGTAATGGGGGGGTTACACTATGATGAGCTGTTTTGGTTGAACACAGAGGGTTGGAAGTTGGAGCATTCTTGGAGAACTCATTATGGTGAGTATCAATGAGCAATTGATCTGAAAAAGACAGAGTTCCTGTCAAGTTCGATTGCTATAGGGAAAAATTGTCCAGCTCAACTCTTTCTCACCATTGACAGATTATTAAATCCTTCCTGTCTCTGGTCAGTCAGTCAGAGCTTATTCAGCAGAAACATACATGGAGTTTGGACGTTTTTTTCACTGACAAGCATTCTCTATTAGATCAGGTATCTCTTTGAGCGACACTTGATGAGCTGGTAGAGGTTGTTCCATTGGTGATGTAGATCTGCCTACCTGAGATGAGTTTCTGCCAGTTTCTGAGGACAAGGTGCTCAAGATAGTCTCTTGTTCACTCCCCACCAGCTGTATGCTGGACCAGGGACCAATCTGGCTACTTCTGGGCTGTGGTGAGTCCTTGATTCCGATGTTCCCTGTGGGAGGGCATTTTTCTATCTGCTATGAAAAAGACTGTGGTTAGACCCCTCCTAAAAAAGCCTTCCTTGGACCCTGATGTTCTGAAGAATTACAGACCTGTCTCTAACCTTTGCTTTCTGAGGAAGTTTATTGAAAAGGTAGTAGTGGAACAACTTGTGGACTACCTAGAGACTTCTGCCACCTATGACCATACAGTCAGGTTTTTGGCCCCGTCATAGTACTGAGACTGCACTTATCAGGGTGACTCATGGTCTCCTCCTAGCGAGGGATTGAGGACTTTGCTTCATCTTGGTCCACTTGGACCTTTCATTGCCATTTGACACAGTTGACCGTGGGGTACATTAGATTGCCTGAGGAACTCTATGGGTCTTACCGGTACAGTTTTACACTGGCTCGAGTCCTACATAACCAGGAGAACACAGCAGGTAGCCCTAGGTGATTTAATCTCTGGGGTCTCTGCACTATCCTGTGGGCTTCCTCAAGGCTCAGTCATTCCCCCTGTGTTGTTCTCTGTGTACATGTTGCCCATGGGGGAGATCATCAGGTGGTACAGAGCTGAGTTTCACTGTTATGCTGATGAAACTCAGCTGTACATATCTTGCTATCCTAGCGTGGATTATGTGGCTTTGGTGCTGGGACAATGCCTTGCCAAGATAAATGACTGGCTGGCCTCAGACTGATTATGTCTCAAACTAGTAAAGACAGAGATCAATGTGATTGAGCCAGGTCGCTGGGGCTCAGCGGTGGTGGGAGGTCTGGCTCTTCCTTCAGTGGGTGGCCCATCTCTCGTAGCTGCTGATGTAATTAAGGATTTTGGGGTCATTTTTGACTGCAGGTTGACACTAGAACAACAGATGTCTGTGGTAGTCCTATCCAGCTTCTGTCATCTCTGAAACATCACCAGGATCAGACTGCATCTTGCTCCTGCGGACCTGGTGATGATCGTCCATGCTTTCGTCACCTCTAGGTTGGACTACTGTAATGCTCCTTACGTAGGGCTAGCTGAAGGTTTGCTGTGATGCCTGCAGATGGTCCAGAATGGTGCAGCCCAGGAGGTAGTAGGCCTCTTTTGGAATGATCACATCACGCCAGTATTGCATGGCCTACACTGGCTGCATCTGCAGTGGTTCATCACCTTCAAAATATGTGTAACATACAAGGTCCTATGCAATTTGGAACTGGACTGCTTGAAAGATCTGTCGGTCCCTTACCACCCAGTCTGACCCCCTCCTGTCCATCAGTGCAGGCACTGCTCATTGTCCCACTTTCCCATTTGATTCTATCATGGGATAGATTTTTTGGAATGGCTGCTCCAATGCTATGGAATTCACTTCCTGGGAACATTCATATGGCCTGCACAGTGGAGGCTTTCAAAGCCTCTCTGAAGATCTATTTATTCAAACAAGCATTCCGAAGCTAGTTATTTTTTATCAAGCCTGTATTTTGAAAGTCATTGTTGGCTATATTTCAAATTTCTGATACTGTGTCTTTCTTAACATGGAACATAGAAACATAGAAGATGTTGGCACATAAGGACCTCTTGGCCCATCCAGTCTGCCCTATTTTTCCCTACCTACTGCTACACCACAGACCCTACTCAGTCTTTGGCCTTCACCCCCCCCTCATGATTTTCATGTTTTGTTTGTTGTATGTATAGCCCCATGGATAGGGCACTTTATAAATAAAGATTGCCTTGCCTTTGCTTTGCCTTGACATGTGTGGAAAACAATTCCATGGTTTATAAACAAACTATGGAGCACTAATTGCTGTTTATGTAAACCACCAATTAGTCTTTCACATTCCACTGGCTGAATTCTACCTTTTTGCTTCTGATGGAATTTTGCGGAATTAGTCAGAATTTTCTAAAATTCTGTCAAATTCAGTTCTTTTAGAATCTGAAAATTCCACACAGCAGGTGGAACGGAAGCCCAAGAAGATCAAGTTACTTTGTCAGTCACACGCTGAAAATTGGAACAATGTTGGTTGGGAGTTATGCTCTCTTATGGTATGCTACTATTGCCCAAACTGCTGTTTACAGTTTTTACAGAAGCAGGTCGGAAGCAGTAATCTAGTACAAGGGCTTACGGGCAGACTAGATGGGCCAGGCAGTCCTTATCTGCCAACGATTTCTATGTTTCTATGTTTACATAGACTTTCACCATCACACTAAATGATTTTTATGCATAAGATGCACAGCATTAACTTTACAGAACATTTGGACCTTTAGGCAGTTGTCTTTGTTGCAAGGGCAAGTTTAATTAAAAATTGTAACTTTTAGTAACTTGGTACTAGTTTCAGGCATATCTCCTCCACTAGTGGTAACTCAGAAAGAAAAGTGACTTATAGCCTGATGTTGAGATTTCTGAGGCCTGATATTGAAAGATTAGTGCTGGTGAGAATGTGGTTAGCACCAGTGCTAACCCATGTTTGCGCTAGTGCTCTGGGCAGAGCCATATTCAGAGGTCCCCGAAGTGCCCCCAAAACCTGGCAGTGCCAAGGTGCTAAAATACCACTGCACCTATGCAAACAATGGTATCCCCCATTCACACTGGGCAGCTACATATTCAGTGGTTTGCAGTGGTGGTGGTAAACAGCCCCTTGAGTGGTGCAGTTTACCGCTGCTGAAAACCACCTCTTAATTGGGTGCTAAGCCTGCACACACACACACACACACACACACACACACACACACACACACACACACACACACACACACACACACACACCCACCCCCCCCAGAGGCAGGGCAGCTGTACTACAGCCACCCTCTCGATAAGCTGCCCCCACCCTTCTTTGATCATGAGTTGATAAAGCCAGGGTTCAATATGTTTTTAGGGTTCTAGTTCGGTTTGGGTTTGGCAGGGTATAGTTTGAGTTAGGTTCAGTTCGATTTGATAAGTAGAAGTTTGGGTTCAAGTGCTAATGAATTCACCCTACTGCCTCCGTGTGGGTTCTCCTAATCTCACATGGTCTGGGTTCATGTTCGGTTCAGGTTAATCAGTTGTTGGCTTTTTTAAGGTTCAAGTTCAGTTTGGATCAGGTGAAAATCTAATCATTCATGTTTCATTCAGGTTTGGTTCATGAATGAACCCTGGCTGTACCCGTTGACAAGTGTAGTAGTATCCCTGTTGGTCTAGCAGTTTAGTCTACCCCCAAATCACCCACTGATGTGTTTAAAAGTATCCCTGGTAGTTCAGCAGTTACCTCCATCCCTGATTGCTCCATTGATAAGTGTAAAAGTATCCCTGGTGGTCTAGTGGTTCCCCCCAGCTGTATACAGACTTCCCACATGTCCACCCTCCAATGACCTTCCACCTCCCCTCACCTTGAGTGCCATAGTCTGTGACATTGGTGTCTGGCACAGCCCTCCTGTCACCTCCTTGACCAGCCACCACCTGACAGTCATGGAGCATGACATGTGACAGCGCTTTATGACTGTCTGATGGTGGCTGGCTGAGGAGGTAACAGCAGGGCTTTGCTGGCTGCTGATGTCATATACACCAGTACTGGAGATGAGGGGAGAGTGTAGGGGTTCTTGGGAGATGGTTAGGTTGAGGGTCTGTATACAGTCAGGGGCAGTGGGGGGAGCCCCTAGACCACTAGAGATACTCTTGCACTTGTTTAGGATGAACGGGGGGTGGAGGAATAACTTGACCACCAATTATACTTTTATTTGTTTATTTATTTCAAATTTGATAACTAGGAAAGGCACACTGAGCAAAGGCTTATTTCCAGGTGCAGCCTGAGGGAGAAGGGATGGGGAGAACAGAAGTAATATCAATTTCAAAATTACAAAATTAAAAACATATCAGACTGCAGCTATGTAGGTAACATCACAGATGTCGAAGCTGTGTGGTGACCAAACCTATTAAAGAACAGCATGGATTGAACACAATGACAAGTAGGCTACTGTGCAATAATACATATAAAGTGCTCAGTGCCTGTTGGGAGGTAACAGTGCTAGTGGAGTACAGGAACAGGCCCTGGGCATAGTCACAACTAGCTCAAATTAAAGGGGGCATATAAGCAGGAAGGAGAGAAGATGGAGGAGGGTCAGGATGGGGTTGACAGAAACAGGAGGGAGTGAGAAGATGCCTTTACTGGTGTCTGAAAGCAGGTGGTGAGGGGGAGAAGTGGAGGGAAGAGAGGAGCAGGTTCTAGAGGGAAAGGAGGTGGTATGAGAAAGCAGCTTGCCCAGGAGAGAAGCGAGGGTGGGGAATGGAGAAGGTGTGGGAATCCATGGAGTGGAGAGAGCAAGAAGTGGAGAGGATGGGGGAGAGAAGTGAGAAGAGGTAGGAGGGAAGGGACCCAAACCAGTATTTAGCAATGATGGAGGCACAGTCAGACTGGCGATAAGAAGGTAGTGGGTGGATGGAGAGGGAGGACTACAAGGAGCAATGATGAGAACAGGAGGAGAGTTGGAAGTAAAACGACAGAAGGCATTGCAAAGAGTATCCAGTCTGGTAAGAGAAGAGGAAGGGGTGGTTCCATAGACCACATATGCATAATTCAAGACTGGGAGGACCATTTTGATTACCCTCCCAGCAGACCTGGAGGGAGAGGCAGTCCTTGTCTCAGTACAGGGCATTGGATTTAGGGTGGAGTTTGATATGGATGGCGTTGATGTGGGCAGAGTAGTTAAGCTTGCTACCAAGCCACACACCAAGGTACTTGAAGGCAGGGACAACCTCCAGAGGCATGCCCTCCAGTGTGGAGAAGACAGGGGATGGCAAGAGCTGGCCATTTTTTGTCTGATACCGAAGGTCATGGATACAGTCTTCTTGGTGTTGACCATGACTTGGTTGGTGTGGAACTAGCACAGTACATTGTGGAAGTCATGCTGGACAGGACCTTCCACAGCTGTAGCTGATAGGCCAGAGGTTTAGATGACATGTCATCCTCATACATGTGGATATGCAAAGAGACAAAAACAGACACTTATCAATGGGTGATTGGGGGTTGGGGGAACCACTGGACTACCAGTGATACTTTTACACTTGTCAAAGGCCAATCATGGGTGGGGGAATCTGTTAGACTGCCAGAGATACTTTTACACTTGTCATCAGGCAATCTTGGGTGGGGGGAACCACTGGACCACCAGCGATACTTTTACACTTGATAACAGGTGATTGGGGGTGGGGGGGATCTCTGGACCACCATGGAGTGTTTTTCGACAAGCAAGGGCAAAAAGGGCTGCTGCGCCACATGCGAATGAGCCCATAATGGGCATGCAGATGGTCCATTTGGCCCTTGCATGCCCAGTGGGCTTATCTGCATGCGTGGGCTGAATATGACCCCCAGGGGACCTGTCACTATCCCATTTCAGGCAACACTATCTCCCGTGGGCCATATGCAGCCCAGGTCCATGTCTGGGCAGTGCAGATTCACTTAGCACTGCGCCAACATGAACTGATGATTAGTCGGATAGTGCTGCCGTCGGCAAGCCCTATCTGTCTGACTATTGCCAGAGCAGGAGGAGCACAAGATCAGGCACAATGCAAATGGCTGCAGTGCGCTTGTGCCACTCACACAATGTCAGGGCCCAGATGCCTTATACTATGTCTGGAAAAAAGAATGTCTTAAATGTACAACGTGTAATAGAAAATCTATCAATAAATAATCACTCATTGAGCCACTGGCTGTGGCTTTGATTACAATATGAATCATTTCTGTCTTATTGTTTTACATTGCATCTCTAAACCAACCTAACAAGACAAAACAAAGCATGCAAATTAGTTATGAAGCATTACGAATCATTATGTTTACTTTGCGTAGAATATTTTTATTTCGTCACTGATGGACCTAATCTCCTTTCTGAATACTGGTTGCTGCATTACTATGTTAAAACGCTTCTGAAAAGAAATATCGTTCAGTTCTCTCTTGTTGTGCATGTTAACTGTACCGAAGTCTCTGCAGAAAATTCTGCCACATGGAAATCAAAAAGCTGGCTGTTCGGCCTCAATTTGATAATTTTCTCTATCCATTTGAGTAGTTTTTCTTTTTCAAGCAGCACAGTGTGACACAACCAATACAGAGCACAGAGTTGCCATAACATACAAATAATGAAGGACCTCCCTGGGGATCTCATCTCTTGCATCTGCAAAAAGATTTACAAAAAATGTCATGATTAGTGTAATGCCAGCGGAGTATATCATTTTGCTCCCTCTGTTCCCTTTCCAAGTAACTAATGGGGGAAACATGTTTGTATTTTTATACAACAAAGTCTTGAAACATCCCAGGAGATGGTTAAACAAAATGGCCCATTTTTATCCTTTCCCATAAGAGTTTGATATTTTGCAGCAGTATCATTAGTCAATGGGCAACTTTGGTATATTCTTTATTGGAACTAGTTGGCAGGTTAGCACAACAAATTGCCAAATTATAGTTTAAATGTTAACATTTGAAAGAATAAAATATTTTATACTTGAACAATAAGACAGGCTCAGTCCTAGAGAAAGCACAGCCCTTGCAGGGGGGCACATGAGACAAACTTGAATCAAGATTTAACATCGCCACAGTATTTTAGTTGCTTGATATTGTATTCAATTTCAGTCTTGTTAATGTGTCACGTACAATGTCACATAACAGTAAAGCAACACCACTGCTGTTTATTGCTATTAGTTTACCCTGTCCATTCTGTGTTTTTGTTTGCAAAAAAGACAAAAAAGATTGCAAAAATAAAAGAAACACATATTATTACTTTAGACAGTTACAATATCCAGTGTATTCTCTGACCTTCCCCAAAGTTTTATCTTTTTTTTATTTTACAATGTATTTACACAGAGTTACCCAGCTGAGATGCAGCATCTCATTTTCAGTAAGGTCCATGCATTTGTTTTACAATGGGGGAAGGGGCATTTTATGGATTTAAAGAGTGTTCATTGTAGCAGAGCTAATACTGAGAGCTTGAAGAAGATAATTAATGGAGTTCCAGCCTGACTTACACAGAGATTTTCGTACCCATGGTGCTTTGCTATGGGAATGAGGTTTGAAAGTGTGTGTATAGTCTGGAGAGATGCACAAAAAACAAAGTGGGTTCCAGCTGGTCACTCTGAAACATGCCCTTCTACACCATCCATTTCTTTCAGTCCATAACCCTTGCTAAATTGTTTCTGATAGTGGCTCGGGATTTCTGCCCTTTCTGTGGGTGACAATCTGCATCTTGGACCACTGACCTAAAAGACTGAGGTTTCTGGGAAGCAGTGTGGTGTGGTAGTTAAAGCAGTTACTGTGCTCTAGTTCACCAAACTATCCTTGGTAAAAAAAAAAAAAAATTAAAAAATGCTGGTGGACGGTTAGCTTTTATAATATATCTAAATTTTACAAGTGAAATTGGTGGATTATTCAAGAAGCAGAATGTTAGCACTTTGTGCTGCCAACTGTGAAACTGTACTACACAGGGGATGTCTGGGGGCCCAGCAATCTAGGCAAGTAGCATTACAGAGGGCTGCAGCAATCCAGTCATTTATAGATTCCTTACACAGTCCATCACTGCTTTTTTATAAAGGAAATAGAAATGAAAGCCCTGCCACCCCCATTATTGGTGGCTTACCTTTTGGACTCATGGGCCCCTGGTGCTGCCTTCCCCCAACCAGACCTCTTAGTGTTCTTCACCCTCCTGTTCCCTGATTAACTGGACTACTACAATGGGGGACAAGCAGGACAGCAACATAAATATCCAGGAACCCCAAGAGGGAGTCAAATATAGGCTTCTTCCTCTTTGCAGTTAGAGTCATATGGATGGTCCTGTGAGCTTGGGCCCCAGGACTGTCAGCAGGGTCGGGACTAGGACACCAGCCAGAGCACCATTAGGTACATCAGAAGGGTTTTACAAACCCAGAGCAGGCAGCAGAGCTGGGGAATGATGATGCTGGTGACAACAGAGGGAGAGGATGTTGGCAACATGTGCAGTCATTCGCAAATGAAGCCGGAGCTCCAAAACAGATGCCAACCCATGCTCAGGTAGATCCACAATACTCAAAAACCCAAACATGATAATTCCAAAGATGAATGGAAAATATCTTTATGATACTGTATAAATAAATCCAAGTATTTTATCCCAACATTGAGAGAGTAAAGGGCACAATATGAACATATGGAGAATTGAACGCTTTGCATTAAGGCATCTTGGGCAGGAGTCCAAAATGAACTGATTAAATTTATTTAATCTTTCAGGAGTGTAATGAATTCTATGTAGAATATTAAATTGAATCTGTCAGTTTATTTTGTGACACTGAGGTGAACGATGTTAGAATAGTAATCCATTGTTGTTCAGTGAAGATAATCATTAAGTCTTTCTCCCATGCCTGCTTTAAAGACAATAAATCTATAGGGATCCCATCCCTTAACAAGGAGTATATTTTCCCTATATGTTTATGTGGATAATTAATCTCTGCAAATAATTGGACAAGAGGAGTTTGTAATGGGAGATCTGAATTTCCTATACATTTCTTAATGATTTCCCTGAGATGTAAATAGTTCATTAATTTGCCCACTGGAAGTGCAAGTACATTAGTGAAATATTCAAAAGGAATAAATGTATTGTTAAGTCAGCCATGTTCATGAAAGAGATATTATTTGTCTAGGCAGAGTCTTAGCCTTTTCTCCAACTAGATAGATTTCTGTAATTTATTTTCAAACTTAGTGAAAAACTGTACTTATTTTTATGAGAAGGGCTTGAAAATAGAAAATAATTCTTGGCAGAATATTCATCTTACCGATGTTGACTCATCCCATCAAAGAGAAGGGGAGAAGGAACCATCTGCCAAGATCCAAGAGACCTTTGCCATTATTGCGGTGAAGTTTAGCTCATATAATTTTACTATATCCCTATTTAATGTAATTCCTAAGCAACGGAATTCAAACTGATATGTCCAATACAGGGATGAAAAAATATTATTAACACTTTGTTTGCAAGCAGCAGGTTCTGGCCACCACAAAGCTAGAGAGACCTGGGGATCATCATATCAGATGACCTAAAGGTGACCAAGCAGTGTGAAAAAGTGGTGGGGAAGGCAAACAGATTGTTGGAATGTATAGGTAGGGGCATAACCAGCAGAAAGAAAGAGATTGTGATGCCACTGTACAGATCACTGGTAAGGCCTCACCTGGAGTACTGCATCCAGTTCTGGAGATCGCATCTCAGGAAGGACATAGACAAGATGGAGACAGTCCAGAGAAGGGTGATAAAAATGGTACGTGGGCTGCACCAGAAGCCGCATGATGAAAGACTCAGGGACCTTAATATCAATTCACTGGAGGAGAGGGGGGAGAGAGGGGGGATATGATAGAGACATTGAAGTACCTTAGGGGTATAAATAGGATACAGGAGAGAAGCATATTTTAGAGGAAGCATTGCACAAGGACAAGGGGGCATGATATGAGGCTGGAGGGAGGAAGGCTTAGGGGAATGTCAGGAAGTACTTTTTCACAGAAAGGGTGGTGGATCCATGGAACAGCCTTCCAGGGGAGGTGGTGGGGCCTAAAGCAATACGGGGGTTCAAGAGCGCATGGGATAGACATACAGGTAGCCTGGAAATGGGCAGAGAAGGCATGCCACAGATCAAATAGGATCTGGACTGTCAACACTGAGTAGGGAAATGAGCAGACTAGGTGGGCCATATGGTCCTTATCTGCTATCAGATTCTATGTTCCTATGTTTGGGATCTAAAGAGAGTGTTTTGCATTCCTGCCAGTTAATTCTATAACCTAATAATTTATTGAATATGTTGATTAGTTCCACAAGAACAGGTAATGAATTAGTGTCTTGTAAACCTAGAAGAATGTCATCTGCACAGAGTGATATATTACTGTATGGTTCTTACCATTAATAGAGTACCTTTGGTACTCTGCTCTTCCCAAATGGCAGTTGAGAGAGGTTCGGTATCAAATGCAAAGAGTAGAGGCAGTAGGGTACAGCCTTGTCTTGTACCTCTAGATAATTAAATTTGATTTGAGAGTTTTCCATTTGTCTTGATTTGGCTTTAGGAGTAATGTACTATATATTAAATCTACCCAGTTTAGAAACGGACCTTGAAAACCAAACGTAGTTATTGTTACTTTCACAAAGTGACAGTCGGCCCTATCAAACATTTTTCGGTGCCAAGAGTACTGTATCATTAGCAGGAGTTTGTTGGATAATGTTATGTCTTCTCCCGAAGTTGTGGGTTAAGTCCTCCTCTTGCTACAAACCCCATCTGTTCATCATTACAGAGCACCTGTTTCTGTGTTTTCTGATAGCCCTCCACCAGTGGCTTACCTATGCCAGAGTTTAACTAAACCTGTTTTAAAAAATTTTTTCCTTAGAACTTGAGAAGGGGAAGGGATTGTAAATGTGAGCTGGCTGCCCAATCCCTTCCCCTTCCTGGTTCTGATTTAGTCCAGCACCTCCCTGTACTGCTACTGCCCCTTTACGTTTTGTGACAAAGGAACTTGTACAGCATAAGGGCACACTCCATTGATAGCAATGGGATCATCATTTAAAACTGGAATTTTTATATTTTAGAGGTCCACCAAGGGCAAATCAAAGCCACAGCTCAATTAACAAGAACCTTATTAGTTGAGCTGTGACATTGAACTGCCCTCAGTGGACCTCTAAAAATATAAAAATCCTTCTTTTGAATGGCACTCCATGTTGTTCTCAATGAAGTACACCCTCAGGCTCTACAAACTCCTTTGTCATAAAACATAGAAGTGTGAGGGCAGTACAGGGGTAGTGCTGGACTAAATCAGAACCAGGAAGGGGAAGGAATCAGGCAGCCAGCTCACATTTACAATCTCTAACCCCTCAAAATCTTAAGAAAAAAATGTAAATCAGGTGTAATTAAACCCTGGTGCAGGGAAGCAGTTGGGGGGGGGGCTTCAATATTATGACTGAAATGAGCATTACTTGTATTCTTTAATGATTTTGGCAAGTCTTTTCACAAATATTTTTGTAAAGATTTTGTAATTGTTTAATAATGAGCTAGTACATTAAGACCCACAAAATGTGGGGTCATTATCTTTTTTAATATTAATTAAATAGTGGTGTTGTTGAATGAAGATGGCCAGGAATTAGGAGTTTGTAGTTGTTGAACTATAATCTGTAATACTGGAGCTATGTTATCTGAAAAGTTACGCCCTTCCTGTCCTATGGAACACCATTCAAAAAACACTTAAACTTGCAACCCCTGTGAAGCTTTCCTTCTTTAAAACCCTGCTTGATCGCTCCATCAAAGAGACATGCAAATGTTTTCGCTAATGATCCTCTATTTGAGGGAGTGGCTCATCCATTAGTACTATTCCCCTCCACTGTTCCTTCTCACCTGCTCCCACAGTGCCTTCACTTCTGGCTGCACTCCATTGTCACTCCTGACCACTTACTTGCTACAATAATTATCGGTCTAGCTGCTGAATCTTGAACCTATGTGGTTATATTGTACATATGTATATAGATTATGACTGTACATCTCCTAAGTGTTGTATGTCTTGTTCTCTACAGCTACTCGTTTGTAGATACCCCTGATTAATATGTACATATGCTGTCTCAAGTTATTTACTAATGTTAATTTACTGTATTTGTACTTTGACCTACCAGGTCCACCTTGTAAATGAATTTTTCTCAATGGTGCTTCACCTGGTAAAATAAAGATTTGATTGATTGGTTGGTTGATTGATTGATTGATTGATTGATTGAAAAGGCTTTAAGGAAATCTCTGGCAAAGCCATCTAGGACTGGAAATTTGCCCTTAGGGACATCCCCTATCACTTTATTTCTATCAATAATATTTCCCAATTCAAAAGCTCAAGATCTTCCTCCATTATCTGAGGAAGTTGTAATCCCCCCACGCCCCCACCCCCAAAAAAAGTTCCAAATTAATCTCCGGGGCATTAATAACGGAAGTGTATATACGGTTTTATAGACGTTCTTTAACACTTTATTTTTTGTGGATTCTAATGAATATGGTAATTGATATATTTGATACTGGAGAGTCTGTTAAGATTTTGCTCACATTTTAGTTGAAATGCTAATAAATTGTCTAGTTTATCCCTAAAGAAATAGTCATTTGACCTCATCCTCATCATAGCCCTCGTTGCCTCCTCCTCAGCTTCCCTATTGTATAATTCTTGTGCATGAAAAACATTATTCAGGTCTTCCTGACTGCCAGAATTAATATACTGTATCTTGCATCTGCCACCAAGAATTTGTTCTCTAATTCACTAATTTTGTTTTTATTCTTTTGCTTTTTTTTCTTAAAGGTAGTGTATGAAATGAATAGGCCTCTAAGACAGGCTTTTAAAGCATCCCACACAAAACATTTGGGGATTTTTTTTTACAATTTTGATCCCAAAATAATTTGACTTTTTTTTTGCTTATTCTCTCCATATTATTATTCTCTATGTTTGAACTGCATTTCTTTGTTTGGAGGTTGTCATTGAGGGTTGTTATTGCTGCTCCAGTGACACATGCTTTTTGGAGAGGCTGTGTGTGCAAAAGTAATGATTGTTTCTGGGGAGTGATAGCCCTGTGTGCAGTATCCAGGTATAGTAACCCCTATTATTTTATATAACACATTTGGATAGTTACAGTTACTGGACATTTACAGGAGGAAGAGTGAGGCGGGTAGAGTAGCGGAGTGCGGGGGGTGGGGCAGCGGTGTTTCTGGGAACACTCTGGGAGGTAGGAGGATTCCTGGTTTGTAGGAATATTAGCCAGCTAAGGGCAGACATATGGCAGTTGAGGAAGGAGATAGGTACACTGGTGGAGGGGGGTTTATAGGGAAATGAAGGGGAGGGGCAAAGGGGCTGAAGGTCTTGGAGGCAGGTGGAGGGGACAGCAGAAATGGAGCCAAGGCATGGAGGGGGGCCAAGTAGTGGGGGAAGAAGGAAGAGGTGACTAGGCAGATCAAATGGGTCCCTCCCCCTCCAGCAGGAGAGAATGCCCAGGGTAAGGGGGTGGACAGTGGTAAGGGGAACAGGTGAGGCAGAGTAGGGAGGGGGTCCAGTGGGATCCTCTCTGTAGGTGCTGGTGCAAAACAGATTCCTCTCACTGCAAATGGGGAAGGAGAGGGAACTTGGAAGGAAAGGAAGGGACAGTGAGACAGGGAGGGTTGGAGGTAGTAGGAGGAGAGACTCCAGGTATGGAGAGGGGGGCAGAAGAAGAAGAGTTCAAGTAAGAGGGAGCAGGCAGGTGGAGGAGGGATGGGGGGTCAGAAAGGAGGGGGACAGGCCTGGGCATCAGCAGAAGGGAATAAGAATCAGCATTTATATAGCACTTTTCATCCACAGTGTATCCCAAAGCACTTTACAAGTAATGCTAGACTGGTAGTGAAGTGACTGAATGTATAGTGGTAGCCATATCCCACATCAGCACCCACACACAGCCTGGACAATTGCATGAATCAGTTTTATGGGAAGGTGAATATTGGCCAGGACACCAGGGAAAGTCCCCTACTCTTTTTGTGAAGAGTGTCTTGGGTTCTTTTACATCCACCTGGACACCCACTAGGACAGCATCAGAATGTGTAGAAGGGATCATGGTTTAACATCTCATGTAAAGGACAGCACTCCCCAACAGTACAGCAGCCCCTAATACTGCACCTCAGGTGCTAGCATTTAGGAACCAGTCCAGTCTCGGTGTGGGAGGAGAACCCATGACCTTCTGGCCCAGATGCGGATGTGCTACCAACTGAGCCATGCTGACACAAGGGAGGGGGAAGGGTGCATTCACGTGGGGAGAGAAGAACAGAAGGAAGGGGTTGGGGTGTGGTTAGCTGGTGCAGGGTGCCAAGGGGGAATACAAGATGAGCAAAAGAGGAAGGAGAAGGTAGGTAGGGGTGGGCAACTGCATGGACAGGGAGGGGGAGGGCCCCGGATAGTGAAGAGAAGGTAACGATCTTGAGGGATTCAATAGTTGAGGAGGTGAGATGGAGGGAAAAGTCCAAGAATGTATGCCACAGATGAAGGCAGGGAAAGTGAGATCTCTGATAGCCCAGCACATTGGACAGGAGGGAGGGAAGCCTCACATTATAGTTCACCTGTGTATGAACAACCTTTCAGGTTGTCAAGTAAGGTGGTGCAAGAGAGGTTCAGAGAGGTGTGGAAAATTATTCTGAAGAGGGGGATGTATTAATAATGGGAGATTTCAATCTACCTGGGGTGGACTGAAAAATCTCGGCTACCTCCTGCATTAGGGAGCAAGTACTGCTGGATGCATTCCAGTGGTGGTTTCTGACACAAGGTGTCATGGAGCCCACTAGGGAGAGGGCTGTACTGGAACTGATCCTGTCTAACTGTGCACATGTTCAAGATGCAAAAGTGGAAGTGCTACTTGCAGGTAGTGATCACCACGGGGTGTGGTTCCACCTGGACATGGGCAGATAAATGGTCAGGACCAAGACAAGGGTTTTGGACTTTAGGAGAGCTGACTATAGTAGGATGGGAGAAATTCTAGTAAGATACCTTGCTGGGATCAGACAGGAGATGGAGGTGGAACAGAAATGGACCATAGTAAAGGAGGGACTGATGGAGGCCACTAGTGAGTGTGCAAAAATCAAAAGTAAGAACTCTAAGGCCAAAAGGCATAGGTGGTTTGGCAAGGAGGTGGCAAATGCAGTGGGGGACAAGGATGCAGCCTGCTGGAAGTACAAAAGGACTCTGGTACAAGAGGACAGAGAGGATTTCTGTGCTTAGACAAGGGAAGCAAGCAGAGCAGTTTGAGTGGCAGACTACAAGAGAAGTACAGCTAGCACAGGAAGTAACAAATTCTGGTCAGAGCCAGTACAGCTACTAATACGTTAACTTGGTAAGGGCATTTTGTGGGCTTAAATGCAAAGATGAATTGCCATAGTCAGCTCCATGTGTAAATTTCATTTTTTGGTAAGGTTAAATCATTTACCTGGTTGATCCTGTGTTTCCCATGTGTTTAAAATGTGAGCAGTGAGTGCATCTTATATTATATGGGAAAGGAGATGGCACTCCACACCAAGGACTTCAAGTAACGGTAGAAGGAATGATGCAGAGAGGAGAGGTATGGTTACATTGGGGATTGTGGGCCAACCTGGGAGGATAACAGCCTATATTGAGGTGATTGCCTGCTTCTATCCAGGAGGGAACCATAGTGCTCAGTGGATGGTTTAAATGTTACTTCAATGGACATCTAAACTAGCCGAGGCAGGTGAGAGAAGAAATAGAAGAGGTAGAAAGTGGCCCATCACAGGCTGAGATTGAGAGTAGCGAGATTCCAAGGGGAGAGAGTCCCACCAGGATGCAAGTTACTCAAGGAAGCTGGGGGTTACCAGAGGAGGAAGGGGAAAAAGAAGCAGTCAGATTAGAAAGGTGAGGAAGAGGAACAACTGGAAAATGAAGAAAATGACAACAGAGAGCTAACAAAATATGGAAGGCCATGTGTGCCAATGCTAGAGTCTGGGAAATGAGATCCCAGACCTAGAGGCCATCATAGCGGGGGCAGGCCTGGATATTATGGCCATTAAAGAATCATGTGTGTACTGACAACTATGTCTGGGACATGGTCATACCAGGCTATATAAAGTTCAGAAGAGACAGGGTAGGGAAGAAAGGCAGGGGAGTGGTGCTTTATGTGAAGGAAAACAAAAACACAACAGAGGTACAAGGAATTCAGGGGGCTGAGGTGATGTGGGTCACCCTTGAGCTGAGAAACAGAGCCGCTATTCAGACAGGAGTATTCTACTGGCCTCCAACACACAGGACAACTTAGATAAAGAAATGCTAGAAGCAATGGGCAAAATGGTTGAAAAGGAGTAGGTGTTCCTGGTGGAGGACTTCAATTTGCCAGATGTAGTTTGGAGCCTTTCTGCTGCAGTGTCAGCTAGGACATCCTGGATTCCCTGCAAGGGGTATTCTTCAGGTAAGTAGTCAGTGAACCCGCTCATGATGGGGCAATATATTGGACTTGGTTCTTACGAACAGGAACAGTATTGCAGATATCAAGGTTGGAAGTCATCTGGGGACCAGTGATCACTGTACAGTGTAGTTAATCATAAGAACAGCATCAGACTCAAACCACACAAGGGTGTGGGTCCGGGCCCTCAGACGGGCTGATGGTACAAAGTTTATTGAATGCCTCAGGAATGACCTGGCAAGGGGCAATGACCTGAGGGGGTGGAGGAAAAGTGAGTCAAACTAAAAGAGGGCATAGTGAAGGCAACAAACCTCAGTGTCAAGCAAGTAAGCAAATGCAAAAGGATGGTGAGACCACTATGGTTTTTGAAAGAAGTGGCAGAAAAGGTAAAGGCTGAAAGAGTAGCATTCAGAAGGTGTAAGGAGATCCAGAGGAGGGAGGAGGAGGATAGGGAAGTGTATCTTGGAAAACAGAGAGACAGGCAGGGAAAGCAGTAAGGAGCGCAAAGGGGTAAAGTGAGGAAAGAACAGCTTAGGCAGTATCAAAAGGGAACAAGATATTTTTGGAGTATGTAGCGAGAAAAGGAAGACAAATAGAAGGATTGTATGGTTAAGGGGGGAGGGACTGTAAGGAGGGGGACCAGGAAAAGGCAGACATCTTAAATACTTCTGCTCCAAGTTCAGAGTAGAAGGTGAAGGAGAGGGACCACACAAATGCACCAGGGGCTTTGAGGGGAGGGGAAATGGACACTAGTCCCTTTTCTGAGGACAGAGTCCGGAAATGACTCACTAATTTGAAGGTAAACAAATCTATGACGTCAGACGAGGTGCATCGAAGGGTGCTGAGGGAGCTCAAGAAGGTACTAGCTGCACTTCTGACAGACTTATTTAACAGATCACTGGAGACTGGTATGGTCCCGGAAGACTGAAGAAAGGTAGATATAGTCCCACTTCACAAAAGTGGTAGCAAGGAAGAGGTGGGCAATTATAGGCCAGTCAGCCTGACATGAGTGTTGGGGAAGTTAATGGAAACACTATTAAAGGGAAGAATTGTAGAAAATCTGGAATCCAATGAATTACCAGACCCGAGGCAGTGTAGTTTCATAGAGGGAAAGTCGTGCCAACCAAATTGGATATATCGCTTTCACTGGGTAACCAAGCAGCTAGATTTTAATGCAAAAAAAAGTGCAAAGTAATGTACTTGTGCCACAGAAACCCAGGGGGCAAAGTACAAAATGTGGGGAGTGATACTGACAACGACCAAACAAGAAAGAGATCGGGGGGTAATCATAACGGATGACCGAAAGGTGGCCAGGCAACATGACAAGGTAGTCAAGAGGGCTGTCAAAAGTGCTAGTGGGATGTTGGGGTGCATAGTTAGGGTATCACAAGCAGGAAGAGGGAGGTGGTGTTACCCCCATATAGGTCACAGGGTAACACCCCCACATGGAGTACTGTGTCTAGTTCTGGAGACCACATCTCCAGAAAGAGATAGGCAGAGTGGAGGTGGTCCAGAGGAGGACTGTCAAAATGGTACAAGATCTGTATCAAAAGCCCTATGAGGAGAGACTAAAAGAGTTCAATATATACACCCTGGAGAAGAGGAGGGAGAGAGAGGATATGATAGAGACCTTCAGATATCTCACCGGGGTTAATAAGGTACAGAAGGGAGACATTTTTCAGAGAAAAGGTGCTCTAGAAAAAGGGACCATGATATGAAGCTGGAAGGAGGTAGCTTCAGGAGAGATGTGAGGCAGTAATTCACAGAAAGGGTGATGGATTCCTGGAACAGCCTTCCATTGGAGGCAGTGGGGGAGAAACAAGTGGTGGGTTTCAAAAATGCCTGGGACAGGCACAAAGAAATCCTAGGAGTAAGGAAGAGGGTGGAAAAGACAATGCTGTAGATCAAGTAGGGCCTGCAGCGAATGTGATCATAATTAAAAATGGGCAGACTAGACGGGTCCAGAGGTGATTATCTGCCGTCAAGTTTCTATGTATCTATGTATGACAGGTTATGTGATTCAGATGCATACAGTGTAAAATTATTGTGTGCAATGCCCGTACTGTAAACTGTGTAGCACACATAATTCATGTTGTACTGTGCTACACAGACATGATAAGCAAATGGGCAATAACATGTGCATTAGGCAAGGGAGAAAGAAATCAAGGGGAACACGTGTGAAGCAATATACTACTCATAGAGTGGTGACACCATGATAGCTAGATACTGTATGAAGTTACTGTGTTATGATGATAACCAGCTGCATACCACTGTTGAGTAAGCTACAATATGGGACTGTATATTTTTGTGCTTTTTTAGATAATCCAGACATTGTCTACACACAAATGACACATAGCCAAGGGTGCTCCTTACAATTAGCAGCCTTGTTTTTTTGTTTTTTTACCACTGTATTCATTTTTGGGAAATAACTTGCAACGTGGCAAATAATAAAAAAAAAATGTACAGACAGCAGACTTGCAAGAAATAAATTACTGAGGGGGAGTTTAGGGTGAAGTGTCCCCCGAAGTGGAGGTCCCCTTCCAGAAATTTTTATCCATGAGTATACTCAGAATAACTGAGATCATCATTCTGAGAACCAGAAAGCAGATTCCATTCAGTATTAAAGGACAATTTAAAATGTCCTTTTTAAATTTTTAATTGGACTCGTTTTTCAACTCCTTCTGTTGCTTTGCTCTTGACGCCGCATCTCGTATCCATCATTGATACCTATGCCATGTATTGTCCTTTCCCCCACTTGGTAACTGACACCTTGTTCACTGTGCCAAACTGACTTCTAACTTTGGTTAAGCGAACTTCCTTCCTACCTCTCATGCTCCCTCTCTTTCCCCCCGTCCTCCCTCCCCACTCCCTCAGATCCTCTGACACTTGCACTTTGCTGGTCCCCTGTCAAACCACCCTCATCGGCCAATCAGGCTTCTCCCATCACTTCCCCAAAATCTGAAACTTCCTCCCCCCCAAATGTGACACTCCTCCTCCCCCCATTCCCTAGCTTCTGCCATACATAACTTTCTGTCTGCTAGCTGCTGCTGCTGTAATCCTGCCTAACTAGTTCCCCTACGAGTCTGCTCTGCTACATGCCCACCATTCTCCTGCTAAATCCCCACTCCTCCCTTTGAGCCTGCCACCCAGCAATCCTATTTTTCCACTTTAATCCCACCCCCTTGTCCCTACCCCCCTCTCTCCATCTACCCCCTCTACCAACTCACCTGTGCCTGGACAAGCCCCCTGGCAGGGTTCTCTGCACCCTGGAGGGGTCTAGTTCTGGGCAAACACCTTCCCTTCCTCCTACTCCCACTATTCTTTCAACTTTATTCTTGTCCTCCCCTAATTTCTGCCCTCTGGCAGGGTTCTTAACATCCTGGAGAGGCCAGTCTTTAGGCAAGCTCCCCTCCTCCACAACTACCACCCCCTCACCTATCCTAAATTTCTCGCTACCAAATCTATTTCCACCATCTTTTCCCCTGCCTCTTTTCATCTCTCCCCCCTTTTTATCCTCTGATCTCCAAGGCGTTCTACCCCTGGCAGGGTTATCTGTACCCATGAGGGGCAAACTCTTGGCTCATCCCTGTCCACCCTATCCATCCCCCCCCACCTGCCTCCTTCCGCCCCAGCACCTAAATAGGTATTAGTACACTCCAACCTAAATACCTGCACTTCTTGCTGTGCTGGGGCTAAGCATTCTACTGTATGTATAAATCCTAATCCAAAAGCCTCCTGGAAATTGTAATTGTATGTCTCATTTTAAGTGCATATGTAATGTGTTTTTCCTCAGTTATGTTAAATGTTCATTGTATACCTACTCTCACATCCTACTGTACTCCCTTCCCACAGGTTGCACGGGGAGATGAGCACTTTGTTGTTCAATGTGCCTTCCTGGTGAAACATTTCAATAAATAAATAAAAATAAATAAAATATAAGAAAGGCATTCACTTCATGTTGCAGGGCCTGTGTCAATACAAAACAAAATGCACAGAGTCACCTTGAAAAAACATCAAACTTCCACTTTTATTATGTAAATTTACAAACAAATAAATAAATATTTGTACCCTCCCCCGCCTGAGCAATTTCCATCTGACAGTTCCCTCCCTAGAGTCAATATGTCTCGTCTACCTCAGTGTGGACCCACTAAATGCTACAGGCAGGGGTGTCATTCCAGGGTAGCCAGGTGTTGTAGTTACACTCCTATGATTTCTTTGCAACCTTCTATGATGCCCCTTGGAGCCGCTGGAAACCCCTAAAACACTGGTTGCCTAGCATTTATTTATACAAAATGTGATAGATGGAGGAGCTTTGCGACCCCTATGATTCTGCAGAAATGATACTCTGCTATTGGTAAGGTCCCAAAACAAGCAAACATGGCACCAGAACAGTGTGCAACAATAGTGTTTAATAAATAGTGAGCATAAATAAATACCTTACAGACCTGTCCCTTGATAAAGCCCGAGAGGCGAAACCAGGTCAGGTCTGTCCCAGCCACTGTGCTGGTACGTCTTGTACTTTATTATCTGCACAGCACTGTAAGGTATTTATTTATGCATGGCATTTATTAAAAGCTATTGTTGCGGCAGGCCTGGTAGTGCTGAGAGTTGAGGCGCTGGATGCCACACCGGCGACCCGTGTTCAGGAACGGACCCGGGCCACCGGGGTTGGCAGGGGAGAGGAAGGATTGAGCATCCCACAACTGCTCTCCTTCCTCTGGGGAGGGTTGGGGCACTGCAGCGCACTGTAGTGGCTACCGGTGGAGGCCAGCCGCACTACAGCAGTGGGCATAAGCATAGGGGAGAGTGCAGCGGGCGTCAGCACATATGTGCTTAGCTGCCATTGCATGTCCGGCTCTCCTGAGAAAAAATTGGTGGAAAATAGCGGTGGTGCTCCCGGTGGCTGATGGCCATGCCTGGTGCCCAGTTCCTGGGAGGAACATGCCGCAGAGTGAATGAGCGACAATGGCCAGCTCTGTGGGGGTGCCAGTCCAGGCCCAGGGAATGTGGGTGTCAGCGGCCGGGGATCGTGGAGAGAAATATGATAAAAAAAAGCTATTGTTGCACACTGTTCTGGTGCCTTGTGTGCTTGTTTTGTGATTGCTTTTTCATGTGGCACAGAGGGTAGCTGAGCGGCTTACCTTTGCTTGTATTGGTAAGGTCCCACCTTCCTGCAGAGGACAGCTACCCCTCCTACAAATATAAAGTCATGAGAGTTCCACCTTGTAAATATTTCCATTTTACCAACTGCATTCTAATAGGCTACAATATGCTATTTATTGCATCAAACTGAAAGCCACACAGCAGAAAATATTAACATTTAAAATGGCTGGGAAATCATTTAAAAATATAAGTTGACAAAAAAGTCTTCAGAATTAATGAAAAGAAAATGCATGTACAGGTGCCAACTCTAATTTAAGGCATTAAAGATGAGACTGTAATGTTAAAGTGAGAGAGGGGTTGGGCAGAGGGCAGTGAAGAGAAAGTGCAAGTACTCAAGAAGCATTTCTGCTCCATCTTCACTAGGTAAATGGACGGACCAGTGCCACAAGGGAGCAGGGGGGGGGACTGAGAAGGGGGAAGTTATGGATGGTGTAATGCAAGTCAGTGGGGTGCATAAGGGCCTAAGGGCCCTGCAGGTAGATAAATACACCCAAGGGTCCTGGGGAACTGGCGGAGGTACTGACAGGTCCCCTGGCAGACCTGTTTAACACCTCTCTGGAGTTGGAGAGTGTGCCCCAGGACTGGAGAACTACACATGTGGTACCTCTCCATAAAAGTGGGCTGAATGATGAACCAGGGAATGACACAGGCTGGTCATCCTGATCTCATTAGTGGGGAAGCTGAAGGAGACCCTCCTGAAGGAAAGGCTGATAAGCTTTCTGGAGGAAAAAGAGGGCTCCAGGATGACAGGTAGCATGGGTTTGTGTCAGAGCAATCCTGATAGACTAACCTAATTGACTTCTTCAACTGGAAACCAGGACAGCAGACAAGAGCCAAGTGGTTAATGCCCTGTATCTGGACTTCAGCAAGGCGTTTGACTCCATGTCTTATAACATACTGGTCAGAATGCTGGAAGACTTGGGGGTGGGGGATAAGCTTGCTAGACAGATCAAAAGCTGGTAGCAGAACAGAACTCAAAAGGTGGTAGTCGGGGGTTGGGATTCTCGGAAGCTAGGTCAGTGACCAGTGGGGTCCCACAGGGCTCAATACTCGGTTTGGTGTTGCTGAACCAGGGGTCAATGGCAGCTTTAAACTTTTTTACAGTAAACAGCAGGACAAGTTTCAAGCCAAGAAATACTCTGATTATTGCATTTATCCTGCTCCCACATTGCTTCATGTCCTCCCCAAAAAAGATGGCCATGTGCCCCCCACACACACACAGCACACACACACACACACACACACACACACACACACACACTGTTTTGTACCATGGCCCCCTCTTTCTTTTTCTGCACACGCTCCAACCAAACCAGAGGATCCCACAGCAGCAAATGTTCAGTCAGTCAGGCTAGCTTTACACACACAATAGCTGACATCATCATGTACCTCCCCACATTCTCATCCCCACCTAGAACACAGTCAGGTAGGGGAAAGACAAAGAAAGACACACTCATCCCCCAACCCGTTATCAACCGGAGACCTGCGCTTCTGGATGTTTTTGTACAGTGTTAAGTGAGAGAGGGTCAATTCTAAGATTTCTTTGGGGATGGAGCCAGACAAAACTAGGGAGCCTGGGAAATAAAAAAACTATGCAACATTTTTATTTATACATATACCAGGCACAAACGTATTGATTTTAATATGCTCTGCCACAACAATAACAGCATTTTATTTTAAGCATTGTCCTTTCATTTTTCATTTCATTTTCATTTTTTGTTAACTGAGCAAGGATATTGAGACTAGCCCATTTTCAGATCCGACCCGACAAGAAAAACAGACAATGAACAATCACAATACAAATAACAAGTTATACAAAACAGGTATATAATTCGGTTGACTTCAAATAAGTCCTTAAATTATGCTTAAAATGTAGCAAAGATACAGATGAGCGAACAACAAGATGCAATGCATTCCAAAATTGGGGGGCTGCCACAGAGAAAGACCTGGCTCCCATGTTAGTGCGAAAAAGGGTATTAGTTAAGGTAATGCCATTACAAGAACGCAGGTTACAAATGGGAAGCCTTAATTTAACCAGATCAAGTAACGGATATTTGGTGTTTAAGAAAATTCATTTGAAAACTTGTCAATCAAAATAAAATGCTATTCTGTTGTTTAATGATAACCAGCCAAGTTTGGAATACATTAAACAATGACAAGATAAGGGCAATCCAAGACAAACCTACAAACGTTATTATAGGCCACAGAAAGCTTTTTTAGCTCTCCAACAGAAAGCCTATAATAGAGGCTGGAAACATAATCAAGGTGAGGCAGAAGAATTCCCAAAGCAATAGACTTTCTAATATCTTCCAAAAAATATTGCTTCATTCTGAATAACATATCCAGTTTTTGGTTGGTTTTTTTACATATAGCTTTTACCTGCAGACAGAAAGTTGAACCGGGGTCTAAAAGAACTCCCAAATATCTAAACTCATTAACAAGTTCAACAACACTCCCCCCAGTATTGTAAATGAGCAAAGGAGGAGCCTCTCTCACCATATAGGGAGTACCAAACAACATTACTTTTGTCTTATTAATGTTGAGGACCATATGGTTATTAGCAGACCAAGTATAGAAATCAGACTGCAATGTAGATTCAATGTGAGAGCTGGCACAAGAATGGGAGAAAATTATCAGGTCATCTGCATAAAGCAGACATTTGCAAACCTTAAGAACTGACAAAAGAAAGTTTGCAAACAATGAGAAGTGCAAGGGGCCCAAAATGGCCCCTGAGGGACCCGTAAAAGCATAGGTCTAATTGATGAGGTAGCAGGACCTATACCTACAACCTGAGACCTATTCAATAAGTAGTCTTTGCACCAGAGCACAGGACCCTTGGAGAAACCAAGGGAGCCCAATTTTGAGCATAACAGAGAATGATTAAGGTCAAATGCCTTGGTCAGGTCAATGAACACTGCTCTCATTAACTGGCCCCTATCAAAGCCCTGTAGGATGGCATTTGTGAACCCGACCAAGGCAGTCTTTGTTCCATGGTTTTGCCGAAAGCCATGTTGCTCTGGGCAAATAACATGATATTTTTCCAGATATTCAGTAATTTGGGTTGCCACTACTTTCTCAAGCAATTTGCTTAAAGGATTGAGGATTTATATAGACCTAAAGTCTCAAAAAGAATCAGCACCAGGTTTTTTTGGAATTGGGACCACCCTTGCTTGTTTCTAATTTGAGGGAAATTGACCAAAAATAAGGCATAAATTAAAAACAGTACAGAGAGGAGAGGCAATATGGGATGCTATCAATTTAACAAAGTGACTGTCTAACCCTTCTCCACAATCTGCAAACTTGTTTGGCAAGCTTTGAATTAATTTTACCACCGATGACCTTGTGACCTTTTTAAAATAAAATTTGGGTCTATCACAGTGGACCTCTGGAGTACTTGGGTCTCCCAGGGAACTTGGAAAATTATTACTATAACTAGAAAAGCAGGAACTTTTGCTATCAAACTCCTCAGCTAAAATCAGAGGCACAGTTAAGGTGCCATTCGTGGAGGAGATCTTAATAGCTGAAGATGCAGAAGGGGCTAGCAAACTTTTCATAGAAATCCAGAAACTTTTTGGATCCAACCAATTTTCACTCAGTTTTTTTTATAAAAGGATTTCTTAGCAGTTCTCATGAGATTACTAACCCTATTCCTCAAATAGCAATAGCGATCCAGGAGGAACCCTGATGGAACCAATTTATAACTTTGCCAAGCCAAATTTCTTGCCTTAATCCACTCCTTGATTTCACCATTAAACCACTTATTCACTGGCCCCTTAACTCTCAGTCTGCGTAAGGGAAAATAAGACTCCTGAACATGCAAAAGTTGTTTACAAAAATAGTCTACCGTACAGTCAGGGTCAGGGATGAGGTGCAACAAAGACCAATCAATTAAAGGAAGACTGCACCAAAATCTGAGAATCATAATTCTTGAAATTACGTGATTGGATGGTCCTAGGGGAGATCTTTCCCTTCTTAAAATTCAGGATGCACTAAATTGTCTGATGGTCAGCCCTTGGATAACAGAAGCAAGGCATGAATCTCTACAACCTCTGTTTCTGTTTAGGAGGATATATACACTGCAGGAATGCCTATTTTGACCTTTCAAATTACGTCTTTTATTAAGGTTTATTTTTGTACCATATATGCTCCAAAGCACTATTTATAGGATGAAAGGACATGCTGGGTGGGATAACGCAACACCATTTGAGGCACTATAGACAAGTGGTTAACAGCACTAAGGTGCAAGCCTAGAGAACTGGGTTTGAATCCCACAGCAACCACGTGCATGATGAGTTACCAAGAACAAGTCACTTAACTTCCCTGCACTCACAGGATGCACATGGAAACAAACTTCAGCTTAGTGTGTCTTTCCTAGCAAGAAATTGTAAAATAATAGATAAGGGTGGGACTGCATGGATGGCAGTGACTTGCTTGGTCCATTGGGAAGTGTTGGGGACCCTTACTCTTACAAATAATGGCAGCTGTGGGTCTATGGATGGTTATTTTACAGACTGGGCTGCAGTGGTGTCCAGCGAAAGTACAAAGTTGGGAGACTGGGAGGGGAGAGGGAGCAGCGATGGTGAGGCTGTGATAAAACCCACAACCTGCAGAGCAGACCATGTATACGTCTTAGCATTTTGTCACTGAAATGTTAGATACATACACTCAAAATATAGGGAAATTAGGTGTACTGGTCTTATTAATGTGGGGGAAACATCAGACACATAAGGACAAGTTCAGAACATGGAAAGCTAGTAACTTAACAAAACTCAACCTTTGATTACAGCCTGGGCACTAACTGAAAGCTCTAACAATGGAATGAGTCTTTTGTGGGATCCCCTCTTGTACTGCCGGATAATTGCAGCTCTTAAAAACTGTTAATCACACCAGGCCATCTAGAAAACTGAGGGAGATTAGCATGAAGACTACAGCCTGCTAAAGTGGGGGCTCTTTTGGCTTCATAGACAGCCATGGAAAACCTGCACTAGTCAAGCCAGATAAGCAGAATTTTAAAAACACTAGTCCTGGACAATTTGCACTAACCTCTGGGCTAGTAAACAATATTCAAATCAACCCCTGTGTTTAACATCTTCATCACTGACATAGTGGATAGAATCAGGTAAAACCTGCCTGTTCATGGATGACACAAAGCTCTTCGGGAGGGTGGACATGGATGAGGGGAGACAGGAACTGAGGGATGACCTGGCTAGGTTACAGAAGTGATCTGGCATTTGGGAACTAGGGTTCAGCTCTAAAAAGTGGAAGGTTTTACATTTGGGATGAAGAACCCTGGGACCAAATACTGGTTGTACTGTGTGTAGGTAACCAGGTCAGAGGAAGAAAACGATGTGGTAGTAATCATCACGAGTGACATGAAGCATTCGGCACACTGCAGGAGAGCAGCAGCCAAAGCAAATCAGATGCTGGGCTGCACAGCCAGACGAATTACCAGTAGAAAAGTAGAGGTCATACTACCACTGTACAGATCACTGGTGAGACTGCATCTAGTGTACTGGTGCCCTTTTCTTAAGAAGGATGTCAGCTTACTGGAAACAGTCCAGAGAAGGGCAACCAAGATGATCCCGGGTCAGCAGCGCAACACGTATGAGGAGAGGATCAGGAGGTCCAACATGTACACTCTTATGGACAGAAGGTGGGGACATGACTGAGACCTTGATGTACCTTAAAGGTATAAACAGGATGAGCAACAAGGGCCTCATCAGCTTTTATGGGAACAATTCCACTGGGGGCATAGCCTAAAACTGGTGGAGAGAAGGTTCAGGAGGGAGAAGAAGAGACCTTTTTTCACCGAGAGGGTGGTGGCCAAGTGGAATGAGTTGCTGGAGGAGGTCTTCCTGAAAATGGTGAATAGCTTCAAGTGAGGAAGGGACAGCGTGAAGGGGAACATTGCAGATATGCGAGAGGTGCGTGGGAGTTATTCGAGGTGGCAGAAATGGTCAAGAAGAAAAGGATAGCATTCAGAAAATATAAGGAAACACAGAAGGAGCAGGATAAAGAACTTTATCAGTTAAAGCAGAAGGAGGCAGGGAAGGCAGTCAGAATAGCAAAGGCATAAACTGAGGAAAAGATAGCCAACTCTGTTAAGAAGGGGGATAAAACCTTTTATAGGCACATTAGGGAGCGAAGAAAGACCAAGGGAGGGATACAGAGACTTAATAAAGGGGAAGGAATGTGGGCAGAGGGTGACAGTGAAAAAGCAGGGATACTGAATGAATATTTCTGCTCAGTATTCACAGCTTAAGAGGAGGGGGAGGTACCTAAACCAAACAAGGAAGAAACTCTGAATAGAGAGGTTGATACCAGTCCATTCACAGAAGAAAGGGTTTTGAAAGAACTCTTGAAACTGAGGGTAGACAAAGCAATGGGGCCTGATGGGATTCACCCAAGAATTCTAAAAGAACTAAGGGTAGAACTAGTAACACCACTGACTACTCTCTTTAACAAATCATGGGAGGATGGGGTGGTACCTGAGGACTGGAGGAGGGTAAATGTGATTTCACTTCACAAAAGTGGGAGCAGGGCAGAGGCAGGAAACTACAGACCAGTTAGTTTGACATCAGTGGTAGGGAAAATGACGGAATCACTTCTGAAGGAAATAACTGTTGAGTACCTACAGGCCAATAGGGCACAGGACCCAAGGCAGTATGGATTCACAGCAGGAAGGTCATGTCAGACGAACCTAATAGATTTCTTTGACTGGGTGACCAAAGTAGTAGACCAAGGAGGGGCTGTGGATATGACCTACCTAGATTTTAGCAAGGCATTTGACACAGTCTCACACATAAGATGAATATACAAGTTAGCCAGCCTTGCAGTGGGTCCCAAGGTGGTAGCCTGGATAAAAAACTAACTGGACAACAGGACAAAAAGGGTAATAGTAAACGGAGTCCACAGTGAAGAAAGAAGGGTAACTAGCAGGGTACCACAGGGTTTGGTACTGGGACCGGTCCTCTTTAATGTCTTTATAAGTGACATTGGAGAGCACCTGGAAGGAAAGGTATGTCTCTTTGCAGATGGCACAAAGATCTGCAACAGGGTTGATACACAAGGTGGGGTGGAAAGAATGAAAAGGGACTTGGCAAGGTTGGAGGAATGGTCAAATATGTGGCAGCTCAGATTCAATGCAAAGAAGTGCAAGATAATGCATCTGGGAAACAAAAACCCAGGGGAAGAGTACACAATGGGGGATGAGTTAATAACAACAACAAAAATTGAAAGACACCTAGGAGTAATAATATCAGATGACCTAAAGGTGGGCAAGCAATGTGAGAAGGCAGTAAGGAGGGCTGAGGAGATACTGGGATGCATAGGGAGAGGCATCAACAGTAGAAAACAGGAAGTTGGTATCCCTCTGTACAGACAGTTAGTGAGACCCCATCTGGAGTACTGCATGCAATTCTGGAGACCCCTTCTCCACAAAGACATAGACAGAGTGGAGGCTGTTCAGAGGAGGACAACCAAAATGGTGCAGGGTCTGCTCCAGAAGACATGCAAGGAGAGACTAAAGCAGCTTAATATGTATACCCTTGAGGAAAGGAGGGAGAGGGGGACATGATAGAAACTTTCAAGTATCTCAAGGGAATTAACAAAGTACAAGAGGGCAGTATCTTTCAGAAGAAGAGATGTGCAAGAACAAGGGGGCACAATTTGAAGATAGAGTGGGGATGGCTCAGAGGTAATGTTAGAAAGCATTTTTTCACAGAGAGGGTTGTGGATGCAGGGAACAGCCTTCCTGAGGAGACTGTGGAGTCAGGAATAGTGGGAGAATTCAAGAATGAATGGGACAGGGCCGGCCTGTCGGCGCAGTGGTGGGATTTCCGCTTGCGACGCCGGTGACCCGGGTTCGGGAACGGATCGGGTCGTCGGAGGCCCGGCCGGGTGGAAGTAAGGCGGCGTCCGCTGGACAGCTCTCCTCCGGGAGGGTGGGTAGCACTGGCACTGGGACTTCTGGGCGGAGGCCGGGAGTTCTCACTTAGCCGACGCTTTTGACGGGGGAGGAGGCGGGCAGACGCTGACGCCATTGCACGCCCCCGCCTCTGGGGAGAAAATAAGGAGGAAAAGATGGCGGGCAGGACCACCGATGGATGAAGCCCTCCCGGAGAGCCTCAGACGCCACCGCCGCCATGGGACCCCAACCAGTCACAGTTCCGGGGTCACGAGGGCTGCGCTCACATCCTCGGGGCAAGCCGGGTGACCAAGGGTCCTCTGCAGCTATAGGCAGTGGTAGAGGTCTCCGGGGCCGTGACCAGGGTGGAGGATGTAGCCGGTGGTCCTGCCAGGAAAAGGGTAAATAAAAAAATAAAAAAAAAGAATGCATGGGACAGGCATAAGGCAATTCTAGTGGGGGGGGGTAGGAGGAAGTAAGCTGCTGATTAACTAGAATCTGCAGCTTATTCATCAGGTAGGGAAATGGTCAGACTAGGTGGGCCAAGCGGTCCTTATCTGCCATCAAATTCTATGTTTCAGTGAGGGGGTCAAGGGAGAAACAGGGAGGAGGGACAGGTCCCTCTGTAATAGCAGAAGGACCTGCATACTTGAGTAGACTAAATAGACCTTAAGGCCTTTATCTGCTGGCATGTTCATATGTTTGGATGAGTTAATTGCTGGGTAAGGGTATACACGATAATAACTAACAAATTCTATGAGAAAAAAGTTCCAGTCATGTATTATATAGAGAATAATGCATGAGGTGGTGTGTGTTATGAGAGTATAACTGGGGAGCACTTTCTCCCATAGGGAAACCCGGTTATAGTTTCACTGTTGTAACCAGCTGGTTCTAATGTCGAACACGTGCCAGATTTCCCTTCTGCGCACATGCCTGTCGCCACTTTTCCCTTCCTTTTTCTGGCCACCAGTCTGTAGCACCGTAGAGATCACCACCATTCCAAGTTGGTGGTAAGTAAAAAAAAACAATAACGTGGCTAAAAAACAATTTGGAAGGGGGGCAGGTTTTAAAAGAAACAAAAAAAGTGAAAAGTTTTATTTTCTCCACAAGCGTCTATGGAACACATTTAAACCCAGCTGGTCCACAGCTCTGTGGAATCATCTGTTTATTTTATAAAACTGCTGTGGCAAAAAAAACAATCCCCAGCAATTATATAAAATAAAGGATGGATAGGGGGTTTAAAACTCAGATTTTACACACACCATCAGGTGGGATGCCTGTGGCATCCCAACCCTTGGGAGGTGTAAAATCCTCGTTATAACCCTCTAGCCATCCATTACTCTCTATTTAATACACATCCAAGGTGTGTGATGCTATTTAAACCCCAAGAGCAAAGCTTGAGGGCTTTATTCAAGCATCACACACTGATGGTGTGTATTAAATTTGAGTAACACACACCACCTCACATTTTATTTTATATAGTTTCTGGCCATCAGTTTTTTCCTCACTCTTTTTTCTGTTTGTGTCCTGTTTAACCCCTCTGTGCCACTTTTGAAAGTGCCTTGAACCTCAGTATATATAAAAGCACACAATATTTTAATAGAGCAAAAATTTAACAAGTCTGAAACAGAGCTTAAAAATGTTTTTTATACAGTTTCAACGTGTCCTAAATAGTGCTTGAGACAAGCAGAGGAGAGATTTTTTTTTTTGCCAGACAAGTTAAATACTGAGCTAACATTTATCAAATCTGATTTTGAAAGCTAAACTGAGCGAGATAAACTTTAAAATTAGTATATTAGAGAAGTTCATTTCTGACTTTATAATTGGGTTGCCGTGACAATTTTTGAAGAGTGATGACTCCTAGCTCTTATTTTTTTTGGACAAGCACCATTCTTGACTGGATAATCTCTAATCGCCCTGACTGTGTCACCAACGTAAGAGTGCACCCTGACTCACTCAGTGACCACTCCCCTGTTGCTTGCAATTGGACCAACAAATTCCAGGCCCCACTGCCTCCAACTATCTACAACAGAGTGCTAAGACGTGGCCACCTGGAACTCCTAAAACAACACTTGCACTGTCAGGACTGGTCGCTACTTGACTCCTCTACAGACATTAATGTGTCACTCCAACATTTTATCACTATGTTCAATGCTGTCTGTGATGTTCACGCACCCCTCAAGAAAATGAAGGTGTGCGGCACTGTTCATTCCTGGATTACTCCTGGGCTAATAGACAGCATGAAATGGAGGGGCCACCTCTGGTACTATGCTAAATCTTCTGGTAAACTGCAGGACTGGCAAGCCTATAAAGCTGCAAGAAACTCCTGCACTCAGGAAATCCGTAAAGCAAGAAGCAATCACCACAAGGAGCAATTTACCAATACCTGGGGTGACAGCAGGAAATTCTGGGCAAATATCAATGAAGTTCTGGGGAAAGATCTAAAAAAAGGCTCCCACGATGTTAAACCTTGATGGTACCCCCATACTTGACCCACTTACAATAGTGAATACCTTTAATGATGCCTTCACTGACCTAAGTAGTGTGCTACCACAAGACTTCTTTGACAATACCACCTTAATGGCAGCACATCATCCTGAGACTCAGACAAATCATCACCTCCCCCTTCTACTTTAAATGTGTCTCAGTGGCCCAGATCAGGAAACTATTAAACAATGTGCTGGGCAAGTCCAGGCACAGTGGTGATTCGTTAGACCTCAAGCTAATCGCACTCACCACAGAGGAAGTACTTCCACCTATTACTAAATTACTTAATCTCTCTCTAACCCTCTCATAAATCCCACAGGTATGGAAAACAGCCATTACCCCAGTTCACAAAACTGGAGACTGTGCGCTACACAACAACTATAGGCTGATATCAATCCACCCACCCCTCTCTAAAATACTCAAACGTTTTGTTGCCAACCAACTTGTGGACTACCTCAATAGATACTCCCTACCATGTGAACAACAGCATGGCTTTCGGAAAGGGCATAGCACCACCACCACACTCTTAGAATTCACCAGCTACATCCAGCAATCTATTGACCAAGGCAGTCTTGTGGGTGCAGTCTTTATAGACTTAACCAAGGCCTTTAACAAGGTTAATCAACAACTCCTCCTTAAACAACTTTCACAAACTGGTCTCTTTTCCCCAATGCACTGCCCTGGTTTAGAAGCTATCTTGGGGACAGATCTCAAAGCGTGAAGATTTCCAATGCTATCTCTGACCAGAAACCTGTTTGGTCCGGGGTACCCCAGGGCTCACTCCTGGGTCCACTCCTTTTCAGCATCTTCCTTAACAATCTACTGGCTGCCTGCCACCAGCGAACACTGCTCTACGCAGACGATGCTGTCATTTTGCAAGCCACCCTGACCCTTACCTCCTTGAAAATAACCTTCAGAAGGACTTCATGGAAGTTGAGCACTGGTTCCACAACCATAAACTAGTACTAAACTACAAGAAGACAAAAGTCCTGCCCCTCAGCCCACAGTCGACATAAAGAGCATGCTCTTACCATCCAAAATTCCCAGGGTTACCCCCTTGAACAAATACATCACTTCAAGTACCTAGGGGTTACCCTTGATAGACACCTCACCTATTCACTGCACATCGAAAAAGTTGCCAGAGCCGTCAATACCAGAATTGGGCTCCTCTATCGACTGAGAAAGTCTCTAACACCTGAAACCCTAAATCTTGCTGTTCACAGCTCGGTGCTCTCCTTAATTGACTATGGCCTTGTCATTTACGGAACTGCTTCCACCACTGCACTCAGAAGGCTCACTGTGGCATTAAACAAGGCCTGTAGACTCCTAATTAGTGCACCATGCCTCACCCACACCTGCGATGTCTGTATGCAGGCTGGGTGGCTCAACTTGCATAGAAGAATTAAATACCACACCTGCTTACTTGCCAAAAGCATTCTCCTTGGACTCATGCCTTCAGGATTAGGATGCTTACTTCACAAGTTCCCCAAGACCCAACATATGTGCACCTCATCTTCTGCACTCCTACTAGTCCCGATGTGCCAGACCACCCAATACCAACGCTCCTTTTGTATCAAAGTGCCATACTGGTTAAATGGCCTCCACAATGGTTTAGCTAACCTTACTCAAACTTCTTCAGCACATCCTAACTGAAAACTCCTGTGATTGCACCACTTAACATCGTTGTCCCTCTTCCTGGGACCCCCCCCCCACCATTCTTTCACTGTTCTCACTACTTGTCTTGCCCTCTCACTGTCCTCTCCCTTCCTGCCCTCCCATCTCCCCCTCACTGTCTTCCTTGCTTTTCATCCCTTACTATCCTCGCTGCTACTTGACAATGCCTCCTGGTTGCTCTCCCCTTCCTTGATCTGGCTCCCCTCCTAATTCCCTCCTCTTCTCACTCCCTGCCTTGAATCACATGCTAAACTAATGTGTATTTATTTGCTGTTCTCTTAGTCTGTATTTTGTAATACAAATTGCTTAATTGTTTGTGAAACCAGTCTGTTTTCTATTATGGATCTGTAATCCCCTATTGACGTGGAACCTTTGTAAATGAGCTGCTTGGCGCTCAAAGGTACTTGTAATCCTAGATTGAAGAAAAAAAAAAAATATATATATATATATATATATATATATGGATATGACAAATATTACCACTGAAACTCATACAGAAAAAAAAACTTGTAATCCTATTGTAGAAATCCATTGACAGTATTACAGGAATCTTGTAATGCTATTGTTGAATGTTCAACAGTAGTATTATGAGATCCTGTAATGCTGTTGATGGATGTTCTATGATAGTGCTATGAGATCAAAGAAAACAAGAAAGCCTGGCTCAGCAATATCAGGGAACATGGCCTGCCCCAGAATCCTGAGGAGACTATTCTCATTCGGTTCCATGGTACCCCAAGGCTCCCACCAGCTGATCCTAGTGACAATGTGTACAGGGTGGCACGCGGGGAGCAGCTGCAGTACTGCTCCGCACATGGGCCCATCCAGCAGAGATTGACGGGGGCTACCGGTGAGTGACTGAGGGATTTAGAATAGCCCAGCTAGTATTCCACTCAGTCCTGGAGCAACATCAGAGTGGGAATAGTGAGATTCGCTGAGCAGCCACCAGTGCAGGCAGCAAGGGAGAGCAACAGCATTTTATCTTTCAAAGGTAGTGAACATTATAATTGCCAATGCCAAGTTTCATTCTGTTTGACAGGCAGTGGCAAGGGGGTGAGGGACAGGAACCAAGGTGAGGAGAAGGGTGGACAGATGCCCCAAATATACCCTGGGCTTACGTAAAAGTATATCAGTGTTCTCAATTCACTGCAAGGAACTGCCTCCTGGAACTGCCGCAAGGTTCGCTGACTCAAAGAACGTGGTTCTTGGATCCATATATTACAAAAAATAACAAACTGAGGATGGTGATTATTCAGCTGTAATACCATCTTGAGATTCTGGGAACATGTTGGAAACTCTTGAGCTTTGCTCTTGAGGTTCACATATCCCCAGAACCTCTCAATGGTATTATAGCCTCTTAATACACATTCCTCTATTATTCTGTTTGTAATATACACTGGTTGGAACTCAGAATATTGCATTGTTGTGGTCTCCAAATTGCTTCGCTTTTTACTCCTCTCCCCCAGGTCTCACCTGGAAACACGATCTAGCTCAGTGTGCCTATCCTGGACACCAAATTTTGAACAAATGAAGAAAGGTATTAAAGGGAGTCCCCTTTACCACAGACAGCTTTCAAAAACGTGGTTTACAGTACATTGTGTCATAGAGTCATAGATGCATAGATTCTGTTACCAGATAAGGACCACCAGATCCATCCAGTCTGCCTGTTTACGCTAGCTCACAAAGTGACCAGTGATCCTTATTGGTCATTGGCTTAGCTTTTTCTTCCTGTCTCTATTATTCCTTTGTTTGTGTCCCATGCATGTTTAAAACCTGCCACAGTACGGGCTGCCACCACCTCCTGGGGCAGGCTATTCCCTATATCTATCACCCTTTCTGTAAAGAAGAACTTCCTTACATTTCCCCTTATGCAGCAGTCTTCAGTCTCATGTCATGCCCTCTTGTCTTGGCACTACTGTTGAGCTGAGATATGTTGTCCCCTTCCACCTTGTTTATGCCCTTGATGTACTTGAATGTTTCTATCATGTCACGTCTCTCCCTCCTCTATTCCAGTGTGTACAAATTCAGGTCCCTCACTCTCTCCTCGTAAGGCTTGTGATATAATCCATTCACCATTTTGGTTGCTGTCTTCTTCACTGTCTTTATTTTGTCAATGACCTTTTGAAGGTGTCGTCTCCAGAATGTACACAGTATTTAAGGTGAGGTCTCACCAGGGTCTTGTACAGTGGAACCATTACCTCCCTCCTTCTGTTTGTGATATTCCTTCCAGTACATCCCAATAAGGGGCAACATACTTCTAGAAAGACTTAAAGGGAACTTATAAGCTCAAATTGGCCGACTGGGTGGGACATTGGCCCTTATCTGCTGACAGTGTCTATGTATCTGTGTACCATCCCAGTGATCATTCCCATCGTCTTGGCAGTATGCCTAGTGGCTTTTAAGTCATCTGTGATTATGACCCCCAAGTCTCTCTCCTCCTTAGTTACTGTCAGCAGCTACTCCCCCCATCCTGTAGCATGCTCCAGGGTTCCTGCTCCCCACATGCATAATTTTGTGTTTCTTTGCATTAAACCTTAGCTGCCATGCCCCTGACCATCTCTCCAACTGTTCCAGGTCTCTTTTCATCTTTTCTACTCCCTCCAGAGTATTCACCCTGTTTCAGATCTTGGTGTCATCCCCAAACAGGCAAGCCTTTCCCTCCAGCCCATCTGCTATGTCACTGATGAAGACACTGAAGAGGACTGGTCCCAGTACTGACTCCTGAGGTATCCCACTGGTCACCTCCCTTTCCTCTGATTGGGTTCCATTTACTACTACTCTTTGTTTTCTGTCCCTTAACCAGTTGCCAGTCCAGTTCACCATTTTGCGTCTCACTCCCAGGCTGCCTAGCTTGTTGACCAGTCTCCTATGTGGGAACATGTCAAAGGCTTTGCTGAAGTCGAGGTAAGCAATGTCTACTGCCTCCCTTGATCTACCACTTTTGTCACCCAGTCAAAGAAATCTATCACATTTGTTTGACAGGATCATCCTGCAGAGAACCCATGTTGCCTGGGATCCACCAGCCCATTGGCTACCAGGTGTTCCACAATTCTTTCCTTGAGGAGTGCCTCCATTATCTTCCCAACTACAGAGGTTAGACTAACTGGCCTGTAGTCCTGTGCTTCTCCCCTACTACTGCTCTTGTGAAGAAAGACAATGGTTGCCCTTCTCCAGTCTTCTGGGACCACTCCAGTGTCTAAAGACTCACTGAACAGGGCTGCCAAAGGGGCTGCCAGTTCATACTTCAGCTACTTTAGGACCCTGGGATGTATACCATCTGGATCCATGGCTTTGTCAACCTTTAACTTTGCCAGTTCCTCTAGGACCTTCTCCTCTGTGAATGGACTGGTATTTACCTCCCTATCTTTAAATCCTCTGAAGTCCAACTGTGGGCCTTGCCCATCCCCTTCCACAGTGAAGACTGAAAAGAAATATTAATTCAGGATCACTACATTTTTCCCAATCTTCCTCCACTATATCCCCCCTTCCTTTCCTCACTGATGTAACAGAAAAATACCTTGTCCCCCTCCTTTAACTGATTGATCTATTGGATCCTCCATTTGCACTTTAGCACTCCTTACTGCCTTTCCTGCCTCTTTCAAGCATTTATTGTACCTCTCCTTGTGCTCCTCACTTTGGAGTACAGGTTGAGAACACAGACATGGTGCCTGTAACTTTTACTGTACTTTCAGACATAGTCAGGATATTTGCAAGAATGCCTACTGCCTTGACTGAAAATATATGCTATAAGTAAAAACACATCCTCACAATCATTCTAAGGACATGATGTAACCCTTCTCAGCACAGCATTTTGGAAATAATCAGACACCCAGATTAGTAATATCCTTCACACTGAAACAGAGAAAGGAAAAGAATTGCAAACACAGGGCCCTCAGGGTCTCAAATACAGAATTCAAACAGAAACACTCAAGAAACAGAACACATTTTGTTTTCCATACGTATTTTATGCCCATATTTTTTCTCTGTATTTCCACCCATCCCCATTCTCAGGCGTGCATGCATGCACATGTGGAGGTATGTGCATGCTGTGGCTCAAGACACCCTCTCATGACTTGCCACGCCCTCCTGCCTGTGCTAGCCAAAGGACCACCATCTGGTGGCAGCAGAACTACAGGGGAGATAGCCCCCAAGAGAGAGAGAGCTGCCTCACGGCTGCTCAATCCTGTTGTCACCCTCCCCGTGCCGGCTCCCCCGATGACCCAAATCCGTATCCGAACTCCAGGTCACCGGTGTGACGAGAGGTAAGGTGTCCAGCACCTCAGCCCTCTGCACCACTGGGCCAGCTAACAGAATGCATTTTTAAAGCAAAAATAAATCACACAATCAGAGTTCCAATCAGATTAGATATTTAGAGGGTATATTAGCCATTTTAAGTCACATGTAGCAATAGCAATACCAGTAAAATAACTTGTGCAAACAGTACAGAAAACAAACTATATAGCAGCACTTTCATTTTAAACTCCCAACCCTTTTGGCAACCACACCAAAGTGCTCCAGCACTTTTGTCCATCTGAGCTTCTTTGGGGTCATACCTTTCTTTTACCTTTACCTCTCAAAGGCAGCTGACTGGTTTTGATGGTTGCAAGCAACCTAGAGATGTTTGTAAAATAATATTGAGCCTCCACCTGGAGTATAAATAGGTGTACCTGGACACTGTACAGATTACCCCCCCCCGGTAGTAATACAGTTTCCCCTTCCACACAAAAATGCAGCACCAGGTTAGTAACTGTGACTCTGCAAAGAAACTGCAAATACACCAACTTTAAAGATGCAGTAAACAAGAACTTAGAGGGGAGGGAAAAATAAGGGGTAGCAGAGAAAACAAAATCATGGGGAACTCTATGCAGGTACTGCAACACTTTTACTGTAAGAAGAACACAGCCCTCCCCCAACCCCTTCAGTGCTGTGATCCCCTCACACATGGGTGCATCTGGCACTTTCCCCCAAAGGCCTTATAAGAGAGCTCTTCACTGGTTGCAGTGGGTACCTTACTGGGAAGATGGTAGCCAGCATGGAGCTGGGGCCCATTGGTGCACATAGTAAATAATTGTCACACATACCAAAGTTAAACACTTTCAAATAAAGGGCCTATACTTGTAAACTGGGATGAGCTCAGTGGCACCTGCAGGTCTTCTACCTAGAGCTGTCATTTATCTGGCACAGTCCTACCCAGAACTTTAACCTATGTCACTATCTATAGAACTATCATTGGTGTTGCAGAGCTGAGCCCTGAGGTTCCTTGTGATTCTGATGACCTCTGAAGGATGATTTCCCTCTGAAAAGCTCTGCTGCAGTGACAGCGAAGAATTGAGACACACCTTGGCTGGACTACATCTCAGTCTGACATACTGATCTGGATCTTCCCCTGTGCCCAGCTGGATTAATATTCAGTGGGTCTCATTGAGTGGGGGCCCCTCTGCTGAGCTCTCTCTCACCAATCTGTGATCACTTTGCCTCTTAGACCTTTCGTTGTTTTGGTTGCACTCAAAGAAGATGCAGCTGTGCTGGCATGGCCACAGCCCCAAAACACCCTGTGCCCTGGGGAGGTGAGGCATCAGCAAGCTGGCTGTAATAATCAGCTAGCACTGGTTCATTATAATGACTACGGACTGAGGTCAGGTCGTAGGCACCCCTTTACCTCAGCTTCTCCAGGGTTCTGGATGGAATCCTTTCTGCTCTCAGGTAGTGACCTCTCAGTCTCTGTGCCGCTGTGTTGGAAAATGGCTAACTAAGAACAACTCTGTGGCAGAACTTGCCTTTTTCCAGCAAGCACCTCTTTCTTGCACTTCTTGGAAGGCACACTCAGTCTATTATAAATAAACTACAAACTTCACGTGTCAAGTGCACCTCTCAAACTACCAGAGCCATGAATCTTGGGTACTTTAGTGTTTATGAGTCTCTGACTCACACAGACTCCTGAGTGTCAGACTGTTCTGGACTAAGCCCAGATTTTTCTCAGAGTATGAAACTCAATGTCTGATTGGCTGACATGATTCTGCTGACATCGTGTGTTTGGCTGCAGCTTCTTGTTGAGTCAGTGAGGTGCCCCTGGCCCCTTCATATCAGTGCCTGTGAGGTCAGGGAGCTGCTGGCTGCATGGAGGCAGCCGTATTTTTTTTATATTTTACTTAGCTGATTTCTTTTTATAGTACAGCCTCCAGCTTCTGCACTTGTGCCTTCCAGGGCTTCATTTTGATGTGTCCTGACCCACTTTCTACCCTGGGGTTGGGAAGCTTCAATTTGTGCCAGATGGTGTTCCTTTCTCTGGTACTGGCCTTGCAGCATGGTCCTGGACTATGAACTCAGGGAAGCATTGTGTGGTGTCAGCTGTGAAGAACCAGCAGGGAGACAAACTCAACTCCATCATGAACTCCTGCTGCCCTGCTGGTCACCACTGTGCAGTAGTCCTAGGGGGCTGGAGGGTGAAGAATGTTACCTGCAGTAGGTGGGGACAGTTGCAAAGGCATGAGCCCAAACAGGTAAGCCCTTCAAATTGGGGGGAAGGGATTACACAATATGATTTGCTTTCACAGAAATGTTTGAAAGATTTGAAACTATTTTAGAATGCAGTCCTCATCCCTTTAAATGAAGATAAGTACCCCATTGAAAACGAGCATCAGTTGAATATTTCCTGAATAAATTTATTTTACCACTACTACTACTTTCTGCAGATTTCATTTCAGCAGAATCGTTTAGCAATAGGCATGCTGACTAATGATTGCATAGCCTTCATCATGTTTACTGTCTAAAACTCAACAGGTTAAAATTGATACCTGTACCCCACATCCTGAGATTGTTACTAAAAGGCAGTCATTTATGTAATAGAACCTTTGCTTCTGGTATGTGGGAGATTGCAGCTTCATCTTCTATTAGTTTTTTCCTACATGATTCTCATTTTGAGCCTCAAACACTATTACAATCCCATATAGAAAAGAACTATATTTTGTTAATATATGCAAACTATATCCGACTATGTCTAAATATATCTCAAACATATTTCAGATATATGTACATTTTTCCAGCTACATTTTAGATGCAGTATGTGCAGAATTCAATGTCTTATACTTGGCACAGATATACAGTACTAACTATATATTTTCAAGGCCGGATTTACCATAACACAAACTACGCTAGTGCATAGGGCCCCGAGTTCTGGGGGGCCACTGTCAGCTGTTGAAGTGTGTGTGAAAGCAGCATGGTGCTTTTTGTTTTAATGTACGGCAGAGTAGGAGCCAGGCCCAGATCGATGACTGCTGGGGTGCGGGACAACAGACAGTATGAATCTGGGCCAAGGGGTTGGCACTGCAATTTTGTCCAGTTACTCATATTCCCCACCCATTCAGCAAAACAGTTCCCCACGTCACTTTCATATTAAGTCCTTGTATCGTGCATGGACTGGACCACACTGGCATCACTTGCTTGGTGTATACTGTAAGCAGCACCTCAGTTTTTGGCACTTCTCTCATTGTGAGGAGTCATTGACCCATGGGAGGGAGGAGTGGGACCACTGTTCTACACTTAACTGAGCTGAGCAGCAGCCAGGTCAGGTGTGTAATTTTGTTTCGGAGCCTCAGAAGGGTGACTGTGAGTATGCCTGGTTAGTGCATGCTGCTGCCTGCAGTGGAGTGCGTGTGGACCAGTGTGCGGAGTTATGGATTGTGGTGATGAGGCACCTCAAGTCAGTGGCAGCGGACAGGAGTGGGATTGTGTGAGGAGGTCTAACTGGAGAGGTTGGCTGCAGTACATGCGCATCATCGCCATCCGTGACTGAGACCCCAGGATGCTCATGTGACAGTGACACTCAGTATACTGCTGTCTAAATCTAAGGAAGCTGCAACTGTGAGCAGATGAGGTGAGCAGCAGGTGCATCTGTCCTTTGTGTATGAGAAGGATGCCAGGAGGAATTAATGTTCAGCGGACTGGGATGGCTGAGCAGCCTGAGGGTTTGGGTTGGGTCCTTGTGAGGTGCCAGAGTCCCTCTGAATGCTCCCAACCCCAAGGAGGGGACTCAAAGATAGTTTGTCTAGTTGCATGCTGCCAAGGCCTACCTCAGACTGCTGGAAAAGAGGAGAGCCAAAGTGTGACAAGGGTGATTTCTATCTAGGCCCTCCTACTAAGGAAGATGAACTAAAAAGGAGAAAAAAAAAATGTCAAATTGTTAAAAACCAAGCCAGGTCCAGCACAGCAGCAGCAGGGGAGCAGGCTGAGCTCAGCCCACCTCCAGCAGCAGTAGGCCAGCAAAGCAGGGAGGAAGCTGGAGTAGGGAGTGCACACTGCACCAGTATGCTGCAGCGTTTCACAGTTTGCCAGTTGCCAGGCCACTGGCCAGTAGCTACTGTCTTCCTCACGCCTTGACTATTGCAACTCCCTGTATCAAGGGCTACCAAGGGTTGATATCCACTGCTTTCAGCTCCTGCAGAATGCTGCGGGCCCGGTTATTGATGGGTACTCCTCGTACCTGTCTTATTTTTCTGGCACTGCCCGAACTGCACTGGCTGCCAATACAGTGGCGGATCACCTTTAAAGTTGGTCTTCTGACTTATAAAGCTCTACATGCACTGGGCCTGGACTACCAGAAAGAGCTCCTGGTACCTTACTGCCCTAGACGATTGCTCCGCTCAGTGGACAAGGTATTGCTAGAGATTCCGAGGGTTTCTTTAAAATCCTCAGGGGCCCATGCTTTCATGTATGTGGCCCCAACCCTTTGGAATTCTCTACCCCGTCCACTTTGGGAGTGCGCGTACGTGGAGGAATTTAAACAGGTCTTAAAGACCCATCTGTGGTTGTTGGCATATCCCTGATGATGATATTTTATTGTATTTTATTAATTCAGTATTTATTGTATTTGTGTTTATTTTATTGTTTTTATGTGAAGTTTGCTGTTAAGGCACCTTGGTTTTAGAAAGGTGCGGTAAACATAAAGAATATTATTATTATTCCTCCCAGACCAGCAGGAGGACTGGCTGGCCAATGGCAGACAAGCCCCGCTTGAAGGCAGTAGCCACTCATCAGTAGCCTGACTGTCTACCACTAGGAGGACTGAGAACAATTTGAAGTGGGTGGTGAAGTTGAGATTGTCTGCTTGGGAGTGGAGACACTGAATGGACACTGCAGTTGGAGCCACAGTCACAGCCTAGGATTTATCATCTTCATCAGCAGCAGTCTGAAGAATTTGGAGAGAGGACCTTGTCATCGAGGCATGGGTCAGGAAACACAGGGAAAACCAGGAGCAGTTGTAAAATTCCATAAAACTGTTTATTTGTAGTTGCAGTAACATAAAATAAAATAAACCTGTTCAGAATAACTATATACAGAAACAAAATAAAATATCTTGTAATCTCCTCTTTGCAGCTCAGTTTAGCTGTTTTATAAGTCTTTTCAATCCCCATCCTTTGCAAGCATCTGTTCTTTGCAAATTTCAGGAGCTGCTAGAACACTGAGAGCTTCCTGAGGTCCCTCCAGCGTTTGCAAAAGGCTCAGGCATTTGCACTCAAATAACCTCTGGCTTTTTACAGTTATCTCAAATTATAAATACATATACATTTCAACAGCAACTCTAAACATTTTCTAAACAAAAGAGAGCCCAATATCCACTACATTTCCATGCATTGATTCTAATATATTTTATGTTAGCAGATATAAATATGCAAGGGAGGAAAAACAGACAACAAGAGAAAACAGATAGACAGTGAGAGGCAAAGGATTGTGAGACTGTTTGGGTTGATCAAGTCCGAAGTCTCACAGAAAAATTTGGCTGCGCAACCAGGCAGAGGAGAGAGAGAAAAGGAAAGAATACAGATCCTTGCATTTAAACACTTTCTCAAAAAAATGGGACAGGGTTCCATTCTACCCTGTCACGGACCCAATCTGAATAAATAGTATTTGACTTTTATTAGTAATGCTCTATTTCAATGATGTGATGATCATATTACAACTACAAATACCTTATACTGTGATGTCCATAAATTAAATGGAATGACTTTAAAGCATAGGAATCTGAATCCATAGCAGTATATGCTGTCCATTCAGAATGAAATAAAAATATGGCTTCTTCAAATATATGTCTGATCTGATTGCAGTTTGTGGTAGCTAGTTCCATGCTGCCACCGCCCACAGATAAAAATGTACTGAATGATTTGGCAGCAGAGTTCTAATGAGAAATGGAATTTAAAGAAGTCGTGTTTTTTTTTTTTGGTACAGGCTTTATAAAAGAAGCACGACTGTTACTGTTCAGGACAGACCGTCCTGTGTGTGTAAAAGTGCTGCAGTGTTGGTAGATGTATGACAAAGTCAAGCCTGCTAAGCCCCAAACCACACATGATGCAAGGGATTTATAAGTATGCTTTTCAATTGTATTTTTAATGGTGGGTTGTGTATTTTGTTTGTACATTTTGTTACATGCAATGCAGGCATTTTCTTCAAATAAAATATTGGATTAAAAATACAGCGTCTGGTTCAGGGTAAGGGTACAGTGCAGCAGTCACCCTGTTATTGGATGTACGATTGTTTCAAGAAGATGGTAACAATTGTGTAAATGGTGTGTATCGCATTCCTTGAAAAATGTAAAATGTTCCCTCTGAAAGTGGAGATTAAGACACATATTTGTTAGTTGGTAACACGTCATCATATGGTTGTTAGCATACATGTGACATCCTTACATTCATCATCAGTGTATTTTAATTCCATCAGATTTTTTTTAAAAAAGCTTTTATAAATATAACTAATTTTGTAATTAATGACTCAACTGCAGTACAGAGAATAGTTTTATTGTTTTAGTATTGAATGTTTGTGTGACAGTGTTCAGTTGTGCAACCTATGCCTTTGAGGTGGGGGGAAGGGGGACCCATCATTGCTGCTGTGCATAGGGCCCATGGCCCTGCATATTTTTGTTTTGTTATACTATGAAATAAAGAGTTTTTTTTATTTTATTTTTACTTTATAATGTTTTTATTTACTCTCTAATGAAAAAGTCTTATATTTGTATACAAGTATAATTTTACACTGTAATTTCTTCAATAAGTGTATGTTAACAAACATATATTTTCAGTACATTAGTGGTATATATATTCTGAGATGTATTTCATATACAGTTAAAATAGATTTGGCCTGATATACATCTAAAATATTTAGAATTGATGTGTTATTTATCCCCATTGTATACTGATAATAAATGTTAAATATATGTTTTATTTAGTAAATTAATGTAGTTTTTGTGACAAAAACTCCTTTGAGCTGTAACAGCTTCTAGGGAAGTTTGGTCTGAATTTCTTCTCCTGCTTCCACCACATGTTTACTCAGGAAAATACCTCTGTCCTACTCAGGGACTTGGAAGGTCAAACACAGTAAAGTACACTTCAGATGGAAGACTTTATACAGAGAATCTTCCCTTTGCCCAACAGAAATATTAAGGTTACCTTTTCAATAAGGAGGCTCAGCCACTGGTACTATAAAACAGATCTTTACTATTATAGTGCAACAAGATATTACAAACAGAATACGTACGGCAAACAAAATTATATATACATTTACAGGAAAGGACAATAAAGCAGTTTAGACAGATAGATGACTTGTAGAATAAACTCATAATTTAGTCTCACACTAGAATCTATATTGACCTGCCAGCTAACTTTGAAGACATATTCACTACCCAGATAATCTAGCTGTGGAAGCAGGGTTCTTCCTACTGGGGGGATACTCAACAAGAGACACAACCCCAGGTCTTCTTCAAAAGTTGCAGGAAGTCAGACAGCGAGTTGTGGTTAAACTCTTCTATTTATGGACTCAGGGCAGTAGGATGGTACTTCTCTAGAGTGTCAGTCCCCTCCAATATTCCCCACCCATGTGAGTGCATAGGTGTGTGTGTGTGTGTGTGTGTGTGTGTGTGTATGATTGCAGCTGATAGGCTGAATTGCCCTTTCCCACCTAGCAACATCCTCTTATTCTATTGTCTGAGTGTAGGAACCCAGTACTTTGACAGCTCACAGTTTTTACTACCTTGTTCACTCCCTAGCTGCTCAGTTGCCTTTGTGGGAAAAGTAACACTGTGACACCTGGCAAGCTGTTTCCCCTGTAGGTTTCCCAAGATAGTTGCTGGGACATGTGACCTGAACTCCATTTTGTTCACCACATGTCATTCCAATAACAGAAGGAATATATATGAAAATAAGTAGAAAATAAAATAAGTACAGTGACAAAAGAGATTACATTAACATGGTCACATTCCTGTCACATATTCCCACTCTGGAAAATAAAGGCATGTGCTTTTTTGGGGTGACCCCCATGAGATACTGCCTTTCATATATGCACTGGGGAGTGCCTCCATTATCATACCATGCACATAGCCTTTGAAGAGTACCCCAGTTTCCCTGTGAACATTTCCTCAAATGCTCACAGCATCCCCCTCATCTCCTCTGCCTGGGCTGTGTCAGCTGCTCCAAGGGGGTGAGGCTATCCACTCAGGATTCCTCCTGTGCCTCCCTAAGGAAGTCCACCAGTGGTTCAGCCTAATTTTCCTTTTCTGGGGCACTGCACACAGCAAGGACTCTTTCCTCCCTATCATGGTAGGGCCTCATCATGTTAACATGAATCACCCTCTGCCTGCACCTCCTGTCAAGTAGTTCTACCACATAATTGACCACATTAACTTTCCTGACTATGGAGAATGGACCCTCCCGCGCTGCCTGCAATTTACTTTGTTGGACTAGGACAAGTAACATCACTTGCTGTCTGACTTCATACTACGGGATTCTGGCCCCACTGCTATTCCAGGCTTCTGCTACTGTTGTGCAGTCACTAAGTGCTCCTGGGCAAGCCCCATGAGCTCTTTAAAGGGGAACTGTTATCAACAGGGTTTCTTAATGTCTGAAAGACCGTAAACAGCTAATCTGAGTGAGCAATTGTGCTTTTCTGTGAGTCTTTGCAGTTCAGTTATTCATATGTAAATCAGTCTATAATTAAGGGCTAGGGGACAGCCATATGTTTTAGGCTCCTAACTGGAAATTATGTCACCAATGATCTTGGCCCTCCATTGACCGTAGGTTAAATAGGAAATTGTCTATTTTATTAAGTGTGTTTTAAGGTGTTATTACAACACTTTCTACATTTGTAATAATTGTTTTTTATGTGCATAGAAACTAGTGAGTTAGCACCCTTACATTTCAAACTGTTAGTGAAAATAATACATCTTTAGGATTGCTTTAACCTCTAGGCTATACTGCCATCCCATCATCAAAAACTACATATCTCAAGGATGGCTCTGTGGTGCCAGCAGATATTGGGTCCCCATACTGTATCAGGATTTCTAAACCCTGGCTGTGTTCATGTCAATGCAGATTTCTGGGGCTGCCATAGTGCTAACTTCTGTCTTATTCCATTCCCTCTCTTACAGTCTTTTCTCTTACAATTTTGGGTGTGAACTCAGGTTTACAAGATGCAAATGTGGCTACGTCCAATCGAAAACAAGCAAAAAAGCAGCACTCCTCATCTGGTAAATTGGATATTAATTTATTATAAAGCAAATTTTAAAACACCACACCAAGGCATATGAGAATCATCGTGTAACACAGTGATTCTCATATGCTTTGATGCAGTCTGTTTTAAAATTTTCTTTATAATAAATTATTATCCAGTTTACCAGATGAGGAGTGCTGATTTTTGCTTATTTTCGATTGGATTTATGTGGACTGCAATGTGTACCTTCCTGTGTGCAGTGGAGCTGTTGTTGCTGGCCTTAAAATGTGGCTACATACCTACTGGCCTGGCATCATGGGACCAGCCTTGAAATGTGTAGTTTTTGATTAACAGCTGGCAGTACAACCTAGAGGTTAAAGCAAAGAGCTGTGAACAAGCTTCATTCATCCAGTAGAATGGGATTTGATTCCAACATACTCTACTTGTATATTGTGTGACCAGAGTAAGTCACTTAACCTCCCTGTGATCCCAAAACACACCCAGAAACAAGCTGTAGCTTTGTGCCTTTCCTGGACAAAGATGGTAAAAACAATCTGAGTATGTGTTATGATTCTGAAAATATTATGCTCTTTCTATCCAGATTTGACTTGAAAAGAAAAAAATAGGGCACCATTAATGGTTTATTAATTGCAAAAACACATGGATGGACAACATTGTTTAAAAAAAGCATAATCTGAACTGCATTATTAAAGTATAGAATAATATATAGATGTGTGTAAACAAAATTTTACCCACACCCAAGGTGTGGGATGCTACATTAACCCCGATGGCAAAGTCCGAGTGGTTTATAAAAGCATCCCTCACCAAGGTGTGCAAAATTCTGGTTTTTACACCCACCCATATATTATTTTATTTAATTAATGGTGAACATTTTTTTCCATTTCAGCAAAGTTCAGTTAGTGCAGCACTTTTGTCCAAGATACACACACACACCTCACACACACCACACCACACACACACACACACACACACACACACACACACACACAGCCTGTCTCTCTCTCTCTGTTTTTGTTTTTTTCTTTCTTTTTTTACATTACAGTGGGAATGGCATTCTGGAAAGTTGTGGTCTGTTGGCATAGCTGCGGAGTGTAAGACATGCTCAAAGTGTATGGGCGGCAGGATCAACCAGATTGATCTTTTTCCTTTACGGTAGAAAATACTATTCCATGCAAAGTATTTCAGTAAGAAACTGCTATACTTTTAACTTCATCAAAATAAGTAAAATACGCTTTTAATAATGCATTTCAGGTTATGCGTGTTTTAACTGTGTTGTCCATCTATGTGTTTTTGCAATTAATAAACAAGTAATGGTGACTTATTTTTTCTTTTCAAGTCAAATCAGGATAGAAAGAGCATAATATTCTCTGAATCATAACACATTCTCATATTGTTTTTACTGTCTTTGTCCTGGAAAGGCACACAACTACAGTTTCTTCCTGGGTGTGTTTTGGGAGCACAGGGAGGTTAAGTGACTTGCTCTGGTCACACAATATACAAGAACAGCGTGATGGAATCAAAACCCATTCTGCTGGATGTACGAAGCTTGTTCACAGCTTTGCTTTAACCTCTAGGCTGTACTGCCAGCTGATAATCAAAAACTTCACATTTCAAAGCTGGCCCCATGATGCCAGGCCAGTAGATACATAGCCACATTTGTATCTTGTAAATCTGAGTTCACACCCAAAATTGTAAGAGAAAAGGCTGTTAGAGAGGGAATGGAAAAAGACAGAAGTTGGTGCTGTGGCAGCTCCAGAAATCTGTGCTGACATGAACACAGACCGGGTTTAGAAATCCTGATATGGGGCCCCAACACCTGTTGGTACCACAGAGCCAGCCTTGAGATGTGTAGTTTTTGATGATCAGCTGGCAGTATAGCCTAGAGGTTAAAGCAACCCTAAAGATAGATTATTTTAACTAACAGTTTGAAATGTAAAGGTGATAACTCACTAGTTTCAATGCACATACAAAACAAGTATTATAAATGTAGAAAGTGTTGTAATAACACCTTAAAACACACTTAATGAAACAGACAATTTCCTATTTAACCTACGGTCAATGGAGGGCCATGATCCTCAGTGACATCATTTCCTGTCAGGAGCCTAAAACATATGGCTGCCCTCAGCCCTTAATTACAGGCTGATTTACATATGTATAACTCTGGACTGCAAAGACTCACAGATAAACACAATGGCCCACTCAAATTAGCTGTTTATGGTCTTTCAGACATTAAGAAACCCTGTTAATGACAGTTCTCCTTCAATTTAATACAGTTAATCTCGTAATAGAACATACAAAAACTATTTGAGACATTTACTAAAAGGAACACAGGTGAGTATTTCAGCTCACCAAGCAGTTACTACATTCTTACTTTTATCAGAGGCAACTGGGAATGTAAAGTGTTCATTGATCTTTTATGTAAGGGCTGAAATCCACCTCTTCATTCACACCTACTGGTTGGATTGTGTTCAATGACACTATCCAACTTGTTTCCTTTTGAAAATTTATTGTAAAAAAATATTTTGACCTTGTGTGACTTCAGTGGTTAGGGGTTGCAAGCTGAAGAGCACCTCTCTACATCTAGCCTTTTGTGATCTGTGATCTAAGTAGTCAAAGAACCACACTGTGGCCTCATCTCACAGGGCCAACTCAGAGAGCTTTATGATTGGAAGGTCATGCATGGCTAACTAAGGTAAAAGCCTTGGAGAGATCATTAAAGGCTGCATCAATGTATTCACCTATGTCTAGGGCCTTGTGAGGTTCTTCAGATAGCTCAGTTAATACTGTTGCTATGCTGTGCCACTTTCTGAAGCTATGTTGTTCAGCAGCGAGGATCCATGATGTAGGAAATCAGTTGGTAGCTGGCAATCTTTTCTAATGCCTTAGAGAGTGGGGAGAGGATAGAGATTGGCCTATAGTTAGATACCGCTGTACTGTCACTGGATTTAATTATATTATTGAAATATGTTCAGAAAACTATTTGGGTTTATCTGGAACACAGTGGTTAACCTCGAGGTGCATTGTGACCTCCACAAGTTTGTTTGCAGAATTATCAACAGGAAATCAGCCCTGGGACAGGATATCTTAATTGGCTGCACCTGTTAAGAAGACTAATGTACTCTTCAGGCTGGTGACAGGAAAGAAATTGACAAAGTCTTAATACATTTTGTGGACCGCAGGTGGTGTAATTTACAATAATAGGATGCAGAAGTAATTGCCATGAAAAAAAAAATTTATAAAAGGAGAGCACAATTTATTTAGACAGAGAGAGAGCTGGATATTTTAAACAGAAAACAAAACACTAAAACATGCGCATAAGGTTAGTGGTGCTCAACAGCAGGATTCAGACTGGTAGTAGCAAAAAAGCTGTGGCACACACACCCATAATATAATGACACCGGAGCATAAATCTCATACAGATTTATTTATTAACTCATAATAAAAATCACATCAGGATTAGTCTGACGTCTTTTGAATCATGAGACCCTTTGATAAAGGGTCTCAAGATCCGAAACGCATCAGGCTAATCCTGGTGTGCCTTTTGTGTGTGTGACCTATGCCTCAATAACAGTCATCACTGCCTGTTTATTTTTAAAGTAGCAATGCACTGGAAAATGTTTTTTTTTTTCCAAAAGCTAGTTTCAGCTACAATTACCCAAAATATTAGCATACTTGTCAAATCTACTTTTCTAGGTACCTTCCATGCTGTGCGCCATGATTTTTTTTTTATTATTTTCTCAGTCCTAATCATTTCCAGGTCTACACTGCAATTTCTAAACCTAATATGGTGGTAATCTTTCTTTCTTGAGAAAAAGTAAATTCAAACATTTATAAAACACTGTTATTTTGGTGGAACTTGAAAATGTTACCACCAAATAAAATTGGAATTTGCCTGGAATCTTTTATAGTAAAAAAAGGTAGGGTCAAATGTTTTGCCTAATTTTGCTGTATTTCTGCTTTAAAGCACAGGGAAGGTCACTTTAAAGCAGAAATAAAAATATTTGTTGTACTGTGTGCTTATTGTAGTCAGTGAAGGGGACAGTTGTGCAAATGTTTGTGTGAACATGACTGATGTCAGGATGTTGTTGTACCACAAATCTGACAACAGAAAAATGGTACAACAGCATCTTACTGTTAGAATGTTGGTACAGCAAGACTGTGATGTCAATGTTTTTTTATGGGAAAGGTAGCCAGCCATACATAATATCCTAATTACAGATGGATGTATAAAAATTATTCTTTATGAAAATTTGTACATACAGTATCTCTGGTAATTTGCCTTCTTATTGACTTACATTGTTACAGTATATAACTATTTTAAGGCTTGCACTGGAATTTGTGCATTGATTGCTGGTGCTACCTGTTGCTCTGGTCCTTGAAGAGTAGACCAGGCACCTCAATGGTGTAATCCCAGTGGGAAAAAGTGCAAAATAGATGGTTGAAAATGGAACCAGTCAACAATGTAGTGGCTTGGGAACTGGGAGATCACAGGTTCAAAGCTCACTATAGCCACTGTGTGACACTGGGTAAGTCACTTAACCTTTAAGTGCTCCAGTCCACCCAGCTTTGGAAATAGGTTGAAGTAGGACTCCTCTGGAACTGGGATGTTGCTTCTCAGTTGCACTGTCCTGATTAATACAATTGTAAACTCATAGCTAGGAAAGCTCTCAGGCAGTAGGGCCACAGAATTTGTCCTATTCATATGTTCCCTCAAGATGTCCTATGGGTTATCCATGGTAAATAAACTGTAATAAAAAACTATGTAAGCATTGCACTCCAGTGCAACGTGAGGATTACAAAACTGTTCATCTGAGATTGGGTGAGGGGGAGGGAAGTGTGCTCCAGTCAAGCACTGGAAATGTAACCATATTTGGAACTGTAATTCAGTATAAAATGATATAAAACTGTCTCACTCCAGTACATCATCAGAATGACAGGATTGTCTGTTGTATCGGAGGGTGGAGTTGTTGATTTCACTTCAGTGTTAACACTGGAATAATATCAAATTATTCTAACTCAATTGCAGAATGTAACCATTAACATGCAGTGCAACAGTAGGACTATAATGTATGTCCCCCTTCCCCCACATACACACACACACACACACACACACCCCTCCCCCTTCCCGGGAACGCTTGACTTGTTCTTTAATATAAATGCAGGGAGAATAATAATGATGTTTCTTTCTCAATTTGTTTTCTCTAAGATGTGGCAGTTATACTCCACTGCACTCCATTATCACACTTTTATAATAACAGTGTTCATCTTTATGAAATTATACTGAATAATAACATTGTTTCTGTCCCTCTTTCTTGCTGAGCAATGCTTCTTCTTAACGCAGTTGAGATAACAAAGCTCTTTTCTCATTTTTCTCTGAGGGTAGCGGTTATCCTCCAGTACACTTTATTATAACAGGGGCTGTGTCGTTCCATCAGGAGTTTCTCTGTCCATTCCATAATGCTGTTGTTCTAAATCGGCTTCTTGTCTATGTTGCCAGGATGTGATGGTCACCTTGCAGGACAGGTTATCTCTGAGGTACATCGAGCACTTTGCCCTGGTTCTGGAGCCTGAGGTCCCTGATCAGAACCATAAACTGCTGCTCCTACAGGACAAGCAGCCTTTAACACATGTAAGTACCTCAGTGGCATGTCCTGGTTATGTAAAGGTCCACTAAATAAATAATAGAAGAGGTATGTGAGCATACTAGCTGTCAAGTTGGATTACAGTGAAATTGTAATAAGGGTCCAAAACGTAGGCAGGTATAGTACCTGGCACATAATGGAGTTTTTATCTTGTGTCAACTGCAGTCATATGGTGTAAGCAACAAGACATGACAGGGCATTGATAGTTCTGTGACAACCACACTCCAGGAGCATAGTTATGTGGCCCAGGGCCTTCAGTCCCTGGAAGTGTGGTTCTCACAGTACTACCATGGCACTGGAGAGTCATATTGCACTTATAAAATGGGTTTAAATGGAACATTCTAAAAACACAAAACAACTTTCAAAATAACTGATTTTTTCCTGTTGGTAGTACAATACTCTCACTATGCAGAAGTCCTGTCCAATCAAGATGCAGGGATTTCCATACTCATTTGAAAAATCTATTTAGCTAATAGTGTTGAATTAGCTGGTACTCATCATTATCTTTTTCCTTTTACTAGATACTAACAACCTTGTCTTCCTAGCTTGTACAGTGCATCCCCCTTGTATGCACATTGGATGTATGCACATTTTGGTTATATGCACGAAAATAGCATGTCCAATCCCAATCCTATGTACTTAATGATGAAAAAATCAGCTTGTATGCACAACAAATTTTGGTTGTATGCACATGTTTTCATCCAGGCAAGGGCTTAATAAACATTAATACTGTCAATCACACATATTAAACAGGTGTTAACTGTAATGCCAGTAGTTAAATGCATGTGTGTTTCCGTCAGTTTTACCTATCTGTTTGTCAGAGCCAGCAGGCACGAAGAAAACAAATACTGTAGCTCACACAGCTCAGTGTGGACACCATTTGATATACTGGTATATTTTAAAAGAGCCTGATACATTCAGTAACGGTAAAAGTGAGCAGTGGGTGGGATAAAGGCATTTTACTGAGTAGATCCATTGATTTCAATATAATTTGGACTGTATGCCATTTCAGACATATGCACAAAAATGTAACGTCCCAAGCATGTACATATATCAAGAATTGACTGTAGTCACTACCAGCTGGTAATAGGCTGGTGCTGGAGATACTGACTGGCAGATATTATCTGGTGCCTGGCCAATACTGCTTCCTCAACAGTTTCAGCAGCCTGACCTGAGTTCTTCCTCGACAATGGGAGCCATGATTGGAATTTATAAAACAGTGGCTGGGAACAGGGCATTCTGATTGGCTTACTCACATCCTACAATGTTAGCATAAAGCTGGAAAATATATATATATATATATATATATATATATATATATATATATATATATTAGAATTTTATCTTTACAAACATTTGCCCAAAAAAAGAGAACATTTTTTGCTTACAACATCATTAAGGTAATGCAGGGGTCCAGTTACCTTCATTAATCTAATCCTGGGGGCATGTACATCTTGTGCCTCATTACTTCATGGTGATAGATTATCTGTTGGTAACCCAACCCCTAGTTGCACCTTAGTGCTTAAAAAAGCTTTCATTACTGCTAATAGTAAACCTTTGCTTTCTTTGAAGAATGAAACTCAGTGACTGAAAGAACACCAAGTAAAGTAATACTGCATAATGAAAATGGACTTATCATAGGGCAAGACATAAAGCTTGAACGTGATTGGCTATTGCCCCTTGGTAAATGGCACTACTACCAATGTGCAGTAACTAGTGCCAGTCTTGCTGCCCAATCACTAAAGCAGTAGATTAATGTGGCCATATCTGAAATCATTTCAAGCTGCCACCATTGTTGCCTCCAGTAATTCTTTGGTAAACAAGAACGTTATTAAAGAGGCCCCAAAGTGTGACATACTAGACAGTTACTTCACTATTAAGTTTCTTGAAGTAATTGAGAGTTTCTCTATGATTACGAAAAAGCCAGCATTGCACGAGGAAGAAGAAGAAGAAGGAGAGGGAGAAGATGAAGATGATGATGATGATGGCCAAAAGCTCCAAGAATACAAATGCCAGCTATGAAACTGAAGTCGCCAGCACTGAGGAAAACGATTGCTCACACTCTGAACTGTTGTGCCAGCATGAGTAATTCCAAAGTACAATGAGGTGTTCTATCATGTAATGTCTGGGAAATGTTGTTAAAACTGAAATGAGTGAACAAAAACAACACAGCTTTCAACAGTAAGACGGACAGCTCTGATGCTGTCGACTGTGCCATTACAGATGTGGGTAAAATCACAGCTCACAGTCATAAACTGCTCCTTGATAATAAAATGTGTAAGTGTAAAAAGCAAATGCATTCCAGTGCTTTTTGGTTAATCAATGGCACTCAGTGAAACTGACAATCCAGCCACTTCAGAAAATGACAGTTTAAAGAGTGATGTCACACTGAGCTTGTGCCCATGTTCGCACATTTCACTTTTAACTACATTTCCCCAACATTTCATGATAGAACATCTCACTGTACTGCGGAATCACTCATGCTGGCACAACAGTTCAGAGCATGAGCGATTGTTTCTGTCAGTGCTGGCAGCTTCAGTTTCAGTGCTGGTATTTGTACTTATGGAGCTTCCGGCTGTCAGCAGCTGTAAGCTGATTCTTCTTCTTCTTTCTAGCACTATGCTGGCTTTTTCATCATAACCATGAGAAAAACTCTCAATTATTTCAAGAAACTTAATGGTGAACTGTCTAGTATGTCACACACCAGGACTACCTGGATTAAGTATGGGTTTACTGTCAATTTACCTGAGCGGCAACAGTGGTGGAAACTTGAAATGAGTTCCGATATGGAGCTTTGGTGCCCATTCAACTTAATAATGCTGAAGGTGCTGGATCTCAGGGAAATGATCACTCATGCACATACCTCTCAACTGTCCCTGATTTCCAGGACCTCCCAGATTTAGCCTCAAAATTTTACTCTGTCCCTCCTAAAATTTGTGTTTCCATGGCTAAACAATGGAGATTGTAAGCACAAAATAATGTCAAGAATTAAAGTTACAGACTTGTTCTTTAGAAAATGCAATTTGCACTAAGCTGCATATTCTACCAGCTTTCAGGGTGGCTATCTTTAATTTTGAAGATGTGTCCCTGATTTTGGTCCTTTGTCCCTGATTTATGAAGCAGGAGGTTGAGAGGTATGCTCATGCACTGAACTGTTGTGCCTGCTTGAGTGATCCCAAAATACAAGTACATGTTTTGTGGTAATATGTAATGAAAATATTTTAAAGAGAGAAATGGCAGACCCCAAAAAATAAAAGGACCCTCTCCAGCAGCAAAGCATACAATAACTGCTTTTGTTCTCTCTCCCCCCCCCCCCCAAAAAAAAAGCTTGGGACTACTTTTATGTATTTATTTATTTATTTATTTCAAAGTTGATAACCGGGAAACGCACCATTGAGCCAAGGCTCTTTCCCAGGTGTGACCCGGGGATATGGGGACATAGGAGATATTACAACAACAGCAACAGGGTGTTTAAATAAAATAACAAGACAGCAAAATCATGGGGTAGAGTTACAAGACCTAAAAACAGTGAAAAATAAAAGACAATAGCAACAAGATTATACTGCGCAAGCAATGTACATTTTGCCAAAGGAGGATACAAAAAGTGAGGTCTAGGAAAATACAGACCCCAAAAAGCAAAGACTCATGCTAACCAGCCTGATACAGGCAGAACAGAAGCATATCAGTGCCATTAAGGTGGTGAGGACTGGGGACACTCAGAACATGGCCGGTGGAGTAAGAGTCTGGGGAGCCTTTTGAGAGAGAAGAGGAAGGAAGACTGATGGAGTTCATGGCGAAGTTTATTCCAGAGAAGGGAAATGGAAGCAGAAAGCAGATTGCCCAGAAACAGAGTTGGGGTGAGGGATAGAGAAGGTTCAAGGGTCTCTGTGATGAAAGGAGTAATTTGAGGTGACAGCTTGAGAGAGGCAGGAGGAGAGCTTGGCGGGTAGGGTACCAAACCAGAATTTAGCAATGAAAGATGCACAGTGAACCAATCTCCTGTGGGGCAAGACAGCAAGTGATAGGCAGAGTAAAGAAGACAGTGGTGAGTAAGAGGGGAGAGAGGCTGTAGCAAAATGGCAGAAGGAGTTTAACAGGATATCACGTCTGCCTAGGGAGACCTGAGGTGCAGTGCCATACACAACATCGGCATAATCAAAAGTGGGTGGAATCATTTTGGTGACAAGCTCGCGACCAGTAGGAAGGGGGAGGCAGTTTTTGTGCTGGTAGAGGGCACCTAGTTTGGGGTGAAGCTTGACACAGATGGCATCAACATGGGGGGAGAAGCCCAGGTGGGAATCCAACCATACCCCTTAATACTTGAAAGCAGAGACATTTTCAAGGCAGGATCTGTCCAAGATAGAAAAAGTTGGAGGGTGCTGTAGGGTGGCCAGTTTTTGTCTGGTACCAAAGGTCATGGCCACTGTTTTTTTATGTTAAGTTTGAGTTCATTTTCCTTGAACCAGGACTAGATCCTATTGAAATCACCTTGGATGGAGGGGGGCCTGTACACTGTTAACAGAGGGGCCAGAGAGGAAAAGAAAGTATCGTCAGCATACATGTGAATTTCAGCAGCTCTACAAACTGAATGAAGGCAGGTTATTTATAAATAGGGAGAAAAGGATAGGGCCAAGGATGGAGCCTCTGCAGACGCCGGGGAGGATTGGGAGAGGGGTGGATAAAACATCACCTATTTGAACCGATTGTTCTCCATCATGAAGATAGGAATGGAACCAGTTAACAACAGGATCGGCAAGGCCTCAGAGCTAAGAGTTTGCAGCAAGAGGGGGTGGGAGATGGAATCAAAAGCTTTTGCCAGGTCGATGAAGATGGCAAGTGTAATTTGGCTCTTGTCCATCACGGAGAGTACTGAATATGTGACACGCGGGAGAGAAGATATGGTTGAGTGGTGCTTCCTGAAACCAGACTGCATGGGAGAGAAAGAGTGTTAAAGCAAGCAAGGAAGTCAGACAGCCTTGAGTGGATGAGAGATTCTTGAAGTTTGGCTAGGGAGGGAAGGAAGGAGATAGGCCTATAATTAACAGGGGCCGAGGGGTCCCCACCCTTGTGGAGAGGAAGGATCTTAGCTCATTTCCAGGCCTTGGGAATGGAGGAAGAGGAGAAAGAGAGAGAGAGAGAGAGAGGTTTAGGATGTGGGTACGTGGGGCAGCAATGGCAGAAGCAGAGATGTGGAGAAGCTTGAGGTGGATGCTGTTGGGGCTGGACTTAGAGGGGGTTTATGGTGATAAGGTCATTGTAGACTTCAAGAGAAGTGAAAGGGGGTAATTGACAATCAAGGGGTTGGCCAGGTGAAACCGGTTGGGCCAAAGGGGGAACGTTAGTTGAGAGGGAACCAGGATCAGGGAGAGCACAAGGGGCAAAATATTTGTTGAAAATATCAGACTGTTTGTCACTTTCTTCAGCATAACAATACCTAACCCTAATTAAAGTTGTTTTATTATTTTTTTTTAACCTTATGTTTATACTCCTACTGTCTCCATGTCAGCCCCTCTCTTCGGGGCCTCAGTAATGACCTGCCCTAGGAGTCCTTCCAGGAGATACCCCGCACATATTGGTACCCCGCTCTTGAGCCCAAAATCCACCAGATAACCCCCCAGCCAGGGTGAAGGAGCCACCTGACACTCCCCCATACACATGTGTGAGCATGCAGCCTGTGCATGGAGCCTCCCTGGAATCCCTGAGCACCGCCCTCCAAAGCCCGTCTACCAGCACCGACATGGGGAGCATTTTTCCACATTCTTTTTTTCGTCCCACCTCCTGAACATCAGCATGCAATGACAGCCAATGAGTCAGGGACACGCTGAGATGTGCCCTCCACTCCAGCTCTCGGCTGACCCTCAACCATCCCCCAGTCTGCTCTGCTTCCTCCTGCACCTACCATCCGGGCACCCCCAGGTGGCAATGTTACATCGAGGCCTGCAGATCCCCCCTCCCCATAGAAGGAGAGCAGTCATTGGGCACTCAATCCTCCTCCTCCCCTGCCAACCCCCGGGGGCCCTTGCTCATTCCCAAACCCGGGTCGCTGGTGTGGCGCAAGGTGTGAATTAAGTTATTTTAGTTAGAAAAAATCATATTTTTGTGTCTGTCTGTTTATTTTACTTCAAAATGCCATATGATAAGTAAGCAATAAGACACGACTGTGTGTGTGTGTGTGTGTGTGTGTGTAGTAGCGTGATCATTGCACACCCAGTGTCAATAAGGCACTCATTACGCCCCTAGGCATGCAGTGATCACACAACTACCCACACCCTGCCATGTCTTATTGCTTACATCACATACCCACCCTTTAATTTGGGTAGCAGTTCATGTTATAGTGAAACATTTTCACCTATAATTTTGTATTCCATTTTAGAGTGCCCATTATCTCCTGTCTTGTATGATACCCTTCCTTCCCCATTGTGAGTCTGCGTTAACATTTTTTTTTACATTTGAAATAATAAAAGGAGAACTCCTTTTAATATTGGTTGTTCTAGGTTTTCTTTGTTGTTCTCAGCTGTTATTGTATACTTATTGTCCCCTAAGGTCAGGGAGCAGTGTCTGCTGCATGTTAGTTCATTTTAGTTACAACAAAGGAAATGCTGAACAATGGGTGTTCAAAAGCAACAGAGAAAACTGATAAAAACCTGGACCGAGCAATATTAAAAGGAATGCTTCTTCTGTTATTTCAAATGTAAAGCAGACTTAAAATTGAGGAAAGGTATAATATAAGATAGGAGATAAGGGGCAATCTAAAATAGAATTATATAGAATAAAAAAATATAAGTCAACACTTTTCTCATTAGAATGCACTGCTGCTTTGGACATGGTCTTTAGGGTATCAAGAAAGGTTATCATGCCTGCTCTGTTGTAGAGGTGTACTTTAAGGAACATTTGCAATCAGAAAAGGCTTACAATATTGGCTTTTGCATGTGTTAAGCCTGGCCCAGTCCATGAGTGGACCCTTTTGTAAATAAACTTTAGAAAGTTAGTCTTCCTAGCTGTAAAACAGGACCCCTGAGGAAATGAGATGCTGAATTTCAGGTAGGCTATCCAAGGTAAACAAATTGTAAACATTAAAATAAATGCAACACTATATGTACATTTGTAGATCTAAAGCAATAACCTGTAATGCTCAGAATGTTCTTTCGCTGTTTCTTTGTTTGTTTATAAATTGTTGATTGGGGAAGGCACTCTGATCTCCAGGTGCAAACCAGCAGTGTGGGAAAATGACTGTGGAACAGATAAAAAAAAAATTACAGTCATGGGGTACAAATGGGATGGGAAAACTGGCTCTGAGCCAGATTAGGACCTCCACCCTTGATCTGACCAGCCTTCCTCAGCTTGAGTCTGGAATTCAGAGTCATTTAAAGAGATAGAAACACAGACATTTGCTGGCAGAAAATACCCATCGGCCTATCCAGTCTGCCAACGTGCCCCCCCCGGGGTCTGGTTATATTTACCCCTTCCCTTCCATTTATACTTTTATTTAGCTCCATGTACTTGTCCCAAGCCCGCTTGAATTTGTCCATTGAATCAACCCCCACCACTCATTCTGGCAGCCTATTCCAAGGACCTACCACTCTCTCAGTGAAGAACTTCCTACTCGCATTTCCTCCAGATCTGCCCCTGCCAGCTTGAATGTGTGTCCCCTAGTTGATTTTTTGTCACTCATCCCAAATATGCTACCCTCCCTCACCTTGTTTATTCCCTTCAGATATTTGAAGGTTTCAACCATACCCCCCCATCTCCAGTGAGTATACGTTTAGTTCCTCTAACCACCCCTCGTATGATCTCCTATGCAGCCCCTGAACCATCTTGCTTGCCCTTCTCTGGACCCTCTCCAACCTGTCTTTGTCACCCTGCAAGTGTGGCCTCCAGAACTGGATCCCATATTCCAGGTGTGGTCTGACTTTAGTTTTGTATAGTGGCATGATGACCTCTTTCCTCCTGTTTTTAAAGCCCCTTCCTATGCATACCAGCATTCTGTTAGCCTTCCCAATTGATAGATAGATACATAGACAGACAGACAGACAGAAAGACAGACAGACTGATAGATGCTTTATTTATAAAGTGCCCCATTCCAGGGATTCTGGGCACTGAACAATAGTAAAACAATATACATAACACATAACATACAATACACATATTATTACAATATCATATAAAGTCAGTAAGGTCAACTACATTTGTGAATCAGCTGTGAGGTGACCCAGTCCAGTCCACTGACCGGACTCAGATTTGCAAATGACCCAATTGTGACCCATTCTAGATAATGCTAGTGGTCTAGGAGCTTTATTCCTGTTAAAATAATTACAAAAGGTAAAATAAAACATAAAAAAATAGATGCATTAAGTGACATAAAAAGAGTGTATTAAGGGGAGGGGCAACTTGATTCTGTCACTTGACCTGATCTGAATCTCCTCTGACCAAGCTGTGGACTGAGCTTAAACACTTACCTTTTTTTGGCTAACCAAAGTAAGACACAGTAAACCAAAGCCTTTTAGAAAAAGATCAGCGTCAGACTCAGAGTAGGGTCACAGTCAACTCTCTCATCCTTAGTGCATAACTAGTAAAGGTTTATACTGTATATGTTGAACAGTGCAAAAAGGAATACATTAATTACATTTTTTACTTTATAGGTTTTTATTGGTTTAAAATCATGTTAACATAACAGCAACTTAAAATTGTTAATTAAAGGGTACAGCAGTAAATATGCATGGTACCATGGGTAGAAAGGTGCAAAACAATACAATGTATTTATTTATTTATCAAATACTAGGATTACAAATACCTTTCAACCAGGGGTTCTTTTACAAAGGTTCTGCGTTAGAATACAATTGTGAAAACAGCAACAGACTAACATAAACAAACAATACAGATAGAGAATTAACACAACAGCTCACTGACAGTGGATTCAACCAGTTACAGGCATCATATTACAATAAAATATAAAAAACTGAGCAGTGACTCAATGGTGGCGGACAGAGAGGATAGGTGAAGTAGGAGGTATTGGGTCAATATGTCATACACTTAATAGCGTACCACACAAGCGCTAAACAGAAACAGCACTGTACATGACAGCGAGAGGGTGCAATACCCCGAATGGTTCTGTGCATGGTACTGCACCCTCTCACTGTCCCAGGCAAAGGATAAGACCTCTGTTCAGATGGGCTTCTGTTGAGCAGCTGTTGTGGCTTGACGAGATGAGCCACTGACAGCAAGGGATGGAAGCAGAGCATTTGGGACTGGGTTCGATTTCGGGTCCCAGATGCATGGTCATTTTATTTTTATTTTTGCACTTTGTGTGATAATTACTGTAACCCCGAATTAGTAATCTTAATCGGAGGGAGTTCGAGGGCACAGCCCCCTATAATGGGGGGTGCGAGGGTGGAGCACCCCACAGAAAAAAAAAACTTATGCCGCATGCAAGAAATCGCGCTTATTGGCAGTGCACTTTATGCATGTGGCATAATGTCTTGTGACATTATGGCCCTGTGCCCTGTGTCCAATACGTAGAACCAGTAATGAACCCCCAATACAATGGTCAGGGTAGCAAGATGTGCACAGCACTGTGATATATCACGTGAAACCACAATGATTATAGGTCTTCCCTGTATACAGTGTGTGCCTTCTTGTGCGCATTGTACAAGCATCCCTACCCCTAACCTGTCTCCTACTTCAGCAGGGGGCCATACTGTTGCAAGACATTATGCCACATGCATAAAGCATGCTGCCAATACAGCGCAATTTCTTGCATGCGGCATGTCTTTTTTTCTGTGGGGGCTCCACCCCTGCACGATGTTATGGGGGCTGCCCCAAACTCCCCAAGTCAGATTACTAACTCGGGGGGGGGGGGTTACAGTACATATAGCACAAAGTGCAAAAAAAATTTCCACGTGGCTGGGGTCAACCCCAGTCCCAAACACTTTGCTTCCATCCTTTGCTGCCAGTGGCTCATCTCGTCGAGCCACGGCAGCTGCTTGGTAGAAGCTTGTCCCAACAGAGGTCTTATCCTCTGCCTGGGACAGTGAGAGGGTGCAGTACCGTGCACAGAACCATTCACGGTATTGCATCCTCTTGGTCATGTACAGTGCTGTTTCTGTTTAGCACTTATGAGGTAAGCTATTAAGCATACAACATATTGACCTGGTACTGTGTCTGTGTCTGTGTCTGTGTCTGTGTCTATGTGTGAGTATGTGTCTGTGTGAGTGTATACAGGGAAGACCTATAATCGTTGTGGTTTCGCATGATATATCACAGTGCTGTGCACTCATTCCGTACACCAGTAATTATAAAAAATAAAGCATAGGTTAAGTGTGTAATGATGGAAATTTTTTACACCTCCTCGGTGTGTGATGAACCTCATAAACCTCTTGAGCTTCGCTCTCAAGGTTTATGGGTCATCACACACCTTGGGGGTGTAAAAAATTCCATAACACATACTAACCTATCCATTATTCTCTATTTATCAGGAGTGCATATCCAGTTATTATAAACATGTACCTCTCATATATGTTCATTCAGATACCCTGCATAAGATATTCTGTGCTGCATCTCTCCATCTTTCTGTCTATACTGATATCCTGCTAAATCTCCTGTACTGAGTATATGGGATATGCAATGGATTCACTTAAATATGCGAAGCCATGGTGGTCTGCGGAGGGGCTGAGCTAGTGCTGCCTGCCTTTGAATTTAAGGGTGCCATGGTGTGGCTGGGATGGGGTGCTGATAGGCTGGAGGGAGGCAGGGTGAAGGAGAGTGGGATGGGGTGCTGGGGTGCACTGGGGGGAGGGAGTTTTTTTTCCTCTATTGGCAGGGAGTCTGGAGGGTGGGATGAGACATATATCTATGTGACTGGGCAGAAGAGCTTTATTTTTTGCATGAACTTTGCCTGTGAAGTTTCAATTTCACTAACGAAGTTTCAGCTCTGCAAACTTCACAAATGTGACTTCACCTTGGAAAAGGAAGTCACTTTGTGAAGTTGCAGAACTTGACAAAGTATTTTTAGAAGCAAAGTTCACCCCATTTGCACACCTCTATTCAAGACAGTGACTATGGCATACAGTATCCAAGTTACAAGATAACATATTGTCTTGTACGTAGGGTGTGAAGATTACAGGTTTAGTTTGCACCATTTATTTTTATACCTGTTGTGTAAACATCTCTCCCTTCTGTCCATCCTGCTAAAGATCTCCAGTACTGAATCTGTCTTCCCTCTGTCCAGCCTGGCATCCTGCTTAAATCTCCTTTCTTATATCGCTCTGTTTTTTACAGCTAACAAATCACTAATATCATCTCCCCCCCCCACCCCCGGTGCAGGTTGTTCAGCGGACGCACTTTCAAGGGATGAAATGCTTATTTCGAGTGAGTTTTTTCCCCAAGGACCCAGCGGAATTACTGCGCAGAGACCCGGCAGCCTTTGAGTACCTCTATATTCAGGTAGATGGTTTATTTCAATTCCATTTATCTCATAACACCCTGGGGCTCACTGTTACAAATGTACAGTTGCTTAGGAGAGTGGAGCTGTTCCTGTAGCTCCCTTCACTGAGTCTATGCTGCTTCTGATCTAGTACACTAAATGCAGGCCCTGCACTCAGTGTAGTGCCTGCTTCTAACTTATTTTCTCATCCCAGTTACTCACTAGACTAATTCTCTTTACTTGGACCCAATGAATTGGGAGCAGTACTGTGCAGCTATCCCAGGCAGACTAGTTTGAATAAAGTGACTTGGGTCAAGGACTGTGTGATGGAAGCCTGAAAGACTTTTCTAGCAGTGAGGGAAAAGGACTAAGTGACTGGATGCTGACATGTGCTTTGACCAGAATTCCATAAATTGGGATCTAAACTGTGTGACTGGAGAATGTCAGCCATATTGCCCAGCATTCAATATACTGAGACCAGGAATGAGTGACCAGAGACTAACAGACATTTCTCCAAGCATTCAATAATTTGGGACCCAGACTCAACTGCAAGAGACAGCTGAAGGACCTTTTCCATCACAGTCTTGGTGAACTGAAACCAGGACCGTGAGACTAGTAGAGATTGACAACCTTATATTGAACAGAGCTCAGTAGACTGAAATCACAACCGCCTGGACCGAAGAAATTACTGAAAGGGGGTCTGAAGGATGAGATCTGCATGGTGGCAGGGGCTTAGAAAGGTCAAAATCAAGCACGACTGTTTTGTAGAACAAATTGTGCTGGGTATGGCATAATGTCTGCCTTCACAAATAAATAGTAGAGCGTCACTCAGGGTAATTGGTGAAAAACCCATAATGTTAAGACACATTTTAGTTTGTTTCCTATATTTTCTGTATTTAGCGCACTGTTTTTCAGAACTATGCACATTAGCGGCCCATCTTTGAAGGAGTAGGACTACTGCTCTCGATGCCAGAGTCCCAAGTTTGGGATTGACCCCCAAGTCACTGGAGGGTCAGCAGAGGGAGTAGGCTTGAGCATCCCAGTGGTTGCATGCTCACCCTCTCTGAGAACAGGTAACTGTTCAGTCTACTGTGTGAGTACCTCCTGTGATAGCATGGAAGTGGCATACGTTGGTAATGACAGTATAGCCCAGAGATTAGAGTAACAAGCTGTGAATAAGCTTGGTGCATCCAGCAGATCTGGGTTTGATTCCCACAACTTCCACTTCCATACTGAGTGGCTGTGAGCAAATCACTTACCTCCCCAGTTCTACTAGGTCACCCCTGAAGACATGAACTTATACCTAGTGGGCCTTGCCTGGTTACCAAAGAATTACAAAAATATAAATAAATAAATAGCCTATAAATCACTGAAACTTTCCCATCTGCACACACTTTTCTGGGTTGAGGGAGGAGGTTGCTAGACTCCAGGCCAACTTGACTAGGATTCGAGGAACTTCTCCCCCCACCCAGGGGCTACCAAGAGTGCCACCATTACCTCAGAGGATGCCAGGGAGGAGGAATGGCTGGACTATGGTGGGCTCAGGTAGGGTGGCAGTGGTGGGATAGAGGCACATTCCTCAACTGGTACCACTACCTAATTCCTATGCTGCTGTGGCAGGGTAGGACTGCCAGGAGGAGGCACCGCAATACTTTCCAAGGGGGATGTGGGGGCCCTCTATAGTGGATACCCCAAGGAGTGTGGCAGAGGACCCCAGAGGAGAAGGAAGAAACTTCTGGTGGAGGACTCAGTTGTGAGGGGAATAGATCTGAGAATAGGAAAAGGTGGGAGAGGCAGGTTACATGTCTACCCAGTGCCATGGCCTGGAGGGATGGAAAGCATATCCTGAGAATTGCTGGGATAACAAGATGGGAGGGAGAGCTGGATGTCACTGTTCACCTGGGAACTAATGATCTGGCTAGGGAATGGGGCTAGAATACTGCAGAGGGAGTTTAGGGACCTGGGGAGGGATCTTAGACACGTAGCTTGCTCGGTGGCATTCGCTGAGGTGCTGCCTGTCAATGACAAGGGACTGGAGAGGGATCTCCACATCAGGAGCTTCAACTCATGGCTGAAAGAATGGTGCAGAGAGAAAGGGCTCAGCTACATTGGGGACTGGGGACCCACCTGGGAGGATAAGGGCCTATACAGAGGTGATGGCCTGTATCCATTCAGGAGGGGAACCACAGCCCTCAGGGATGGTTTAAATGTTATTTCAATGAACATTTAATCTAGACAAGGGGGTTGGAAGGAATCAGGGAGTAAGAAACTGCCCCCATCCCACAGGCTTAAGTAGAGAGTAAGGAGAACCTGATAAACAGGGAATGGAACAGGAGCATTAAAAAGAGAGGTGGGAAGGATGAAGGGTAAAATGGAAAAAAGGGGGGGGGAACAAACAGAGTGGAAACAAAATCTGGAAGGCCTGTGTGTGAATGCTAGAAGTCTAGGAAATAAGATTTCAGACCTAGAGGCCATCATGGCTGAAGCTGACCTGGACATTGTGGTCATTACCCAGTCATGGTGCACTGAAAACATGACATGACCATAGCAGGCTATACTCTGTTCAGGAAGGACCAGGTGGGAAGGAAAGGAGGGGTGGTGCTGCTTTATGTGTGCGAAAGCATAAAAGCAACAGTAATACAAGGAATACTGGGGGAGGCAGAGGTACTGTGGGTCACCCTGGAGATGGGGAATGGAGCCATTATTTCCACTGGAGTGATCTACAGACCTCCAGCACAAAGGGAGAAACTAGATAAGGCACTGGTGGAAGGCACTGGCAAGATGGTAGAAAAGGAGGTGCTGCTGGTGGGGAACTATAACCTGCCAGATGTAGAGTGGAGCCTCCCAGTAGTGACTTCAGCAAGAAGCAGAGACATCCTGGCCTCTCTGCAAGGGGTGTTCCTCAGATAACTAACCAGTGAACCCACTTTTGATGGCTCAGTACTGGACCTAATACTCACTAACAGGAACAGTGTTGCAGACGTCAATGTGGGAGGCCACTTGGGGACCAGTGATCACCATACAGTGTGGTTCAATGTAAGGACAGCTGCAGAATCAAACCACACAAGGGTGAGGGTCCTGGACTTCAAGAAGTCAGATTTTAAAAAGATGGGTGAATGCCTAAAGGATGACCCAGTAGGGGGGTATGACCTAGGTGGGGTGTAGGAACAGTGGGCAAAGATAAAAGGGTGCATAGTAAAGGCAACAAACCTCTGCGTCAAAAAAGTGAGCAAAAGCAAGAGGAAAAAGAGTGTGCTAAGGTTCTGGAAAGAGGTTGCTGAAAATGTAAAAGCTAAAAGGGTAGCATTCAAAAGGTATAAGGAAATGCAGGGGGAGGAGGATAGGGAGGTATATCAAGGGAAACAGAGGGAAGCAGGAAGAGCTGTATGGAGTGCAAAGGTGCAAACTGAGGACAGAATAGCTCAGGAGGTAACAAAAGGGGACAGACATTTTTTAGACATGTAAGTGAAAAGAGGAAGACCAGGGGTGGGATTGTAACATTAAAAAGGGAAGGGGGAGGAGTGCAGAAGGGGACCAGGAAAAGGCAGACATCTTGAACAAATACTTTTGTTCAGTGTTCACCTATGAAGGAGAAGGGGAAGGGGCCACAAAAAAGTAACAAAAGCTTTGGAGGAAGGTAGGTGTACACGAGTCCGTTTTTAGAAACGAGAGTACCAAAGGGACTTGCTAACCTGAAGGTGGACAAAGCAATGGGGCCAGATAGGGTACATCAAAGGGTATTGAGGGAGCTCAGAGAAACACTGGCTGCACCTCTACCAGTTCTATTTAACACCCCTCTGGAAATGGGAGTGACTCCAGAGGACTAGAGGAGTGTGGATGTAGTCCCACTACACAAAAGTGGTAGCAGGGAGGAAGCTGGCAATTATAGGCCAATCAGCCTGACATTAATGGTGGGAAAGTTAGTGGAATCACTGCTGAAGGAAAGGACTGTGGAATATCCTGAATCCAGTGCTTTACAAGACCCGAAGTAGCATGGTTTCATAGGGGTGAGGTCATGCCAAACACATTTATAGATTTCTTTGACTGGGTGACCAAGGAACTAGATTAGGGTGGAGCAGTGGACATGGCCTACCTAGATTTCAGTAAGATGTTCAACATCATTCCATATATGAGACTAATAAACAAGCTGGATAGCTTAGGAGTAGGTCCAAAGGTGGTAAACTGGATAAGAAATTGGTTAGGGGATAGATGACAGAGGGTGGTGTTAAACAAAGTTCACACCAAGGAAGAGAGGGTGACCAGTGGAGTGCCTCAGAAATCAGTCCTGGGACTGGACATCTTTAATGTCTTTGTAGGTGACATTGCTGAGGTGCTGGAAGGGAAGATCTGCAACAACAACCTCCTGCAACCGAATCCTTTTTTAATGTTAATATGCATAATTATTATAAACAAGGTGAAGCTAAATACAGAAAATATATGAAATATTGTATAACCCTAATTGTGTTAAAATACTCATTTTTTTTCAGTGTTTTTTTTTTACTTACCTTTATTTTACCAGGTGAGACACACTAAGCTGAAAGCTTGTTTACAGGTGCAACCTGGGAGCACAGGGAAGTTAAGTGGCTTGCTCAGGGTCACACAGTATGCAAGAGGGGGCTGTGGGATTCAAACCCAGGTCTCCAGGTTTGCAGCTCAGAGCCCTAAACCACTGCGCTATACTGCCTCTAGCTCTAATTTGAAATGTCTGAGGCTCTTGAGATACTCTAAACCTTTCATCCACAAATTAAGTTTTGATTTTCATTGTCCTTAAGGTTCCACCGGCAAACTTTGGAGGGCAGTGTTCTCCTTTACAAAATCTGGCACTTTTGCCAGTCACAACGTAGGGACCCAAGTAAGCTTTGCTCAGTGAGGGGGGAAAACCCTTTCCCGTACCATTGCTAAACTGTCAGTGAAAATGAGGGTACTGTAAGTGGGCAGGGGATACCATGTACAATGCATGGTGGCCCTTGCTGTCCCCTTCACACATACTACAACCTCTACCATCCCCTCGGGCCAGTAGAACATCTACAAGCAAGTGGCAGAGGGAGCCTGCAGTGCCAGAAGAGGATTGCAGGAAAGGGGGATTCTGAGCAGATGTGGCAGTCGAACATCATTTCCCTCATTTGCAACCACTAACATCTGGGGAGTTGAATCACAGTTTAGTCGCAGATGGACTCCTGCCCCCTGTAACAGATGAGGCCCTTCATGTATTGCATGAACGGGTGGTTGCACAATGGTGTAACATTCCACCTCCCCATTTTCTGCTGCCAACCTGTGCATCTGAGAATAGGGTTCCTTGGGTTTTTGTCAAGATAGCAGGTGGATTTAAAAGGAAAAATAAAGTGTTGCAGGATCTTACACTGGGAAAGAGGAGGCTTGATACAGAGGGACGTGAGAGGCAACCATATTCAAAAATCTGGAAACAATTCCAGGCAAAACTGCTGCATCTTGGGGGTAAACCAGGCTGTTGAATACCGTTTGTGTAACCGTGCAACCTGTGTTGGATTTATGGTGGGGGGATACAGGAGCTCAGTCCTCAAAGCTCTGAAGTGAGCCCCAGACTAGCGAGAACTTATAATGAAAAGGGGGATCGGTTTAAAGTCAGCCCCACTGCTCAAGCTCAAAAACTGTAATTCCAGCACAATGTAGTAGTAGTAGCAGTTTATTGTTCTTCCAATACATTAGTAGTGTACATTACAAATTTTAACATAGAGTAAAAAAAAGTTAATCTTGCAGAAAACATCACAATTTAAATACATGTATAATAAATTAACATACAATGATGATCCAACCTACCAATATTCAAACATTCAACAGATTTGTCAGATTGATATGTGCAAAACCAGCAGGTCCAAAAATGTATTATTAAGAAGCAAGAAAGTGCTTTCTTTTGAGCTTCATCACATTGGCATAACATTTTGCAGCTGCTTCAGCATCACCTCTTGTCATGGGGTGAAGAAGAATGAACGGAGGATCATAATCCAAATCTGCATACTTTACCAGAAAATTTTTGAAAATTTGATCACATGAGGTCTTAAATAAAGGACATTGAATAGTAATATGGTATAATGTTTTGAGAAAACCCTTGTTACGTCGATAGCAGTCTTGTTGTACTGTTTCGGGATTTAACTTGTTAAAATAAATATATTTCTGCCAGCCCGGTGGAGCTATGGGTTGAGGTGCTGGATGCCACACCTTGCACCACACCGGCGACCTGGGTTTGGGAGCAGACTCAGGTGCCGGGATCAGCAGGGGCGGGATTGGATCGAGCACCCGCTGGACTGCTGTCCTCTCCCGGGCGAGGCTTTGGGGGATGTCCGGCATTCCGGCACCCTCTGGTGGAGACTAGAGGGCGCTGCAGAGCATTGGGTATCACGTCCACAGCATGGCCTGACACTGGCAGGGCTGCCGTGTGCCGTGAAGTCAGGAGCATGTACCACACACAGGGAATGGAGAGTCAAGGGAACGTAACAGGGGAAAAAGCCCCCATCAACAGGATAGGCGACAGGTCCCCCAGTGACTCTACCACATGCCCATTGCTGGTCTCCACATCACTGCCCCCTATGATCTCCCCGGGGGTGTAGCCCCTCCCAATCTTGGGGAGTCGTGACATCCTTGAAAATGATGGGGGGGGACACAGTGGGCGGTAGCACAGTCTGGCGAGGGTTAGCCTGAGAGAGTTCCAGCTGGATGGGTAAGAAAAAGAACTGAAAAAATATATATACATTTTGAACATATAATACCAAATCTAGCCCACGTAATAATTTTTCTAATATTGGGGGATAGTGGGAAAGTTAAATAATCCTCGAGAACAGAATCAATCTTATTAGTGCAAAACCAGATGACTTGCTTCTGGGCCTTAACCTGATCCATTTGGTTTGACTGAGCAGCTGCAAAAAGATTCTTCTTTATAGCATCTTTAATGATTGGTGAGATCAAAATCCCCATCTGAGAATCTGACCATAAGTGATTAAAAGAAACATTAGAAATTATAGATCTGAGAGCTTTTAACCAGGGAGATGAAAAGTCTGAAGTCGACCAGCCAATTTTCTCCTGCAAACAGGCGATAAGGAGTAACTTATCCTGGTTAATTAGAATTTTAAACCAATATCATGCAAGGTGTATTTCAGCTATCACATCTAGAGGTGACCTGCCCAGTTCAGCTCCAAAAATGGGGTTAGATGTAGAAAGAAGAACTTGTAACAGAGCTTTCTAATAAAAAGATAAAGGAGATTCTAAAGGAGCGTTTGAAGATCCCCAGACCTCTGCAACATACAATAAAATGGGGTTAATCTTAGCTTCTCCAGCTATAAGAGCCAGTGCAACTGCATGCCCAGCATATTTATATTTGAAACGTTATAATGCTTTAACTGCTAGTTTTCCATTGACCATTTGAAATAGATTTTACACCTAAGTAAATGTAAGAGGAAACAACCTCAAATTAAATCTCTATCTAAATAGATTTTAGGTAGTACAGTATTGAGATTGTTTGACCCAAAACCCATAATCTTTGCGTTTTTTAGATTGATTTTCAACTCTAGATGGTCACATTTAGCTTTTAGTTGGTTTATCTTATTTTGTCTAGCACAGTGTGTGATGTTTAGGTGGCTAAATGGATACTGAGAATGCACACTCTACAAACATGCACTTCGGCCTTCTGTCGTCATCATCTGGACTGTACCAACTCTGCTGGGAGAAGGGCATTTTTTTTCTTTCTTAATAGACACTGTGTGCACTTATAAGTAAATAAACAACAAAACAAAAGTTTAACATTTGACGGAGATCCACCAATATCAAAATTTACTTGTGAGCAAATCTACTCAGGTGAGGGCCTTATTATTGCTGGTTACATCAGCTCCCACACTGGAATTTTGTTATTCAACAGATCTCTGCTATGCATTCTCCATAAACTAGCATGGCACATGTTCATGATTAAGTGTTTCTAACTTATAATCTGTACTCTGTCCCCCTCCCACACCATTTCAGAGCCGTAATGATGTGATCAAAGAAAGATTTGACATGGACCTAAAGCCTGAGCTGATGCTGCGACTTGCTGCCCTCCATATCTACATCACCGTCTCAGTCGCGAGGCCTAGCCCAAAGATCTCTCTCAAGCATGTGGAGTAAGTGAAGCCAGGATTTCTCTGCTCCCCTTGGTGTTGGAATACCTCAATGTTTCTTTGCAGCAAATCTAAATGACATGGAGTCAGGGTGTGTGGTTAGCTAAGAGCTGTATCAGCTGTCCTTCAGAATTTGGACCACTGACAGACTCTACTGAGTTAAAGCACAACTCTGCTCTTCAGCATTTACTTTCATAAACATAGTGATGTAGCTCTTACAATTCACTAGAAAATATACTTTTTTAATCTTCAGTTTTCCTTTGCAGGACTAACATAGAAAACTGCAGACAGAAAAAGACCAACATAGAAACATAGAAGTTGACGGCAGATAAGGACCGCAAGGCCCATCCAGTCTGCCCATTTCTTTTTCTACCTTATAAATGTGCCATTGGCCTTTGCTCTTTCAGTGGCCTATCTATTCATAGTCATTTGTATTGCTCCCTTATGCCTATCCCATGCCTGTTTGAAGCCCTGCACTGTATTCATAGCCACCACTTCCTGAGGTAGACCATTCCATGCATCCACCACCCTTTCTGTGAAAAAGAATTTCTCACATTCCCCTTAATCGCCTCCCTCTAATCTTATGCTGTGTCCTCTTGTCCTGCTATTTTTCTTATATTTAAACATGTTAGACTCTTTTACCTTGTTAATGCCCTTAAGATGTTTGAATGTTTCGATCATATCACCTCTCTCCTCCTTTGCTCAAGGGTATACATATTGAGCTCCGTTAATCTGTCCTCATATGTCTTCTGATGCAGTCCCTGCACCATTTTGGTTGCCCTTCTCTGGACTGCCTCAATTTGGTTACTGTCCTTGTGAAGGGTGCTTAGCCTCCAGTACTGCATGCAGTACTCCAGATGGGGGCCTAATCAGTGTCTTGTAAAGAGGATTATTACCCCTCTTACGACTTGTATACCCCTACTAATGCCACACCCCTAACACCCCTAGCCTTACCTACTGCTTTAGAGGTCTGCTTGATGATTTCAGGTCATCGGTGATGATGATGCCCAAGTCTCTTTCTTCCTTTGTGACTGCCAGCAACTCCCCTCCCAGCCTATAGGTGGTTTCAGGGTTTCTCTTCCCTATGTGCATGATCTTGCACTTCTTTGCATTAAATCCCAGTTGCCACTCTTCTGACCATTTTGCTAGTTTATTCAGATCTTTTCTCATTCTGCCCACCCTATCTGGATCATCTACTCTGTTGCAGATTTTGGTATCATCTGTAAACAGACAAGCCTTACCCTCTAGTCCATCTGGAATGTCACTAATGAAGATATTGAAGAGGACTGGCCCCAGGACTGATCCCTGAGGTACCCCACTTGTGACTTGCATCTCTTCTGTCTGTATACCATTTATCATCACTCTCTGTTTTCTGCCTGTCAACCAGTTTGCCACCCAGTTGACCAACTTCTGACCCACCCCGAGTCTACCCAGCTTATTTATCAATCTTCTATGTGGAACAGTGTCGAAAGCTTTGTTGAAGTGAAGGTAGGTGACATCAACTGCTCCCCCTTGGTCCACCACTCTGGTTACCCAGTCAAAGAAATCTATGAGTTTAGTTTGATAGGACCTTCCTTTTGTAAACCCATGCTGTCTTGGATCCTGTGCCCCTATGGATTCCAAGTATTGCACTATCCTTTCCTTAAGGAGTGCCTCCATAATCTTGCCCACTACTGAGGTAAGACTGACTGGTCTGTAGTTCCCTGCCTCCTCCCTGCTACCACTTTTGTGGAGCAGGATCACATGAGCCCTTCTCCAGTCTTCTGGGACCTCTCCTGTGTTCAGAGACTCACTAAACAGTTTTGCTAATAGCTCTGCTAGTTCCACCCTAGCTCCTTAAGTACCCTGGGATGTATGCTATCAGGTCCCATTGCCTTGTCCACCCTGAGCTTAGCAAGCTCTTGTAGGACCCTTTCTTTTGTGAAGGGGTGTAGTGCTCACCCCCCCCCCCCGTGTCCATGGTGCTGAGCTGTGGGCCTGCCCTACCTTCTCTTCAGTAAATACTGAACAAAAGTATCTATTTAGGATAGATGCTTTTACAGGGTCCTCCTCATCACACACACCCTTTTCTCCTTTGAGCTTAGCGATACCCCCTCTGGACTTTCTTCTTTCACTAATGTACCTATAGAAAGTCTTGTCACCTTCTTTTACTGTTCGTGCTAGTGTTTCCTCAGTTTGGGACTTTGCCTGCCTTACTGCCTTCCCTGCTTCCCTTAGGGCAGTTTGGTATGCCTACATATCTTCATCCCGCTGTTTTCCCCTTATATTTCCTGAAGGCCAGCCTTTTGGCTCTGACCTTTTCTGTTACTGTATTTGAGAACCAAAGTGGTTTCCTTCTTCTTTTACACTTCCTTTTCTGTCTAACACAATGGGATGTTGCTTCAAGTATTGCATCCTTAATGCTTGCCCACTTTGCCTGTACCCCTGCACCTGTGTTTCTTTTTGCCAGGGCTAGCTTAACTCTGTTGGCCATCTTATCAAAGTCAGCTCCTCTGAAGTCCCATATTTTTGCCTTGGAATGGGATGATTTAGATGTAGTGGCCAACTTGAACCATACCATGTGATGGTCACTGGCCCCCAGATGACCTTCTACCTGAAGATCTGCGATCCCTTCCCTGTTAGTCAGTACTAGATCTTGGATAGCGCTGTCTCTTCTGGGTTGTTGTACCAGTTGTTTGAGGCCCTCCCCCTGCAGGGAATCCACCATGTGTCTAGTTCTGGCAGATGTTCCTGCTGGTATTGACCAATCTGTATCAAGCATGTTGAAGTCTCCCATTATCAGAACCTCCCCTTTAGCTGTCATGTTTTGTATATCTTCTAACAGTAATGTGTCTATGTCCTCCCCCTGGTCTGGGGGCCTGTAGACAACCCCAGTTCTTATGGCTGTCCCATTTCCTGTCTCCAGGGTGACCCACAGTTCTTCTGGCTCCTTATGTGTATTCTGAATTTCTGTAGCTGTGATATTTTCATTGACATACAGGGCCACTCCACCCCCCCTTTTGCACCTCGGTCTCTTCTGAACAGTACGTAGCCAGGTACTGAAGTCTCCCAAGTGTGGTTACTGGTAAACCACATCTCTTTAATTGCTACTATGTCCAGTTTAGCCTCTGACATTATTGCCTGCAGGTCTGGGATCTTATTTCCCAGGCTGTGAGCATTTGCGTACATGATTTTCCATTGGCCAGATTTCGGTGTGTTAGTTGTTGGGTGAGGTTTGGCATTTCCCCTGTGTGTCGTATGGGGAGACGGACCTTTTTTCTTACCTGGTTATGCAAATGAACTGCAAACATGCTGAATCCCTGTTTGACCACTAGCTGAGGGAGGAGGGGTGTTCTTCCCATTCGACGTATGGGGTGCTGCACCCCTCTCCCCATTTGCTAGTTTAAATATTCTGCAATGATGTCAAACTTCTGCCCCAATGCACTGACTCCCTCCTTAGTCAGATGCAGTCCATAACATTTAAAGAACTTTCGCTCCCAGAACTGTTGCCAGTTCCCTACAAATCTGTGTCCTTTTTCCTGGCACAAGCCCTTGAGCCACATGTTTAGCTCCCCTATCTCCCCTTCTCTGACCTTCCGTCCATCTGCCCCCCTCTCCCAGACTGGCAGGATCTCAGAGAAGGAGATATCGGATGAAATGGATAATAGTTTGTCATCCATTGAGTTTGCTCAAGATTCATATTTAGATGTGACTAGACTTGATGTTGGTGGTTTATGATGCATCTTGGTAGCTTGTCCAAAAAATGTGTATAAAATGCATTTGACTGTCCCCAACTGACCTCATGGTACCTCTGTTTATCATAGTGCTTGCCATGATGAAAGTCTATGATGTCAAAAAATGCAATTGTGACATCAGTTTTGGACAGTCAGGGTCTTTGTGAAAGACACAGTGAAAAAAGTACTGCATTGTCTGACATACTGTATTACTTGATTAACAACAGGGGAAATGTATATGTGTGTGTATATATATATATATATATATATATATATATATGGTTACTGTGTCTCTCATTGTAAGAGTTCATGCTCAGGTTCTTTGGGTGAGAGATCTGCGAAGCCAAGTTGAGCAGTTCTGGCACACACAGGACTTGAGGAAAACTCTTATACCACAAGAGTTGTGGAAACTGTTCATATGAACATATCATCAATCATGATGATTTTTAGTTTTAAAGAAGGGAAGTTAAATTTAAAATCAGTATGTTTTACTCAGCATAAAATTAGACATTCCCCTGTTTAAGAAATGGACTGTGCCAATTGAACTTAGAAGAACTTCAGAATTTTAGAATAGTTTGCATGAGACATCCTCCTGTGGTTATAAGAATACCTGATATGTTTTAAAGTAAACAATCCTGAGTGGCTAAGAACAATGTCATGATATATAAAACAAAAATAACTATAATGTATGGTAGAACGTTGTCATCTACCAAAATCTATCTTTCACCAGGGTTGCTATACCATCAATGTGATGTCACTTTGTTGTTAACCCATCAATGATGCATCACATCGGTTGTAAAACAACCAGGATCTATCTGTGCATGTGTGGTACAGGAAGTGAGTGCCTCCCTGAAATGGACACGGTAGTGAGGACCTAACCTGTGATGGCATAAACTACTTTCAATTAAAGTACCTGCTTCTTTTTTTCAGTCTTTATGGAACCCATACACTATAAAAGATAATGTATGGGTCCCGATTGACAACCAACTTGTTAAACTGTCTCAAGGTTGCATGGCAAAGTAAACCTTTCAGACTTCACTCTTGAGGTTTACACAATCACCATGGCAACCTCTCGATGGTTAACAAGTTGGTTACCGATCGTGACCCATACATCATCCTCTATATAAAACATGCACTACAGTTGAATATAATTGTAAATATAGTTTTTAGTCTTGTATTTTGGTGTTTATTTATTTAAATTTTGTTAATTGGGTAAGTACGCTCACAACACAAGGAAATCTTTGTCAGGAATGGCCCAGGCACCAATAAGGTTCAGAGTGTCAGTACAACTATAATAGTTCACAGTAGGATTCCATACATTCAGTGGTTCATAGTAGAACACTTTACATATAAAAGGGGTAGCCATACAGTCGGTTTGCATAAGGAATAAGACACGACAAAGTGTGGTTTATGGTCTGTTAGAAAATGGGTTAGGAAAATTCTTGAACCTGATTAGCTAAGGCCATCAACCAGCTTGTCTGGTATCAGGCAATAGAGAGACCACAAAATAATGAGTCCCAGTCTCTGCCTGCCTATTTACATAAATTATGCAGCCGTAGAATACTGGATTTGAAAGCGTGCGTCATGTTTTCCCACCACTTAGTGAGTGATCTAGTCCCCCAAGTAGAACAATTGGTTCATTCAACCATACATAAACACTTTTTTTAATGTGGCACACATTATAGTATACCAGTTTGAAACAACAACAGTAGTGCTAGTACCTCACATGCTTAGCATTACTGGAGACAGCTTCCACAGCTTTTTCTGGCTCCACCCCCGCTTGACCAATGATTAGTAGCATTTCTTGTTTTTAAATAGCACAACCACTCCCTTACCCTAACATTTCTCTTTCTTTTTTAAATGGCACAACCACTCCCTCTCCCAGTACCTTGCTGCTCTATCTTCTCTCAGTTCTTTGTAGACCTCCAGTCCTGTACTAGTACTGCACTGCACACAGTCAACAGACTGGGTGAATCAGCACTAAAGTTTTCATCAGTGGGCGGGTGGGACGTGAGAGGGAAATCTCTATCTACATTGTCTGCGAGACGATCCCTGTCATTCTTGCCTATACTTCTGACTGCACATGCATGTGATAGAGATCACCAGTTGTGAAGAACTGCAAACCTAAACCACCGTCACTCCTTTCATCTGCTCTGAACTGCATTAATGAACATTCTTTCACTGTGGTCAGAGAGGGGGGAGAGTGTTTCATGCCAACAATGCAACAGCCATCACATTTAAAAAACTGCCACTAAGTCTACTACTCTCATTTTTTTTATCTTACCGCTGGGGAGAAAGCACAAACAAAAAGGCTCTCATAAACATCATCGTCCTCTACTGGTAATTCTACCAACAGAGGGACTACTTTACAATAAAGTCTATTTTAATTAAGTGCTGTTTTTATAGAATTTGCCTAAATCCCGTGGGAATGCTGCCATTCTCATGGGATTTATGCAAAGTCTATAAAAACAGTGCTGGGCATTGGAGATATGCACATTATAAACTTTCCGTACATAAAGGCACTATTAAGGGACGGGCAGTGCAGTGTCATTTTCTTGCAGTATTACCACCAAGATCCTGAGGGGTTGAGGAGCACCATAGTTAAAATGCTGGGCACACCAGGAGGTTTAGGAGTTTTTACGAGTGCTCAGGTAATAAAAGTAATAATTGCACATGGTGCTTGCAGGGGGAATCAGAGAGGTGAAGCCCTCATCTGTGCAGCAGTCAGGGCTTCATTTCTCCCCATTGAACTCCTTTAATAGTAAATTACAGTATTTGAAATTTGTATATATATTCCAAATGTAAGCAATAACCCATGACAGGGTGTGCAGTTAAGGATTAATCAACACCCTGGGTGCGTTGTGAGGCACGAGGCCGCAGACCTAGTGTCCTTATAGCACACGGGGTGCTGATTGTTCCCCAATAACCGCACACCCTGAAGTGGGTTATTGCGCTTATAACATGGGGTGTCACCACAGCTCAAAAAAACACAAGGAAAGCATTATTATGTCATGAAAACATAGGGACTATTTTATGTTTGCTGCAGCCAGCACAAGTGCTGTGTTGCTGACAGTGCTGAAAACTGCTATTTGTAAACACTGACCACATACATCCTGTCCTGGGTTATTGCTTAGAGAATATGCACAGTGCAGGTCTACACTTTTTGGTACAGTATACACAGGGTGCCACAGGTCACATATTATGCCATTAGAAAGAAGCTCAACAATGCCACTGGAAAGCACTCAGTTCACATACAGAGAGAGAGAGAGAGAGAGAGATTGGTTACTGCACTTCTCTCCCCCGTCCGATTGCTACTGCAGGACAACACTTGCTCACTGACACAGAGAGCGAGACACACATACACACACACACATATATACAGACAATGTCAGAATTCTTCAGCCGCTCTGCCAACCGCGCTGGGTGTGTGTGTGTGTGTGTATATATATATATATATATATACACATATATATAATATATATGTATGTGTGTGTCTCCTTCTCCCATTCTGTCACCACTGTGGTTATGCAGCACTCTGCCCTTGCTTCACACTTGTCCTTCTCTGTGCCGCTGGCTCTCCTGTGCATTCTCTAGCAGCACTGTGGCTGCTGCTGTGTCGTTATCACCACACTTCTCTCTAGAAAATAGGACCACGGCTGGGGAACTCTCACGGTCTCTGACCGCTGCAACGGAGGTCACATTTTCACCTTCAGCTGCTGGACCACACATAGGAGAGTTCAGGGAGAAAGGCACACATAAACCATCAGCTACCATCCTGGCTCTCTCGTCCTTGCCTCAGTCTGCTTCTCTCCCAATGAGGTGCTGGTCTGTCACTGAAGTGAGGGCAGCATGGGAATGGACATCATGGATGGGGAGGGGGGAGGTGGGAATGACCGTTCACGCCAGCAGTGCAGCACAAATTAGGAGATACACAGGACAGATGGGTGGTTAACCACAGAGATAGATGCACAGCACAGACACCGCTCACACAGGGAGAGAGAGGGACGCTCAGAAAAATACTTTTGATGTGCATATCGTGGATGATGTTATACTTTCTCGCTCTGTGTTACAAGTTGGACGCACTCACATAAGCGATCATGGTGTCTTTCTCCTTCTCTATGCGGCTCTTGAGCAAACATTTCTGGGTGTACCGGGAGCAGGGTTTCAGTGACAGAGACAGCTGCTGTCTATTCACTTGACATCTTGCAGCTCACACTCTCTCTCTCTGCTCAGCCTTTACCTGCTCTCGCACTCTCAAGTGTGTGTGTGTGTGGGGGGGGGGAATAGCCCCACAAAGAAAGAGCAAGAGTAAGATAGTGGTGCTGGAAAATTTATGAGATCCACAGCCCGGGTGGGTGGGTAACCAGAAAGAGAGAGACAGAGAAGAGTGCTATGAGTTTCAACAGTGCACATTGTGTAACATACATGACAGCTTTCAGCTCTCATTCATTTAGCAAGGATATTAATGGCCGCCACCCAGACTACATTTCTGGCACAATAACTAGTTCAGGATGGCTCACTGATCTCTCAGCTTGGACACTTCACCACTTGCTGTGCATATATCAGGGATTAATCAATGGTTACTTGATGGCTCTGTACCAATCAAGTACCTGTGTTTTCCTGCCCCATGTTATAATGTACAAAATGGCATACAGGTGCATCATTATACCAAGCATAATTGTGTAAACAACATACAGTATATGGCCAAGGGTGTACATTTCCTAATTGTGACACATTGTAGACATTACTAGAAAGTTAGATTAATTCATGTATAGATTGACCTGCTAGTAATTCATTAAACATATCTGACCTTCTGTTGAAGCTCGTAATAGAAACATAGAATTTGACAGCAGATAAGGACCACTTGACCCACACAGTCTGTCCATTCTTTCCATCTTATACCGTCATCATGGACACCACATGGTCTCTGGGTCCCTCCCTCCTCTTGCTTTCCAATAGGATTCCCTTGTGCCTTTTCCATACATGCTTGAAGCCCGCCACCTCCTCTGGAGGATTGTTCCAGGCATTTACTGCTTTTTCAGTGAAGAAGTACTTCCTCACATCTCTTAAATTTACCCTCTTCCAGCTTCATTGCATGTACTCTTGTTGTCATGCATCTTTTTCTCTGAAAAATGCTCCCCTCCTGTACCCTGTTTACCTGTGTGAAGTATTTATATGTGTCTATCATATCCTCCTCCTTTCTTTCAGGGTGTACATATAGATGTCCATTGAGAGGCCATTTTTTTTTTGTATTATCCATTTTCCCCATCTACGTGCTCCATGCCCTGATACTCCTTCGAGCTGCCTAGGTCCCCCCCCCAACCCACCTATCCCTCACAAGCCTCCAACCTCATACAGCAGCCACCCCCAGGGTAACAAAGCATAACCCTTCGCTGGATGGATCCCCCCTCTTCTGAGGGGAAGGCACGGGTGGGGAGGGAGACCAGTGCAACTACTTGGCCCAGGGGTGCTGCTGAGGCAGACATGGTTCCGTTGGGGCTTCAGTGGTGTCGGTGGACCAGCAGCCATCATCCAGACGGTTGTGGAGCAATTTCCGCTTTTTCTCGTAATTCCCTTACTGTGCCACCCATGCAGTGCTCCTGGTCTCCACCAGAGGCCACTGCCAAGTGACACTACCCACTCCAGGAAAGGCGAGCAGTCCCATGGACACTCAGTCCTCTCCTTCCCCTGCCAACCCCCGGCCTCCTGAACTCAGGCTGCTGGCATGGCGCAAGGTGTGGCATCCACCCTACTTCACCCCCCAGCATGAAGCACATTGTGGCTTCGCATGCCACAGGTCGCTGGCACAACCCTCGCATACCCCTGGCATGTTAAGCTGTCCGCAGACAGCCGAGGCTTCGGCCGTGGATCTGTATTATGGCAGATGGTGCATTTTCGCCACAGTGGGAACCATGCATGTATTCCCCAACTTTGGGTTGCCTACACACCCTGCAGCACGCAAGGTAGGCACTTTTTCAAGTATAGCCCATTATGCGTATTACTAGAAATATACTCTAGATGTGGCACCTGTGGAATATTATCATGCATTTCTTTATTATCAGAAATATACTGGTAATCCAGCCAGTTTTTGAGAACTAATTCTTCAGTTCTCATTGATATCAAATACAGTTTGTATTTCTTGCTCCAGGAGTTGTTTGGGGGAGTTATTCCCAAAATGCACAATTCAGTTTCAAACTGAGTAGGAGTCACAGTGGTTTGACTTTGCAGAAGTCCCATAAAGTGTGAGCAAGAGTACCCCAACACTACCAGTACCTGCAGTGGGGTTCAGTATCAGGTTCCCAGATGTTACCTTAAGGAGGACATCGGCATGCTAGAGGAGGTCCAGAGGAGAGCAACTAAGATGATCAAGGGGCTACAGGATAGGTCCTATGAGGAGAGGCTGGGAGCCCTGGGGAAGTACTACTCCATAAAAGAGAGGAGGCAGAGGGGTGATATGATATAGACTTTCATGTCCATGAAGGGAATTAAGAGTGAAAAGGGAGAGTCTCTTTAAAATGAGTGACAACACCACCACTAGGGGCAGAGCCTAAAATTGATTGGAGGGGATTCAGAAGGGATGTAAGGAAGCATTTCTATACAGAGAAGGTGGTGTCCACCTGGAATGAGCTGCCAGAGGAGGTGGTATCATCAAAGATGGTGGGGGCATTCAAGAGAGCCTGGGACAAACACAAAGGGAACCGTTGGGGACAAGGAAGGGGGAAGGGGAGAGGAAAGGACAGTTGTGGGGCAGGGTGATTGGCATAAATTGTAAGGCCAGACCGAGTCACTTACCGAGCAGACACGATAGACTGGGTGATCTTCTTCTGTTGGCTCTTTTCATATGTTCATATGTTTGTATGTCTGACCTCATGACATTACTGTCACTGTGTTCTCAGTGATGGCTAGTCATAGTATCTGGAAATACTAGGCAATTCTATACAGTTAAGAAATGAGCAAGTGCTATTATTGGCAGTTTTTCACTGAAGATCCTGGTTGGCATGAATAGAGCAGAAGGAACCCGACACTTGTTATCTGAATTACCATGTTTCAACTTCTTTTCACAGTGTCTGTGCTGTTCATAACTCTAACGTTGATAAATTTATGACTGTCCAATTTGTGTGTGTCTATATTCACAATAATAACCCATGAGGAATCTGGGTCATCTCTCTGAAGTTCTTTTGTCCTCCAGCTCTAAATCTCCATGGGAGTTTGCTGTGTATTTCTTGGTGTAAATTTGAAGCAAAAGCTTGCTGCATGTTTCTTTTGACACAGTTTAATTGATTTGTCTAGAATCATTACCGTTCCTTCTCGAACTGAGACTGTTTTAAGAATTATTTGAAAGGGTTGTATTTACTGAGATACATCCATCGCATCTGTATTATAAGTAAGCATTCATTTTCTAAAGGTTGTTGGATCACTGTTTTCTATAAACTGCTTAGGTCTAGTAATGTTTGTGTTTTCTAATTTTCTAAAATGGAATCAGTATTCTGTAAAGGAAAGGGCACCACTCATACACATGGGGGGAAAAATGAATGACATCCTTACCAGAAACTGGTTGCAATGCTTACTTTATTCCATTGAAAGTGAGTTTGTGCCAAACACCAATTTGCAGAGCCCCTCCCAAAGGGTGTGCCTCAGCTGATCAAACCTAATGTTAGGCCTCCTGAGTCACAAGGCTTTGTCAGAGGTGGCCCACATCAGTGGTCCACCTGACTTGAGACTTTTCCTTTTGCAATTAATATAATGACTAGATAAGTCACCAGGTGGTGCTATAGGACTTGTAATCCACCATAACAAATTGCTAAAACGTGCAATGCATGTAGATATCAAGTGATAAACATCAAAACAAAGTATAAAAAGTGTTAAAACATCTAATTGTGGAGGTGACATCATGGTCTTCCCAGTTGCAACAGGTGGTTCATATCATCCTTGTATATAAAAGTAAATAGACATCCATAAATGTAAACTGACATCCGGCATCCATAAAACAGAAAAAAGAAGACACATAATGAATAATTAGCACAGTGTAGTAGGAACCTGAGTCATCTTGATATGAAGCGATGCATGCTAATAGCTAAAGATGCTTGAATTACATGAATACTAATACAGCTGTTTCTACCTATCCCTCTCCTCCTAACAATTTACATTAATTATTAGGGCAGGTAGTCAAGTCATTTGAAATAGAGGTAACACCCCGTAACAAGATCCCCTCTTAACAAAAGCCAGAGAAAAGCTGATTATCGTAAGGCTTAAGGGGAGGTTCTAGTGGTAACATTGAAACATAGACTTTGATGGCAGATAAGGACCACTTGACCCACCTAGTCTGCCCATTTCCCTACCTAGAGGATAAGCTGCAGATCTTATTTAACCAACAGCCTATTTCTTCCTACCCCCCACAAAAATTGCCTTACGTCTGTCCCATGCATTCTTGAATTCTCCCACAGTTTTAGACTCCACAACCTCCTCAGAAGGCTGTTCCACGCGTCCACCACCCTCTCTGTGAAAAATACTTTCTCACATTGCCCCTAGCCATTCCCCCCGCCCCCCATCTTCAAATTGTGTCCCCTTGTTCTTGCATATCTCTTTTCTGAAAGATGCTACCCTCTTGGACTTTGTTGATTCCACTGAGGTACTTAAATGTTTCTATCATGTCTCCCCTCTCCCTCCTTTCCTCAAGGCTATACATATTAAGCTCCTTTAGCCTCTTCTCATATGGCTTCTCTTGCAGACCCTGCACCATTTTAGTTGCCCTCCTCTGAGCTGCCTCCATCCTGTCTATGTCCTTGTGGAGATGGAGTCTCCAGAACTGGACGCAGTACTCCAGATGGGGTCTCACCAACTGTCTGTACAGAGGGATAACAACTTCCTGTTTTCTGCTGGTGATGCCTCTCCCTGTACATCCCAGTATCCCCCTAGCCCTCCCTACTGCCTTCTCACATTGCTTGCCAACCTTGAGGTCATCTGATATGATTACCCCCAGGTCCCTTTTCATTTTAGTTGTTGTCACTATCCCCCCATTGTGTAATCTTCCCCTGGGTTTTTGTTTCCCAGGTGCATTACTTTGCACTTCTTTGCATTGAATCCAAGCTGCCATACTTCTGACCATTCCTCCAACCTTGCCAAGTTCCTTCTCATCCTTTCCACACCTCCTTGTGTATCAACCCTGTTGCAGATCTTTGTGTGATCTGCAAAGAGGCATACTTTTCCTTCCAGTCCCTCTGCAATGTCACTTATAAAGACATTAAAAAGGACTGGACCCAGTGCTGAACCCTGTGGTACTCCACTAGTAACCCCTCTTTCTTCAGAGTGGACTCTATTTACAATTACCTTCTGTGTCCTGTTGTTCAGCCAATGTTTTACCCAGGCTACCACCCTGTGACCCACTCCAAGGCTGGTTAATTTGACTACTAATCTTTTGTGTGGGACTGTGTCAAATGCCTTGCTAAAGTCTAGGTAGGCCATGTCCACAGCCCCTCCCTGGTCTACTACTTTGGTTTGGTATTTTATTATGTTTGCTTGCACACATGTGCAAGAAACATATTGAGGCAGCTTGCTGCAGTAGCGAGTTGTGGAGGTGCGGCAGTGTTGTTGCCAATGCAGGCAGACCATTTTGGGGCTGGTCTGTGTGGCACCAATAGAGGATCATGCTGTCCATGACAGCAGTAGTGTAGCTTGTCACCAACTTGAAACAAACTGGATGTTGCAATCAGGGAGTACCCCGTCATCAACAACCTGCTGTTTTCGTGGGGAGGTCCCTGACTGCAGCAACCAATTACAGCTGCATTGTCTGGCATCCCCTTTCAATAAACATGGTGGTGGCTTCTCTGTCAGCCTCTCACAGTCCCCATGAAGCCAATGGACAGCCGCCACCTCTCGCAGTCCCTGTTAAAACTGATGGTGGTCCCCAATCTCCCTGTTGGCATGCCCCCTCCTCAGTTCATTTGTCAACGGGGTAGCCCAATCCCCATCTACATGATGCCCCTGCCATTTGTTCTGTGCCAAGGGGGTGCCCAAGCCCCCTCAGTTCATGTGTTTCCCCCCCAACAAACACCCAGGTGGCATGCTGGGAGCCCACCCTAGCATGCTAAAAGTGTCCCGCATTGTCTTTTTTTTTTTTAAATCCTGTTAAAAAAAAGAAAATGGTCCCTCGTTGAGTCCCTTGTCCCCTCCTCCAACCTGCACCCACCATCTGTGCACCCCACCTCCCCACACCCCCCTCACTCCATACTTACCCCTGGAGCTCGGCACAATGATCTTCAATGGGCTGAGAACACGTCTGCACTCTTAAAAGCTGACTGCGAACTGAAGAAATGCCGGTAAGCTGTATAATGGCATAAATGTGTTTTCTTCAACTTATGTGGATATTTTGGCCATTTTTTTGACTTTTGGCAGCAAATTTTCAGCATGGGGTTCTTGGAACCCCTCCTCATTAATTCAGTCACTGTCATGATGTTATTCGGTCCCGAAAGGTGATTTCGTGGTCACTGTGCAGAATCAACTTTCAGGACCGATTAATGAAACAACAGTGTCACTGTTCATGAGGTGGGCTCTCAAAAAGCCTATGTTGCAAATTTGGTGAAAAAATTCCAAAAATGACTGTGTTACAAGCGTGTGTTGCGCAGTTTCCATACACACTCATAACTTTGTGAATTTGTAATATTTTTACTCCAGATTTTCAACATTGCCATTTTTTTATACCTCCTTATGAACAGTATAGCTGTCATTTTTCACATCCTTGCCGAAATGTGTTTTCACACTTCCAGCGCTGAAAAGCGCGGTCACTGTGGTAAATAAGTGTTTGGGACAGATTAAGAAAATCCCAATGACACTGTTTATGAGCAGAAGTCCTAAAATGCCTATGTTGAAAATCTGGTGACAAAAATCCATAAAATGACTGTGTTATGTGCGTGTGTTGCGCAGTTTCCATGCACCCTCGTAACTTCGCAAATTTGCAATATTTTCACTGCAGATTTTCAGACTGGCATTTTTTCATACCTTCTTATGAACAATACAACTGTCATTTTATACATCCTGGCCAAAATGTGTTTTCACACATCCGTCGCAGAATAGCATAGTCGCTGTGGTAAATCAGTGTTTGGGACAGATTAAGAAAATCACAGTGACAGCATTCATGAGCAGAGGTCACAAAATGCCAGTGTTGACAATCTGGTGAAATAATTCCACTAAATGGCAGTGTTATGAGCATGCATTGCACAGTTTCCACATACGTTCGGAAGTTTGAGCATTTTTAATATTTTCACTCCAGATTTTCAACATTGCCATCTCTTCACACCTCCCTATGAATGGTACAGCTGTCATTCTTCACATCCTGCCCGATCTGTGTTTTCGCACATCTGGCGCAGAATGGCACGGTCGCTGTGGGAAATCAAAGTTCAGGACACATTAACAAAATCACAGTGCCACTTTTCATGAGCAGAGGTCCTAAATACTTTCATGAGGTGGGGGGTCACAAAAAGGCCATGCTGAAAATTTGTAGTGCAAATACCAACAAACGCCCAGAGCGTTAGGGTTTCTAATCATAATGTCCCACCCTGTACAGACTGATAGGCATCAGGGGTGTCCCTTTGGATTGCCTGCTGTAATGCTCATGCCATTCCACCCCCACCCCGAAGCCAGTGACAGGCATCAAGGTGTGCCTTGGACTCTTCGGCCCAAAACTTCACCCCATTCTTCTATACTGTACTCATTTCAGCTTATGTCCTTATGAAATGGGGTGACTGTAAAGCCAAACACCCCAAGGCACACCTGAACACTTGTCGGTGTCTGCAGGATAGGGTGAGGTGAAATGCTGTGAGCATTATGGGCGATGACTCAAAGGCACACCCCAGTGCCTCTCCATCTCTGCAGGGTGGAGGTGGGGTTGGCGTGAGTTCAGTACTTCACTGCCATTCCTATTCTGCATCTGTCTAACTCCTGCACGTCCAAAGCTAATATCAGCAAGCAAACATTGGCATTGACAAATGCTTGTTTTTAATTATGACATGGTATTTCTTTTTGTGTGTAAACAGTTGTGCTCACACAGGAACCTGTCTGACAGGAACAGGCAGTGTACTATCCCCACCATAATAATCACAAGAAGGGCATTATAGTGAAGAGATCTTTGAGCCCTGGATACTTCAGCCCCACCCGCAGGGTATAGATCTGATATTGTTCTCTCCGATGGGGTTATTCTTTGAAATTCCCACCCCCTTGAAATGCTCCAAATGTTTTCTCTTCCTATGGCTTTGAAAATATGCTTGTCCCTGTCCTTCGCCCTCATTAGTTGGCATGCTATGGCATAATCCTCATTACTGAGATGCACTGCCCTGTAGTGTTCACTCAATTAGATTTTTAGTTTTCTTTTAGGCCTATCTATGTGGTAGGCCCCACACAAGCACATAAGAAGAAGGAGAAGAATTAGCCGGCCTGGTGGCGCTGAGGGTTGATGCGCTGGACGCCACACCTCGCACCATGCTGGCAACGCAGGTTCAGGAATGGTTTCAGGCACCGGGGGTCAGCAGGGGAAGGGTTGAGGACTGAGCACCCACGTGGAGCTCTCCTCCCCAGACTCAGGGGATGGGTTGGTCTGGCAAGCCAGGGACCCCCGGTGGAGACCAGAGGGCACTGCAGCAAGCCAGGCCGAAAGTACTAGTGTGGCAGTCACAGGCAGGGTTTGCTGTGCCCCAGAGCATTGAGACATGCCTACGCATGAGGGGGGACCACAGAACATGGAAAGACTTGGTTCTAGGGGTAGGCGATGGCACCAACCCCCATGCCCAATGCCGGGTCCACCCTGGCCGACCTTCAGGGATCTTCTGCCTGGGGCCCATGTCTGCAGGTGGAGACCGTGTGTGCAGGTGCACCGAAGGTAGGAGGGGAGGCCCCACCCCAGAGAGGTCAAGTCGGGGGTACCAACTGCAAGCCAGGGTGGAGGAGAGGAAGGTTTGAGTGAGGAGACTTCAGGCAAGGCAGGACTCAGGTTGGATGCCTGAAAGAGGCTCTTAGAAACCATGATTAGGAGGGGAAAAGAATAAAAAAAAGGAAGAAAAATTAGCATTTATAAAGCACTTTTATACACAGTGTATCCCAAAGTGGTTTACAAGCAATGGGCGCTATGCACTAAGAGAGCGGGGGTATGCAGAAATGTTGCGTACCCCACCCGTGATCCTGTGCCCTGTGGACAGGTGCGCCCATACCAGCATTCACCAATGCTGGCCACCTTTGGGATGCCCCCTTGGGACCCTTACTGGATCCTACAGTGTAGGGTGGCAAGAGTCCATAGCTGTGTGGGCTGATTGCAGGCACCCACACCCACGCGGCACCATCCCGTACTGGTGCCGCTGCTCCCAAACACAAGGGTGCTCGCCCTTCCATCTGCCCTGCCACCTCCTGCTGCCCAGCAGTCAGGAGTAGCACAAAGTTCCCTGTTCTGGTCCCCCAGAGACTGATGGCCTTTGTTGGTGGGGGCATGTAGTGGGTTATGGCCATGTCTATCATGACATACCCTTTGCCACCCTCTGCACCCATGCGGCCAGCACTACGCAAGTTAATGAATACTACATAGTGCTGGCATGCCCAAGGAATGCCCCCAGTGTGGAGTTGTCCACAGATGTGGGGGATTGGGTGCGGTGGGTCTGTGCACCCCTTCTTCGAGCATGCCACATGGGGGCGCAGTGGGTGCAGAGTGGCTGTGTGCCCCAGATACATGCACGTAGCCACTCCGCCCCAATTGTGCATAGCACCCAATGAGAGACTGGTAGTGAAGTGACTGAAATAGGTAGTGACACCCTTGGACAATTGCACGAACAGGTTTTATGGGAAGGAGAATGTTAGCAAAGACACTGGGGAAAATCCCTTACTCTTGCATCTTATATGACCGTTACTTTTTCTGGGAGGATCAGTAAATACCTCCAATGCTTCTTTAAAACAATTAGTTGACAAATGAATTCCAGTATACATATCAGATAGGATTTGTGTGTTTCGTCATGGGAGATTTGGGGTTCGTAATTCTCATAAGTATAAAGGTGTGGAGAAAAGATACTGCCCAAGAGATACCCGTACAGAGGATTCTAGAAACTCAGGAACATTTATTTTTGGAAAGCCCACATGCTATGAACTTTTGGGACTTGTTCTGTAATGCAACACAGCTCTTGGGATTTTGAAATTTAGCATACTCTGTCCTGGTGTTGGTCAGAGATACATGTTAGTACTTTACAGGTCATTGTGGTATTCTAAAAATATTTACTTTGGGAATTTTGTTGTAAGCATGTATTGCAACAGCAATATTTAGTTCAAGAAGATCTCCTTAAAGCTTTACAAATTCATCTATGAACTGTTTATTTGTCGAATATGGTCAAATTTCATCCAGGATGAGTACAATCCATTTGGAATCCTTGCAAAGATCTTTTGTCATGACTGTATTAGATTTACAGAGTATAGAATATGGGGTGGGCTTAATTCTTAAATGTTTTCAAATTTGGGAATTTCTGATTAGATGGACTAGAAAACAATTGTAATGTATGTTGTCTGTATATAATGCATTATTCTCTATAATAAAAATTCCCCTACTCTTGCATCCACATGAGAAATGTATCCAACAAGTTGAAACTATGGAGCATTAATTTATAGTGTATGGGAGAGGGCTGTTGTGTATAAAAATCGATGGAAACACAATGATGTTGTACCATCAATGTGATGTCAGCATGTTGTTGTACCATCCTGAGGATGGCACATCGATGGTACAACAGCATTGAACACACGTGCACATGCGCATAAGTTTGCCATATTTCCAGGAAATAGCTGCAGCAGTAAGAAACGGACCCAAAAGGGAGGCATGACAGGCAAAGTAAGGGAAATCAAATCAAATTTTTTCCCCACGAAACCGCAGCCCTGTTTAAATATATTGTCTGTGAGATTGGAAGAGGGACCGGGACTGATTGTGACTTGCTATGGGGGGGGGTCAGTGTTGGAAAGCACGTTTAAAAAAAAAAATTTTAAACAAAAAGTAAGCCTCCAGTAGTGAATTATTGGTGTACTGAGCCCATACACTATACAAGACAATGTATGGGCATCAGTTAACAACATCGCTGAATTCACTTCGAGTTTACCAGGCAGCAGTAAACCTCTCGAGCTTCGCTCTCGAGGTTTACACAGTTGCCATGGTAACCTCTCGAAATAAATATAGCGTTGTTGTTAACTGATGCCCATACATTATCTGCTATTTGGACTGTCCTTTTATCCAGGATTTCTGGAAGTTCTTGGCAGCAGGATGGAAGCTCTCATGGTTGTGCAGAACAACATACCAGATCCTGATTTTAGGTGATTTTCCTCCACAATAGCAAGAAATACGATAAAGAGCTTTCTAATGGTGATTTTACCTGCCTTAAATTTTATGTGTGGCAGGCAAGATACCAATCAGTGTTGTAACAGTTACAGTCAATTTACTTATAGATAGCAAAATGTCCTTAGCAATCTATATTTAAGGGAAAAAACTTTTATCGCACTCATATGAAGGCTGTACACTGGTTATGATTTCTTTCTTTGGCTGTGGTACAATAGATTCTCTGCTCCCTATGCTTTGTAAGCTTTAAAAAGTGTTTAATTTGTTTTTATTTGTATAGCGATTGCCAGGGGACGGAGCAGTGTGTTCATTATGTTATGCTTGATGGAAATTCCGATTGTTTACTGTTGTTTTTTGTTTGCTTGTTTTACTGCCATGTGTATAGGGCTTGAAGGGGATTTGGTTTATTTACTTTTATTTTTCACTATCTAATTTGTCTTGTTTGTTTTAATAAAATTCCCCTACTCTTGCAAAAAGTGCACTCAGTTCTTTTATTTCCTCCTGGACACCCATCAGGACAGCACCAGAGATGGGTAGAAGGGACCTCAGCTTAACATCTCATCCAAAGGACAATACACCTGACAGTGCAGCACTATCCATTACTGCACTCGAGTGCCAGCATTTATGGTATTTGACCAGTCCCACTGTGGGGCTAGAACCCATAACCATCTGGCTCAGAGGCAGATGTGCTGACAACTGAGCCACACTAAGCAAACAGATCGCTCCCATACAGTCACAATTACTGAATTATCTGTTATATATGTTTGACCATTTTTTGGACTGACAAAATCTTCAGGTTTTTGTAACATCACATACAGTATGTGCTGCGTTTATTACACTTGCGACAGTCCTTTGGGGCTTTGAGTAGCCAATTTCTGAAGGACAGGGAATACTACAGGCTTCTAATCAGGTAGTCCCTCAGAATTCCTGGCTCTCCGATAGGACATTCATAGAAGGAAGGACACAAAGTTGCCAGGGCTGGTTCAGTCTGAAGCATGGATATATTTTTCTGTATCACTCCTGCAATCTGCGATGCCTGTACTCTCTACGTCATGACAAGTTGAAGCCTGTCATTGTAACCTGTACATGGAGGTTGCTTTTGTAGTCATTCCTTTTTCTCTACCATTCACTGTGCCTAAATAATGGTATCAATACCTGTACAAATCTCTGGCATCTGATGACCTATCACCCACTTTTTACAAAGCATTGTCTGATGTCTTACCACCTGAATTGCTTACAGTATACAAAAAATTATTAGAAAATAATATTTAGCTTAGTTCAATACATGAAGCATGTATACCATTATGTAAAAGCATCCAGTTATAAGTGGCTCTTCCAGGCCATGCACCTACCCCATGAATGGCTTCTCAAGCATTTGCAGTTTCCAGTGACCTCCATCACAGATAAGTGGTCAGCACCAATATGCCCATATAGTAATGAAATAAATCAGAGATACACAACAGGGACCGGTGGAATTAACAATTTAGTTTCATGGGTGCTGTTTGACCTTCCATAACCTCGTAAGCGGTGTAAGCCACGAGTGATCTGCCCAAGGTCAAACAGCACAAGTGAAAATAAGTTGTTTATTCCACAAGGTCTCTGCCACCTAGGCAGGGATCTTGTGGTTGTGCATTTTTCCAAACAGGTTTTTCTGACGTTTTTAAAATTTAAAGGAGTTCTGCGTTTACTTGCTGAAATAATGCTCCTCCACTTCTGAAGGGCACCGTTGCCATGGCCACTGCCATGGATGCCACATCTTGACACAGCAGTGATGCAAAGTCGTTCTTGCTGATTTGTGGAGGTCTGACTTGCTCAAAAACTTTTGAAAAGTAATGGGCGGCTTGATTTAGTGAGAGAGCAAGCACTTCTAGCTGGCAGGTGTGTTGTACAGTAGTGCAGTGAATTATTCAGCTTTGTCTGTTTGGGATTTTACTTAAGAAAGAGAAAGCTGATTTAGAGCGATGAGTGAGTGAGTGAGTGAGTGAGTGGTGAGTGAGTGAGTGAGTGAGTGAGGTGAATGTCAGGCTGAGTGGCCAGCTGCTGAATCAGATTGATGAATGAGCACAGCAATAACTGGCAAGAGTGGGTGTTAGAGCCTTTAGGAAAGTGAGGGAATCTGAGAGAGAATTCAGCAGTTTGAGGTAAAAAAATTAAATGATGAAACAGTTTTTCATTTGCTACATGCAAAGTGTTGCTAAAGGAGGTGAGAGTGGTGCAAGCGAATGGAGTTGGAATAGCAAGGGGAAAAAATGCCAGGTTCTAAAAGGTATGCATCTCCCGCTGCAAAACTCTACAGCAACATATGCTGCTGCCAACAGTGACATGTTGCTGTAGGAGTTGCACCCGGGACCCGGTAACGCTTTCCCCAGTCCTGCACTCCCTCCCCGAACCAACTCTGACTCAGAGTTGGTATCCTTAGTAATGGGGGGTGCAGGTGGCAGAGACCCCCATAGGGGGAGTTGGGGGCAAAGCCCCCCAAAGAAAAAGCAGACCCTGCATGCGGCTCCCTGCCAACTGCAAATAGCAGTCAACAGGGAGCCTGGTACTGCAATGCCTGTCTTCGAGTTTGTTGACTCGGCATCATAGAGCCATTTTAAAATATGTGCTGCGTTACTGTTTTCATTGCGAGGAGAGGTCCTGATAGTGGAGTAACTGTGCTGGCTGCAAAATTAATTCTGTTTTATGCAATAGGCATGGACATAAATGCTGTGTGATAAATCTGTGTATCTGAGCTACTAGGTGTATAAATGTAAATTATATAATGGCTAAAAAAACTGCTGGATGCTGATTGGCTGGCTGGCATGATTCCCTGTTGTAAATCCTGCCATTTGCCAATGGGAAAAGGTGCCAGCCGCCAGTAAGCCCCATCAGTTACTACCCCCGAAATCATTCCGAGCATCACAAACCCACAGACCTGCAAACATGGCAATCCTAAAGCCCGTCTCACTGAACTGCTGCTCCACTCCTCTTCTGATATTCAGACCACAAAATACCTTGATATTAATTACTACCGTCTACTTGTTCATGAATGCTGTGCTCCTCCTCCATCACCTCAGTAACTGCACACTGTTTCTTTAGCTCACAAACCCACATATGTATTTGTGTAAGTGAATGCCACTGACTTCCATGTGGAACACTATTTGTGACACAATGACTCATAGCACCGGTGTCCCTATTGCCGTTACTCCAAACTGCGATTACAAAGGGGAGTTTTAAACAAACTGCAGTACTAAATGAACAGACCTCACCACTTCCCATCGAGACTGTACATACAACCAACCTTTTTTTTTTTTAAAATGGTTCCTTGTCTCCGATGTACAGAACTGCTCCACTTTTAAATCTTTAGCCACACACGACAGTCCTCCACAAGCCACGTCTCCTTACTTTGTGGTCCATCTCCATTTCACTGCCGCTCGATCATTCCTTCTTTATAAAACTCTTGGGTACACTCTCACTCAAGTTCAAGTTCAAATTCTTTTTATTGTACAACAAAATTTAAAATTTGTTTTTACAATTGATTTATAAAACATTTAAAACACATCAATACAATCTGCATCATGTAACAAGATTTATATAATTTCTATCATATCTTTTAAACTTTATATAGATACACAAATCCCTTATTGCACAAATCACTTATCATTCCGCAGATGCTTCTGTTTCCTTATTATTACCCTACAAAATCCAGCTGTTTTATCTAACCAAGAGGTATCCTCAGATTTCAGTAATGCATTAAACTGATATTGGGGCTCCATATCAAGCTCTTTAAGAACATTTGCAATAATCATTTCTCTTTCAAATTTATATAATGGACACAAAATCAGTAGATGAAATGGAGTATCTTCTCCACCTTCACAAGCACACATTGCTGAATCAATCTTTTTATAATATTTCATTAAAGTTTGTGAATTAACATATCCAAACCTAAATCTGGTTATTGCCTTCCTATTGTTTGGGTTAGAAATGTTGTGCAAATACTTTTCTAACTCCTCATTTCTTTTTCTGTTTTCTGCCAGCCAGCTACTAATTTTGTACTTCTTTACATTATTGACCTCATAATTATAATTTATATCCTGTATTCTAGTTTTAATTTTCTCTTCTATTAACTTCCATGGTTGCCTAATTGATTCAGTTATGCGTTCCAAAAGTCCATATGGTTTTATTATTTTTTCAAGAATATCAACACTTGGACAAACAAATCCCATTTCTCTATAGTTCAAAGATTCTTCTATATATATAGTCTTGGGAAAATTTTTCCTAGTTTATTATATGCTTTTACCCAATAATTACATTGTCTGTTCTTTTATTTGTAAAATCAGAGCTTGCCCCAATTCCAGTCTAACTAGCCCCAAAGGTCCACAATTTGGTAATCCCAATATGCTTTTATATACCTTATTGAGTGCACTCTCTAACTTTTTATTATTCTGTATACCCCAAATTTTTGCTCCATAAAGTATCTGGGATTTGAGTTTTGCATTTACAACTGACATACATCCCTTTACCGACTGGCCTCTGTACTTGTATGCAAACCTTTGCAGAGCTGGATAAAATCTCTTTATTTTTTCTTTAATATTCTTCATGGCCCAGATATTCAAACTGCGCCAGGCTGTGGTGCAAGTTTGGGCACAGCTCAGCTTGGCTGCACAGGGGTGTGGTCTGGGTGATATTCAAAGGAGCTGTGCCATGGCCCAGCAGCTTTGAATATCGCACCCTAGCCACCCCCACTGTGCATGGCGCAGTGGCACTGCGCCAGCGCAAGTGGCCAGAGTGGAGCATGGAGATGCGCTAGTGCAAGTGCCATTGTGCCATTCACAGCACCTGTGATATTCAAAAGGTGACATGCAAATGGGGCCATAATTTATGCAAGGCACACATGGGGCCATTTGCATGTCATTATGGCCCCATTTGCATGCCATTAGCATGCAGGTGTGACGATCCCCGATGACTTGCGCCTGGCACCCTGCCAGGCAGCAGCCGTCGGTTGACCGACACCCCCTGCAGCCCAATTGCGGGCATTTGTTAAAACATAAAGTCCCCATCCAATATCCCTGGTGGTCTAGTGGACCGCTATGTGCCCGATCATGGGCATTGTTATAATAACCCCCCATCCAATATCCCTGGTGGTCCAGAGGACCGCATGCTGCCTAACCGTGGGCATCTGTTTAAATGAAGAACCCCCAACCCCGTCCAATATCCCTGGTGGTCCAGTGGACTGAATGCTGCCCGATCGCAGGCATCTGTTTAACAGAAAATGTTCTATTACCCTGGTGGTCTGGGTACCCCATCCCCACCACCCACTGGGTCCACCGCCCGCTCCCCGGTCAGCGGTGGGTGGCAGCACCACCTGCCTGCCACCCTGCCACCCCCGACTGCGCCTCAGTAGGGCTGCCGCCCATTGGTTCCAGGCGTGAGCCAATGGGCATGCTCTCTGTTCTACAATCCAGATATGTGAATGAATGTGATTCATTCACATATCTGGAAATATGATAGGTAAGGCTACGCCCATTGGCTCGCGCTGTGAACCAGTGGGCGTGCAGCCTGAGTGTCGGTCGGTGGGCGGCGGGCGGGTGGTGCTGCTGCCTGCCAGCTAACCGGGGAGCGGGCAGGGACTCAGTGGGCAGGTGGGGGGTACCCAGACCACCAGGGTAATAGGACATTTTCTGTTAAACAGATGCCTGCGATCGGGCAGCATTCGGTCCACTGAACCACCAGGGATATTGGACGGGGGGGTTATTATAAGTATACCCGCGATCGGGCACATAGCGGTCCACTGGACCACCAGAGATATTGGATGGGGGGGTTCATTTAAACAGATGCCTGCGATTGGGCAGCATTTGGTCTACTGGACCACCAGGGATATTGGATGGGTTTTTTTTTTATTATAGCGATGCCCACGATCGGGCACATAGTGGTCCACTGGACCACCAGGGATATTTGATGGGGACTTTATTGTTTAACAAATGCCCATGATCGGGCACCACCAGGTGCAGCTGGAACTCGGGTGGCCACCCACAGGTGGCAGCTGCTATGTTGCGTCCTGCAATCCGGCAGCTCACCTGTGGGTAGCCATCAGTTGTTCCTTTTAATTTTGGCTTAACTTTGTGCAGGCGCAGGTAGGGGTTGTGCATGCATGACTCTGCACATTCTGGGCTGAATGTCCGGACTGTGCAGGTTATGCATGGACACGCCCCCTCTGTGCCTGCATACATTACTGATGCACTCCGGCGCATCGGGATTTGTGCCGCGCACTTTTCCCTTTTGAATATCTGGCCCATGTGCTCATTCCATTTTAAGTTATAATTAAAAGTAATTCCCAGTTAGCAAAATGATCTAAGCCTTTCAATTTTGCTATTATTACAGTATGGCTCACTAATTCTTCCTTTCTTATTCATTTGGCTACTACAGATTATAAATGTAGTTTTCCCAACATGTATTTCCAGTGCAGCTTTCCTGCAACCCTCATCTAATTTTTTTATACTTCTCCTTATCTCCAGGAAATTTGTTGATATCAACACGATATCATCTGCATATGCTAGGTATGGGCATGGCCTAGAGCCCAGCCTAGGCATGTGCAGCTCGGGATCGTACATATCTTTTAATATCCTGTTCAAGAACAGATTAAATAAAATTGGAGGGAGAGAGAACACATCCTTGCCTTAAACCTATATTGGATCCAAATTTCTTGGTGCAATCCCCTTCTTTATTGTATCTTACTAATGTATAATTATCCTTGTAAAGTAATTTTAGGATGTTAAGCTCCTCTGTACCAAGTCAATAACTTTCCAGAACTTTGTTCTAGAAACTTTATCGAAGGCTGCCTTCAGATCTACAAAGACACGATATATTTTTTGTTTCTTTATATGTACATATGTATGCATTAGATGGGTTAATGTAAAGCACTGATCGATCGTAGAATGATTTGGCATAAAACCAGCCTGGGCCTCATCTATTAAATCATGTTCAGTTATCCACTCCATTATTCTCCGCTGTAATAATTTGGTAAATATTTTTGTCTAAAAGACTTATGGGTCTATAGTTCCCCTGATCTGATTTGTCCCCTTTTTTTATATATTGGGATTATATTAATTTTCCAAGTTTGTGGTATCATACCTTTCTCCATAACAATTTTGAACACTCTATTTAATACCTTAGACCATAACTCTGGGTCGTCCTTCAAAATATCTCGAGGAACCCCATCAGGCCCAGGAGTCTTATGGCATTTTAGTTCTTGTATTACCTCTAAGATTTCTTTAACTGAAAATGTAAACTTTGTCACAGGTATCCAACTTCTTAACTCTTAATAAAATAAGTTTTTATGATATACTTCATATATTTCTGGGGTAATATAATTTTCTATCTCAATATAATTATCCCATTCTTTATTTACCTTTTTCCAGAATTGTATGATATTATTCTCTTTAACCATAGTTTCAAATTCCCTCCATAATTGCACTCTGTAATATTTCCTCTTTTCCTGCATTGTCCTTTTATAATCTTTCCGTAATTTATTTAATAATTTCTTCCCCTCTTGATCTCTATTTTTTGTAAATATTTAACCAGTTTATTTATTCTGCTTTTATAATATTTGCATTCTTTATCGTACCATCTACTACCCATTTTATGCTTACTAAGTGTAACCTTAACCAAGTTTTGCGAAATGGTATTCATTATATCCTCAAATCTGCTAATATAATGTTCCTCTTCCTTATTTTGGGCCAGATCTAACAATTCTTGTCTAGCTCCTACTTCATTCAACATTTGTATGGACCTAAAGTTATCTATTAAATCCCATTTAGCACCCTTTTTTACTCTTATTTCCAATTTATCCTTTTCTCTATTTAAAATAGATGTTTCAGATTTTGTCATAATTTCCAGAGGACAGTGTTCACTTTCCCCCTACATCCTATTTTAAAACTTTAATCTGGATAATCATGTTCTTTGTACACCAGCATAGATATATTACTGATGAGCCCTTAGGTCCTGTATACATGAATGCTCCCATCGGGTCACCTTTAGATCTTACTTCAAGATACAGCTCTTGCAGCAGGTTCACCATTAGGACTGAAGCCGTCAGGCGCCAGGACCCCACGGAAATTTTCTAGCTAGCAATCTTCAGCGGGGACCGCCTCCGACGTCAGTCCCGCCCCCGACATCAGGCGTAGTACATAAGGAGGAGGTCCCGCCATAATCCCCAGCTCTTTTCCCACCATCGACATCGCAGCATTGGCCTCTCGGTCATCTTCTAGCGCGCAACGACTAGGAAACTTCAAACCGTTTGTTTCTCACTGGATTTCGTCTGATGTCCTCTCCAACTTCTCTGGAGGGCCATTTGTCAAAGTATGCCTGCGGCAAGCAGATCCCCTTCAAGGATCCTCACTCAGCCTGTGTTCGCTGCCTAGGCCCAGACCACGATACCAAGGCCTGCTCCTTCTGCCAGGCCAGCCCTAAGAGACCCAGACGGCGTCGGTATACCCCATCCAAGGAGGACTCCAGATCTGATGCCTCTGCGTGCTCCAGATCCCCTTCTCCAATCAGTGACCCTTCTCCGGACCCATGTGACCTTCCCAGGTCCCCTCCGGATGACCCCTCGTTCGCCGAGATAATGAGGCATATCCAGGAGAACATGGGTTGGGACTCTGAAGAGCTTGACCCCGAGAGACTACGCCTTGCCCGCTACCGTCGGCAAAAAGACCCCAAACCTGTGGTAGTGCCACCCTTGGTGGGCACCTTCGTGGACATCACCAACGCTGCGTGGAAGCATCCACATTCGACTCTGGCAGCGCCGAAGAAGGCTGACTGCCTGTACAAGGCCCCAAGGGAGGACCAGTACCTGGCGAACTATCCTCTGGCCAACTCCCTGGTCACTACGGCCTCACATGACCGGTCTCAGAAACTGCAGCACTTGAGCACGCAGCCACCGGACCCGGAGTCCAAACAGTTGGACGTCCTGGGCAGGCGCACGTACGCGACCACGACTTGCGCCATTAGGTAGTTAAATTACCTCACCCACATGGTTCAGTTCCAGAATGCATTGTGGGAACAAGGACAAGACATAGCTGAAAAATTGCCAGATGGTGGCCAAAAGGAGGAGCTATTGCAACTCCTCCATACAGGTTCGGACATGGGGACCCAGGTGCTTAGAGCCACATATGACTCTGCGGATTCTTCGGCCAGAGCTGCAGCCTCAGGCGTGTGTCTCCAGAGACATTCGTGGCTCTGTGTCTCCGGGTTTACCCGGACGTCCAGAAGAACATCATGGATGCCCCTTACCATGGTGAAGTTCTGTTTGGTGAAGCCTCGGAGAAAGTAATCACCAAACTGCAGGAAGCCGGGAAGGCGGTTAGATCTGTCCACGCTATGTACAGGTCTTGACTTAGTTCCTTTCACAGGAACCAGAGTTGTTTTCGCAGCCGGACCCAAAGGCAACAACCACGTTCCAGCCAACGACAGAGGGGCTCCTTCATCCGAAAAGCCCAGGCTAACACATCCTCAGGCAGAGGCCAATGAGTCACAAAGTCGGCCCAACCTGCAGGATCCAATGCTGCCACAGCATGACTCCTTTCCAGCCCTCACCCCTCCTCAGGATCAAGGGGAAATGAAGGTCGGGGGTCGTATCGCGGACCACCTGCCAGGGTGGCGATCGATCACCACTGACAAGTGGATGCTACAGTTAGTCGAAAAAGGCCATTATATAGAATTTGTATACAACCCACCCACAAGGCCTCCTCTGCTTTCCCGCTACTTGGGTCAGCATGCCCTGCTTATACAGCAGGAAGTGCTCACGCTTCTAGAGAAGGAAGCTTTGGAGCACGTTCCAAGGAACCAGAGAGGAGCAGGATACTATTTGCACTTCTTCCTGGTTCCAGAGAAAACAGGGGACCTCCGTCCAATTTTGGACCTCAGCGACCTCAACCTGTTGGTCGTCTACAAGCGCTTCCGCATGGTGACCCTTCCGGGTCTAATCCCCATGCTGAAGAAGGACACTTTCTTTGCGTCCCTGAACATGCAGGACGCTTACCTGCACATCCCTATTGCTCAAGCACACAGGAGGTTCCTGCGCTTCGAGTTTCTCGGCCACCATTATCAGTTCCAGGTGCTTCCCTTCGGGCTGTCATCAGCACCTCGGGTATTTACCAAATGCATGGCAGTCGTGGCAGCGTCTCTGAGGAGACAGCGCCACTACGTGTTCCCGTACCTGGACGATTGGCTTCTCGCAGCCTTCAGGCATGCAGATAGCCATTCAGCTGACCAGACCCTTTTCAGTCTCTGGGCATCCTCATCAACTATGAGAAGTCTCTCCTGGTACCGTCCAGAAACTGCAGTTTATAGGGGCAGTTCTGGACACCATCAAGGAAAAGCCTTTCTTCCCGAGGACAGAGCGGAACGCATCCGGTCCCTCATAAGGGCTCTGTCAGCGAAGAAGACCATCCTGGCCAGACTGGTCCTTCGCCTGCTCGGATACATGGCTGCAGCCATTCCAACGGTCCCGATGGCAAGACTCCACATGCGGGTAACCCAGTGGACATTAAGGGTGCAGTGGGACCAAAGGCAAGACTATCTGCAGCAACCAGTCTGAATCACGAAGGCCGTGGTTCGGGACTGGCAATGGTGGCTAGATCCGGGAACCCTCTCCATGGGGGTTCCCTTCATAGCGCCATCCCCGATGGTAACTCTCTCCACAGACACCTCAGGGCTGGGGTAGGGAGCGCACTTGAATGGGGTGAGGTCTCAGGGAACATGGACAACCCAGGAATCTCATCTCCACATCAACATATTGGAGATGAGGGCGGTTCTTTATGCCTTGCAAGCCTTCCAGTCGGAGATTCCACCGAGTACTCTCCTGTTGCAAACAGACAATACTGCAGTGATGTATTACCTCAACAAACAAGGAGGCACACACTCCTACCCCATTTGCAGGGAGGCCATGAGAGTGTGGGAATGGGTAGTCTGACACAGGCGCAAACTATGTGCAGTTCCGTCCCGGGGTGGACAATACCGTCGCATGAACAGCCTGAGTCATTCCCAGGCCAGAGTCTCAGTGGGAACTTCTACAGGAGGTGGCAGAGGATCTGTTCCACAGATGGGGCACTCCAGAATTAGATCTATTGGCGTCCCCATCCAGCATAAAACTGCCCAATTTTTGCTACTAGATCCAGGGCCTGGTGTTTTCTGGCGAGGCAACGTTGTCCCTCTCCTGGGTGGGCAGATTCCTCTATGCCTTCCTCCTTTCCCAGTGATCCAGAGAGTTCTTCTCAAACTTCACAGGGAGCATCGGAGCTTATCTTAGTAGCGCCTTTCTGGCCCAGGCAAATCTGGTTCCGCTACTGCATCAGCTATCTAGGAACCTCTGCTTCCTTGCCAATCAGCTTCCATCTGTTGTCTCAGGAGGAGGTTCATTAGTCCACGGACTTACATTCATTGAACCTACATGCCTGGCTCTAGAAACATAGCCATGATGTGACACGGGGTCTCGAAAGAGGTGGCAGACGTACTTTCTGCAGCTAGAAAACCGGCAACACACGCAACATACGCCATGAAGTGGCACAGGTTTTGCTTGTAGGCTCAAACGCATGGTTTCTCGCCCTTAGACTGTCCTGAGAAGTCGGTTCTGGAATACCTGCTTTCCCTTTTCCAATCTGGGCTAGTTTACTCCTCGATCAAAGTGCACCTTTATGCAATCTCAGCTTATCATGCCCCCATAGGCCATCGTATGGTGGCTCAATTGGATACTACTCATGCCTTTTTAAGGGGGGTCCTCCACCTGAGGCCGCCTATCAAGGATCCGGTTCCTCCTTGGGACTTGCCCTTCGTCCTGGAGCAGCTTACGCTGCCACCCTTTGAACCAGCCTCGGATTGCGAGCTACATTTTCTGTCGTGGAAAACATTGTTTTTAGTTGCAGTTACTTCAGCGAGAAGAATCTCCGAATTACATGCACTCATGTGCAAAGAGCCATATTTAATTTTCCACCAGGATAGGGTATCCCTGAGGACAAATCCTAAGTTCCTGCCTAAGGTGGTTTCAGCCCTTACCCTTAATCAGGATATCGACTTACCAGTGTACTTTCCCAAGTACACCAATCGAGGAGAAGCACTGCTTCACACCCTGGATGTTCACAGGTGTCTCAGATATTATCTGACCAGAACCAAACAGTACCGGAAAGCGGATCAGCTGTTTGTCTCCTTTGCTGAGAGGATGAAAGGAGCCCCTGTTTCTAAACAGTCCCTTTCACGTTGGCTCATCCAGTGTATCTCTTTCTGTTATGACAAGCGCAACAAACCCTTGCCAGGCGTGGTTAAGGGTCATTCTACCAGAGGTGTGGCTACCTCTTTTGCAGCGCTGAAGAATGTTTCCACTTCAGCTATTTGCACTGCAGCTACCTGGAGCTCGGTGCATACCTTTATTAGGCATTACAGCCTAGATATCGCTTCAAGGCGAAGGGCAGGTTTCGGCCTAGCTGTCCTCCAGGGACTTCTGTCCTAGGCTCGGGCAGGGTTGTAATCTCTGTCTTTCCTCCTCCCGATGGTGTAAGATTGTCGCCATTGCTTGGGAATCAGTCCTAATGGTGTAACCTGCTGCAAGAGCTGTATCTCGAAGTAAGATAGTACAGTTACGTAAGAACTTTACCGTAACAGTAGATCTTCGAGAACAGCTCTTACAGCAGGTACCTTCCCGCCCACCATTCCCCCTTTGGAGGAGATAGGTTATAGCCTAATTTCCATCATTCAGGATGGAACGATTTGTCTCTAGTCTTGGCCATCTGATGGCGGATCCTTGGTCTCCTCTTCTGATGTCAGCCAATGGCCGGGAGTCTCCGGCGGGGAGAACTGGGGATTATGGCGGGACCACCTCCTTATGTACTACGCCTGACGTCGGGGGCAGGACCGACGTTGGAGGCGGTCCCCGCTGAAGATTGCTAGCTAGAAAATTTCCATGGGGTCCTGCCGCCTGACAGCTTCAGTCCTAATGGTGTAACCTGCTGCAAGAGCTGTTCTCGAAGATCTACTGTTACGGTAAGTTCTTACGTAACTGTACTTTCTTCCATTAATCAATAACATATTCTGATTATTTCTTTATTTTTTAGAAACTCTTTCCCACACTATTTTTTTTGTATCTAATGTGTCCCTCTCCATTTTGATATGTATAATATCCCAAGCTGCACAGGCCCAAGCTAATTCTTCAGAGGGCTCTGGGCCATAACCCACCCTAGCATTCATATCTCCTATTAAAATAATACCACTTTCTGGCTTGTTATTAGCACATTGTTCCATCAAACCAGCTATAACATTTATCTAATTCTTTCCTATATAATTAGATCATTTAGGAGGAAGATATATGTTAATAATATATAGGATCTTATCCCTCTGTTTTACTCTAACCACCCGGATATGTTCTGTTTCAGTAAACTCTTCTGAGTATTCTAAGTTCTCTTTTATTTTACATGTTATTATTCCACCAGAAAGCCTACCAAATGTCTTACTACTTCTTTCCTTTTTGCTAAATGATCTATAACCATTTATATTGATTTCTGTATTTACCCATGTTTCCTGTAAACATATATAATCAAAACTAATTACATATTCTAGAAAGGTAGGATCAGGTAGTCTTCCCTTTAAACCTGTAACATTCCAGGATAATATTTTAACTTCAGATCCTAACTTTGTTTATTCCTTCATCCCTTGTGTATTAATTCTTATATTATGTCAATTCTCCTTAATATATTGTAACACCTTGTATCTATTTGCCATTTTTGTCAGATTTATCCAATTGTCATTATAAGTAATTTCTTCCTCTTTTTCTTGGGTCTTCACTCACCATGTATATTTCTAACTTGTCCAAATTTTATGCAAGTGATAACATCTATTAATATTGCTCTTCATTTTTACCCATATTGATATTGTCCAACATTTTCCCCATCTTTTATCCTTTGTAATCATTTTGTTTAAATAATTAACTTTCAATAGGCTTTGAAGGAGATCCAAGATCTTGCCTCAAATATTTGTCCTGGTCTAATTTATAAAATTTCCTATCCCATAAAATGAGATCACATACTCCTTTGATTGTTTCCTTTCCAGTTCCCCTTCATTATGAAAATAATCAAAGAATAGGGATTTCATGCTTACAGCACTTTCCATCTGAAAGCCCAAAGCTCCCAATTTCTCTTTTTTACTTTCTATCGCCTTTAATACAAAATATTGATCAGAAATTAATAATACCATCTCCAAACCTTCAAAAGGTCTGATGACACTTAATTTGTATAGCATGCTATCCCTATTCATACTTCCATCCAATATAGATGCCAAAAATTGTTTTAAATGTAAGTTCAATTTTTCCTCCCTCTCTTCAGGTAACACATTTATGTTATACATTGGGGCCCAGATATTCAAAAGGGTTGCGCATGGCACAACAGTGTTGCGCAACCCACTGATGTGCCCTTGCACGATATTCAAGCAGGAGTTGTGCCTGGCATCAAATCCAGATTCGCCAGAGCGCATCAGTAATGTATGCGGTGCAGGTGGGGGGGGGGCGTGCCCGTGCATACTCTGCACATCCAGATATTCAGCCCGAGATGTGCCGAGTCCATGCATGCACAATCCCTACTTGCGCTGCACAAAGTTGATAAAAAAAAAGGAACAGATGGCCACCAACAGGTGAGCTGCCATATTGCAGGATGCAACATGGCAGCTGCCACCTGTGGGTGGCCACCCGAGCTCTGGCTGCACCCCCCCATGTCTGATCATGGGCATACCAACAGAAATGACCCTCCTAACTCCCTGGTGGTCCAGTGGACTGCTGTCAGCCCGATCCCGGGCTTCAGTAAAATAATAGAACTCCAATATCCCTGGTGGTCCAGTGGACCGCTCTCAGCCCAATCACAGGCATTTGTATAAAAAACAGTATGGCCACTATCCCTGGTGGTCCAGCGGACCCCCATCCCCACCTGCCCACTGATCCCCAACGCCTCACTCCCCCCTGGTCAGTGGCGGGCGGCAGCACCACCATCTGCCGCCTGCAGCCCGCTGACTGACACCATCAGTAGGGCTCTATGCCCATTGGTCCACAGTGTGAGCCAATGGACATGCAACCCCTACCATACTACACATTCCAAAATATGTGAATGGATCCCATTCACATATCTGGAATAATGCAGTATAATGGTGCGCCCGTGGCTCAAGCTGGCGTCAGACCAATAAGCGACAAGCTCTTCCGATGTTGCGGAGGGTGGCGGTATGGTGTAAGTTAGCGCCACCACTGGATCAATGTGGGAGCAGAAGGGACCAGTGGGCAGGTGTGGAGGGGGTCCGCTGGGCCACCATAGGGATAGTGGCCATACTGTTTTATGCAATGCCCACGATCGGGCTGAGAGCTGTCCACCTGGGATGTTAGATTGCTTAATATTTTACTTCGGCCCACGATCAGGCTGTGGGGCACACTGCCATGATGCAGGGGGCGTTGGTCCCCAACGGCTGCTGCCTGGCAGGGCACCAGGCGTAAGGTGCTGAGTATTGGTGCACCTGCATGCAAATGGGGCCATAATGTCATGCAAATGGCCCCTTTTGCACCTTGCATAAATTATGGCCCCATTTGCATGTGCACTTTTGAATATCACGGTTGCTGCGCATAGTGCAACGGAACTTGAGCTAGCACATCCCCTGCTCCACTCTGGCCAATTGCGCTGGTGCAGTGCCACTGTGCCATGCACACTGCAGGTGGTCAGGTGCGATATTCCAATGATGCTGTGCCATGACGCAGCTCCATTGAATATCATCCAGTCAACGCCCCTGTGCAGCCAAGTTGCGCTGCGCCTAGGCTTGCGCCACAGCCTGGCGCAGTTTGAATATCCAGGGCCAGAAGTACATAATCAGTCTTCAGAGTCCTTTTCAACACCTTCCTCAAATCACCTATTTCTTCCTCCTTTTTTTTTTTCTTTAATATATATTGTTCACAGGGTACATTTACATTATTTCCCTCCCATTCCCTTTCTGATATCTCTAATGTCTTATCCATTTCTTCCTCCTTTTCTTTTTGTGTCTGAACATACTCTTCTCTCCCCCTTTCCTGCCTCAGATTTCTTTTTGATTTTTTCTTCTTACTATCCTTTCTTTGCCCTTCATTATTCACCTCCTTTCCCAAATTTCTCAAGTACTTATTATTATTTGTTTTTACCTTTCTTTTTTTTTGTTAATTCCTCCTCCCCACATTTTTTCTTATTTTCTATTAGTTGTTTTCTTCCTTCTTTAATAATATACTTTTCTTTCCCTTTATTCATTTCTGCCCTATCAATTTCTAGTTGTGTTATTAAAGGTATTACTTTCTTTTTTTTTCTACACATTCCCTACTTTTCTCATCTCCGTGTTCAATTTCTAAGCTATCTTCTGAACTGTCCAAACCTTCTTTACTACCCCCAATTCTTCTATCATGTTCCTTCATATTACTACTTCTTTTAATAAGGTGGTTGTTTTCTCCTTCTCCACTACTATCTTCAAACTTTACCTGTTTACTTTCTTTCTTCTTTGTTTTCATTTTTGTTAAATTCCTTTTTCCCATAAACTTGGGTGCTTTGCTAGCATTTCTAAAATAACACTGTTCTGTTCAATGTAATTTTCTGGTAGCATCACGAGTTCCCTATTCTCCTCAGTATCACTTATCCAAAATTTCAATTTGTTAGATTCCTTTCTTTCATGATCTCTACAGCAAAGGGAAATAATAGAAAATGGTTGCAACTATTCAGATAAATGCTCTTGAGAATTTCTTTCCTAAGAATTCAAAGATCCATTTTCTTTATTAATCAAATTTATGATTTTTTCTATACTGTTTTTATTCTCTATACCAGTTCCTTTTAAAAATGACAATTCCTTTTTTAACCATCAACAACTGTTCACATATCATTGCATTAGCCAATAATGGATCTCTCAGAGCATTTACACATTCTCTAGTTAAAGTATTCAGTGGGGGGTCTCCATTTCAATTGGACTCATAATTAATGTATTTTCCTCTCTTTCATTTTCCCATTCAATGTCAATACTTTCTCCTATGTCTTTCATCTCTTTATTTACAGCTTCTGTTTCTAGAGCTGATAAGACATTAGTTCTTTCAATTCTTAATTCCTTAAACTCTTTCATTTTCTGTTCAATTCTATTATTTTTCTCAATAGTTTCTTTAATACTGTCAATTGTTTCTGACACTTCTCCATTAGCCCTTGCCAATCGATCCTCATCCAATCCTCTGACTTTATCCCTTTTTGCAATCCCTTTATCTAGGGAAACAGGTGTACTATGTTTCATCAATTCCATTAAATCCTAATGTATTAAATTTTCACCTTCCTCTTGTTTGTCCTTCATATTTTTCTCATTTAAAATTACTATCCAATACTTCCCATATTAATGGTTATATCATTTTAGGCGTGTGTTTCTGTTTTGGAGGTAATTTTACATCATTTCTAGCCATTTCTTTTGTATCAATAAATCCCTCCTTTACTCTATTTTCTAGCATTCTATCCCCATGTTCTTCTAATAGACTATCTTCATTCCCTTCTGTTTTCCTATTACCTTTTTTAATTCTGCTTAATTTCTGTTTCTTTCCTAAATCCACCCTCCTTCTATCTACTTGTTTGCTGTTGATCAGACTCTTCCCACTCCATGTTTCAATTGTCATAATTTACTCGGTTGTTATTACTCTATAAACACAATTGCTTGGAATAATAAGGTTCTCTTTTTTTTAAATATCAATTAAGTAGATCTTAATTGGGGCCCCTTAAACTCATTAATCCACTCAAGAACCCAATTTCTCAATTTAGTTCCATTATTTGGATTACCTCCCTTTCTTAATCTTTCTTTTATTTATTCCAATTATTAAACTTAATACTCCTTGAAGTGGAATGTTCAAGGTATCCAAGTATCAGCCAAATCACATAAACAAAAAGGGAACCCTGCTTCACAATTTTCTAATAAGGACTCACTTAATGGATATCACTAAGTTTCACCAGTTAATTATCATGTATCTAAAACATCTAAATTGTTAAATCTTCCTAGAGTTAAATGGACTTCTTTAATTTCTCCTATCAATCTAAACAAATAGGAACAAAGATATCATAAATTATTTCTCCTAAACCTTAAAACATATATCTTACTCTCCCACTAATCAATCAGTTGTGGAAAGTTACACCTTTCCAATATTAGTTAAAATCTATTAGAATTCTATAATTGCACCTAAGGGTTAAGGGTTAGTCTATCCCACTCTCTGTAAGTCATACTTAATCACTATAAATCCAATGTCCAATGGCAAAAGACACTATATGTTGATAATAATTAAATTGGTTGTCAAATAAATGCCCTTCAGAAGCCTCCAGTTCAGTTATTGCTTGTTGTTATTTGTATTCTATAATCCCCAAAATATTGAATTTCACCTCTTTTTCCTCTTGTTCTTTTCAGTTAGATATCAAATTTTTCTTATAGCAAGTCCCAGTTCATCTTTTCCACCGCAAATGTTCCACAAAACCTTTTGCCAAAATTAGTTCTTTTATCATTTTCTCCTCTGGGTCATTTAACTTCCAAGTTGAATTCCGCTTTAACTTCACCACCAAAAACAGCTCTGTATTAATTCTAAACACTAGAAAAAACAATAGAAGCATCACACAAATAAAATAGTATTGGAACCATAAATTCCTAAACTAAAACAAAAATACAAAAACTAGCCTTTTGAAAAGTAATTAATTAAGAACTAGAAACTCACTTTTGAGATTTATGCCCCTATAGCTTATATTAAACTTCCTTCTTGTTCCACATGTTAACATTGTAATTTCAGTTAGTTCTCTCCCATTTCCTTGTGCGGTGACAGCTTACCAACACAAATGCAAGCAGGGAAATTCCCACACTGCAATCTAGCAGCATGGGTGTAGACAGGCATACTCCAAGCACTCCATGGTGTGCAATTTTATTTAAGGGGGTAGCAAACAGTCTCTGCACTGCTTCCTTTTTCCATGAAAACTAACAGAAAATACTGAACCTTTCTGTAATTTTATTCATAGCAATTGAAACTAGAAGGACTGGTCACTATTAGTCTCTTTGCATCCCAAGGACAATACAACTTTACAGGCTCTGAGCTGGTAGGTGGGTGTTTTAGGGAACAATGCATGGCATTTGTATTTACCCATGCATGGCAACAGTCACTGCCATGAGATACAAAAGTTGTATTTATTCTGCCAAATAAGGCAACAAACACGGTCCTGGTGTACATTTGTATATTGTCTGGCTACACGGGGGGTAGCTCACCCTAACAAGGGGAGGCAGTGAGTCCACTTGGTGTGCAGATCTGAAATCCATGGCTACACCCCTGTCTAGCAGGGTATACTAACACAATAGATTGCAACATGCTTCGGTTCCAACACTTGAGCAAATATGCGAGCAGAAGAAGTATACTGCTGTGATAATGAAACCTCCCTCTCTTTGCCTTTTTACTTTCTGTTGGATAGATTTTCTGCACCTAGTTCCTTCTTCCTCTTTCTCCACAGGCAGTTCTCAACTGGCAATCTGAATTCATCAGCTCAGTGCATGCCCTTTATCAAGCAAGCATCAGCTGATTGTGTCCCACCAATCAGGATGGAAGCAGATTGCAACCCGGAAGTGCTCAGATCTTATTATTATTTTATTACAAAAATCCTTAAAATAAAATTAATACACAATAATCCTGCTTTGCCTTATTTATAAATCTTTAAGGGGGCTCCTAAGTCTCCCAATGCACCTAAAAAATCTCATTAAATGCACACGCTTGTTTTTACCTCTCTGTGAGAAGCCTCAGCTCCCAGTTTCTTTAATTCTGAATATCTTTAACTATCTCTTTTCACTAAAATATCATGATAAATGTACATATATATTACTTATAGACTTCTGACAACAACGTGTTTTGACGTGGACCAGAAAAGTTTTATAAAACAAATAAAAGCCGACAGACAATTGCCCTCAGCAAACTCTATGTATTTATAGGCTTTCAGAGTCAACCAAATTTAACAATATCAGGTAGCATAGGAGAGATTAAGGCTATCATCTCGAGGGTAGGCCGATAGGCCCCCGCGGGCTTTACTGGATTGTTTTCTCTGAATAGCAGGCACCTTCTCGCACCGCTAGAACTCCCTATGCTTCTTGGATTGTCCAGAGGCATAACCCCATCACTCTCTCAGTTCTTGCCCCTTTCTCTTCTACAGGTGAAAAATGTCAAAGGCAGTCCGGAAAGAACGACACACTTCACCTCCTTCATTGTGGCAATGGTGGTGTACCTTTTCAAAAGAAAGTGTAAGCATTTGTCATCCTTGCTGCAATCACCCACTCTCTTGCTCTCTGTGATCCAGCAACTGCGTTATCCACCTCAGTTGACCAACAGCCTTTCTGATCGATTATTTACCATATATTCTTGCATATAAGTTTTCAGTGCCAAAAAATAATCACTAAAGATAGGGTACTCAACGTATATGTTGATCTTGATTTATCTGCAGAGTATATACTTGTACAAAAGTCCAAGCCAGCTGTGATTTGAGTTGCAAATGCCCACTCTTCCTCTCCCTCTCTGTGTCTCACATAATGGTAAAACAATGCATACTTAAAAAGGAAAAAAAAAGTAGACCCCCCCCCCCGTGTCAGGACATTCCTCTATACTGACCTCAAACTTGAACCCTGAAGGAAACACTCTCAGTCACCAGCTGCACGTTAACCCTCAGAGTGCACATATACACTGGCACGTGCTGTAAGTAAAATAAACAGCCAACCACTGCCAGGCTCTCTCTTTAACAAAACAAACAAGAAGAAAAAAAATCACAATGTCTGAATGTTTGTATGTGAAGCTGCATTGGGATCAACACACTGCAGCCATAGCAACACCCTAGCAACCAGCACTATTTTTTTCTGGGGCCCATCTTCTCAAGGTATGGCAGCAGTTGTCTATGGCTCCCATGCCTTTTGCCCAGCCCCTTCATAAAATTTGTGGTAGCAGCAGCACTAGTCCATGACCACTCCACCTACCAGCCACAGCAACTCAGAACAGATAAAAAAAATTAAATTACCCACACTGTCTAAACTAGTAAATACAAAAATCATTGGAAAACATGCACAAAATCTGGGTAAGAAACAATATTAGGCACACACAATAACACTAACAGTACATTGGCAATACTTTAATTTTGTTTTAAATGTTCTGAGCTGCAGTGGGCCGGGCAGGGTTTTCTTTGTCATGATAATGCCCGCAAAACAGTACCAAACAAACAGTATACAAAGCAAAGCAGCTTGGAACAGTTACAAAAAAAAAATGAAAATGTCTGCATTCTGCATGACACAGTAAGTACAGAATCACTGGAACACATATGCATGACATCATCCTTTTACAAATGTAGATTTTATAAGTACAACTTACACAATTGATCCACAGTGGAAGTACATACATAACATGTATGTAATGCATGGCAGTAGAATCCAAGCACATTACAACTAGGTTGTTTATATCGTTTAGAGCTCGTAACACTTTATTGTATAAATCAGTACCTGTTAAACAGATTTGAACAGGGGTATAAAAGGGGACCAGTTATTTGCCAACAAGTCATTGACCTGTGTGTAAAATCTTAATAGTTAAAATCTTCTTGAAAGAACCCTATGGCTACAAACGGTCCAGTCTCAACATCTTGTAAAGCCTCAGTCTGTCTTTTGAGCAATTACTCTGCTTCCAGTAGAAAAACAAATATTTGATAACTTTAAATAATGCCCTAAAACAGGGCCAGAACTAACATGTCAGTGAGAAACTGTTGTCCACCCCTACAGTTACTGGCAAACATACAGGGGTGTAAACTGATATGAGACATAGAGAAAACAGTATATAAAACATCGCTTTGCATACCTGTAATCAGCCGCTCCTTTCACTTAACTCTAGGTCAATTACTAGAGGGCTGTCAAAGGGTAAAATTTTACCCTGAGAATTGTCCTTTAGAGGGGCTCCCCTTCTGGGAGTAAGATATCTCTCCTGGTCCCCTGTGGACTGGTAGAAGAGTGTCACTGTTTTGTTTATGTTTCAATGTTTTATATACTGTTTTTCCACTTGTGCTGTATTGTACACTGATATACTATGCCTGAGTTGTCACTGCCTTGCATTGTATTGTACACTGATATACTGTGCTTGAATTGTCATTGCCTTGTACTGTATTGTGCACTGATACACTACGCCTGAATTGTCATTGCCTTGTACTGTGGTGTACACTGATATACTGTGCCTGAAATGTGTCTGCCTTGTGCCATTCCTTGTAATTGCATTTCATGTATGTTATCTCCTGGGTCATACCTGAGAATGGGTATTTGTTAGCCTAGTGCACTTACCTGGTCAACAAATATTAAATAAATAAGAATTGGAACAGATGGGGGTGAACTATACTACCTGTTAGAAATTCTTCCAACTTCTTGAACCAGTTTTCCTTTGGCATCTTCTTATAAGTAAGGTAATTTGTAAAGTTCTTGTCATTGTCTGGAGCCAAACACACCATGCTTTTGCTATGGCCATCAGCAGAAGGCAAGAGCAAACTGCATCAAAGACGTTTCTTAAACCTCCCTGAAGGGTTCACCCATAGAGAGGCCATGGGGGCAGAGGGAACCTTGCTATAGAGGAATACTCATAGTTAGAAAAAGGGTCAAGACCATAGGTTGTGCTGGTCACATAACCCAGGTACATAACCTGCTGCACCACTAGCGAGGGCATTAACATAGACTTTGTTTCCCAAACCATCTAACCTATGACTATAGTTCAGGGAATTCAATAAAATAGGAATCTCTTTTGCCAGAAGGGCTATAGATGAATACTCATAGTTAGAAAAAGGTTGATTATGACTCTTGATCCTCTGTGCAGTCTGAACATGCCTTGACCTGCACAATCATGGCCCTGCATGTCTTCTGTAATGCCCCATGCTCTACTTCCCTCATTCTCCCCAGAATGTTTCCATTTTTTTATATACCCTTTTTAACCCTTAACTTGCTCTGGACTTCCATGGACAAACACTGAGGCCTTTGCTTAGCTGTCTTGTGCTTATTGCCATTGGGGCTGCAGCTAGTTATTTCCTCCATTATATACTGCTTCCAGGCTTCCCACTTGGCATTAGCACTCCTGCATTCCCAAATTAAGTCATAACCATCTCCCTCAGCTTATCAAACAATAAACTCTCCTGAAATTTAGAGTCCGGGCCCCATATCTGGTGGAATAGCTTACTCCTTCACCTCAAAGTTGACCATATTCTGGCCAGTTACCAACCCTCACTGCTCTGACCAGGGCTTTCCTACTGCTTGGCAGCAAATAAAGAATCACATCTCAGCTGGCCTGGTAGGGCAGGGGTAGCACTATGTGTGTGTGATGACCCATAAACCTTGACAGTGAAGCATCACTGATGATCAAGCTATGCTTGACGCCATGTGGTTAGCTACAGCTTAATCATCATTGACATCACAAGGTTCTTAAAGTGGTGGCAGTGTAGTATCAACATGAGGCAAATGTAGTCATTAATATCTCTGGACTGCTGCCAGCTACAGAGGAGTCCAATACCTCATTTAAAAGAGCTTTTGGTGGACCTTCAAACTATGATGGGCATAGTTCATGAATGTTCTTCCTTTAAATTGACTGGTTAGAGCTGCTGTTTGTGGGCCTCACGGTTCAAGGTTTGATTCCCACTGCAAAAGGTAGGGTAACCAGTTACAACTGTGCTACAACTGTCACACATGTAAGACACCGAATAGCGTATCACGGACAGCGATGGGGTAGAAGAGCTTTGTGCAGTAAGCGCTACCCATGTTGCTGTCCATGGTACTAGGGAAGAAGACAATGGCTGGGAAATGTGAAAGACAGGCCAAGCTGCTCCTGTGGTGGAGAGGGCTGAGGCATAGAGCAGCTTGGTTAGAATGGTAATGGTAGTCAGGGTTCTAATCCTGGTCACTGAAACATTTTCCCCCATAATCCAACTCCAACTCGGAGTAGATTATTTTAGTTATGGGGGATGTGGGGGTAGGGTCCCGTCACCTCGAAGTTGGGGGGCAGTGTACCCCGCTAAAATATGATTTTGGACTGATAGCCATAGCCAGTGTGCTTTGTGACCACTACCAGTGGTGCTGCTTTTACCTGTGGCATTTGTACCTGCCGCTGTTGTGATGAGCTCTGTATGGATGGCGCTGTTAATGACAGCACTGTTCATGCAGGCTCTGTTGTGACCTAGTGCCAAAGCTAGAGGAGCATCAGAGCACACAGACATAACAGCTGTCCCCTTCTTTGAGTGGGGGAGCAAACAGAGTCATGTTTGGGTGTTTTACCTTATGATTCAGTCCTGAAGTAACAGCTTTTCTATGCTTTTTCCTATCTTGTTTTTGTATCAGAAAAGAATGGGGTCTGGAGCCATTCCTGCCAGCCTCCCTGTTACAGAGTGTGAAGGAGAAAAACATCCGGAAAGCTCTCTCCCAGCAACTGAAAGCCCATCAGAATCACTCACCCACCACTACAAAGGTAAGATACACACACATATGTCAGTCACTTGAGTTTCCACAAGGCTGAGGCACTCAGCTCTTTGTTTGCTCATTTATTTGTTTATCCAACTAGAATAGAAAGCACTCACTAGGGCAACGTTCCTATTTCCAGACAGGTTCAGCGGCGAGTACAAATGATCCCATTAGTGAGAACAAAAACAGAAAGTGAATTTAGCAGTAGTTACAGCAGATTCACATTATATAATTAGCATTTTAAGTAAAAAAAAAATTACCATACAAAGCAATTCACAGCAGATATGAATCTGTAATACACTACAAGGTGTACTTTGTGAATTAGGGGTTTGCGAATATACAGCAGCACTTTTGTCTTTGAATATTCCCTGAATACTTTTAAGAATATTCACGTATTTGGTATTTGGATTTTGAGGCCAAGTTAGTGAAATTGATATAAGTGGATGTGAACAGTCAATAAACACCACAAACAGAAATAAAATACTCTGAATCATGATACTGTAGTATGTAGAGCAAGTATGCTTCCATCCAGGTCTCTACACCCTGTCATTCTCTCCCCACACCATCCTAGTAAATGAAGATAACCACCTTTCCCCTATGTTACTTATGCAGACTATAAAGCAGGTAGCATTCACTGACAAATGAACACTGGCCAGTGTTAGTTTGTTGGTGACTGCTACCTGCTTTAAAGTCTGCATCTGTATTCAGGCCGGCTGCCTTGGTTAGCATCCCAACCGGTTCCAGTTGATGCTCTGGCTCTATAACTTTTTTCCCTAATTTACTTAGCCTCCTAAATCCTACCCTCTTCCCCAACCCTCCATCTACAGTCCAAGAAACATTCATATTTTTGTAATCCCCCTTTCCGCCAACCATTCTGTATCCCAACATCCTGCCATCCTCACACTCGCTCATCATTGTCTGGGTATTAAATACCCCCTTCCCTATTCCACTTAGTACCCCAACTGTCGCTCCCCTCTCCTTTGGGTGCCAAGATTTATATGCTTCTGTGTGTCCGGTCAAAGACTACTAGCACGCTTTCATAGATACATAGACAGTGTCGGCAGATAAGGGCCTATGGCCCACCCAGTCTGCCCATTTGAGCTTGTAAGTTCAGTTTATGTTTTCCTAGAAGTCTGTTGCCCCTTACTCCTGACCTCCAGAATTTCTTTATGTCTATCCCATGCATTCTTGAATCCCATGATTGTTTTAGTCCCCACCACTTCCTGTGGCAGGGTGTTCCACTTGTCCACCACCCGTTCTGTGAAGAAAGTCTTCCTCACGTTTCCTCTGAATCGTCCTCCCTCCAACTTCATCCCATGTCCTCTAGTCCTGGAACATCTTTTTCACTTAAAAATAGTGCATTCCTGTACCCTGTTCCTCCCTGTAAGATACTTGTATGTCTCTATCATATCCCCTCTCTCCCTCCTCTCCTCCAGGGAGTACATATTCAGTTTCTTCAACCTGTCCTCATAGGACTTGTGACGTAATCCATGTACCATCTTAGTTGCCCTCCTCTGAACCTTCTCTACCCTGTCTATGTCCTTACGTGGTAAGGTCTCCAGAACTGTACACTGTACTCCAGGTGGGGCCTCACTAGTGTCTTGTATAGTGGAATTATGACCTCCCTTTCCTGCTGGTGATGCCCCTGCCTATGCATCCCAGCATCCTATTTGCTTTACCTGCTGCCTTGTCACACTGTTTCCCTACCTTGAGGTCATCAGAGATGACAACCCCAAGATCCCTTTCCTGCTTGGTGCATGCTATATCCTCACCTCCCCAACTGATATATTGTGCCAGGGTTTTGTGCCCCATATGCATTATCTTGCACTTCTTTGCATTGAATTTCAACTGCCAAACCCCTGACCATTCTTCAAGTTTCTGCAGGTCCCTTCTCATTCTGTCTACACCCTCTGGTGTGTCTACTCTGTTACAGAGCTTTGTGTCATCAGCGAACAGTGAAATTCTGCCTTCTAAGTCCTGCGCAATGTCACTGATGAAGATGTTGAATAGGACCAGTCCCAGCACTGATCCCTGTGGCACCCCACTGGTCACTCTTCCCTCTGTGGAGTGACAGCCATTTACCACCACCGTCTGTGTCCTGCCACCCAGCCAGTTACCTACCCACCACCTACTGTCCTTCCCACACCCATATTCCCAGTTTGTGTAATAGTCTTCTATGTGGCAGTGTCAAAGGCCTTGCTGAAGTCCAGATAGGCCATGTCCACTGCCCTCCCTGATCCACCTCCCTAGTCACCCAGTCAAAATTCAACGAGGTTGGTCTGACATGACCTTCCCTGGTGAAACCATGCTGCCTTGGGTCCTGTAGTCCATTGACAACCAGATGTTCCACCAATCTCTCCTTCAGTAGTGCTTCCATGATCTTCCCCACTACCGAGGTGAGGCTGACTGGTCTGTAGTTCCCCACTTCCTCTTTGTTCCCACTTTTGTATAAGGGGACTACATCTGCTGTCCTCCAGTCTTTGGGAACCTCCCCTGTTTCCAGTGATCAGCTAAACAGGATAGCTAAAGGTTCAGCCACCACCTCTCTTAGTTCTTTAAGGACCCTGGGTGCACCCCATCTGGCCCCATTGCTTTATCAACTCTTATTATTTCCAGTTCCTTCAGGATCCTTTCTCGTGTAAAGGGACTTGTGTCCATTTCTGCACCATTCTCACCCCTTGTATTCCCTTCAGACCCATTACCCTCCTCTTCCTCAGTAAAGACTGAGCAGAAATACCTGTTCAGTATGTCAGCTTTACTGTTGTCATCCTCCATGCGGCCCCATCCTCCCCTTCAGTCTCACTATCCCTCCCTTTGCCTTTCTTTTTCACTTATGTACCTGTAAAGGTTTGTCCCTCTACCCACTGATTTTGCAATGTGTTCTTCTGTCTGAGCTTGCTTCCTTACTGATCTCCTGCTTCCCTTTGCTTCTCCTGGTACTTCTCCTATCCACTTCTGCCTGTGTCTTTTTGTATTGCCTGAATGCAATCTTTTTGGCTTTCACTTTCTTTGCTACCTCTTTGGAAAACCATAATGGTCTCCTCTTCCTTTTCCTCTTGCTAACCTGCTTAATGCATAATTCTGTTGCTCTTGTAATGCCCATTTTAAATACTGCCCACTGTTCCTCAACCCCTGATTCCTGCCCCATTCCCCTTAATGCCTCTTTCAAGTATCTCCCCATTTTCCCAAAGTCTGCCCCCCTAAAATCCAGGATACATGTTTTTGTGTGGTTTGGTTCTGCTCTTTCTGTGATTTCAAACCACAATGACTGATGGTCACTGTTCCCCAGGTGCTCCCCACTGTTACCCCATCACACTGTCCCTGTTTGTGAGCACAAGGTCCAGTATTGCCTTCTGCCGAGTTGGTTCCATGACCAGTTGCTTGAGGAAGGCACCCTGAAGGGAGTCCAGGATAAATCTGCTCCTAGTTGATGCTGCTGCTGCTGCTGGGATGCTCCAGTCTACGTCTGGAATATTGAAGTCTCCAACCAGTACTACCTTACCCTTGTCTGCCATCCTTTGGATGGCTAGCATCAGTACCCTATCTGTTTCTTCCTCCTGGGCTGGTGGTCTATAGACCACACCTGTGCGGATGGCTGGCCTCATTTTTCTTTCCAGCTTAACCCACAGTATCTCTCCCCCCATTTTGTTCCTCCTGGATCTCTGTGGCCCTTATGTAATTTTTCACATACAGTGCCACTCCTCCTCCCTTCCTACCTGCCCTGTCTCTTCTGAATATGTTGTAGCCAGGTATGGCCATCTCCCAGTCGTGGTTATCATTACACCAGGTTTCAGTGATGGCCACAATGTCCAGGTCTGACTGCACCATGACAGCCTCCAGATCTTCCATCTTGTTGCTAAGGCTCCTGGCATTGGCACACATGGCTTTCCATGATTTGACCTCCCTAGACTGTTTCGCTGTTCTACTCCAGCCCTTTCCTTGGTTGTCATTTATCCCTGGTTCTCCTTGCTGTCTGCCCTTCTGCTGAATTTTGCCCCTTTTTCTGCCTATCCACCTCTTTGGTGCTACTCTCCATCTTTTGCACACTGCTTTGTAAAGATAGCCACTCCTCCGGTTCACTGGTTTCAATGCTAGCTGTGGTGGGTGAGCAAGTAGGTACCCTCCTTGCTGGCCTGCCACCCCCCTTTGCTAGTTTAAATGCTTGTTAATGTAGCATTTAGACATCATTGAGTGCTTGGATTCCCCTCCAGGATGGATGTAGGCCATCAGGCTTGAACATACCTCCATCCTTCCAGGTGGGTCCCCAGTCACCAATGAATCCAAACTCTTCCTCACAGCACCAGTTCTTCAACCATGAGTTAAAGTTCCTGGTGCATGCACTATGCTCTCCCTTGCTCGCAGGTAGTACTTCTGAGAAAGTGACAGAAGTAGCTACATGCTTGAGACCCCTTCCCAATTTCCTAAACTCTTCCTGAACTTCCTTTGGCTCCCCATTTGCAAGGTCATTGGTACCTAGGTGGATAATGGCATCCAGCTCACCCTCCCATCTTGCCTTCCCAGTGATCCCCAGGATCTTCCTTCCATCCCTCCTTGCTGTGGCACCTGGTAGGCACTCTTATTCATTCAAATGACAGCTGGCCAATGTAGTGTGAAGAGGGTTGTGTTGGCCACTGTCTGTTTGACTGGGTCAGGGAGAGCATGTACTGTAAGTCAACACACCCAAGGGGGTGAAGAGGAGCGAGTTGAATGTAAAGTGAGATGGACAAGGTGGGTTAATTATTATTGAGGCTATGGGTGGGGTGGAAGTTGGGATACCAAGTGGGTTGGGGGAAGGAGGACTAAAAAAATTAAAACATTTCTGGTACTGTGTGGAGTGAAGGGTGGCAGATGATCTGTAACTTCAGCTGCAAGGGATTCTGGGATACTGTTGGACTAACACTGGTATGTTGGGAAGAGGGATTACAGGATGAACCAGATAAAGTTTTGTTGCACACTATATTAATAAAAAAAAAAGCATTGTTCACTTAGAGTGGAAATCATGGGTATTATCCCCACATATTCAGTGTGGAGCTTTAAACATAGATGTTCCCCCTTTAAAAGTTAAATACAATTGGTATTCCAAAATGGTTTTAAACATTTGATTTTAGAACATGCCTGCTCTTTAAAGAACATGGCTTTTATAACTATTGGTTAAATGGTTTGGTTTGTCAGGTCTTCCTTATCCACAAAGCACCACTTTGGCCCCCTCCCCTCTGACCTCAAACTATCCTCCTTCCCCTTCTCACTCAAAGGGCTACTCAGACTTCTGCCTCACTCACAGTGCTCCCTGTGTACCCTAGCCCCACCTCCTAAGCATTAGTTAACCAATCACCTACAGTTGCAAACCCCTGACAGCCATAGCTTCTTGTCCAATAGGAACCCCATTTAAATTGCAATTTGTGCCTTGCTCTCTGTATTTCTTTTTGCCCTGACCCATTATTTATTATTTGGTGCAATGGCCTGTCCTGCAACTGGACTGTGGTGCTATCTGTAGATAAACTGTTTGTTTTTTTTTCCCTTAAATGTTGTGCTCCTGTGCCTTGATGTTTCCTGTTGTTATGGGTGTTGTAACCGTGACCTTTGTTTCTTGCTACTGATGTGTTTTTATTTGTCATATGTAAATGTACTATTTTCCCATATTTCCTTTCCCCGGGTCACACATGGAAACGAGTCTCGGCTCATTGGTGCTTTTCCCAGTTATCAACTTTTAAATAAATAAAAATAGGCCTGTTGTTTATGCCATTTATTGAGACTATTAAAAGAAAACATGCAGTGCAAGTCAAACGGCATCCTCCCTGCAGCTACAAGGTTAAAAACATTGACTGAGCAGAGCAATCCTTAACGGGATACAACTATCCTGGGAACTATCTGAATACAAAATGCTCTTATAATGTATGGGTAAGGACTGTTATGTATGAAAATTGGACACTTTCACAGTGATTGTGTACTGTAGTAGTGATGTCGAAGTGTTGTTGTACCATCTTGAGTATGTCACTACTAGGGTACAACGACAAAGAATGTCTGCATGTTACACTTTCACTGCCTGAAACTCCAAGCACTCTTACTTGTCAGTTTTAGCCTGTCAGCGCTATTAACGAGAACGAGCGATCTGAGATGTCTTCAATGATATATCCAAGACCAGCTACAGCACCAGCAGCTGCCTGCCATTCATTCTGCAGAGCAATAGGAATTACATGAATTTGTCACTAAAAAACTGATCCTGTTGACAAACGAACATTTCCGACGGATGTTTAAAACTCCACTGATCACATCAGTTGACGTGAACTTTCACTTCCTTAAGTACAAAGCTTTTTTCTGAGGCTGTTATCAATATAATGCTTATGCCACCAGTGTGTTTTGAAGTATGAAATAAATGTACAAAACCTCCATGATGTGTTGGAGTCTTTGACTCCAGATACCAGGAATCAGGGCAGGAGTGTAGAAGTGTGTGAGTGTGTGAAAGTCTGGTAGGATTAGACTGTTAAGTGTTCTGCGAAGTGGGTTGTTGGGAGTGGCTCAGAAATAGCAGGAACTCTATGTAAGTGGCCCGTATACCATATAAGACAATGTAGAGGCCACTTTGCACAACGTTGAGTTTGCTTCTTGAGGTTGTCATGACAACCATAGACCTCTCAAGCTTCCTCTTGAAGTCTAATGGCTGCGATGACATCCTCTTGAAGCAAACAGTATTGTTGTGCACAACGGATATTATCCTCTATGTCCCACTCAAGCAGGATAACAATCCTCAAATAAATGACTAATGAGAGCATCAGTTGTGCTAAGCATCACCCCAGGACTAGCTGTCTTTTGTTTGTGCATAAAGCTTAGCGGTTATCAGCTTCGTACATTTTGGGTTGCCATGGAAAACGAGCTTTGCTCAACTGGCTTTTTACCTGTTTAATATAGAGGATAATTTATGGGAAGCAGTAAACAACCACATTGTATTCACATCAAGAGGATACCATGGTCTGTAAACCTCGAGAACGCAGCTCGAGAGGTCTTCAGTAACCATGGTAACCTCGAGATGTGAATTCAACTCGGTTGTTAACTGATGCCCATACATTGTCTTTTATAGTGTATGGGCACAAGTTTAAGAGCAGAGAAAATGCCCCATTGTATTGCAATACAAAAAAAAACCACATCTTTAAGCTGCACAGTACCTTTTCTTGAAATGAAGATTTTTACGCTATTCTTTTGCAATCGGAAAAAATAGGCTTTATTTAAACAGAGGAAAAAAACTTGCAACAGCAGTCAAAAATACACTCAGAAGTGGTTGGTGAACAAAGGGGTCAAACCGGGTCGGGTCAAAACGGGTACATGCTCTGTATGTCTTCAGGAAGTGTCGCTAAGTAAACAGTTCACTCATGGAGGAGATGCTTTGGGTCCATACAGTGGAATTGCAACACAGGTACCTGAAGAGAGTGAAATGTCTTTTTTTTTTCTTTTTTTATTCAGTACAGTGTACACCCACCCACCGTTGCCATTTAAAAAGTACTGTGTGGTAGTGACAACGGCTGAGCGCTGCTGCTGTAGGATGTGACAGACAGTGGCATTCTTTTTTTTGTTATGGTATTGTTCTATGGTGGTTAACAGCAAGAGAATGTTGGAACAATACCATAACAAGACTGTGTTTCTACTGAATTTTGGCAATAATAACATTCTACCATACACTATAAACATATTTTACTACTGCTACTGTACTACTAATACTCTATAATATTATTACAGCCATACTACTCTAGGACTACACTACTACTCTGCAACTACTATTACTACTTAAGTACTGTACTGCTACATGCTGAAGGAAATGCTGTTCTTCATAATGATGGAGAAATAGGATATAATGACTGGTTTGCATCCATTATAACCCAAAACCAGTACCTGAAATTCGATATTACGCATGCTATGTTACAAACGTGTGTAACAGGGAATTGCTCTGCTCTTGCACACAACACCAAGCATGAGACATAACTGCAAAATGTACTTTCGTTTACAGTCCACTCCTCTACTGCCTCCCAACTGTGATTCTGTCACGCAGTAATTACACAAAAGAAAGCACGGACAACATCTAAAACTCACTTTTTCACACATCCTCAGAGTGTGATACCTGAATAAACCTGTCAACCTTCAGTCTCAGGGTTCATATCACACTCCTGGGGTGTGTAAAAAAAACTTGTTACGCACTGTTGCCCATATGTTATCCTCTATTTAGCTATTTGTTGCTTCAAGGCACATTAGCAGCCATGTCAGAAACAATTAGCAATTTTTATCTGTGGCAGTTTGAGATGTAAGCATTCAAGTGCTAATCTGTTTTTCTGACAATGGACATATTTTTCTGCTTTGGTTTTGGATGCAATTGTCCAGGCTGTGTGTGGGTGTTGATGTGCGATTTGGCTGCCACTACACAGTCAGTTACTTCACTACCAGTCTAGCATTGCTTGTAAAGCACTTTGGGATACATTGTGCATGAAAGGCACTATATAAATGCTGACTCTTCTTTACTTCAAGTTTGATTCAGAAGTGTCTAGAAAAGCTTCTAGTTTCATATTCTCCTGAGAACAAGAATTAAATTTGATTATAAAGCAAAATTATGCTAATTAACTGACAGGCCTGTTTAACACATCCAAGGGTATTTTAGGGAAGGTTCAGTTTGGAAGTTAAGAACTGAGAAGGCTTGAGAGGATTCAGATATATTTCCTCTGACTTGGTTGCCTTTTATGTTTGCTTGTGTGCATGCACAAGAAACATTATGTGGCAGCTTAGGAGAGAAGCGGGTTGTGGAGGCGCAGCACTGTGGCACCCAATGGAGGCATAGCATTTGGGGGCTTGGCTCTGGTGAACCAATGGAGGCACAGTGTGCTGATGACACTGGCTTCCAAAAGTGCCACCAACTTGTAACGTTTTTGCCGCAGCAATAAGGGGCCGACTCGTCATTGCAGTGTCAGCCATTCTGCTACAATGAGGGCGCGACCCGTCATTGCAGGGCGGAATGTTGCCTAGTGTAATATTGTTTGAGGATGCAGTGGCAAGCTGCCACCATGGTCATGAACAATATTGCACAGTCCCCAATGCTGAGGGGGAGACAAATCCCCCTCGGCATCATGTGCCCCCCAAAACTGTTTTTGTTTGCCGAAGGGGGCCCCAATCCCCATCGGCTTCAGTTCCCTCCCTGCCCAGTTTAATTTGCCAACAGGGGAGCCCACTCTCCATCAGCATAATTTTCCCCAAAAGAAAACAGTTGCTTTCTGCCAAGGGGTGTCCAGTCCCCCTCGTCTTGTGCCCCCCTCGGTAAGTGCTGACGGGTGCCCAATCCCCATCGCTACAGTCCCCAAAAAACAGTCAGGTGGCACTCTGGGGAGCCCACCCCACCATGCCAAATTCCCTGTAGAAAACAAAAAAGTTCCGTCAATTTTTTTTTTAACCGCAAAACAGAAAATGGTCCTCGACAGCTCCGGTGGTCCCACCCCAACCTGAGCCCACCCTCTGCATGCCCTGCCTCCCCACCACCCTCACCCCATACTTACCTCTGGAGCATGGTGCGATGACCTTCGTGGACCAGGAACATGTCTGCACTCTTCAAAGCTGACCACGAACTGAAGAAATGCCAGTAAGCAGTATAATGGCATAAATAGGGTTTTTTTTTTCAATTTTGGTGCATATCTCATGCATTTTGGGGAAATTTGCCACCAAATTTTCAACAAGGGTTATTGGGACCCCTCCTTATGAATTCGAGCACTGTCATGGCATTATTATGTCCCGAAAGGTGATTTCACATTCACTGCGAGGGATCACCTTTTGGGACTGATTAATGAAATGACAGTGCCACTGTTCATGAGGTGGGCTCTCAAAAAGTCTATGTTGCAAATTTGGTGGAAAAAATCCAAGAAATGACTGTTTTACGAGCGTGCATATCGCACTTGCTATGCATGCTCGTAACTTCGCGAATCTGCAATATTTACACTCCAGATTTTCAACATTGCCATTTTCCTATGCCTCCTTATGAACAGTACAGCTGTCCTTTTTCACAGCCTGCCCGAAATATGTTTTCACACTTCCGGCACAGAATGGCGTGGTCATTGTGGGAAATCAGTGTTCGGGACACATTAAGAAAATCACAGTGACACTGTTCATGAGCAGAGGTCCTAAAATGCCTGTGTTGAAAATTTGGTGATGAAAGTCCATAAAATGCCTGTGTTACATGCATGTCTTGTGCAGTTTCCACGTATGCTCAGAAGTGCAAGCATTTTTAATATTTCCACCACAAATTTAAACATTGCCATCTCTTCACACCTCTCTATGGATGGTACAGCTGTCATTCTTCACATCCTGCCTGATCTGTGTTTTCATACATGTGGTGCAGAATGGCATGGTTGCTGTTGGAACTCAAAGTTCGGGACACATTGACAAAATCACACTGCCACTCTTCATGAGAAGAGGTCCCAAATGCTTTCATGAGGTGGAGTCAGAAAAAGGCCATGTTGAAAATTTGTAGTGCAAATACCAACAAATGCCTGGGGCATTAGGGTTTCTAACCATATAAGTTCCACTCCTGTACAGACTGACAGGCATTGGGGTGTGCCTTTGGATTGCCAACTGTACTGCTCAAGCCATCACCCCCAGCCACTGACAGGCATTGACTTCACTCTATTCTCCTATGGTGCACCCATTTCAGCATATGTCCTTATGGAATGGGGTGATTGTAAAGGCAAACACCCCAAGGCACACCTCAACATGTGTCGGTGTCTGCAGAATAGGGTTAGGTGACATGGCATGACCATCATGGGAGACAGCCCAAACACTTACCCCAATGTCTGTCCATCTCTACAGGATGGAGGTGGGGTTGGTGTGAAGTTCAATACTTCACTGCCATTCCTATTCTGCATCTGTCTAACTCCTGCATTTCCAGTGCTAATATCAGCAAGCAAACATTTGGCATTGACAAATGCTTATTCTTAACTGGATCATTAGGAAAACAATATGTAATGCCTCAACACATATAAGATGGATAACCATGCACAAGGCTGTGCCCCCCAACCCCCACTACAGTTATCCATATTTTCACAGACAAACAAGGTCATCCATGGACACGTGGTTATCCCTGCTCTGTCCCTGATAACTCCATCCAGTTTGTCCATGATTCATGCACAAAATTCTCCATGTTTGTTGAACATGCACTACAGCCCAGCAAACCATACAGTCAAGATAGAATAATAGGGAGAACCAAATCCATTTTCAATTTGGTAATGAAGTAAAAAAAATTCTAATAAAATAATATTTTAAATTCTAGGGGCATGGATACAGTTCACTATCCACACTCTGGCAGTTCCACTGGAAGTGCTCATTCATTGGATATCTTGAAGCTAAGTGCCTCCTACCACCCGGCAGTATATCCCCCCAACTCCTCCTCAGGGCATCAGATCTTTCTTTCTGCTGGAAGAACAGGTCACCTCCTTCATGGCTGTCATTTAAGAATAAGTGCATTATAGGCAAACCTTTACTTTCAAGTTATTTTTGAGTTCTTTAGATTTATTTACTCCGTCCCTTTGACTCCATGGCATCACCAAAGTTGGAGCAACAGGAGCTGGGGTTCAAGTTCTGCATTTGGTGATGGAAGAAAATGTTGATCACCAACCCACATGACATATGCCTGTACTGCCTGGATGGGCAGCATGACATGGCCAGGTGTGGTCTCTGTCTCTCGACACTTCTCAAATCCCTAGAGGATCAGAAGCATTGACTTACTCCCAGATGGCCTTTGGAACAGGGGCTGAAGGACTGCCCTAAGAGCCACAGGAAGATCTTGCTGGCTGCTGGGTCTGCTTTGCAGTTTGTGGCCCTTGAGGAGGAAGCAGCATTGCCTGCAATGGGCACCTCCTCAGTCTCAATGCCGCCTCCGGCTAGGGCCAGCATTAGAAGGTCCTTCAAGGAAGGATTCTGTGACATATGCATGGCCCTCCAGATCTTGGAGGAGAGTTCTTCCCACCATGGCAAGATATACAAGCACTGCCTGCACCAGTCGTGGAACCAGGAGATATTGAGGTCCTCCTGATCCTTGGATTCCCCCCACTGCTCAGCCATGGTCAAGCACCATTCGATTAAGGGACAGTCGGGAGCGTCTTGGACTTGTCAACCTCTACTCTGGTCAACCATGCCATGGAAATTTTCCTTGAGACAGTCGACTGGCTGTCAGTGAAGACTGAAGATTAGATCTCTCAGACCCAAATGCTCCTAGTTCTCACTCAGGAGGATGTGACCCATTTGGTGTCCCCAACCAGATCGCCTTGGGAGTCAGCATTCTAAGCCTGTCCTTGTGAATGTGGCCTGGCATGTGGTGTACCACACCCAACCAGAAGACTCTTCTCATCATCGACTGTTTGGTCAATGGTTGAGGTCTGGGTTGAGAGCTTGACCAATGTGCTCTTGACCCTGTTCATCCGGGAGGCATCACCTTCTACATTCCTCAACCTCTTCATCCTCGGGTTAGGACAGGCATCATGCCAGTGCTATGAAGAGCTTCTGTGGCAACATGGGCCACTGCAAGTTGGAGTAGGGCTTTACTCTTCAGATTTTCAGTCACCTGGCAGCCAGCAGTCATGCCCTTGCCAGTCCATGCAACACAGGTGCTCCCTGCAACTGCTTCTCCACTCCTTCAGGTGAAGCCACCACCACTGCAACTGAAGGTGGGCTCTCCAATCAAGGAGGCTTGGTCAGCCACCATTTGCCAGACTGGTTATCAGTGGAGATACCCAAGCGTAAGATACTCTGGTGGTCCACAGTGAGAAACAGCCGAGGGCCATGTTTGTGGCATGCTAAGACAAATTGGACCTTTTGTTCATGTCCTCCTCTGGGACTTGTATCTTTAACTGTGGTTTGGTAGAGTAACTGACTATTGAGCATGACCCCATGCCTTTCAGGGTGCTCATCTGCTTAATCTTGGAGTTCGTCTCTGTCCCACTACAGACAGTCCTGAAATGGGCCAAGTACCCTTTCTCAGACATTTTGGAAAGGGACAAATCACCAGGGTTTGCCTTTCCTATGGCAGAGGCTATCTTGAGACTGGCCCTGGTGCTTTGGTAGCATCCAGCATCCTGCCCAGCACCCTCCACCCACAAGGTCCATAAGTATGCGGTCCTCACTGGGTCCCTCCCTGGGCTCATAGACCACCATTTGGCCATAGGACTGGTTTCTGATTTGGCATTCCACAAATCTGTGGCCCAGGAGGACATTGACAAGCCTCCAGGCAAGGAGTCCAGAAAGACTGACCACACCATTAAAAAGGTTTACATTGCAGAATCCTTGGGTTTCTATCAGGCAAGCTATACCATCATGATGGCCAACTTTGGACACTCCCTGATGGGAGTCGTTGATATAGTCCTCACTTAACTCCCTGATGACTAGCAATCGGCGGTGAAGTTGGTCCAAGACCAAGCAATCGCTAGCCAAACACCAGCTTCAGATGACCTTGAACATGGGTTACTTATGTGCCTGTGCCATGACAGCAGCTGTATCCATGCATTGCAGTGCCTGGCTGTGTCTGTCAACCTTCACAGCCAGCACCTAGTGAAAGCTAGCCAATATCCCTTTCCAGGACACTGACCTCTTTGGCCACGAGGTGGAAGGATATCTCACCTGCAGTGAGAAGTCCAGTACCACACTTGACTCTGTGGCATTGTCCCAGAAGGACCAGAAACAAATGTCTAAGAAAAAGTCTTTTGAATAGTGGCATTTCAGCCACAGCCTCCTAGGCAGTAGCCCTGACAAGGCAGTAACAGGCATAGCACCCAAAATCTAAGTTTGATGACCAGGGTCCCCAAAACATATGAGGGCAAGAGTAGTGGTGCCCCTCCAGTCACAGTGATAAGTTGGGGCTGTCATTCCTCCACCTGTCCTGTCTCCTTCCATGCTTCCCATTGGGGGTTGGATGAGTCATTTCTTGCCACATTGGTCCACTATCACAGCAGACAAATGGGTGCTAGAAGTGATAGCCAGAGGACTGCCTCGGGACTTCGAGACTCTCCCACCTTACCTACACTTAGAAAAGTCAGGTTACTTCAGCTTACCAGCACAGACAGAACAAGGAACCAGTCACAGGATTACAAGGTTGAGTTTATTTAACACATTCCTAAACAGCAAGGGAAGGATTCTCAAAGAACTTGTGCTAAGGATGCCCCAGCACAAATGAGATGATCTGAGCACCAACTGTGGTATTCACAGAAGATGTGCCAGGGGATACTCCCAGCGCATCCCCTCTGTGAATACCACAGTTGCACCCAGCCTGGGATGTGCCAACACAACCCCAGGCTAGGAATCCAATGGGGAAGCGCATCTCCAGATGTGCTGCATCCAAAGATGCCATTAGGCAAATGCAAATGGGGCCATTAGGCATGCAAGGTGCAACGGGGTCATTTGCAAGTCATTATGGCCCCATTTACATAGGTGTTTCAGGGATGCACCTGGCAGAAAGCACCAGGCACCCTGCATGAGCAGCAGTACAGCCAGGCCCAGCAGCCCTCTTGGGTGATTGCCACCCCCCCTCCCTATCAATAGCCCCTGAGTCAAGTCACCACTGCGGCAGTACTGTGAAATGCACAGACTCCTCACCCTACCTGTAGCCCCTTAGGAATGCCACACACTGTGGCAGTAGAAGAGTTGTACCAGAATCCCCACCCCCCATCCTGACCTGATCAGACATATCCAATAGACACCCCTTCCCTGGTAGTCCAGTGCCCCCTCCCCTACCCACGTAGGTACCCCCAAGCCACCCGCTTCCCCTATCCCTGCAGGTCCTGCCAATCAGTGGTAGCACAACCCACCTGCATTCTGCCATAGCTGCCCATCAACACAGCTGACTGTGAATGACAGCTACTGTACTACTGAATGTCCATTGGTTGACCCTGTTGACCAATGGGTTTGCAGTGAGTACTGTACTCTAGCACTCAATGAGTGACATGAGTACAGTACCCACTGCAAGCCCACTGGTCAACAGGGTCCACCAATGGGCTTTCAGTAGTACAGTAGCTGTCATTCACAGACAGCTCTGTCAGCAGGCAGCTGTGGAGGAATGTGGGGGGTTGTGCTGCCTGACGAACAGTGTGACCTACTGGGATGGGGGAGCAGGGTGGTTCAGGTGTACCTGAGTGGGTTGGGAGGCAGGGAGTCCACTGGACTACCAGGGAAGGGTGTCTTGGATATGTTTTAATCGGGTCGGGTGGGAGGGGTGGGGATTCCAGCAAACTCATCTGCTGCCACAGTGCGGTGCATTCTATGGGCTAGCTGGGCAGGCAAATCAGCACTATATCTACAAAAAGTGCATTGCAATGTGTATTCTGGCATGGAGGGGGGCACACTGGACTGGCAGGGTGTTCCAGGCTGCCATGCTGCTGTGTGCAGTATGGCAGCCTGACTATGGGTGGCCACCCACTTAAGTGTACTTGAAGTAGACTTATCTCTTGGAGGCACATCTCCGGACTTGCTCCGGGGATGCGCCTCCAAGATGGGTTGTGAATTGGCTACGCACCATACGCATTGCACGCCCCCTGCACAACCCCTCTAGATGCACCGCATATCACTATGTGTGGTGTGCAGCACATCTGCAATGCATTTGTGCATTGGGGATGTGCCAGTGCATCAGATCCCTTCCAGAATTGTGCCAATGTGCAAGTTGGGGATGCGCCGGTGCATCTCAGATGCACTGGGTGCATTCCTTTTGAGAATCCTGCCCCAGACCTCCACCCCACACACCACTGTTTCACACATACCACCAACAGCTTCATCTGGTTCAGTTTCAGTATCCCTCCTCCCCCCTGGTTGCCCCTGAAAAAGGGACTTCTAGTCTCAGTGGGCCTACCAGGTCAACAAAAATATATATATATATATATATGCACACCATTTCAAGGTGAACACTCTGCCCTCTGTTGTTAGCTTTTATACAGTGATATACAAAACAAGCTTTGGTAAGAGCCGATATGGCTGTGGAGATCTTTTAGGATCAGCATGAGCATTGAAAAGAATATACAGTGTTCTCACCGCACAGTCTGCCATAACTAATACTGCATTGATTACAGTACTGCCCATGCATGATATTCATGCATGCGCAGTTTTCCCCAGAGTCAGCCGTACACAACATGACAGCACTGACATGACTACATATGTGTGATACTCATGCATGTACAGTGTTTGTGTCACAAATCCCCCACCCTTGCCTTAACCAGCATGCCTATTGCACCTGGCTGCCGCAGACCCTTCTATGTGTTTTCCCCTCACCCTTTCCTGTGCCTACACCCAGCCCTCTCAGCTGCTGCAGACCCTTCTCTGTGTTTTCCCCTCACCCTTTCCTGTGCCCACACCCAGCCCACTCAGCAAAAGTGGCATGCCCTGGACTCCTGGATAGTTGAAGCCCAGTTATCAGTCCCCTGCATCAAGCCACAGCTGACTACTCAAACCCCAGGTGCAATGTGGGTCTGGTTTTATAAAATTTTAATCCACTCACTTCCTGTATCAGGAGGGATTAGCTTTTCTTCAGTTAATTAAAATAAAGTAACATGTCTCTTTTGGAATGCAGATACTTCCTAAGACTTACAATAATTCTTGTTAAACAGTGAAGGACTAAACATGATGGACCTAGAGTCCTTTAAAACATTGCATTACTATATTACAGTGAGTGGCTGGACATGATGGACCTAGAGTCCCTTACACCATTAAATTACTGTGTAACAGTGAGTGGTTGGACATGATGGACCTAGTGTCACTTACAACATTACATTACTATGTTACAGTGAGGGATTGGACATGATGGACCTTGAGTCCCTTACAACATTAAATTACTATGTTACAATGAGGGGTTGGACATGATGGACCTAGTGTCACTTGCAACATTAAATTACAATGTTACAGTGATGGGTTGGACATGATGGACCTAGTGTCACTTGCAACATTAAATTACTATGTTACAGTGAGGGGTTGGACATGATGGACTTCTCATCCGTTACAGCATTAAATTATTATGTTACAATCAGGGGCTGAACATGATGAACCTTGAGTTATATGGACAGCCTTCTGGCTCTCTGATATAACTTTCTCGCTCACTCTCATGTACACGGCTTTCACCTTGGCCTTTGGAGACAGGCAGTCTTTTCAAATTGTCCACTAATTGAGCAAGGTTTGAATAAAGTTTATTTGCAGTGGCAACACAGAGGGTTGGCAGGGTGACACCTGTGTTTTGATCTAGATTATCTGCCACAATTATCCTATCTGACACCTGACTGACCAGGACTATTTGATCTCAGTCCACAAAGGTGTTGTGTTCATTATAGTCTAATGTTCCCTTATGGGCATGATTACTTGCTACCTTTCCTAGTTTTTCAAATATTCTCATATTAAATTTAAAACCATCTGTTTGTCTGTGCATGGGACAATCATATATTTTACACCAGTGTCTCTTACTCAAATCAATGATGCACCAGCCTAAGTATTTGTATAATAGTTTTGAACATGAAAAATCTGTACAATTAATCATATGAATATAACCTGGAACTGTTATCTTGAGGGTACCAGCATGGTCAATAAAGCAGAAGTCTAAATCTGACTTATTTTTTCAGTTTACTATTTTCTAAGTCTAGTGTCATTAGTTTTACTATATTAAATTGAGAAGTACAAGTGAAGTCAGGATTCATGGTTAAAAAATGTTTTTATTTTTGATCTTAATGTTCAAAGTTTACAAAACGGTTTTGGCATTAATATGAATAGGCAGTTACAATTTAAAGTAAGGATAACAATTTTTCTGAATAGCAGTACAAAGAAAATAATTTCTTCATCACAAGTCAAAAGTCGTCGCAATACAAGAAATACAAATAAATGCAGGCATATGTCAGTCTCAGGTGTGATAGCCAAGATAGAGGTAACAGACTCACTGACCAGTACCAACTGATGTCCAATTGAGGTCCTGAGAGCTGAGGTGACTCTTAGTTCTCCCTCTGAGACTCCTTACTTTGACTTGATTCCTGGGGATTTATATACTCTGTCAAGGCAGAGAAATAGGAGGGCCAGATGCTTTGATAGTTTTAGATCTCAGCCGTTTTTACAAGCCAGGTGACCACTAATTGATGATCAGATGCTGAAGGCTGGTAGCAACCCAAGGACATCTGACCGATATAGAGAAGTATTTGGGCTGTAACCTTGACCTGACGTCATGGCATCTGTGTCAGAGATGGCCAGGGAACTTTCCCAGATATTAAAAAATATAGCCGTGCTCTCAAGTGAGGCACACAGTCCAAGAGAGATCACACTTTAGACAAAGGTGTGAACAGCTGGCCTCTCGTTGTGGTTAGTTGTTTACTCGGCAGGAGAAGATTGACCACTCATGTGGTCAATTATTCACCCAGTAGGACAGAGTCAACTGCTTTTGATTGCTCATGCGGTCAGGTATTCACCCAATAGGACAGGGCTGTCCACTCGCTAACCTCTTATGGCTAGACTGGGCAGGTAAAAATATACTGCCTGTGTTTACCAATGGAAGGTACACAATAGGTGTCTGAAGTCGAGGAGGTCACACTCAGAACTCATGAGGACACAGCAAGTCTGAAAGATTAGAAGTCTACCCTCAGTAATTAACTCTGTTCAAAGTTGAAAGGAAAATAAGAACTAAGTACATAAGTTTTAAACTCGCAGAATTTATCTACCAGATTATAAACTGATCCTTGATCAGACATACTAAAATCCATCAGTAAATACCAGATTATAAATTGTTAATCAATTAATAAAGAATCAAACATACACTAAAATCTATTACTGATTATTAATTGGAAAATAAAAAGCAGATACCCAAATATTACTGGCTTGGCTATTTTTTTAACGTCTGCTGAGTGGAATGTTTGCAGCAATCCATCTGGTCACCATGCTTTCGAGCTCTGGGTTCATGTCTTCATTCACTTGGGTCAATGGGGCATGTACAGCCCATAGAGCAAGTAGTGTGAGCAATGGAGCAGAGAGAGTCAATGATGGGGCAGGCAGTCCCAACCATGGGCATGAAAGTTTAGTGGCATAGGTAAGTTTGGTGGAACAGGTAAATGCAGTGGGCCAGGCAAGGCCAGCCCTGGCAACAGGGCAGGCAGAGCCAGACCTGGCAATGGATGAGTCTGAGGTGGTAATGGATGAGCCTGAGCTGGCAATGGCAAAGCATGAGGTGGCTGGTCCAATAATGGAGTAGACCTGTTTGGTGGAATGGTCAAATCAAATGGGGCAGGTGGATCTGGTGGCAGAGGCAGACCCGGTGAGGTCTGCAAAATGGGATTGCATGCAGAGCAATCTAGAGACCTTTACAACATTAAATTAATATGTTACAGTGAGGGCTTGGACATGGCGGATGTCAAGTCCCTTACAACATTAAATTACTATATTACAGTGGGGGGTTGGACATGATGGACCTAGTGTTTCTTACAACAATAAATTAATATGTTACAATGAGGGGTTGGACATGATGTAACTTGCGTCCCTTGCAACATTAAATTACCATATTACAGTGAGGGGCTGGACATGCTGTACTTATTGTCCCTTACAACATTAAATTACTATGTTACAGTGAGGGGTTGGACATGATGGACCTAGTGTCACTTACAACATTAAATTACTATGTTACAGTGAGGAGCTGGGCAAGATGGACATCGAGTCCCAGACAAAATTAAATGACTATGTTACAGTGAGGGGTTGGACAATATGGACCTAGAGTTCTTTTCAACATTACATTAATATGTTACAGTGAGGGGTTGAACATGATGGACCTCAAGTCCCTTACAACATTAAATTACTATATTACAGTGACGGACTGGACATGATGGACCTAGTGCCACTTACAACAATAAATTACTATGTTAGAGTGAGGGGTTGGGGATGATGGCCCTCGAGTCCCTTACACCATTAAATTACTATGTTACAGTGAAGGGTTGGACATGATGGACCCAGAATCCCTTGCAACATTAAAATACTGTGTTACAGTGAGTCGTTGGACATGATGGACTTCTTGTCCATTACAACATTAAATTATTATGTTACAATGAGGGGTGGGACATGATGGACTTAGAGTCCCTTACAACATTAAATTACTATGTTACAGTGAGGGGTTGGACATAATGGTCCTTGAGTCCCTGACCACCTTAAATTACTATGTTACAGTGAGGGGGTGGAGATGATGGAACCAGAGTCCCTTACATAATTAAAATACTATGTTACAGTGAGGGGTTGGATATGATGGACCTTGAGTCCCTTGCAACATTAAATTACTATATTACAGTGAGGGGGAGGACATAATGGAACCAGAGTCCCTTACATAATTAAAATACTATGTTACAGTGAGGGGTTGAACATGATGGAGCTTGAGTCCCTTGCAACATTAAATTACTATGTTACAGTGAGGGGTTGGGCATGGTGGACCCAAAGTCTCTTAACACATTAAATTGCTATGTTACAGTGAGGGGTTGGACATGGTAGAACTAGAGTCCCTTATAACATTAAATTACAATGTTACAGTAAGGGCTTGTACATGATGGACACAGAGACCCTTACAATATTAAATTACCATTAACTGTGAGGGGTTGGACATGATGGACCCAGAGTCCCTTACAAGCTTTTCCAGGACCTCTTCATGCACGGAGGAGCAGTGAACTGTTTGAGAATTCTTGTGCCCTCAAGATACAGACTGCTATAGCTACTGCTGTGAACCTTCCGCCTTGCTAGTCTCACATGCTGAGAAGCTTGATCAAATAGAAATAAAAATGTAAATGTGGAGGTGGATATTGGACAGCAAAATAAAATGAGAGAGGTGACAAAGTTAAAAAAAAACTATGTAAAGACAATGTCTTTATGGGTCTCAATAGGGAAATTCACTAAAGGACATGCGGCTAAAATAAAATGTCAACTTCTATGTATCTAACACAAGAAGGTGGAAGATTAACTACCAAGATAATCAAGGGTGAAGACTCAAATGTGTTTTAAGATAACCTGAGAGCAGGCAGCAGCGGAATGCAGAACAGCTTGCAGACTGACATGTGCCCTTGAAAGAAAATAATCTTTTCATAGTTTATGGAAGTTAGCTAGCTGTTCCAAAGTTATTTATCTTATATGCCCTTAAACCAATGAGTGCCTACTCCAAGACACTAGCTGTCAGGTCACTTAAAGCAGGCATGACTAGAGAGACAAGCTGGAAAAATAGTGTTGTAACTGGTCTTCCCAACAGAGAGAAGGGAGAATTTCATTCAACTGGTGTAGTGATATGCAGTTGTGGAAGGATACACTGAAAACTCCAAAAAATGTGTACTTCAGTATCCCATTTTCCCAGCTACTGCAAGACGGCTGCAGGTGCCGCCCACAGTCATAAAAACTAGTGTGAAACTTATTATCAGGGCAACTGTGCAAAATGTGCATCTAAAGCAATTTAAAATGGGCAGAAGTACAATTCTAGCATCATAAAAAAAATAATTTATAATCACATTTGATATAAAAAAATAGCAAAGAAAACAATAAGAGCAAAAGAGTGAGAGAAGGGGGAGGGAGGTTTGAGAAAAGTGAAAGGAAGGATACCAGATAACACACAACAAAGCAAAAACAGCTTCACTTGCACTAGAATGGTGCCGGATGTACCAGTACCACCATAAAGCAAACAAATAAACGTCCTCACTCCACTGCTGTTATTACAAACAGCTTTTATTGTAATATTAAAAAGCATGCCACCATAATGGTTACAGCTGGCTACAAAGGTACCCCAACCGGTTTCATACGCAGTACATCCTCAGGAGGGAAGTTCCAAAATGCAAATCAGTGGGTAATTTATACAAACAAAACCTTAAAGTGACAGTGCAGTAATTTCAGTGTTACAATATAGATAAAAAAAATGCATAATGCCTAACTATGGTGCCAACAACCTACAAATTGTCACCATCATACTCATATTACTCTATCATAAATACTTGGAAATTATTCACACTATCCATAATTTAATTATATTGCACAATCCTATAATCAAGTGTCAATCTAATACTACCCATATCTATTTAAAAACATTGATATCCACTAATGCATGAGAAGAATTATGTCAATTGACATTAGGATACAATTTGGTGCCAATTGCCTCATTTCAATGCTTTTTTATTTCAATATTTCCATGTACCATTCCTGACACCAGTGTGACTGTGGACTCTGCTGCGTGGATATTCTATCAAAACATCTATAAAATTCCAAATACATATCTCTAAAGAAAAGATTCTTCATATGCGTTGTATCATTTCAAATAGAATATGGACTACGTCTAACCAATCCCAATCACTTTAAAGCCCACACCATCCTAAAGTCAAAAAATGTAATTAATTCATACTGTACTGGACCATGTCATAGCATACATCCCATGGATCCATTTCCTAGAAGTAAGCACTGTTATCCATCCCAGAACTGAAAAAACAACAAGAAATGCAAACAATTAGCAACATAAATACTAGAACCATAATCACATAAAATTATTTGCTCTACAAGCTGTTACCTAGGGACTCCATTCTGAGATAAGGGAATCATTTCAAAATGGACAATCACTTACTAAAATGGGGGGGGGGGTGAAACTAGCTAAGCTTCTTGCATATACATACCAGTAATTCAATTTTATCATTCAAACCAGGAGGATATAAGGCACCCAGGGTGTAAATCCAAAAGGACTCCCTTTGTTTCAATTTATCATCCAAATTGCCTCGCCTTGGGCCCAGGCTCACTGTTTCTAAACTACAGAACTTAAAAATGTGGGACATATTTCTAAACCTGGTTTCCCTACAGTGTATAGTTAGGGCACTTCTGTTATCATCATATTCAATTGATCTCAAATGTTCACCCATTCTAATTTTAAGTGGTCTTGTTGTTTTCCCCACATAAAATGCCCCACACTGGCATGTAGCCAGGTATATCACGTTCTCATTTAGTGCTGGACTTTAGGATGGAACCACACTTTTACTAGCTGCAGTAGCAACCAGACCTTTAAGGTGAGGGACTTTATTACATGTATAAGTGAGAACCTGTGGAGGGTGCTTGTCACATGGTGCTCCCTGTGATGAGTAGAGGCCCAGATATTCTAATAAATACGCCCCCCCCAAGAAATAAAGTGTCTAGGTGTAAAGGAATGATATTAACTGTAACTTGTCTGTTAACAGCTCTGAAGCACCCCTTCCTGTATTATCCTGCACAAAATAGCAATGTTTCATGGTAGGAGGACACCCTTGCATCCTGCCACAAACACTTGTAAGGACAAGAGCAGCAACCCCTTTATTAGCTGTGCCCTTTCCATTCTGTTCCTTGTCTAGTAGCCAGTATCCAAAAAGGAAAGCCTCCAAAAAGTTTTTAGCAGCTTCTATTGTGCTGCTAGCATTAAAGTATGCCCTGATTCTGTATGAAGCACATGTTGCACTGTATGTGCAAATCTCCCAGGAGGGAGTATGTGAAGAATACAGGATATGCTTCTTTATAATATGCCAGTGCCCTAAAACATGGAAAAGGCATTAGGAGCCACAGCAGTTGCTTTGCAGGGTTAATGTAAAACCCCTAGCTCCGATGTGCAATGCGCCTGTGATAGCGAGCAGCTGGCAGATTGCCAGAATGCAATTGCAGCTGCCCTGCTTCTTCGAATAGCGTTTAGCGCTCTTAGGCGAGCACCTCAGGGGAAAAAGGGACAGTAAGGTCCCTGAGAGTAGAAAATACAGCTCCATGCTCCAGTGTAGTGTGTTAGTCATGGCAGAATGCCAGAACATAATTGCAGCTGCCCTGCTCGTCAGTCAATCCTATAAACTATGCACAATAAAGCGGGGTCTAAAGAAAACTAAGAGAGAGATAGCTTTATGATTTATTCAAGTAGGGCAAATGTCCTGACCGAATGAGAGCGAGGGAAAAACAGAGGAGCAGGCTACATAACTTTCTCTTTCTACTCCTGCATGTTACCGCTTGCTCTCTGTGGGATTTGTGGGCTCTACTGCCCTCTCTGTAGTATAGTTATATAAAGGGAGAAGGAGTAAAAAGAGGAAGGAGCAAGTGAGCTCCATGTTATTTAATATTACGAGTTTGAGGGCTGTACAGGGCAAAACTAAGCAACTGGCAAGGTGCCAGAGGAGCTATTTTGCCAGTAGTTCAAAGAGGGGTGGCAATCACTTTTACTTTTCAGCTGCTCCTGCTTTTAAAATATATCGTAGTCAGAGCATCTGAAGGGGGGACAGTGGTATCCCTAATTAGGAGCTGGTAAATCAGATTACGGGTCAAGTCAGAGAGAGAGAGCATAATGAAAACTAAAGGAAGCATGTAAACTCTAATCTTCATTCTCTCTCTCTCTCTGTCTTCAATTAGTATAGCATGGCAGAGGGGGTGGCAGGTTGATGTCAGCCACCTCTCTTCACATAACAATAATGCTATGCACTCTAAAGAGACCAACATTACAAACGCTGAATTGCAGCTGGAACTAAAATAAAAGGTGGCTAGGTAGCTGCAAGGCAGCTCATTAAACAAAGTCAAAAGGGGCCGAATTGAAATGTTTACCATCGGGCTGATATTTCAGCTGTCGGCTTGTGCAAAATACAAAGATACACGTTATTAGGGAGTTGGTGACGTGTCCAGAGCTTACCTAGAACACCCCCCCCCCCAAATTAGAATGTTGGTATAGCAAGGTGAGGGCTAAAGAAATAAAGTCCTTACAGAAAGTAAAGTAAAGAGAACATTGTTACTTTTGTTTTATCTTGTTTTCAATTACTGCCTGGTATTCTAAAGTTGACAAGGGAAAGAAAATAAGGAGCACACTCTTATTCATCTATTCACTTGTCCAATTCAGGAATATCTATGGTCTGCACATAAAGATAGCAGTAGTCATTACCTGGTTCTGCAGTCAGGACTTTCTATAGGGCTGGCAGCTCCAGAAATGACTGCTTTTATAGAATGTAAGGAAGTGAGGCCACTCCAGAATGGCAGGGGCTTACTTCCTTAATGAGCCTAATGATGTTATAATTTATTTTATTTATTTATTCAAAATTTGGTGACCGGGAAAGGCACACTGAGCAGAGGCTCATTTCCAGGTGCGACCCGGGTACAGAGGTGTACATAGAGGTTATCCAGAGGAAAAACGTACAAACCAAATTAATTTGTTACAGACAGGACAGTTTCAAAGAGATCTGTGTTACAGGCAGTGGTTACTACATACAGTGCTTAATATATAAGCATTTGTCTTACAATATGGTATAAACAGAAGCTGGAGTGGTACAGTAGGGATGTAGGAATTAGTACTAGCTTGAAAAATTGCAGGCTAATATTTGACTAACTGAGGCTTCATGGTACGGGAATTAGTCCCGTGTGGGGGAGTGACCCATGGTGCATCTTTGGCAAGGTGGGGTTGGGAGGAGTTTGAGGAGGTGCCTAATTGCTGGGAGGGAGGGAGGAGGCCTGGTGAAAGATGGGTGGGAGGTTGTTCCATAGGAAAGAAAGGTGGTATGAAAAGGCGGCTTGATCGGAGGCAGTGTGAGGGCAAGGGAGGTTGAAAGTGTGGGCATCCCTGTGGCAGAGGGAGTAGCCTAGAGAATTAGCAGGTGCAAGGCAGGAGGTGAGGTGGGGAGCAGGGAGCCCTACCAGTATTTGGCTATGAGGGAGGCACTGTGGATGGTTCTCCTGTGGGAGAGCGAGACCAGGGAGAGAGTGGAGTAGAGGGAGCAATGATGAGTAACTGGGGGAGAGGCTGTGACAAAATGACAGAATGTGTTTAGTAGGATGTTAAGTTTGGAGAGGGATGAGGTTGGTGCTGTGCAATATATGATGTCAGCATAGTCTATTACTGGTAAGATTGTTTTATGTATGATTTCGCTGTGGGCGGGAAGGGGAAGACTGTCTTTATGGCGACAGAGTATGACAAGTTTGGGCCAGAGTTTGGAACAGACTGCCTCTATGTGGGTAGAGAAATTTAGGAGGCTGTCAAGCCAGACTCCTAGGTATTTGAAAGTGTGGACCAGGTCAAGGGGAGAGCCATCCAGGGTGGAGATTACTGGGGGGGGGGGGGCGGAAGGCAGGTAAGCTTTTTTCTAGATCCGAAGACCATGGTGACTGTTTTTTTGTCATTACGTTTAAGCTGATTTTTCAGGAACCAAGCTTGGACTCTACTAAAGACGTTTTGGAGCTCTGGGAGGACGCTGTCATGGGAGGGTCCCGAGGCAAAAATAATTGCATCATCAGCGTACAGATGCACATTTGCTGAGAGGCAGGCGGAGGGGAGGTCATTTATAAATATGGAGAAAAGGATGGGGGTGAGGATTAAGCATTGTGGGACACCAGAGAGGATGGGAAGAGGGTGGGAAAGGGTATCCCCAATTTGAACAGGTTGCTGTCTGTTCTGGAGGTAAGAGTGGAATCAGTCTATGGCGGGTTGGGCAAGGCCAAAATGGCTCAGTTTGTGGAGTAACAGGGGGTGGTAGACTGAGTCAAAAGCTTTTACCAAGTCAATAAGTATGGTGGAGGTGGTCAGACTGCTGTCCATGGACAAGAGGATAGAGTCTGTTACACACAGCAAGGTGGTGATGGTGGAGTGGTGTTTTCTAAAACCTGACTGATAGGGAGAGAGGGAGCTATTTGAGAAGAGAAAATCAGACAGTTGGACAGTGCGAGAGATTTTTGTACTTTAGCGAGAGAGGGAAGGAGCGAGATGGGCCTGTAGTTTCCTGGTGAGGAAGGGTCGCCACCTTTATGCAGAGGGATGATCTTGGCTGTTTTCCAAGCTGAAGGTACTGTGGCGGTGGCGAGGGAGAGGTTTAGTATGTGTGTAAGGGGTGCTGTTATGGCTGACGCCGAGATATGGAGAAGTCAAGGGTGCAAGCCATCTGGGCTGGTTTTGGCCTGGTTAAGAGAGGTGATTGCATTGTAGACTTCCAGGGTATGAATGGAGGAAAGAGGAAGCCGGGAAAGAAAGGGGGTTCAGAGTGGTCGGGTGAAGGGGGAGGCGGAGGGGAGGCGGCAGAGATGAGACAAAAACAAATTGAAAATAGCAGCTACAGAAACAGGATCAAAGACTTGTCTGAAATCAATGTTGAGGACAGGGCAGGTCAGTTTGGAAGGGGTTTGATCATGGTCTTGATTAGGAATATTCAGGCCATTTTTGCCCAGTGTTCTATATAACGAAATAGGTATTGCTATGCCACTGGGGGGTGGGGGGGGTGGATTAAACAGTTTATATGGGTTTCCTGGTGCAGTAGTCTAACCCAGATACTTTTTTCTGTAAATTAGATAATAGCCAGGTCAGGTGACCCCCACCTACATGTATAAAAGCCTACCACTAGGGTGTTAATGGGAGATAGAGACCAGACCAGGGAGTCAGTCTGGAACTGAGAGTCTGAGGGTTAGAACCTCAGAGGAAAGAGAGTGGCTTGAAGCCGAACTAAAGACAATCTTCTCTTCTGTAAGAATTTGAATCATTTGATGAAGTGGAAAAATAAAATGATAAATGCCATCCTAGCATTTTTTGTGCTCTGATTTTTGTTGTCTGCCTACAGTTTGTCTCCTGAACTAACGACCCTATGATAGTGCTCTCTTATAAGGAGTGCATAGATGGGTTCGGTGAGGCTCACTAGCTGTTTGTAACATACTGTACACTGGAGCCACATCTGGCAGACTGGCAGCAAAGTGGATGATTGGCATGTGGATAACATCCTACACTAACTTCTGCTATAGGCTGGCTTGTAGGAAGCCTCCTAGAGCTCATTCCACCAGATATACTGCTGCCTTGGAGGCTGCTTCCAGGGACATCCCTATCCAAGAAATTTTCCAGGCTGCTACCTGAAAGTCAGCACACACCTTCATTTCCCACTACAGCATCGACCTTGAATCTCATTAGGATGTTGCTTTTGGAACCTTGGTTCTTAGGTCCTTGTTCACCAAATAGAGATGTGCACCTTGCCCCTACTCCCAGAGAACTGCTAGGAGTCTGTCAGAGTGTGGATAGTGAACTGTATTCATGCCCATAGAAAAATAGGTTACTTATCTGCAACTGTAGTTCTAGGAGTGGTATATAATTCACATTCACACAACCCACCCAGTCTCCCTTGGCAAGTGGCACACAGATCCCTGCTTCCAGAGAGCAAAGATCTGATGTCAAGGGGTAGAGCTGGGGAGTGATATACTGCCCAGGTGGTAGAAGGAGTTCAACTTCAAGACATCCAGCAAATCAGCACTTACAGTGGAACTGCCAGAGTGTGGATGTAAACTGTATACCACTCCTAGAACTACGGTTACAGGTTAGTGACCTATTTTTATTTCAGGTTGCAGTCATATTTATTATCTAAATATGTTTTTAGCCCCATGCTTAATAATGGTTTTCTTCTTTTTTTTAGCATGAACCTTTTTGTTGAAATCTTTCACAAAGTTACAACAAAGCAACAACCTTCAACAAACAACAAGAAAAGCACCATAATACAAAACAAACACTAGAGATATCAAACTATGTATATTAATTAAGGTGCCTACAATGAGACGCATAAGGTGAACAGTAAAGTGATATATTAGCAACCACATGCACAATGAAGCAAAATACAAAGCATAAAAACATAGAAAAAAAGATGGCAGAAGGAGACCAAGGCTCCACAGGAACATAGGAATCATGTTGGCAGATTGAGACCACATGATCAATCTAGTCTGCCCATGTTTCTGCCCCCCTCCCTATTTAGACTGCACCCTGATGTGTCCACAATGTCTGTCCCATACGAGTTTGAACTCGTGTACTGTCTTGGATTCCACTACCTCCTGAGGAAGGCTGTTCCATGGGTCTAAAACCTTTTCTTGAAAGAAATAATTCCTGAGGTTGCTTCTGAACCTGCCTCCCACCAGACACAAGTTGTGCCCCCTTGTACGCGCATCCCTGTTTTGCTGGAAGAGGTTTCCTGCTTGCGTTGTGTTGATTCCCATAACGTACTTAAACGTTTCGATCATGTCTCCTCTGTTTCTTTGCTGCTCAAGGGTGTACAGATTTAGTTCCTAGAGTCTTGCCTCATATGGCTCATGCTACAGTCTGTGCACTATCTTTGAAGCCCTTCTCTGTACTGTCTCCAGGCGGTCTATGTCCTTTTTGAGGTGGGGCCTCCAAAACTGACCGCAGTACTCTAAATGTGGCTTCACCAAGAAGCTGTAGAGAGAAATGATAACCTTACTCTTCCTACTTGTAATTCCCCTACCAATGCATCCAAGGATGCTACTCACCCTCTGTCCCTCTGTGCTGCCTTTTTACACTGTTTTCCAACCTTTAAGTTATCTGCAATGACTACTCTGAGGTGTCTTTTTGTTGTTGTCTCCTCTAGCTGATGCCCTCCCAGTGTGCACTTTATCTCTGGGTTTCTTTTTCCTATATGCTTAACCTTGCACTTCTTGGCATTAAACTTTAACTGCCGATACCTGGACTATTCCACAAATTTTTTCAGGTCGGCTTCCATATTTTTTGCTCCCTCCTGCATGTCTACTCTGTTGCAGAGTTTTGTGTCATCTGCAAACAGGCAAATCCTCCCCTTCAAGTCATTTGCAATATCCCCGATAAATTAATTAAAGAGGATAGATCCTAGCACAGACCCCTGTGGTACGCCACTAGCCACTTTGCCTTCCCTTGATAATGATCCATTGACAAGCACTCTCTGCATCCTATCTTGCAGCCAGTTGGTGATCCAGTTCACTATCTTATGGCTGACTCCTGTGCACTCTAATTTGTTAGCTAGCCTTGTGTAGGGGGACAATGTCGAAGGCTTTACTGAATTCCAGGTAAACGATGTCTACTGCTCCTCCCTGGTCAACTGCTCTGGTGACCCAGTCGAAAAAGTCGATCATATTGGTTTAACAAGAGTGTCCTGTTGTGAAGCCATGTTGCTTGGGGGTCAATCTTTCTGCTATCCTCCTGGTACTGCACTATCCTCTCCTTTAGCAATGGCTCCATAATGTTTCCTACCACTGAGGTCAAACTGACCGGTCGGTAGTTTCCTGCCTTTTCCATGCTTCCGCTCTTGTGTACTGGTGCTACTATTGCCCTTTTCCAGTCCTGAGCTATTATTCCACTTTCTAGTGACTTGCTGAAAAGCTCAGCCAGTGGTGTGGCGAGTTCTTCCCGAAGCTCCTTCAGTACCCTAGGGTGGATGCCATCTGGCCCATTTCTTTATCTGCCTTGAGCCTATTCAGCTCTTCTAGGGCCTCTTCCCTTGTGAAGGATCTCCATCTAGCTTGCCCATGTGTTCCTTGAACCTTCTGAGATCCTAGGACCTAACCCCCTTCTGTCTATTGCCTTCTACTACTCCTTTTGCTTTTGATCGTGCTTTAGCCCTAACCCTCCCTAGCATGAAAGATGTCACAGACTTTGCTTCCACTACCTAAGCTGGTAGTTTGTTCCTTTGTTCCATGACTCTCTCTGTAAAATAGTGTTTCCTAAGCTACCTCTTGAAGTCTCCCCCAACTTCTACTCATGCCCTCTAGTGTTAAAGTCGAAGACTCTGTTGAACACCTCAGAGCATGGCACCTTATTTTTCCCCTCAGAAACTTGCATGTTTAAATCATGTCTCCCCCCTCACTTCTTGTCTCCAGTGAGAAAATATTTAATGCTTCCAGAAGCTTCTCATACAAATGCCCTTGAAAACGTAAAGAGAACAGCAGGAAATCATACAGGTATCCTTAGCAAGTTCATTACTGGAAACCATGTATAAGAAAAAGGGGATTTGCATATACCTGCAAAAATGAAGACAACAAAAAGAATCATAACTTATTGTTCTAAGAATTTAAAGTAGGATTACCAAATCGGGGAAGCAGAACAGAAGAAAGATGTGAAGTCAAATAAGGGTCTCGTTTCTTGTGACTATCCAGTTTGCCCAAAGTAGTGAAGGACAGTCACTCAAAGAGGGCCAATTTAGCTAAAGCACTGCGGACAATGATTTTCACAGTTTGTTTTTATTATTCTCTTTTCTGCATTTTTGGGTTCCATATTTATGCACACTGTACTCTTGTGAATTTAAATGTAATCAGATTGATTCATTTTTTGTCACGTTTGAGATTATATCATGGATTATATCCTGGTTAAATTATAAATATTGTTTGAAATCACATCAATAGTTCTGTCTTAGGCCACACATATTGGCACTGTCAGACTACCTGAATGATCAGAGGGGAACAGTGCTAAGGAATTTGTGTTGCAGTGGATTCCAGAACTCTTGGAGGCCTGTTCTGGTAAATCTCATATGAACATCAGGACAGAAACTAATTCTGACAATCCCCATACCTCCATGTTGTTAGCAGTGGACTGGAAGTGATAGACATGGTGGTCAGAGCAGCTAAGGAGAAGCGGCTGCTTCACGTTGGAGACCAGCCAGTATAATTATTTCCCAACCACTCCTATGTGGCACAGTGCAGGACAAAACTATTCAACACGGTCTGTCAAACTCTCCAGAGTCTTGACAAAGTACCTCTGCTCCGTGCCACTTCCTGCCTCAGGATTTCATATGTTGGTAAGGTTAGACCCTCAAGACGCACATAAGAAGGTGACCAAGCACTCTGTGGAACTTTGCCCAGGACCAGGTCTGACTCTGATAATATGGAGAGTTAAGACTCAGACATTAAAATATTACTTTATTTGTTGATGGTGGGGGCCCAGTTTATTTGGGCCATCCATGTCACGGACAAAGTATATGTATCACATTAGACATGTTTTGGTTTTGTTCCAGAATTGGAAAATATTTGCTATGAAGTCCCCACGAGGATATCACTGACTTGGGACAAGATGGTGGAGTGGGTGCCCCTTTTATAACAAGTTGCCCTGAGCAAAATAGTGTTATAGTATATGGTTAGAGCTTATTGTAGATAAAAATTGGTGGCTTTCTAAATCTTGTTGTAGTGCAGTTAAAAAGTTAAAAAGTTGTACCATCGTTCTGACATCACATCGATGGTACAACAACTTTTTAGCCTTGTTCTGCCACCTGATTGGAAGAAACAGTGATCTCAGAAAAAAAATCAAGAAAAAAATGGCAGTGTCCCTTAGCAAGCTTTTCACCAGTCCAGGTTGGACACAGATTGCTGTAGTCAGCTCCGTGTTTACAAAATGAACAAATTTATCAATTTATTTTTTAAAGTAACTGTCACCAAGAATGTGTTGGTAGGGTCGGGAGTGGATAACTGCCACCAAGAATATTCATAGGATCGGGAGCGTAGAGGAACCACACCAAGCCGACTGAGTTACTGGGACCAAGTAGGACCATGAATACAAGGTATGAAACCTTGTGAAATAGAAGGTTTTTTTTTCTTGTAGGGATTTGGAGAACCATGTACTATATAAAATAGTAGATGGTTGCCCATCCACAGCTAAGGCTACATTTCCATCTTGGGCAGTTGATGACATCAGCGAGACCTCTTGAGCTTCACTCTTGAGGTCTCTATGATGTCATCAACACCCTCGATGAAAAAACAGCCTTGTTGTGGATGGTTGCCCATCCACTATTCTATATATTTCGTTTACCTATATTAGCAAAATCTGAGAAATATTGTACTCTGGCCACTAGAGGTCACCCCACAGCTACAAATTCTATTTCTTAAATGTGGACTCCGTTATGTGGCATATTGATAGTTCTGGTTTGTTCTGTTTTTCATTAAGATCTTACCTTTTGGTTCATTGCACTCTAAGAAATCTTACTGACAAAGTTATAACCTCAGTCAGGCAGTGGATTTAAGCAGCACATTTCCGCTGTGTAGCCTAATGCAAGCAGTTTGTTTAGTATCACAGTCATAGAAAAGCCAAAGCAAGTCTGTGGGATGCATTCTAATATTACATGTTGTGTACACCCCCAGGCGATGTACAGCATATTTCTAAGCCTAAATGGATTGTTTGTAATCTAATGAATATACTGGTACTCATTTTATGAGACTGTAATGCTGATGCCTTACAAAATGAAATGATATTGAATTGTAATATTAAAAAGCAATGAAACGTAAGTTTAAAAAATGTGGATAATCAGTTTGTTTATTGAAGTTACAAGCTGTCTGATGCTCATGATCTTACCCAATCTCCCTACAAGATTTTGTACTACAAGGTTTAGTGTGAGCTTCTCAGATTACTTGTAACCCTTGTATATCCACTGCACTACATTGTTACCTACTGAGTTTTTGCCCATGCGTTTGCTGTTATTGCTCTTCTGATGTTTGTACTTGACTGTATTATACTGTTTTGAACCACCCTACTGTATTAACATCTAGCCACAGATGAGACCATTCCACACAGAGATAGGTAACATTAAGGGTTTTCTGTTCCTTTCCTACGTAACAACTCTTTCCCAGTTGGGTGCTGCCTGTGTACAGTACCTTTCCTCCCCAACTGGAGTAGCTAAGAGCTACCAAGAGTAGGGAATGCTGCACTGGACTGACCTGGAAACACTGGTGCTGCAAACAAGGAGTCTGATACTTGGGTTGTTGAGCAAAAAGGTAAACGTTTACTGCAATTGTGAAAGACATCTTTGTAATCGCAGACACAAATGGCACAGTTAAAATTCAGGCAAAAATAACACTTTAAACACATAAATTAGAATTACTGTATGCTGTATGTCCCAGCAGGGCACCTCCACCCCACTACTCACTTTGTAATCACCCCTGGAGACTGTAGACACTCACCACCCACCCACCAGCCCTCCAGATACACTTTCCCAGGATAAGCGCCCACCTAGGCCTTACTTCCCAAGTGTTATTCGCTGTAGAACTAAGGAAATCAGTGACTACTTGGTCCACCTCCAAGCAGTCTACCCACTTGACCCTCTTCTTTCAGATACCCTCCCTGGTATCCAGTTACTGTGTACACTCTATTTAGAACTAAGGAATGCAGTGCCTACTGGGCCATACCTCTGAGCAGTCAGTCCACTGACCCCTTCTGCCAGATACCCACCCAGGTATCCAATTTCACTTGTCTTAAGGGCATACAGTGACTACTAGGCCTTATCTAGCTCAGTCAGCCCGATGACCCCCTTCTGCCAGATACCCACCCCGGTATCTAATTTCACATTCACTATACTCTATTTCTTACACTCTAAAATCATTCAGAATCAGTTAACATTTCATTAAATCATTTCTGTAACACATTTAAACTGAGCAATGGCATTAAACAATGTTGCATACATTAAAAGTTGTGACAGAATTCCCCTCAGTCCCGTTAAGCTCAGTCCTTCACTTTGACAATAGTCTCTTAAATTCAGAAGGATTGAGATAAATTCTCTGTAAAACAGTGTAACTGTGGCTTATAATATAGTCCCCAAACTGTATCAACAAGGTTTTTACTATACCACACTCCTTTTGGATTACTGAAGACATTCTGTGTAAAGTTGTTGCAGCTTGCTGTAGTTGGAGGGCCCCTTTCTGAGTCAGCAGGATGATGATGTTATGACGAGAAGTGAGGAGTTATTCACATTTGCAGCTTTTCTTCTTCTGTGAGGAAAACTAGTTACACAGGGTCATCAGGCACTTTGAAGTGACAGGCTTTCTATACTAGGCCCTGTTCTCACTTACTGCCCTATCGAACCCTATTCTGGGATACAGGTGATCCCCTATTCCTACACTGTATTTAAACTAAACTAGTTCTGTCTCCTACTGGGTCACTATGTTGTACGCTTTACAGCGCACATCAATACTGCGAAACAGGAATAGCACAGTAGGGAAGAGCGAGAGGGTACAAAACCATGAAAGAATGTATGTGTGGTAGTACACCCTCTCACTCTTCCCAGGTACACAATAAGAATCCTGCTGGGAGGAGGGACCAGCGAGCAGCTGCTGTGGCTCAATGAGATGAGCCACAGGCAGCAAGGGAAGCAGTGCGTCTGTGGAATGGGTTTCGATTCCTGGTCCCAGATGTATGAAATTTAAGTGTTACCCTCCCCCAGAGTTGGTTATTTTAGTTGGCAGGGGGCTTGGGGGGGTGCAGCAAAGCATAGACTTATGCTGCTGGCAATATATCGCGTTGTATCGGCAGCATGGTATATTGCTGCAGCATAATGTCTTGCGACATTATAACCATTCTGTCAGGTTTTTCTTCTTCACTAGGCCTCATCGGACATACACCCCTTGGCAAGGGCACCTTTCTTCTTGGTCACTCTCTCTGCTCAGACTGAATGCACACTGGATGTGCAGTTCTTTTTATAGACAAAAACTCATTAGCATATTTAAATTTGTGGTCAGTGAGTGGACACTGACCTGTCCAGCAGCTCAGCACAATTAAATTTTTCTCTGCAGCAGCGTAAGCCACAATGGAATTCTCAGTTTTGAAGCTCAACTGCCCCCTGAACATTCTAAGTCTTCCCCGTTTTTTATAACTTTTGGTCATTTTAAAATTCATTTCCTTTGTTACTAAAAATAAACATTTTCCCAAGGGTTAAGCACTATTTCAGTATGGACAGCTGACTTCCTAAGCTTTCTGCTGAATATTTTCTGTAAACAGTAGCCTATAGGAAAGCTGAGTCACTAAGGCTACCATCCTTTTATCATTAACGCACTTAAATAATCAATTTTGAACATGTTTCTATCTTTTTTCCAGTCAAAACAGTCATGTCCCCTTTAATTGTGCTTAGTTTAGCAGAGGCTGGCAGTATAGCCTAAAGGTTAGAGTAACAAGCTATGAATGAGCTTGGTACATCCAGCAGACTTGGATTTGATTCCCACAACATCCATTTGCACACTGTGTGATTCTGAGCAAGTCACTTAATCACCCAGTACTCCCAGGTTGCCCCTGGAAACAGGCACGTGAGCCTTACCTGGTCACCAAATACAACAAAAGTTTTTTTTCTCGGACATTAAATATTCATGTTCCCACGCTAAGCCCCACCTCCTTGGTAATAACCTGCATGGATTACTTCACTCAGGACCCACTCTCCCTATTAAGGTTAGCAACTACTCTGTTTTTCACTTTAAGCATCTAAAACATAGCCATTTTAAGACCTCTGCTCATGAACAGTGTAACTGTGATTTTCTTAATCTGTCCCAAACATTGCTTTCGCACACCAACAGCACCATTGTGCACTACATGTGCAAAAACACATTTTGGGTGACATATGAAATATGGCAGCTGTACTGTTCATAAGGAAGTGTAATAAAATGGCAATGTTGAAAATCTGGAGTGAAAATATTAAATTCGCAAACTTACGAGCATGCATAGGAACTGCGCAACGCACGCTCGTAAAACAGTCATTTTTAGGAATTGTTCCACCAAATTTTCAAAATAGTCCTTTTGGGAGCCCACCTTATGAACACTGGCAGTGTTGTTTAGTTAATAATTCTGGAAAGGTGATTTCACGCAGTGGCTGCAAAATCACCCTTCGGCCCGAGTAACGCCATGACAGTGCAAGAATTCATGAGGAGAGGTCCCAAAAACCCCATGTTGAAAATTTGGTGTAAAAATTCCAAAAAATGCCTAAGATATGCAACAAAGTTGAAAAACCCCTATCTATCCTATTATACAGCTTACTGGCATTTCCTCAGTTCGCGGTCGGCTTTGAAGAGTGCAGACGTGTTCCCGGTCCACCGAAGATCGTCCCGCCAGAGTCCGGAGGTAAGTATGGGGTGAGGGGGGTGTGGGGAGGCAGGTTGCGCAGTGGGTGGGCGTGGGTGGAGGCAGACACAACGAAGGACCGTTTTTGATTTTCAGGTGTTTTTTTTTTTATGAGGACGACGCGGGATGTTTGCCACGCTGGGGTGGGCTCCAGCGCGGCAGAAGGATGGCTGAGGCGGAGCCGACGGGATTGGGCACCCCGTCGGCCATGGCATTCGATCTGTTGCCACCGCCAGTGGGCTCCCAGCGTGGCACCCTGTACACGGGGATAGTGAAGCCGATGGGGATTGGGCACCCCCGTAGCGAGCTCCCCCTTTCAACTGTGGTTACCGCATCCAAGTAGCGCATTGGCAGACTGGGTCCACGCCTGCCAACACATTTGCTGAATTGGAAGAGGGGGTGACACACCTCCGAAAACTTGGACGATGGCACTATGTTTCTTGAACATGCGTGCAAGCAAACATAAAAATGGAGAGACAAACAGGCTCACATGCTGAAAAGAAAGCACATATGCCAAGACACAAACACATATGAACATAAACGACAGACAGGGAGGGACGAGTAATGGGGGGGTAAGGGGCAGACTTGATGGGCGGTTGGGTCCTTTTCTGCCATCAAGTTTCCATGATTCTATGATTAAACACACATATACAGTAACTTATAGCTGTGCCTTCCTTACATTGCCCAGGGGGAGTGGGAGGGGGATGTAATCACAATGATCCTTAAATAGATCTCTATGCTTTTTCAGGGCCTATGTGTCTCTGTCGATTCTTACCTGCAGTTGATGAAACTGTAGCACCAGTGGGGAAATGAAGGAGTCTCTGGTCAGAGCCAAAATGAAGGAAGGGAAGGGAAGGGAAGGGAAGGGAAGGGAGGCCTCGACTACTTTACACAGTTAGCTACCCTGGTACCCTTGAATGGGCACAATCTACTTCAGAAATGGTACCATCCCTAGCTTTGGGAATGTATACCAGGCTCATTACTTCTAGAGGTCAAAAAGGGTGGGGGTATACAAAAACAAAACTATGACCTATTAAGGTATTTACAGACAACCAGGTCCTGCGGAGATAACTTTTTGCTAGGGCTATGCTAGATCTATACTTCTAGTGGGGTACCCAGTAACTCCACACACAGGAAGCAAAAAACATAAATGTCCAAACCAGAGTTGGGGTTCTAGAGTGTGACTTTATTCCAAAAAATGTTCTCTAAAAAAAAGGGTGGACCCCCAAGGTTTACACAGTGTGGCACAAGTAATTGGCAGAACAATAAAACGACTGTATCTGACAGAACTCTACATATTCCTATATTTCATAGGACATTGTACTTCTTGCACTGACATTCCCATATGGCATAGGACTTTTGACACTCTCTCAGTGGCACTGGCCACTACTGAACATTTCTTCCAGTGGCACTGGCCACAACTGAGCATACTTAGTCTCATCACTAGCAAAACCCACTCCAGGGGGTAAACTTCTTCTCTTCAGACATTGGCCACTATGTCCAAAGTAACCAGGCACCCTTATGGAACCTGTAGTGCTGAACTGGTTACTCCAGATGGGGTACTACTTTTGTTCCCAAATCCATACCCAGCCATTCTTTCAAAGTTACACCTTAAACATCTTGAACACACTTAGGTAAATGCATCTTTGAATGAACTTTTGCAACCAGGGCAGGTGCTTAGTAAGGGTGTATATCTTAAAGAATGAAGGTTTGGGGCCTTTAGATGCCTCTGCAATCATTCCATTTGCTTTTATTTGTTCTTTTACTTACTTTTCCATCTTTGTATTTGCCATGGTCACTTTATGAAATGTCTATGGTCACAGACCCCAATGTTTTATCTTGCGCTCGGCGATAACTTTGCAACTAAACAACATATGCATAAGTCCTGCCTGTAACACTTCTGAACCTGTTGTCTCACCCCTTACTGTGTCTGCTGTACCTGTTGTCTGTACCATTATGTACCTGTTTTTCATGCCACCATTGCCTATGTACCCATGTAACTTAGCAATTTAATGTAATGTAACTCCAGGTCGAATCTGGAAACGAGTGGATTCCCACTCAGTATGCTTATCTGGTTAATCTCTTTAATAAATAAATAAATAAATAATTTGACCAAATGCTAGTGAAAAGAGAGTCCAATGGAATCCCTGTGTGATGATGTTATTAAAATCCTTACTAGCAAGGCTGCCAGTGTTTTTCAATGGGGAACTTCAAATCTATTTTCAGATTTCTATGGAGAAATAACACTTCCTGCCACCAAAATATTATATATTTGATAGAAATATGTGATTTTTGATCACATGTGGGGCTAGATATTCAGAACTTAGCCCTGGAGTAAAATTAACACTGCACAGTGTGCTAAATTAGCCAAGAACCATTTGCATGCTGTATTGGAAGGAATAGCCCTGGGGCTAAAGCAGCTGAATATAGCATGCAAATGAAGCCATGCAAACAGGGCTGGGAGTACAGTGCAATAGTAGCCCAGCAAATAAGACAGCTCTGAATATAGCATCCAGGAATTGCAACCCAAAACAGCAGCCCAGTGCACACAGATGTGGAGGAAGGTAGAGGTGAACTATGTGGACAATGTGTGTGCTAGCAAAGAAGCGGATGCACTAAAGCTGCAAACAACAAAACAACAGTGCAAGCCAAATAAATCAGAACTGTGTTATGGTTCAGACAGGTTTGCGCAGCACAAATACATTTGCGCAGTGTTTGCGGAGGGCTAAAACATTTGCCTGGTGCTAGGACATTTGCCCAGGGCAAACATTTGCTATATTCAAAGTAAGTATACCCTTGAGGAGAGGAAGGAGAGGGGGGACATGATAGAAACTTTTAAGTACCTCAAGGGAATCAACAAAGTCCAAGAGGGTAGCATCTTTCAGAAAAAAGAGATGTGCAAGAACAAGGGGAAACAATTTGAAGATAGAGGGAGGACAGCTCAGAGGTAATGTGAGGAAGTATTTTTTCATGGAGAGGGTTGTGGATACATGGAATGGCCTTCCTGAGGAGGTAGTGGAGTCAAAAACAGTGAGAGAATTCAAAAATGCATGGGACAGATGTAAGGCAATTCTAGTAAGGGGGGTATCCATTAGGTAGGGAAATGGGCAGACTGGGTGGGCCAAGCGGTCCTTATCTGCCATCAAATTCTATGTTTCCATGTTCTATGTAAAAGTGACATGCAAATGAGCCTATTTAGGAAGTCGGTGGGCAAACATCCATATTAGCATCTCATTATGGCCTAATTTGCATGTAGATTGTACAGCACTATTGCAGGATCCCACAGCTCCACCTAAAGGTCAGTCTGAAAGTACAGTGGCAGGCTAGGTCTGCTCACAGCTCCACCTGAAGGTCAGTCTGGAAGTACAGGGCAGGCTAGGTCTGCTCACAGCTCCACCTGTAGGTCAGTCTGGAAGAGCATGGTGGTAGATGCAGGCTATGTTTGTACAAAGTTGCATAGACTATTGTGCCCCAGGGGACTACACAGTACAGGCAGTGGTGATGGTGCTGCACAGGTTGTGGTGCTGCATGCGGTAGTCAAACTGTAGTTCCTGCTACAGTGCATAGCAGATGCTACAGTAACAAGGTGGCCGGTAGCGTGAGGGACACAGCAATGCCTATGGTGTGTAGGGCAGCAGTCACTACTGCACTCCACACAGTGACAGGCCCATCTGGCCCAGAGTCCAGTGTATTTCAGTGATAAACCAAATATATTGTTCTATCTTTTTCAAATGAAATTGATCCTTATTTCATCAACAAACTTCGCATTTTATATGTTTGCACTATGGTGTTCCATCTGTATGATGTTACATTTTTGAATACAATAATTAGCTTCTCTTTACTTCTTTCCAAGTAAAATCTGGTTATGAAGAAAATGTCACCTGCTAAATTATAATGAAAGATCGCATGTCATCAGACATCACATACTTCTATTAAATATATATTTTGGTGGCAGGAAGTGTTATTTCTCCATAAAAATCTATACATAGATTTGTAGTTTCCCATTGAAATACACTGGCAGCCTTGCTAGTAAGGATTTTATGACATCACTACACACGGACTCCACTGAACTCTTTTTTTTTCACTAGCACTTGGCAAAACACAAATATGGAAAAGTAAGTAAATAAACAAATAAAAGCAAACTGAATGATTGCAGAGGCACCTAAAGGTCCCAAATCTTCATTCTTTAACCCTTCACCCTTACTAAGCACCTGTTCTTTAAGAAAAACTATACTGGTAGTGTGAGAAACTAAAGTCCTGAACAATGTGAATTAGCCATACATCGGGACCCCACAATTGCAAGCCAACTTTAAACTGAAAACAGTCTCAACTTCAGAACAGAACTGGTGTACCTTTCCCTTTTAGCCAGAGAAACACAAATGCACAGGTACTTTCTTCAGGAAGCACAAAGTCAGATCTATCACAGTTAAAACATTACAGGCAGCTTCAAATTGTCCTGGATCAAATAGGGGTTTGGCCCTAGGATCCATTCTCTAGCAGTTCTTTTCACCCATCCACGGATGAAAATCAGGAGATCCTGCTATAGACAACAGTTTCCACCACTTCTCTTGGCAGGCTGGAGAATACCAGGACTAGGGTGAGAAAACAGGCTCTCCTCACTCCTCTGAACACAAGCCGGAACTGACGACTCTGACTCACTTCTCTATCAACTACAGACTACAACTGACCCAAGATTCTAGAACTCCCCTCTCATAGTCAGCTGTGGCTGCGGCAGGAGTTCTAAATGACCTTATGTCTCTCATCTCAGCTGAAGCTAAGTAAACAAGAGAGTGAGTAGGTGAAAAACCCATCTAACTAGTTATACACCAGCTGCCTTTCCCTACCTAGCACTGACACTGATGGGATTCTAGTAACCCCAGGGGACTGGGTGGTTACAAAGGAAAGGAAGGAAGAAAGGAAAGAGAGAGAGAGAGAGAAAGAAAGAAAGACATTTGTTTGTATAAATAGGGGATATGAACAGGTGGACTCAAAATATGCAATAATTTATTTTATAGTATGAGGGGGCAGAACCATAACTCTCAAGTGGCAGAGCCACAAGTGAGTTATGAAAGTTCTGCCCACTCCCAAGTGATGATAAATTGCCAATTTTGAATCAGCTTATTGTGTATTCAGTATTCCCAACAGTAGTTTACAAGTTATAGCTTTTAAATCTGCAGTTGGTTTGAAGATTGTATTGTTTTTCTTTGATTTTAACAGTTGGCTTCAGTGCTGCACTAGGCAGTGTGATGTCATCAGCATTATGATAGCTCTGTAATTGGTTCAGTATTCCACTATGATTACAGCAACCTTAAAAATATCCATTGTGACAACATTAACAGCATAGAGAATAATGTATGGGCATCAGTGAACAACTACTCTATGCTCACTTCTAGTGTTTCCCATGACAGCTTATGTAAACCTTAAGAGTGCAGCTCAAGAGGTTTACACTAGTTGTTATGGGAACCAAGAGAAGCAAGCTTAGAGTGGTTGTTTATAGATGCTTATACTTTGTCTTTTATAGTGTATGGGCATTGGTGTGAGCAGTCCCATTCAAAACATGACAGTTAGTTAAAAACATGCCATTTTTTCATATGACCCCCATTGCAAAAAATGATCAAATGTCTTGCCTTACAGTGCATGCAATGAGCTGATGTAGCTTTGTTTAAATGAATCATTTATTCATTCATATCAGTTTCAAAAAAACATGAACTATCGGAGCTTTAAACTTTAAAAAAAGACAACACTTCAACTCTACGATACTTCAAAACTTAAACAGAAAAGTCATTGGTGTAGATCACATGGCTTTATCACCCAATCAGAAATGCTGGAAACTCTGTTCAGTATAGTGCCATGGAGTACTGCAATGTGTAGTAAAACATTATTTTTCTCAGTACATTGGCAGAGAAAGTGAAGAAAAAAGAACAGTTTTACTTCATATCTACTTCTTTAAAAAACAGTGGTTAATTACCAATGGGAGAGAGAGAGAGGGTAAGTGAGGACTGGCTTGGAAGTTGGGGTGTTGTTTTTTCTAACTGTCTATGTGCGTGAAAGTCTCACGTGGATTACTGCTATTCAGACTAGGGGAGCATGCAAATAGCTATGCTGCCAAGGTGACTGCAGAGTTCTTTTTTGTTGTACCATCGATGTGACATACCAATGATGGGTTAACAACATCGTAACGTCACATCGATGGTACAACAACCCTGTAAAACAATGGATTTTTACAGGTAACAATGTTCTACTGTACATTATATAGAGGATAATGTATGGTCCTCTATCGTTAACCGGTCAGTTAACAGTCGAGAGGTTGCCAGGGCGACCGTGTCGCTCGAGAGGTTTACGTAGCGATGGCAACCTCGAGACAGTTAAAATTGACCGGTTGCCGATAGAGGGACCATACATTATTTTTTATAGTGTATGGTCCCACCTCAAAAGGCTGCTTACTTGTTCATAACCAGTCACCGCCGCGGCCATTCAGTCCTTCCCTAACCGCTGCTGTTCGTGCGTCGGTTCCCTGTTGAAAAAAAGCGCGCACATGCGCAGACCACTCGCTATTGTTAACCTATTGATGTGACGTAGCATCGATAGGTTAACAACATATCTATGTCACATTGATAGGTTAACAACCTTAGTAAATGATGATTTCCTAAGGTTAACAGCGTTCTACCATACATTATAACATATTTTTGATATGTGCTGTTACTGATGTCACTAGCTAAGATAGTTTTTTTATCTTGTCATTTTTTCTCCCACTCCTGTTGTTTGTATGGGGATTATCCCATGGGGCATTGTAACTTCAAATATGCATGTTATTTGGTTTGCAATGTTATTGCACACTTGCACAAGTGGTGCAGCCGTGGGTGCACAGTGATAATATTAACATTCAAACCCGATAATATGCATCTGGTGTATACTGTGGTGTAGTTCAGCATGGATTTCCATGCTCTGTAAAAAGTTGTTGTGCTGCACTTGTGACATCTGTAATGCAGCAGAACCACTTGTTGTTCTGCTGCAGTTGTGACGTCAGCTGACAATGCTCCCAAGCTCTTTGAAATTGTCACTCGTGCTGCCACAGCTAGTGTGCAAGTGAAGTGAGCGGTTGATAGCGAGTTTTAAATAATGTAATGTTTTACCTGACACATAGTAATAGTTGAGTGGAGGAGGTCATGCTCAATACTTTTCTGGTCAGAGGGCAGTTTCAGCAGCAAGTAATTGGTCATCTGTTAGAGGAGATGAGAGGGTGCAGATTATAGGTCAGAGGTCAGAGTGGAGACTGGAAGTAATTGGGTGCCCGTACGCCAAGGGAGCAAATCATTGTGAGTGATGTTTCTGTTCTCCTGCTTTCTGTCTCTGCAGATTCTGAAATGGTGCTGGGTTCATCCATACATTATATAGAACAGTGTATGGCATCCCATGCACATCACGGCTACTCTTTACCCTCATGGTTACTATCACAACTGAAGGACCTCCCGAGCTTCACTCTCAAGGTCAGCAGTCATCATAGTTACCACTTGGGTAAAAAACAGCCTTGTTGTGTATGGAGCACCATACACTATCCTATATATTTGATGCTACAGTACCTCTTGGGATAATCCCTATACTGTATATACAATGGCCTTGGGGATGTCATTAAGTGCAAAATGTGCCTATTCATGTAGGACACCAAACTCTGTGGGAGGGTGGACACAGTTGAAGGGATACAGGACCAGCAGGGTGATCTGAGATATTTTGAAAGGTGGTCTGGGATTTGGCAGCTTGGCCTCAGCACCAAGAAATGCAAATTTATGCACATTGGAGTCAGAAATCCAAGGACAGAGTACTAACTGGGAGGATTCTGGGTAATGGCAGCAGAAAAGGAGAAGGATCTTGGAGTGCTGATCACTAGTGACCTGAAACACTCCATGCATTGTGAAAAACAGCAGCAAGGGCAAACAAGATGCTGGGATGTATAGCCAGAGGAATCAGTAGTAGGCAAGAGGAGGGTATACTGCCCTGGTAGAGGTCACTGGTGAGGCCACATCAAAAGTATGGAGTAAGGTACTGGTGCCCACACCTTAAAAAAGACATCAACCTGCTATAGACAGTCCATAGGGGATAACAAAGATAATAGCAGATCAGCAGGGCAAAGCATATGAAGAGAGGCTGGAAGCCCTGAATATGTACTTCCTGGAAGAGAGGAGGGAGAGAGGGGACATGATAGAGACCTTCAAGTGCTTGAAAAGGGATAAATAGGATGGCTAAGGAGAGTCTCTTTAAGCTAAGTGGCAGCTGAAACATGACGGGACACAGTCTTAAGCTGGAGGGGGAGGTTTCGGAGGGAGGTGAGAATGCACGTCTTCATGGAGAGTGTGGTGGCCATTTGGAATATGTTGCTGGAAGAGGTGGTCTCAGTGAAGATGGTGGGCAGCTTTAAGAGAGGCTAGGGTACAAATTAGGGGAAAGTAAGGGTCAAGGGAGGGGCAGATGGAAAGTATGGAGGGACTGGAGGAGCTGGGTCGCTAGCATAAGCCGAGGACCCTGCAATACGTGCAGACTAGACAGACCAAATGACCTTATTCTGCTGGCTTCTTCATATATTTGTATAACATCAATATTAGGAGCTACCTCATTGTATAACCAATGTATACCATGGAAATCTCCAATTTTTATTAGTTTACCTGTGACTATTACATTGTAAAAAAAGGACATGAGAAGAAAGAGATAATAAAACTGGTATTCAAATAATTTGGTGTGTGCTTTTTATCAACTTTATGTGTGATTTTAGCCAAACTTTGATGTTCAACACATTTGAATTTAAATGAGTAAACTTCTGCACTGTTTTGTAGTGACACATTTTTCCATTGTGAGAGGAAATAATTGGCAATGCATTGTTTAAAACAGCTCCTTTTTCCTCTGTTACCACCACACTGCTGTCCATGTTTAGGTTATCCCCTTGCCCACCAACATGCTGATTTGTCCCTCTGTGTTATAAATACATTGGATGGAACACTTAGATACACAGTTATGGTTGGTTGACGGTGCTGACACTCTGAAACTCACAATTATGGTTGGTGGGTGGTGTTGTCACTCTGAACATGTGGGAAATTATCAGAAGCAGCAGTGATATATATACAGTATATATATATATATATTTTTTTGCCATAAAGATTTTTATTGAGGTTTTCATGTAAACAATGGTACATAATCTTGTTAGGCCAAAGCCCAAGGTAATGACAACTTATGACAAACATACAAATTCAATACATGACTAGTACTTAGGGCATACATAAGTTTTATACAGGCCCCCTATAAACTTGCAACTAAAATAATAAACAGCAATCCTCAAGGAAAGTAAGGTAATATACCCTCACTGACAGTTAACTTCTAAGCACATGCAAATAACTCAGAAGGGAAAGGTGAAACACAGAAGGAGAATGAGACTGTATTAAAGGGACACTAAACATTGCAGGGTTCACCAAAACTGTGAAAGCCCATGAAAAAGATCTTTCAAATGAGGTATTGGGTTTACCTGTAGGGGAGAGGAGGCTTGAGATATGAATAGCCAAGTAATGTGCAAATCAGCTCATAGCAACAGCCATTTCATGCAGTCTTAAAAACAGGAAGTGATGTCACTGAGGGGGCTAGCCCTATGTTGTTAGTTACAGCTTGCCCCTCAGTGACATCACTTTCTGTTGTAAGATTGCATTAAATGGCTGCTGCCTTGTTTTGATTTTCAGATTATTTAAATATTCATATCTTAGGACATGTTACACCTACAAGGAAGCCAAATACCTCCTTCAGCATAACTTTTCATGGGCTTTCAGAGTTTGAGCAATCCCTGCAATGTTTATTGTCCCTTTAAGTAACCATCCTATAGCATATTCTAAACTATATTTACATAACTATAGGTGTAGTCTTGAGGGATACAAATCCCAACCAAAGCAAGTCTATAGGTGAGGTTTAATAAAAATGAAAGCTGAAGCTCTAGCTGGAACTTTATCCTTGCTGAGGGTATCTTATCAAGTTGGATATGAAGGAGGAGAGTAAAGATTAAGAATAATTATTATTACAATCAAATGGCAGTGATATTTTTAAATTGCAGGTAGCTAGCAACATTTAAATATGTTTCCTCTATTTTCTGTTATCTTTAGTAGCATGGTATTTATGCTTTGTACTTCAAATGTGATCCATTTACTGTCATGGTTACAGTAGTTTGAGAAAATGCAAGTTTTTATCTATGAATTGTTTAAATTGCAATAATAAATGACTTTCAGCAGAATCCAGTTACACTGAGCCACAGATTCTGGTTGGGCTTTACCACAAACATTTGCAGATGCACTGTCAGTGTGTTCAGAGTAGGGAGCCTAGCAACAAGTGACAGCGCAAGGTACAGAGAGCAGTTCAGTAGTCACGGAGCCAGCGCAGGGGAATCACACTTTCAGCACTGCTGGAAATGTCTTAGTTGTAGAAATGGTAGCACTTCACTGGCATTGCTGGTGAGATGGGAGACTCTGTAGAATATCAGACACCCTGATCGACTGCAGTAAATTCATAGTGCTTCTTGCATACAAGGTCAAGTCATACATCACGCCATAATGTATTTGCATTTTATTGGTTCAGTTGTAATGTTTTAGATTTTGATTCATGTTCATATGTGAAGGGTGGGGGGCATGTGGGGCACTGCCCACCAAATTAACGATGGATTGTGTTATATATTATGAAGTGAAGTGGGTGTGGGGGCAGAGCCCCCCACAATATATACAGTCAGCCACATGATCGATGGCCTGCCAATAGCATAGCAGAGTTTGGTAGAATGTCAGACAAGTTGTAGTGGGAAGCACACAAGCTAAGAAGCATTGTATTCATGATGTGTTTACGCAAACCTGCTTACACTTGTCCGACATTCTACACAACACCGTGAGATGTACACTTATTCATCTTTCACTTTCTTGAAATGTGTTGTGTATAATGTCGCTGTATTGATTCTCCCTACTGCCAGTGAAATCTTTTTACTGTCACTGTGGAACTGAGTAATTAATAAACCGAGTGCTGTGTAAAGTAAGGAAACGTCTGTCAAAATTTACTGAAGTTTTTATTTAATTTCCTTACATGATGCTCTTCTGAAGATGTGACAAACATAGTTCTGTATGGTGCATCCACAGTGTCCACTGTTTTGTGAGATTATGGTATTAAGCCACATCCTGTCGATGAAGAATAATTGACTCTACTGTGCAAATAATATAGCTACTGTGTGAAGAACATGATTCCAGATGTTATTTGCACAGCAGCTATCTCTGTAGTGAAAATAACACCTTTTGTTTTCCAGATTTATTTGCATTCCCATTGTATAGATGCGAAATACAAAATGGAGTGTGTCTGAATCTTACAGTTTTCAAAGTTTTCCTGAGGTTTGCAGTAAGATTGCAGAGAATTCCTATTGGACTATGCAGCTCAGCTCTTACTCGGTCTAAATTGTCAGTACAGCAACAGAACAGAAACAACATTTCTGAATGCACCAGCAGGGATATGTTGGTTTCCAGAGTCATGAGTCTTACAGCTATTGCTAAAGTTGCAGCAAAGCAATGCCGACTCACTGGGACCCAACTGTGAGAAAGTGCCTATGAGAAGGAAGAATTTCTTCTGCAAACAATACTGTTCCACCATTGTAGTGTGGAAAGACTTCCTACTATGTTGGTTGGTTTGTTCTCCAGCCCTGGACCAATTCAAGCAGAAACATTTCCCCAGTAGAGGGTGGGCACAACTCAAGCCCTGAATACAACTGCTTAATGAAATAATTGAAACTTACCTGATTCTTATATTTTGAAATGTTTTCCTGGATATTGAGAAAATGATTTCAATACACTTGCAGGCATATAACTCCAACCAAACAAACACACACACACACACACACACACACACACACATATATCTTTTAAAGGAGAACTGCACTGAATATAAACTGATTTTTCAATAATGGTTCCAGTTCTCTTACTGTTCCTCTCTACAGGCTTCTGGCTTTTTAGTTAGCCTAATGAGTTTTTCTGATTTATGCAAAGGTAGTAAGTACCATTTTAGAGCCGTATGCTGTATTTTATGTCCATGCTCAGCTCTTACATTGCTGGCACAATGCATCCTTGTTTTATTATAGAACTCTGTGGCTGACAGATAGACTACAAAAGCTTCAACTAGAAAAAAAATAATTTGGGTTTGGTGCAGTTCGCCTCCAAGTCTAAAGTTCCTGTTAAAAAAGAATGCAGAAATATTAAGTTCTTCAAGAACACAGAGCATTGAGTGTTACTGTACCTACTGTGGTTCATATCTGTGAGAAAGGAGAAACAGGATTTATAGGGACAGTTGCATCAATAGGGTTTCTCTAAAGCAGTGCCTAGGCAAAGAAAAACAATTTCCCCAGACCTATATTGTTTTTTGTTTTTTTAAGTTTCTCTATTTAAAAGTTGATGGTTTACAGGATAAGTTCAATGAGAACTAGTCTCATTTACAGAGTGTCCCAAGCCATAAAATAAAAACAACAATGGACACTAAGCATTAAGTACGAGTCCAGTACAAAACATCAATTACATAAATGAAAACCATATAATACAATTATATAAATACATTTGCAGATTAGGGAGCAATTAAAACACGTATAAATAAGTTGTTCCTGTAATAGTGATTTTGTTTTCAAATTGTATTTAGAGATATTCAGAGTATGAGAGTTCTGTAGCAAGGGACAGGGTTTATTCCATGACAGTGTTTATTATTTCCCCATTGAAGATATATCTGAAGTAGTTTTGATACTAAACTTGGTTTGCAAAACACTTTTAGAAAGATTAATTTATTATTTGTAGCAAGAGGGAACACAGGGTTGACATACATGTTGCCTGTCAACACTGGTGCCCTCATATGACACACAAGACGGCCAGTGGCTAAGCAAGTCTTCTGTTGCCTGTCTACATTCCAAATGTACCCCAGGTTTTGCCAAAAGATCCCTTTAAGGGGGACTGAGCCCTGATCCTGACTAATTGTCAGAGAGAGGGCAAAGATAATCAGATACAATGTGGCATGTTTCTATATATCTTTATACATGCAAATAATTAACACTCCAATAAGCTATTGGTCTAAAATGGGCTAAACACCGATAGTATTAACTTTTGTTTCCACATTTATAATTGCCATGCCACTGGGGAAAACAGGGATTACAAATTAAGGGAGACATAAATAATACATTCAAATAAAATACAGTTTGCATAAAGGTGGATAGCGAGAGAACGGAATTTAAAACTCCACAGTCCTGATTTTCAAAAGTAGTACGTCCGCCAAAAGGAACTTGCAGCAGAGGTTTTGCCACAAGTGTTGACTTGCAGCAAACCTTGCACCAAGCGCAGTTTTGTAAACTGCTTGCCGCAAGGCTTGCGACAGCACAGCAATGTTGTGGCAGTCCCCCCCCCCCCCGGCATACCTATGCGTCCATGGGGGAGTCTTTTTTGGGGGCTTGTGCCACAGCTCTGGTACAAGCTGCCATGAAATGAAGGCACTGTTGCAACTTGCATCCAAGATTGGAAAATTCAGTGCAAGCTGCAACAAACCCTTGGCTGCAGGTGCAGAAAACCTTGCAAGGACACAGGGCATGGTCACAAGCCCTGCATCCCTGTTTGAAAACTGGGCCTCACATGTCAAAATAGGGAGGCAGTATAGCACAGTGGTTTAAGGCTCTGAACTGCAAATCTGGCAACATCCAGCAGACCAGACCTGAGTTTGAATCCCACAGCTTCTATCTGCATACTGTGTGACCATGAGCAAGACACTTAACTTCCATGTGCTCCCAGGTCATATCTGTAAAAAAGCTTTCAGCTTAGTATGCTACTCCTGGTTAAATAACTAAAAAAAAAAAAGGTTAGCTTCCACTAGTCAGGTCCAGCTCAAAATGAGGGAATCATGTCTGCAGATATGTCGAGTGGGAGGAGGTGGCGACAGAAATTAGTTCATTAAAAAATTCTGTCCTTAGCAGTAATAAGAAAAGAAGATAAAACTGCAACAGCTCTCCCATGTCAGTTTAGTATGCATGTGTTTCTCACTACATAGCATACTTGCAAACATCATTTGTTTCCAACATTCAAGGGCTAAAAGCATTAGAGCGACATGCAGGCACTCTCAACTTTCCAGGTCAACTCTAATGCAATATTATACAATGGCATGAAATCATCCTACAATTTGATTGGCCTGTCTGGGACTGGACCCGTGATGTTATCCCAGTACAACATCACGGCTCTAGTCCCAGCACAGAAACGACCACATAAAATGTTAAAATTTAAAATGAAAGAAATCACTCCACGGCCGCGATTACTTCACTGTCTGACTCCCGCTCAGCACCAGACCTTACTTGCTTCGCTCCCAGCACCACCAACAATTTCATATACATCTTTGTCTTCTGCTCTCCACGCTATCTCTAAAAACAGAAATACGGTATCAAAAACAAAACTACGCCTTCTAAGTCCAGTAACTCGAAGACACGGACAACTTATCTTCCGCAACATACGGGATTTCTGCTCCTTCACCACGCACACTCTTACTGCCAAACAAAAAAAAAAGACTTTGAAAAGAACCCAATAGATTTAAAAGAAAGCCATACCTTTACTTTGACTTTTTCTTCACAACAGCCGTGTGGCAGCGCACGACTGTCCTTCTCGCCTAACGCCAGTGCCTCAGTCAACACAGCCCCTAGCAACCGCCTTGCCATCTGCCTCCATTTAAAATTAAAACAAAATATAGAACCAAAAAAAAAAACATAAAGCATATCATAACCAATACTCTGTGACCCCATGTCTCCTAACAAAACAGCACTATAGCAAGGGTAACCTTAGAGGCAAATACAATGTAGAGCATACACCTAGCACCATCTAGTGGCTAAACTGTGGACTTTTTCAAAAACATATACCTCCACACATGAAAAATACAAAAAAAACAAAAAATTTTTTCTATTTTATTATTTTGAAAACAAACGAACCATTGTATAATAGCAATAATGCACTCCAGGTGTGTGTGTTGTGCTGGGATAACGTCACTTCTGAAGTGATTAGTCGCACTCGGCCTGCGGCCTCGTGCCTAATCACCCCAGGCGTGACGTTATCCCAGCACAACACACACCCTGTCATGCATTATTGCTTAATTAACAAGATAATCTTCAAATATAGGAGATACATGTATATACAGATTGAAGTTTTAATTGTTTTAAATAAGACAAAAATGCATGAATTGCTTTGTTTCTATGTGTAGAAGTTTAATCTCTCTGTAATGAGCATGTAGAGAAGTATCTGGAAGAAGATTATAGTGGTAAAAAGATTTCTAGCCTGTAACATTAAAGCGAGGAATATATGGTAATGGTGTCATTTGTTTATCACAACTTTGCATTGAAAGGTAGCTGCATGTTAAGTGTTATTTTGTTTCATATTTTCAGTACAAAAAAATTAAGTTACTGTACTAATTTCAAAGTTAAATGTGGAAAACCGCAGGTGACCCTCACTGGCAGCAGTGAAACAAAGCCAGAGCAGTGATGTGTGGCAATGAGTGGAAGTGAAGTGAACTGTTGTGTAAAGGTGATCAAGTCTAAGTTCCAAACAGTGCATGCACCCCACCAAAAAAGAGACAATAATATACCCAAACCACATGAACCACAAAACTACCATCAAAACTACTGATAACTGTGCTTATTTCGATATTATTATACCTCAAACAAAGTGAAACTGAGAAAACAAAAGTATAGAAGAGACTAACACAAGAAAATCCTCTCACAGGGAAGAAAGACACTTTCAAAGGTGAAAACCAGAACAAAAACTTTTTCACAGCAATCTAAACACAGCCTGCAATACATCGCCATTAGCAGGATCCTAAACGTACAAAAGAGATAGGAGGAGAAAGAAGACAGTGGTGCTGGAAAGGAAAATAAAAACTGGAGCTTAAAAAAATTAAGCTATACAGAGAGTTGGCAACAGTACACTACTCAACAATGGCTCCTCTGCTAGTTGAGGGAAAGTTGGTGGTATTATTCTGAGGGAGGAGAGCCACCTAGCCCTTCATGCATAAAGAGCTGTCAGTGGGCACAGCAGGGATAGTGGCAAGTGACTGGAGGCAGAGAGAAAGAGAGAGCATGAGACTGACCGGCTGGCTGGTGGTACACACATACGGTATGAGTGACTGGAGGCAGAGGGAGAATGAGAGAGCACAGGGCTACCTGGCTGGCTGGTAGTGGTACACACATACAGTAGGAGCAGGAGTGACTGGAGGCAGAGAGAGAGAGTGAGAGAGCACAGGGCTGGCTGGCTGGTGGTACACACATACAGTAGGAGCAGGAGTGACTGGAGGCAGAGAGAGAGAGAGAGCACAGGCCTGGCTAGTGATGGTACACATACAGTAGGAGTAGGAACTGACTGGAGACAGAGAGGGAGTGAGAGAGCACAGGGCTGGCTGGTGGTGGTACACATACAGTAGGAGCAGGAGTGACTGGAGGCAGAGAGAGAATGAGAGAGCACAGGGCTGGCTGATGGTGGTACACACATACAGTAGGAGTAGGAGTGACTGGAGGCAGAGAGAGAGAGAGAGAATGAGAGAGCACAGGGCTGGCTGGCTGGTGGTACACAGATACAGTAGGAGCAGGAGTGACTGGAGGCAGAGAGAGAATGGGTGAGCACAGGGCTGACTGACTGGCTGGTGGCACACACATACAGTAGGAGTAGGAGTGACTGGAGGCAGAGAGAGAGTGAGAGAGCACAGGGCTGGCTGACTAGCTGGTGGTACACACATGCAGTAGGAGTAGGAGTGACTGGAGGCAGAGAGAGAGAGAATGAGTGAGCACAGGGCTGGCTGGTGGTGGTACACACATACAGTAGGAGCAGGAGTGACTGGAGGCAGAGAGAGAGAATGAGTGAGCACAGGGCTGGCTGGCTGGTGGTGGTACACACATATAGTAGGAGTAGGAGTGACTGGAGGCAGAGAGAGAATGAGTGAGCACAGGGCTGACTGGCTGGCTGGTGGTGGTACACACATACAGTAGGAGCAGGAGTAACTGGAGGCAGAGAGAGAGAGTGAGAGAGCACAGGGCTGGCTGACTGGCTGGTGGTACACACATACAGTAGGAGTAGGAGTGACTGGAGGCAGAGAGAGAGAATGAATGAGCACAGGGCTGGCTGGCTGGTGGTGGTACACACATATAGTAGGAGTAGGAGTGACTGGAGGCAGAGAGAGAATGAGTGAGCACAGGGCTGACTGGCTGGTGGTGGTACACACATACAGTAGGAGCAGGAGTGACTGGAGTCAGAGAGAGAGAGTGAGAGAGCACAGGGCTGGCTGACTGGCTGGTGGTACACATACAGTAGGAGCAGGAGTGACTGGAGGCAGAGAGAGAATGAGTGAGCACAGGGCTGACTGGCTGGTGGTGGTACACACATACAGTAGGAGCAGGAGTGACTGGAGGCAGAGAGAGAGAGTGAGAGAGCACAGGGCTGGCTGACTGGCTGGTGGTACACATACAGTAGGAGCAGGAGTGACTGGAGGCAGAGAGAGAATGAGAGAGCACACGGCTGACTGGCTGGTGGTGGTACACACATACAGTAGGAGTAGGAGTGACTGGAGGCAGAGAGAGAGAATGAGAGAGCACAGGGCTGGCTGGCTGGTGGTACACACATACAGCAGGAGCAGGAGTGACTGGAGGCAGAGAGAGAGAATGAGAGAGCACAGGGCTGGCTGGCTGGTGGTACACACATATAGTAGGAGCAGGAGTGACTGGAGGCAGAGAGAGAATCAGTGAGCACAGGGTTGACTGGCTGGCTGGTGGTGGTACACACATACAGTACGAGCAGGAGTGACTGGAGGCACAGAGAGAGTGATAGAGCACAGGGCTGGCTGACTGGCTGGTGGTACACACACACACAGAAGGAGTGACAGGAGGCAGAGAGAGAATGAGTGAGCACAGGGCTGACTGGCTGGCTGGTGGTGGTACACACATACAGTAGGAGTAGGAGTGACTGGAGGCAGAGAGAGAGAGTGAGAGAGCATAGGCCTGGCTGGCTGGTGGTACACACATACAGTAGGAGTAGGAGTGACTGGAGGCAGAGAGAGAGAGTGAGAGCACAGGGCTGGCAGGCTGGTGGTACACACATACAGTAGGAGTAGGAATGACTGGAAGCAGAGAGAGAGAATGAGTGAGCACAGGGCTGACTGGCTGGTTGGTGGTGGTACACACATACAGTAAAAGTAGGAGTGACTGGAGGCAGAGAGAGAATGAGTGAGCACAGGGCTGACTGGCTGGCTGGTGGTGGTACACACATACAGTAGGAGTAGGAGTGACTGGAGGCAGAGAGAGAATGAGAGAGCACAGGGCTGGCTGGCAGGCCGGTGGTACACACATACAGTAGGAGCAGGAGTGACTGGAGGCAGAGAGAGAGTGAGAGAGCACAGGGCTGGCTGACTGGCTGGTGGTGGTACACACATACAGTAGGAGTAGGAGTGACTGGAGGCAGAGAGAGAGAGAATGAGAGAGCACAGGGCTGGCTGGCTGGTGGTACACACATACAGTAGGAGCAGCAGTGACTGGAGGCAGAGAGAGAATCAGTGAGCACAGGGCTGACTGGCTGGCTGGTGGTGGTACACATACAGTAGAAGTAGGAGTGACTGGAGGCAGAGAGAGAGAATGAGAGAGCACAGGGCTGGCTGGCTGGTGGTACACACATACAGTAGGAGCAGGAGTGACTGGAGGCAGAGAGAGAGTGAGAGAGCACAGGGCTGGCTGACTGGCCGGTGGTATACACACACACACACAGTAGGAGTAGGAGTGAAAGGAGGCAGAGAGAGAATGAGTGAGCACAGGGCTGACTGGCTGGCTGGTGGTGGTACACACATACAGTAAAAGTAGGAGTGACTGGAGGCAGAGAGAGAGAGTGAGAAAGCACAGGGCTGGCTGGATGGTGGTACACACATACAGTAGGAGCAGGAGTGACTGGAGGCAGAGAGAGAATCAGTGAGCACAGGGCTGGCTGGCTGGTGGTGGTACACACATACAGTAGGAGTAGGAGTGACTGGAGGCAGAGAGAGAATGAGAGAGCACAGGGCTGGCTGGCTGGCCGGTGGTACACACATACAGTAGGAGCAGGAGTGACTGGAGGCAGAGAGAGAGTGAGAAAGCACAGGGCTGGCTGACTGCCTGGTGGTGGTACACATATACAGTAGGAGTAGGAGTGACTGGAGGCAGAAAGAGAGAATGAGAGAGCACAGGGCTGGCTGGCTGGTGGTGGTACACACACAGTAGAAGTAGGAGTGACTGGAGGCAGAGAGAGAGAATGAGAGAGCACAGGGCTGGCTGGCTGGTGGTACACACATACAGTAGGAGCAGGAGTGACTGGAGGCAGAGAGAGTGAGAGAGCACAGGGCTGGCTGACTGGCTGGTGGTGGCACAATATATAGTAGGAGTAGGAGGAAAGGAGGCAGAGAGTGAATGGTGAGCACAGGGCTGACTAGCTGGCTGGTGGTGGTACACACATACAGTAGGAGTAGGAGTGACTGGAGGCAGAGAGAGAATGAGAGAGCATAGGGCTGACTGGCTGGTGGTACACACATACAGTAGGAGCAGGAGTGACTGGAGGCAGAGAGAGAGTGAGAGAGCACAGGGCTGGCTGACTGGCTGGTGGTACACACATACAGTGGGAGTAGGAGTGACTGGAGGCAGAGAGAGAATGAGTGAGCACAGGGCTGGCTGGCTGGCTGGTGGTGGTACACACATACAGTAGGAGCAGGAGTGACTGGAGGCAGAGAGAGAGAGAGAGAGAGCACAGGGCTGGCTGACTGGCTGGTGGTACACACATATAGTAGGAGTAGGAGTGACTGGAGGCAGAGAGAGAGAGATGATGAGAGCACAGGGCTGGCTGGCTGGTGGTGGTACACACATACAGTAGAAGTAGGAGTGACTGGAGGCAGAGAGAGAATGAGAGAGCACAGGGCTGGCTGGCTGGTGGTACACACATACAGTAGGAGCAGGAGTGACTGGAGGCAGAGAGAGAATGAGAGAGCACAGGGCTGGCTGGCTGGTGGTGGTACACACATACAGTAGAAGTAGGAGTGACTGGAGGCAGAGAGAGAGATGAGAGCACAGGGCTGGCTGGCTGGTGGTACACACATACAGTAGGAGCAGGAGTGACTGGAGGCAGAGAGAGAATCAGTGAGCACAGGGCTGACTGGCTGGTGGTGGTACACACATACAGTAGAAGTAGGAGTGACTGGAGGCAGAGAGAGAGAATGAGAGAGCACAGGGCTGGCTGGCTGGTGGTACACACATACAGTAGGAGCAGGAGTGACTGGAGGCAGAGAGAGAATCAGTGAGCACAGGGCTGACTGGCTGGCTGGTGGTGGTACACACATACAGTAGAAGTAGGAGTGACTGGAGGCAGAGAGAGAGAATGAGAGAGCACAGGGCTGGCTGGCTGGTGGTACACACATACAGTAGGAGCAGGAGTGACTGGAGGCAGAGAGAGAGTGAGAGAGCACAGGGCTGGCTGACTGGCTGGTGGTATACACACACACACACACAGTAGGAGTAGGAGTGAAAGGAGGCAGAGAGAGAATGAGTGAGCACAGGGCTGACTGGTTGGCTGGTGGTGGTACACACATACAGTAGGAGTAGGAGTGACAGGAGGCAGAGAGAGAGAATGAGAGAGCACAGGGCTGGCATGCTGGTGGTACACACATACAGTAGGAGTAGGAGTGACTGGAAGCAGAGAGAGAGAATGAGTGAGCACAGGGCTGACTGGCTGGCTGGTGGTGGTACACACATACAGTAAAAGTAGGAGTGACTGGAGGCAGAGAGAGAGAGTGAGAAAGCACAGGGCTGGCTGGCTGGTGGTACACACATACAGTAGGAGCAGGAGTGACTGGAGGCAGAGAGAGAATCAGTGAGCACAGGGCTGGCTGGCTGGTGGTGGTACACACATACAGTAGGAGTAGGAGTGACTGGAGGCACAGAGAGAATGAGAGAGCACAGGGCTGGCTGGCTGGCCGGTGGTACACACATACAGTAGGAGCAGGAGTGACTGGAGGCAGAGAGAGAGTGAGAGCACAGGGCTGGCTGACTGCCTGGTGGTGGTACACACATACAGTAGGAGTAGGAGTGACTGGAGGCAGAAAGAGAGAATGAGAGAGCACAGGGCTGGCTGGTTGGTGGTGGTACACACATACAGTAGAAGTAGGAGTGACTGGAGGCAGAGAGAGAGAATGAGAGAGCACAGGGCTGGCTGGCTGGTGGTACACACATACAGTAGGAGCAGGAGTGACTGGAGGCAGAGAGAGAGTGAGAGAGCACAGGGCTGGCTGACTGGCTGGTGGTGGTACACATATATAGTAGGAGTAGGAGTGAAAGGAGGCAGAGAGAGAATGAGTGAGCACAGGGCTGACTAGCTGGCTGGTGGTGGTACACACATACAGTAGGAGTAGGAGTGACTGGAGGCAGAGAGAGAGAATGAGAGAGCATAGGGCTGACTGGCTGGTGGTACACACATACAGTAGGAGCAGGAGTGACTGGAGGCAGAGAGAGAGTGAGAGAGCACAGGGCTGGCTGACTGGCTGGTGGTACACACATACAGTGGGAGTAGGAGTGACTGGAGGCAGAGAGAGAATGAGTGACCACAGGGCTGGCTGGCTGGCTGGTGGTGGTACACACATACAGTAGGAGCAGGAGTGACTGGAGGCAGAGAGAGAGAGTGAGAGAGCACAGGGCTGGCTGACTGGCTGGTGGTACACACATATAGTAGGAGAAGGAGTGACTGGAGGCAGAGAGGGAATGAGTGAGCACAGGGCTGGCTGGCTGGCTGGTGGTGGTACACACATACAGTAGGAGCAGTAGTGACTGAAGGCAGAGAGGAGTGAGAGAGCACAGGGCTGGCTGACTGGCTGGTGGTACACATACAGTAGGAGTAGGAGTGACTGGAGGCAGAGAGAGATGAGAGCACAGGCTGGCTGGCTGGTGGTGGTACACATACAGTAGGAGTAGGAGTGACTGGAGGCAGAGAGAGAGAATGAGAGAGCACAGGGCTGGCTGGCTGGTGGTACACACATACAGTAGGAGCAGGAGTGACTGGAGGCAGAGAGAGAATGAGTGAGCACAGGGCTGACTGGCTGGCTGGTGGTGGTATACACACATACAGTAGGAGTAGGAGTGACTGGCGGCAGAGAGAATGAGAGAGCACAGGGCTGGCTGGCTGGTGGTGGTATACACATACAGTAGAAGTAGGAGTGACTGGAGGCAGAGAGAGAGAATGAGAGCACAGGGCTGGCTGGCTGGTGGTACACACATACAGTAGGAGCAGGAGTGACTGGAGGCAGAGAGAGAGTGAGAGAGCACAGGGCTGGCTGACTGACTGGTGGTACACACACACACACACACACACACACACAGTCGGAGTGACAGGAGGCAGAGAGAGAATGAGTGAGCACAGGGCTGACTGGCTGGCTGGTGGTGGTACACACATACAGTAGGAGTAGGAGTGACTGGAGGCAGAGAGAGAGAATGAGAGAGCACAGGGCTGGCTGGCTGGTGGTACACACATACAGTGGGAGCAGGAGTGACTGGAGGCAGAGAGAGAATGAGTGAGCACAGGGCTGACTGGCTGGCTGGTGGTGGTATACACACATACAGTAGGAGTAGGGAGTGACTGAGTGCAGAGAGAATGAGAGGCAGGGCTGGCTGGCTGGTGGTGGTATACACATACAGTAGAAGTAGGATGACTGGAGGCAGAGAGAGAGAATGAGAGCACAGGGGCTGGCTGGCTGGTACACACATACAGTAGAAGCAGGAGTGACTGGAGGCAGAGAGAGAGGAGAGCACAGGGCTGGCTGACTGGCTGGTGGTACACACACACACACACACACACAGTGAGGAGTGACAGGAGGCAGAGAGAGAATGAGTGAGCACAGGGCTGACTGGCTGGCTGGTGGTGGTACACACACACAGTAGGGAGTAGGAGTGACTGGAGGCAGAGAGAGAGAGAGAGAGACATAGGCTGGCTGGCTGGTGGTACACACACAGTAGGAGCAGGAGTGACTGGAGGCAGAGAGAGAGAGTGAGAGCACAGGGCTGGCAGGCTGGTGGTACACACATACAGTAGAGTAGCAGGAGTGACTGGAAGCAGAGAGAGAATGAGTGAGCACAGGGCTGACTGGCTGGCTGGTGGTGGTACACAATACAGTGGGAGTAGGAGTGACTGGAGGCAGAGAGAGAATGAGAGAGCACAGGGCTGGCTGGCTGGTGGTGACACACAACAGTAGGAGTAGGAGTGACTGGAGGCAGAGAGAGAGAGAGAGCACAGGGCTGGCTGGCTGGCTGGTGGTGGTACACACACAGTAGGAGCAGGAGTGACTGGAGGCAGAGAGAGAATGAGAGGCACAGGGCTGGCTGACTGCTGGTGGTGACACACATACAGTAGGAAGTAGGAGTGACTGGAGGCAGAGAGAGAGGAGAGAGCACAGGGCTGGCTGGCTGGCTGGTGGTGCACACCACACAGAAGTAGGAGGACTGGAGGCAGAGAGAGAGATGAGAGAGCACAGGCTGGCTGGCTGGTGGTACAACACACACACAGTAGGAGTAGGAGTGAAGGAGGCAGAGAATGAGAGAACAGAGCTGACTGGCTGGCTGGTGCAGGCACACACAACAGTAGGAGTAGGTGACAGGAGGCAGAGAGAGAATGAGTGAGCACAGGGCTGACTGGCTGGTGGTGGTACACACATACAGTAGGAGGAGGAGTGACTGGAGGCAGAGAGAGAATGAGAGAGCATAGGGCTGACTGGCTGGTGGCACACACACAGTAGTGAGCAGGAGTGACTGGAGGCAGAGAGAGAGTGAGAGAGCACAGGGCTGACTGGCTGGTGGTACACACACTACAGTAGGAGAGGGTGACTGGAGGCAGAGAGAGAATGAGTGAGCACAGGGCTGGCTGGCTGGTGGTGGTACACACATATAGTAGGAGTAGGAGTGACTGGAGGCAGAGAGAGAATGAGTGAGCACAGGGCTGACTGGCTGACTGGTGGTGGTACACACATACAGTAGGAGCAGGAGTGACTGGAGGCAGAGAGAGAGAGAGTGAGAGAGCACAGGGCTGGCTGACTGGCTGGTGGTACACATACAGTAGGAGTAGGAGTGACTGGAGGCAAAGAGAGAATGAGAGAGCACAGGGCTGACTGGCTGGTGGTGGTACACACATACAGTAGGAGTAGGAGTGACTGGAGGCAGAGAGAGAGAATGAGAGAGCACAGGGCTGGCTGGCTGGTGGTACACACATACAGTAGGAGCAGGAGTGACTGGAGGCAGAGAGAGAATCAGTGAGCACAGGGCTGACTGGCTGGCTGGTGGTGGTACACACATACAGTAGGAGTAGGAGTGACTGGCGGCAGAGAGAGAATGAGAGAGCACAGGGCTGGCTGACTGGCCGGTGGTACACACATACAGTAGGAGCAGGAGTGACTGGAGGCAGAGAGAGAGTGAGAGAGCACAGGGCTGGCTGACTGGCTGGTGGTGGTACACACATACAGTAGGAGTGACTGGAGGCAGAGAGAGAGAATGAGAGAGCACAGGGCTGGCAGGCTGGTGGTGGTACACACATACAGTAGAAGTAGGAATGACTGGAGGCAGAGAGAGAGAATGAGAGAGCACAGGGTTGGCTGGCTGGTGGTACACACATACAGTAGGAGCAGGAGTGACTGGAGGCAGAGAGAGAGTGAGAGAGCACAGGGCTGGCTGACTGGCTGGTGGTACACACACACACACACACACACACAGTAGGAGTGACAGGAGGCAGAGAGAGAATGAGTGAGCACAGGGCTGACTGGCTGGCTGGTGGTGGTACACACATACAGTAGGAGTAGGAGTGACTGGAGGCAGAGAGAGAGAGTGAGAGAGCATAGGGCTGGCTGGCTGGTGGTACACACATACAGTAGGAGCAGGAGTGACTGGAGGCAGAGAGAGAGAGTGAGAGCACAGGGCTGGCAGGCTGGTGGTACACACATACAGTAGGAGTAGGAGTGACTGGAAGCAGAGAGAGAGAATGAGTGAGCACAGGGCTGACTGGCTGGCTGGTGGTGGTACACACATACAGTAAAAGTAGGAGTGACTGGAGGCAGAGAGAGAGTGAGGCAGCACAGGGCTGGCTGGCTGGTGGTACACACATACAGTAGGAGTAGGAGTGACTGGAGGCAGAGAGAGAATGAGTGAGCACAGGGCTGACTGGCTGGCTGGTGGTGGTACACACATACAGTAGGAGTAGGAGTGACTGGAGGCAGAGAGAGAATGAGAGAGCACAGGGCAGGCTGGCTGGCCGGTGATACACACATACAGTAGGAGCAGTAGTGACTGGAGGCAGAGAGAGAGTGAGAGTGCACAGGGCTGGCTGACTGGCTGGTGGTGGTACACGCATACAGTAGGAGTAGGAGTGACTGGAGGCAGAGAGAGAGAATGAGAGAGCACAGGGCTGGCTGGCTGGTGGTGGTACACACATACAGTAGAAGTAGGAGTGACTGGAGGCAGAGAGAGAGAATGAGAGAGCACAGGGCTGGCTGGCTGGTGGTACACACATTCACACACAGTAGGAGTAGGAGTGAAAGGAGGCAGAGAGAGAATGAGTGAGCACAGGGCTGACTGGCTGGCTGGTGGTGGTACACACATACAGTAGGAGTAGGAGTGACAGGAGGCAGAGAGAGAATGAGTGAGCACAGGGCTGACTGGCTGGTGGTGGTACACACATACAGTAGGAGGAGGAGTGACTGGAGGCAGAGAGAGAGAATGAGAGAGCATAGGGCTGACTGGCTGGTGGTACACACATACAGTAGGAGCAGGAGTGACTGGAGGCAGAGAGAGAGTGAGAGAGCACAGGGCTGGCTGACTGGCTGGTGGTACACACATACAGTAGGAGTAGGAGTGACTGGAGGCAGAGAGAGAATGAGTGAGCACAGGGCTGGCTGGCTGGTGGTGGTACACACATATAGTAGGAGTAGGAGTGACTGGAGGCAGAGAGAGAATGAGTGAGCACAGGGCTGACTGGCTGACTGGTGGTGGTACACACATACAGTAGGAGCAGGAGTGACTGGAGGCAGAGAGAGAGAGAGTGAGAGAGCACAGGGCTGGCTGACTGGCTGGTGGTACACATACAGTAGGAGGAGTGACTGGAGGCAAAGAGAGAATGAGAGGCACAGGGCTGACTGCCTGGTGGTGGTACACACATACAGTGGGAGTAGGAGTGACTGGAGGCAGAGAGAGAGATGAGAGCACAGGCTGGCTGGCTGGTGGTACACACACAGTAGGAGCAGGAGTGACTGGAGGCAGAGAGAGAATCAGTGAGCACAGGGCTGACTGGCTGGCTGGTGGTGGTACACACATACAGTAGGAGTAGGAGTGACTGGCGGCAGAGAGAGAATGAGAGAGCACAGGGCTGGCTGACTGGCCGGTGGTACACACATACAGTAGGAGCAGGAGTGACTGGAGGCAGAGAGAGAGTGAGAGAGCACAGGGCTGGCTGACTGGCTGGTGGTGGTACACACATACAGTAGGAGTGACTGGAGGCAGAGAGAGAGAATGAGAGAGCACAGGGCTGGCAGGCTGGTGGTGGTACACACATACAGTAGAAGTAGGAATGACTGGAGGCAGAGAGAGAGAATGAGAGAGCACAGGGTTGGCTGGCTGGTGGTACACACATACAGTAGGAGCAGGAGTGACTGGAGACAGAGAGAGGGTGAGAGAGCACAGGGCTGGCTGACTGGCTGGTGGTACACATACAGTAGGAGTAGGAGTGACTGGAGGCAGAGAGAGAATGAGAGAGCACAGGGCTGACTGGCTGGTGGTGGTACACACATACAGTAGGAGTAGGAGTGACTGGAGGCAGAGAGAGAATGAGAGAGCACAGGGCTGACTGGCTGGTGGTGGTACACACATACAGTAGGAGTAGGAGTGACTGGAGGCAGAGAGAGAGAATGAGAGAGCACAGGGCTGGCTGGCTGGTGGTACACACATACAGTAGGAGCAGGAGTGACTGGAGGCAGAGAGAGAATGAGTGAGCACAGGGCTGACTGGCTGGCTGGTGGTGGTACACACATACAGTAGGAGTAGGAGTGACTGGCGGCAGAGAGAGAATGAGAGAGCACAGGGCTGGCTGGCTGGCCGGTGGTACACACATACAGTAGGAGCAGGAGTGACTGGAGGCACAGAGAGAGTGAGAGAGCACAGGGCTGGCTGACTGGCTGGTGGTGGTACACACATACAGTAGGAGTAGGAGTGACTGGAGGCAGAGAGAGAGAGAATGAGAGAGCACAGGGCTGGCTGGCTGGTGGTGGTACACACATACAGTAGAAGTAGAAATGACTGGAGGCAGAGAGAGGGAATGAGAGAGCACAGGGTTGGCTGGCTGGTGGTACACACATACAGTAGGAGCAGGAGTGACTGGAGGCAGAGAGAGAATCAGTGAGCACAGGGCTGACTGGCTGGCTGGTGGTGGTACACACATACAGTAGGAGCAGGAGTGACTGGAGACAGAGAGAGGGTGAGAGAGCACAGGGCTGGCTGACTGGCTGGTGGTACACACACACACAGTAGGAGTAGGAGTGACAGGAGGCAGAGAGAGAATGAGTGAGCACAGGGCTGACTGGCTGGCTGGTGGTGGTATACACATACAGTAGGAGTAGGAGTGACAGGAGGCAGAGAGAGAATGAGTAAGCACAGGGCTGACTGGCTGGTGGTGGTACACACATACAGTAGAAGTAGGAGTGACTGGAGGCAGAGAGAGAATGAGAGAGCATAGGGCTGACTGACTGGTGGTACACACATACAGTAGGAGCAGGAGTGACTGGAGGCAGAGAGAGAGTGGGAGAGCACAGGGCTGGCTGGCTGGTGGTGCACACATACAGTAGGAGCAGTAGTGACTGGAGGCAGAGAGAGAGAATGAAAGAGCACAGGGCTGGCTGGCTGGTGGTTCACACATACAGTAGGAGTAGGAGTGACTGGAGGCAGAGAGAGAGAGAATGAGAGAGCACAGGGCTGGCTGGCTGGTGGTGGTACACACATACAGTAGGAGTAGGAGTGACTTCAGGCAGAGAGAGAGAGAGAATGAGAGAGCACAGGGCTGGCTGGCTGGTGGTAGTACACACATACAGTAGAAGTAGGAGTGACTGGAGGCAGAGAGAGAGAGAATGAGAGAGCACAGGGCTGGCTGGCTGGTGGTACACACATACAGCAGGAGTAGGAGTGACTGGAGGCAGAGAGAGAGAGAGAGAATGAGTGAGCACAGGGCTGACTGGCTGGCTGGTGGTGGTACACACGTACAGTAAAAGTAGGAGTGACTGGAGGCAGAGAGAGAGTGAGAAAGCACAGGGCTGGCTGGCTGGTGGTACACACATACAGTAGGAGCAGGAGTGACTGGAGGCAGAGAAAGAATGAGTGAGCACAGGGCTGACTGGCTGGCTGGTGGTGGTACACACATACAGTAGGAGCAGGAGTGACTGGAGGCAGAGAGAGAGTGAGAGAGCATAGGGCTGGCTGGCTGGTGGTACACACATACAGTAGGAGTAGGAGTGACTGGAGGCAGAGAGAGAGAATGAGAGAGCACAGGGCTGGCTGGCGGTGGTACACACATACAGTAGGAGTAGGAGTGACTGGAGGTAGAGAGAGAGAGAATGAGAGAGCACAGGGCTGACTGGCTGGTGGTGGTATACACATACAGTAGGAGCAGGAGTGACTGGAGGCAGAGAGAGAGAATGAAAGAGCACAGGGCTGGCTGGCTGGTGGTACACACATACAGTAGGAGTAGGAGTGACTGGAGGCAGAGAGAGAAAGAGAGCACAGGGCTGGCTGGCTGGCTGATGGTACACACATACTGTAGGAGTAGGAGTAGTTGGCACTCACTGTGTGGGTGGTGGTGGAGAGTGAGCTGTTCAGTAGGAAGGGGCTGTTCAGGTCAGGGATCATGATATATGGATAGCCGGGGTATATATGGTGGGCCTTTGAACAGACCTTCATCTTGTTGCTTCGCAGCTAACATGGTGAGGAGGGAAAGGAAAGAGAAAGAAAAACTTTTGTATGTGAGCACAAAGTTGGGCAGCAGTTAGTCTTGATCTCTTTGCTTGCTCTCAAAAAAAAAGCATAAACCCCAAAGCAGCATTGCTGACTGCTGCAAACAAACCTCACACGTTGTGAACAGATTGCACTGGCACGCATGCATGCCAGGACACAAAATCACAAACAGGAAAAAAGTTGGATCATGAAACTTTTTGTTTTGGCTAGTTTTGCTCACCTTCTTCCACACGTTCTTGGGACCTGTCTTGGAAAGTTTCTGTTCTATGTGGAGGCTGGCTTTCTGCCTTTCAGATGCAAGTGGGAGACAATTATGTGCTTGAACTCCACCGTGTGAAGCAACATTATAGGATGCATTCAGTATCCAGTCATCCCCTGCAAGACTCCATGTTTCTCTCCTCCTATGTTAACAATATGTCAGCAGAGCGCTCACTATGCAGTCATAAAAATGCCTTTTGTCGGCTGTGTATTTTCTCCCTTCCTGCCAGTAGATGAATCCAGGTACCAGTGGGGAGACATAGTGTTTATTCTGGACCAATATGCTGCATCTTCCTCCCAGTTAAACCGGAAACAGTGGTAAAGAAATTAGTTTTGGAGCCTTTGTGATGAAAGGTGACACTGTAGCTAAGCCAGCCTATCTACTCATCATCTGATCTCTGGGAGGAGCTACCCAAAGGAACTTCCTGTTAATAAAGCAGATGCCGTTTTACCTTCAACGTGTGCAGCATGGCCCTAAATAACAGTAAACACAACATTTTATTTCTTTGTTGAAATGTTTCACCAGGAAGGCACACTAAGCGAAAAGTCGCTTGTCTCCAGGTGCGACATAGGGGAGAAGGGGTACAATAGGAATGAGACATTAAACATTCAAGTTACAAGATCAACATTAACATACAGTTGTAAGGCAAGAGTTACAAGCAGTGTTACAACAGTGTTGAGCATAATATGTAGAAAGAGTAGACAATAATAAGTGCCGGGTTAATAAGTAAACAAGTGCTTACATGAAAGAGAAGGGGGGGGAAAGAAGGTGAGGTGGGGGAAGGGGAAGAATCGTATGCCTGGAGACCCCTTCAGGATGTGAGGAACCCTGCAATGGGACCGGGGAGAAGGGGATAAACAGTGTCCCAGAGAGACCCCTTCAGGATGCAGGGAACCCTGCAAGGGGGCTATGGGGCTAGACAGAAAGGGGGATAAGTCTGTAGGGATTAAAGAGGCAGGAGAAAGAGAAGGAGGAGGTGTGACTTAAATGCTAGGAGGGGGAACAGGACCTAACCCAAGAGAGGACCCTTCAGGATGTGGGGTACCCTGTCAGGGGGTTGGGGAAGGTCTGTAGATAGGGATTAAAAGAATGACAGGACAGGGAGAGAGTGAGAATTGAACCCTTGAGGGGGAGAGCATTCACACATTTGGAGGGGATGGGGTCTAATCAATAGTCCATCAGGATGCATGGACCTATGGGGAGCATTTGGGGTCCCCTTACAATCTGTGAGAGATCAAAGGAGGCCAGTAAGGGGGAGCAATTTGGGGGAAGGGAAGGAGAGCTAGAAATTTGGGGTGGGGGGTGGGTGCACAGGGTAAAAAGAAGGTGATGGTAGAGGGGTAGGGTTTATCCAGGGCTCAGAGGAGAGAATTAGGGAGGAACATGGCAGGAGCAGCTAGATGCAAGGTAATTATTCAGGCAGAGCTGATGGAGTAGGCAGAGGATGAGTTCCAGATTTGAGGGGAGGAGAGAATTCCAGATTTTTGGGAGGTGGTGAGAGTAACTGGATTGGCCAATTAGGGTGGATCTGCAGACTGTGGCTGACTATCAGTGTGCGGGAGTCTGTTGATCTAAGGGAATGGGAGGATGGGGGGGTCGTTATAAAGGAAGTGGTGAGGTAGAAAGGGAGATCACACAACCAGTGCTTGGAGGTGAATTTAGCACAGTGGGATAGTCACCTATTTGTAAGAGAGGGGAAGGATAAGGCACGATAAAGATTGCAGTGGTGGGTGTGGGGGGGGGCATCCAGGGCAAAGCGACAGAAGGAATTGAAGAGGGTATCCAGTCTGGCCAGGGAGGGACTTAGAGGCAACATAATAGACTACGTCACAGTAATCGAAAATGAGCAGTATCATCTTCTGAACAAGTTCACGCCTAGCTGTAGGAGGGATGCAACTATGGTTTCTGAACAGGGTGCCAAGCTCGGGGTGTAGTTTTTTTCTGGATGGCGTCAATATGTCCAGAGAAGTTTAGGTGTTGGTCCAACCAAATACCTAAGTACCTGAAGAAGGATGTGTCCTCAAGTAAAGTCCCATGAGGGGTGTGAAAGTGGGTAGGGAGGGAATCCTAGAGAGTCTCTGCTAGTGCCATGGAGACAGTCTTCTTGGCATTGAGGAAAAGTTAATGGTTAGCAAACCAGAGCTGAATCTTGTCAAAGTCTTGCTGTAAGTTGGTAGTAACCTCAGCAGGACAGGAGCCAGATGCATACAGGACTGTATCATCAGCATACATATGTATAGTGGAGGGTGGGGAACAAACAGAGGGAAGGTCATTTAAGAAGATGGAGAATAGGAGGGGCCCTAATGCAGAGCCCTGGGGGATGCCAGTGTTAATCAGGAGGGGAAGGGAAGTAGTGACCAAGATCTTAACTGATTGTGTTCTGCCAATAAGGTAGGCCTTGAACCAGTTTGTGGCAGAGAGAGATAGGCCAGCTGCTGGGAGTGAGTTGAGGAGAAGGGAGTGAGAGACAGTGTCAAAGGCTTTGGCCAGGTTGACAAAAATGGCAGAGGTAATTTGGCAATTGTCCATCCTGGTTAGGATGGAGTCTGTAAGCTGTAGGAGAGAGGTGGTGGTTGAGGGTTTTTTTCCTGAAACCAGACAGGAAAGGGGTGAAAAAGGAGGAGTCAAATAGAAAAGAGGTGAGTTGGGAGAGGACAATGTGTTCTTGAAGCTGGCAAGGGTAGGAAGGAGAGAAATGGGGCGATAGTTGCCAGGGGATGAGGGGTCACCCCTTCAGCCCTATCTGTAATCCAGAGCCATCTGTCAAGCATTTTGCCATTGGGGAGTCAGCAGGTGCATGCAGGAGCATGTTGTTTTCTTGCTTTTTTAAAGAAAAGAGACTGAGTCCATGAGTGCAGTTAGTGCATGATTCAGAGCTCGACAGAGAGTCCAAGGGAGAGCCAGAGCACCACCCTGCCACCAGGACCAGAAGCCGCACTGCAGCAAAAGCAGCAGCAGAGAGAAAGCAGCACCAGCAGCAGTAACAGAGTCAGAGAGATGTTTTGCAAGAAGAGAGAGAAGTACAAACTGTGTGCACTTCTCAGGAGCAGAACCAAAGCTCCAGCCAGCCAGTAAGACTGCTCCATTATTTTTCCTCTGTACTTCCATGGGGAAGAGTGAAGTAAACCCACCCTGGTTTCTTCCTCCCTCTCTCCCAGTAGTAATTCGACAGCCGCAGGCGCAGAAAAGGCAAGCTGCTTAAAAGGAAAAAAAAAAAAACAGAAACAATGAAATGTTTATCACAGAGAGAAAGAAACAGCAGACTGGGACTGTTAAAGGATCAGTACCACTGCATTCCATAGAGAAAATTCTAGGGGACAACTAGACGCTAACCCTAAGTGTCAATGTTAATGTGAAGATGAAAACAAAACTCAGAAAAACACTTAAAATTGAATCAGGCTTGCAAAATGAAAGTGTATTAGGAGCTGTAAATTTAAACAGACAGTCACAAAATTTTGCTAAACAGTACAATACAGCCTAGACTGACTTTATTTAGAGCAATTTTGTGGCCAAGCATTTTGGAAATGGCAGTTACCTATCAGATCCAGTCAGTGGAGCCCATTTATGTTGCCAACCCCAATGACTTTCCAAAAAGGTTGAGATGCTGCAAAACGTTTTCTCAAGCAACTAGCCTGTCAGAGTCAGCAGTAAAACAAATCTGATGAATACCTTAATCTACCACATGGAGGACAGAGCAGACAACATTTTTTGGAGGATGATGTTGATGACATAGAAAGTAAAAATTACAATGTCGTCCATGGAAAATTAAGAACATACAGATCACAGAAACGATATCTATAAAAAAATCAAATTTAACATACACAGGCAGGAAGTTGGGAAGTCTCTTGATGACTTCATTACAGCATTTGATGTCCTAGATGGGCACTGTGACAATGGAGACCTATGAGAGGAACTGATCCAGGACTGAATTGCCATGGGGCTCTGAGACAGCAGATCAGCTGAGGGCATGCAGCTCAACAACAACCTCACTTGAGCAAGGCAAGGCACAGCAATTTATTTATTGGGCATCCATCCGTAACTCTGAGCACCGTACACATGAAATCTTTAGACAAAAATAAATACACAAAGTAAGAAAACAGTATATGTAGAAAAAATACACCGCTAGAAACTTTTTTTAAGTGACCCCAAAAGCCAAATTAAACAAATAAGTTTTTAATAAACTCTTAAAATGTTCTAGTGATGGGACCTCTTTTATAAAAGCAGGAAGCAAGTTCCACATGATAGGAGCAGCAATGCAGAATACGCTATCCCCAAGGATTTCAAATGGGCCGAATGGACCATGAAGAGCCCTGCCTCAGAGGAACGAAGAAGGAGGATGGGAGTGTATATGGTCAGAAGATCATTCAGGTATTCAGGTCCCAGATCAGGCAGGGCTTTGTACACTAGCAAATTTATCTTGAAACTGATTCACCTTCTCACTGGCAGCAAATGCAGTCCCACAGCACTGGTGTGATATGCTTGGCATGGAAAGACCCAGCAATTAGCCAGGCTGCTAAGTTCGACACGAGCTGCATGTGACTCACCAGCCTCGCAGATAACCCTAGGTAGAGAGCATTTCATTAATCCAAGTGGGTAGAGACAAAAGTGTGCACCAAAGTTTCTAAGCCAGAGGACACCAGATAGTCATGAATCTAAGTAATATTGTGCAGGTGATAAAAGCCACTGCAGATGACTGATGATACCTGCTGTTTGGGGTCAATCCACCACCCACAATGACACTCAGATTTTGCACCTTATCTGCAGCTTGCACGGTAATGTTATTTAACAATGACAACAAGGCACTATCATCCACCACTGCTGTGCCCACTCATCCTGGTTTAATCAGTAACATCTCTGTCTTCAGTGAATTTAGTCTGTGCCAGTTTAAAGCTATACAGTCATGGATTTCTACTAGACACTTGTCTAACACAAAAGTTTTCCCCTGGAGGAATGCCTAAACTATGGACAATTGGGAATCGTGACCAGAGCAAAGCAACCACTCTGGACCCAGCTACTATAAAGTTGACACAGAAAGAAATTGCAGACTGCTCCAAGGGCTTACCAGAAGTGGAGCAAGCCATAACTGAAGGCCAGCACAGAGGAAGAGGTGTTCGTCTAGTTGGATTCACTAGGGTGATGGAGGTGACAGTTGGAAAACAGTGTGTGAAGCTCGACCAGTCCAATGGAGATCAGGTGTGGTCCTGGAGGTATTCTGCAGAGTCTTGCCTAGCCAATTCTGCACTGGAAATGCAGTGTGGTGGGTTCGCCAGTGCGAGTGGGTTGTAGTCAAAAGTGAGTCCGGCTGAGAATCCAGACTGGGAAAGCTGCACACTGGGCCTAAAGATGCTCTCTGATCTCATGGCTTCGCCCATGTGCACAGCTGCCATTTCTGTGACTGGTAAAGACATTGGTCCTCTGTTGACCCTGCTGAAACCTAAGCAGAAGAAGACTGACAGCAGCCAGGCTGTCACTGAGGAGCTGTATGTGGTAATGGAAGCCAAAGAACAAGATTATCAAAATAATGAAGCAAATCATTATATACAAATCCTCTGCTAATAGTGACTATGTCCCTGTCCCCATTTTCAAGTATAGCAGCACCAGCAGTCCCTAAACAAGAGCTTGTGAAAAGTGCAACAAATGTGCCTTGAGAGCCAAGGGTTGAAGAAAAGACTGAGGAGCAATGAGCCTTAGGAAGTTGAAATGAGAAAGTGGAACTGTGGAGCTTGGATTCCCCGGCCATGGAGATATCCACATGCTGGGAAAAATGTGTCAAGTTGACAGAGCCAGCAAAAGATGACTAGAAACAAAATATGGGTTCTGCTTTCTGTACATGCCTACTAGGGTCCGGGAAAATGCAGGAGCTCACTGTGAAAGAATTTTGCTCACAATAGCAAAGAAAGTCATTGCTCAAGGGGATCATACAGTATGTATTATTTGCCCCACAAAGATAAAAACAAAAAGATAGAATTGCTAGAGCTAAGGTTTACACATGGGGCACTGGAAGGAGCATTCATAGGCACGAGATCATCTTTACCGATATGGATAAACAACAAACTGGTTATTTTGTGTTGGTAGTCAATGGAGAAAGCGTTCAAAAGCCTCGTTCTTACCACTATGTGTGAACAAGGTGTTGAACTTTTTGTGAATAAAAGCCACTGTCTATCTGCAACTTGGAAAAAGCTGGATGGGTGCCGGCTGCAGCCAAGGAACACCCAAGTTTGTAATGTTAGCAAGTTAATTCCTGTGCCTTCTTCCCGCAAGAAAAAAAGGGAGAAAGAACTTTGCTTCTCCACAAGGGGTGTACTGCATGGCCTTTTGTTCCAGCTGGTTACAGTTTGCCTGCTGCACCCATGACACTATGCAGTAGAAGGTCACTTTGAACTATTTCTTTTTACTTCATTTAAAGCACTTAGTGATCTCGTGAAGGAGAGCTGCACAAAGTGAGTTGCTGCACTCACAGAGAATGTGTTCAGTAATAGACTTCCTCATTTATGCAGTTAAAGCCCAAAGTTTTATATTTAAAAAAAAATGAGAAGAATAGTACTTTAGGATTTTGTTGTGTCTTAGTTTATTTACAGTTGAGCTGGGCCTCACGATTGAGTCCCTGGAATGAGCGGAAGGAATGAAGAAAGACAGGTGGAGAAAGAGAGGCTAAAGATGTTGGGAAAGTGAAGACTGCTGCAGGGCGTCTGGATGCATTTCAGCCCTTGGGCACTTCATTGCTGGTTTTAAGTGTGCTATTGTTGTATATCAAATAAAGTAATATGGTGCTAAGAGGTGTGTAGTTAATATGTGTCCAACTTCTCCAACAGATAGGACTTATTTTACATAGGCCCACATGGTACACTTGCAAGGCCTCTTCAGTGTTCCAGCCTGCACTGGTCACAGATAGAAGGAGATCTGGTGCACAAGCTCTTTACCAAGGCACCAGGTGGGCAGTACAACTTAGAAAAGAAGATGGCGCCCAGCCTAGTGGCACTGAGGGTTGAGGCACTGGGTGCCACACCTCACTCCATGCCCGTGACCCATGTTCGGGAATGAGCTTGGGCCACCAGGGGTCAGCAGGAAGGAGAAGGATTCAGCTCTCCTTCTCTGAGAAAGGGGGACTCTGGCAGTCAGTGCTTGCCTGGCCCCTAGCAGTGGCTGGGGGCAGCTGCACCAATGCCACAACATGAGGGTTGGGAGCAGTGCAGATGCTTGATGGTGTTGCACACGGGAGTGTGCGTGGCACCATCAAGGGTGTCATTGCACATGCCACCCCCAAGGGGAGAGAAAAAACAACAAAAAATAGCTCCTGGTGGATGATAAAGGAGCTTGCAGGCCCCAAACTCAGACTGCCACGACGCAATACTGGATCCAGTCTCGGTGGAGGAGGACCCCCTCCGCCAGCCCACTGGGGGGAAAGCCCTGGGAGCATATGTACTGGATGGTGGATGCCGGGGTGATGGGGCTGGGGCTTCCCCTGAATGTGAGGGCCAAAGGAGCAAGGAGAAAAAAAAAACCAAAAAGGAGATGGCACCAGTTTCAGAAGATCCTTGCAGGGATACAAGTATTTTTGGTAGGAGAGAGTGAAACCATCCTCTCTCTCTCTCTCTCTCTTGTCAGCCAGCTTGAGGCTGGTTACCAGAGAGCACTCAGAGTGTTAAGCCAGACTCTGAGAGCTGTTCTCTGGAGGAGAAGTTGCCCAGAGAGAGAGGATGTCTGGATGTTCATGTTTTAGTGGCCTGACTTAGCTATGAGAGGGAAACTGGAACATGAATATATAGTTTTGCCCATCACCCGATACTCTATAAAAGGGGAAGGCTCATGGGCACTAGCCTGGCCATCCAGGGTTTGGAGCCTAGGAGAGGAGCAGTCCAGCCTGTCTGTGAACCTAGGGATTGTGGCAGAGTCCCTGGGATCGGGTGACACTGTTCCCCTTGTGCCTCATCTCCAGAAGAGAATACAGTTGGAAACAGCTGGAGGGATGGAGACCCCAGGACTCGCATCAAGATCTGTGGAGAACAGCATACCCAAGAAGGCACTTAAGGGACATAGATGCACCATCCCTCAAGGGAGGTCACCCGAACCATTGTGGGTTCATTCCCAGCTGTAGGAAGAAAATGTAAGAAGTCTTTGTCCATAGCAACTGTAAATTTACCTTGCTAGATTGTAATGCTCCTTTTGGAAAGTCCTAGGCAGTTTGTATAGAAACCCCTGGCAGGTAGCCGAATGAACGGATATCAGGTAGATGGGGGCCTGGCATGGGTTGGGGTCATTAAGTCCTCAAGAATGGGACCAGATATGGGAGTCTGCTTTTTGGGCCATTAATGTCAGTGTTGTGTCAAAGGGAGGCACACACAGCTGGACCAACATTGCTTTAAGCACTTTGTAGTGATATCATAATGCTGATATAGTATATGGTTAGGGCTTATTTTAGATGGAAAACAGTGGCTTCCCAAATGTTGTTGTAGGACAGTTCAAAGGTCAAAAAAGTTGTTGTGTTATCATTCTGACATCAGATCAATAGTGTAACAACTATTCAGCTTTGAGCTGCTACATGATTGGCTGAAAGTAGCGCAGATCAAAAAATGCACTCTAAAATGGCAGAGCGGCTTAACGAGCAATCAGTTGTGCCATTCATTCAGATAGTTTGGATGCGGACTGCCATGCTTGGCTCTGTGTTGCCAAACTATCAGTTTGCCAGTTGTTTTTTTTGTTTATCTCTTGTGCCTCCAGGTTAGAGCAAAGCGGGACCACAGGAAGCACCGGTATCTTCGGTGTTGGGACTGGAGCAAAGACTGAGGCACAGACCGGGAGCGAGCGGGAGCATATTCACAAGGTATAAACCTTGTCAGAAATTAAACTTCCTACATTTTGGGGAACCATATACTATGTAAAATAGTATATGGTTGCCCAAACACAACAAGGCTTTGTTGGCATCTCGGGGATGAGATTATGTCACATGGACTTCTCGAGCTTCACTCTCGAGGTTTGTGTGACGTTATCACAACCCCTCAATGGCAACATAGCCTTGTTGTGTATGGGCAACCATATACTATATATGTTGCATATAGTTGCTGCCCAACTGGGTATGTGGAGACATGTGCATGGCACAGTTAGTCTCTCAGGGAAGTACTTGCCTACCTGAGAGGGTGCCACAGCGCAAATGGTCGAGGGAACACAAGGACTTCAGGGACCCACAAGGGAGGTTAGAGAATTGGAGAAGTGAAAGAGACCCAGTCATTATTTAAAGGAAGTTGTGCCTCTTAGTTCAGGGTGTGTCTAGAAACCAAGGTAGACGTGGGGTGGGAAAATAGGTCCCACAAGTAGCTGATTACCACCAGACAGTGTATATCAATCAATCAGTCAATCACTTTATTTAACCAGGCATATAACCTTAACCAGGTATATAATAGCAGCAGTCGTAGTAATATGCACACGAAATGTGGGAGAAGATATGTAAAGCCCCAAACCACTAAAACTATTGTTTTCTGAATGTTCTGCCTGTATTCTCTGTGGCTAAAGTCACAGTAACAGCTGTTGCAAACTTTAGAAGCTTTATTTTCTCAGTTGTCCATTTCTGACGTGCATAAGCTATAACCAATGACAGGGCATGGGTATACTGGGCATTCATGCATGCCCCAAGTGAGTTGTGAGGCGTGAGGGTGCAGCCCGAGTGATCTCCAACCACCTGGGAAGTGCATTAATGCCCAGTATACCCATGAGCCTGGAGTGGGTTATTGCACTTATAAAAATGGGTTACAATAATTAAAAAGAAAAGAGAAATCATTTTTATTGCATGAAAACATGTGTAATTTCATGTTATTATCCCACACTGGGAAATAATCAAAATTAATAAAGGTAAATTTTTAAATAAAACATACCTGTTTAGTTCATACTATATTAAGAAGACCATTTTTTTAATGTGCTTTGTGCACCCTGTCCCCTCTCTCTTTCTCTCCTGATTATTCTTACAGCAGCATGATTCTCTCTCTCTCTCTCTCTCGCAGCAGTGGCATGGGCTGATCATTCTCACTTTACAATACTTGGTAGTAGCACGGCAGGGAACAATGGCATTAACAGCAGATCATCAGGAATGTAGTAGGCATCCCACACACACACACACAAAGTCTATTTTATCATTTAAAAAAACAAATTTTTCCTGTAGAAATTCCTATCTTTCTGCAATTATCTGTTTTACTTTGAATGTTTCTACGGCTAGAAACAGAGGAAGGCATCAGTAGGAATGAGCCAGCGGAAAGGGTGCTTTTAGAGATGAATTACTGGCAAGGAGTGAGAGATAAAGCAAGTGGGACAGCATGCAGCATTGCTATAGACTGGTTTTGGCCTCTAAAATAAACGCTAATAAGCCACTCCTTCTGTCTCACCCATTAGGGCACTAGTTGGTAGCAGCATGGAGGGGGACAGTGTATGAGTGTGACAGGGGATTGTCAGTGAGGTTGCAGGGGAACCTGGGCAGTGGGACAAATGAGGTACATTGGGCTTTGCAATTCCTTCTTCCTAGTGGTGATCCACAGCATGGAACTGCTGTTTTGTGGCCAACTGCCATGAAATGGGTGGGGAAATCTGACAGCAAATGTAAAACTTAATTTCAGTTTTCCTCACTAAGCTGCTTTTTAAATACGGCACCGTTTTTAGTGCCTGAATGTAATGGTGAGTGATTTCATCGTTTAATATACTCAGCTGACATCAAACAATATCTAGGTCGGCAGTAGGTACATGTGTTTACTAGACATTAATCAATGCCCATATGGCTACTTTTAACCAATGAAAGTTTTACGTTTGCTGCCTATTTCACTGCCCATTTTATAAGCACATTTATTTGAATGAATGATGTGACTGCATTTGCAGATATCTTGCAGTATGAAATGTTGGCAACAATTATCCAAGAACCTTTGTCAGCCACTAAAAATATTGTTTCTTTTTTTTTTCCAGTTATAAATTTTCAATGAAACATGTGGACATAATACACTGAAATAAAATAAACAGTTTACCAGAATCATGTTGATGCATAGAAGAGTCTTCTTAGTAGAAGAATAAACATTTTAATAATACATACAGTAAATAAATAAATACATTTATTGGATAGCAAGTTGAGAGAAATGACTCGTATTTACAATTGTATCCAAGCATAGTAAAGACAAAATAATTGAACAGACAAATATACAATATACAATATGCAATAATTTATAAACAGTTACAAATCTGTTCCACACTAGTTAAGATAGATAAAATTCAGCCAAAACAATCACAATGACTAAATATTAGCCTAGCTATAGAGGCCTTAAAACATGAAAAGGGTAGTAAAGTATCTAAATGACATTTTTCCTAATCATTTCCCATGCGTGAGAGAAGGAGACAGCAACAGTATAATCTCAAAATTTGGTCTGATATCTAGGAATTCAATAACATGAATATTTTGCAGATCTAAGACTATGCTTTAATGTTGCTTTATAATTAATAGCATTAATTAAAAATAAATAAATAAGTTATAACTAGCGTTCCTACAAATAAATAATAAACATTTATGCAACCATTGAACAAAGTAGGTGTGGAGTCTAAATATAAAATAAGTATTCAAAACTATGAGGGATTAGGAACAGACATATTGGTCAAAGCAGATGTATTAATTAGAGATTTACATTTAGTGCAGTGCAATACAATTATGTAAAAGTTTTAACCTTACCATTTCTTCACTATAAAATATTCAAGGCATCTTACAGGTTTTTTTTTGTTTGTTTGTGTGTTTTGTTTTTGTTTGTTTTGTTCTTGTTTTTGTTTTTTTCAGTGGTAACATTTTTTAGTGCCACCAAATTTTCTGTCTTTTATAAACATTTTAATTTATTTTTTTTCTCAAGAAAAAAATATGGCCGTCACATTTGGCTTAGAAATAGTTTTGTAAACCTGGCAAGGGTAAGGATCGCAAAATAAAAAAAAAGAAATCATGATGTGCAGCACTGGCGGTACCTAGAAAAGAGGATTTGACAGGTACACTAATATTTTTATTAACTGTAGCTAAAACTAGCTTTTTTTGAAAACAAAAAAAAAAATTTTGTGGTACTGCTGCTTTAAAAAGCTTAACCAAACTGAGGAGAAAAGTCAAGTTTATCTATAGCTAGTTAATCGGTTGTTCATTAGTAGCTAATTGCTCATACTGCTAATCCAATCAGAAATTGTTGGAAGGTTGTTTTCTAAACTAGGTTATCACAATGTTGGTATGCAAAAAATGAGAATAGAAATGAGTACTGTACTTGCTATATCACCAAGTGTCAATATTTTATTAGTCACAATCTGCAAGTCTGAGAAGAGGACAGGCAAAAAGTGCCATCGCACTTCAAACCCGTGCTGGGTTCTTTCTTGGGGGGGGGCAGTGCAACATGTCTGTTCCCTGGCTTTTAAATCCAGCAATTTATTTTAATCTTTAATTGCTGGCTTTAAAAGCCAGAAAGCAGATACTTTGCCCCTCCCCCCAAGAAGGACCCAGTATGGTTTGAAGCACCAGGGTATTTTTTGCCTGTCATCTGCTCTAACTTGCTGATTTTGAATTTATTAAAACCTTGCCGACTGGTGATATAGCAGTTATCTAGTTCTAGTCTAATTTTTTGCATACCACGTTTTAATAACTTTTGTCAGCCCTGAGGTTTTTTTGTGGATGCTGCAGAATCACATTATCTGAGCGCTTGGTTTCATATTTATATTGTTTTCTAAATGAGTTGGTTACATTCACACTGGCAAAACCTGAACTTATAAATGTTACTGACTTTTGAAACATTTTATCTCAGTTGTCTGTCTCTGGTGCAGTCATGTTGCTATGAACGAATGATGTGAAGGCATTCTCAGATATCCTGCTTTATCCCATATCTAGCGGACAATGGTTTTTAAATCCTTTTGAACTTAAGTTCCAGTATTTAGCTTGTGAATACAGGCCAGTATGTGACTGTCACTTTTCACACATTTATTTCACGCTTTACTAAAGATCACAGCCTGTTTTTGAAAACTTGTTCTCATTTATGACACTTCTGATATTCTAAATTCTTACAGAATGTAAAGCATGCATTACAAGGCATTCTGCCTTAGTATAATATGAAATATTCATGTCTCTGAAAGATGTTATCAAATTAGCTGGTGCATTATGGGAGCAGTAAAAGGTAATGAGACAGATGTAATACCTTTTAAGAGATGTATTTAAAATTATGTCCAAGTTTTTAGGAACTGTTTTAGAGAGGGCCAATTCAGCATTTATATAACACCCCCATCAATAGGCCTAGTATCCAAATGTTTAGTTAAGCCACTAATGAGTTAGCGCCCACACTAACCTGGGTTTGTGATGGTGCTCCAGGCATGGCCATATTCAGAGGCTCCCGGAGCGCACTGTCCAAACTCAGCAGCACAATTGCACTAACCACATGCCTCTGCCTATAGAAATGAGGGAGTCCCTCATGCATAACGATGCAGTGATATATGGAGATGGTTTTAGTGACACTAAACAGTCCCCAGAGTGGTGCTATTCACTGCTGCCAAACACACTGCAGTGCTACAGCTACGCCCTCACCCCCAAAGGAAGGGTGGCTGTCTTGTAGTCAACTGCCCCTGTATTTTGTGGTCCCCCCTTCCTCGGTCACCCCCATAGTACACATATACAAAGATCCCTGGTAGTCTAGTGACCACCCTCCCTCTGATCACCCCATAGTACATATATGCAAAGATCCCTGGTAGTCTAGTGGTTCCCCCTCCATCAAGCGCCCCCCATAATACATATATACAAAGATTCCTGGTAGTCTAATGGCCCCCCTCCCCCCGATCACCCCCATAGCACATATGTGCAAAGATCTCTGTAGTTTAGTGGTTCGTCCTCCTCTGATCACCTTTGTATTATTTATATATATATATATATATATACACACACACACACACAAAGATTCCACTGATCACTTCAGTAGTACATATATACAAAGATCCCTAGTAGTCCAGTGGTTCCCCTCCCGATCACCCCCTTAGTACATATATAACAAAGATCCCTGGTAGCATAGTGGCTCCCCTTCCCTGGATTGCCCCATGTCCCCTGTATAATGTAAATCCCTGGTGGGCTAGTAACCTCCCCCACCAAGCACCAAAGCCCCCACCTGTGCATTTTCCTCACACCCCATCCCAACCACTGAGGATTCCCACCCTGCATCCCACCCATCACCCCAGTCACCACTCATCAATAAGAATGGCCCAGATCAGCCTCTGCCACAACCTTCCACTCACTTCATTGGCCAGCCATCATCTGACAGTCACAGAGTGCAATCATGTACATATCAGCACAGGGCATATCCACTTAGCGCTGCACCAACATGACCCCCTATTCAGTCATTTAGTGGGCTCCATCAGTGAGTGCTAACTGGTTGAATATTGCTCAGCATTGGCCATGCACTATTGTAAGCACTGCAGAACAGACACGTGCCTGCAGCCAGCTCTGAATGTGGGGGCCATCTCTTTTTATTATGGACTTTAACAAAGATTGTTACTTACCATCCTTTAGATTTTCTTTTTTTATATAACTTTCTGTTTATGCCCCCTTCCTGTTTCCAGCACCCCTCTCCCTCATTAGCTCCTACTGCACACCCATCTCCCTGATCCATCTACCTGTGGTTGCCATGCTCCATGGATCCTTGGTCCCCTACCCCAAGGGGATTTGCCCCTAAGTCTCCATGTCGTCTCAGGAGATGTGGCAATAGTACTGGGCCAGGGGTCCATCATCACAGGTGCTGGGTCCATTTTATCTATTTCCTCATCACCCCACTAGGATGTCAACATGTAAGGGGCACAGTGTGGGTGCACACACAACAGCATGTCAGCAACATGCCTGCACATTTTCCTCCCTCTGACTGCCGTATGCTGTGCTACCAGCTGTGGCCACCCCAGAGGCAGTGTTGCAGTACTGCAGCATCAACTTCTATGTCCTTCTCTGAAACACTCAATTCTCCTTCCCCAGCTGGAGCTCCAGTGATCCGAGCTCGGTCCTGAACCCAGATCATCGGCATCACAAGTGGCAGTCCTACCACTGTGTTGATGAGCTAGCCCCTCTAGATTTTCTGTGCTGCTGAAATAGTTTGTAATCCAGGATAGAAACCTCTGAATCAGATTTAGAATTTTTTTTTGCCATTTTTCAGATAACAATGCTCCTCATATTTAAATGCAGAAATCCTAAGCAGTTTCATTGACAAAAGTCAGGAAAAGTAAAGAGATTCCAGCTCAAGAAGCAAAGATGAGGAAATTGGACCTCAGTGCACCTTCTTGTTCCCAGATGCATGTACAGTAGCTATAACAAAAAAAAATTCTGGTTAGAAAGAATGTACTCAGAAAGGAGACTCCTTACTTTTTTTGGGCTGCTCTTATAATGATTGGTAAAAGCAGTCAATCTATGTACAGTGCATAACTTGTAACTCCATTTTCACATGTGCTCTATGCATTGCAGGTGTCTGCAGCTCAGGCAAAGCTCCAGTACCTGAGGATCCTAAATGAGATTCCGACCTTCGGTGGAGTTCTCTTCAGCACAGTAGGAGTGGTAATGAGTGGTGTTTATCGTGTTTATTTGTTTCGGGGGGGGTTTGTGAGTTTTTTTTTTCCTTTAATTAATGTACTACCCACTACCCCCCCCCCAACCACCACCACCAAAATTATAAACACTATACTCAAAACTGGGTGGTTTCATTTCTGAATTAATTTTTCTTTCATCACATCTAATTGTGGTCAATAAAAAAAAAAGTAAAAAAAGGGACTGGGGATGTGAAAAATACAATTTCTTTGGAGGCGGGGATAGGGCCGGGGTCTGGCAGCGTGGTAGAAGTCTCCCTTCCTGCACAGATCACACGTGAAATGAGCTGAGCCTCAAGCCAGCCTTTGTTAGCAGTTATTGCCATGCATGAAATATACAGTTTAACATCAGTGTCAGTAACTCAGCAGGCTACACACTCATCCCTGAGGCCAGAAGATTGGAAAGTTGTGGATTCTATCCCCACAGCAGGAACTTGTGGTAAAATCCCAATACTGACACTGTAGTACAGCATGAGGGAGATGCTGCACTCCTGAGGTGCCATTTTTTGGATGAGATGTTAATCCGAGGTCCCACCTGCTTGTTCTGGGAATTGTGGCCATTTGAGATCTCATTGCACTTCTTGAAAAAAGAGGAGAATTTCCCCGGTGTTGTGGCCAAATTTCCCCCACTCAATAAAATATTACCAGCAGCTTAACTTGATACAGTATGAAAGTTTGCACCTGTATCCCCCGACAAGACAAGGCTGAAAATAGACAGAATTGCCTAGCCCTTCCTTCCCAGTCAACAAAAACTAAACAAACAAATAAGTATTATCAGAGGCTAAAGAGCACAAAGCTAGAAGATCCCAGAACCTGCTAAAACAAGGTCTTACCAGCAGGTAAGGCAAGTGGAGTTATTTTTGAATGTTGGGATTTGATGATCTGACTTAATGTTTTAATTATTTTAGAGGGTCTTTGTTCACAATCAAAGCCACCCCTCAACTAATATGATAGTTACTTTGTTTCCTTCAATCCTGTCTCTGTTGGAGAATGTTTGTGAAATGTTCTTTGTTTTATTGTTATGGGGTTTTCTCATATTTACTGTATATATGCCTACCATTCCCATGATTTATTGTTTGCAATATTAACTGTTTTCTTTCCAGGAGCATCTGATATGTATGGTATAAGATACAACAGAGTAGATATTATTCTATGGTCATATACTGACAGCTGGGTTAGACCTCCAAGAGATAGTTGACATACAGAGGAGTCCATCAGGATGTAACACAAAATACTGCTGAAACAGTACAACTTCAGTGGCAGTAAATCCTCTTTTTTTATGCAGTAATCTGTGAAACTACATTGCATTCTAGTGTGCGCCACTATAGCATAATACCCAAAACTCTGGAGTGACAGTACTCAACTTATCCAATGAATTGCCCTTTTAAGAACTGAGTCCTTTTTAAATTGTGTCTTGCTTAGCTTTTTAAGAATGTGCTGTATCTGTGGATTCCTGTATTAAAGGGACACTGTCAACCCCCTTAGGTCTCAAAGTGTCCCTAGTTTAAAAAATGCATTTTATGATTGCCAACATTCTATAAAGACTGCTGATGTAGCTGGTAGTTTGATTCTCATTCTTTCTTTCTTTAAAAAAGTGAAAAACAGTTTTCCCACAATACTGGTGTTACCACACAAAAACAGGTTTATTACATTCCTTGATCAGCTCCAACTGTATCTTTCCTTGACTTGGGAACACCCACAACACAGTCTAGCCACTCATGATGCAGTGGAAGTTTAGGAGGGTGTTGCATCATGAGTGACAGCACTATTTAGAGGTGTTTCCAATGTTCAGGAAGTATTCAGTAAGAACAGGTCCAGGATTGTAAACAAAACAAGGTTGCTTATAAATCTACATTAGCATACCTTTCAGTTATACTAAACAAGGAGAAAGACAAAACAAACAGAAACAACAATGAATTTTAGAGTAGGTAAGCAATCATAAAATGTAGTTTTTTAACCAGAAATAATATGATGAAAAACAGTTTGACAGTGTTCCTTTAAAACGTGTCTATTACAGCACTTTTCAGATATGCTGGTGCCAGCCTGGTTATAAGTGAATGAGATTTGTCAGTGATTGAGATTTCAGTTTGATGCTGGTCTCTAGCAAGGCAGAAGTTGTGAGACAGAATGCTTTCACTTAGGTGGTTTGTAAATGTATGCAGCTTTCACAGTATTAGTGTTCTAGATTTACAGCTGGTGCTATTAGTACTGTTGGATCTGTGTGTTTATATTTTGTAGAATATCTGTGTTTGTGAAGGTTTGATATATTTTAATTTTTGTTTGTGACAGTTTGCGATCTGTTAATTTGGTGGGAATTTTGCATTACTTTTTTGTTCTGTGTTCTGTGTTTGATTGGAGAGCCACACTGAACTATGTGTGTTTTTTGGTTTGTTTAGATTTTGCATTACCTTTTTGTTCTGTGTTTGATTGGAGAGCCACACCAATCTAGTTGTGTTTTTGGTTTATATAGATCTTCTTCGAGGATATCACCCTTCATTGAGCCATTGTCAGCATCAGGACTACTCCAAAACCTTTGCTGGCTGGGGCCACCCATGTTGATGGATGTTAACAACACTGATAGCATTTTGTCTGCTCCTCCTCTCCTATATTCTTTCTCTCTCCTTTGACATCAACAGTATGATGTATTCCAGGAGAAGTGACACTACTGTTTTCAAAAGCTGTTTGCCTTTTTATTTTCATTTGTTTCAAATAAGTCATTGCTGCATGCTGTCATTGAGTGTGGCAAAGAAGGAGAAGAAGCTGCTATTTCGCATTTGTTAGTGTGGTACAATAACCTGTAAAGACAATGCTCACTCCATGTGTGTTTGCTGTTATGCCTCATCCATGACATGAAGCTGTGCCCAGTCTGCAAAGGTTTTAACCAGCCTATCTAGCGATACCGTTGGAAAGTTGTTGAGACTTTCCTTCAACAGACGGAGGCTTCCCAGTGTGCAACATCAGCTTCTGGTCCAGTATCACTTCCCTGTTCTTCAATGTCAGCCCTGGCACCATCACCCAGTTTTCCACACCAGTTGGTGGTTTCTTCACCATCCTGCTCCCTGTCATCAAAAAGAGAAATGCCATAAGGTGTCAGGGCAGAAGCATCAAAAGGAAGTTTGCTTCTCCTTCCCATTCCCTGTCTCCATGCCATTCAGATGTTGGAAGAAAGTTATCACACCATAACAGTGGTCCCCAACAATGCCCGCTGACTGTCATTATGATGTCAAGGTCAGGGTCTGGCTGTGGTTCACCCACCAATTGTCATATGTAGCCTTCCGTGACTGGAATTGTCCCATTGTCACCTCTGCTGCCAATACCCTTGATAGGCACCATTGAGGGTTAAGTTATAATGGCTTCTGTCACTGAAATATTCAAACAGCTTATAACATCACTGCTGTTGATGATTCAGCCGTTGTTGCTATCTCCGCCATTGTTGACACCATCAATGATGCCTGAGGGTCCTTCTGGACATACTCATTTCATGTCATTTTTATTTTATACTGGAAAGGCATGTGAGCAAAAATACCCGTTTTCACAAGCATCCAGTTTTAGGATTTTTACAGTGGTGGATATGTACACTTTGTACAGACACAAGGTTCAAAAACTGCAAAGACAAAAACTTATACATGAATTTCAGTTACATACATAATGGCTTATGTACAGCAGCAACAGTATTAACAGCAAGTCTAAACAAAATTTACAAATACACTGGAGAAGGCGGAAAATACTCTGATTGAGCTTAGAAGGGAAAAAGAAGCATGGCAACAGTGAGGTGGACAAGAGACAGTGGTTAAGAGAAAAGAGAGGGAAACATTCTAACTGAAAATTGAGCAAGTGGCCTAGAGATTGCTCTAGTCAGTGGTAGGAAAATTAAGATATGATACCTATGGCAGTTGCAAGGTGGTTTATTGAGTAAGTGCTCCTTTAGTCTGGCCTTACAGGTGCCAAGGGAGGGGCTGCTTACAAGGTTAGGGGGAGAGTGTTAAAAAGCTTGATACCTCTGTAGATAAGCAATCTCTGCCCCAAGGAGGTGTCGCAGTAAGAGACCCAAAAAGAGGATCAGGCAATGTTCCTAGTAAGATAGGTGGGGCAAGCTTTCTTGAACAGAGAGGAGACACTGGGTGGAAGGAGATTGTTGAGGATTTTGTAGATGAATGTGGAAGCCTTCCACATGAACCTGTCCTCTAGGGAGAACCAATGTACTTTCTCATAGAAGGCACAGCTGTGGGTACGATGGGGAAGCCCAGTCACAAATCTGATAATGTTATTGTATGCCATTTTGAGCTTATTGAACATGAAGGAATTGCTCTGAGGGAAGTAAATGATGGAACCATAGTCAAGGAGAGGCAGCAGTAAGCTGCAAGCCAGCCTGCTTCTTCATTCCAGGGTGAGGAATTGCCTGATCCTGTAGCGGAGCCCGAGTCTCTGGTGGATTTTGTTAATTAATTGGGTTAAGTGTTGGCAGAAGGAGAGGTGCTCATCAAGAGTAAGACCAAGGTATTTAAATTCACTAACCTGCTCAATGACCATGCCATCATTATCTAGGAGGTTGAAATTGAAATTAGAAGGTTTACACGTGCCAGAGAAAACCTTACATTTAGTTTTTTTGGAGTTTAGGACCATACCCTGAGTGGAGAACCAGGATTGGAGACTGTAAAAATCTGCTTGAAGTGTGGAGAGAAGGGTGGAGGGGTTTGTGTCCTTACAGTATAAGGTGGCATCGTCCGCATATAGGATAATGTTGGTATGGGAACAGATAGAAGGTATATATATTATTTATGAACAGAGAAAAAAGGAGGGGCCCAAGTATAGATCTTTGAGGAACTCCATACTTAATAAGGCATTCAGATGAATGATGTCCCTCAATGACTGTTTTGCCATACTACTGTGTCTCATTCCTTCCTACCTTCTAGGCAGGAAATGGAGCCTGCCCCTCCGCTTCCTTTATCTGGGGAAAAGGAGGTGGAGCACAGTCTTGATCTCATCCTTGAGGAACAGGATGCTGAGGGTGAGAATCTGGATTACCTGCCTTTAGGCCTGGAGACCAGTTCTACTTTGTCCTCCAGTAGTGAGGGCTCAGTTCTCTACATCCCTAGGTCTCATCCAGAGGATGCGTCGTTTCAGTCCTTACTTAGACAGATGCAAGGTAATCTAGGCTTTGTGGCTGAAGAGAAAGAATCCTCCAAGAAAACTGTCTATGAATTTCTAGAGATGCCCTCTGTCCCTTCTTTTGGTGGTTCCTCTGACCTATCCTGCTTTTGAGGATGTCACTATATCAGCCTGATGTGGGCCTGGAAGCCTACCTGCAGTGCCTCGTAAGGCAACAGAAAGTATGCTCCTCCTTCCCCCAAACCTTATTATGCTTCACAATCTGAGATGGATTCAGTGGTGATAATGGCTGCCCATGACTGTTCAAAGGCTTCTCATCACTGAGTTCCTTACCTCCGACAAGGAGTCTCGTACTTGGATGTTATGGCAAAGAGGGTATATGCCTCTGCACTTTTCGGTTTGTCAATTATCAAGTGTACATGATTAAGTACAAAAATACTTTATGGAAAATCCTTTCATCTGTGGCTGATAAGTTTGCCAGACAGTTCTGAAGTAAAAGCTCTTTAGGACTACTGTTGCTGACTTAAACACTGGTAAACACTTGCTCCATTTAGCTTATGATACCTTGAATGCTTCTGCCTGTGCTTCAGCTCCAGCTATTTCCCTTAGGAGATAATTCTGGCTCAGGATGACTGGATTTGCCCCTGATGTATAGCAGTCTGTCCTAAACTCCCCTTTTAGGGGTCAGCAGATCTTTGGACATGATGGGGAACTCACCTTGCATAACATTTCACTCCTTGAAGTCTCTGTGTCTCTTACATCCCATCAGGTCATGAACATTCTTCCTACGGGAAAAGGTGCACCGCATGCTTTCGGGGGCCCCTCTTTGGCTGGTGCCTCTCAATCCTTTTCTGCTTCTGGGCCTTGAGGCAGTTGTTCTAAATCCCCTATAAATACTGAGCCTAGAGGAATAGGGGTAGGAACTAGTGCCTTTTAAAATTTAGATACATACAAGTTGATTTCCCACCCCTTTCAGAAATCGGGTTGTCTGCTGCAGTAGGTTGCCACTTCCTGCACCCTTTGTTTTGGGGTTCCAAAACCCAGTTAGGTGCTGCTTTGCATTGCTACATGGACATCTTCCTCCGTGGTGCCTTGAAGTCTACATTGGCCAAATAAGATAATCTTTACAACAGGCTAGCCGGGTTGATATTTGACTGCCCTGATGACACCACTGTAAGCGCTACAGTATATTAAACTTGCTGTCCCTGGGTGACAGCAGGGAACTGCATTTCATCCTGTTCTCCCTGAAACACATCAAAGTCATTGCCCTTGCTTATTTGCACTGCAGTCTTACTCACAAGTCAAGCTGATGGTCCCATACATACATATGACTTTAGGGTCCCTCGCCTTTAGTCACAGATGCCTAACTGCATGGAACTTCCTGCCAGAATCCCTATGCCTGGAAAACCACCCCTTGCCCTCCAGTACAAAAGTTATGGAATAGTGCTTTTCAGTCTTCTCTGGGGATAAACTTTGCAGCCATCATTCCAGAGGTGTAACATAGGTAGCAACAGCTGTGAGTTTCTGTTCCTATCCCCCTGCTCTGGGCCTTACTTCTGTACTTGAAACTTTGTTATGCCTATATAAAAATACAATGCCTTGAAAGTTGTACTATACTGTACACCATATCTAGCACTATTTATGTCTGTAACATGTTTGCTTATCATCAGAAATTTTGCCTTTACAGGACACCATTGTAAACTAGATGTGCTTGATGGATTTTATATGTAATAAAACTGAATTTAATCGGTTTTATTTCTCTTTATTTTCCTTTAATGTTTTGAGGAGATGTTACCCTTGTTTTTAGCCATTCTTAATTTGGGATTGATTCAACCCTAAATAATGGGTGCCCTCCCAGAAATCAGGTTTTCTACTGCAGTAGGTTGGCACTTCCTGCACCCTTTGTCTTTGGATTCTGAAGCACGGTTAGATACACCTTTCCCTTTTCTTCTCATTGTCCACCAGAGACGTGTCATGGCTTCTATTTTTTTCTTTTTTTTTTTGCCATCCCATCAATGGGTTCTGGGCTTCTAGGTATCATTTGGCCTTCCTACCACTGTTTCAGAGTACTGCTTGGTATTCAGTTCAAAGATGTGGCTCAGTGGCGGGAGATATCTTTGATGAATTTTGCTGGATTATCTGCTGAATTTTGCACTTGTGTTTGTCTCTAATTCTATTATATGAATCTGATGATTACTGAACTTTGTATGTATACCTGATTGTAGTTTTTACCTGTTATATACTTATGTCCCCCAGGCTCTCCTTGTAAATGAGCTGTCTCACTAGTGTTATCCTGGTTAAATAAAATTGAACTTAATTGAATTGAAATATCCTTGAAGAAGGTAGTTCCGTTAATAACCGTGACAGTAGATGTTTAAGAAAATCTCCACCATTGAGCTACAGCTCACCCCCCCACCACCACCACCTGCCCGCTCCTCCTGGTGTTCCATCACAAAGGTTGGTCGGTGCCAGCCTGCTTGTCTGTGACATGGTAATGACACTCCATAGTATATATAATTACATATTCCACCGCACCTGTGCCAGATTTGTGTACTTAGTTCTGTGGTCTGTTCCTGCATGCCCTATCAGAAGAGATTGTCTCTGGTGACAGATAACTAAGGAGAGGAGTGACTGACCGCAGTATATGTGCGGCTACAACATCTGTCAACGTGGGCAGCCCCGTCTGTCAAAAGTTTCCAACTGGTCCTCAGCTGACAGCTTACAATTCCAAAGGTGTGTCTGTATGGAGGAGATTCTTGTGAAGAGGTACTGTGAGAGTAAGTAGCTAAACTTTCGTATGCGCTTTGTTCTCTCGGATGTGTTTCTTAACATGTATCTTTGCAAGGTTTGATTTATTAGTGATTTTGTCTGTCCAGGGGACAGCAGTTGCATTGTTTGATTTTGTGGATGATTTAGGATTAGTTTTGTCTGTCTCGGAGAATATTTGTATGGTCATTTTTGTCATGTGGTTATGTTTGATTTGCAAAATGGCTTTTTGACCATAAGGGTTTATTTGCTTGTGCTTGGTTTCCAAAATGATTTATTTTTAATCCTGCAAGTTTGTTTTTCAGGAAACACATCTCTAGCCAGGCATCACTTATTGAGTGCCATACCCCATGTGACCAGGTTTCCCCCAATCAGGAAGCAGGATAGGCAAGACACTTTTTTATAGAACTAGTTATAATATGCCTGAGATAAGTGGAGAAATCTGGTTGGCTGACAGGTGTGTGGACATTCACCATGATTGTCTTGGCCACAATATTTTCTGCAATTATTTCATCCTTAAACATTACAACGATATTTATAAATACAATAGCTTGTTCTTGCAGCCCCTTTTCACATTATGATAACTCTGAATCACCCTTGCAGACTCATCATATCCACTTGAACATGGTTGGGTTGCTAGTCGCAGTATGAGTGAGGAGAAAAATGAAGGCAACCAAGTAGGGATAGCAGGGTACCTCAGCCCCATAAACCACACTCTGTGGTACTGTACTTAGCAGCAGGGGCACTGATTTATGGTGACTGAAGTAATTGAAATCCATTTTTAAGATTTGTAATTTTGGGATTGCACCGGTGACTTCTAGGCTATTTTTTAGTCTTTAACGGACTCCACAGCCTGGTATTTGTTATATGTTACAAGTATAAATGCACAGAATGACTGAAAAATATATATATATCAGCAAATTAAATAACGCAAATGGAAAATGATACATGAAATATTTACAGCAAAGTACAGTGTATGTAAAACCGACAATGCACTGCTTTGGTTTAAAATGCTGAAGTCTGTGAAGTTTCAAACTTTTTTTTAACAGCGTGCCAGCATTCAAGTTCCATGATTTTTTTACCACTTTTTCCATTAAATACCATAAAACAGTGCCATTACATGTCAGTCATTGCCTTGCATGCCAAGGAATATGCCCCAAAATGCAATAGGCAGGGCTAGAAATTGGTGATAGACCTGATCTGGGCTTATCTGACATGAGGAGGGGGCTGGAGAAATGAATGTAAAAAAAATACAACGGGCAGGTTCATGGCAGTTCCTCATGTGATTCCCAGGAATCCAATGCTGAATTCAACTGAGAAAAGAGCATATCACCAGGGTAAGGAACTCTACTTCCCACGGGGTAGGAAGGATGCTGGATACCAGCCATTAGATGACCTCCTCCTGGCCAACGAGAGAGCATAGTCATGGTGACCACACAGTCAGTATGAAGAGATGATGGTAAATAACTGGGAGAACAAAAATACAGAATAATGAAGTTGCTGATTTTTATTGTTTTGTTTTGTCTTTTGTTTTCACCAGGAGGAGAAGCAGTCTCCAACAACGCTCCTTGTTGGTCCACGGCATGGAATCAGTCATGTGATTGATTTGAAAACCAACCTGACCACGGTGCTCGTAGAGTTCAGCCGCATTCACAAAGTGCAGCTTTTCCGAGAGAGCCCTGGAGTAGCGCGGGTAGAGACCCACATCCTGGAGACCAAGGTCAGCACTCAACAAATCTGAAATGACTCTGGGACCCCAGAACACTGTCTTTCTCAGCAGTCTTGCTCCAAGGAATGAGGCATACTGTACCTCTGTCCATACACATTGTTTCACCTAAATGAGTCCAATCACATGGGTTTAGTGTTTGCATGGCAGACAGAAACTGTTAGTGCAATGCTATAATGGAGCTATAACAGTGTATCCACTAAAGTCAGAGCTACTGGAGGACTGAATCCCCCTCTGGCCAAAGAGTGGCATTCAACTCATTCATCTCTTCTGAGTACAGCGATGCTCCATCTACCTGTGCCCTCTGACCCAAGTCAATACTCTCCACTCTCTTGAGACTCTGCTTTCTATTTCCTTGCCACTGATACTGGTTCCACCACTGCCTGTTCTGCTCTGACTAAGTGTTTTTTTCTAAAGTCCACTCTGAAAAGTTAAAGCAGCAGCTCATAATATGTAAGCATTTTGTGCCTGTCCCTTTTTATTCCGATTTTGATTATTCTTTTTCTTCCTGTCTTGTAAGATGCCCTTTGTCACAAACTGATCCACCCAGAACTCAATCCACACCGCGCTACCATCTTTTCACAATCTTTTAGCCACCTGCATGGGCACTTCAGTATGTTACCACCACCCAGTGTGACTCTCACTTGGGCTCTCTTTAGGTCCACATCCCACCACTACCCATTGCTCACACAGTACAATGGCCTTTCCCAGGGTAAATGACCCACAACCACAGTCACAACTGGGAATACTCTTTCACCTGCCCTGTAGTAGGCTCAGGTGTGCTTCGGATAGTTAAGTAGACTGCCTCTTCGGAGATAAATCACAGACTTGCTGATCACACCAGGTTTTCTAAACCCTTAAAAGTATAGTCACAGAGAGCATGAGGTATATAAAAATAATAATTATACTTCACAATATTTACATATGGTGCAGGATTTTACACACTAAAGTCAATAGAGAATACAGTAAGACTACAGAAATGAAAAAATAAAACATTTGTACAGACAGAATGCAAAAAGGATAAAACTCACAAGTTTCTACACTAGGTTCTAAGTAGATAGTTTAAGCTTACCCCCAGCTAGGATCTCTTGAATGGAAATATCCAAGACAGACTGGTCCCTCGACAAATGCCATCCAACATGCCCCCTCTCATATCACAAGATGGACGCTCATTTGGTCTGTGGCCCTACCCTGTTCCTGAAAAACAATAAAATTTAGTTTGTGTCTTGGATGTGATTTAGATTTAACTGCCTTTGTTCTACTTGGCACATTGCCATACAGGGACCATACTGACCTGCCCTGGCTATTGCTTACAAATAAACACATAGCTCTTTTCAGATGAATGGAGCTCTATTCTCAGGTGAGATCAAAGGATTGCTTGCTCTTAGGCCTAGGACAGCAAAGTGAATATAATTACAATGTTCTGCATATATCCCCCTCAGTTAAAATATTTCATATAGAAATTTAAAAACAAACATATTGCATTGGCTTCACGCTCTTTTTTTCTCTCCCCTTTCAATCTGCTTTAGCATTTGTATTAGACATGAACTGAATTAAAGGGGAACAATAAGCGCTAACAGCCCCATACCCATGTGTGGCTCTGGTCCCAATTTACACTTTGTGTGCAAAAACATTTTATTTTACTTACTGTTTACTGCAGTATAGTACAGTCTATCAGACTAGCTGGCTGACTTCCAAGTCAACATTTTCTGAAATTTGAACTCACAGAATCTGCTGAAACAAGATTAGCTTGCAGTCCAGTGGTGCTTGGCCCATGGTACAGCTATGGGTCAGCCAACCCTCAGATACTTCCAGAAAAGCAAACAGTAGCTGCACTCCCCAAAGAGCAACACATGATGATTAAATAAACAATGCAAACAATTATTGCTCATACTCTTAATTCATAAGATGTGGTGCAAAATGTGGAGCAAATAATGGCTAGACAATCGGTGTCCCAGTATCTTATGCTGGTGAGCTTTGTCAGAGGGTCAGAATGCCTGACGTTGACATCAGAGTAGCACTGCAGCAGTGGGTGATTCAGTAGCCTGCAGTGCATGTTTTAGAGTTTTTTATAAGAGCAAAGGCAGCAAAGGAGCACACACCTTAACCCCCCAAAGGTGCTTTAGCTTGAAGTCACTGTACTCTTGGACAAAAAAGAAAAAAAGTTGGGACAGCCTGCCAGCGCAGCGGTAGCACTACTGCTTGTGACGATGGTGACCCGGGTTTAGGAATGAGCCTGGGAGCTGGAGGGCAGCTGGGGGAGGAAGCTTGAGCATACATAGACTGCTTGCCTTCTCCAGGAAGGGAGGGAGATAAGGCTTGGTGCATGGCTGGTCTCTGGTGAAAGCCAAAGGTACTACCAGTACCAGCCATACAGAGAGAGGGGGAGGGGCATGACAGATGTCAGCATTTATGCCTTGCCATCCAGGTGTGAGTCAGGCTCCAGAAAATAGAAAATCAGCCTCTGACACTCCAGGGAGATGGAGCACTGGCACAGATCCCTGACCTCTTCCTCCATGGTGGCCCAAGTATACACTAAGATTCGGGGTGTACATGCCCCACCTCATCCCTGCCTGGGAGGAACAGCCATGGCTTGATGTGGGAGCACTGAGAGGTAAGAGGGGGACAGACGCCTTGGCAGCTCCCAAGGAAGCAGAGTGTAGGGGGCTAGGGGAGGACAGTAAACAGAAATATCAAAAACAAAAAAAAAAGAAAAAAGCTGAGCACACACCAGACTTTGAGCTTTTAAATATTTATTGCCACTGGGCTTAGGGCATGCATAAACCAACCACCAGGCTAACACTCCTACTTATCAGCTTGCAAGAATCTTCTTTAGTTGGTCTTTTTTGGTTTTATAAGCTCTGATCTTTTGTTTACTAGTCCTGCTGTCCTCCCTAGGCTAAGTACAGTCACAGAATCAGCCTGATACAGTCTATTATACTGCAGAAAACAGCACAAACGTGTGTATGCACACAAAGTGCAAATTGGGACCAGCCCCACATTTGGGTGTGGGGCTTTCAGTGCAGACTGTTTCCCTTTAAATAATGGAAAGCATCATTAATTGGGATTCTCACACAGAGATTATGTGATAACTGTGTTTCACAGTAAGCATGATAATTAAGCAATAATGCCTGACAGGGTGTGTGTCGTGCTGAGTTAACGTCATGCCCCAGGTGGTTTAGCACAAGGCCATAGGCCGAGTGCATCCAACATCTGAGAAGTTACGTTATCCCCATAACACACACCCTGGAGGAGATTACTGCTATTATTCAGTGGCTTGTTGTTATACAGAATTTTAAAAAATCATTTTAAAGATGTTTTTGTTAGTGTGAAAAAAATGTTTGTTTCTTAAGAGAAGATGCAAACAATCAATGGAACAACAATCAATCAAGAGGTTCATAGTGCTGAGGCTAGACCGTGATGTTATACTCCAATATCATCACTGTGCCAGGCACACGCTGACCAATCAGAGCCCAGGAAATTTTTTTGCCATTGTATAAGTTCCATTGATGATTGTGATATTGTTTTCTTATACCCTGTGTTTCATGATATGCAATGATATAGTGGGTAACAGTTATAAAAAAAAATAGTTTCTTATTCTACTACCCTGTTTCCCCAAAAAGTTTAGGGTTGTGAGGGTTCCTCCCACAAAACCCAAATTAGATGTCATAATATTGTAATACTATGATAAGGGTGATCATTTTTCAAGGTTATCATACCTCGAAAATTGGCATATTGTGACACTTCTACGCTCATGTCCACAAAACTACAATGCTCAGACTTACAGATCTTGATTAAGAAATTTGCCTAATCAATAATTTTACTTCACTTCCTTTTGTATTTTAATTTTGTTAATATCTGGTTGCTCCTCAGCTTAGTAGGAAAAGGCTCGCTCCATCCTAGCAATAGTTGTGTCAAACTTAACAATAATAGACAGAATCAGAAAAAGAAACATGCACCTACAGTACCTCTGAGGCATAAAAGTACCTGTGCTGTATTAGTCGTTTAGTCAGCATATAAGACAAACCACTGAAGGGTGCCAAATTTAGCTTTTATTTAAGGCAGGTTAAAATACAAGCACATCACTTCAAAAAAAGGAGTCTCGAAGCTATGTACAAAAGTGCGTACATTACTGAGCACATAGAGGCAAACCAGGTATCCTGCTACCATCTAAAACATGTGGAAAAACTAACATTTTGTCACCTCTAGTGACCACTTCCTCAGTATTCATCCTGTTGGTTGACCCTGTGAGCTCCTGCCCATATTGCATCCCTGATTATATATCCCAGGACTGGAACCCCTGCAGCTGAGCCTTAAATAATGTGAACAACAGGCTCAGATGTGAAGGATCGCTATATGCCTTTCATTATATGTTTAGTTATTTTTTTGTAATAAGAACTGGGTGAAAGTGATTATACTCCAAAAATCCATCTCTGTCATTTTTCATTATAAACACCTATGTATAGCGTGGTGTGTATAATGGAGACTGTGTAGCAAAAATCTGGTAATCACTGACAACGTAAGAGAAGAAAAAAGCACCCACTGTACAGATAAAACACAAGGACACCTTCAAGGCTGATTTTCAAGTCCCTTATAAAGAGTGCAATCGTGGCAACAGTACTGCAGATTACTCTGAGGAAACTTAGCAGTTAGCTAAGTGAAATGTCAGTTGCACCTGTGGTTGGCCACTGAATTGTTCACTTGTGCCATTCATGTTGCTGTTGCCGAGATTGCACTTTTCATAAAAGACTTGAAAATCAGCCTTGATGGTGTTCTTGTGTTTTATCCGTACAGTGGGTGCTTTTTTCTTCTCTTACGTTGCGACTTTGCACATAGCACCACTGCTCTGGGTTCTGGTGCTACTAACTTTGTCTCTTTTTCTAATCCCTGACAAACATTTTAAAAATCCTGTGGCCATAGCAAGAACTTATTCTTGCTATTTACTTTTTCACTCAAGCAAGTTTTTGCTGTCTTGGGTTGCTATAGTAGCAGAGGTCAGGGGCTAAAGTGTGATTCTCATTTCTTTATATTTCAGCTGGTATGTTACTTTGTCTGCAGCAGCAAACAAGCAATTTTACATTAAGTTTAAGAGGAAAAAAACTAAGTTTAGGTAGATAAGGTTTAGACAAATACAATTTTTTAATTAATCACAATGGTACACTGTGCAATGCAAATTGACTTTGCTGTGACACAGTTAGAAAACACAGAGGGAGCAGGATCTTACTGTGACTACAAGATTTGTTTCATTGTTACCCATAAATGATACGGGTGTTAATCAGTTATCTGACACACTTAAAGCGTGAGATACTGTAAAGAACCAATTGAGAAGATTTGTTTCACCATGACCCTTAAATGATACAGGTGTTACTCAATTATTTTACACACCCACAGTGTAAGATACTTTAAAGAACCAATTGAGCTTAGGTACCCCACACCTCAGATGCATACTGTACAAAAAAACCTCCTCATGCATTATTCTACATGTAGCACATTTCTACACTGACACAGCAAATAGCAATCACACTCCCTGGGGTCAAGACGGACAGAAAGGCATTGTGTCGGTATCATGTCAGCCAGGAGTTCAGTATTTTTTTTTTTTTTTTTTTTGTAGAAGTCTAAAACTTCCATGGCTCAAAATCTGGAAGTCATTACAATTTTTTTGAAGTCAAAATACTTCCCAATGCCCACATTTTGGAAGTCCATATTCTAGTAAGGACCAGTTTATGGATGTTAATAATAATATTAGGGGTATAACATAATTTTTCTCAGAAATATCCATTATTTCTTGACTTCCAAACCTGCAGTTTTGGAAGTCTTCAAATTCATTTTTTTTGTTTTGTTTTTGTTTTAAATTTGGAATTTAATGACTTCCTCGCACTTTAATTTTGGAAGTTTTTGTCCTTTTTTGGAAATTCAGATGTCCCCTTATCTCGTGTCATATATGATACCATTTTTGTCATTCTGAGTGTACATTGGCACTTTCTTTTGCATTTTAACAGTTAATCTTTTTGTACTGGCATATATGTGTTATATAGGCATAACACAATTAAAGTAAAAGAACAAGTACATAATACAGCTGCAGTTGCAATCCAAACACATAGCACTGTTATAAAATAAGAACAGAGTGCACGTTTTCAGATATGCAAAAGGTTTTCAAAGATAACAAAGACTTATTTTGCATTTAAAACAATAAATGATGTTCTCCATTTTATGTGGCTTGGCCCAAGTTTTCATCAGTATTCTATTATTTTTGAACACCCATCGTTTAAAGTAAGCTTTCATACAACTAAAAATAACTAGCATGTAGCATAAAGTGTTCCCTGGCATGATAGGACAACCAATGTACAAAAACAGCTGCAAACAATGATAAAACCTTGGTTCAAGTCATATTGAAAAGAGTTCTCCTTTTATTATCTAAAATGCAAAAAAGGGGTACTAAACAGGCTCAAATGGAAAAAAAGTATCATACAAGACAGAATGCTACAGCAGACTCGAACTGGGAAAAAACGTATCATGCTATACAAGACAGACGATAAGAGTCCATCTAAAATGAAACAAAATAGTATAGGTTAACATTTTCACTATAAGATGCCTTGCTGCTTAAAAATAAGTGTACTGTGCTTTGTAGTATGCGAAGACCACACTTTGCAACCAGTATGTTAGCAAATGGCGCCATCTGCTGACAGCAAAAATACAATGACTCATACCTTTCTTGTCTGTCACTGATTCTAGGGGACGTCCCTAATTTTTCCTCCAAATGTTCCTCTGTCCCTCCTGAAATCAATGTTCCTGTCACTAAAGACTTGGAACTGGAAGCAAAAAATCATGAGAACACTGCATCTCAGCATGCACTTTCATAAATTAGATGTTTCAGCTGTTACAATCTACTAGAGGATGACAACAGACTGTGATGTCAAAAACAGCGACTGTGTGGTTAGCAGGGGATAGTCAGATACATTTTGAAAGACTGAGTGCAATAACTGCTGCATTATCTACAACATTTAGTTAACCACCAGCAGGAAAAAGTAAAAAAAATAACAAATATCTAGAAAAACACAGAAACATAGAAGTTGACAGCAGATAAGGGCCACAGGCCCACTGCATCTGCCCTGTTTTGTATCTAGTGAATCCTAGCTTAGCCTAATGGTTACTCCCTTAGTGTCCTCAGGCTTCCTATGTGCCTGTCTCATGCCTTCTTGAAGCCTGTAGCCGATTCTGCCCCCAACACCTCAGCTGGCAGACTGTTCCATATATCCACCACCTTCTCCGTGTAAAAGTAGTTCCTTATGTTTCCTCTGTGTACAAGTACAATAACAATAAATCACAACTGGTGTACATCTAGTGTTTTTAAGCTTTTTATTATAAAAGAGAGTTGTAGCCGGCCCGGTGGTGCTGAGGGTTGAGGCGCTGGATGCCACACCTCGCTCTACACTGGCGACCCGGGTTCAGACATGAGCCCAGGCCACCAGGGGCTGGCAGTGGAGGGATATGATTGAGCATCTGGAGGACTACTCTCCTATCCCAGGGTGGGATCCAGGGAACCTCCGCACTCTGTGGCGGCTCCCGGTGATGACCAGGGGCACCACTAGAACGGTAGCAGCGTAAAGGGATGGAGTGCGGCGGCTGTCGGCACATATGCCTTGACATCATTGCATGCCTGCACTCCTGAGGGGAGTAAAAAAAACACAGAAAAAATGGTGCACCATCGATGCGGCTTGATGGCCGGCTCTGGATCTCCCGGCCTCGGAACACCACTGGAACTGGATCCGGACTTGGTGGGGAGTACAGTGGACCTTTCCACCACCCCACCATGGGGCGCAGTCCACAGGGGCACACAGTGGGGGCTTCAATGGGGGCTGAGTTGGGACAGAAGGCGGCCGGATGGAGTCAGATGCCAGGATGCGGATTGCCGACAGTGCACCGGGTATAAATGGGAGTTTAAAAAAATAAATAAATAAAATAAAATAAAAGAGAGTTGTTCTTTAACATTACTGACTATTCTCCTTCAGAAAATACATTTTAGATTTTGGAGGTGAGTCTAGATGACTGTCGGGCTAGCTATGTGAAGGGTAACTCACCAAGCTGAGGGAAATACTTGGGAGATTAACTATGCTTATAACTGCATAACCAGCAAAACAACCTTTGAATTATCATACACTTAATGTCTAAAACCTCCTGGGAATGTCTAAGCAGTTCCACAGCTCACTAGGTTCAGTAAAGTCAAACAACAGCACAAGTGACTGCACATCTGAAACAGAAAGACAGAACATTGACATATTAACTGAACCTATTTAGAGCACTATCTTGCAAATATAGGACATTGTGATAAACTAAACAGAGGAACCAAAGCAGGCTCATTTACTAATATTCTTAGGCACTGATCAGGGGGAATAAACAAGAATTAAAGGAGGGCCTTTCTGATATTGAGTCAGATACAGAATCTGAGCCTAATATAAGCCAAATTTTAAGTAACCCCACCTGGCTACTGAACACTGACTTTAGATCTGTGAGTAAAACAGCAATCACTGGTGCCATCTCAAAACAGAAGTCAAACATGGAGGGGGGAAAGCAACAATCTCAACAGGAAAGGGAGCTACTGGGTGCAGTAGTCAAGAAGCCTTGTTAAATTAAGCAAGACAGGGCTTTGCTAATATTAATCGCTCCATTTCAGCACTCACAGAGTCAGTGTCAGGAGTGGTGAAAAAATAGACTCTCTTTTAGCAAGAAGTGCCAAACTGAAGACAAGAGTTAGCCATGCCACGAATAAACTCACGCCTATGCTAAAACTGATGGAAAATCAAGCCAGAGAACTCTTCATGTTAATACAGGAAGTAAAGGAGATGGAAACTAGGTCCTGCAGAGATAACGTAAAGCTCATAGGGATTCCCAAGGGTAGCTAGGGTGCAAATCCCTTGATATTCTTCGAAAAACTATTCACCAAAGCTTTAAGGAGACCCTACCCAGAGAATAAAGTGGCGCTACAGGGAGCACACCGAGGTGCCAATAATCAAAAGTATCGGGAAGAAACCAAGTTGTGTTTTTGTCAAACCCCACCACTTCCAAGAGAAGGAATCGCTTCTGAGAAAAGCTAGCATAGAAAAATGACTTCACATTAATAGAATGACTATTCAAGGCTACCCAGACCCCCCCCCCCAGATGTTTTAGGGAAGCAAAAGGCCTTTGCTGCAGAAAAAAAATATTTTCCAGAACCACTGGAATCAGATTCACCATGATACCTCAGTAAAACTGAAAGTTTATTTGCAAGGGCACCTCAGGATTTTCACCTCAGCAGCAGAGGCAAGAAGAGTCATAATATCAGTCTTGTTAAACAACTTAAAAGGTTTCACAAAATCAACCTCCAAACCCAAACCTTCAGGAACTAATAGATCGGGTCAACCTACAGCAAGCTCTAGAACAACATATGAACATATGAAATTGCCAGCAGATAAAGGCCCACAGGTCTAACAAGCCTGCCCGATTGTGCATCTCTTAGTTTCATATCACTACAGCTGCCCCACCCCTACCCAAACCCCTCCCTTCCTCCTCTTTTCTGGTCCTTCCCCCCTTTGTGTTCTTGTCTGTGCTAACCCTGCCCTTGACCCTATCCCAACCACGCTTAAAGCTATCCACTGTCCTTTGAACGATTAACTCCTCCAGCAGTGTGTTCCAACCCATCACCACTCTCTCTGTGAAGTAGTGCCTCCTCATCTCCCTCCTAAACCTTCCTCCTTCCAACTTCAGACTGTGCCCCCTAGTGACCCTTCCCCCCTTTAAGTGGAACAATCCTCCCTCCCTGACTTTGTTTATGCTTTTCTGGTACTCAAAGGTCTCCATCATGTCTCCTCTTACCCTTCTCTCTTCCAGCGAGTACATGTTGAGCTCCTTCAACCTTTCCTCATAAGGCAACTCCCCTAGTCCCATTACCATTTTTGTAGCCCTAAGCTGCACCCTCTCCAGTAATCTCTCATACTTTTTACGGTCTGGGCACCAGTACTGTACACAGTACTCCAAGTGTGGCCTCACCAGTGATCTATACAATGGCAGGATGACCTCCCCCTTTGGAGAGGTGATCCCTCTGGCAATGCACCCCAGCATCCTATTTTCCCTTGCCGCCACACTCCTACACTGTGCTGATACCTTCGTGGCCCCTGTGACTATTACACCCAGGTCCCTTTCCTCCTCTGAAACCATTACCTGCACTCCCCCCAGCCAGTAGCCGTTACAGGGATTTCTGGCTCCACGGTGCATGACCTTAGACTTCTTAGCATTAAACCCCAACAGCCACTCCATAGACCAGTGTTTGAGTTTAGCTAGATCCTCTCTGAGTGCTTCTCTCTCTTTCTCATTGTCCACTTTTGCACAAATTTTAGTGTCGTCTGCACACAAGCTGATCTTACTCTTTACCCCCTCTGCAGTGTCTCCAATGAAGACATTGAACAAAACAGGGCCCAGCGCTGAACCCTGCGGTACCCCACTCATTACTGGCCTTGGCTTAGATGTCTCCTCCCTTACAACTACCCTCTGTTGTCTGCCCTGCAACTAGCTCTCAACCCACCCCACCAGTTTTTCCCTTCCCCCATGTCCCTCAGCTTGCTTATTCACCTCCTGTGAGGCACCGAGTCGAAAGGCTTGCTGAAGTCCAGATACAGGACATCCACAGCGTGGTCTTCGTCAACTGCCACAGTGACCCAAATAAAGAAGTCGATCAGGTTAGTTTAGCAAGATCTTCCCATAACAAACCCATGCTGTCTCTCTTCTTGTAGACCATTGCTATCGAGAAAGGTCATCAACCTCTCCTTCAGAATGGTCTCCATCAACTTTTCCACTATGGAAGTCAAGCTCACTGGTCTGTATTTACCCAGTTGGTCCTTGGGTCCACTCTTGTGAAGGGGCACCATGTGAGCCATCCTCCAGTCCCTGGGTACATTCCCCATCACCAAAGAGGTGTTGAACAGGTCCATCAGAGGGCCTACCAACACCTCTGCCAGTTCCTTCAGGACCCTTGGGTGTACACCATCCGGTCCTGGTGCCTTGTCCACCTGCAAGGCTTTAAGGCCCTTCAAAACTCTATCCTCTTGGATGACCCCATCTGTTATCTCTGCCTCCCCTCCACCCTTGTCCCTTTCCCCTGTGGTATTGGGTCATCCCTTTCTTTTGTGAACACCGAGCAGAAATACTCATTGAGTGCCTCTGCCTGGTCTTCCCCTTGTTCTGTCTATCCTCCCTCCCTCTTGATTCTAACAATGTCATCTCTACAACTCCTGTTTTCCCTCATGTATTTAAAGAACCCCTTTTCCCCCACTCTGATCCCCTGAGCCAACTTCAGCTCCTTTGCAGCCTTGGCTGCCCTGACTGACCTGGTTACCTCCCTAGATGCCTTTGTGAATACCTCTCTATCAATCAATCAATCAGCTTTATTTATAAAAAATCATCTTTCAAAAACCAAGGCGCTTGTACAAAGTTCATTAAAATAAATCAAAACAATTTATTAAAATCATATTAAACAAGTTAAAACCTATAGCTACAACATTTAAAATCAGCATATGCCAGACTAAAAATGTTTTCAATGCAGTTCTAAAACTTTGGACAGTCGGCCAATCTCGCACCTGATGAGCTAGATAATTCCACAGGGTTGGGGCCACAAAACTAAAAGACCTGGCCCTGAATGTCTTTAAACAAACCCTGGGAATCTCTAACAATCCCTTGTCAGTGGATTGGAGAAAGCAGGAGGGACAGTAGGGAAGAAGGAGTTCTTGCAGGTAACCAGGTCCCTGGTCGTGTAAGGCCTTATAGGTCAGCAAACTGACCTTGAAGGCGATCCGCCACCGTACTGGCAGCTAGTGCAGTCCACGAAGCACAGGTGTTATATGACTGGTCTTAGATGAGCCAGTCAATAGCCTGGATGTCGCATTCTGCATGAGTTGCAGGCGGCGGATATCAACCCCCGGTAACCCAAGGTAAAGGGAGTTGCGATAGTCAAGGGGGGAGGTAATGAAGGCGTGGACCAGAGTTGGAAGATCGTCAGAAGGAACCAGGTGCTTCACCCGGGCGATATTCCTCAGATGGTAAAAAGAGGTTTTGACAACTGTTGACACCTGCAATTTAATTGTCAAGCAGTCATCAAACATAACGCTCAGGTTCCGCACCCGGTCTGAGGTAGTTAGCTGCACCGCCCCAAGCCATAAACCTGAAGGAGATCTGGCCAACAAACCCGCCTCCCAATGACCTGGGTCCACAACCAACACCTCAGTTTTTTCTGGGTTTATCCTCCTCACACCCAGATTTTTTGAACTTAATGAAAGCCAGTATTTTTTCCCTCACCGTTCTCTCCACCTCTTTGCTGAGCCAGCTATGTTTTTTTGATCTAGACTGCTTACTTTGAGATTTGGCACAAGTGTTCGTGACCTTATTTAGCCCCTTCCTAATGATTGCCCACTTCTGTTCAGCATCCATCCCTGAGTTAATTTCAGCTAAATACCACTCTAGGACGTTGCCCATTCTGGCAAAATCTGCCTTCCTGAAATCCAACACTCTTGTCCTGGTCTTAGCCGACTCCCTCCCTGTGTTGAGGAGGAACCACACTGGTGGTGGTCGCTTCCTGCTAAAGAGTCCTGCACTACCACATTCTGGACCTGGTCCCCATTTCTTAGCACCAAGTCCAGTATGTTCCCTTCCCTAGTAGGATCCATCACCCCTTGCACTAGATAGCTGTCTTGGATAGCCTCCAGCAGCACCTGTTCCTTGACATGTACTGTAGTTACTGTCTGCCAGTCAACCCCAGGTAGGTTGAAGTCTCCCAATATAACTGTATTCCCTTTGCCACTGACCTTCCTGATTTTCTCCTCCAGCTCCCTGTTCACCTCCTTGCTCTGTGAGGGTGACCTGTACACCACCCCATCCTGAGCTTCTTACCTTTAGGGCTCTGGAGCAATACTCATATGGCTTCTGGCCCTCCTTCATCCCCTTCCTCCCTGGTACACAGTATCCCCTCCCTGACATAAATAGCCACCCTTCCCGGTCCCTGCCAAACACCTTGTATCCTGGGATTGTGTGATCCCACTCATGGTATTGGGTGGCCCAGGTCTCTGAGATGGCATCAATATCTACCTCCACCTCCACCATCATTGCCTGGAACTCTGCCACCTTTTTTGCTAAGCTCCTTGCATTCAAGGATACTACAGTCCACCTTGTGTCCTGCCCTTCGTCTTCCCATCTCTCCCCCTTCCACTTTTGTTTTGGTAATGTCCCCTCATTCTTCTCCTCCCTCTCTGAGGGGGTGAGGCCTTCTGGTCTTCCCTGGAAGGTGCCTCTTCCCTGCTATCCAACTCAGCCCCTGCCTCCCCCCTCCTCAGTTTAAATCTATGCTGTTTTTAATGTACTTCTCCAGCCCCTGTGTCAATGCCCTTGTACCCACGATGTTGAGATGCAGCCTATCCTTGGCATAAAGCCCCTTATTGTTCCATGTCTCGCCTTACTCCCCTACTATACAGTACCCAACTTCTGCACACCATCCCTTCAGGCACCCATTAAACTCCTGTATTCTTAGCTTTCTCCATCTGTGCTTGCCCTAGGTACTGGGAGTAACCTGGAGAACGTCACTGAGCTTCCCACCTGATTGCAGATACCCCCCACATCCCTGAATCTTTCCTGCACTTCTTCCAATGTACTGCCCTGCAGGTCATTTGTTCCTAGGTGCACAATGATATGAGGCTTCCCTTCCACCTTCTCCACACATTTCTGAACGCACTGTCCTTCTCTCCCCACTGTCATGCCTGGCATACACTCCACCCAGGTTTGGCTCTTCCTTGCTACCTTACCTCCCCATCTCACCCCCCCCCCGAGCATAGAATCCCCTAATACAAGTACTCGCTCCCCCACCCCTACACTTCCCCCATGGTTTGCCCTCCTATGAACCCCTTTTCCTCAGTGTCCTCTCCTTTCATACCATGCCCTTCCCTCCTCCCTTCTCCTCCGATTGCACCTCCACCTGCTGTCCTCCTCTTCCATCCTTTCTGTGCTCGCTCCCTTCCACAATCACTCCCCCTTCCACTACTTTTACATCCTCCCACTGCTCCCTGCATTGTGCCTCCCCCTCCTAACATGTTTTGGCCCTCCTCACCCTTTCTTTAGTGTGCTTGTGCCAACTTGACCTACTTCCCTGCCCCTCCCACTTATACCCCACCATCTTCCCTCCCTCTCTCCCTCCCTCCCTCCCTGCCTCCCTCCCTCTCCTTGTACCCTATATTCCCCCCTTCCCTCCTGGACACCTGACTCTTGTTCTATGGTGTCTTCCCCAACCTCCTGCTCTGTTTCATCAACCAGTACTGCATACCTGTTTGTTGTCTCCAACCTCCTGCCCTCCCCAAACTCCTTTCCTGCCTCTGCTTACCCTGAACCTCTTTCCTCCTTCCTGTCTGTCTACACGTGTTCCCTACCACCTGCCAACACCCCCTTTTGGCACTCCCAGGAACCTATGGACTTTTCCCCCCTGGCCAAACATCCTCTTCTAGCCCGTGACAGCCTGGTCTATCTTGCAATGGAGCCCCCCAGCCCCTCTGCCCCATCTTCTCCTCACCCCCTTATACCTGTCCCCTCTCCCCAATTCCTGTCTCAAGCTCTCTATTTCCAGCATAAGTTGTCTGAACATCCTGCACACTGGACAACCTCCCACCTTCCTCCAGGTTCCCAGAAACAGTGCTGCCCCACACCCATTGCAGCTCACAACCCTCCCAGCCTCCCTGTGCCCCCAACTCCAGTCATCCCTACCTCTCCATTCCTCCCCCCATTCCCCTACCTGCCTCCTTGCCCTGGTCTCAACATCCCCCCGTCTCTTAGTCTCTACATATTCCACAGCTCTTTACAATTGCAGCCATATTTTTTTAAGGGCTGTAAACCTGCAGCACTGCCCCAAAACTCTTACTCTCTGTCCTTCTGTCGGGACTTACAGCTTCTCTCTCCTCCTTTTGTATGTGACCATTGGACCTAGTTACTAGCTACACCCTTTGTAATTATTCCTATATATCAGCTAGGCTACTGCTTGTGCTGGGCTGCCTAACTGTTCCTGCCTCTTTAAGTAGGTGTGGCTTGTCCTTCTACTATAAAGGCAGAGTACCTGGAGGTTTGGGGAATGGGGTGGGGGCAGCTCCTTTGGTACACGGTGTCTACGAAAACAATCAGGTAAAAAAAAGACATACTTCCATAAACCACTGGGAAAAAACACAGCTCTAGTTCAACACACCAGCAAACAGCTTCTCCTAGTCCTGCTCACACAAAATGGGGACTCCAACTGAATGTCTGTTGAATTTCAACCCTCACTAATCCCTTGCTAAAATGTGATACCTGCAGTTAAGGTACAAACCTCAGCCAATTTCAAACACTCACCAATCTTCCAGCAAACAGATTCTCCTAGTCCTGCTCACACACAATGGGAACTCCAACCTCTAGCTACTCTGTAGCATTGGGATCTTTGAATGGTTCAGCAGCACCTGCCTAGTAAGGATCAGAAAATTCATTGTAGAAGGCTAAGAAAAGTATGTCATTACAGAATGGTGAACAGCAAAACCAGTAGGATAACTTTGTGAGTTCTTCCTTGAGTTTCACTTTAATCCTCTAACAATGCCAATTTGGATTGCTTCAGGCATAACAAAATAATTAAAAAAATGTGTTTTCCTTCTTTTTGCTTGTTTTACTATGGGAGGGAAACCAATAAGAATGCTAACTTAATAGAAATAGGCAATGCAACTTTAGAAATATATAGCTTTCTCTCTCAATTATAATGCTTGAGCTACTGGCTTAGAAAATTCCCTGAAGCTTAGGGTGTCATTGCCCTTAATGCACACTGGTCTAGGTGCCAGGTGCTGAGTGTTAGGCGCTTTGTATTTGGTAGTTCAAGGGAGGGGTGGGATGGCCTTAGTATGGTAAACTAGGACTATTTGGGTATAGCTTTTCCTATCACATATCTCTTCTGGTTCACACTTGTAGGCCTCAGTGGGGGAGGCAAAAGAGGGGTTGGTTAAGAGGAAAATAGGGGATAAGCTATTTATAAATATGTGGGGAATCCAAAACAATAAAGGTCTACACTTTAGATCAACAGACTCCTCCTAAGACTAATGTATAAATCCATACCACAATATAATTAGAAGCGGATGCTCTCTGACCTGGACTACTAGAAATGTTTATTAATAAAGATAGTGACCAAAACTAAATTTCTTTCCTGGAATGTAAAAGAAACAAGAAAATGTATTAAAATCAGAAATACAATTACTATCTGGAAAAGAAAAACACTAGAAATATCAGTGTTACAGGAAGCCGACCTCCTGGATAAAGATTTCAAATGCTTTTCAAAATTATTCCAAGAAAGGGGGTTCACTTACCTGAGATACTGTTATTTTTATAAGGAACACATTAAAATGCAACATTATGGATTACTACTGTGACCCTGGAGATAGATAAACCTTTTTTACTATCAAACAAGATTCACAGGCTTACGCTTTAACAAGCCTATGTGCCCCAAATGAAGATGGCCTCAAAATCTTTCCCAACATTTTTTATAACTCTAACTCAACTACCATCCCCTCATATCATGTATAAGACATTAATTTAACACTGTGTTACTTAGACAGAAGCCCAGGATCTGTGGAAAGAAAACGAGTGGTCTCGGCAATACTGAACATAATAGATGATATTAATTGAACGGACGCTATAGACATTCATACCTGAATTTGGAGAAATACTAATTTTATTCAACTACTGATAAATCCTATTATTGCATTGATTATTGCTTAGTATCTATGAACTTATTACATGATATATCTGGCGTCAAATATGGCTCCATCAATATTTCAGACCATGTCTAGTTTTTTCCTAGCCTTGGAAATTAGCATCTCAGACACTAAGGATATTTTATAGAGATTTGACTGAAAGTTACAAGGAGACACCACCTTTACTACTTTAGTTCAAAAAGAAATATAACATTTCTTGTTCATAATTCTGAACAAGCTGTATCTTTTAAAACAATTTGGGAAGCCCTAAAAGCCTGTTTGCAGGGCATATGTATCTCTTATTCTGCCCCTAAAAATAAGACTCATTCTCAGATCATGAGCCAACTTGAAATGGATTCAGCAGCAGCAGAAACTGACTTTATTAATTTGGCAGCAGACAAAGATCTAGCAAGGATATTTATTATAAGAGACAAATTTAGTCACGCCATGGAATTACAGGTTAGTGGAGCTATAATGACAGCCCAATCAAAATATTAATTTCTGGGAGAAAAAAACAGACAGCTTACTGGCTTTCCCATTACGATGTGAGCAAGTCAATAATACAATTAATAGAGTGATTGACGAAAAGGGTATTGGTACAGGTAAACTGAGGGTTAACAAATAAACATGACTTTTAAAAACTTTTATAAGAACCTCTATACTCCTAAAGTAAGGCTTAAGTGAGGAGATTAATAATTTTCTTTTCCCACTGGATTTTTCTTGGAATTGGACTTTACAGAACAGGAAATTCTTACTTTCCTCACAGATCTTCCCAACGGAAAATCAGACCAGGCAGATTCAGAGGAGAATTCTTCAACCATTTCAAGAATGAATTAGTCCCATTCTTAAATAAGCTAGACACTGCTTTTCTTGTAGAGGATGGCCTGCCCCCTTCCTTCAATGAAGCCATCAACTCCTTGATTTCAAAGAATGAAAAAAAAAAACACTGGGGCTCTGGGGCTCATATAGACTGATATCTCTACTAAATACAGATTATAACATTTTCACAAACATGTTTGCCTGTAGACTCGGAAATAGAATACATGGCTTCATTGAGGGAAGGGAGGTTGGTAGATAATATCAGGAGAACATTAAATTTAATTGAAAAGGCTACCTCAGTGAATTCTGTACTGGTCACCCTAGATGCTGTGGAAACATTTGATAGGGTGGACTGACATTTCTCTTTATGGTATTAGAAATATTTGGTTTGGACCGAAACTTCAAGTTTTGGTTCCAAGATGATTTTTATTGTACATCTTCTTGTTTGAAGAGACACTGTCGACCCCCTTAGGCCTCATACTGCCCATAGTTTAAAAACACATTTTATGATTGTTTACATTCCGTAGAACATGTTGATGTAACTGGTAGTTAGATCCTGATTCCTATTTTCTTTTTAAAAGTGAACAACAGACTGATCACCATATTGGTGTTTCCACACCTAAATGTGTTTACATTCTTGACCAACGGCCACTGCATCTTTCCTGGACTTGGAAACCACCACCCCCCCAACACTCTCTAGCCACTCAAGATGCAGTGATAAGAGAGCAGACTGTTGCATCATAAGTGGCTGCACTGTTTTGGGTGTTCCTGATGTCCTGGAAGTATGCAATAAAAGAAAACCAAGGCTTTGAAACAAAACAAAGTTGGGTATAATTGCAGTATAAGCAGGCATTTCAATCCTACTTAGAAAGGAATTAAGGTTAACAACCAGTGACACCAATAAATTTAAGAGAAGATAAGCATTCATTAAATTTGGATTTTTTATCTAGAAACGGTATGATGCAAAAAGGATTGACAGTGTCCCTTTAAGTATTTATTCCAAAAGTTCACATAAAGTCTTCACACAAGTACAATAGGAAATAATTCTTGAACAGGTGTCACAGTATAGCATTAGGAAAATGGTGGAGGTACAATATAAAAATGACAATAATTGTATATAATTACTGGTGACCATAAATATCAGCTGGATTACTGTTTTGTTAAAAATGCATATCAAGTGGATTTCAGGTTATTATGCTCCAAAGGCATTAATAACCCGAAATCTGGTTGATATGACACTTTATAATAACTTGAAATCCAGTTGATATGACATTCTCCAAAGAAAATACTTTAAAACTGTTGCATTCCATTGTTTCACAAAAAGTATTTCAACTGCAGTATTTTCAACTGTGTTTTATTCATGTACAGTTCCATTTCTTCAAAAATAAAACTGCACTCTCGCTAAAAAACGTATTTTTCTTTCAAGCTGCTAGAAATACAGTTTAAACCTCCACACCAGCAATTATAAAAAATAAAGGATAGGTAAGTTTGATGTTATGGGTTTTTTTCACAGACACCCTCAGTGTGTGATGACCACATAAACCTCTCGAGCTTCACTTCGAGTTTTATGAGTCACCTCACACCTCGGGTGTGTGAAAAAAATCCATAACACACACTTCCCTATCCATTATTCTCTATATAATCAAAGTTTCTAGTTAATAAATATAGAATAATGTATAGAGAAGTGTGGTTTATGGGGATTTTATGCACTCTGAGGTGTGTGATGCCCCATAAACCCCGAGGGCGAAGCCCAAAGGGTTTATATAGGCATCACACACCGAGGAGGTGCATAAAATCCCCAGAGAACCACACTTCTCCATGTTTTGTTTTTTATATCTACTGGTTTTTGGTGTTTTTTGCTTTAAATTGTCTTTTCTGTCACTTTGTGAGGGTAACAGTTACTACCGACAAGCTTGTCTCACGCTGAGTGACCAATTGTGTAGCATTTGTGAACGTCCAGTGTGAGGACAGCTTGTTCTGCATTTATTCTGGTGATGCTGTGGTACTGTTCTGCCCATGGTTTATGGAGATCCACAAACCAAGCTCCATAAACCACATGTCTGGTTTATGGAGCCCTTGGGCACTCGCTGGCAGGGGACTATGACCACTAACCAGTAAATATATATCAAAACATTTACACAGCTTAAACTTTGTTAGTGCACCATTAAATTCTTTTGTAGATGTATGATAACAGTAATAGTTGTATTGCGTTTGCAGCGCTGGTGGCAGGATTTATTAATTTATTTATTTGCTTTTGGTAACCGGGTAAGTGCGCAAGGCAACATATCCTGCCTATTTTCAGGCACGACCCGGGAGATTATAATATAATAATACAGCAAGAGTACAATATCACAATACAGCAGTGACAAACAATCAGGTGCATAATGCTGTAAAACTTTCTGCAAATACATTGGCAGAGGACGGCCATAGAAGATAATACACCACCTGGATAACAGCAACAGTAGTGAAGTTGTTGCAGCAAACAATTATAACAAAAAAAGCAGTATAGAATCATTCTGGAAGCCTAGCTGTGGGAGAACAGGCTGGTAAGCACAGCTAACAGTACATACATAATAATGTGGTAGACAAGGCATCAGGACTAGGAATGGGAGAAGCAGACAGTTAGAGACACAATGACAAAAGGCAAATACTGAAGGATGGGCAGGTCACAAGCTGATAGTCAAAGTCGAGAGACAGTGACAAAGAAGAGAGACAGAACAGAAGTTAAGTGCAATCACAAGTTACCAAGAGCAAGGAGGTGGGAAAATAGGGCATGCTTAAATGTAAGGTGAGATGAGGAGTCCTTGACATGGACAGAGAGTGAGTTCCAAAACCTAGGAGCAAAGCAGGAGAAGGCTTGCTCTCCCATTTTCATGGAGCAAGGCTAAACAGATAGCAGTGGGAAGGTAGAGGACCTGAGGGAGTAAGAATGAGAGACTGGGGTAAGCATGTCCCCCAGTGAGGCGGGATGAGGAGATCTGGTTAAGGAATCAACAAAACACCCTAGGGAGTATGAACGAAGGGCATCATGAGACAGCCATTTTAAAGCAGAGTAGAGAAGACAGTGATGTGTTAGGTGGGGAGCCGAAAGGGCAAATCTACAGATATTGCTGAAAGATGTGCCCCATTTGTGAAGAACACCCATGTTTGCATAAGAGAGCACTGGCAGGGCATAAAGCAGTTGTGGGAGTAAAACAACTCTCACAACTGAGATCCTTGCAGCCGGAGTGAGAGAGTGATGCATGGAACAGCCTCCCTGAGGAGGTCGTGGAGTCAAGAACAGTGGGGGAATTCAAGAATGCATGGGACAGACATAGGGCAGTCCTAGTGGGGGGTAGGAGGAAGTAAGCTGTTGGTTAACTAGGATCTGCAGCTTATCTGTTAGGTAGGAAAATGGGCAGACTAGGTGGGCCAAGCGGTCCTTATCTGCCGTCAAATTCTATGTTTCTATGTTTGTAGGCCGCACCAATCTTGGCATTAACTGAGCGACACACCTCGCTAACATGTGCAGAGTAGTCAAGTAGCAGGTTCAGTGTAACCCCTAGATATTTGAAGGATAAAGTGTTGGATACAGCAGTCCCATCGCAGCCTCGCACCAGGAGTTTAGGGGATTCAGTGGGCACCTTTCTGAAGGACCCAAAGAGCATGGCTTGGGTCTTAGTTATGTTTAGGACTTGATAGTTGGACGAGAACCCGGATTGTAGGATCTGAAATGCAGAGGAGAGATGTAGATTGATGTCAGCAATAGACTTGGAAGCCGAGTAAAGTGCCAGGTCATCTGCATACATGATAATGTTACAGTGAGAAGAGGGAGTAGGGATATCATTAACGAAGAGGGAGAAAAGTAGAGGACTAAGGATTGAACCCTGCGGAATGCCACAGGTGATCGGGATAGGGAAAGAGAGAGACTTGCAGAAAGAGACAGCCTGAGACCGATTTTCTACGTAGCTGCCCAACCAGGAAAAGGTAGAATCAGAGGCACCGAGAGTGTTCAGCTTGGCCAATAGTAGTGGGTGATGAACCATGTCAAACGCTTTGGAGAGATCGATGAAAATTGTTACAGTAAGCAAGCCCTTGCCATATTATTTTTTACATCGCTGGTAAACTGAGTAAGAGTGGTAGTTGTGCTGTGCCCTGCCCTAAAACCATGTTGTACAGGGGATTGTAGGTTAAAGTTGAGAAGATACGCATAGACCTGCCAGTGAACAAGTTTCTCAAGCAGCTTGCTGAGAGTGGGCAGAAGTGAAATGGGCCTGTAGTTCGACATGATCTTAGTGTCCCCTTTCTTAAAGATAGGTATAGTTCTGGCAACTTTCCAGACCAAAGGCATGGAGGCGGAGCTGATGGAGAGGTTGAAAAATCTGGTTACAGGTACAGCAAGACTGGAGGCAAACTGCCTTAGAATCCTAGGATGGATACCATCAGGGTCTGCACTACCATTAGACGATATAGACTTTAGTAGCTTAAGTACTTCTAGACAAGTGACCAATGATAGTTCAAGGGCTGGGGGAGCATAGGATTCATAGGTTGCAATGGTCTCAGGAGGCAGAATGCCCCTTTAGAGTTCACCACCAATTGGTGGATTAGGATTATATCAAAGATAAGATATTTTCCTGCTGCCCATGTGAATGTCTAACTTTCTTTTAAATAAATCCATACTATTACTCTCCACTATTTCTTGTGGTAGAGTATTCCACTGAGAGTCTACATGTTGGATAAACCAATGGCTTCTTTTATGGATTTTACAATTATTTCCGCTTAATTTTAGGTTATGTATTCTAGTATTGATGCTAGAATTATTTCTTACAAGTCCCAGTGTTTCATAAAGAAGGGGATCATAAGTTGCCCTGTATGTCAAACAAAGATCACCATGTGGTTGTCTATAGTCCATGGAGTAGAGGTCCAGTGTTTGTAGCCTAGCCTCATATTCTAGATTATTCATCCCTTTGATGCGTTTTGTCACTTTTCTCTGAACTCCCTCTACATGTTTTTTTCCATTTTTTGTGACCGGTGCACAAAAAGGAGAGCAATAATCCAAATGTGGTCTAACCAGGCTAATATAAAGAGGAAAAATTATTCTAGGGTCTCTACTTTTTATGTGCTTAAATATGCAACCAACTATTCTTTGGCATTTTTTGACCTTAACAAGAGTATTAGTGTCAAAAGATAGTTTGTTATTCACTACTATGCCCAGACCTTTTTCATTGGTTGTTTCTGTAAGTAGCACATTATTTAGTTGGTAAGTGAAGTTCAAATTGTTATGGCCTAAGTGCATTACCTTACATTTTTGTACATTAAAAAGCATCTTATTATCTGTAGCTCAGACTCCTATCCTATTTAATTCATTCTGAAAATTATATGCAGCCTGTATGTTATTAATTATACATCCAATTTTACTATCGTCTGCATATTTAGACATCCAGATGTTACTAGATGGTTGCATTACGGAAATTAACATATTAAAAAGAAAGGGCCCAAAACCAAGCCCTGAGGGACCCCACTAGTAACACTACTCCAATTTGAGTGGTGGCCTCTAATGACAATGCATTGGCATCTATTGTGTAACCAAGATATGACCCAGTTTATTATATTCGGATGGAATTAAAACTTATACATATGATTAATTAAAACTTGATGTGATACCCTATTGAAGGCTTTAGAAAAATCGAGAAAAATAATATCTACTAGAAGCCCTGACTCAAGTGATGAACTAACTTTTTTCCAAAAAACTCAATAGGTTAGTTGAACATGATTTCCCTTGGAAGAAACCATGCTGAGTGAGATCCTATAGCTTATAATTGGCAATATGAGCTTCAGTCCTAACCAAGAGTAATCTTTCTAGAAGTTTACCTATAACTGAAGTAAGACTTATAGGTCTATACTTGGATGTTATTTTTTTTATTACCAGCTTTATGTATTGGGGTGACAAGGGCCTAATTCCATAAATTAATTGTTTATCCTTGACTTAAAGAGGCATTAAACAGTATAGTTAGAGGACTACTAGTAACATTTGCTGTTTCTTTAAGGAATCTAGGGTGAATATTATCAGGCCCTGGGGATGAATGAGGTTTAAGATTATTAAGTAAATGTTTTACTTCTTCTACAGAGAGCTGTAAAAACTGTTGATTCTCTTTATATGCCTTATTTGGTATTAAGGTTTCTTTCAGTGTAGATACACTTGTAAAATAATTATTAAATTCAGTTGCCATGGCAAGCTCATTGCTAAAAACTCCCTTGCTAGTTTCAGTTGGGCCAACTGTGGAACAATTGCCTTTTAGTGAACCAATATAGTTATAAATAGACTTGTGGTTATCAATGGTTTCAGTCACTAGTCGCAATTCAAAATTTCTCTTTGCTTTTCTTATAATATATTTCACCTTTTTTGTCTTTTCCTTATATGAATTCCAGGTGAATGTAGTGGGATTCCTTTTATATTTATTATAGCAACTCTTTTTTATTGCCCTCTTAATACCCTTATGCCACCAAAGCGGTGATCTGAGTCCATTAGCTGACGGGGATGGGGATGCCAGGAAAGTGACGGTAGATGAAGGGGGGGGATGGGAATGTGGAAAACAGGGAGTTAAAGGCATTAGCAATGGTAAGGGGATTATTACAGTATCATTTATCAGCACCAATCTGATATTTTCCAATGTGGATTGAGTGTAATCCCAGAGTTCCTCATAGTTTATTAATAATTTTTCAATAACTAGAATCTCCTTTAATCTAGCTCAGTCATTTATTGGGATTAAAAGTTTCAATGTTTGGGTTGTTCTAGTCAGTTAATATTAGTCATTTCATACACATCATTACAATTGCAAAAATATGTTGTTCTTCCTTATTAATTTTTAAGGATGAAAAATCATTGAAGATAAATGTTTTGATATCTAGAGGTACTTCTATTTCTAAGATTTTTGGACTCTGTTTTTCTTTTTTCCAGGAGAGACACACTAAGCTGAAAGCTGGTTTACAGGTGCAGCCTGGGAGTACAAGGAAGTTAAGTGACTTGCTCGGGGTCACACAATATGCAAGTGGGGCTGTGGGATTCAAACCCAGGTCTCCAGGTTTGCAGCTCAGAGCCTTAAACCACTGCACTATACTGCCTCCTTAGTTTCTTGTTGCTTGCCACCAAGCTGCTATTTGCAGACAATTCCAAATCTAATGATACGTAACCAAAATGTCAAAGCTTAATAGTGCTAATATATAACACCCCATCAGCAAGAATTCAAACAAATGACCAGCTGTCTTCCATTATGCTTTGTTGGGGCACTAGGCAGGGCTGCCCTCTTTACTCACTTCTCTTTGCCATATTTATGGAGCTATTTTCCCCAAGCCATTCATCAAAGTAAGGAATAGATGTGATAACAGTAGATGGAGATAGGCACATAGGGCTCGATTTTCAAAGGCTGACAGTTGGCGCAAAGTGCCTGAGCCAAAAGGATTTGATGCAAGTGGCACCTTCCACCAAAATGTTGTAGCAATCCGGTTTTTGAAAGCAGGCTGTGTCCAAATTGGAATGCCTTGTGCCAAAGCCGCCGTGCACCACCCCAGCACCAGAAGTGCAGGTGCACCAGGCTGCAAGGGGGCTTGCACCATGGCAAGCCTGTAGTATCCCTTTATCTGAGATTTTGGAAGCCCCACCATGGCTGCAACACATTGCTGAGGTTAGATCAGCCATGAGCTGGTCTAACAGCCCTTGTACTGGGTGTGTGGCATTAGCCATAGTGGGGTGGAGGGTGCCTGGCATAGAGCAGCTGACCAGTAGGGGGGGCAGTACTGGGCGGAATTGGCATGTTGGAGTGTGGGAGGGAACACTGGTGGCACCAGAGCAGGCATGCCCTAGACTGTGAAAGAGTGCCATGCAGAGACCCTGTCCTGGACCCCTTTTGCTGCCAGCCCTGTAAACTGACCCACAGCATGCACACTTCCTGACCTGCTCAGTGCCAGACCTCAGGATGGCATCTCTTGATTGGGCTACCTGTCCCATCTGCCATATTCCTTACAGCACCTGTGACTGTGCATCGGGGCAGGTGGCACTGCCTGGGGTACATTCCCCACCGAGTGCAACACCTCATCCTGTGCCACCAGTGTCTGTCACCCCCTGTCAGAGTGGTTGCATGAGATGGGCAGTTGACAGGGCTGGAGGCATCAGGGGTCCGGGACATAGTCCATGCCACCATACTGCCCACTGCCAGTCAGCAACTCTGCTTAAATGTCCAGGGCATGACTGCTCCAGTGCCCCACTGTACCCCCCCCACAGTCCATCATGTCCATGCTGCCAACTCCTGCCACCCTCACTGGTCCAGCTGCTGTGTACCATGCAGCCTTCTCTCCCCAACATTGCAGGTCTAAGCCAGGGTTGTGCCAAGATGAGGGGGGGCTTGATGGGACCCTCCGTCAAACCCCTCTGGTGCGCCAAAAGTGTGCTGCAACACTGCATCTATGGCAACTGTCAGGACTTTGGCACAGGGATCTCCATTCTCCTGGAATAGGGCACAGGGTCTCTGATGCCCCCGGAGGTTGCCGCAGCCATGGATCAGCACAATGTGCACCAATCTAGTGGCCCATTGAAAATTGGGCCCATAATCTCTCTGTATGCTGATGGCATGCTGATCTACCTGGAAGATGCATCAAAATCCCTTCTTCAGTTATTCAATTTGATGTCAGCCTTCTCAGCAATCTGTGAATACAAAGTCAATTGAGCATAAACAGACATTCTTATGGTTCCATGTGATAACGGTGAGCACAGAAAAGCGATTGCCATTAGGGCAAGTGTATATCACCGAAAATCAGTTTTAGCGTGTACCTCCTGGCGCTGTCAAAGGGTGCCGGAGACTTGTTTTTTTTTTTTTATGCAGGGGGCTGTGCCCCCCACACCTCCCTACTAAATGATTCTCAACTCCAGGGGGGTGCATGTTGGGGGGGGTGCAAAAGAGGAAAATAATATTACCGACCGGCATAACAAAAGGAACGAGCACACAGAACCGAACCCAGCACCCTCCCAACCCTAGCCTGCCACCAACCCACCACATGGCCAGCTTGGCAGCCCACCACCACACTGTACCCCACAAACCCTCCCTCCTTCTGCTCCATCACACAGCATGGTCCCTTCTCCATCGCCACAGTAAATATAGCGACATCCTGTCGCTGTATTCGTGCCCCCCCCCCAATCTGGTCACCCTCCCTGCCTGGTAGCCCTGTGCAGAGGCACCATGACTGAGTTACACTTTTTGAAAGCACTCAATCACAGTTGCCATAATCACAGGCTACCATTTTTACAAGGAACTATCATCATATCTCGACAATATCTCTCTCAGGTCAGAATTTCGATATTTAGGCATTATTCTCTCACAAGATAGAACTTATTCATTTAAATTACACTATGAAACATAGAAACATAGAAATTGATGGCAGATGGGAACCAAAGATCCATCGTCTGCCCTGAGCCCTACCCCCCCTCTTTAGGATTTCTGGGAGACATTCCCCTTGTGTCTATCCCAAGCTGCTTTGAATTCCCCTACTGTTTTGGAGTCAATGACTCTAGCTGGTAGACCATTCCATGGGTCAACTACCCTCTCTGTGAAGAAAAACCTTTGCATGTTGCCCCTGAATCTTCCTCCCCTCAATTTCATCTCATGTCCTCTTGTCCTACTGGTGCTATTGACCATAAAGAGCTCCTGAGTGGAGACTGTTTATACCCTTCAGAAACTTGAATGTCTCAATCATGTCCCCTCTATCCCTCAGTTGTTCCAGGGGAGTACATGTTGAGTTCCTGTAATCTGCTTTCATATGGCAACTTATGGAGACTGTGTATCATGTGTTGCCCCTCTCTGAACTGTATCCAATCTATCTGTGTCCTTCCTGATATAAGATCTCCAGAACTTGGCACAGTACTCAAAGTGGGATCTCGTCAGGGACTTATACAGTGGCAGGATCACCTCCTTTCTTCTACAGTCTCCCATACCCTACTTCTTGACTCCCTTACAGCTGCTGGGGTGTCTACTTCTGCCCAAAACTGGTTTATAGCTTACCTCTCAGGCAGAACACAATCAGTCAAGATCCAGAATATAATCTCTCCCCCCTCCCTATTTCCATAGTAGTCCCACACTGCTCAGTGCTTGGACCCATTTTCTTCTCCATCTTCCTAAATGATTTGCCCTCAGTATGTTCCCCTTTCTCCTCTATCCATATGTATGCTGACGACACCATCCTGTTCTCCTCTGGCAAATGCCCTTCAGCATGATTTCCACCAGGTTCAGCTATGGTTTGCCTCATGTCAACTATTGCTAAATGCCAAAAAGACTGTCTCCATGACCTTTGCCACTAGGCAGAGACTCTCTAGGCTCCACCCTCTACCTTCTTTCCATACCCTTGATGGGACAATCCTAGAGGACACCTCCTCATTCAGATACCTTAGAGTTTGGTTGGACCAACACCTCAGCTTCTCAGGTTACATTGATGCCACCCTCAAAAAACTGTGCCCCAAGCTTGGTGCCTTATTCAGGAACCGTAATTGCATCCCACCTACGGCATGGCATGAACTAGTCCAGAAGATGATCCTCCCCATTTTCGACTACTGTGATGTAGTCTGTAGTGCCACTCCCAAATCCTCCCTAACCAGACTGAACACTCTCTTTAAATCCTTCTTTTGTTTTGCCCTTGATGCTCCATCACACACTCATCACTGTGACCTCTACCACGCCCTGTCCCTTCCCCCGTTAACAAGTGCCTCATTCATTGTGCCAAACTCACTTCTAAATTTTGGTTAGGAGAACTTCCCTTCAATATCTCATGCTCCTCTCCCCCACTGTTTCAGATCCTCTGACACTCGCACTTTGTTGGTCCCCTGTTGAAAACTGTCATCGGTCAGTTAGGCTTTATCGTCGTTTCCTACAAATCTGGAACTCCACCCCCCCCTGAATACAGCACTCCTCCACCTCCTCCTCCTCCCTTGCCTCTGCCTTACATAACTTTTTCTCATCTAACTGCTCCTGCTTTAACCCTACTTAACTGTCGTCCCCCTATACCTTTACTCCTCTCCATGACTCACATCCCCTATTAAACCTTCCCCCCCCGAGCCTGCTTCTCAGCACACTCTCCTCTCCCTTCATCACTTACCCCTCACTCCTGCCCCTAACTTTCTTCAATTACCAACTTGCCCCTGCTTAGTTTTGACCTCTGGCAGGGTTCTCAGCATCCTGGAGTGGTCTAGCACTGGGCAAGCATCCTCCTTCCCCTCTCCTCCCCCTCTCTCCTTTCCACCTAATTTGTCCTTGTCTAAATCTGCCCTCAGTCAGGATTCTTAGCACCCTGGTGATGTCTACTCTCAGGTAAGTTTCTTCCCTCCCTCCTTTTTTATGTTTGCTTGCGCGCGTATGCAAGAAACATGTTGTGATAGCTTGCTGGAGAAGCAGGTTGTGGAGGTGCGTTCATGTTGTGGCCAATGCCGCCTCTGCTTTTGGGGGCTTGTCTCTGTGGCACCAATAAATGAGCACACTGTCTATGACAGCAGCTCAGAAGTGTGCCACCAGCTTGAAATGATTTCGCTGCTGCAATAAGGGAGCACCCCCTCATTGCAGGGCGTGCCTTGCCTAGTGTTACATTTCAATAAACATGGCGGCGGATGTCGTTGTCCGCCTCTCACAGTCCCACTAAAGCTGATGTGGGGGTGCCCAATCCCCTTGTCGGCATGCCCCATCCCCAGTTCATTTGCTGATGGGGAGCCCAATCCCTGTCGGCATAATGGCCCCCATAATTTGTCTCTCAAGGGGGTGCCCAATACCCCTCGGCATCAAGCCCTCCCAAAACACAGACCCTTTTTCTTTGCCAACAGGGTGCCCAATCCCTGTCAGCTCCTTTCCCTCTCCCAAAAAATAAAGGTGGCATGGTGAGAGCCCACCCCAGCATGTCAAATGTACCTGTAAAACAAGAAAACCTTCCCGCAGTTTTTTTTTTAAACCTATAAACAAGAAAACGGTCCTTCGTTGTCTGCAGTGCCCCCCTTCCCGAGCCCACACCCACCCTCTATGAACCCACCTCCCCACACACATCCCCACCCCATACTTACCTCCGGAGCCCAGTACAACAATCTTCGGTGAAGCGGGAACATGTCTGCACTTTTCAAAGCTGACCGCGAACTGAAGAAATGCCGAAAATCTGTATAATGGCATAAATGGGAGGGTTCAACTTAGGTGGATATCTCACCCATTTTTGTGACTTTTAGCACCAAATTTTCAACAAGAGTTTCCTGGGACCCCACCTCATGAACTCTGTCACTGTCATGTCGTTATTCGGTCCGGAAAGGTGAGTTTGCAGTCACTGTGTGGAATCACCTTCCGGGAATGATTAATGAAATGACAGTGTCACTGTTCATGAGGTGGGCTCCCAAAAAGCCTATGTTGCAAATTTGGTGAAAAAATTCCCAAAAATGACTGTGTAATGAGCGTGCATTGTGCAGTTCCCACGCACACTCATAACATCGAGAATTTTTTATATTTCAGTCCAGATTTTCAACATTGCCACTTTTCCACACCTCCTTATGAACAGTACAGCTGTTGTTTTTCACTTCCTGCCCAAAATGTGTTTTCGCACATGCGGCATACAATGGCGCATTCGCTGTGCAAAATCAATGTTTGGGACAGATTAAGAAAATCACAGTGACAGTGTTCATAAGGAGAGGTCCCAAAAAGCCCATGTTGCAAATTTGGGGAAAAAATTCCCAAAAATGACTGCGCTACCAGCGTGCATTGCGTAGTTTCTGCGCACGCTCATAACTTCGCCAATTTTTTATATTTTTATTCCATATTTTCAACATTGACATTTTTGCACACTGCCTGATGAACAGTACAGCTGTCATTTTTCACATCCTGCCTGAAACATGTTTTCACACCTGTGGCACACAATGTGCGTGGTCACTGTGCGAAATCAACGTTCAGGACAGATTAAGAAAATCACAGTGCCACTGTTCATGAGCGGAGGTCCCAAGGCTCTCCTCCCGGGAGACAAACGGTCACTTATCAACTGGGTAATGAGCAACAGATTGGATAGAATTGTCCACTCAGGGATACTCCCGGACGTCATCTCAGATCACTCTCCAACCTACTGCATATGGGGCACCTCCTCGCCCAAAGTCCCCAGCAGAGTGATCCAGATGAGGGACTATTCCAAACTCATACTCAACGACTACCTTGAGGATCTACGATGTGTCGACTGGTCTAGGTCACTGCCACAAATGACCCTGTTGCAGCCCTTGATCATTCCCTTGCCATATTTGTCCCCTTGCAAAACAGGCATGCACCCCTTACAAAAAGGAAGGTGAGGGGTACAGTCACGAAGTGGCTCCATGGAGGCCTATTCTCCCTCATGAAGCAGAGAGACAAATGCTGGGTGAAACACAAGATCTCCCACAACAATAACAACCTCCTTGAATATCGACTACTCAGAAACTCCTGTAAGAGAGCCATACGAGCCGCCAAAAGTGAGTACTGCAAATCTGCCCTGCTAGCCTCGGCCAATAACCCTCGGCACTTTTGGCAAAACGTTAAAAACCTGGTCGGAGGGTCTGCCAAGGAACAGTTCACCGACATGCATATCAGGGGGGACCAACTGTAATAACCCCCAAACTATTGCCACTGCATTTAACTGCATGTTCTCAGACCTGCCTGCTCCTCCTTCTTCCCAACTCTCTGCCCCAAAACCCCTGTGTGGGCTCCCCCACTGACCGCCCTTCTACCTCAAACGGATCTCAGTTGGAGAGATCCAGGTACTCCTAGCCTGGCCTCTCCCACCACACGGGGGCAGGACACGATAGCCTCGAACCAAAGCTGCTTAGCATGAGGGCTCCCCTCCTCGCCCGGCCAGTTGCTCATATCTTTAACTCTTCTCTTATCTCAGGGATCATCCCTGACATATGGAAGGTGGCCAAGGTTGTCCCTGTTTACAAACAAGGCGACCTCAAAGATATTAAAAACTATCGCCCCATCGCCATACTCTCTGCTACCTGTAAGCTCCTGGAAAAGGCAGTTGCCTCACAACTCTCCCACTACCTTCAGGGTTATGCTGTTCTCTCCCCTGCTCTGCATGGCTTCAGAAAAGGGCACAGTACATCGACTGCACTTGCTGTGGTTACCTCTGAGATCAGATCCGTGACTGACCAAGGCAAACTGACTGGTGCCATCTTCGTCGATCTCTCTAAGGCCTTTGATCGGGTTGACCATTCCCTCCTCCACTCCACTCTTCATTCTCTCGGATTCTCCCACAGATCCCTTGCCTGGTTCTCCAACTACCTTGCAGGAAGGCAGCAATACACCTGCTTCAACTGCGCCCTCTCCCCAGTTAACTGTGGGGTCCCCCAAGGATCCATCCTTGGACCCATTCTGTTTTACCTATTCATTAATGAACTGCCCTCCGCTACAACCCATGGGCACCCAACTTTATACGCAGATGACCTCGTCATACTGTCCAGTTCTCAGGATATTACTATCATCAACTTCTGGCTTAACTCCAACTTCGATCTTATCCAGAACTGGCTCATGGGCCACAAGCTTAACATCAACCTGAAGAAGACCCAGGCCATGCTGTTTGGCTCTGTGGCCAAAACCTCTTCCTGCCTGGCTCCTCTAACTATCTATGGAGAAAATGGCTTCCTCCTGCCAGTCATTGACTCCATCAAGTATCTAGGAGTTACCCTTGATCCACAACTGGATCTCACCATGCATCTTCGGAATGTATGTAAACCCACGAATGGCAAGCTCGGACTTGCCTACAGAGCCAAAGATTGCCTCACCCCGGCTGCTCAGCTCACCATAGCCAGGGGGATACTTCTTCCCATGCTTTGTTATGGGCTCGTAGCCTTTGCCCCAGTCCCGAACTCTAGCCTTGCGAAATGGGACACTGCTTATAACAATATATGCCACTTCACACTCTCTGCCCCTCACCTTATGCATCGCTGTGAGCTCTACTCACGGCTGGAGTGGCTCCCCCCCAAAAGCACCGTGCCTTTGTCCTTGGCAACTTCGTAGATAACATAGTTAGAATGGCCACTCCTTCTGCACTTGCCCTTCCCCTTAAACGTGGAACCCCTGCCTACCACTTAAGATCCAGTCCTGCACAGGTTCGCCTGGTTCCTAAGATCCGCACCCTCACAGGAGACCGGGCCTTCTCCGTCCATGCGCCAAGACTGTGGAACTCCCTTCCTGCCCTAGTTCGTGCCTCTCCCTCCATTGAGGGAGCTGTCCTGTGAGCCGTTACACTGGCCGCTGTTAAATTTCTGCTGATAACCAGCATAAGGCACTTTCTTCCCTCCTGTTGGAGGGGCACTCTTGTCATTGCAGTACCTGCTTCTATCTGCATTATTTGATGTTCATTCTCTCTCATGATAGGCGCTCATGTCATGCAAATGCATGCTTGTACTTTCATTTATTTTGATGTTATTCTCTTTCATGTTGTTATTTGATCTTATTCTACCTCTCAATGCTGTTATGTATCTTGTTGCCATACCATTTTAAAGCCTGTTGTACCATATGCTGTACCACCCACTTGTCGAAGCCTGTGGCTCCTGTATGTTACCTCGACTCTGTATTATGTTTCTTATGTACTCTGTAACTCTCCCGGGTCGCACCTGAAAATAGGCACTTGGATGTATAGAGTGCTTACCTGGTTAACAAAAGCAAATAAATAAATAAAAATGCCTATGTTGAAAATCTGGTGTAAAAAAATCCCCAAAATAATTGTATAACGGGCGTGCATTGTGCAGTTTCTACACACGCTCGTGACTTCACTAGTTTTGTTATATTTTCACTCCAGATTTTCAACATTACCATTTTTTTACACCTCCTAATGAACAGTACAGCTGTCATTTTTCACATCCTGTTCTAAATGTGTTTTCACACCTGTGGCGCCAAATGGCACAGTCGCTGTGCAAAATTACCTTTTGGCTAACGAACTGATAGTCTCACTGTTTATGTGATGGGGTCATACAAAGCCCATGTTGAAAACTTGGAGTGAAAATACCAAGAAACACCCAGGGCATTAGGGTTTCCAACCATAACGCACTACCCTGTAGGGACTGACAGGCATCAGGGGTGTGACTTGGGATTGTCGACAGTAATGCTCATGCCATTCTACCCCCACCCCCACCCTGCAGCCAGTGGCAGGCATCAAGGTGTGCCTTGGACTATTCGGCCCCAAAGTTCAGCCCATTCTCCTATACTGCATCCATTTCAGTGTATTTTCTTATGGAATGGGGAGAGTGTAAAGCCCAAACACCCCATGGCACACCTCAACAATTGTCGGTGTCTGCAGGGTAGGGTGAGGTGAAATGGTGTGAGCATTATGGGCAATGACCCAAAGGCACACCCCAATGACTGTCCATCTCTGCAGGATGGGGGTGGGGTAGGTGTCACTTCAATATTTTACTGCCATTCCTATTCTTCATCTGTCTAACTCCTGCACTTCCAATACTAATGCCAGCAAGCAAACATTCGGCATTGACAAATGCTTGTTTTTCTTTCCTTTCCTCTTCTAACCCCCCATTCCCTCTGCCCAACTTGTCCTCACCTAATTCTATCCCTTGGCAGGGATCTCTGCATGATGGAGGGGCCCAGCACTGGGAAATTACTCTTCCATCACTCCCCCTCCTCCTCTATCCTTTCTACCCAACTAGTACTCACCTGATTCTGAGCTCTGGCAGGGTTCTCAGCATCCTAGAGTGACCTAGTCTTAAGCAAGCTTCTTCTTTCCCTCCTATTCCCTCCTTTCCCTTCATCCTTTCTTTTCTGTCTTCCCAAGTTGTCCTCACCTAGTTCTGCCCCCAGCAGGGTTTTCAGCATCCTGGAGTGGTCCAGCACTGGGGAATTACTCTTCCTTCCCTCCCCTTTCCCCTCCATCCTTTCTACCTAACTCGTCCTCACCTGACTCTGCTCTCTGGCAGGGTTCTCAGCATCCTGAATAGGCCCAGTCTTAGACAAGTTTCTCCCACACATCCTCCTCCTCCTCCTTCCCTTTACCATCCCCTCTACTATCTCTACCCAACTTGTCCTTGCCGACTCCTGCCCCTTATTCTAAGTCTTCACCTCAGTCCACCACTGGCAGTGATCTCCGCACTCTGAAGGGACCAGTTCCAGGTATGACTCGTCCTTCCCTACCCTATCCCTTACCCCCACCTCTCTCTTGCCCCCCTCTCTAACCCCCCTGCACTTAAACAAAGGAATTAGTTCACTTGAGCTAATAACTTGCACTTTCTGTTCTGTCTGAGGTACTCCCAGATTGCACTAGCCCTGTGTTAACTTGCCCCTCACAACTGATTTTTTGCTTACTTTGCTCCAGTAATGTTCTCTCCATCTTTATTCTCTCCTTGCCCCAGCTGGTTTCCCCTTTCTACCCCTCTACTCTCCTTGATGTCCCTTCACTGCACCTCATTTATTCAATAATTGCTAAATAATTTGCCTCTTAACTGTGATCCATTTCTGCAAGGAATTGGCTCTAAGGCTACATTAAATTTCTGTACTATGTTCCTCAGAAATGCCACTTGTAATTAAATGCATATTCCACAGGTATGATATATTTAGCTGTATGTTATGTCACAAATGCGATTGTATGATTATTTATGATGTTTTTAACTGTATGTCTTGTAACAAATATAATTGAATGTTTAATTTCTTGGATATGTTAAATGTTAAACTGTATGTCTAATTCTTCATCCAATTGAGCCCCCCCCCCCCAACCATGGTCACACCAAGAGACAAACAACTTGTTGTTCAGTGTGCCTTCCTGGTGAAATATTTCAATAAATAAATTAAAACTTGTGATGCCCCTTCCTGTGCATCCCAGCATCCTGCTGGCCTTTTTTACTGCCTTTTCGCATTGCCGGCCTACTTTCAAATTGTCTAATATGATAACCCCTAGATCCCTTTCCTGATTAGTGGTTGCTAGTTTCTCCCCTCCCAGGTAGTAGTCTGTCTCTGGGTTGCTTCTGCCCATATGCATAACTTTGCACTTTTTCACATTGAATTTTAACTGACACATGCTGGACCAATGTTCCAGCCTGAGTAGGTCACTTTTCATTTGTTCTACCCCCCTGTGCAGTGTCCACCCTGTTGCAGAGCTTTGCATCATCTGCAAACAGGCACACCTTCCCACTCAATTCCTCTGTGATATCTCTGATGAAGATATTAAAGAGTAATGGTCTGAGGATGGACCCCAGTGGCACCCCACTTGTCACCTCCCTATCCCCTGATGCTGCCCCATTTACTGTCACAGACTGAGTTCTCTGTTCAAGCCAGTTACTCACATCGACCCAGTGGCACTGAGGGTTGAGGTGCTGGATGCCACACCTCGCTCCACGCCGGTGACCCAGGTTCCAGAACAAGCCCGGTCATCGGGGGTCAGCAGGGGTGGACTAGGATTGAGCGTTCGAAGACTGCTCTCGTAGTCCAGGGGAAACAGGGTGGTTGCACAAACTACTCTGGTGGTCCCTGGGGATGCCCGGAGGTACTGCAGAGGCGCGGGTGCCAAAGTAGGGAGGGGGAGCACAGCAGACGTCTGCACGCTAGTGCATGGATGTCATTGCACGTCCGTGCCCCCATTGGGGAAGAACAAGGAAAATGCAGCGTAAGCCCATGGCAACTTGATGGCCGCAGTTCACCAGTCCGATGATGCCTGGAGGCTGTGCACCGGTAGTGGATCCTCGCCGGGCACGGGGGCTTAAAGGGAGCCCATCTTGACGGTGTAGCGGCCTATGCCAGCTGGGCACGACAGCATCGGGGTCAGTGGTGGATGAGCGGTGGCTGGAAATTGGCAGGACTGTGGCTGCAGGTGAGAAAGTATTCAATGATAAAAAAAAAAAAAAAAGCCAGTTACACACCCATGCTAGCACTTCCTGCCATGGGCTGTCACACACGCAGAACTTTTTTTTATTTTGCTCAGCTGTCTTCTGTTTTTATAAGTGTATGCTGCTCCTCTAAAAGTGCTTGTGCTCACTGCCTAGCAAGCGTTTGAGTGGCGCACGCATGCGGAGCGTCCGCTCGTGCACATGATCATCTCGCTACCAGCTGCTGGAACAGAGTATGTGGCTGAGTGTTTCTTTACAGGATGTAAGTGGGAGCCCAGCATGTCCTTATGTAAACCACAAGATGGTTTCAGGGATCCCACTTGCATTACATGACACTGTGCTACTCTCTTTCCTCCTCCAATGCCTAGGCACACTGTTGACAGGCAGAACGGGACAGCCAATGATGATTTCATATCATAACTGTAAGTACTGTCCCTTCTTCTGTCTCACCAGCAGTTGTGCTGTGGCATTGATTAGGCTAGGAGAGATTCTGCAGTGCTTCTGTGTGTGTGTGTGTGTGTATCAGGAGGCTAAGACCAGGGTGTTGACTGGTCATGTTATCTGTAAATGTTTACAGCATTTTTTTTAAACAACACAAAACCACCACCTTAACTTGATTTGAATAAAAAAAACTAAATTATATTACAAATCTAGCCTGGACTCGGTGTGCAAACGTCGTGTGGCCGACTGGCCGTGTTGGGGGAAGGGCCCGGGGGACAGTCTGGAAGTTGGAAGTCAGCTTGCTGGCTGCTTTGTTTTGCAGCTATATCTCTTATTATCTATCTCTAAAAAGACACCCCAGATTTGAATTTAAAAAAAATTATATTTTACAAATAAATCAAGCCCAGTGTGCAGATATAGTGTCTATGTTAGTAGCGTGTTGTAATAACTTGTTGTGTGGGGGGGTGGAAGGGGCTGGAAATTAGAAGTGGAACTCTATCTCAGCTTGCTGCCTTTTGCAGATTTTGCAGCTAATAGCTATCTCTTATTCTTCTCTGTCTTCTCTTCACCTGATATAAAAAAAGCAAACAAAAAGTGACAAAACAAATTCATTTGAGGCTTCTACATTTTTTATTTATCCTAGAACATTCTAATTGCAGCCTGACTGACTGAGAGGAAAAAAAATCAGTCAGTGGTGCACCGTGCAGGTGGGGGCTACTGCTCCCCCCCCAATATCAAAGTCCAACTACGCCTATGCTTCCTGCCCCACTCCTGTATGGTCGAGTTTCTTTAGCAGCCTTCTGTGTGGTACTGAGTTGAAGGTCTTGCTAAAGTCAAGGCAGATAATATCAATGGCTCCCCCCTGGTCCACAGCCCTAGTAATTGACTTGGGCCCCCCAATCCAAGTTTGCACTCTCCCCTGCCCCTCTGCACTTTCATTATCATGTGCTCCTACTTGGCCCCAATTTCCATCTCCTCTCCCCTGTCACCTGCCCCATGAGTTTTGACTACACTCCACTTGCTAGGTTAACACCTCACTTCCCCACACTTATATATATTTTTTTTTTTGTTCTTATTTTTATCTCCCCGGGCCACTGATCTGCTTACCTGCACATCCTAGCATCACCCGCAGGTCTGTCCGGCCGCCGACCCCCTGGAACTTCCTCCAGCCACCTAATTAGGCCCTGCGACTACCCCCGTGGTGGGGGGGGTTGGGAGCACTCCCTCCGGAGCTCAACCCACCCAGTCCGGATCCAGCATTGTCGCGCGCCCAGGTACCGGGAGAGTCCAGAGCAGGGACGGCCATCATGCCGCCGTAACCAGTGCCCACCTTTTTTCCACCTTTTTTTTGCGCCCCCATTTCGGCAGGCGTGCACTGACGCCAATGGCCCCGAGTGTGCATGCATCCACCCACGCTCTTGGCCAGGCATCCGCCTCCGGCTACGCTTGTGATCCCAGCAGCTGAGGTACCTCCGGTCTCCACCGGGGGTCCCTCCTGCGCCGGAATGCCCCTGGATCCCCCAGGAGAGGAGAGTCGTTCACGGATGCTCGATCCTACTCCCCCCACAGCCCCAGCTCCCGGGCTCATTCCCGAACCGGGTCGCTGGCGTGACGCCAGGGTGTGGCGTCCAGCGCCTCAACCCTCAGCGCCACCAGGCCGGCTGTCCCCCACACTTATTACATTAACTAAGCCTGATCTCCAGGCAGCTGCTCCCTGTTGTACTGTCTTCCCCATTGCCTTTGTCCTTTGTAGGATGTTTACAGCTTGCTGTTTATCAAGTCAGAATATTACTGCTCCTTTAAATAATTTGACATTGCAAACACCTTCCATTTGTATTATCTTATGTGGATCCTGTTATTGTCCTTGTACCAGCTGTGCAACATTTACTGTAATTTCTTCATTTTCTGTATTTTGTATTTTTTGTTTTTCTTGACGTGGAATCTTTGAAAAAGAGCATCATGCTCAAGTGTTTTTTCTGAACAGTGAAATAAATTTAAAAATTAAAACCGAGTCAAAGAACTCGATCAGGTTAGTCTGGCAGGACCTTCCCATTGTGAAGCTGTACTACTTGGCATCCAGTTGTCCAGATTTCTCCAGGAATGCTAGTATCCTTTCTTTGAGCAGTGACTTCATCTTACCCACCACCGAGGTGAGACTGACTGGGCGGTAGTTTCCTGTCTCCTCGCTGCTACCATTCATGTGTATGGAGACCACTATTGCTCTTTTCCAGTCCTGGGGAACTGTCCCTTCTCTCAAGGATCTGCTAAGAAGATCCACTAGTGGTGCTTCCAATTCATCATTAAGTTCTTTCAATATGCATGGATGGACTCCATCCAGCCCCATGGCTTTATTTACCTTTAGGTTTTATGATTCTGTCCTTCCCCTCTCTATTGTGAAAGAGCTTGTGTCCATTCCCCCTATGTGGCTTCTGTCCCCCTTTGGGGTGGGTCCATTACCAGGTGCCTCCTTAGTGAAGACCAAGCAGAAGTACTCATTTAAGACTTCTGTCTTTTCACTGTCTTCTTCTACCCTCCTCCCATCCCTGCTTATGAGCCTGACAATGCCTCATTTGCTTTTCCATTTGTCACTTGTGTTCTTAAAGAAGGTCTTATTGCCTCCTTTAAACCCCCCGCACTGTGTCTTCCTCAGTCTGCACCTTTGCTTTTTGTATCACACTTTCTGCCTCCTTCAAGCTGCACTTGTATGCGTCCCTATCTATTTCGCTGTTTGAGCCCTTGCATCTTTGGAATGCTAGTCTCTTTTCCTCACTGCAACTGCTACCTTCTTTGTGAGCCATAGTGGATTTCTTTTTTCTTCATCTTACTGACTAGCCTGGAGTATTTTGCAGTAATCTCCATTAGTGCCTCTCTTATGTTTATCCAACATTCCTCTACCTCTTCTTTTGCCTTCCTTTTGAGGATATCCCTAAAGCATATTCTCATCTGATTGAAGTCTGTTCTTCTGAAGTCTTTGACCCGTGTCTTAGTGTGGCTTGTTTCCTTGGCCTTTTCTGACCTTGAACCAGACAGATTTGTGGTAACTTGGCCCCAAATGGCAGCCCATCTCCACCTCCTGGACCTTGCCGCTGTTTGTGAGCACTAAGCCAAGACTGTGTTTTCTCTAATGGGGGCCACGACAAGCTGATTAAGTCCAGCCCCTCCCAAGGTATTTAGGAAATTTCTGCTCCTAGTTATGGATTCTGTGCAAGAGTTCCAGTCCATGTCCGGAAGGTTGAAGTCCCCCATCAGCACGACTTCTCCTTTTTCGGCCATCTTTAGTATGTTTTCAAGCATTGCTTTGTCTCCTTCTGCCCCTTGTGAGGGAGCTCTGTATATCACTCCTAGTCTGGGGACTGAACATGAGCCAGGTTCGAGAGGGACCCAGGGTACCTCAGGTGCACCTTGGGACCGCTGGACCTCCATAGCTTTTATGTCTTCTCTTATATATAACGTACCCCCTCCACCCATATGTCCTGTTCTGTCTTTGCTGAATAATTTGTAACCTGGGATTGCAACATCCCATTCATGGTTCTCGTTTAGCCATGTTTCTGTGACTGCGACCCAGTCCAATCCTGCATGTGCTATTGTGGCTGAGAGTTCTGGGATTATGCCCCTTTTATAGAAAAAAATATGTATAGACTTAGAAAAATGGGTATTCCTACCACTGACCCTTATTGGCAGAATCAACATCATAAAGATGAATGTCCTCCCAGACTCTTATTTTTGTTTCAGACTCTCCAGACATGGGTAGAGAAAAACATCTTTAATAAAAGTACCTCCAACAGCTTAATCTGGTTCAATTTCAGTTGGTTACCATCTGTATCCCCCTCCCCCCGGTCACCCCTGAAAAATGGACTTCTAGTCTCAGTGGGCCTACTGGGTCAACAAAATTCAATAAATAAATAAATTAGGGGACATAATATGAGAATTATATGACAAAACAAAAAAATCAGACTCTCATTCCTGAAACTATATCTACTCATAGGGCATTTGGGCCTGGGCCTTCCTGATCTGCCATGGTATCATCTTACATCTCAACTTGACCAAATTAACTACTGGTTCGATACTAGCGATGCCCCATCATTTATTTATTTATTTATTTTTATTTAAATGTTTCACCTGGAAAGATATACTGAGCAGTAAAATACTAATTTCCAGATGCATTATGAGGGGAACAGGGAGTTACATCAAATTACAAAATATAGTAAATAGAGGTAAGATATGAGCAGATACAAATTTGACTGGATGAGGAAAATACAATCAAGCATCTGGATGACAAAAAATGAAAGCAATAAGCGGAATCTAACAACAATGAGCTAAACTAAAAAAAAAAAAACAGTTGAGCAGATAACAAACTGTTGAATGGAAAGTAAGTACCTATATAAGTAACTAGGGAGAGGAAGTAGGGTAGGGAGGAAGATTAGGTGCAAGTGCAGTTTGGGGTGAAGTGGGCCTTTAGGAGGAAGCAGAGAGCCTAAAGGGAGGTAGCATTGCAGATGCGCAAGGGCAAGGAGTTCCATATTTTTGGGAATCGGTGAGAGAATGCTGCCTGACCAGCTGATGTAGACCGGGGGGGGGGTGGATGGGCACATTGATCCTGGTTTCTAAGGGAATGTAAGGAAGGAGGTGTCAGGAAAATAGAGGAGGAGAGGTAGGGTGGGGAGAGTGAAACCAGAATTAAGCAAGAAAATTAGAACAGTGGATTAGATGTGAGTCAGCTAGAGAGGGAAGGAAGAAAGACCGATAAAGAGTGCAGTGATGGGTACAGGGAGGGCAGTTAAGAGAGAAATGGGAAATGGAGTGGAAAAGAGAGTCCGGTCTGGTTAGGGATGATTTGGGAGCAGCACTGTACACTATGTCACCATAGTCGAATATGGGTAGGATCATGTTCTGGACAAGAGCATAGTGGGCAGTAGTGGAATGCACCCACGATGTCTATATAGGGCATCCAGTTTAGGGTGGAGCTTTTTGTGGATGGCTTCTATATATCCAGAGAAGGTGAGGTTTCAATCCAGCCAGATCCCAAGGTACATGAAGGAGGAGTTGTCCTCAAATAAAGTCCCATCTAGAGAGTGGATAACAATAAAAAGGAAAGCATCCCCTCTTAAAGACCTAAGGGGGCTCATACCACAGACTTTATCAATAACCCATTTTGTAAATCATGCTTAACTATTGCAAAACTATCTGCTAAAGTCTGACATGAAACACATTCTTAACTCTGTCATAGTACACAAGCATCTCTGTTTACCTATGTAATATACATCCCAAAAATACTGACAATGAAAAATAACCCATTTATTTACATTTGGGAAGAACATAGCCTTTTTAAATTGGGGAATTTCTATAAAAATGGACAACTGCTAGATTTTGAAGCCCTGAAAACACAATTCAACCTTTATCGTGGTCATTACAGTATATTGCTTATCTTCAAGTAAGGGATTGCATACAAAATTACATGCAACTTTAAAATAAGCCCACTTTCTTGAGTAGAAAATATTAATAAAACCTATAAAAAGACAAACTCATAAGCAAGTTTTATGGAGTATTTGTGGAAAAAAGTTAATGTCACTGGTAAAACTGTTGAAGGTTTGACAGAAAATGTTGGGCCTCATCTGGATGAACACCTCTGGATAGAAATTCTATCATCCATCTCAGATGTATGAAAAAATAATAAACTAAGAAAAATGTAATTCAACATACTTCACGTGGTGCATTACATGCCAGCAAAAATTTACAAATTTTAACAATGCTATATCAGACAAATGTTCTCAATGTGAAGAGGCATTAGGATCACCATTACACATGTGTATTACCTGGCCCAACTTATCAAACTTCTGGCACAGTATAAGATCCATAGTGGGTGGGGTAGTGGGCTTAGACATTCCCTTTGATCCTGGTATTTTGCTATTAGACCCTATATATTTTATTAACAATCAACTGAGTAAGGAAAAAAAAGTCCCCAATCTGCTTTAAGAAATGACAAAAACTGATTCTAAAGCATTGGAAAGCTCCAAACCACTGGCCTCCAAATATTGGTTGAATTTGATGTTTGAGTATGAAAATCTGAAAAGGATTCTTTTTATCAGACTGGGGTAGACCAGCATCATCAATTAACAGACTGAATATTATTCTTCAGTTTTAGTTTATTACTCATTAAACAATGGCATAAAAAAATCTTGGACTCTGATTGGTCCATCTAGGACTGGAGCCATGATGTTATTCCACTACAACATCATGGCTCTAGTCCCAGCACACAGATGACTGCACTAATGGTTAACGGAATCAGTCCACGTAGCCCTCTCCACTAATCTCCATGTAGCACCCACTTCACACATTCCCTCTGCAAAACTGCCTTTAGTGTCGCTGGCTCCCTCACTCTTCAATAAAAGTAAAAACCACCCTCACAAAAAGTGACAGTCTGCTCTCTCTACCACACAAACCTTACAGAATGGACTACATTTCCATTCCCATTTTATTCCCTGAACCAAGGGGATTCAGTGAACCATATCGGAGACCATAAGTGCTGTTGCATAGTTCACTGATGCCGCTAGATTCCGGGGCAAAAAAGCAGCTATAAAAAAATGTATGTATTTCTTCTGCCACACATCTTCCAACTATCACACCATTACCCAGTAGCAGTCCACGTCCCTCATTCAGTCTGATTTACTTATTTGCTTCAGATTCCTGAAAATAAAAGCACAACCATCACTTCAAGTAGCACGTACTGTTTCTTAAAATACATCACTTTATGGCAGGACCAGTGGTCTCCGCTGTCAGCAGAAGTACTGGCTGTCAAGGCAAAAAAAAGTTTTTTTCCCAGTGCCATGGTAGACACCATCGTGCTGCAAAAAAAAGAAATCTTTACCCACTCCCAGGATGGCAGGGTGACCTGGTGGCAAAGCTCACACCACAACCCATTAACCACATGCGCTCCCATTTGACTCCACAGAGCTCCATTCAGCATAACAGATTTTTCCCTTCCCACTGGCTGCAGTCACTAAATCTCCTGAACAGCTAAGCCAAAAAAAAAAATTACTGGTACAAATGACACCACAGTGACACCAAGCGAGAGAGAGAGAGATTGCATGGGGAGGTGAGCAAGAGCATGGGAATGGGAATGGGAGACAACTATTAGCAGAGCACCACCTACTGCAAAGAATAGAAAATGTGGACTTCTTTTTAAACATGTATATCTCCAACTTAAAAAAAATCAATACAAAATATAAAGAAAGAATGTGTTTTCATATTTTTTCTTCTGTCTCACAAAAAAAACTATTGTATAATAGCAATAATGCACTCCAGAGTGTGTGTTGTGCTGTGATAATGTAATGACTGGGGTGTTGGATGCACTCAGCCTGCAGCCTTGTGCCCAACCACCCCAGGCGTGATGTTATTCCAGCATGACACATAACCTGCTGTGCATTACTGCTTAAATATTCAGTGCCTGTCATCATTTCAATTTAACCCCCCCCCACCCTATTAATTCTCCAGTTTTTGTGTTATTGAATATTGTCTTGTGGAAAATGATCTATATGTTTTGTTTAAACTTAGATTGTGGGCTTGTAGTGACACTATACTTTCTTTGTTGTCTTTATTTATAATTGTTTTTGGGCTGTTGAAAATTTAAAACATAGTGGTGGTGAAATTCTGTGCTGTCTTTAATTGCGAAAATTTCGCCTCCCCTTCCCCAACTCTTAATTATATGCCCTGATAAATCTGATTGACAGGAGCTAAACACAGGTTATAGTAAGGTGTGAAGTAGGAGGGGCATAAGGGGGAAGAAGCCCACCCTCAGCACGACAAGTGTTTTGACTCATTTATTTATTTATTGGTTTCTTTTTCCTTAAAAAAAAAAATTTATCTGAGGATCAGTGACAGGATTTTTAGTACAGTAAATTAATAAAAAGAGAACTAGGAGAGCTTCAGTAGCAGACAAGTAGTGGAATTGCAGTATAATGTGGGGAGTGGTGCAATGCAGTGGCTGTGGGGCAGCCATATTCAGGCAGACCTTCTGGACACTGAGGTGCTGCCCTATCTGCATGCATCTCTCTGGACTGCAGGATGAGGTAGCCAGACTCAGAGCGGAAGTAAACTGGGTCAGGAGTACCATCACCCTATCCAGGGACCACCCAGTCCAATGCAGCTGCCTCAAAGGATGCCGAGAACGAGGAGCACTTGGATGACAGTGGGCTCAGGGAGGGTTAGAGCAGTCAGGCAGAGGCACATCCCAGATCCTATTCCTCAAGAACTCATATGCCACACTGGCAAATGAGGACAACCAAATAGAGGTACCCAGAGAAGTGGAAGGAAAGGATGTGGAGGTTAGCCAAGGAGGTGATCTCAGCGGGGAAAGCAGTGGACCCCAGAGGAGGAGGAAGTGAATCCTGGTGGGGGACTCCATTGTAAGAGGGATCCAGCTAGGAACACAGGAGGGGGAGGACAGGGAGGTGAGGTGCCTACCAGGTGCCACGGCATGGAGGGATGGAAGGAAGATCCTGGGGATCACTGGGAAGGCAAGACAGGAGGGTGAGCTGGATGTCATTATCCACCTAGGTACTAATGACCTGGCAAATGGGGAGCCAAAGGAAGTTCAGGAAGAGTTTAGGAAACTGGGAGGGGTCTCAAGCAAGTAGCTACTTCTGTCACTTTCTCAGAAGTACTACCTGTGAGAGCAAGGAGAGCATAGAGTGCATGCACCAGGAACTTTAACTCATGGTTGAAGAACTGGTGCTGTGAGGAAGGGTTTGGATTCATTGGTGACTGGGGACCCACCTGGAGGGATGGAGGTTTGTTCAAGCCTGACGGCCTGCATCCATCCTGGGGAATCAAGATTCAATGATAAGTTTAAATGCTACATTGACAAGCATTTAAACTAGCAAAGGGGGGTGACAGGCCAGCAAGGAGGGTACCTACTTGCTCACCCCCCACAGCTAGCAGTGGAACCAGTGAACCAGAGGAGTGGCTATCTCTGCAAAGTAGTGTGAAAAAGATGGAGATTAGTGCCCAAGAGGTGGATAAGCAGAAAAGGGGCAAAATTCAGCAGAAGGGCAGACAGCAAGGGATAAATGACAACCAAGGAAGGGCTGGAGTAGAACAGTGAAGCAGTCTAGGGAGGTCAAATCATGGAAAGCCATGTGTGCAAATGCCAGGAGCCTTAGCAACAAGATGGAAGATCTGGAGGCTGTCATGGTACAGTCAGACCTGGACATTGTGGCCATCACTGAAACTTGTGTAATGATAACCATGACTGGGAGATGGCCATACCTGGCTACAACATATTCAGAAGAGACAGAGCAGGCAGGAAGGGAGAAGGAGTGGCACTGTATGTGAAAAATGACATAAGGGCCACAGAGATCCAGGAGGAACAAAATGGGGGAGAGATACTGTGGGTTAAGCTGGAAAGGAAAATGGGGTCAGCCATCCGCACAGGTGTGGTCTATAGACCACCAGCCCAGGAGGAAGAAACAGATAGGGAGCTGATGCTAGCCATCCAAAGGATGGCAGACAAGGGTGAGGTAGTACTGGTTGGAGACTTCAATATTCCAGACGTGGACTGGAGCATCCCAGCAGCAGCATCAACTAGGAGCAGATTTATCCTGGACTCTTCAGGGTGCCTTCCTCAAGCAACTGGTCATGGAACCAACTCGGCAGAAGGCAATACTGGACCTTGTGCTCACAAACAGGGACAGTGTGATGGGGTAACAGTGGGGAGCACCTGGGTAACAGTGACCACCAGTCATTGTGGTTTGAAATCACAGAAAGAGCAGAACCAAACCACAAAAACACGATCCTGAATTTTAGGGGGCAGACTTTGGGAAAATGGGGAGATACTTGAAACAGGCATTAAGGAATGGGACAGGAATCCGGGGTTGAGGAACAGTGGGCAGTATTTAAAATGGGGATTACAAGAACAACAGAATTATGCATTAAGCAGGTTAGCAAGAGGAAAGGAAGAGGAGACCATTATGGTTTTCCAAAGAGGTATCAAAGAAAGTGAAAGCCAAAAGATTGCATTCTGGCAATACAAAAGACACAGACAGACGGGATAGGGAGAAGTACCAGGAGAAGCAAAGGGAGGCAGTGAGGTCAGTAAGGGAAGCCAAAGCTCAGACAGAAGAACACATTGCAAAATCAGTGGGTAAAGGGGACAAAACCTTTACAGGTACATAAGTGAAAAAGAAAGACAAAGGGAGGGATAGTGAGACTGAAGGGGAGGATGGAGCCACGATGGAGGATGACAACAGTAAAGCTGACATATTGAACAGATATTTCTGCTCAGTCTTTACTGAGGAAGAGGAGGGTAATGGGTCTGAAGGGAGTACTAAAGGGTGAGAATGGTGCAGAAATGGACACAAGTCCCTTTACACGAGAAAGGGTCCTGAAGGAACTGGAAGTAATAAGAGTTGATAAACAATGGGGCCAGACGGGTGCACCCTAGGGTCCTTAAAGAACTAAGAGAGGTGGTGGCTGAATCCTCTGGCTATCCTGTTTAGCTGATCACTGGAAACAGGGAGGTACCCAAAGACTGGAGGACAGCAGATGTAGTCCCTTATACAAAAGTGGGAACAAAGAGGAGCAGGGAACTACAGACCAGTCAGCCTCACCTCGGTAGTGGGGAAGATCATGGAAGCACTACTGAAGGAGAGATTGGTGGAACATCTGGTTGTCAATGGACTACAGGACCCAAGGCAGCATGGTTTCACCAGGGAGGTCATGCAGACCAACCTTGTTGAATTTTTGACTGGGTGACTAGGGAGGTGGATCAGGGAGGGCAGTGGACATGGCCTATCTGGACTTCAGCAAGGCCTTTGACACTGTGCCTCATAGAAGACTATTACACAAACTGGGGAATATGGGTGTGGGCAGGACAGTAGTGTGGTGGGTAGGTAACTGGCTGGGTGGCAGGACACAGAGGGTGGTGGTAAATGGCTGTCACTCCACAGAGGGAAGAGTGACCAGTGGGGTACCACAGGGATCAGTGCTGGGACCGGTCCTATTCAACATCTTCATCAGTGACATTGCACAGGATCTAGAAGGCAGAATTTACTGTTCGCTGATGACACAAAGCTCTGTAACAGAGTAGACACACCAGAGGGTGTAGACAGAATGAGAAGTGACCTGCAGAAACTTGAAGAATGGTCAGGAGTTTGGCAGTTGAAATTCAATGCAAAGAAGTGCAAGATAATGCATATGGGGCACAAAAACCCTGGCACAATATATCAGTTGTGGGGTGAGGATATAGCATGCACCAAGCAGGAAAGGATCTTGGGGTTGTCATCTCTGATGACCTCAAGGTAGGGAAACAGTGTGACAAGGCAGCAGGTAAAGCAAATAGGATGCTGGGATGTATAGGCAGGGGCATCACCAGCAGGAAAAGGGAGGTCATAATTCTGCTATACAAGACACTAGTGAGGCCCCACCTGGAGTACAGTGTACAGTTCTGGAGACCATACCTACGTAAGGACATAGACAGGGTAGAGAAGGTTCAGAGGAGGGCAACAAAGATGGTGCATGGATTGCATCACAAGTCATATGAAGACAGGTTGAAGGAACTGAACATGTACTCCCTGGAGGAGAGAAGGGAGAGAGGGGATATGATAGAGACATACAAGTATCTTACAGGGAGGAACAGGGTGCAGGAAAACACTATTTTTAAGCGAAAAAGATGTTCCAGGACTAGAGGGCATGGGATGAAGTTGGAGGGAGGACGATTCAGAGGAAACATAAGAAAGAATTTCTTCACAGAACGGGTGGTGGACAAGTGGAACACCCTGCCAGAGGAAGTGGTGGGGCTGAAACAATCACGGATTTAAGAATGCATGGGATAGACATAAAGGAATTCTAGAGGTCAGGGGTAAGGGGAAACAGACTTCTAGGAAAACAAACTGAACTTACAAGCTCAAATGGGCAGACTGGATGGGCCATAGGCCCTTATCTGCCGACACTGTCTATGTATCTATGTATCTATGTTTAACTGCAAAACTTGAATGATTTCCAGACCCCTTTGAACTGTGTACTGTTAACTTCCAAGTTGTAATAAATTCTCTCTAGTTTTGAAGTATCTATCATGAGGTTGAGCCATTACTTGTATGTAGGTGGGAGATGTTTTTTTTCCATTTTTGTAATACTGTATTAATTTTTTGGCTGCCATCACAGCTATGCTGATAAAAGAGTTATCATATAAATTAGATATACTAATGGTATCAGATATATTCACAGTAAAATTGTGCCTAGATCAAATGGAAATTCTACTCCCAAGGTTTCACTTATGGCTTCATTATTTATTTATTTATTTTTTTGCCAAAATGCAGCCCAAAAACTGTACTCTGCAAATAGTGTTTCAAAGAACCAATATCAATGGAACATCTGTGAGAGTATTCAGACACTATCATATTAAATTTATGTAACCTAGCAGGAGTATAGTAAATTCTGTGGAACGGATCAAACTGTATCTGTTTAAATCTTATGGATTTTGATACTGTGTTTGGATATGACATGGCTCTCATCCGCATAGCTGGCTCAGTCTCAGTGCCCATCTTCCTCACCAAAGATTCCTTCAATAATGTAGGGGATATTTGTTGTTTCTCTTTTATAACGTTATACATTTTTCCAGGTTATTTTTAATGGTTTTCAGCATTTGCAAAAATATTCCTCTGAAGGGGAAATGATATTTCATCTTTTAAGTTCTAGTTCTTCCTAATATATTTTCTTAATTGTAGATAAGGCAGATAGGCACTGCCAGTTAAATTATACAGTATTTTTTTGTTTCGTCAAAGCTCATCATGGCTCCACTGCTACATAAATCTCTTATTCTCTGCAATCCTTTAAGCATATTTTCCATATGTAATTTGCATTTATTTTTTTAAGTATGAATTGTTGTGAATTGGCATATATTTAGAGAATGTTGACTTTTGACCTAACATGTTATTCACGTCACCCCAACTTTTAACATAATTTTTTAGAAATGTTGGAACTCTCTCATGTTGCATATCATTATATATCAGCATAGTCATAACTGCACTTATATTCAAAAATGGGGTAGTACTTAACTCAGTTTTCATCCATTACATGTGTGGAGTTTCATTAATAAATATGTTGAAAAATCATTCAATTTGTGCTGCCATAAAGTATCACTTGAAATTTGGAAGATTGATTCCAGCTCAATTCTCTGAAGAACACATTTTCTCAATTTGTAACTTTTTTTTTTTTATTTTGCCATATAAACGTTTTTATTTTCCTTTCTAATTCTAAAAAAAGAACAGGGGATACTGATGAGAAGGGCCTGAAACTAAAATAATAACCTAGGTAGGACATTAATCTTTATTATGTTTGCCCTTCCCATCAGTGTCAACGGAAAATAAATCTAGTGGTTCAGATCAGATATAATAGTTTTTTATTAATAGCCCATAATTTTCGTTGAACATTTTATTAATATTTTTTTTTAATATTATTTCTAAATACTGGAATGGTTCCTGAGGCTCCACTACAAAGTTATAGTCATATGTTTTATTTCTATTTAATAACATTACTTCTGATTTGTTCTGGTTTGGTTTATATCCAGCTACTTTTGCAAAGTCATCTACTAACTCTAAAATGTTTTTATACGAAGTGGCAAAGATGTCCAAATATATTAGTGCATCATCTACATACAGTGTTATACTGTAAATTTTTACCTCCGATCTCAATTCCTTGCAAATTTTCTCTCATATATTTTGCAAATGGTTACATATATAGGGCAAATAGAACTGGTAATAGTGCCCTGCTGTGTTCCTCTGTATAATTTAAATTATTCTGATAATATGAAATTGGCATATACTTTGGCCTGGGGTGATCTATAAATCATTCTTATCCATACCAGCATGTTGGGGCCTATTCTGGCCTTTAACAGGGTAGACATCAAACAATTCCAGTCTACCCTGTTGCAGGCTTTCTCTGCATCCAAAGCAACCAGGAGTTTTGTATTACATTCAGAATGTTCTTGACTGCATGTGTTAGCCTTCTACCTTCTACAAAACCTACCTGATCATTACTTACTAAGAAATGAATATTATTTAGACAGATCACTAAAATTTTTTAAAATATTTCGTAATCTCCATTTAATAATTAGATCAATCTGTATGAATTGGGTTTTTCTGGAGGTATATTAGGCTTAAAAATCAATATTATGTGTACCTCATCAAATGAAGGAGGTATTATCCGTGTATCTTTATCCTATCATATATATTTTTTACTAATTTAGGTACTAATGTTTCTTCATACTTTTCATAAAATTCTATTATTTCAGGTTATCCATGCCTGGCGATTTGTTTGTTGGGAGAGAGACCTCTTATTGCATTAATTATTTCTACTTGAGTAATTTTCCCCACCAGGTTTTGTTTCTGAAGTTCTGATAATGATGGGAGCTTGACCTTATCCAAAGAATGATTTACTTATTCCCCTGTAGATCTATATTGAACCATATATAAAGACTGATAATATTCTTTTAAAATTTGTGCAAATTGTTTTCATCTGTGTCGACAATGTCATCCCCTCATTGTATATACAGTATTAATTTACTGGCCTCTCCACATTTTAGTTGCCATGATAACAATCTACCTGGCGCCTCACCTAAATAGTCGTATTTTGCCTTAGACCTAGTTAAAGTTGATCTAGATTTAATTTTGGTCAATTAATTATATTTGTTTTGAGTTACTAACAGTATTTCCAGGTCCATAACAGACAATGTTTGAATAGGTGACTGTACTTTTCTTAATTCTTCTTCTAGTTGCTTACATTGTTCAGCATATTTTTTATTCCTGTAGGCCTTATAGGAAATGACATGTGCTCTTATTGTAAGTTTCAGTGCTTTCTGTACTGTGTATAATGACATTTCTTCCGTAATGTTTTGTTTAAAGTAATTACTTACCTCAGATTTCATGAAGCGTTTGAAGTATGAATCATCAAATTGAGTCTGGTCCAGTCTCAATATTTTTCCCATTTGTATTTCCCACTTCAACACTGTATTTAGTTAGTTCGTTTTTGTTAGCTAGGTAGGTGCACTAGACAGAAATTGTCTTTTTTCAGGCATGACTTGGGAGATTACAACAGAAAAGGAAAGGCACACATATCACAAAATACATAGAATGCAGTGTTTACAAGGGTAAAAATGCAACAATTGGAACAAAGGTGTCAACAATCAGGAGTACAACAACAGAAACCACATATTATGAGATACTCCACATGGGAACAAAGCAGTGTCCAGAAACATCTGTGGTCCAAGATTATTATTGGGCCATAATCACATTAGTGGATATTTTCTAATATACTTGCTGAAACTAGAACAAAGCCTATCCTAGAGAGTACATGACGTACCTGAGAAAAAAAAAACTTCCATATCTAGAAATTTACATTTGTAAAAGTCCACTAGGCCAAGATCCTTAACGTATTCATTTATGAATTATACTGCTTTTTTTGTTTCATTACTGCTTAATGATCTATCTACATTTCTCAGTGTTAAATTATAATCTCTTGCTACTATATGGGCAGCTGGGCATTGAGAGAGAGACAAAAAACATTTGTAAAAATTAATAGTGAATCCTCATTAGGTGCATAAAATCCTGCCAGTGTAAAACTTGGATTTTAAGTTGCAGCTGCAATATAACATATCAACCATCTGCATCTATAACAGAGTTTTACAGTGCAGCAATGAGTTTTTCTTAGCACAGCTACTCGTCTTGAGTGTGTATCATACGTATTATAATACTGACCCAGACATGCTGGTGAATTATCGTCCTGTCTCTAACCTCCCATTTTTGGGTATGGTTGTGGAGAAAGAACTGGCTTCACAGCTTGAGGCTCACCTGATGACCTTCAACATCTACAGGTCACTCCAATCAGGATTTAGGAGAAAGCACAGCACTGAAACAGCATTAGCAAGGGTGCAGAATGACCTCCTCAGGGGGAGGGATAGAGGAGAACGGTCCATTCTCAATCTCCTAGATCTCTCCTCAGCTTTCTATACTATAGATCACGTGGTGCTTCTTGATCACCTTAGGGGACTCTGTGGACTCACCTTTAAAATCATCAGCTGGTTTTAGTCCTTTTTGTCAGAGAGAAAGCAACGAGTAGTGTTGGGAAATTTCTTTTCCTGCCCAAAGCCTCTGATCTGCAGAGTTCCTCAGGGCTCGATCTCATCACCCATGATGTCTGCTGTGTATATGAAGCCCCTGGGTGACATCATTAGGTGCTACGGCTTGGGTTTTCACTGCTATGCAGATGATACACAGCTGTATATGTTCTTTGCACCTGGAACACTGGATGCTGTAGATGTGCTGAATAACTGCCAATCCAAGATCCAGGACTGGATGACCTCTAACTGGCTGAGGCTCAACTTGGATAAGATGGAGGTACTAGTGCTCTAGCTGGGTCATCGGTGGGATTTGGTTGCCACTGGCAGGACAGGATTGTCCCTGGGTACTACCTCACTAGTGGCATCCAATAAGGTGTGAAATCTGGGTGTCATTTTCAGTGATGGACTGACACTGGAGGCCCAGGTGTCTTCCATCATCTAGAACAGCTTTTACCTCTAGCATTCCATGCCAGTAACTCTACCTCTGAGCTATGGTTTACACCAAGGGTGTAGACAGGCATACTCACTGTACACATTTGTGTACAGTTTTGTTGAGTGCCTGTCACAAACCATAAGCCACTCTGTTAATATTATCATTCTAATCTGTAGTATTTGGGTTAGTGTAGGCCACTGAAGAGTGTCCAATACATGTATAACCTCTTTAGAGAGTAGATAAGTCATCTGACAACAATCTGACTTGTTTGGAAGGGGGTGCCATTTGGAAAGGATGTGTACATTTTTTAATTGGGGGGTGTAACTGTTGGAGACTGTGTGCAAATTGAAAATTTCTGGCTACACTCCTGATTTACACAGCTGCAGGTACTGTGCTGCTCTTCCTTTCAAATTCACATTCCCTTCCACTGGTGTTGTGTAACTTTGCAACCTCAGAAATATATCAGAACAACAGCCAATCAACTCCTTTTCAGTGCAGTTTTAAATAAGGGAATGTGAATTTGAAAAGAAGAGCAGGACAGCCCCTGCAGCTGTGTGAACCATACGTCAGAGGCAGAGTTACTAGCACAGAATGCTAGAGGTCCTAGGTTCAATTCCTAGTGGTTCACCTTTTCCCTTCTTCATTGTAATTCATAATCTAAATTTGCCTAGCAGTGGCTTATTTAAAACTGCACTGAGAAGGAGTTGATTGGCTGTTGTTCTGATGTATTTCTGAGGTTGCAAAGTTACACAACATCAGTGGAATGGAATGTGAATTTGAAAGGAACACCAGGACAGCCCTTGCAGCTGTATGAACCATAGCTCAGAGGCAGAGTTGCTGGCACGGAATGCTAGGGGTCCTAGGTTCAATTCCCAGTGGTTCACCTTTTCCCTTCTTCATTGTAATTCATAATCTAAATTTGCCTAGCAGTGGCTTATTTAAAACTGCACTGAGAATGAGTTGATTGGCTGTTCTGCAATACACAGATGCAAATTAGGCAATATATAGAGATACAAATTAGGCACTATACAGGGATATAATTTGGCAATAGACAGATACAAATGTGGCAATATATAGAATACAAATCAGACACTATACAGGAATACAATTTGGCAATACACAGATGCAAATTAGGCAATATATAGAAATACAAATCAGGCACTATACAGGAATACAATTTGGCAATACACAGATACAAATTAGGCAACATATAGAATACAAATCAGGCACTGTACAGGAATACAATATGGCAATAGACAGATACAAATTAGGCAATATATAGAAATACAAATCAGGCACTATACAGGAATACAGTTTGGCAATACACTGATACAACTTAGGCAATATATAAAAATACAAATTAGGCACTATACAGGGATACAATTTGGCAATATACAGATACAAATTGGGTGATATACAGAAATACACATTAGGCAATATAAAGGAGTACAAAATGTGCAGAACTTTCAGTATTAAGTGCCCCAAGTGCAAAAAGGCGCAATAGTACAACTGGCAGTGTCACTATACTGTCACATTTTCTGTGTGTAGTTATTAATAACAGTATAATTACTCTGTAAAACTGCAAGTACAGTAAATCTATAGAGTAGTTCCAGTACACATTGGATCCATGTAAGCATATGGGCTGGCAGTATAGGCTAGAGGTTAGAGGAACGAGGTGTGAACAAGCTTGATACATCCAGCGGACCAGACCTGAGTTTGAGTCTCACAACCTCCACTTGCATACTGTGTGACTCTGAGCAAGTCACTTAACCACCCAGTGCTCCCAGGTCTCCCCTGTAAACAGGTACTTGTGCTTAGTGGCCTTACCTGGTTACCAAAGACTAAAATAAATATATAAAAATATAGTACTTCCCCTGCAGGAACAATGTAATTATAATATGACTACTGGGTAGTCACAAAAACATCATGTGAACTGTTACCCAAAATGGAATGGAGGAGAGAGGATGGAATAAATGGGAGATAGGAGGATGGAATGAAACAAATTGGGATATGGAGAAGGGGTAGAAAAATGGGGATATGGGGAGGAGATGAAACAAATGGGGTTATGAGGGAGGAGTTGAAAAATGGGGGATATGGGATTGGGATGTGTCACATGTAGCATATAGAAGATAATGGATGAGCAACAGTGAACAACAACACTGTTGTTCACTTCAAGAGGTTGTCATGACAACCATGTAAACTTCGAGAGCGAAGCTCAAGAGGTTTTTGGTTGTCACACAACCCCAAGAAGTGAACACCAGTGTTGTTGTTTACTGTTGCCCATCTATTGTCTTGTATAGTGTATGGGCAACAGTAAATCAGTCAGTGATCACTTCTTCCTTAGCTGCGACATCAGACTTTGTTCCCACCCTTCCTCTTGTTCCCAATTCAAGAACAAGACCTACTACATCCCTGGTTCACCTTCTTCTCAGAGAATCTGTGTTTTATTTTTTTTTAATCTATAGTCTTTGGCTGTAAAGGGCAACAGTAAAAGGGAAACATGCCCTTACTTTGAGCCCATACGTCACTATTAGCAGCACTGACACCACCGTGGCCATTTCCTGAGGTCCAGAGTATTGCAAATTACACAGGTGCAGAGACAGTCTACACTGTTGTACCATCGATGTGACATACTCACAATTTTACAATAGCATTGTGATGTCACATCTATGGTATAAGAAGACTGGGAAATGATGAAATTCAGGTAACATTAACACACTCCCGTACATTATATGCCAGCGGCTGGGCTGGTACAGGGAACCCCAAATGAAGGACACCAAACATTTTTTAAAGGTCTCAAATAAACTCTTATTTTGTTATGTTCTCTTTGAATCGACTTTGAAACAGGTTACCAGCTGAGAAAACAAACTGCTTTATAAAATGGTAAGGGAAAATCCTGAAATCTGATTGGCTGTTGTTCATGTAGCAATTATGTTCCATGTATGGAAAATAAAAAAATGTGCTGCCAAATGTGCACTGATCACCACTGGAATCATTACGCTAATAGAATGTTAAGAATTCAACTGGCAGCCATTGTTTTTTGCCCTGTAACTATAAGCATCACAATTACTTGCACTGGGCCCTAAAAATAAAACTACCTTAAATACAAAATAAAACAGAATGAATTAAATGCTGTTTCCCTGTTCATCACATTCTCCTTAAACACATAAATAAATTAGAAGCATTAAGTATTGTTTATAGCTTTCATTACAACTGTTTCCTTGCTGACAATGAAAAATCCCCCTTCCATCTTTACCTGCTCATGAGGTAAAGCTCTTCTCCTTGCCCTGACAGTGAGACAATTGAGTATCTGGCTGTAACAGATGCCTTTGGGGGGGGGGTGTGCGCGCATGCGTGTGCATGTGTATGTGTGTGTGTGTGTAGTATGTTAGGAGAATAGCATTCTAGCAGTGGAACTGAGCAGAATTTTAAATCCATGTACTCCATGGTAAACATTTCATGACAAACATTCCATATATTGAATGTGGGGAAAACAGAAAGAAAAAAAAGAAGGAAGAAAATAGGCAACAATACAATGACTTCATCAATGATATCATTCGTAATGGGCGGAAGGACTATTTTATCATAAATGCACAGAAGTAAATCAATTGTTTCTACATATAAACATGCTTTTCCCAACTGTAAAAAGTTTTTAAAAAAAGGAGTCCATTTTATAAGTGCAATAAGGCACTCTGGGATGTGCGTGGAACACATTTTACCACATGGCCAGCAGCTAAAGTCACTCGGCCTTCAGCCTTGTGCCTTATTACGCCCCAACCATGCAGTAAAATGTGTTCCATGCACACACCATCATGCCTTATTGCTTACTGATTACAGCTCTTCACAAAGATGGTTAAAGGTGGTTTACATCAGCTCAACATGCTCAGTCTTTTGTTTCTCAGTCTGTACATTCTCCAAGCTTCAGCATCCTTTCACTGCCCGCTAATTCTATGCAGTTCATTTCCAAGCTCTGGCTCTGATAGAATTCAGCTCCTCTCTCAGTTCGCGGAGCTCTCTCTTTCAACTTCTGTAATCAGATTCTCTTACACCACTTCTGGTGGCAGCTTTCCAAGGCAAGGAACTCCAAGTCTCTATCCCCTCTCTTTCTGGTTCAAGTCCAAACTGTAAGGGCTTCACTCAGTTCTTTGTCTCACCCAAGCTATCAGGATATTTTTCTTTTCTTTGATGCTTACAGCAGTATTCAGAGACAGGGAGAAAGTCCCCTGTCTCTTTCCCTCTCACTCATTAATTTTCTAGTCCAGAACCTTAAATATTACTTCTCTGTTGGTATTTATTTGTTTTTATTTATTTAGTCTTTGTTGACCAGGCTTCCAGCATTCATCATCATCTTCGAGTTTCAGATTGTTTGCTTCCGTCGACCACCATGAATCCTTTTGGAGAAGACCAATAGTTTCTTAAATGGAATTATCCAGCCAAACCCTAGCTCAACTAGTTCCCCTCCCTCCAGAGGTCAGGAATCCATGTTCCATGTGTCAGCCCTGCTCAGGTGAACACACTTTTATGAGGAGAAATTTATCACAATGGGACAGGGATTATCCACTGCATTTCAAAAAGGACATAAAAGAGATATGAGGAAGATTCATAGAAACAAAGAAGCTTAGAATCTTTCAGCAGACGGAGATCAATGGTTCATCAATAATGCTCTATTATACTACTTTACCCCTACCTAGTGTCCTGTTGGATTGTAGCCCTCTGCCCCATCACAACACTCCAAGCCTTGATACACCCTCTAGGAACTATGATTCTCTTGCTCTGTCTCATCCATACTTAAACCCATTTAGAGTACCTGCCCCCACCAGTTCCATAGCTAGTCTGTTCCATGGCTCTACCACCATCTCCGTGAAGTAGAACTTCTCACATCTTTCCAGAATTTGCCCTCCATCAAGCTCCAATAGAACCCTCTTGTGACTGCATCAGTTTCTAACAGGTCCTCACTTTTTACTCTGTTTATACCCCTCATAAATGTTTATGTTTCTATTATGCCTCTCCTCTCACATCTGGCCTCTGGTGAGTACATATTTTGGACCATCATTTATTCCTCATAGGATCTGCCTTGCTAGCACTGGATCATCTTGATGACCATTCTCTGTGCAGACTCCAGAACTGAACACAGTATTCCAGGTCAGGTCTTCCAAGCGACATGTATAGGGCAGTATCACTTCAGTTCTTCTGCTATCAACCCCTTCCTTATTCAATTGGCTGGCTTGCTTCAGGGAGTCACTGACAATGAACCCCTAGATCCCTCTTCTCTGCTGCAGTAGCCAGCTTAACCGCTGCCATTCCATATTCCATGCATGCATTCCTTTGGCTTACGTGCATTACCTTGCACTTTTTGGTGTTAGAGCTCAACTGCTATATTTTTGACCTCTTCTCCAGCTTCTTTGGGTCTTTCTGAAGTTCCCTCACCCCTTCCTTCAATTGTCCACCCTTCTGCATAGCTTTGTACCATTAGTAAAGCATCTTGTCCTGGGTACCCTCAGTAATGAACATATTGAATAGGACAGGTCCCAGGACTGATCCATACTGTACCCCACTCATGAAGCCCCCTTCTTCTGACTTGGCCCTGTTCACTACCACCCTCTGTTTCCTCCCCATGCCAGTTACCTCCCCACCTGACTACAACCTGCTATACTCCCAAGTCCTCCAACTTGTTCAGCAGTCTCATGTGCGATACAGAACTGAAGACTTTGCTGAAGTCAAAATAAAGCAAATCCACTGTCTGCACTTTAAATAGAGCTCTAGTGAACCAATCGAGAAACAGCATTAGGTTGGTCTGACAAGACTGCACTGACACAAAGAGATGCTGCTTCCATCCTGCAGTCCATTGCCCTCTAAGTAGGCCACCAGGCTTTCCATAACTATGGTCTTCATTAGCTTACCTACAGTGAAGGCAAGACTGACCAACCCATAGTTTCTTGGGTTCTCCCTGCCTCCCCCCCATGAAGATGAACAACCTGCACAAACTTCATATCCTCTGCCACCACTCTAGAGAACACATGGGTAACAAATGGTGAAATTGGGATAGGGTACAACACCTGGGATATGGGAAGGGGGGCTGAAATGACTAGGGATATGGGAGGATTATGATGATGCAAATGGAGATATGGGGAAGGGATGGAACCAGTGTGGATATGGAGGAAAACTGGGATATGGGGAGGGGAGGGGGAAGAAAAAAAAGGATGAGAAATGATTGAACAAATGGGGATATTGGGTATTGGATGGAGCAAATGGGGAAATTAGGAAGGGATGACATGAATAGGGATTTAAGAAGGGGATGGAAGAAATGTGGGCTATAGAAGCATAGAATATAGTGGCAGATAAGGACCGCTTGACCCACCCTACTTGCCCATTTTTCCCCACATACAGTATCACTGTAAACCTTAATTGATTTCCAGGTCTTTCTCCTCCCTTTCCTTTCCACTAAGATTCCCTTATGCCTACCCCATACATTCTTGAACTCCACCACTGTTTTTGCCTCCACCACCTCTGCTGGAAGGCTGTTCCAGGAATCTGCCACTCTTTCTGTGAAGTATTTCCTCATGTCTCTCCTGAATCTAACCCCTGGATTCATAGCATGTCCTCTTGTTCTATAACACCTATTTTTCTGAAAATACTTCCCTCCAGTACCTTATTAACCCCCATGAGGTATTTAAATGTCTTTAACATATTCTCCTTTCCCAGGGTGTACATACTGAGGTCCTTTAGTCTCTCGTCATAGGACTTTTAGTGCCAACACTGCACAATTTTAGTTGCCCTCCTCTGGACCACCTCCACTCTGTCTATGTCCTTAGGGAGATGTGGTCTCCAGAACTGCACACCGCACTTGAGCTGGGGTCTTACCAGCGATCTATACGGAGGCAACACCACCACCTTCTTTCTACTGGTAATACCCCTCCCTGTGCACCCCATCTTTCCACTAGCCCTCCCAACTGCTTGTTGCACTGCCTGACCGACTTTAGGTCATCTGATATGATTACTCCCAGGTCGCTTTCCTACTTGGTGGTCATCAATACCATGCCACACACATTTTGTACTCTACCCACTGGGTTTCTGTGCCGTACATGCATTACTTTGCACTTTTTCTCATTGAAACCCAGCTGCTATACCCTTGACCACTCCTTGAATTCTATCAGGACTCTGCTCATCCTTTCCACCCCCCACAGAGTGTCCACCCTATTACAGATTTGGTGTCATCCACAAAGAGGCAGACCTTCCCATCCAGCTCTTCTGCAATGTCACTTATAAAGAAGTTAAAGAGTAATGGTCCCAGGACTGATCCCTGACGCACCTTGTCGACCACCCTCCCTTCCTCAGAATGATCTCTGTTTACCACCACCCTCTGTTCCTCATCCTATAACCAGTTTCTTACCCAGTTTATCACCTTTGAGACTACCGCTAAATTACCCAGCTTGCTTACTAGTCTCCTATGTGGAATGGTATCAAAGGTCTTACTGAAATCTAGGTAGGCCATGTCCACCGCTCCACCCTGATCTAAATCCTTTGTCACCCAGTTAAAGAAATCTATCAGATTCATTTGACCTGACCTTCCCCCCATGAACCCATGCTGTCTTGAGTCTTGTGACCCTCTGTATTCAAGATATTCTGCTATCATTCCCTTCAGCAGTGATTCCATTAACTTTTTCACTAGCGATGTCAGGCTGACTGGCCTATAATTGCCAGCCTCCTCCCTGCTACCATTTTTGGGTAGTGGGACTACATCCTCCTTCCTCCAGTCCTCCAGAACCATTCCTGTTTCCAGTCAGCTGTTAAATAGAACTGTCAGAGGTGCAGCCAATATTTTCCTGAGCTCCCTCAATACCCTTGGATGCAACTTATCTGGCCCCATTGCTTTGTCCACCTTCAGTTTAATGAGTCCCATCATGACTATATCCAAAAGGACTGGTGCCTACCTGCCTCCCTCCAAAGCTTCTGTTACTTTTTTGTGGCCCTTCCCTTCTCTGTGAACACTAAACAAAAGTATTTGTTCAGTATGTCTGCTTTTTTCTGGTCATACTCTGCACAGTCCCCCCCCCCTTCCTTTTTAATCTAACAGTCCTGCCCCGGTCTTCCTCTTTTCACTTGCATACCTAAAAAATGCTTTGTCCCCTTTTGTTACTGCATGAGCTATTCTCTCTTAGGTTTGTGCCTTTGCACTCCTTATAGATTTCCCTGCTTCCCTCTATTTCCCTTGGTATACCTCCCTATCCTCTCTCTCTCTCTCTCTCTCTCTCTCTGCATTTCCTTATACCTTCTGAATACTACCCTTTAAGCATTTACCTTTTCAGCCACCTCTTTTGAGAACCATAGCAATCTCTTGTTCCTCTTGCTTTTCCTCACTTGCTTGACACCGAGGTTTGTCGCCTTTGCTATGCTACTTTTTAACTTCACCCACTGTTCCTCCACCCCACCCGGGTCACACACACACCCACACATGCACACACCCCAGCCAGGGCATCCCTGAGGCATTCAGCCATCTTTGTATAAAATCTGCCCTTCTGAAGTCCACGACCCTCGCTCTTGTGTGGTTTGATTCTGCAGCCATCTTTATATTGAACTACTGTGTAAGGTAGTGTGTAATGGGCCCCAGGTGGACTCCCCATCTTGATGTCAGGAACAGTGTCCCTGTTATTGTGTACCAGGTCCAGTACTGCCTCTTCACAAGTGGGTTCTCTGACTAGTTGCCTGAGAAACTCCCCTGCAAGGAGTCAGGATATTTCTTCTTCTAGTTTAAACTGCAGCTGGGAGGCTTCAATCTATATCCAGCAGATTGAAGTCCCCCACCAGCAGCAGGGATATGAAGGAAGGGAGGGAACAGATGGAAATATGGGGAGGGAGGAGGTAGAGCAAATGGGTACATTGGGAAGGGGAAATGTGGGATATACAAAAGGGATGGAATAAGTGAGGCTATGAGGAGATAATGGAGCAACTGGGGATATAGAGAGGGGATGAAAGAAATGGGGATACGGGGAGGGAGAGGATGGAACAAATGGGGCATAGGAAGGGGATGGAATTCATGGGAATATGGAAAAGGGATGGAACAAATATGGGATACAAAAATTGGGATGGAAACAATGAGGATATGAGGAGCTAATGGAGTAACTGGGGATATGGAGCATGGATAGAGCAACTAGGGGATATGGGGGTGTGGACATTACAAATGACGCATATTGGGGAGGGGATGGACAAATTGCTTCTTTTTTGCAGCCAGCTATATACAACTAAATATTAACAGTGATGGTTTCTTCTCATCTTTCTACATCTGTAGCCCTTGGTCCTGCTGATGGAGTGGGCAGAAGCCCTGAACTTTGCCACTTTGATAGCAGGCTACTACCGGCTTTTTGTGGACCCCAAGAAGACAATATTCTGCAGAACAGCCAGTCAGCCTCACATTATAAAGACAGGTATGTCTGGTGCCCAGCATGTATCCAATACCTCAGCCTCTCTTTCAGTGTTGATGCTCAGGTTGCTGGTAAAATGATTGTGGAATGACCACACTAGAGACTGCTTATACAGAACAGGGTGGCATGGGTGGCATCACACATTCTGCGTTAGTACACCTCAGCCATGATGATTTTGAGGGATCACTTTGTGTGGTTAAGAGAGAATAAAATTGTAAGTTTGCCTCCTTATTTACTTGATCCTGACTACAGCTGTGTGAATTTTATTTATTCATTTATTTTTAATGCATTTTTCCCCATCGGTCAGCACACATCCGGCCACTTTCCTGGCCCACACCCAGCTCCCATGAAGGCCGTCACCCCCAGTCATACCCACACAGCTTGCTCCCCATGGTGGGATGGCGGCAAGCCCCCATACTCACCGCCAAATCCAGATCTAGTCTTATCGGTGGGCGACACCTTCAGAGCCAAGTGTGTCCCAGGATGCCCATCAAGCCACGTAACTACATTTTCACCTGTTCTTTTTCCCTTGGGGGTGGGGCATGCAATGATGCCAGAGGTGGCACTGCGCATGCTCCCGTGCATGATCCCCCTGGTGTCTGCCCCATCCCAGCCCACCTTGTCAGAATCAGTGTTCTGCCCCCCCCAGCCTCCGCTAGGGGCCAGGCATTCACTGACTACTGGTGTCCCCCCGGAGAAGGAGAAGGAGAGCAGTCCCTGAGATGCTCAATCCTTCTCCTCCCCTGCCAACCTCCGGTGCCTGTTCCCAAACACAGGTTGTTGGTGTGGCACGAAGTGTGGCATCCAGCGTCTCAACCCTCAGCGCCACAGGGCCAGCTGTGTGTGAATTTTATTTGCCACAGTTCACCTTTGCCTAAATGCCATTATCATCATAAAAAATGTTATTGATTGGCTAAAAGCCATTACAATATCAAAAACGCAAAAGGTACAAAATCATCCATCACAGAAATAAAACAGAATACAATCTCTACTCTTGAGTTATTAAATTACATATAATTCATTAATTTCCCTGTGAGTTGTACGTTTACGTTCCTAAAAGTCTACTTACAGAAGTATAGCATTAAAAGAAAAAACACCATCCTATCTAAAATTTCTCAAGTCAGATAGCAAGTCGATTTAAATACCATTATGAAAACATGCAAAACACATAAAATGTGGGCAAACATTTTTATTGTAGTACCGTAATGTCGAAACTTGTGCAATTTATTTTCTTGGACATGGCAAACATAAACATGACTAAATATGGTGGTGTACTGCAGGTAATATGACTGCCACTCTCACACCCTTGTGCTGTGTTAGTATTTGTTAGACATTTTAGCTTGCATGCATCTTTCCTACCTTAAGTGTGCACAGACCCCGGATTTTAGCAGCTTTAATACTGTTTTACTTTTCCCTAGTCTAGTAGAGGGGCTGCTATGACTTACGGTGTGATAGGTAGGCATTAGGTGCCTTTTTCCACTGAGGTACAGACAGGAGAAGGGCGAAGCAATCTTCCACTACACTATTTCTTACTGTATGACTTTAGTATGATCTTATAAAAAGGGTAGGGGAAATGATGAAACCTGATTGGGCCCCAGCTGTGAATGATGAGACCACACCAAACAGACAAAACAGAAAAAAAAGTCCTGTCCACCTGGGCACAGTGCAGCTGAAATCAATGTGCTAACAACCCATTAGAATGTTCAGGTTTTAAACAGCAGTCATTTTTCCCTGCAAATGTCTGGCACACCAACAGTAACCCTGCCAGCTCTCCCTAGAGGCTCCCAATGGTGGAGGAACTATTCAATATTAAATGTAAGCACATATTTAATTTTGTTTAAAATTGTTCTAAACTTTGTGTTTCTTGTTTTTTATTTACCTAGTTACCCATTTTATAAGTGCAACGAGATAGTCCAGGGTGTTGATACTTGTGCCACACACTACTGGGGTGGAAGGCACTCAAATACTAAATTTGAATGCAACATGTAACTTATGTAATCATGCTAGCTCACTTTGTAAATAGGGCTTTGGCACTACTGGTGTAATTCCTGATGAAAAATAAACATTTTACTACTACTGCTACAGCCTCGTGCCTTACTATACTCCTGGGGTGCATGGTTCTGGCACAACTATGGAGTGTCTTATTGCATCTAGAACTGACTGGTGGTGAGGACTGGAGTCAAGCAAGTGGTGAAGTCTGGGTACTTCCCATGTGGTGGTTTGGCTTCTTAGTTTTATTGCTTGTCCTTCCCTGATGTTTTTACTGCAGGTGGCAGAATTTATCAGACTGCCATCTGTTCCTGCACTCCATTTAGCTGAAGTCCCAAGTCACCTGGGGTTTCTCTTTTCCACCTCTGTGTGGGTGACCATTGGTGGTGTTTGGATAGTTTCTGCCAAAGTCAGATACCCGCAGACATATCCCCATCTTTTGAACTTCAGATGCCTTTGGATATTGATGGCATCCAATCATAGAGATCATCGCCTTGGATCCAATATATGGATCTGATATGAACCATAGGATCCAATCAGATCAAAGGGATCCAAATGTCAGATCCCATCGGATCCCAATATCCAACCCTTAGATCCAAAATTCTGACCCTCAGATTAAATAATCTGGTTTCAGATCCCAACATCCAAACTCAGATCACTAGAATTCGACTGGTCGGCTAGAGATCAGAAACTGAGATAAGTAGCAGAACTGTTAGGTGGTGGATATTCAGATATCAAAAAGCACTATCCAGGCACCATATGAGACCATGCTGTTGTGCAGCCAATACATCTGATGGGCGCTATGCACTTTTGGGCATAAAGTACATTCCAAAGGTGAATAGCCCATCTCTGTAGCTCCACACCTGCAGACAGGTGCGCACCTTGCAGCATTCACAACCGCCACCCCCAACACATAGGTTTGTGCAGAGCTGACAGGAGTGGAGCTGTGGACCCGGGCAGGCATCCAGTCTGATGCTTGTCCAGGGTCCCTCAGTGGATCCCCTATGCGGCAGGGCATACACTGGCTGTGCACTCCTGCAGATGTCGGCTGGACAGCGGCCGTGGAGGTGTGAGAAGGGCAATGCCACTGGCCATCCCTTACCGTGGCACTGGCAGGACAATATAGAGCAGTGAGCAGGTGTTCCCAGTGCCGCAGATGGATGGGCGACCACTGGCAAATGGTGGTTGGCACCAGGTCCGGTACACTGGGCACATCTGTGGGGGGATGTCACACTGCACTGGGCATCATGCTGGCCATGTGTGGGGAGGTGGGCTGCTTGGGCACTACAGTGAGGACAGGGATGGGGATACAGTATCAGGGGGACAGAGCAACACTGTGCATGTGCGGGGAGGGGGTCAACCTCAGGGAAACGCAGACATGGATCTAGCTTGGGATACCATTCCACAAATATGGGCAAGTTACATCACAGTGCAGAACCCCATTCTATACACATCCGATGAGCAAACAGGGTCGGGGAGGTCCCACACAGTGTGTGGGGGGGGCGCCTGCCATGGGGACGTTCCCCGTAGCCAGTTAGCTGTGGGGGCAGGTCATGTAGGGAACTTATGGTAGGGTTCTCCCTGGCATACTAGGCACCCACCTACATGCCCCATTGTGCAGCACTACACACCTTAGTGCATGGCACATAGTGCTGGCATGCCCCCCGCCCACCTCAGGTGCACTGCGGTACATGCAGCCAGGGGATCATGTGCATAGGGACTGCATGCCCCAGTCTTAGCATCCTGCATGTGGGGTGCAATGGGTGTGGAGTGGCTATGTGCAATGGATCCACGGCTGGTAGCCACTCCGCACATTAGTGCATAGGGCCCAATATGCTGAGTCTGTGCCTTTTCCTGAGTAGTGCTATTTGCCCAGTGGAATCAGAAGAGAAGGCTGTCACTATTCTGTCAGTCAGCATGGGATACTGCTTGGAAGATTTATTTATTTCCAAAGGTTTACCAGGAAAGACATACTGAGTTGATAACAACTCATTTACAAATGCATCTCAGAAGGGGGTGGATAGTACAAAGGTTAAAGAATTAGTAGTAGCATTAGTAGTACATTAACAGATATGCATAAACAATAGTCAATGGGATTTCCACTTCTCAGATCAGACTCTGGTGGGTGTAGGAGTTGGAAACTGGTCTGCGAGAAGAAAAAAGTCTGGTGAACCCTCACAGGCATGGGATTAGAATCAGTTGGCAGCATAAGAGTTTGCATGGTAATCTTATATTCTCCTCTACTGGGTAAATCAGGTGGAGAATATAGTGACAGCTTTAACCATTTGGTGTGGGGTTCCACCTGGTATGGGAGGGTGCATCTGGCGGTTGTCATTACTATGGATTAATTTATTCTAATTTTGATTTAATAAATATTACGACTCGTATATTATGGAGTTTTGTCTCACGCACATGCTTTCACTTTCCATTGGTAGTTTTACTCTTTCACTTTGTCCAACCACAGTGGTGAAACTAATTGTTTGTTCCATCAGACACACAGTGCAGCAGCAGCAGCAGCAAATAAATGTGTCTGTGGTCTGCAACAAAAAAATATTAGTAATTATAAAAATAAAATGTGGAAAGTTGTGAGAATTCATTTTTAACATGCCCTCAGTGTGTGATGACTTCATAAACTTCTTGAATTTCATTCTGGAGGTGTTTGTTAAAAACACTCAGAATGCACTACTTCCCATACATTATACATGGGGGGGGGCTTGTACTTGACAGGCATCAAGGGGGATATGAGGAGGGCCAGTCCCCTCTGTAAATGCAGTGGGAACTGCACATTTGAGCAGAGACCATAAGATCTTTATCTGTTGGCACATTCGTATGTTCTTATTCTGCTGAATAATGTATGGGAAGTGGCCCCTTGTATTAACTCATTTTTCTAACTTTTCAAAAGCTGTAATAACTCAGTATGACATCATATTGAGTTATTACAGCATTTGCAGGCTTACGGTCTCCCCTATCTTTCAGTCACAAAGAGAGGAGTTGTGAGCAGGGCACATAAAGTGATGGTGCGACAGCACAATGGTGGCATTATGTGAATAAAAGTTGTGAACACCTCCTAGAGCAGGCCCAAGTTTGACCACGAACATCACGATGAGCTGATTCTGGCAGTATGCTACCATCTACGGTGGTCAGTTTAAAAAAAACTACCAGTCCTCTGTGTCTCCTCGGGACCTGGGCGAGCAGAGCAGAGTAGGACAAGATACAAATACCAACTTAAAATGGATTATTATAGCATAAATTAGCAACAATAAAGGAATAAAAGAGATTTGTTCATTCCTTATCCCAACAATTTATTTACATGGACAAACCCTGCATCAGTTATTATAAAAAATTAAACATATTCAAGTGTATGCCTATGAGTTTTTTCACAGACACTCAGTATATGATTACCTGATAAATCTTTCTGGCATCATTCTTAAGGTTTATGGGTAATCACACCTTGGGTGTGTCAACAAAAACTCATAAAACACACTTGTATATGCAGTATTCTGTATGTAATTTATTTATTAAATTTTGTTAACCGGGTAAGCCCACTGAGCCCCGAAGGTCCCTTTTTCAGGGCGACCCAGAATTAGTTACACATAGCAAGGCATGAACATTTGAATAGTCCATTTCTGGACTTATCATACAGGATTACAAAGACAGTATACAATTTTACATAGTACAGAGAAGTTATTTACAGCATAGTTATGCAGTTAAACAACAGCACATAGTTGCAATCACAAGCTTGAAAGAAAAGGGGGATTGTTAGGGCAATAGCCGCTACAGGTTCCACTGAACCAATTGGAAGATAACAACCTGGGTGGGGGGGAGGAAACGAAGGGACAATGGTGAAAAGTTAAGTTATTTTTTGGGACAGGAGCAAAGACTGGAGTTTAGTAGATGCTCATATAATCCCTTCTGGAAATTCACTAGGGAGGTAGCTTCCTGTAAGTGGCCAGGGAGATTATTCCACATGGTAAGTGATTTTTCCCAAAGGAAAACAGTGGGACTGAAACCTGGTAATATTATCTCTGTGAAATAAAACCACTATTCTGATGATAATACTATCATTCTGAAATCACAGCGATGGTAGTACAAGATTTAACAATCTCAAAATTCCTCGTGCTGTCCATGAGCTGCTGGGAGTTCAACAGGCCACAGCCTAAACTTCTGACCAACTTCATTGTTTCGCTTGTGCACTTCCATTTACAGCTACAGAGCTCAAACAAGTCACCTAGTTCTGTTCCTAGAGTGATCACATTTAGCACATAGCTTGATTTCTTTTTTAAGAAGTAAACATGGTGCTAACTCGTTGCCACGCTGCATGATTTCCTCACACAGAACTGGCTACGGTCTTGGTTTAAATTTTCTACAGTAAGTGATTTTTTTTTTTAGAAAATCATCTTGAACCCTTAGATAACAAAAAATAACAAATAGGGAACCAAGTTTAATCATCTATAATTGCATGTTGTGATTCTGGTAACATGATTCAGCCACTCAAGCTTTGCTCTCCTGGTAATCATGTTACAGAAATTCTCATCGCAATTATAGTTTTCTATATATTAATCTGTTTATATATGACAGGGCTGACCCCTTTTACCGACTGATTGTACTGAAATGGAAATGTTGTTATCCACGCTGATGAGGTATTTTCTGCAAATAGCAGATGCAAGATAGCTCTGGTCACACTGTTATTTACTAAAGTGATGTCACATCTGTAAATATGAGAGAATCAACACTCTTGTTCACCAAGGATGTCACTTCTTCAAATACCAAACATTCCTGCATGAAAAACTAAAACTAATGTGACACCCCACCCCATCATAAGTCAGCAAAACCAAATGAAAGTCATTACTGAAAAAACAACTAGTCCTAGGAGTTCTGGGGCATTAATCACTTGGTCCTCAGCCTCATGGCTTATTCTGCTTCCGGCTTTACTTAATGAATTTAGTATCACCTTGTTCTTTGCAGGCACCCATGCATAATCCTCTGTTTATAACACATTTATAGTGTGTGACTTATGGGGTGGATTGGGGTGGGTAGTGAGGGGCACACATAATCGTGTTCCCTTTTTTATTTACTTGTTTGATAGGCTAAGGTACAGTAGTTCCCTGCCATACCCAAGTGCTTCCATCTGCAGAGAGCTATGACCATTGGGTTATGGCTTCAGTCAGTGGAAGACTGGAGTCACACCCCTAAGTCAAGAATGACTGACAGGCAGGTGTCTCCTGGCATACATGCTGCCCCCACAAAACTACAGCTGTTTGGCCTCCACATGAGCAACAGGCACACTCTAAAGTCACAAGGCAGCTTAGTTTTCAGGCAAGGAGCTAGATTGTCTGGCTTCAGAATATAGTTGGACTTTTCTTTGTAGTATTGTGTTAGCTAATCTGTTTTTGTGTCTTCTAAGTCAGTTTTATAGTTAACAGCTTTGAGAAGGTCTCCCCTGCCTGCTGTCAAGGTTGTGGTTCACCTCACTGAGCCCCCCCCCACACACACACACATGCACACACACACACACACACAAAGTGGGAGTTGATGCACTGTGGTTCATGCTCAGTAAGGTTGTTTCTGTAAGCCTAACATTTTTGTTCCCTAAGCTCATATGGACCAGGTTAGAACACTCCTGCATATTCCTTCCTCCAGAGATGCAGCTAATAGCAGCAAGGAGCACTTGGATTCCAGGAAGAAGTGAACTCAGGACCTCAAGTGTCAGGTGTGTGGCGACCCAATGTAAGCAACCAGTATTAAGTCATACTGCAAAGGCTGCGGAGAGAGAGAGAGTGAGAGAGACAGCGAGAGAGAGAGAAAGCGAAAGAGAGAGTGAGAGAGACAGCGAAAGAGAGAGACAGAGAGTGCGAGAGAATGAGAGAGAGAGAGAGAGAGAGAGAGAGTGGAGAAAAAAGCAGGTAGATTTAGAACAGTGCTTCCAAGAGGTAAGTTCAGGACCATCAGTCAAAATGGAGATTGGGACAAGCCTCAGAGGTGTGGGAAAAAAATGGACCTCTTCTCCTGCGCCTTCCTTTTTGTTACATGCTTTTGATCTCCTCCTTCAGGCCTATCTTGAGGCCAAATGTAATGACGTGCAGGGGAGAGGCCTGATCTGAGACACTGTATTCTATCTACAGGAGTCCCTGCCTTCATGCTAGATGGCCTGGGCTGACTCTTAGTTTGAACATACTGATAGGCAAGGCTCCAACTGAGAACTTAACTGGTTCCAGGGATCATAGCCAGGGGAAATCCACAAATTTGTTGGTAGCCCCAAGACCATGCCATAAAAAGCATAAAAATCTGCCCCTGCACAAAATTCTATTTCTCTGTTTGGTGCAAGGAAAGGGTTGCGTTCACGAACCTCACATGACTCACTGTCAGGTTCCTTTGAGAATGAGTGGAATGCCTCTGAGTCTGAGGAGGATGACCCCAGTGGTATTATAGCCTTCCATTTTGCAGACCTCCCAGGTCTCATTTGAAGCATGCCAGAGGCCCTTAAGTAGAAGTATGGTGCTTTGGAGTCGGACTAGTGTTAGCTTTTCCCATCTAGATAATCCAGGGAGAAGACTTTTATCATACATCCATACCTGGTACAGTATGTTAAATTAGGAAGGAGTAGGATAACCCAGTAAAGCACCTTAGGTTCCATGCCTCAGGTCTACCCCACACATTCAGGTTCAATAGGGAGGATACAGCTGCTTTCTTTATAGTCCAATAGATAAACCCAGTACTGTTGTCCTTGTTGCAGACCTTGACCTTACACATAAATGGGAACATCACCCCAAGGACCCCAAGTGCAAAAGAACAGACTTCCTGCTTTGGAGCTCCCATGATGCCTCAGTGATGTCCGTGTGCATGGCTATTTTTATGCTCTACATCATGAGGTTGGTGGACATATGATGCAAGGACATAGCTAAGGTGGTTGACAGGAGATCAAAAGGGCAGAGCTATCTACAAGAAATGGCAAAAACTAGGGCCTGCCAAGGCCTATCTAAAATACTTTACAGTCCATTTAATTTTAGTGATGTCCAGGTCATCAGCCATGGCTGTTGTGGCTGGATGCAATGACTGGCTTAAAGCATGGTCCATTGATCAAACCACTAAGTGGCAGCTCACACAGCACACATTCATGGGATCTCAGCTGTTCAGTGATCCTGTAGGCAAGTTCATTAAAGACTTGGTGTGCTCAGAAATCTACTGTATGGACTTCTGGTGATGTCAGTGTAGGTAATGGAGGTTTGAGCTTGAGCTCAGTTCTCTGTCCTCAGCTAAAGTGCCCTCAGTTGCCATGCTTCAAAACTCTGCTGGTAACACCTTACCAGGGCACTGGATAACTACATACGGAAGCTGTCTGCCAACTTAGCTGATTAAACAGTGGATGTCAATGGATGGGAAACCAACAATTCCACCAGTGAAGCCTCTACCTCCCAAGACACGGTAACATCTAGGAAAACTGCTGGAGCAGCCCCCCACAGCCTTCCCAAAAAGAAAAACTCGACATTATTCTAGCAGAATTACAAGCTGTCCGCACAGAGACCATATCTGACTTTACTGAGGTATGAGCTGAACTGGAAGAGCTCAAACAAGCTACAACAGAACAGCAGGCCATGATTACTGAGGTGAACGATCAAGCAAACAGCATAGACTGCCTCATGCTAGAGATCTACAAAATCAGAAACCTAGAAGCAAAATATAATGAACTTAAAGGTCGGTCATGCCATACAAACATGAGATTGTGTTTTTTTTTTTTTAAAAAAAGACTGTCGGATCGGATATTACTGGAGATGTTCTTTAAATCTAAACTAGACCTCCCACCAGACCTCCCCCTGGGAATCGAGCGAGCCCACTGAGCACTTGTCCCCCTCCCCAGCAACAACCAGCTGCACACACACTTAGTCGTCTTGCTATTTCAGAGCTATGATACTAAGCAGAAAATCTTGTTTGGCTTATGGCAGCTTAAAGAGTTTTTTTTTATGAAGGGATTTGGGTTTATGCGAATACTGATTATTTTCTGCAAGTAAGTGATCAACAGAAAAAGTATGACCCAGTCCTGGCAGCCCTCAAAGCCAAAAATATGCATTTTCAGATGCCATTTCCTGCTAAACTCTGGGGTTTTTACCTTGCTTGACCTGTCTTATATGATACCATACCTGCAGCCCTCAAAGATTTGCAGACTAAAAGTATCCCCGTGGTGAAACCGCAATGACTTCCTCCAGTTCGTCTAGGACAACGAAATCACAGGTCGACCAGGAATCTACAGCACAGTGATGCAAGGCACAGTCAGTTGCTACCCTCAAAGATATACAAGCCCTACTTCATTAATTTCAGAAAGTCCCAGACCCATGCAATACATGACTGAGTTTTTCTGATTTATTTCACCTCCCCAACACAGCTTTCTCCATGAGCACACCCTGTTATTAAGACACTTCCATTGCTCAAGAGTTTCCTAAGACTTACCATGGGGACGGACTTCATGCCTGGTCCACTTGCTTTATCCTTTTGGCATCTGATGATTAATTAAAACCTTACTTTCTGTTAGCAGGAAACTTTTGTCTACCTTGTGCAGTTAGATTTTGTTTCTGGGGAAGAGCAGAGGGGTGGCACCTTTTGTTGGCGGTATACTGATTTAGTGTCCCTGTCAGCTTCATGAAGGAGGGCTGGCTGTGGGCAGTAGGGGCATTTATTTATTGGGAAATAGACTTCAGTGCTTGAGATACTCCTTGGACATCAAAGTTCTTATTAAGCTCCGGGGATGTGCCAATGCCAGGGGGTGGTGTCACCCTTCTGGACCGGGTTTTCCAGGACCTGTGGGGATGCTTGTCTACCCAGCACCCGCCATGTCCTAAGTAGCCATCGAACCCTACCAAACAAACTTTCACAGCTCCAACATATTTGGAGGCAGCATAAATTGCCTGTCCCCCACACACCCTTTACCCTGCATCTGTATGCCCTACTTCCCATTGCATTACTCTGGCTATATACCCTCCCCTTCCCTCCCTTTTGGCTGTCTCCCCTGAATAATAACCTCCCTGCTCCACTCTTTCCTAGTTCTGTCTTTCTGGTGAGCACAGTAGAGGCCTACAACTTCATCGACTCTCATCCTTCCTCCATCCTTGTGTGACAGCTACCCCCCCCCATGGAGCTTCCATTCAGGCTTGTAGAGAGCTGTATAGAGATTTTTTCTGCCTTGTAAGTACACCATGTTCCTGTTCCCATCTCCTGTTGAGTCCTACTGGTTGTCAGTGTTTTCACCTTGATTGTATATTGTTCACTGTTTCCTACTCATATGTAACTATTTATATGGTGGCCATACGGTGGTCACATTTTTAAGGACCACAAATGCCAAAGTAATTTCACAAGCTCTATACTCAGCAGAAGTATGGGGTGTATCTAACACCTCAAATTTAGAATCCGTTATAAATAGTGCATATAAAAAAAGTACTTAGAGTTCCCATGGGTACCTCAAATGCTCTGATTAGGTCACATCTGGGACAACCAAGCCTCAATTATACGATCCAAGCTAGGCAGATTAAGTTCTGGGTTAAAACCAAAACAGATATGTCAGATCAGCTTATCAAACTATGTATAAAGGAGAAAGAAAACTACTCCAATATAATGCTTCCGGCTGGTTAAATATAATGGAGAGAGTATTAGAACTCAATGGATTAACATATCTTAGGTATTGGGACAAATAATATTAATATTAACAACACATATACTAGATATATAACAAAAAAAAAAGTATATGATATTTCTAGACAGAAAGATCTTGTTGATTTGAGACAAATAAAAACTTCAAGCTGGTTGGTGGATAATACTACGGAGCATAATTTAAAACCTTATCCTAAAATCCACTGAACATAGAGCAATCCTAACTAGATTCAGATTTGCAACCTTTGCAAATAAAGTACTAGATGCTAGATATAACAAACAACAAACTGTATCTAGACTATGCCATTGTAATACTCAGGAGACTGACGATTTTATGCATGTAACATTGAGTTGCCCATGGTATGATGAACAGAAGAGTAAATACCTGAGTAAACGTTTAGCTACTTGCAATATTCCTGACAAGTTCATGCTGGATCTGTTATTTAATGCAGAAAACATAGAAGTACTTACAGACCTGGTATTATACTTAACTGCTACAGTTAAAATATGGGGAAAAAGAATAGGAATGTTGGTATCTTGGTGTATTTATGGAGCACTGTTAAAATTTGGTTCCCCAAGGCTTATCTCATATTTTCTCTATATAAGGTATGGTGTTCATTTTCTGAATTTTGGTATATTCATGTAGTGATATTTGTATATTCTGCCAGAACAAGAGAGGTTACAAGAGTGTGACTGGGTGGCCCCTGTCTTGATATGTACTCTAGTAGCCCCAGTATGGAGATGAAGGTGCCCCCAATTGTAATTGGATGGCCTACAAGCCTTGAAATGTGCTGGTCTGCTGTAGTAGATGTACCATTAGGTCTTAGTACAGGTAAAATTAATGTCAGTACATTGTAAATATATAAAGTACCTTATTCTGCCAGAACATGTTGGTTGGCTGGTTAAAAATATAAAATACAGAACAACAAAGTGTAGGCGTGCTTTAAAAGCAAATTGCTTATTGTGCTATATATGATGTATATTAGTATATATGTACCTACAGTGCAGTAGATATTTAAAGTACAATGAGCCTAAAAGAAGTAAGTGGCAGCTAAAAGAACCTGTTTAAACGCGGTTTCCCCATTTGTCTCTATATTTGTACTATAGCCAGCCAATGAGTCAAATGGAGTGGCTGAAATGTACTAGAAAATCTGCCCCATTGTATAAAAATTCCTTTTATGAGTCAGAGTAAGACAGTGTCACAGGTTGAAAAACATTCACCTTCTTGCTGTCACCGCTCCGGAACTTGTCCCAACTCAGTGGTTCAACATAAATGGAAACACTCCCGGCTTGCTGGCTATATAATAATGAAATATTTAGCCAGCTAAGCTGAGGAGTTTTTATTTGCCAAGTCAACAAAAAAGGGTCTGTGCAGCCGACAAAAGAAAGTAATCCTGAACTGAAGCAGGATTGACAAGGAGCGGCAATACTTGTGTTTTTTCCTTTGCTGACCCTCCATGTCTACATTTTCTTTTCTGGTGCCCCACTTTACTGAAAAGACCCTGCGAGGTCTAAAGACATATGAGAGAGAACAGTAAATTGGAAATGGGAAGCATGCTCACTCCTCGCACACTTTATCTCCAAGTATGCTGTGGTACAGATTTAGCGGGGCGGCAATAACTTTTACTGTCTTCCAAGAAGTCGCCCCACTTTTACAAAATAAAACAAATTCCCATACCAAGCACCGCCTGCGCAGTGAATGAAAGGCACCCGTTTAACAAATGTAACCAGAGCAGGAAAGTGCTCCGGAGTAAGAGGAAAGTGCTCCAGTGCGTACAGTGCAGCTCTTCGCTTTGTGAGCCAGAACAGATGCTACAAGAAGTTTTTTTTTTATTTAAATAGTTGTCTGTATAAGATAGCCACCTGTTTAGTATTTTAGAAGTGGCTGAAGGTAAATTGAAGTGGGTTGTGCGGCTGTCGGTTTAAAAGTAATAAAATTCAAGGAGGGCCGAAATGAAATTGTTCCAGACTGCTTGAACTTTACAGTTGTCGGACATTAAAAATGTGGCTCAAATTATTGTTTTAAATACATTCTTCCCTGTAGTCAAAAGGATAATGAAATAAAGGGACGTACTCAAGGCAAAACTAACCTAAGAAAAAGAGAATACTCCTCAAGCACTCGAGCACAGGCTTCCTCGCAGAAATCTTTTAGAGGCTTGCCAATCGAAATAAAGCTTGGCCCCTTGGAAAATGGGCCAAATTAAAAAGTGAAGCTGACTGCCTGACATTTCAGCTGTCTTAGAATAAAACAAAGAAAAGAGAAGGTTTGGAAAAGATGCTACTTGTACTACTTAGAAACTCACTCAGCCCCAGGCAGCCATTTTGAATAAGGTGAAGCATAGAACATTTCGACTCACATGTGAGTTCTGGAGCTATGGGAGACCCTCCAGAAAAGTAGCACTTTTAGTTCTTAAAAATAATAATGTACAATTGTACAGTTCTATGTGGAAATAGAAGGGGTATAGCTTTGGAAAAACAATAATTATCTCTTGTTTTAGAAGGCTTACTGAGCTGGCAGGAGAAGAGAAATGAGGAGCGCACCCACAATTTCCCATTCTCCTGGCCAACTCAGAAAATCCTGACCAATGTTCTATATCAAGACTATTCCTTTGCTGTGGAACTATGTAATTAAAAGAGTAATAGGCAAGCTATTACACTGAAGAGCTTACCTGTAAGGGAAGTGAACTGAATGAGCCCTATAGGGAGACAACTGCCCCTAATGACCTGTTTTACGATGAAATAAAACATGAGGTCACTGCCAAGAGGAGAAGCTTGGCCCACCTAGTCGGCCCATTTCCCTACCTACAGGATAAGCTGCAGATCCTAGTTAACCAACAGCCTATTTCTTCCTACCCCCCACAAGAATTGCCTTATGTCTGTCCCATGCATTCTTGAATTCTCCCACAGTTTTAGATCCCACAACCTCCTCAGGAAGACTGTTCCATGTGTCCACCATGAAAAAATACTTTCTCACATTGCCCCTGAGCTGTCCCCCCTCTCTCTTCAAATTGTGTCCCCTTGTTCTTGCACATCTCTATTTCTGAAAGATGCTACCCTCTTGGACTTTTTTGATTCCACTGAGGTACTTAAAAGTTTCTATCATGCCCCCCCTCTCCCTCCTTTCCTCAAGGGTATACATATTAAGCTCCTTTAGCCTCTCCTTGTATGGCTTCTCTTGCAGACCCTGCACCATTTTAGTTGCCCTCCTTTGGACTGCCTCCATCCTGCCTATGTCGTTGCAGAAATGAGGTCTCCAGAACTGGATGCAGTACTCCAGATAGGGTCTCACCAACTGTCTGTACAGAGGGATAACAACTTCCTGTTTTCTGCTGGTGATGCCTCTCCCTATACATCCCAGTATACCCCAGCCCTCCCTACTGCCTTCACACGTTTGCTTGCCAGCCTTAAGGTCATCTGATATGATTACCCCATCCCTTTCCACACTTGTTGTTGTTACTACCTCCCCCCCCCCACTGTGTACTCTTCCCCTTGGTTTTTGTTTCCCATGTGCATTATTTTGCACTTCTTTGCATTGAATCCCAGCTGCCATACTTCTGACAATTCCTCCAACCTTGCCAAGTCCCTTCTCATCCTTTCCACGCCTCCTTGTCTATCAACCCTGTTGCAGATCTTTGTGTCATCTGCAAAGAGGCATACTTTTCCTTCCAGTCCCTCTGCAATGTAACTCATAAGGACATTAAAAAGGACTGGACCCAGTACTGAACCCTGCGCTACCCCACTAGTAACCCCCCTTTCTTCAGAGTGGACTCCGTATACAATTACCTTCTGTGTCCTGTTGTCCAGTCAATGTTTTACCCAGGCTACCACCCTGGGACCCACTTCCAGACTGGTTAATTTGTTTATTAATCTTTTGTGTGGGACTGTGTCAAATGCCTTGCTAAAGTCTAGGTAGGCCATGTCCACAGCCCCTCCCTGTTCTACTACTTTGGTCAACCAGTCAAAGAAATCAATTAGATTCGTCTGACATGACCTTCCCACTGTGAATCCATGTTGCCTTGGATCCTGTGCCCCACTGGCCTCTAGGTACTCAACAATTCTTTCCTTCGGAAGTGATTCCATCACTTTCCCTACCATAGAGGTCAAACTGACAGGTCTGTAGTTTCCTGCCTCTGTCTTGCTCCCACTTTTGTGAAGGGGAATCACATCCACCTTTCTCCAGTCCTCAGGTACCACACAGTCCTCCCATAATTTGATAAAAAGGGTAGTCAGTGGTGTCACTAGTTCTCCTCTTAATTCTTTTAGAATTCTGGAGTGAATCCCATCAGGCCCCATTGCTTTGTCCCCCTTCAGATTTAGGAGTTCTTTCAGAACCCTTTCTTCTGCAAAAAGGACTGGGATTGACCCCTCTATCCAGAGAGCTTCTGTTAATTGGATTAGGCACCTCCCCCTCCTCTTCTTTTGTGAATACTGAGCAGAAGTATTGGTTCAGTATCCCTGCTTTTTTATTGTCCCCCTCGGCCCACCCACCATCCATTCTATTCAGCCTCACTATCTCTCCCTTTGTCTTTCTACGCTCCCTGATGTACCTATAAAAAGGTTGTATCCCCTTTCCTAAGTGAGTTGGCTATCGTTTCCTCAATTTGGGCCTTTGCTATTCTGACTTCCCTCCCTGCTTCCTTTTGCCTTAAATGATACAGTTCTCTGTCCTGCTCCTTCTGTGTTTTCTTATACTTCCTACATGCTATCTTTTTCTCCCTAACCTTCCCCGCCACCTCTTTTGAGAACCATAGTGAATTTTTCTTTCATTTTGATTTGTTTATTTACTTCACACAAAGGCTTGTTGCCTCTGTGATGGCAGTTTTGATGTTTCCCCATTGTTGCTCCACCCCTCCTTCTTGCCTGTTTGCTAGTGCTTTTCTAAGGCACTCTCCCATCTTGCCAAAGTCAGCCCTCCTGAAGTCCAGTACCCTCACTTTTGTATGGCTTGACTCTGTAGCTGAATTAATCGTGAACCACACTGTTTGGTGGTCACTTGTTCCCAGATGGCTACCCACTTCTAGATCTGAGATCCTCTCACTGTCCCCATTTAAGAGTATGAGGTCTAAGATTGCTCCCTCATGAGTGTGTTCCAAAACTAGCTGTCTGAGGCATGCCCCCTGTAGGGCATTGAAAATGGCTCTGCTCTTGGATGTGGCTGCAGCAAAGGTGCTCCAGTTAACATCTGGCATATTCAGGTCCCCCATCAACAGTATCTCCCCTTTCTCTGCCATCCTAAGGATGCCTTCAGAGGTGGTTACATTGAGAATGTTTACGTGGGGGAACTGTCACCTCTAGATTTTCATTTCCAGGTGGTAGAACTGCACTGTTGTAATCAATGGAGAAAGATGACAGGGGTGATAGAGCTCTCATACAACTTTTTAAAGGTGGAAAAACTGAGTTCATGTGAGCCCCTGACCAATTTCGCCCTTGTTCACTGGGCAACAAATAGAGTCAGGTACAGAATGACAGAGAAAGACACTCTCAGCCCCACTCTGTGACCAACCAGGCACCTGCACTTCTGGAAGTGTTCAAGCAGTATCAAGTCAGCCAGAAGCAGATCTAGGATTTCTTTGGGAAGGGAGCCAGATGAACATGGGGGGCTTGGGAAACAGAACATTTTGTGACATTTTTGTTGTCATTTATAGTCATTTTTGTATGTAATCATGCTGACCTTAGGTCATACCTGAAAAGAAATGTATATTCCAGTATGCCTACCTAATACCAAAATAAATAAAAGTTACACTATATATATATATATATATATATATATATATATATATATGGCACAAAAGTATTGATTTTAACTTGCTCGGTCCCAATATTCACAGTACTTTTCTCATCAGCCCAGTGGAAACAGTAACCAGGCATGAAGCTCTGCTGCCTCTATTTCTGTTTAGGAGGACCTATGCACCCCAGGAATGCCTATTTTAGCCTTTCAAAGTATATGTTTCATTAAGTTTTATTTTTGCATCATACATACTCCAAAGCATTGTTTTTAAGATAAAAGGGCATGCTGGGTGGTGTGGTAAGGGTGGGAGTGCATGGATGGCATTGACTGGCCTCGTCAAAACAGGGAAGAGTTCGGGATCCCTACTCCTGCCAGTAATGGCAGCTATAGATCTATAGATGATCATTTCAGAGTCCGATCTGCAGTGGTGTCCAGGGACAGTACAAAGTTGGTAGATTGGAAAGGGAGAGGGAACAGCTGTGGTAGGCTGGGATTAAATCCACCACATGCAGAGCAGACCCCATATACCTTTTAGCATTTTGTTACTGAAATGTTGGATACAGACACTCATAATATTGGGAAATGAGGTGCACTGGTCTTAATATGTGCGACAAATCTTCAGACACATAAAGACAAGATCAGAACACTGGTAGCTAATGTCCTAACAACACTCTACCTTTGATCACAGCCTAGACACTAATTGAAAGCCCTAATAATGGAGTGATAATGACTTACATTGAGTCTTTTGCAGGATCCCCATCTTGTACTGCCAGATAATTGCAGTTCTTAAAATATCTGTTGATCACACCAGGCCATCTGGAACACTGAGGGAAATTAGCATGAAAACTACAGCCTGATACAGTAGGAACTTCTTTAATTTCATTGACAGCCATGGAAAACCTGTCAAGACTGACAAGTAAAGTGGTATTTATTTATTTATTTGTTTGTTTGTTTTTGATTACTGAGTAAGTGCACTAGACATCAAAACGTTTTCACTTTACCTACACAAAATAGGTATGATCCCATTAATGAAGGAACAGAGCTAAATAATGATACACCATCTACATCTCATGAACCTTTACTTATGCTTGGTAGCATTGATAGAGCAGCCCCTATTAACAACAGTTCAGTTTTGGGAAATTTATCATCACCACCAGGGGCAGGAGATGGTCTATCTCAGTCAGCACAAGCAGATGTTATAAATACAAACCTGGTAACAGTGCCCCTTACTGAAATTAGAAATAATAACACCACCAATTCTGGGCTTGTAGATACATCACTGAATGTAGGCAACTCTCATTCACAGGCAGCACAGACTAACACTAATATCCCCAATCCAAAGGAAGAGATTCCTATGTAAACAGGAATCAACAATACATCAGCTCCAAGAGAAATATTTGTACTTAGTGATTCCATAATCAAATATCTTGATCGAGCAAACTGTGACCCAGACAAGGCAAATAGGACAGTATCTTATTTTAGCAGGGCAAAAATCTCTGATATCACCTCTATGCTCAATACAGTCTTATATAATTCTGGAAATTCACCATTAGTAATAATGCATGCACGAGCAAATAATGTTTTATATGATTCTGTCTCTAAACTCCAACAGGACTTTGTCTCCCTGACTAATAAATTAAATGACCTGGGCTATAATATCACATTCTCAGAGATTTTACCAATCCCAGGAGCAACAGAACACGTGTGTTCAAAAATAAAACATATAAATGAATGACTCTGTAAATGGTGTCTGAGGCAAGATTTAATGTGTATTACACACTAGGAAGAGTTTGGGGGCCACAATGAACTATCCTACTCTGATGGGCTACACCCCAGCAGAAGAGGCAGTACTCTGCTTGGCAAGCACATGGCGTCAACAATAAATAAATTGTTAAACTGAAAGATCGGGGGGAGATACTTGAGTCACAAGCCTCTCTTGCACAGGCTCTAATAACAATACATATAAATCCAACTACATACCTAGTATTAACACTAAGGAAATAGAAAGATACAGGAATGTAACTGAAACACAAAATAAAAAAACCTAAAAACAGTCTTAATGTATTATTAGTTAATGCTCATAGTCTAAAAAATAAAATAGGAGAACTACAGTATGTTTTGCATGAAAACGCAATTAGCATTTGAGGTGTGACTGAAACTTGACATAAGAATGGGGACTGGAGTACAGAGATACCCGGTTACACAAAGATAGCCAAGAACCGTATGGTTAAAAGAGGTGGTGAAATTGCATTATACTGTGCAGCACACCTGAATGCACATCAAATTCAGCACAGTAGTAATGAATCACCCGACAACAAACTAATTTGGGCCAAAATTCAAACACAGCACAAGAGTTTAACAGTTGGTCTAGGCTACCAATCTCCCAGTCTAGACACAAGTGAAAATAATAGTTTCACAAATTAGATAGATCAGAAGAAAATTAACAGAGACTACATAATTATGGGGGATTTCAATTTCCCAGGAATCAACTGAGAGATATTGGAAGGTTCAGGCACCATTAAAAAGAAATTTGTAGAAATGACTATACAAAATAACCTTGTACAGCTAGTTGCAAAAGCTACTAGAGGAAAGAATGTTCTTGATTTAATCTTTACAAACTTGGAAGAGGGTTTATCAGAACCAAAAGTACTAGACCCACTGGGGACACCGACCACAAAATACTATTACTAAATATTGAAATCATACATAACTACCGTTTGCAGGGTTAAACAAAATTCAAAGATTTCTACAAGGCTCATTATCCAAACATGAAAAGGCATCTCCAGATGTGGAACTGGGAATCTGAATTATGTGGTATTGGACCTGAAGAAATTTGAAACAGAATGAAAAACAAGATTGATTAATGCATTGGCCTGTGGGTCCCAGTAAGAACCAAATACCTTAACAAACACAGAGTGCCACCATGGTGGCATAATAACATCAAAAGGAATGTACATGAAAAAAGAAACTATATAGCAAATACAAAAATAACCAACAGAAGAGAATTGGCAACATGACAAAAAAACAGCAAATAAAAATAAACCTCATAAAAGGGCAAAACTTAGAAATTAAATTGGCCACATCAATTAAGGACAACAATAAAAAATGTTATAATTATGTGGGTAACATGCATGGAAATAGAACAGGTGTAGGTCCAATACAAACAATAGAGGGTGTTGTTAGTGATGAAACAAAAATGGCCATAGAATTAAATAATTATTTCCTTAGTGTATATAAGCAAAAGGAAGAAATTAATACAAATGACATTAATATAGACACCTATTTTACACCCTTTACACCTGAGGAGGTAGCTGATGTTATAAAATTAATAAAACTGAATGGAGCACCAGGGCTTGATGGGCTCCAACAAAAATGTATTAGGGAGCTATCAATCCAGCTATCAGGGCCGTTGGCAGTGCTTTTTAATGCATCACTTAAAGAAGACAAATCTCTGGGTGAATGGAAAGAGGCGCTAGTGACACCAATTCATAAAAGTGGAAGTAAGTCCTAAATTACAGACTTATTAGTTTAACCTCTGTTATAGGTAAACTAATAGAAAGATTACTCTAGCAGCATATAACTTCACATCTGCGGCAGTATGGACTTACTGATGCCACACAACATGGTTTCACATCCGGCAGATCCTGCCTTACAAATCGATTGCAATTCTTCAAACCAGTCAGCGCAGCTTTAGACAAGGGTTTAGCTGTAGATATAATCTTTTTGGACTTCGCCAAAGCATTTGATTCTGTATCTCATAAAGTCTTGGTAGAACATTTAATGAAAATTAACCTACACCCTAATATAATGAAGTGGGTAATATTTTGGTTAGATAACAGGTGCCAAAGAGTTGCTATTAGAGGGCACTTGTCATCCTGGGGGGCAGGTGGCGAGTGGCGTACCACAAGGCTTGGTCCTTGGGCCCACATTATTTAACATACTTGTGGCATCCATGCAGTCTTCCAATAATGTGTGGCTATGTAAGTACGCTGACGATTGTAAGATTGGGAGTATAATAAACAACCAACTTGCTGCCCAAGAATTTCAGGAAAGCCTTACACATTTAGAAGCATGGGCAATAGAGAACAAAATGCACTTTAATGAAGGTAAACATAAGGTAATGCACTTGGGACATAATAACCCCAGCAACTCATATAAATTAAACAATACAATCTTGCAAAAAAGTACAAGCAAAAAAGATTTAGGTGTAAATATCTCACATAATCTAACCTTTGAAAATCATACAAATCACATTGTCAAAAAGCGCCATAGTATATTGGTTGCATATTTAGAAATATAAAAAATAGGGAGTCAGATGTGATAATTCCCTTGTATACCAGCCTAGTTAGACCACATTTGGAGTACTGCTCACCTTTCTATGCACCATATACAACAGGTGGCCAAAAAACAATAGAAAAAGTGCAGAGAAAAGCGACCAAAAAGGTCCGAAATATGTCTCACTTAAGTTATGGGGAGCAATTAACAAACTTGAGACTGTACTCTATGGATTATAGATGTTTAAGGGGGAGACCTATGTCTGATATACAAGGCCATACAGGATGATCCAACTTTAGAAACTATAGGCCTAGTGAAACACAACAATATCAGCAATACCAGGTCACATAAATTCAAATTAATAGGAGAACTAAATAAAACTCATAAATGTAATCACTGGTTTACTCAAAGAGTTTTTAATGCATGGAATACTCTGCCTGCGAGGGTAGTCGAGAGTAATAATTCGGACACTTTTAAAAACAGATTAGACAAGTGTATGGACAATACAAATTGTTCCTACCACCAATAACAGAAAATGGTGATGAATTTATAAAAGGCCCCCGGCCTCTCAAACTTCTATCAGTCTATGAAACTATGAAAAATGCTTATTTTCAGGCATGACCCAGGAGGGTGCAATGTAAGACAGACAATTTCAAAACAAAGTAAAAGCAGTCAATTTCAAAACAGGCAATTACATGGTGGTACAGTCATAAGACACAATAACAAGCAGCAGTACTGCTCCTAAGAGTTGAAATACATAGTACAATCACAATATCAGAGGGAAACAGTCAAACTATAATTAGAGAATACATACAAATTACAATTAAAGACATAAGCATTGCAAGAAGGTGGTAGGACTTGGGATTTGGAGAAAGGGAGAGACTTTAAGGATAATCTCTAGGCATATCAGAGAAAGGATTGTCTTGCTTTAGTTGCATTTGGAGCACAGCAGTAGAAAAGTGACAATGTTTAAGGACAAGTGTGCAAGGCGGGGTGTGTCAGAGAAGTAAGAAGCAAGTGCAGGAGTTTGAGGCTGTGAGATATTTGCATAGGTCATGCTTAAAGCTGGCATGGGTGTGTGACAGGGAGCTCCTGCCACTCTTGAGTACCGACCTTTTCTTAAATCTGTTGTAACAGTTCTCCTGGGCCCCTGCTTAAAACTGACTTGTTTGGTGGGGTTGGAACAGTTTTTTACTCACCCCAGAGTAATTATTTCTATGGTACTGGACTTTACAGCCATCCAGATTTTTGGTCAATAAAATATGACAGACTTTCCCTAAAAGGAGATGGAAAGGTAGCATTAGTCTCTGTTGAGAAATGTGTTAATGCCTCAGGGTAAAGAATGATGATATCCACAATGTTTATGATGGAATGTTTATCGTTAATAGGGACTCTGAGACTGAGCTTCTGAAGATGGATGGATGGGTGGAAGCTCCATCCCTTCCTGGGACTGGAATGTGGTAAGCAGTCTGCAATAACTGCTTCCCTCTTAAGGTGGGAGATACGTGTCAGGGAGCTCCTGCTGCTCTTGAGGACCGACCTTTTCTTAAATCTGTTGCAACAGTTCTAATTCTTAGCCTAATCTATTCTTTACAATTTCTAGTTCATACGGTTGGCCACCTATCGGCATCCCCTTCCCTTTCTTGACTATGCTGTAGTGTCCTCTTTAAATTTTCCTTTTCCCTCTCAGGTCCTCGTACAGGGAGGTTATTGTGGTGATCACAGAGCTGATGTAAAACAACAGGCTATGTTCTTCATTGTTGGATTTAATATGCAATGGCACTATGTCATAAAATACATTGATGTATATACCTTATGTGTATGAAACCTGTAAATGTTGAAAATACCGTGGTACTAGGTGTTTTTGATAACGATAAAAAATACTAGGTAACTGTATATTCTAAAAATTGTTAGTTGTGCCATTTACAATGCATGTAAATTGCAGTAAACTGATCCAATCTAAAATGTCATGGTGATTTGCATATATCCCATGATGATTTACATTTGGGGAGTATGTGTGATGTTGTGTGTCTTTGAAACTTGGCTTTATTGTCAATGTCCTTTGGGATAACCCTTGCTTCAGTGCCTCTGCACTGAGGTTCTTTGTCTTTAGCTTGTTTTATTTGTTTTTATTTGAGCCACCACCACCCAAGCAAACAAGGCCTGCATAGGGGAGACTGAATCTCAACTGATAAGTTAGATCAGAGATCAGTAGGTGCTGGCTGAGTGTAGAGGAAAGACTTGCATAGTCTGCTACAAACTGATGTACTGAAGCAGGGATATGCCATTGCTGAAGGTTGTCAACTGCATTTTGAATAAACATCACACAGAGATTGTGTGTTGAACTTGTAGTTCGGTGTCTGGTCCCTCTGTTATCCCACAACCCCTCCACAGACTGTCTGAGTGTCTGAGGGATGCAGGTAAAGTGTTCCAATACTGGGAAGCAAGGTGGGAGAAGGCCTGAGATCCTATGTTTGATCTGCATCTGGGAACTGACAATAAGGTCTGTTCACCTGAACAAAGGGCATAATAAAGGTGCTTGGAGGAGTAAACATACAGGCTAATGAGGCGGGAACACCAGATCAAACAATGTTATCGATTAACATAGAAACATAGATGTATGGAAGTTGATGGCAGAAGGAGACAATCAGGTCCATCTAGTCTGCTCAGTGTTTTTAGACCTAACCTACCCTTCTATCTGTCCTTCGGTGTGAGGGCTCCCTTATGGCTATCCCATGTATTCTTACTACTGTGTTAGCCCCCACCACCTCTGCAGGCAGTCTGTTACAGGTATCCACCACTCCTTCCGTGAAGAAAAACTTCCTGGTGTTGGCAGAAAACCTCCCTCCTTGCAGCCCTACATTGTGCCCGCTGGTTTTGCTGCCTTTCTTAAATTAGAAAAATTCATTTGACTGTACCTTGTTTATGCCTTTATGTACATGAATGTTTTGATCATGTTTCCCCTCTCTTCTCTGTTCCAGGGAGTACATGTTCAGTTGTCTTAGTCTGTCCTGGTAGGACATCTCCACCAATCCTTGAATCATTTTTGTCACCCTTCTCTGCACTGCCTCCACCCGGTGAATGTCCTTTCTGAGGTGGGGCCTCTAGAACTGGACGTCATACTCCAGGTGGGGTCTAACTAGTGATCTGTACAGTGGCGGGACCAATTCCATCCTGCTGCTTGTGATTCCCCTCCCAATGCATCCCAGCATACCACTGTCCTTCAATGCTGCCTTCTTGCACTGTTTTTCCACCTTCAAGTTGTCTGAGATTATGATTCCGAGATCGAGCTCTTGGTTGGAGACAGCTAGTCTTTCACCACCAAGCTAATGCACTTGGATTTCTTTTGCACATTTTAGTGTTGGATCTCAGCTGCCATGCTCCAGACCAGTTCACAAGTTTCTTCTGTCAGATTCCATCTTGCCCACTCCCTCTTGGGTGTCGACCCTGTTGTATATTTTGGTGTCATCTGCGAACAGACACACCTTCCCTTCTAGTCCGTTAGTGATGTTTGATAAAAAAATATTGAAGAGCAGAGACCGCTGTACTGACCTTGGGGCACACTGCTGGTCACCCCACCTTCTAACAAAAGTGCTCCATTTACCTGCACCTTCTGGGTTCTACCCTGTAACCAATTTTGTACCCATCTAAGTACTTCCGGTCCAATCCATGTGTGGTCTAGCTTCTTTACCAGCCTTCTGTGTGGAACTGAGTCGAAGGCCTTGCTAAAGTCTAGGTAGACCACATCCACTGCTCCTCCATCATCCACAACCTTTGTAACACAACCAAAAAACTCAAGCAGGATTGTCTGGCATGACCTTCCTGCCGTGAAACCATGCTACTTGGGGTCCTGTTGGCTGCTAGCTTTGAGGAATGCTATGATCCTCTGTTTTAGTAGTGTTTCCATCAACTTCCCCACTATGGATGTAAGGCTTACTGGTCTGTAATTTCCAGACTCCTCCCTGCTGCCCGATTTGTGGAGTGGGACCACTAGTGTCCTTTTCCAGTCTTTGGGCACCTCTCTACTCCTCAGGCATTTGGTAAATAGTTTTGCCAGTGGGGCAGCCAATTCTAACCCCAGTTCTTTTAAGATCCTGGGGTGCATTACATCCAGCTCCATGGCCTTGTCAACTTTTAGTTTATTAAGCACCTCCAGCACTTCGGACTCCGTGAAGGGGCTAGTGTCAACCCCAGGTTCAGGGGTGTTGCATTTTGTCAATGCTGGGCCGGCACCTGGGTCCTCTTCTGTAACTACCAAGCAGAAGTACTTGTTAAGGATTTCTGCTTTCTCCAGGTCGTCTTCTGTTGTTTTCCCTTCCTCGGTAGCAATCTTGATTATACTCCCTTTTGTTTTCCTTCTTTCCCTGATGTGCCTAAAGAAGGATTTGTCTCCTCTCTTCCTCCTTTCTGCTATGCTTGCTTCTGTCTGGGCTTTTGCCTGCTTTATTCTTTTGCTGGCTTCTTTCATTTTCTCCTTGCATGACTCCCAGTCTTCTTCTTCTATGTTGGTTTCCTGGTATAACTTGTACGCCTTCTTTTTCTCTTTCACTATTTTAACCACTTCCATGATAAACCATATAGACCTTTTTTTTTTGCCTTGCTGACCCTCCTGGTGCATTGGTCTGCGTCTGTTTGGATTGCTCTTTTAAGTCTCCTCCACATGATATGAACCTCTTCCACTTCTGTTTCAATTAGAGTTCCATAGCTGTACTAGTCCTGATCAATTTGCACTAGGTCCTAGACAAGTAAAACAATGTCAAAATCAGCCCCTGCATGTTTGCCTAATCAAGATCTGCCCTGCCACTGTAGCTTAGGAGCTAGATACCTGCATATTTTCTCCTCTCAGGACATCAGCCTGCCTTATTAATACTCCCTCATGGCTAAGGTCCACAGTACTGAACTCACAAAATGTAAATGGTGATAATAGTCTGGTAAAGTACTCTAAAGACTTTGTTCACAATTAAAAAATTACATCCAACTTTTGTTCTGCTGCATGGGATGCATCTCTCCAAGCAGGAAAATCAGAAGCTTAACAAGCTAGATTTTTCTTTTACAGTAGCTTCCTCTTACCACAGGGGAAAGAAGAGGCAGTAGTCCTTTTCCTGAGACAGACCTCATTTAAATGTACCAATACGGACACTTAGCCATTGCTACAGGGTTATACTTGGGCAAAGAAATTACATTAGCCAGTCTCTATATACCACCTGGGGCAGATACTCTGATAGTACAGTCTCTCCTTAACACAATTCTTTGGCACAAGATAGGGATACTTATTTTAGGAGGTGACTATTACCTTAGTTTTGATAAAAAAGGACACCACTAATCCCCCCCCCAAGACAAAAGCACAGAAACAAGGCCGAACAATCATTAAAGAGTATGGTTGGATGGATATAAGGTGGCACCTCCACCCCCCCAAAAGCAATATACTCATTTCTGTAGCCCTCATCAAATATATACTCACATTGACCTGTTCCACATTTCCACATAGCACATTGGCTTAGTGCAGGGGTGTGAAATTAAAGCTATTTACCTTTCAGATCACGCTTCACTGCTTTTAACACTATAGTGGGGTTCACCCTGAGGAACCTCTCTGTGACGCCTTAATAGAAGGGACTGGAGATTTCTCATTTGTGATGGATTCACACACAGATGCCCACATTTTGCTTTCAGAATGGAGTGAACTTACTGTGAAGAATGAGCTTATGTGCCCATACAGGGACACACTCCTTTCCCTGACAAACCATTTGGTTCTAAGTTGTGCTTGGGCAACATCGGTTACAATAACACATTGGTCCTTGTGTGTGCTTGGTTTTAGTTGCCATGGATGGCTGTAGAACAGCACTGTTAAAGTTATGTCAGGTGTCAGATACTATCACGAATCCCAGTCAAAGAGAGTCACCTCATTACTCAACATCATCACCAATGGACCTCTTGAGTTAGAAACACAGAAATATAGAGAGTGGTGGCAGAAAAAGACCAATGGTCCATCCAGTTTGCCTGTGGTTCCCTGTCTAACCCCAGGACCTACTGTTCAGCCAGGGCCCTGGCCCACCCCATCCATTCCCCTATTCTGCTCGCAGTATCTGTCACTCCGAGTAACCACTATACCCTTCACTCTGTCCCAAATGTACTTGAAACCATTAACAGCTTTGCACCCACCACCTTGACTGGTAGACTGTTTCACACTTCCACCACACTTTCTGTTAAATAATACTTCCTTATGTGCCTCCTAAACCTCCCTCCAGTCAGTTTCCACTCATGCCCTCAGGACCTTGAACTGTCTCTCAAGTTAAATAATTACCCGCAGTTCACCTGGTTTATTCCTTTCAGGAATTTGAAGGTTTCTGTCATATCTCCCCTCTCCCTTCTGGTGTCCAGTGAGCACATGTGCAGTGCCTTGAGGCGCTCCTCGTAAGACCTACCCTGTTGGTTCAGAATCATCTTTGTCACTCTTCACTGCACAGTCTCCAGCCTGTCCTTATCTTTCCTGAGGTGAAGACTCCAGAACTGTGCACAGTACTCCAGGTGTGGCCTCAACAAAGACCTATAAATAGGGAATATTACCTCTTTGCCTCTTTCCTTTTGCTGTCAATAACCCTCCTGGTACATCCCAGCATCCTATTTGCCTTACTATAGGTGTTGTTGCACTGGCTTGATGGTTTAAGGATGTCACTGATGATAACTCCTAGGTCCTGTTCCTCAGTCGTAGTGCTAAGTCTTACCTCACCTATCCAGTACTCTGTCCTGGGGTTTTTGTTCCTTAGGTGTATCACCTTGCACTTTTTTGCATTGAATTTCAACTGCCCAACCTTAGACCATCTCTAGCCCTTGCAGGTCACTCTACATTTCCCTGATTACCTGACCATTATCCATCCTCCCACAGATCCTAGTGCCATCTGCAAAGAGACACAATCTGCCCTATATTCCTTTTCCAACGTCTCTGATGAACATATCAAAGTGGACCAGGCCCCAGACAGATCCTTATGGTACCCCGCTCATGACCTCTCTCTTGGAACTGTCTGTCAGATGAAGTGGTGGGAGTGGAAACAGTCAGGGGATTCAAGCAGGGCTGGGGCATAATGAAGGGTATAGTGGTTACCAGGGGCAACAGGATCAAGGAGGAGAATCGAGAGAGAGAGGATGGGGAGGGTTAGTAGCCTGGAGGAACAGTAGGTTCCAGGAATTATAGGGAACTTGGGAAGACTGGATGGACCTATGGTCTTTTTCTGCTACCATTGTCCATGTTTCTATGTTTCTTCTGATTTGACCCAATTAACCCCAACCCTCTGCTGCCTCCCTGCGAGCCAGATATCTACCTATCTTACTATGTCCTTAACCATACTCATACTTGTAGCTTCTTCAGCAAGTGCCTGTAGAGGCACTGAGCTGAAAGCCTTACTAAAGTCAAAGTACAGTAAATCCATGGCATGGCCTCCTTCCAATGCTCTTGTCACACAATCAAAGAAAACTTTCAAGTTAGTCTGGCAAGACCTTCCTGCTATGAACCCATGCTAGTTATTATCCTGGAGACCATTGCTCTTGAGATAGTCCATGAGGTCCTCTTTGACCAGTGACTCCATCAGCTTCCCTTCAGCAGAGGTAAGACTTGACAGGTCTGCAGTTCCCTGCTTGTTCCTTGTTCCCCCCTCCATACAGCAGAACTACATCCATCACCCTCCAGTCCTTCAGCACTACCCCATCTGTAATGAGCTACTGAATGGCCCTACTAGGGGTTCAACCAGTTCCACTGCCACTTCCCTGAGCACCCCAGATACATTCCATCCAATCCCAGGGCCTTATCTGTCTGTAGGATTGCTAGCCCTTTCCAGGTCCTTTCATTTATAAATAAAGGGTGCTTCATCCCCAGGATCCCTTTTGTGGCTGCTTTGATGTCACTCTGTTTTCTTTTTTTTTTTATAGGATGCCTTTAATCCTTCCCGCACAGACCTGACAGGGGTTACAACCTTCCCCATGCCACTCTCTGATATGGGCCTGCTGTCCTCCCTAGTGAAGACAGCGCAAAAGTAATCATTATTGATAACAGCCTTTTGCACGTGCTCCTCTAGCACCCTAACCCCTCTGATAGCCTAATTATTCCCCTTCCTTCTTCCTTTTTTCCTTAATATAACTGAATAAATATTTCTCTCCACTCTGGACCCCCTCTACAATATGCAGCTCTGTGTTTGCTTTTGCCTCCCTAACTACCCTCTTTGCCTTCTTATTTCTCAGAAAGTAGTCTCCCCATTTCTTCTTCCCCTGGTTTCCTTTGTACCTGGAGAATGCCTTTTTTTTTGGCCCTCACCACTTCCCTGATCCTTATTGAGAACCATAATGACTTCTTGAACCTGTTCCTTTTGGTTACTGTTGTCATGCTTACTTTAGATGCCTCAAGAATGGCCCCCTTTATTGACCCCATATCTCTCTTCCACACCTCCTATGCTGTTTACGCCAACTAACTTGTCCCAGACCAGCTTCCTCAACCTGTCTAAGTCTGCCATTCTGAAATCAAGGACCTCAGCTGTTGATCGGGGTTTTCCGTTCCCAAGGGCCAGTTTTAACTAAATGGTGTTGTGGCTGCCCTACTTTCACAGCTCCTACCACCGCTGAGGTTGGTGAGCATCACATCAATAAGGGCCTCCTGCATGGTGAGTTCCTTAACTAGCTGGACCAGTAGACAGCTCTGAAATGTATCCAGCAAGACTTGACTTCTGGTACTCCTGGCTACTGGATCATCCCAATCAATGTCCACCAGGTTCAGATCACCCACTATTACTAACTCACCCTTTGCCACCCCCTTCTGATTCCTCTCTATGATCTCTGCCCAGTCTTTCCCTTGCTCTTGTAGTCTATAGATTATCCCCAAGAATAGTTTCCTGACTGAGGCCATTATGAGCTATACCCACAGTGACTCTGTAGCCCCATTATTACCCCGATGCATCCATTTTCCACAACCTCAGACTATGCCTAGAGCCCCTTGAAATTGTTTTTATTTTTATAATTTTTAATTTTCTGGAATTTCGTGTTATTTCTTTTTATTTATTGAAAATGTAGTTTTATTTCTTATCACATTTACAATTATAAAATACCTCAAAATGACTTTATACATACTAGAAATCACATTCCTAGTATATCACATTGTATTAAGCAGCATTATGCTATGGTCTTAAAAGATTTTGTGAATCAGGCAATTCTGCTGCCACTTCCTTGTGGACCATCTCTGTGGTAACAACGGAGCCTAAACAACAAGGGCTGCAAGCATTTATTTAGTTTAGTTGCCCAAAACAAACAAGCAATTTTTTTATGTGCTTGTTTTCATTTTATTTATTTTTATACCTTGAATTACTTGTTATTTCTTATTTAAGAAAAACACAGGCCTCTGACTATGCTTCCCCCGCTACCTTTTCCTCTATCCCTCCTGAACATTAAATACCCAGGGACTGTTAGGTCCCAGTCATTATTTTCTGAGGCCCACATTTCTGTGATGGCCGCAACATCCATCTAAGTGTCCATCATCATTGCCTGTAGCTCACTAATTGTATTACCCAGGCTCCTGGCATTAAGTCAGACCCCCTTCTATCAAACTCCAGAACCTTTTATGCAATTTACCTGTCCTTCTTCCTTGTCCATCCCTAGTCCTCTCAGCTTCTTTTTTTTCATGGTGATTGTACACTTTGTGTTCCCCCTGTCTATTGTTCCTTTTCTTAGACCACTTTCTACCTTAACTCTACTTTTAACCACTGTGCTGCTAGTTAGTGCTATATGTATGGAGGCCTTGTCATTTGAGTCTGACTGTAAAAATATCTACAACATTCTTGTGGTTACCAGCCATTTCACCTGTTATGCTCAGGCCTTCCCAACTAAGGAACAGAGGGCTACTACAGTGACTAAAATAATAATGGCGAATGTTCTTAGTTCACTACAGGATTCTTAGGCACCTGCATTCAGATCAGGGTTGGCATTTTGAAAGTCATTTACTCAGAGACAGCACTACTGACTCTATTAGGAGTAGAGAAGTCTCAAACTATTTTGCATCACCCTTATGGAGACCATCAACCAGAGAGGCTCAGTTGAATACTATTGAACATGATGGTGGGTTAAAATCAGCACAAATGTCCAAATGGTGTCAGCAGGTGAGCTGTTCAATCCATGAGTAGAACTATAACTGGAATGATTCAACAGGATTCTTGCTGTACCACCTCACGTTTGGGCAGGAAGCCAGATGGCCTTTAGATGTGTGTTTTGGTCTCACAGTCAATGCAGAATTACCTGAAAGGCTGCATTTTTTCTTCAATGCACTCAGAGACTGAGAAAGCAACTACAAGAAGCGTGTCACCTGGCACAGGAGGCTACAGAGAAAAACAACTTGGCTAATAAATAGTGGTATTGCATGCATGTCAGAGGACAGTCTTTGCAGACTGGTGACTGTCGCTTTGAAGTTTAGGATTTAAAGGGAATCACATGGCAGAGTACCACTGAACTGCAAAGTCCTAAGTCACTGTTGAACAAATGTTCAACTTTCCAGGCAATGAGGTACAACCAGAGAAAAGTAGGGGGTATTGTGAATATTTTGCATCAAAACCATCTATTGCCTATCAGACAATTAGTCATAAATAATAAACCTGAGCTGAGCAGAAACCCAATACATTGGCCCTGTCACCCAAACACAAAGACAGTGAGCTGAAAATCCCAACATTAATTCCTCTCTTACTGTTCACCCACTTGCTATGGACAGTTCAGATAAGATTGGTATACACCTGCACATTTTAGCATTTAATTTCCCTTCCCTTCTGTTTTTTCTTTCCTGATGTCACCTTCAACCTCGCCCCCCCACAGTGTTGCAGCCTTTTGCATACTTCACCAGAGCAACTACACACATACACACACACACACACACACACATTACATTGTATTATATTATATTATATATATTAATTGCAAAAAAAATCCATTAATGCATCAGTTAGGGTTGATGTCACAGTGACATAAGTTTGGAAATTCGATGTTAGGGTTACCCCACCACCATCCTCTACACACCAACAGATGCTGGGGTGTGCCATGGACTGATCAGGCCCAACTCTCACCCCATTCCATGTGTAAGCAAGCTGACATGCTGCAGTGTAGAATGTGGTGAGCGTTATGACTGCCGACCCCATGGCACACCCCAACGTCTGTTGGTGTGTGGAGGATGGAAGTGGTGGTGGGGGTGGTAGAGGGGTAACCCTAACATCGAATTTCCAAACTTTTGTTGCTGTGACATCAACCCTAACTGATGCATTAACGGAGTATTTTGCAATTAATTTCCCTTCTTTTTGAGAAAGTGTAATGTAAGTGGTTAGTGGTATGTGTCTCTGGGAGCATGGGCCCTGTGCTCCCACTTGCACTTAAATACAGAACCATACAACAGCCCCAGAACTGAAAAGTAACCCTTGTAGCACTAATTTGGCAATATCTCAGTAACCATAACAACTATGGAAAAAATTTCACTGCAGTTGTAATCATGACTTCGAAACCTCCATGCATGCTTAGTGGTGGACTAAGCTGTGGGTAGTGAAAAATCTGTATCTCGAATCATTTTCAAGATACAGGTGCCGAAAGGCACCATGGGTGCCACAATGTTATCCTAGGAGAAATTTCTTGACTTCCGAATGCTGTAACTATGGGGCCATTGAATGTTTTGGGACCAAAGCACCAAAAGGCACATTTGTGGGATCAGGGCTTGCCACCCTGCAAATTTAAAGTCAAAAGCACAATCCACCTTAGCACAATGAAGTGGCAAAGAAAAAAACACATATGGGAAAATGTGTTTGTGCAGTGTTTTCACGATAACTTTAATGTGTTCGCAGTACTCCTATCTCTATAATGAGAATGTTGTCATGCACAGAAAAATGTTGTTGAGGTTCCTTTTTTTATCATAATCATTGCCGCAACAACAAAAAAATGTTGTCGCAACAGCAAAATGGCAGAATGGTGGGAAAACTTAGAAAACGTATTTCCAGACCACCTGCTGAAAACCTAATGCCAGGGTCATGTTCCTAAGGGCCTGATGAGGTAAACACAACTGCTGGTGTTTACCAAAGGGCATTATTTTTGAGTTACAATGTTTTTTGTCTCTCATTAACTGAAAACAAAATGGTGGCAGCACGAAAACAAAATTAAGGAGCACGACAATTAAAAATGTGATTGCGAAAGTTTTCGCAATGCACATATAAATTTTCCCAAGGCTACAATGAGCCATGAAAAACTTGCATAACTTTTAAATGGATTAAGAGTTTGTCACCAAATCTTCAAAAGGCACCAGTTTAACTCAGGCCACATACAGATATGCAAATTTGAATCCACTCGGATGCATTCTTCAGTCCTTTAAGCACGACCTAAAAATGCACAAAAGTTGGGTATTTTCCACTTTTTGGATGCGCTACAGTTCTGCAACCGTACATCTGACTGAAATGAAACTTTCCAGATCCATGGTTGGATGCCGTGCATGCAAAATGTCAGGAAAATTGGACAAGCAGTTCCAAAGTTATTAAAGTGCAAACTTTGGGGTTTAACATTAAAGAGGCCCTCCAACCCTAACTTATACCTGCACTACCATGCAGGTAATATATATATACATACATATATATATATATATAAAATCCTTTTACAGCAGGTTCAATAGGTTACAAAACTTATATGTAAGTAAGTATAGGTGCTTACTATTCAGTCCTTGCTCCTCTCCTCCCTTTTTTGGCTATGGGGTTTGTGGCCCACCTGCAGGTTGGGTGGAGCTACGACTCCCCACCTGGGTATTTAGGGGAGGTTTTGGTGCCTTTTTGAGAGAGGAGGAGGAGGACCTGTGGGAAGAGGAGGTCATGAGTCTGTGGCTGGGGTGGCCCATGGCATCCCCAGCCAGCAGGGATTCTTGAGCTGGTGGTGTATAATCAGTCATCTGGGAAACAGTGCAGGGGGGAGGCCAGTAGAGAGAGATGTAGGTGGGCATCAATCTTGGTAGTTTACAACTATGGTGAAAGGACACTCTGTAGTTCCACATTTGAATGGGCCCTACCACCACATTAGGGGAGCCGTAGCCTGGGGAGTGCATGGAGGATCTGCCACATGAACTGTAGCACCAGGGGGGTCGGCGGTGGGTCCGGATGAACAGTATGCCTGGGTCCTGCTGTTGGGGCAGTGTGGTGGTGAGATACTGTTCTATGGGGATGGTAATGGTGGTGGCCTACCTTCCCCTTTTCTGGTGTGACTCTTCAGCAGGACTCAAGTGCCTTTGGGGCCCTCAAGATTTTTGTGGGGTCAGCACTGATGCGTCTCTGGGATCACCAGAGCCTGTGCTTAGTTGCTCTGGGAAGCTTGGAGTCCAGTTCACCTGAAGAGATAAGAGGGCCGGTATGTGTTGTAGCCAGGGAATGTGTAATCTGCAATGTTCCAAGAAAAACTGAGCCTGCATCCTATCTGTGTTGCTACCGTCAAGCAGGAGGGAAAGCACGTAATAACGGCCACTCAAAAATGGTGACTGCAATAAGGGCAACAGCAATTCCGTGACTGCAAAAATGGCAATGGTAAATTACAGCAACCACATTAATGGCAATAATGGCTTCTCCCCTTCCCGAAGTGTTACGGCCTCAGAGTTGGTTAAATTAGTAAGGGAGTGTGGGGGACAAAGCCTCCTACATAAATGCAAATGTTGCCATTAATGCAGGTGCCAACATTTACCATCACCCTTATTGCACTCGCCGTTATTTACTCGCCATTTTGACATGAAGCCAATCAGGGGCCCTATTCAGATTCACAGACTTCCCTTCTTTGACCTACTCAGATCACCATGTAATGTACCCTAGGATTGTGTCACTGAATTTCAGCTACCTTGCTCAGAAGCTGTGCAACTCGTGCCCCACTGCTCCATAGAGTGGAAGTTTCTGTTTTATAAAAAAAAAAAATACATTTTTTCTATTTGCTGCATCATCAGTTTGGACATTGGACTTAATTGATGAATTGTTTGCCACCTATAACCACCTTGTTACCCCTTCTAGCTGCCATTGCCCCATGGCTGCTGCACCCCTCTGCCTGACCTCCATTAAGCACAAAGTCTGAACCCAGGTAACTGCTTTTCTATCAGAGTTTATTGAATTGCTGTCTGTGTTGCCAGGCCCCCTCCCTTTTTAATATCAGGTACCCTAGACACAGAAGGGCGGCTTACGATGTTGGGATTCGTCCAGGATTTGACTGTTAGGGTACAGTTCCATACCTGGATGTATTTCTGGGGCTTGGCAGAATGTGGAGTCTGTGCTGGGACCGATTCGCTGGATTTCTGACCTCTACAACCCTTCACTTTGCTGAGACTGTTTTGTGCCTTTTCCTGCATGGCGCCATCTTTGCTGGACCTTATGCAAAAGCAATGCTATGTTAATGACCCTGTGGCAGCTATGATTTGGTGATTCACTTGGACTGCTGGGAAGAAGAGAATGTGAGGCACTGTGGGAGATCCCTGGCAAGCGCCCTTACTCTGCACCTGTGGTGTGGTGAGATCAAAAGCTGTGAGACGTTACCAGCTTTAGTATTGTTTTTGAAAGCAAAAAATCCTGACTTTCCTCAGCATTGGAAGAATTGGCAGCATGTTAGAGGCTCCTAAGGAGATGGGACAAACAGCGATTGTGCCAGCTTCACACCTGGTGTGGCTGTGCAGTGTGCAGCTGTCAGGGGATAGGAGTGACTCGCCTGCCCCTCTACCCTAACTGTGTTCGTGGGGCAGCCACAGCATCAATTTGCTGAGTCAGCAGTACCTCACTCCCTGGAACTGGCCCATGCCTTAGACACCTTTGAGTACCTCCACCACCCCAGCTAGCATGGAGGATCGGGGAAAATGAAGTCTGCTATCAGCGGCATGGAGAAGGACTCTGCACCTGAAGCACCCCCAGCAGAGTGTGAGCATAGATGTCTGCCCAGCCCCTCTCCTCCTAAGGCCTCTGTGTCTCCCTGTGGCAGAGAGAGAGGGCATGGGTGGGCAACAAAGCATTCAAACTCTGTTGGGCCAGCAGAGCCCAAGCCTTCCCCTGCACCTGCAGTGGCCATGCCTGCTTTGGGCAAAAGAGCTGCATTGCAGGAAGTGCTCTCCCCTGATGTGATCTTGGAGGAAGAGATGTCCAGCAGCAGTGATTCAGATGGGGAGTTTCTAGGGGACCCCTTCCCAGTCCATGTTCCTGGGAGGCTTGCTACTCCTCTGTTGTTCAAGGACCAGGATGTGGAAAGGATGATTCCCAAACCATTCTGAGGGCCCAAGCTGTCCATTTCTGATCATTGCCACTATATGCATCAGTTATGTCAGCAGATCTACCAGAAGGTGTTTGGTCTTAGACTCATTGAGCCCTTAAATCTCAAGTACAGGAATGGTACTTAGTGACTGATGGCAAGGCTCCTAGAACCAGCGTTCAAAGCATCCCAAAGTGGTCCCAGGCAGAAGGGTGCATCCACAAATGAATCTGCAAGGAGTACCCCCATGAAGTTTATCCCTATGTATCAGAGAGGATTTAGGATATTCTGGAGGAGAAGCATGCAGATTTGGTGTTCTATGGATCTCTTGATAAAATCCAAGCCAGGAAGAAAGAAACCGGAGAGCCCAAGCCTGCAGCTGTTTCAACAGCAAAATCCATGTGTATATCCACGGTCTGGATGGAATTGATCCTCTTCAAACATTTCGCCATGTTACATAACATCATGGGACATTGCACTAAGTACTACGTAGTCAGTGAAGACTCATTCAGGGTGGAGATCAATCAATCACTTTATTTAACCAGGCATAAACACCATTGAGCAAGCTAATTTTCAAGGTGGTCCTGGGCATTAATACAATAGTAGTACACTTCATAAGATTACAATTATGGTGGACAATGGTGCAAAAAAAAAAAAAGAAAAAGAAAAAACATTGTGAAGGTGCCGGTCTGTATGGGCCTATACATACTGGTCAACATAATTAACATGCAAAGGTACATAATGATAAGCTTTACTGAAATAAGAAGAGACAACAATCCCATATAGTCTCCGCTAAGTAAGAGCTCATACCTAAATGATAAAAAATACGGAGGTATTACGGAATAGGGTAGAAATTGGGGTGTACGAGTAGGCAGCCAAAAGGGAGGCCTGAATAGGTAAAAGGTAGAGAATAGGCAGGGCCATCTTGGATTAAGGGAACTAGGCTTGTAGGTCCTAGGTTTCTGTTGTTAGGAATGTGGAGTGGATGAGATACTTAGGTGTAGGATTTGAGAGTGGCACCCGGGGCTTAGGGGTCATCAGCATCTGAAACAGTTGCACGATTCCTTCAGATAATCCGTTAATAGAGCTTTGAATGTGAAAATGCTTGGAAGTGAGGATAATTTTAATGAGTCTTGCATAGTGTTCCAAAGAGATGGAAGTGAGAAGTTGATTGCTGCTGAGCCAAGGGTAGTTTTCACTCTAGGAATCTGGAAGCAGATTAAGGAGAAGCATCTCAGGCCATAGGAACCTTTAGCCTGTTTGAAGATGTTCGAGATGTATGCAGGGAGGTTATCAGATAATGCTCTAAAAAAACCAGAGGAGAACATTCCTTTTTCTTCTAGTTGAGAGTGACTTCCATCCCGAAACCTGGTATAGACGACAGTGATGTGTACTACGGGGTAGATTTAAGATAAATCTTAAAGCCCGGTGGTAAAGGGTGTCCAGTTTGTTTAGCATCGTTGATGGGCAATGACTGTAAAGGAAGTCAGTGTAGTCCAGTATAGGTAGGAATGTAGTTTGTACTAGTCTCATTCTGGCTTCTAACATGAGTAGGTATTTAATGCGATAGAATAAACCTAATCGCTGTCTTAGTTTCTTCGAGGTTTCATTTAAGTGGCACAGAAAGTTGAGCTTGTTATCCAGCCAGAACCCTCGGTATTTAAAAGTATCAACTACTTCAAGGGGTTCATCTAAGAGTGTTCGGATCTGTGTGATATGTGGACATCCGGAAGTAGACTTTGGTGAGAGAATCATTGCTTTAGTCTTTTTGGCATTAAGGAGGAGCTTATGAATGAGAAGGTTGTATTGGAGGGTGACAAAGTCTTTCTGTAAGTACTCATGGGCCACATCCAAGGATGAATTTGTGGTATAGAGTACAGTATCATCTACGAATAAGTGTACATTTGCTGTGTCCAGCTGCGAGTCCAGATTATTGATGTATATTGCAAAGAGGACAGGGCCCAGAATGGAGCCTTGTGGGACTCCTTGTAACAAGGATTTTTGTGGGGACAGATCTCCTATGGCTTTGACTTGTTGTAACCTATTGGTTAGGTAGCTGGTGAACCATTTAATGGCAGAACTATCAAGTCCGATGTTACTCAGTGCAATAAGCATGATGGTATGATCCACAGTATCGAAGGCCTTGCTTAGGTCAAGGAAGAGAGCAAATACATGCTTCTTAGAGTCCAAGGCCATTTGCCAGTCTGTAGTTACTTTGGCAAGAGCCGATACTGTACTGTACTGTGTTTGGCTCTGAAGCCGGACTGAGCCAGGTTTAGCAACTTTTGTGAATCCAAATGTTCTCTAAGTTGGATGTTGACAATTTTTTTCAAGTAATTTAGAGAAGATGGATAGTATAGAAATAGGCCGGTAATTGTTCAGATCACTCAGATCCCCAGTCTTGAATAATGGTAGGATGTGGGCAGTTTTCCACAAGACAGGTAGCTCACCTTGAATCAGAGAGGTGTTGAATAAGTGTGCAATGGGGGTGGTCAGATAGGTATGGCCAAGTTTTAGGAAGTATGGTTCAATATTATCTGCACCCGCACTCTTTTTTGTATCCAGAGAAAGGAGGAGGTCCTCCACTTGCTTGAACGTAATTGTGAGGAAGCTGAAGGGTGTGGGATGCGGTTGGTTATGGTTGTGATTATCAGTGAAGCCTACAGTGTAGTCTCTTGCCGGGCTAAGTTTGCTGATAGGTGAGGTGTCAAAGGCAAGCCCTGCAGTGGCAAAGTGATCATTAAGCTTCTCTAGTATATCAGCTTTGTCCATATAGGTGGTACCATCAGACACAATTTTGTTTGGAAGGAGTGTTGCAGTGGACTGACCTTCGACTCCTTTGAGGATGTTCCAAAATTTGGCAGAGTTGTTTTTATTGTCTTCTAGTTCTTTTTGGAAGTACCTAGCTTTTTCTGACCTAATTAGCTTGGTACAAGCATTTCTAGTGGTACGGAATGCTAACCAATCAGCCTCCAGTTGGGATTTCCTTGCTGTTTTCCACCAGTAGTCCCTATCCCTAAGAGCTTTCTTCAGGATGGGAGAGAACCAGCCAGGAGTTTTATTTTTTGATTTGATCAGTCTTAGTGGGGCGTGTTTGTCTATTAGCCCCAGTAAGAGGCTGTGAAAGATGTTAAATGCCTCGTTAAAGCTGGGGCCTAGATAGAAATCCTGCCAACGAATGTTGCTTAGATCTTTCAGGATAGTGTACTGGCAGAACTTTTTCAGGCATCTTTTCAGTTTGAATTTGGAGGCCGTTTTTATTTGGGAAGGATGTCTGATGCAGACAGTAGTGCAATGGTCGTTTATATCATTGAAGAATACTCCAGTATGCAAGATAGTCTGAGGTTTGTTTACTAGCATAAGGTCCAGGAGGGTGCTGCGCTCAGGGTTTTTCTGTTAGGTCTGGTTATAGCAGTTGCAATTTGTAACAGACCATTAACATCGCATAGATCCTTCAATTTCTTAGAGCTGTCATCATTCCAATTTAGATTGAAATCCCCCATTAGAATACACTCAGTATTAGCAGAGTCAAGAAGGTTTTGAAGGTGTGGCAGAAGTACCCAGCCACCAGACAGTGGTTGGTAGCATACTGCCATAAGGAGTGATTTCTCGCTGGAAAGTGATAATTTTAGAGCAAGGCATTCAAATTCCTTAGCCTTTGAGGTACAGTCAAAGACTGTGACTGTGACTGTGACTGTGAATTTGCTTTTGACATATATTGCAACCCTTCCCCCTCTAGTCAGTCTATCACAGCGGTAGATGATATGTCCGGGGTCGAGGGTGTGAGCCAGGATTCAGTTATCATGAAGAAATCAGGAGATGCATGTAGAGCCCAGGTCTGTATAGAGTCAATCTTCTTTAGCAAACAACAGACATTGATACAGAGAAAGCTAATCCCTTTATATTGAGGGAGATCCACAGGGGTGTCCAGAGAAATAGGTGGACCTGGGTTTAATTCAACATTTCCCGAACAGAGTAGGAGAAGCAGTAGTAGTTTTTTAAGGTGGTGTCTTAGCCTGCTAAATATTCTTTTGTTACTCCTTCTAGCGTACGTTGGTTTAGCGGTGGCTGTGTTAAGGGCAGGATTGCAATTTGCTAGGGTTAAAACATAGAGAACTGATAGAGCCGACACCTTCCTTGGGAATTGCACATGTTCTATAGTTATGGCCTGGTGGGAGGAGGGGCATGACCATAGAGGAGACGTCCCTGATGTAGGATGCCATGGTCTAATGTGGGAGGCTACATCTAGGTAGATGATAGAGGAGGGAAACTGGCCTTTGTCCGAGTTGCAAACCGAAATTTTGGGTACAGTATAACAAAATAATATAAGGCAACTATAGAGAAGGTTAGGCGCAGATGGAATTCTTAACGTGGAGATATTTCCTTTTACCAGTAATAAACACAGGATCTACAACAGTTCCTTGAGAGGGCCAAGGAAATTAGTGAATATTGTGGGAGGATGGGGTACCAATGAAAAATTAAGGTCTAGATAACTAATGAAGCATGGCTAGTAATAGCCAGTAGGAGTGAGCTAGAAGGCCAGGGCAGGGTTTATGAGTATTTAATCAGGACCGGGGGGGGGGTGGCTGGGTAGGTGAAAAAATTGGCAGCTAGGTCTCCCTTCCTGGAGGTAATCAGTCCCTGAGGGCAAGTCCATACCTGCATTTCTGTGAGGGGCTGGTGGCTTCAGACCTGGACTGCAGGTGGCAGTCTGGCAGGTCGGGTTCGTCAGAGAACCACGGCTGTGGCTCTCAGACTACCTGGAAGGAGAAGGCAGAGGAGAATTAAATAAGAAAGTCAGAGGGGGTGGGGCTGCTCATGGAGCTAAAAAAGAAATGCAGACTGGCTTTAACAGGGGGGTTGTTGCAGACCAAAATGTTAGGCAAGGTGCCTCCAAGTCTGAGTGGGCAATAACAGGGCTATTTAAAACACAATACTAGTGTAAAAAGGTGAAGGGGGGGTTTCAAAGGACTGAGCTGAGATCGCTACTGGTCTTATGAGGAACACAATACAGGCATTTACATTAAATCAGAAATCTTCAGCTATAAAATACAAACAAGACAGTTTTAACAGAAAACATAATCTAGCACAATATAGTCAAAGATGACCAAGCCAGATCCACATTTCTACTATGCTAAGGAAGATGGCCCTGGACTGTTTTGATTTCTCTGCAGGACTGCCCTGTTTTGGGGTGAAAATTGGTATTTGCCATCTGTGCCTTCTGAAATTGGATGAGACTACTCTTATTTACTGTTTAAACTGTTCCTGTTAAATCTGATTAACAGGATACTAGGTTATAGAGTTATTGAGTGGTACTTTGCCACCTCTAACTTTCATTGGGATTGGCCCTGTTCTGGTGGCCATATGGACTATAGTACCAGACTATGGACTGCCAAACCCTTTTACCGGTTTGTTGTTTGGGAGGAGGGAAAAAGCATGAGAGTTTAGCTTGGTGTACGTGTACGTGTGTGTGTGTGTGTGTGTGTGTGTGTGTGTGTACATGCAGGTTGCGTTTCTGTGCTATGGTACCCTTATTTTAGTATGGGGTTAGCCACTTAACTGTCCTGCAGAGTGAATAAAAATTTGCTGTTATTACATTTGTATTGGTAAACTGTTTCGTGTTCTTATCAAATATTGCTTCTTTTTTAACTTTGCAGTAGGGGACCATGAGGTAGCCATGAGTGAGTCCCCTCTTAAATTCTGGTGGCAGCAGCACTGTGTAATCATGATTTTTGGAACTGGTTGGGTTGCCACTCACCCTGATACTTGACTGGGTTTACCTAGGGAACACGGAGTGGGTCGCCATGTATTTACTGGTTAGTGGGTCGTTCTGTGGTTTAGGCCCAGAGATAGTCACCGTTGCGGTGGTGAGCCAAGCTTTGCCTGTGAGGGCTGGGGAGGTGGAAGAGTGCACATATTCCCCTTGTCCTGGCCTCAAGATAATTGAGTGGTTCATCTCTAGAAGGTGAATGGTTTAATTGGGGGGAATTGTAAGCACCCCCAAGTATGGGTGCTCACTAGTCAGCATTTGCTCCTCCCCTTTCCTCTTTTTTGGCTGTGGGGTTTGTGGCCCACCTGCAGGTTGGGTGGAGCTACGATTCCTGGCCCAGATATTTAGGGGAAGTTTTGGTGCCTTTTTGAGAGACGGGACTCACGGGAAGAGGAGATTATGAGTCCAGGGCCAGGGTGGCCATGGCATCCCTGGCCCAGCCAGGATTTTTGTGTGGGCAGCATGTAGTCAGTCATCCAGGAACCAGTGCAGGGGAGGCTGGTACAGAGATGCAATGGGTCAATTGGCTAGAGGGTGTCAATCTCAGCAGTTCACCACCATGGTGAAAGAACAGTCTGTAGTCCACATTTGATTGGGCCCTAACACCACATTAGGGGAGCCGTAGCCTAGGGAGTGCAAGGAGGACTCAGCACATGAACTAAGGCACCAGGTGGGTCGGCAGTGAGTCCAGACAAACAGTATGCCTGGGTCCTGCATTTTGGGCAGTGTGGTGGTGACAGCCTGTGCTGTGGGGATGGTAGTGGTGGCAGCCTGCCTTCCCCTTTTCTGGTGTGGCACTTCAGCAGAACCCGAATGCCATTACCGCCCATAAGATTTTTGTGGGGTCAGTGCTGGTGCATCTCTGGGATCACCAAGGCATATGCTTAGTTACTCTCGGATGCTTGGAGCCCGGTGCACTTGAAGAGACGAGGGTCGGCATGTGTTGTAGCCAGGGAATTTGGAATCTGCAACGTTCCAAGAAAAATTGAACCTGCATCCTATCTTTATTGCTGCCATCAAATCAGAGGTCCTATTCAGCTTCATGGACTTCCTTTATTTGATCTGCTCAGATCACCAAGTAATGTACCGTGGCCTTGTGTCACTGAATTTCAACTACCTCAGAATATATGCAGCTGGAGCCCCACTGCTCCATGGAGTGGAAGTTTCTGTTTTATAAAAAAAAAAAACAGTAATAATTACATTTTTTTTTCTATTTGCTGTATCATCATCAATTTGGACATTGGATTTAATTGAGGACTTGTTTGCCAACCCATAACCTCCTAGTTGCCTACTGTAGCTGCCGCTGCCCAATGGTTGCTGCACACTCCTGCCTGACCTCCATCAAGCACAAAGTCCGAACCCAGGGAACTGCTTTTCTATCAGAGTTTGTTAGACTGCTGTCTGTGTTGCCAGGCCCCACCCCATCCCTTTTTAACATCAAGTACCTGTGGACACAGAAGGGAGACTTACAGATAATTATGCAGTCCTTAGCCCCAACTTATTCTTTGTCTCTTAATAGCTTGCAGTGCATTGTGACAGAGTTGAATAAGGCCCTGTCCCATTTGCTATATAGAAAGAGTTAAACACAAGGATCTGTTCTATTCTCTCCTTTTCTGTCTCTTGTCTGTCTGTTTGCACAACCAAATGTTCTCATGAGGCGTAGGAACTGAACACTCTGACAGTCTTGTGATTCTCCACCTCTTGCTTTCTCTCTGCTTTCAATTTCTGTTTCTGACTTTTATTCCCCCTTGCATATCTGCGGTTATAAAAATATATGTGAATATTTGTGTGAAACTGTAAGTGATACCAGGATCTCTTTGTTTGAAACTGTATATAGATATATTGTTGAAATGATTACAAAAAGCAATTTTGAACTCAAGAGATTAACCTGAGATGCAGTTTGAGCCCCTGTCAGGTTTGTTTGCAAACTCTTTTGCAGAGTTATTATTATTTATTATTTAGCTCTTGTTGACTGGGTAAGTGCACTAGACAAATTCTGCCTATTTTCAGGCACGACCCAGGGGAAGGGGATACAAATGAATGCCAACTGACTTTGAACCAGATTAAGCTGTTGGTGGTATTTTTAGTTAATGGGAAATCTGGCCAGGACGCCAGGGTAATTCCCCTACTCTTTTTGAGAAGTGCCATGAGATCTTTAACATCCACCTGAACTACCATCAGAACAGGCAGATGGGACCTTGGTTTAACATCTCATCTGAAAGACGGCACCTCAGGAGTGCAGCACCCCCCACATGCTGCAATGCAGTGTCAGTATTGGGATATTAACTCAAGTGCCAGGTGTGGGGCTAGAACCCACAGCCTTCTGATCTCCCGGTCTCAGAGGCAAGTGTGCTACCTGCTGAAGCCAGCTTGGGACACTGTTCTCTATTTTGATGCACCTGCAAGGAAAGAAACTTACAAAGTTCTGGTCTCTTAACAAGCTCAGGATGAAGAAGTTAATTGTCAGGCAAAGACTTGTTACAAAAAGAGCAGCAATATTTTTGCTAGAGAGTCTAAAACTTGGAATTAGAGATACCCACAGATGGAGGACTTGGTTTTCTCTGTTTGTACTGCCTTTGTAAATAGTTATACTGAAAAATTGTATTTTTTTTATTTTTACTGTTATTGATAACAATAAAATGCTACTTGACAATTTTATAATTGCTCCTGGTTTTCATATGCTTCCTGATCTGTGCCTGACAAGTCTTTGCCTGACAATTAACTACTTCATCCTGATCTTAAGAGACCAGAACTTTGTAAGTTTCTTTCCTTGCAGGTGCAACAAAATAGAGAACAGTGTCCCATGCTGGCCTCCTGCTGACTGCTCTGCATAAAGAGTTTGAAAACAAGCCTAAAAGGAGCTCAAACTGCATCTCAGGTTAACCTCCTTGAGTTCCAAATAGCTTTTTGCAATCATTTCAACAGTATAACTGTATACAGTTTCAAACAATGTGCTGTATGGTATACGAGGACTCTGGGAACACACCATAGAAATAAAGATAAAGCATGGAGAAAAGCACAAAAAATAAATATAAAACCAGCATGGGATAGGTACCGCCAACTTAGAAATTATTATCTTAAAGAAACAAAAGAAGCAAAAGCAGATTTTTTTTTTTTTTATTTAGTCCTTTTGGTGCCCGCTCCGCTTGCCGAGCATCCGCCCGGTCACAAACCCCTCAGCTGCAGCATCCCCATGTGAGTCACACTCCTGGGACCCCCTGGATTACCCCCCAGGGTGGAGACATGGAACCCTCGGTCTTAGGGTGCCGCGAACAAGGGATAGAAAGGCGGAGTCGGCCTGGGGAGCTGATTGCACAAGGGCGAGTTTCATTTAGGCAGCGGAGACAAATTATTTTAATGAACAACTTGGAGTGGAAAATATAAATACTCCACGACAGTATTGTGGTTTATACTCTGAATTGAAAGGGCAAAAATTAAACAAACTGCTGGGTTCTTTCAAAATTGAGGGAAAGAATGTCCCCACTTTTGGCCATGTAGCAGATGTATTTAATAGATTTTTTATAGATTTTGGTATATCTTTGGATGAGACAGAGGGTAGGGAGAAGGGACACTTTATGGGAAATATAGAAAGGCCAATATTTTCATTTCATTTGGTCGACACAAAAGAGGTACTAAAAGAATTATTGAAACTTAATGAAATGAAGGCCTTAGGTAAAGACAAAATACCATTACTTTTTCTAAAATTTGTTCACCTGTCATAGCTCACATAATAACAGACATTTTTAACTTGCCTGTAACCACAGGTATATACCCCAAGGTGTGGAAAATAGCTAACATAATACCCATACACAAATTTGGTCCCAAAGAAGATATTCAAAATTACAGACCAATATTCCTTCTTCCTGTAATATCAAAGCTTTTTGAAACAAATCATTGGAAAACAAATTAAAGATTTATTTTGGAGATACATAACATATATAACTCATATCAATCTGGTTTTCACTCTGACCACAGCACTACGACTACACTGGTGAAGGTGACAATAGATATCCAGATATCTCTGGACAAGGGACTCCTGGTCGGGGCCATATTTATGGACTTGTCCAAGGCATTTGATACATTGGATTGTGTTATATTATTGGACAACTTGAAAGGGATTGGCCTCGACCAAGTGGCCCTGAACTGGCATGGGGAATACTTTTTCAGAAGGGCACAGTTAGTATCCTTAAGAACCTTCACATCCCAGCTCAGGGGTGTCCCAGGGGTCGGTGCTGGGACCAATATTGTTTAATCTGTACACGACTGGGGCCGGGCCTCTCAATTTGGAGGCCCGGCACCATTTGTACACAGATGATGTGGTCCTATATTCAGAGGAACATCAGTTTTTGAAATTCAGAACAAACTCCAGAGGGATTTTGGTAAGTTACAGGATTACTTTAAATCACTTAGACAAGTATTAAATAGCAGGAAATCCCATGTTACAATTTTTGGAAACAAACAAAGTATTATAACCCAAACTTTTCAAATTAAAACTAATACAGATTTTGTCCCAGAACAGGTTAGCTCCTATAAATATCTTAGTATGGTTAGATACACAACTAAGATGGGACAGACATATAGAAGGTCTGATAAAGAAACTAAACACCGGGTTAGGGGCCTTACATAGGTTGAGGAGGTGTATTCCAACTGTAGCCAGAAAACAGATATTAAATACTATGATAATACCATGTATTGATTATGGGAATGTGGTCTATGAGGGGGGACAGAACTGGATAGGCTAAATGTGGCCTTGAAAAGATTTGCGCATTTTGTCCTGGACATCCTTCGATTGACGCACTACTGCCTATTATATAGAGCACTGGGCTGGATAAATTTAGCAGAATGCACACATCTAAGAGTGATAGAACTTGATAAAATACTTGTTCAATGGATTTCAGCATGGCTGACTAAAAGAAAACAGAGAGTGACTATTAAGGGGAATTACTCAATCTGGAGGGAGGTGTCCAATGGTGTTCCACAGGGCTCAGTGTTGAGGCCAGTTTTATTTAACATACTGATAGCATCCTTCTCATGTACCAACACAGCTTGGATGACAAAATTTACGGATGATATAAAAATGGGAGCATTAGTTAATAATGATAATGATGCAAAAATGTTCCAGGAAAGTATAGATTGACTAACAGAAGGGGCAAGAAAGAAAAAGCTAAAATTTGACTTAGATAAGTGTAAAATATTGCACCTGGGTAAATATAATCGGGGTTCAAATATTACATAGAGGGTATTGAACTTCAAGCAACCATCTCAGAAAAGGACTTGGGAGTCCTAGTCAATAATAAATTGAGCTCATCGGATCACTGTTCTAACATCATTAGGAAAGGCTATGGTATTCTGGCATCAATCAAAAAGAATATTAAAATCAGGGCTATGGAGGTGATGATTCCACTGTACACATCTCTTGTGCATCCACACTTGGAGTATTGCTCCCAGTTTTGGGCACCTCACCTAAAGACAGATGTGATGAGGATTGAGGGAGTCCAATGTCGAGCGACCAAGCTAGTGGAAAACATTAGTATGCTGTCATATGAGGACAGACTGGAGATTCTGGGGTTATATTCACTGCAGTATAGAAGACATAAGGGGACATGTGCCTTGTATACAGGGCTCTGCAAGATCAGGACTTATGGGAGTGCACAGGACTGAAACTAGCTCCTGATACCACACAAATCAGGGGTCACCATAGAATGTTTTGGGGAGACCACTATAGGACGAACCTAAGAGGGATGTGGTTTTCACACAGAGTGGTGTCAAGCTGGAATTCTTTGCCACCTGAACTGGTATCAAGTAAAACAATGAATCAATTTAAGAGGGCATTAGATAATCATTCTTTGTCCAGCCGCCACTCAGTAAACATCTGGTAAGTGCAGGTCTAAAAAGGCTCACGCTATTGACCTGATCAATATCTTATAAATCCTGTGAACCTGCATATTACACACTTTATATACTAGGACCGTTGATTTGATAATTTTTTTTTTAAACAGGCAACAATTTGTTAGGATATAAATCCCATTTACAACAAAGTCCTGTATTAACACTGAACACAAGGACTAAACACAACACACATTTGACAAGTCAATTACACAATTAAGATACTAAATTAAAAACATGCACAAACTTTTTTCAGTGATACAAATAACTTTTAACTTAAAAATGGTCAAGCTACTAATATGCTTCAGTTCATACAACAAACTGTTCCAGTACCTGGCTATACAGTTTTGTAATGTTTGATCGCCTATCCTATTATAGGATCTGTGCATCAATATTCTACTGTTTGTGAATCTAGTTGTTTCCCTTAGGCCATTGGGGTGGACTCTTGATACGTGACTCAGCAGAGGATGTTTATTTTTACTATAAAGTATCTTGTGGCATGTAATTAGCCAGATGTATCTTCTTTGTTCTTCTGAATAAAGCCAACTTAACTTATTATAAATTATACTATAGTGTGTTTTAAATTTACTTCTAGTAACAAATTTTCCCAATCTATAATACATTTGATTTACCTTTTTCAAGACTTTTTAGGTAGAGTGCATATACAAAATTGAGCCGTACTCAAGTACTGGAATAAGTAGCTGTCTAACCAACTTCCCTCTGATGAAACCTGTTGCAAAAGACCCCACACTATTTAAATAAAATAGCCCAAAATCTGGAATTTAGAATTCAAGTATTGAGAACAGAAAAAGGGAACTCTACCATTATTAATAATATTGGACCCAGAGCCTGGAATAGTCTGCCATCTAAACTAAAATCTAAAGAATTGGTACCCTGGAAAATGATGAAAGACTGGATATTAAATGAATTCTCACAACATAATAATTGCTGCTAATGTTGTCTTATGTATTGGTAAAATATTCAAGTATACGTTTGTGTAGTATTGCTCATTTTTTATTTAGCTGATTTTGTAAGGTGTTTTGATTATCTGTGTATTGTATGAATGCTGGACTCCACTGTAAATGTGTTTTGCTAAACTGGGCTATCCTTTTCTTGGAAATTCAAGAATAAACTTTTACAAACAAACAACAAAGGGATCCCAGTATCACTTACAGTTTCACACAAATATTCACATATATTTTTTATAACCTCAGATACGCAAAGGGGGAAGAAAAGACAGAAATAGCAAGTGAAGGCAGAGAGATAGCAAGAGGTGGAGAATCATGAGACCATCAGAGTGATCAGAACCTAGGTCTCACAAGAACATTTGTTTGCGTAACCAGACAGACAAGAGACAGAAAAGGAGATAATAGAACAGATCCTTGTGTTTAACTCTTTCTACGCAACAAATGGGACAGAGCCTTATTCAACCCTGTCACATGTATGTCAGAGTTTTTATAAATTCTGATCATATTTTTGCTGGTCTTATTTTCTCTGGGCTAAGTATAGTCCTTTGGGACTGTACTTAGCCCAGGGAGGACAGCAAGATCAGCAAACAAAAGATCAGCGCTTATAAAAACTCTAACACTGCGCTGCAGGCTATTGAATCTCCCACTGCTGCAGTCCTGCTCTGATGTCAGTTGCAGGGGGTTCTGATATTTGTAGTTACGTAAATTTCAGCTTGCAAGTCAGCAGAATCAGTCTGATACAGTCTACCATACTGCAGTAAACAGTAAGTAACAAAATTGTTTTTGTACACAAAGCGCAAATTGGGACAAGCTCCATATTGGGTTGTGGGGCTCTTTGTGCTGACAGTTCCCCTTTAACGATAACGCTATACTGTCAGACTGATATGGGAAAGATACTATAAGAAAATCCTCTCTGTAGCTATTATTTTTCTGAAATAATTTTCTTGATGTTGCATATTACTGACCATTGTGCTGTTGTTTCCTGTTTTTAAGTTCTACATATGTTTGTCTGTACATGCTTTGCACTTTCTATCACCTTGCACTTTATTTGCCGATCACTTTAGGGTATTAGTCTATTGTGTCTTTAAATGTTGCTCTTAAATATAACATGAATTATGATGGGTGGAACTCCTAAAGAAGTGCCTTGGTGATGATGCAAAATGTTGGGTCTTAGTGGGGATCTGCCTAGTTTGCATACAACACTTTGCAATGCATAGAAAGCTGCACAATAAGAAGTAAGTTATCCTTATTTTCTGGACTTTATTATGGCTGTGGGTGGAGCCTACAGCCATCTTGCTATCTGTAGCTGGAAAAATGGAATACCATGGAACACATTTTTAGAGTTTTCAATGTATCCTTCAAAACAGACAAATCATTATGCCATATGAAATAAAATACGCCCTTCTTTCTGTTTAGAATAATGGAGACAGAACTCCAAGCTGCTTATCAGATGGCCATTAGGAAACTGAAACAGCTTGTTAAATATTGGTTGCCTATTAAACTGGAGATTTGTTTACCCCTTCGAAATGCAACAACTTGCACATTTAAATACTTAGCATTTAAACATTTTCTTGCTACTAGCTACAGTTGGCAGGTATTGTCTTTCAAGAACGAGTCATACCTCATAAATGTCACCCTTTCCCAGCAACGAATCTAAAAAGATTTACACTGTCTTTTTAACCTCTTAAGACACTATCTGATAAGCACTGTTTCAGACATATGCCAGGTCTTCTATGAACTATCCAGGCTAAATATATATAGCAAACAGCAGGCATTTTTTACTATGCTTTTTGGGGAAAAATGTATATTGAGCTACAGCAAACACATACACATACACACACACACACCATCCTCATGGCAACAACATTCAAAAAAAATATTTCAATCTAAAATGTTAAAAAAAATAAAGACACTTTGTTTATGTCAGTGAACACAGTAAAGTTCAGTTTACAGTAGATTTCCTTTAAATATTTCTTATCTGATATTTTGTATCCTGGATAGCGCAAGGGAGATGCTACATCTCATTGTCATAGGAATCTTCATTTTACACAATTTTGCACTGTATTTACTCAGGATGTCCCAGATCAGATGCAATATCTTGTTTTCAGTGGGGTCATGATTTTACCATTTTTATAATGTACTTATTCATGGTAGCCTAGTCCAGATGTAAAATATTGTTTTCATTGTGTTCTAATTTTACGCAATGCAGCATAATATTGTATAGATGTACAGCCCCACTGAAAAAAAAGATGCTGTGTCTTCTGTGACTTATCCATGCTAAATATATAGCAATCAGCAGGCATATTCTAGGAAAGCACATTGTAAAAATGTGTAAAAGGAAGGCCATGTTGAAACTGCCTCACAGCAGATATGCATTGTGCAAATTCATTAGAAATAATAGGTAAAAGCATCCCAAAAGCTCTCCACAGCCATATCGGCTCTGCCTAGAGTTTGTTCTTTATTTGCAGTGGCTGCTTCTTTGGTTTGACTGGTACAAAGACATTTTTGTTTGACCGCTCAACAACAAAAATAATGAATCTATATTGCCTACTGCAAGCAATATAACTGACACCCCTATAGTAGCAGTGTATCCTTTCAATAGCTCCCTTGTACCCTTGAACAAGGGACTGGTGAACCTAGAGGAAAACATCTTGAAGGATGAGGGAGACCATAGAGGGAATGATTAGTCTAATATGGAAGTAGAATTAGGTGTTCCTAATATGACCCCTATGGTTGACATCAAGTTTGAAGATGAATATGATCACCCACCTTCAGAGGAAGAGTCTGTTCTCTATATATGTTTGAGACATGAGACCAAACCAGTCAGCAAACAAGAGTGCAATTTCCTAGGTGTCTCTACCACTACCCCTATATTTGCAGTTAATAAGAGAGTTATTATCAGAAAATGTCTGTGTGTTTCATTTTATATCTGCTGTGTGTAATGCCTTGTTTAGAATAATCTGTGTCTCAGTTGTCCATCTTGCATTTGTTTAGTCAGGCAGCAGGTGTTAGCTGGAAATGTATAGATGTTTTTGACCATGCTTATGGATATTTTGGGGGCCTTGACTTAACAAGGACATCAAATGTTTAGCAGGGTTAATACGCAACCCTCCTCTCAATTGGTTGGCCCCTTACCCCTGGAAGCTTGATCTTCAATTGGACCATGGGGACTGTTGTTTATGGGACTGGGCAACCACAAGAGGGGAAGCTTTCTAAATAAACACCTACAAGTGCCATAGTAGATTGTGGCTGAAGGGTTGCTGAAATGGGACCAGATATTGCACTCAACTGCCATTTTTTTGAGAGATTTAAATGCTCGTGACCAGATTTGGGGTTGTGGCCTAAGTCACTATAAGGGACTAGGAACATGGAAACAGATATGACCATGTTTGTTTCCCCTGACCCCAGGTTATCTGGGAAAAAGGTCCAGGTAGCCCACAGATCTTACCCATGACTGGACAACAAATTAGGAAACTGGGCACTTTGCTGAAAAGGAATTGAAGGCAAATGTTGCATGTTGGGAAGGAGAGCAAGAGGAAACACCTGCAAACATTCAGCCAAACAGGTATGGTGTTTTGCCTAATTCACCCTACCCCTCAAAGATACAGCCAAGTTTGGGGCCGGGTTTGAGCTCTATAAGACCTGCTGTTTGACTAAAGAGAAGTGCTTGCTAACCGGCCCGGTGGCACTGACAGTTGAGGTGCTGGACGCCACACCTTGCGCCATGCCAGAGACCTGAGTTAGGGAGCGAGCTCGGGTGCCGGGGGTCGGCAGGGAAGGGACTGGATTGAGCACCCGCTGGGCTGCTCTCTTGTCCTGGGGGGAAGGCATTGGGGAGCTCAGTGCTCCAGCGGCCCCTGGTGGAGACTGGGGGGCACTGCAGTAGCGTGGGGCTGCATGTAATAGCGTGCCTGACGCTGGTAGGGTTGCTGTGTGCCATAACATTGGGGGTGCAAACACAGGGATGGGGTGGGCAAAACAGAACATAGGAAAACCCCAGTTCCAGGGGTAGGTGACAGCACCAATCCCCATGTCCACAACCAGGTCCAACTCAGCAGGCTTTCATAGACCCTCCACCCAGAGGCTCATGTCCGCAGCTGGAGTCTACAAATTGAAGAGCGCCTAAGGCAGGAGGGGGTGGCCCCAACCCGGAGGGGTTAAGTTGGGGGTGCCAGCTGTGAGGCGGGGGGTGGAGAAGAGGAAGACTCGGTCGGGGGGACTTCAGGCAGGACAGGACAAGATTGGATGACTGAGAGAGTCTCCTGGGTCCGTGACCAGAGGGAAAAAGAATAGAAAAAAAAAAGAGAGAAGTGCTTTTTGTGGGTAGATGTGTAATAAAAACACTTGGGAGAGCAGATTTGTTCTTCTTGTGAGGGAAATGTATCCCCTGACCAGAGCTGCTTGCTTAAAGAGTTAAAAGGCCTAGTAACTATGTAATTTGGTCAGCAGACCACAGAAAATGACTCCACAAGGGAGTTATTGTGTCAAACAGCCAAAAGGCTGATGTGACTGTAGGCACCAACCTGAAAACCAATGAGTTCTAGAGTCCAGACTTAGTGGGATCATAGTTAGGGGAGAGAGCAGATGTAGCTTTTTTGCCTTAAAACTATCCCTGGGGGCAGCAGTCTCCCTGTGGGCAGCAGTCATCCAACTCTTCCTGGGGGGAGCAGTCTCCCTAGAGGTAGCACTTTTAACCTCTACAGCTGCAGAGCTGAGCTTCACTGCTGCCCCAGCTTGCTGGTGAAGTGGAAATGTATATAGGCTTATAAACGAGAGTTTGAGAGTTCTAATCTACACAAGGTCCCCTCAGTTTTCTTTTCTTTTCTCAGAATTTCACTTGAGTGGTGATCCATGGTGGTGTGGTGTTACAATAGTAAATCTACAGGAGAAGTGACTTCTGAAAAAAACAATATTTGTGAAAAACAGGGTACTGCCTTGGAGGTAGTGCTGACTTCAGGATGACTTTCAGGGCAAAAAAGCAACATGGGCGGGGAGGGACACACTATCTCATTCAGTTTGGTCATCATCAACGAAGTAGCTACTCAGAACACAATAGGGGGAAAAATGCCATGTGGGGTGAAGACCAGAAAGTCTAAGGTGATTGACCCATGGCTCACTCCTGCATGCCACCTAGAGTGCTGCAATGACTGCTGTGGCACATGCAATCTGCTTCAGCATCCTGGTTGTGCTTGACCTACCAAGATGAAACCACCCTGTTAGCACAAGCTTCCAGGGGCCTACTTCTAAACAGCATAAGCACTAATCAGGGCCTTGGTCCTGCAATGTGGTATTAACAAGATAGTCATATAGGGTGTTTGGCATCAGAAATCCTGGCCTAGAACAGTGTCCGTTATGACAGTCTGTGCAGAAGACCAGCACAAGAGCCAACAAGCCCAGGATTACTATTAATATTAAGGGACTTGGTGAATTACTTTTCTTGTTTCTTCACCTTGGTGACTAATCATGAAAATCTTATCTACCTAGCATCAGCCTGAAGTGAGTCAACTGTTTCATGATCAAAAAAATAGGTCTTGCTTGCACTTTACAATGTACACAGTCCCCGCCTGGCAACATGGGGTTGATCTCAACTTATCTAAACTGTAAACCCATAACTTCATTTCAGTGTACATAGCAGTAGTAATTGCATTAAACACATACCCTTTATGAAATCAGTCTGACACAGGGCATGAAACATTAGGCTTAGCTTGCTTACAAAACTTAAACAATTTATTTACAGGCTGCTGCACACTCAGCAGCAGGTAGGAACAATACACCTGCAGCTGAAGAAGTGCACCCATGGGTGCTAAACTGGGAAACACTGCCCAATGGTACTTGTAACTCAAGATCTCTGTTTGGTGGTCTGTAGCCCCTATTTATAAGCCCCTAGTGGGTGAGAAACATTGCCTGGGAACCCAACCAATGTGCAGTTGTATATGCAATACTGGCACCTAGACACACATGGGCCCAATTTTCAAAACACTTAGATTGATGCAAGACCGTAGTATAGCAGACCTCACAACTGTACAGTTATACAGACAGTATATGGTCTGTATACCGTAACTGTACAGTTGTGAAGTTTGCTGTCTTATGGGTTCATATGTTGCCGTGTTATGCGGAGTTATCAATTGTCCCCCCCTTCTGTGTGTTTGCTTACGGTTGTTTCTGTATGTACAGTATGTGTAATTGTTACTGTACATTGTATTACACTACGATGATTTGCTGGACATTACCAAGATTTATACAGACATAAACCCACTCCGCTGAGTGCCACATCACTAACTGTCAGTCTCAGCTGTCCCCCCTGACTCTCCCATGCCAACACTCATGCCCCTTATGCCCCCAGCCCCCTCCTGGCAAGTGGTTTCACCCCTTCGAACCATCCCAGCTCCTCTAGTGTTGCACCAGGCAGGGGGGCTGGATCCCTACAGCAGTTCCCACAGGTGCGCCAATTGTTTGCTGCAGCTGATGACTTGTGACAAACCCAGGGAGCCTGGCACCGGGATCCAGCTTCTTCTAAAATCGGGCGTAGGGTCCTAGGTGCACCCAGGGTTTGCCGCAGCCTTTAGAGTGACACAACTTATGTCATTCTAAGGGTTCTTGAAAATTAGACCCACAGTCCCCATGCAAAAACACACTGCAAAACAAGATGCAAGTCATTGACATTTCAGAACATTTCCGGGCATTGACACTTCGAGGCTAGGCTTAACCCTATCAAATCACTTTACTCATGGGCACATCATTTTCATTGACAGGCTATAAACATAGCCCCAGTGCAACAGACAACATGATTTTCTATGCTGCATAGGTCCTGGTAACCCCTGTTTTGACCCCTGGGTTACACTCACCTATCCCAAGGAAATTTGACGCCCTGATCAGATACTATATGTACCATCGGAAATAATATTTTGCACACAGTAACATATTGCAACATCATCACTACTCAAGGGAAACACTGTTTCCAAGAATTAGTGCTATATTGTGACCAAGGTCACAGCAGAAAACATTTGCACCTTCATGATTCAACATATACAGTATTGTCCTTGGCAAGTCCCTTCGATCTTTCTTACAGCATAGATGTCCATTTAGCCACATGAGACCAGTAGTCCCTGAAACACAGTTACTTTGGCATTGAGCTCCAAGGAACCCAACATTCCATACAAAATCCTTACAGTATTTTCAGGCAGCAAGATATTTACATTTACACTGTAAACTGCTCCCTTTGATCATTCATCACAGAGAAATAGTTGGCATTATATGATGTTAGCTTTAATGTTCAGTCCTTTCCAGGTTCTCCTGCACATCTTGCAATGGTGTTCCCCATGGGATACTAGTCACTGGAGCTGAGGATACGGGGTCACTGGTGTAGCCGAGGCAGAGGTCATTCAGGAACATTGAATCTTGCAGATGGTCCTTCTCTGGTGTCGATGACAATGTCATGGGTATCCCTGGGTACTTTGTCAATAACAAATGGATCTGTGCATAGCAAAGCTGCAAACTGTCCTAGGGATAGACCCACAAGCACGCAGTATGTTGAAGGGACCTCAGTCCAGCCGTACCTGGTGATCCTAGGAATATATGAATGCCCCAGCCAGCAAGCAAGTCTCTGGGTGGCCGAATGTATATTTGCGAGCAACCTGAACAATGGGACACCATTTTTGCAGTCCCTGTGGCAGGTCGGAAACATCTGAGGCACATCAAAAAACAGTTCCTTGTCAGGTAGAAAGTGCATTGCAGGGTTATGATCCTTAGTTCCATAAGGCTGAAGTTTGGAGCTGTTGCAGCTGCTCTAGAAAGATACACAGGATAGATTCAGTTTAGTGAGTCCATTTTAAACATTTTGACTTTGTTAAAGATTTGGAAGAAATGCTTTGGCACAACCCCGGTGAGCTGTCTTGAGCCAGGATGGGCCAGATGCTACAAAGTCCCCTTGCAGTAACATTTTACCTGGCTGCAATTATGGTTGGATCTCAACAGGTCCTGAAGAAATGTGGAAACTAGCCTATAGCAGCTCTGACTCGGAAAAGGGCAAATATGCATTTTGTGGTGACATCACATGTAACAACTGTGTCCAAGCAGTCCTCGCACAGATGCATAGACAATGATGGCATAGAATGCTCATCAGCCCTTTCAGTCTACCCACCCTACCAAACTGTTCTGCACTGGCCCTAGTGGCCATCCTTCCCCTTTGTCCCTGTCCCCCTTTTCTAACTAATCCCTTGTGCTTGGTCCATCCCTGTTTGAAGCTGCTCACTGATTTGGCCTGTATCACTTCTTCTGGTAGCTTGTTCCACTTGTCCACCACTCTTTCTGGGAAAAAACTGCTTACGGATGTCCCTTTTGAATCTCCACCCTACAAGTTTAAGTGAGTTTCTTTGTGTCCCTGTATCTGAGCTCAAGCAGAAAAGTTCCCTGGTGTCCACCCTATTTACTCCATGTAGGTACTTGTATGCCTTGGTCATGTACCTCTCTCCCTCCTTTTCTCAAGGGTTTACATGTTCAAGACCTGCAGCCTCTCCTCATATATCTTGCCTCCTAGTCCATGGACCATCTTGGTTGCCCTGCACTGTACTGCTTTCACCTTGTCACAGTCTCTCCTCAGGTGTGGACTCTAGTACCTTGCACAGTATTCCAGGTATGGTTGCACGCGTAACCTGTACAATGGGAGAATCATCTCCTGACTTCTGCACTTAGCCCTTAATATCTTGTACAGCACTGCTGCCAATTTGCAGGTCGCATCACTACTCGTCACTTGCAGATACACATGCAGCACACATGGCACAGGGTACCTGAATCCAGACAGCCAATCAAATTGCAAAATCATGGATAAGCCTCAGTGTGTAACACAACCCCCACTTAAGGCCTTCCTCCCACAACTGTCCCTTGGTGAGAAAAGTGGGAAATAACCTTGGAGGTGACTGGTTCCATGTCAAAACCATGACTGCGGACCAGCGACCTGTGACAAGGGTGCCGAATCAGCAACATGACCAATTTTAGAAATTACTTTTTTTATGGGGGGCTTTGCTCCCTGCACCCCCCTTTGTAGGGGGCTTTGCCCCCCCACACCACCTTCTTTTAGATTCCTACTCCAGGGGTGGCACCACTTGATGATAGGGGGAACCATCAGTCACAAAAAGGTGTCGGTGCCGTGATTCTCTTCACAATTATCACGGGTCACCATTTGGCACTCGCTGTATTGATGGGCTACTGAGGTGACTCCCATATCTGGGGATACTGGATGGACCATCTCACCAGGAGCCACCCGCTGCACAACTACAATTCCAAGGTTTGGCACTTGAACCACACCCTGGAGGCTTGGCTCACTATAGCGCAACTATAAAAGTCCCTGTGCACTAACAGCTCTTGCCTTGGCCATGCTAACAGTGCCCCAATTGAAAGAGCCACTTACCTTCATCTGTACTGTGGCCTCTTTGCTGCATAGTTGGAGACTCCTGCACTTCCACTTCTGTTCCTGCTCATCTTGGTCATCAGGACCTTCCTCTTCACATTCTACAGGAAAAAATGGATCCCCTTTTGTTGGTCAAAAAATAGATTTCATTACACTTTACACTGCATACTGTATACTTTATTTCCCCTGCATTTCATATTGGGATAGGCCTAACTTCATTAAATTATGAACTCATAACTTTATTACATTAGTTGCAATTGCATTAAACACTATTTACTTTAGGAAAACACTCGGAAGCAGCAAGTCATGACACTTTTTTAGTCTTAACTTTTTTTGCAAAACTCTAAACATTTATTTAGCCAGTGCACACAGCCTGAGGTAGGAATGGTGAGACTGCAGCTGGCGCTCTGACTACTGCTTCCATTTGGGCACAGTTTCAAATCAACATTCCAAATCAGTTATCCCAGTCAGCATAATATGGCATTAGTCACACTTCAATAATAATCACTGTTACTATACAACGTCCCAGACCAGCTGGCCATGGGTTTGATTCACATTAACAGCTCAATTACTTTCAACATATTTATAGGTCACATCACAGTTCCTCCCAGAACATTACTTTCAGTTGCATATTCCCTGTTTACTTCAACAGTGACACACAGGGATATCAGCAGGTACAGTAGCCCCTTGTTATAACGAAAGGTCTGGGAGCCAAAGCTGTCATTCGTTATAGCTCCTTGTTCGTTTTAATGAAGGCCGCTATGGTACACTCTGGCAAGCTAGTGTGGGTTGTGATCATAGGGCAGGAGAGATGGGAAAAACAACGTAGTACATTCTCATTTTTGTTTTAGTTTGTTTGATTTAGTGGTTTAGTGTTGGTGCTTGGTGCCTTTTTTTTCCCTTTGCTTGTGCTCTTGTTGTGCTTTGTGCTGACTGTATGTGCAACTGTTTGGTTACTGCGAAGCTGTGAAAAAATCTGTCATTTTAGTCTGTTTGCTTCTCTTACTGTTGGCTACCTCCTTTGCAAAAGAAACAAGCTGTCTTAGGTGAATTATTTTTATTGGGTCTACCTCTTGGCTGGACAGCCACTCTAGACCGGTCTCCAGTCCTCAGATTGCTTCCATGTGTAGTGGGGGTGGTGGTGGCACCTCGCTATCCTCTTCATCTTCGTCTTTATCACCTGCATCTTCAGCATCTTCCTCTCTGCCTTCTGCCTTGGACTGAGAGCCACTGCTGTTACAGCATTTACAATGTCAGCATCACATAGGCTCTGAGATGTGTCCAGGGAGTCATCTTGGGCCAACCAATGCTTGACAGCAGCCTCGGCATCGGTGCTGTCAATCAGTTGCATCTGCACCACAAATTGAGCAATTTCAGGGATGTCATCAGCATCTAGCTCCTTGTCTGGAGTAAACTCTTCAGTGAAGGTGGGTCCCAGGGTAGCAGACTAACTGTACCCAGTCTCCGATGCAATTTTCTCCAGACTTTCCCCTGCCTTCAACCTGTCCAAAACCATTAGTTTTGTTTGGACAGAGTATCCAGACTGCTTCATGGTGTTGACAGTAGACAGCAGAAACAGAAATGAAAAAATCTGCTGAATGACTACCGAATGCCAGTTACAGCACCACCACAGGAATGTATGGGAGCCACACATCGCATTCATTATAGTTGATATTCATTAAAATGAGATTCATTATAATGAGGGGCTACTGTACATTTTGGTGTCCCTCTCAGTAACGGTTGAGACAAAGGGACATCAGGGTGTACAAGGGCATAATTATGGGGGGAGGGGGACAGGTCCCCCCCAACATTTCATCATTGCAGTCTTGAATAACTTATTGTAAAATCCTCTTATGGCTGTGTCCCCCACAACTAGTAGAGGGCACATGAAGTGGTGTACCCTCTAAACACACATTCACACAGCACAAGTGAGGTGTAGGCAACCTAGGTATGCCTGTTCTCAGCCCCCATGCTTTCATGGCAGTCAGAGTCCATGCCAAACATGGTCACAGCAGCAGTGGCTTACCAACTGACCGGGTACATCCCTCGTCCCTGTGGTTCAGATCCTCAGCACCAGCTGCCCTAGTCTTCCACCATTCACACATGCCTCTTGCTCTAGGTCACAGTCTCCCGCAAGCCATAGAATATGTCTGCTACTTCCTCATCATTAACAGGAACCCAGGACATTTTTGTGCACAAGCCATTAGGAGACCCTCTTTGAAGGTGAGTCCACAGCAGGCTCCTGCTGTCCCTAATCTCGGACCCCAGCCAGGGCCCAAGCCTCCAGAGAGCTATACTGGAGGGAGCTAATGCCACCCGGACCCAAGAACCCTGCCACCATTCCTGGGCTTGCAGGCTCCTCTCAGCTGGTTGCTGCTGAAGGAGTGACAAGTGGGTGCTAAAGCTTGAGAGCAATGCACACAGGCATTTCAGACTGGAATACCGACATGATTAGGACTGCTTTTGGTGTGTCCAAGCACTTATTTATAAGCCTCTGCTGGGTGGCAAAACATTGTTCGGAAGCCCTCTCCAACCAATGGGCAATCGCAGGTTCAGCTGAATTTGCACATTGCAATGGTCCTAGAATCTAGCATGTACATTCAACATGTAACCTCAGTGGAAGTGATATTTAAAAATTGCAATTGATGGCCATCTTTAATGACATGATTCATTAGTTACAAAATTAGCAGTAAAAGCTGTTTTAGCAATATCTAAGAAAAGTAAAAAGACACTGTGTATGATTCGTAGGGTGTCAGAAATGCATTTTTGCTAAAGAAAGAACTATATGATGACATGTTTTGCTGACCAACAAATACTGCTGCTTTAAAATCATTCCCAACTCAGTCGCAGACCTTCACAGGCAGTCGTAGTAGTTTGCCATCATAGCTCCGTGTAGAAATACAGTGCCTCCCCTTCACAAAAAATAACAGCTTTAATAAAATGAGCCCCAATAAAGCGCACACAAACATTTACAGAGTACTTTCCCACTTTATAAAAAAACAACTTTATTTCCTTGAGATCATATTCTATATGCACAAGCTGGGAGGAAGTGAAAGTGAATCACGTCTCACCGTAATCTGTCTCCCGATACTAATATAATTGCATTTTAACTTAAAGTGTATTATTTAAGTACAGAAAGACTTTTTATAGTAAATCCTTCCAAAAATTGAAGCTGTTACACAGAATCCTAAAGTGGGCTGATGGCAAGCAGACAAAAGTAAAAGCTGTCAGCTCTAATCGGATCCCATTTTAAAATCAATTTGCACCAGCAAATATATCAAATAAAGGATGGGTGTTATATTATTCATTTTTTTGACACACCCTCAGTTTGTAATACCATCATAACCCATTTGTGCTTCATTTGTGTGGTTTATGTGGTATGACACATCTCAGATGTGTAAAAAAAAACTCAATGTACAACACCCCATCCATTATTCGCTATTTCGTCTCTGTCATTATTATATGAGGGTGGATTAAGATTTCAGTTCATCCTTGATATTCTGTTGGGACTCTGAATTAAACTCTTTGCCCTCTGTACATCATCTGCTAAGCCTTCCAGGATAGATCTGCCATCTTGTTTGCGCATGTATTTTATGAATGGCAACCAAGTGCTTGTGAATTTGTCTTTTTGCAGTCTGACCAAAACTATTATTCTTTCCATTTCTTTTATCGGGGGCATATTTCTAGCCATCAGGAAATTCCTGGTACTGTTCCAGATCGCCACGTGTGGGTTATTGCTTTGGTGGCTGCAGTGATTAGCATATTAAAGAGATAGTGTACTGCCTGAAAACTGCCTGCAATTAATTGTAACTTTCAGATGTAGTCAGCAATCACTTCTTATATCTCAAGTATTTATTCTTTTCTGTTTGCTAATTAGAAGATTTTCCACCAGGCAGTACCAGGGTGACGTACGGAGCAGCACTGTCTGGAGGAAAGAAAAGTCAGTTCTGTTCCTCTCAGTACATCAACTCTGAAACCACACTGACAGTGACATAACTAGTAACCAATGAGAACCATTTTTCACTGCTAGGTTTCACTTTCACTTTCACATGAAGCAGCAGGGACTGGTTCTCCCTGGTTATTCAGTATTACTCGTTGGTGTAAAGGTGAAAGGAGGCACTAGGCCCATAATGACCACCTTACCTACACAGTGTAGGGTTGATTATTGGTTACTATCCCAATAGGAGTTTATCTAGTTTAACTATAAATGTTATGAAGTTTGTAATATTTACAATGTCATGTGGCAGCCCATTCCATAGCGCAGCTGCTCTAATCGTAAAGTAGTGCTGACGTTTATTAGTTAGCACCCTTGAAATGCAAATCTGCCTGTTGTGACACGTTAGGTTTTCTGGTTTTTCCACCATTTTGATATTACAGTCTTTTATTAAGGATTTGGCACCCAATATTTTAAATATGAGAAGCAAATCCCCACGGTCTCTTCTTAATTGTAGATCATACAGGCAAAGTGAACTCAAACGCTCTTCATAAGAAAGGTGACTGACTCTAGATATTAATTCAGTCATTTTCCTTTGCATTCCCTCAATGATTTTTGTATCTTTATTAAGGTATGGTGCCCAAAAAGAAACAGCATAGTCTGTGTGGGGACGAATGAAAGATTTATAGAGAGGTAGTATAACATGTTCATGCCTGGTTGTGAAAGACTGATAAGCTGATAAGATATAGTTGCCAACCTCCGCCACCTTTGTACAGTGGTCCCCTGTTGTAAATGAGTTATTCACCAAGATGCCCAGATCTTTTTATGTAGTAACTGGCTTGATAATGTTTCCATCTAGACAATAGTGGGAGAGAACATTTTTAGCACCAAAATGGAGTACTGAACATTAGTCCAAATTGAAATACATTTCATTACTTGATGCCCAGCTTTCTATTTTTGCCAGATCCTGTTTGAGAAGTGATATTTTTTCAGCTGAATCTACTTTGGGGGATATTTTAGTATCATCGACAAACTTGATGATTTTATTGCTTATTCCTCAATGAAGATCGCTAATTATGCCCAAATACAGAGCACTGTGGTACCCCACTAGTAACTTTGATCTCACCAGATATTGTGTCTCCAACCCTAACATTTTGTGACCTGTTTTTGAGCCAGTCACTGACCCAGGCAACCATGAAACTACTGAAACCTAGTTTTATCATTTTATTTATTAGCAAGTTATAAGAAACCAAATCAAATGCTTTCCTGAAATATAGGTAAATAACATCGGCTGGTGTGTTCTTATCCAGGCTACTACTTATGGATTCATAGAAAGAGATTAGATTAGTAGTACACGATTTTCCATTATGGAAACCATGCTGAGTCTCATCCATGACACCTAGTTGTTCTATTTCAAGATCAATTTTATTTTTCAGGATTTTTTCCATAATTTTGCACATAATTGATGTGAGACTGATAGGGCAATAGTTCTCTGTTAATTTTTTGGATAGGTACCACAATTGCTCTGTGCCAGTCATCTGATACTTCCCCATTTTTCGAAGAGTTATTAAACATAATAGTCAAGAGGGCAGGAGATGATCAATAGTTTGTTTAATTAAATAGGTATTGATGTTATCAGGTCCAGGAGATGTATTGCTTTTTAGAGACAATATAGCAGTTTTGATATCGCCAGGGCAAATGCCGATCCTTTCTAGTAATTGGTAATTGAATAGTGTCATTCTTGGAAAAGACTGGCCCAAAGTATTTATTGAAAATGTCAGCGACTTCAGATTTATTTTGAATCTCAACTCCATTGTCAAGTATAGTTGAGATAGACTTGTCACTGCCTTTTCCTAAATTGACATATGCAAAAAATGTTATTGAATTACCTTTTGCAACTGACAATTTAAGTTCTATTTTTCTCCTTTCATTTTTAATTAAGGATTTTGTTATCTTATGCCTAAATGCTAATATTGATTCATCACTTTGGTTTATTTTCATTTTTTAATGCTTTTTTACTAGTGATGTCACAATTTTCTGCATTTTGATTGGTAGTTTGTGAAAGTCACTGCTCAGGCTGCAAGGATTGTGGTTCCTCAAGGTGTTTAGTCTCATTTCAGATGATGTAGTGGGAGGAACAGAACTGACTTTTTTTTTCCTCCAGACAGAGTGCTGCTCCATACATCACCCCAGTACTGCCAGGTGGAAAATCTTCTAATTAGCAAACAGAAAATAAAAAAATGCTTCAGATACTGGAAGTGATAGCTGACTGCATCTGAAAATTACTATTAATTCCAAGCAGTACACTAGCTCTTTAAAGATATATTTATTTTTCTTTGATGTTACTCCCCCCCCCCCCGGGAATCTTCCTAGAGGCAAAAATTCACCTGTTTTGGGTAGGTCCACACCTAGGATTTCTCCCATTACTTTACAAACCTCTGATCAATAATCCAGTGTAAGACATCCATGAAATATGTGTTTATATGTAGTAGCCACAGCAACATAAATACAATGTGTGATTTCCATAGTGTTTTATAATTACTGGGGTGCAGAAGAATCTCATTAGTCTTCCACCTGAATTTCTTCCAGTTCTCAGAAGCCGTTATTTTAGCTGCCTGTACTAGAATCTGGGCCCAGTGCTTATCTGTAAGTTTGCCCCTGCAATTCATCTGCTCATTTTGTTTTGATCCCCGCCAGGGGATCATCTCCCCCTTGAATATGTTTATACAGTGGAGATATCATTCTATTATTCTAGCCTCTCTGTAGGCTAATGCAGAGCAGGGTTTGCAGTGGCTTCTCTCCTAGTTTAAGTATGGATTTTCTATGTTCAGTGGATATTAAATGCCTTACTTGTAGAAACCCACATAAATATGATTGTGAAATGCTGAATTTAGTTTGTAACTGTTGAAATGACTTAAGGAATCCTTGGTGCATCAACTGGTCTATTCTTATTAGCCTTTTTTTTCTCCCATCTGGCATAGATAGGATTAACCCACCCAGGGATGCTCTTATTTGTGTTAGGAGGCAAATGGTGTTAATATTTAACTTTTTTGGCCACTATCAGCCAGGTACTTATTATGTTTTTCACCCACAGATTAGATATTCCTTGGATCATTTTTCAATCTAGCTTGCTTAGTGGGAGATCTGATATACTCTCCTTCAGGAGGCTGTTTTGCTCCATACTTACCCAGCACAGTGTCTCATCTCTTCTAAGGTGTGTAAGGAGGTGTTGAATTTGTGCTCCGTGGAAATAGGCATTGTGGTCTGGGACACCTAGCCCCCTTTTTCTTTTTAGATGCTACATTATATTCCATTTTAGGTGTTTTTTGCCTCCTCATACACATTTTGAAAAGGATGAGAGTATACAGTAGTTTTCCATATTGTCTGGGGGATATGCAGGGGTAATGAATCGGATAGGAATAGGAACCTCAGCAGCATGCTTAACCCTACTGTTTCAGTTCTGTCTATAATTGAGAGGTATGGTGGCCCATCTCTAGCAGTCTGCTTGGACTTCCTGTATTACTTTCCCATAGTTTGAAATGGTTTACTCATTTTGGTTGTTATGTGCCCACCTACCCCACCCCGAAATGTTTGTTTGTCCAGTTTAATTTGCAGGTATTTCTAAGCTTTAGGGACACAATGTCTGCCACTAGTATCACCTCAGATTTTTCTTCATTGACTCTGAACCCCACCATCTGCCTGTATTCTCTCAGAATGGACAACACTGTGGGTTGTGTCTTTATGGGGTCTTGTAGATATATGAGCATACTGTCTGCATAAAGTGAGTTTCGATTTTCCTCTCCACCAGTTATAATGCCTATCATATCCGGGCTGTCTCTGGCATTTCTCCTCCCTCATGACATGTTGTGTAGGTAGGTGACCTGCCAACTCTTCCTGAAACATCTTCTCACATTCAGCAATAAAGCCCTCGGGACCTGGTGATTTTTTTTTCAGTTGTTTGAGGACCTCCTGTAATTTGGAGTGTGTGAATGAGGTTTCTATTTCCTCCTTTTGCTCCCGGGAAACCTCAGGTGGGGTGACCTTTTGGCTTTTTCCCCCTCTTGTCCCTCCTTGTCCTGATACAGATTTGCATAGTAGATTTTAAAAATGTTAGCTATTTGTGTGGGGTTACACATAACTCTATTTCTATCACACTCTTCTCTGATGTTCACAATATACTAGTCAACCATTTGTTTATGAAGTTTAAAGGCTAGTAATTTACTCACCCTATTGCCAGACTCAGTATTTATGGTTAGTGAACCTTAACATATTTTCAATATCTGATTAACACTAAGAGTTCTGTTATGACTTCTTTCATCTCTGCAAGATTCTCTGGGCTTCTTGTTGTCTTATGTTCCTTCTCAAGTTCTTTTAATTTGGTTTCCAGATTTAGTTGAATGCGCATTTGTTTTTTGTTGTGTCTGGCATAGGATATTGCATGTCCTCTCAAGACTGCTTTTAAGCCATCCCAGTGATATTTTAGTTGGGTATCTCTTTTGTCATTTCTGCCACAAAGTTCTGAATGGTTTCTTTTACTTTTGCCACATGTATCTAGTCATGGGGCAGTCCTGCATTTAGCCTCCAAAGTGACTTATGGTCTGTAGGGCCCAGATCTATACAAATGCTAATTTTGGCATGATTCAATAGTGAATGGGTGGATGGTGCATTCTGTGATTGTGTGTCCCCTTTCTTTTTGGGTATAGATTCTATTTAATCTTGAGTAACTGTTCTGGGCATGCGAGTAGAAGGTGAAATCTCTTGCTTGTGGATTTAAAGCCCTCCAAATGTTCATCAACCCTAGTTCTTCCTGCAGGGTTTCAATGTATGGACATCTGCATTTCTACTACCCTGTGACCCTGCAGATCTGTCCACCACACAATTCCAATCCCCTCTCAGTACAATTTGTCCTTGTGGTAATTGTGCCATTTTGCCAAAAACCTCTTTGAAAAAGGCTGGAGTTGTTGGTGTTGGACTGTATACGTTTATCAAATAGGTAAGTTGTCCCACCAGTTCCCTAGAGACTACAACAACTCTTCCCATCTTGTCCTCAAATCTTTGGGTGGCTTGAAAATGTAACCCTTTCTGATTAGTATTGCTACTCCAGCCTTAGTGGAAGTGTGCAAGGAAGAAACTACCTCCCCCACCCAACTGCTGCTTAGTTTGGCATGCTCACTCTGAAACAGCTGATTTTCCTGCAGCATACCAATTTGACAGTCCAGCTTTACTAGATCCCTAATTATGCCTGCCCTTTAAACTGCCGATTTTATCCCTTTAACACTGATATTAACTTATGTGACCCCATGACATTAGAGAATGGATTTGTACCCTATAGATCTTACCTCCAGCCAAGACCATCCTTTTCCCCCCATTGTCCCCTTTCAGTAGATGCTGGCTTCATTATCCTGGATTTCCAGGCTGTGCAGGTCATGGTCAACAGCATCCTTTCTGTGTTTTGATACTCATGGTAAAACAAAACAAACATCAGAAAAACTATAACAAACATGACCTGTAGAGCAAACTTTTCACTAACACAAACAGTAACAGCTAAGCCTACTGGTGGAGTGTACCTCGAACACTGGGCACCTTAGGTAAGTAGAAGCACAGCCAGCACAGTACAGTTGGCCTGATGTAGCAAGACCTAGGGGGAGGTACTAAACTTCCCTCCTTAGAGGAATTACTCTCCGTGGCTGGAGGGTATATGCATTAAAGAGTGTGAGATTGAGTTGTATATCCTTCCCAAGCCCACCCTCTAGGAACTTGAATATATAAAAAATATTGAGTTGAACTGTGGACTTAAAACAGGAGTTGTTTGTGGTCTCTGTCTGCTGGGACACAGAGAGAGAGAAAGCAGCCAGAGATTCCTTAAATCTAGGAGGTTATTTTCTAGACTACGTTGAACTGAATTATTACTTTTTGGACCTGTGTAAGTAACTAGTTTTGCTTATGTTTTTTGGGGTTGACTTGTCTTAATTTAACTTTAATTTGACAGGGAGGAACTGTAGCTGGGAGATATTTGCAGTCATTTGTGACTAGACCTGGTACTTAACCTCTGTGAAATAGGTGTCTGAAAGGAAGGAAGGCACTCCCTGGGGTGGAGGGTCAGAGTTGTAGTTAATTGTTTCTGGATGGCATAGGTTTTCTCCCTTCCACCCTTCCCCACACCCCACCCACCTCAAGTGCATAACTTCCTTTATAACAGGGGTTCTGACATCACTTCCCCAAAACTGCTAACAACACACACCTGTTCATATCCTTAAAGGCACAGCACACATAATAGGGGGTAGAGGCACTCACAAGCTTGCACACACTAAAACAAGAACAAAAAGCAACAAAATAAAAGCATCTGTAACAGGAAAGGACACAGACATGTGGGGAGTGGTGCAATGTACTGGCTGTGAAGCAGCAGTCTTCAGGGAGACATTCTGGAAACTGTGTTGCTGCCCTATTTGCAGGCACCCCTCTGGTCTGAGGGAAGAGGTTTCTCATCTCCATGCTGACCTGGCAATGATTCGGAAACCTGCTCCCCCAACCAGGGACCACCCAGGCCACTGCCACTACATCAGAGGTTGCCAAGAAAGAGGAGTGGTTGAATCAGGGTGGGCTCAGGATGGGTGAGGGTGGTGGAACAGAGGTGCATCCCTCAAGCGGTGCCTCTCCACAATTCATTCACCAGTCTGGTGGAGCATGGTTCCTCTATGGAGGCACCACAGTGGAGACCAAGGAGGATGCTAGGAACCTCCACAATGGAAACCCACAGGAGGGTGGCACAGGACCCCACAGGGGAAGGAAACAACTCCTGGTGGGGGACTCAATTGTTAGGGGGTAGAACTGGGGGAGGGAAGGGAAAGGGAGGTAAGGTGCCTGCCTGGTGCCATGGCTTGGAGGGACAAGAACTTAATCCTCAAGATCGTGGGAGCAGCTGCAAGGGGAAGTGAGCTGGATGTCATTATCCACCTAGGGATGAATGACCTGGCTGAGAATGGGATCAGAGCAGTGCAACAGGAGTTTGTGGAGTTGAGGAGTGGCCTTAGACAAATAGCACACATGGTAACTTTCTCGGAAGTTCTACCTGTCTATGGCATGGATGAGGCTAGGGTACTCTGCACCATGGTATTCAATGACTGGTTGAAAAACTGGTGCAGAGCTTAGGGATTTGGCTTCATTGGGGACTGGGGCTCCACCTGGAGGGATGCAGGCCCATACAGGTGCAATGGTTCGCATCTATCCTGGAGGGGAACCAGGATCCTAGAGTAATTGGTTTAAATGCTTCATTGACAAGCATTTAAACTAAGGGGGGAGGCACTGAAAAGGAAAAGGGAAATCCTAGCCCCCCGGAAAAATCAGGGTAGCTAGTGAGGTAAACACCAAGATAGAGCAGTCGATAGGGATAAGGGCAGGAGTAAATGGAGAAAAAGACAAAGGCAGTAAAGACAGAGATGAGGCAAAAAGAAATAAAGCCAGAAAAAAATGGAGGGTAATGCGTACCAATGCCTGTAGTCTAGGTAAAAAGCTCCCCAAAATGGTGGCCTTGATGCAGGAGGGATGCCTGGATATTGTGGCAGTCACAGAAACATGGTACACAGAGAACCATGACTGGGATGTCAACATACCAGGGTACACAATCTACAGGAGGGACAGGGAGGGAAGAAGAGGAGGAGGAGGAGTAGCTCTCTATGTAAGGGAAGGGAAGGGATCAAAGCAACAGAACTAAAAGGTAAACAGGGAGGAGAGGGCGCTGTGGGTCACCCTGAAGACCGGAAATGGCTCCACAATTTGCACAGGGTTGTATACAGACCCCCATCTCAGGAGGAGAATGGACAAGGAAATGATAGAAGGCAACCTTGGGATGGCAGAGAAAGGTGAGATATTGCTGATGGGGACGAATATGCCAGATGTTAACTGGAGCACCTTTGCTGCAGCCACGTCCAAAACAGGGGCCATTCTCGATGCCCTACAGGGGGCATGCCTCAGACAGCTAGTTTTGGAACCTACTCGGGAGGGAGCAATCTTAGACCTGGTACTCTCAAATGGGGATGGAGAGAGGATCTCTGATCTTGAAGTGGGTAGCCATCTGGGAACAAGCGATCACCAAACAGTGTGGTCCATGATAAACTTAGCTGTAGAGTCAAGCCACACAAAAGTGAAGGCACTGGACTTCAGGAGGGCTGATTTTGTCAAAATGGAAGAGTGCCTCAGAAAAGCACTAGCAAACAGGCAAGAAGGTGGGGTGGAGCAACAATGGGGAAACATCAAAACTGCCATCACAGAGGCAACACGCCTTTGTGTGAAGCAAATAAACAAGTCAAAATGAAAGAAAAAAACACTATGGTTCTCAAAAGAAGTGGCAGTGAAGGTAAGGGAGAAAAATATAGCATTCAGGAAGCATAAGGAAACACAGCAGGAGCAGGACACAGAACTGTACAGTTACAGCAGAAATAAGCAGGGAAGGCAGTCAGAATAGCAAAGGCCCAAACTGAGGAAAAGATAGCCAACTCGGTTAAGAAGGGGGATAATACCTTTTATAGGTACATTAGGGAGCAAAGAAAGACAAAGGCAGGGATACTGAGGCTGAATAAAGAGGAAGGTGGTTGGGCAGACAGCGACAGTGAAAAAGCAGGGATACTGAATGAATATTTCTGCTCAGTATTCACAGTGGAAAAGTAGTGGGAGAGACCTAATCCCGTCAGTAGATGCACTCTGGATGGGGGGGTTGATATTAGTCCTTTCACAGAAGAAAGGGTTCTGAAAGAACTCTAAAACTGAAGGTGGATAAAGCAATGGGGCCTGATGGAATTCACCCCAGAATTCTAAAAGAACTAAGGGAAGAACTAGTAACACCACTGACTACCCTTTTAATAAATCATGGGAGGATGGTGTGGTACCTGAGGACTGGAGGAGGGCGGATGTGATTCTCCTTTACAACAGTGGGAGCAAGACAGAGGCAGGAAACTACAGACCTGTCAGTTTGACCTCAGTGGTAGGGAAAATGATGGAATCACTTCTGAAGGGAAGAACTGTTGAGTACCTAGAGGCCAGTGGGGCACAGGACCCAAGGCAGCATGGATTCACAGCAGGAAGGTCATGTCAGACAAATCTAATTGATTTCTTTGACTGGGTGACCAAAGTAGTAGACCAGGGAAGGGCTGTGGACATGGCCTACCTAGACTTTAGCAAGGCATTTGACACAGTTCTGCACAAAAGATTAATAAACAAATTAGCCAGCCTGGGAGTGGGTCCCAGGGTGGTAGCCTGGGTAAAACACTGGCTGGACAACAGGACACAGTGGGTCATAGTAAATGGAGTCCACAGTAAATAAAGGAGGGTTACTAGTGGGGTATTGCAGGGTTCAGTACTGGGGCCGGTCCTTTTTAATGTCTTTATAAGTCACATTGCAGAGGGACTGGCGAGGAAGGTATGTCTCTTTGCAGATGACATAAAGATCTGCAACAGGGTTGATATGCAAGATGGGGTGGAAAGGATGAAAAGGGACTTGGCAAGGTTGGCGGAATGGTCAAATGTATGTCAGCTTAGATTCAGCACAAAGAAGTGCAAAGTAATGCACATGGGAAACAAGAATCCAGGGCAAGAGTACACAGTGGGGGGGTGAGATACTGACAACAAAAATGGAAAGGGACCTGAGGGTAGTCATATCAGACAACCAAAAGGTGGGCCAGCAATGTGAGAAGGCAGTAAGGAGGGCTGGGGGGATACTGGGATGCACAGGGAGAGGCATCACCAGTAGAAAACTGGATATTGTTAGCCCTCTGTACAAACAGTTGGTAAGACCACATCTGGAGTACTGTGTACAGTTCTGGAGACCCCATCTCTGCAAAGACATAGACAGGGTGGAGGCTGTCCAGAGGAGGGCAACCAAAATGGTGCAGGGTCTGCACCAGAAGACATATGAAGAAAAACTAAAGAAGATTAATATGTATAGCCTCGAAGAAAGGAGGGAGAGGGGGGACATGATAGAAACTTTCAAATACCTCAAGGGAATCAACAAAGTCCAAGAGGGTAGCATCTTTCAAAAAAAGGGATGTGCAAGAACAAGGGGACACAATTTGAAGATAAAGGGGGGATGGCTCAGAGGTTATGTGAGGAAGTATTTCTTCACAAAGAGGGTTGTAGATGCATGGAACAGCCTTCCTGAGGAGGTCATAGAGACAAAAACAGTGGGGGAATTCAAGAATGCATGGGACAGATATAAGGCAATTCTAGTGGGGGGTAGGAGGAAGTAGGCTGTTGGTTAACTAGGATCTGCAGCTTATCCGTTAGGTAGGGAAATGGGCAGACTAGGTGGGCCAAGCAGTCCTTATCTGCCGTCAAATTCTATGTTTGTAATATAACTTCTGATGGTGCTGCCCCGAGTACAGCCATTATTGTAAAAGACCAGCTGTTTATGGCATATCTCACCCTCTAAGCCCCTCTCCCATGTGCCTTCATGGTCAGGCTTTGACAATTGTCCCTCACCCATTTTATTTGTTGAGCGTTGCCCCATATGCCACCCAATTACTACACAGCTGCCCCCCACCATGCCTTCTCTGCCATCATATGTTCAGCCACTGTGGCTTCAAGAAGCAACATTAAATGCAGTTTTGTAATACTCTGAAAAGTTTTTCAATCCTGTTTGGTTATGTGACCAAGCCTTTTTGATTCTTGTATGCCTAGACACTGCCATGGCAACCAAGCAGAGTCCTTAAAGCAGCAGTGCAAGAATCTGGTGAAAATTTTGACCTATACTTTTTTATTCCATTTTAGATTGCCCCTTATCTACTGACTTGTGTGACACCCTTCTTTCCACAATCTGTGTTTACTTTTGTACTTTTTTTCACATCTGAAATAATAAAAACTAGCGCTCCTTTTAATATGGCTTGGACCAGGTTTTCATCAGTATTTGCAGCTATTTTTGAGCACTTATTGTTCCATAAGGCCAAGGAGCACTGCTTACTGCATAGTAGTTCATTTTAGTCACAACAGAAGATTTTAAAGAACTGATATACAAAAAATGCTAAGAATACCGATGAAGACCAGCTCTAGGCCATATTAAAAGGATATTATGCAGTGGGCCATTCATGCACAAAAGAGAAAACAAGAGGAGCGCTAATTACCTGGACTTGCAGTCATGGTATGTTTGAGTCTATTCACCTCTTGGTTTGCGGTGATGAGCTGATAGGTTTCCCTTCTGCCTGAGTCTGGATTGCTAGACTCAGGTTGGTGGTGTGTACAGAGGTAATTCGCCAACCAGTGTTTTATGATGTAGGGTCATGTCTGCGTGGGAGTCACCAGTCCATGGAGGCTTTGCAGGCCTCATCTTATTCAAAGTTCTATATGTCCACAACTGTATCTGCCAGCCCCCACTTAAATGACAGCATGGGGTGCTGTGAGTAACTTAGCCGGAAGAAAAAGTCCAAAGTGTGTTTGCGGTACCTCTCTCCCTGCTGACTTTGCAGCATTACTGGCAGACTCTGTGTCCCGTACTGCTTTCTGATGCCTGTTTAGCAAAGAAAAAGCCTGTACTCCCCAAGTTGCACCACACAAATGAAGGGTTAGCAAAGGAAATGACTGTGCATGAAGTTGCACACATTGGAGGGGTTGAAGGGACAGCACACAAGAAGACGAAACCAGTGCTAAAAATTCAGGACATGGAACAGAAAAGAACTTACTGTAGCATTTGCTGGTATGCTCAGTATTTAAACTTTTCATTGTGTTTTGGTGCCTTTGAATGGTTTCTGGAGATCCTGTTGCAATAGCGCTGCAGGTTGTCTTACCTCCTCTCTACTTGTTTGCAATGGTACTTTCTCATAATTTTCAGATCTTCATCAAGGATATCTCCTCCATTGGGCCACACTTTTGGAACTGTAAGATGTCACCATCAGGACCACATGAAAACATTTTGCTAGTTGGGGGGACCACCCACAGTGATGTGCAACGTCGCCATGTATATAATGTGGGCAGCTCCAGTGCTCCTCAGTTCTTTCTCTTGCCATCGATCATCCTTGTTGGAGCTGCTGAGAAACAGCAACAAAATAGCCATTGCTGTTTTTTTTATTTTCAATTGTTTGTATATTTCTTCATCTTAGTGTCTGCATGACACTGAAGAACAGAGAACCTTTACTCCATATTGTTTCTGTGGCTATAAAATCTACAAGGATGCCACTTACACTATTTGTGTATGTTGTTTGGGCCTCTCTCACAATGTGAGGGCCTGTGAGATCTGCTAGAGTTTCAACCCAGCTGCCTACAAGACAATGCTGACAGAAGGCCTTAGAAACCTTCCTCAAGCACAAAATGTTGAAAGCCAAGGAAAAGGTTGTGGGTTCCGCTACTGCTTCTCCCTCACCATCAACTGGGAAACGGTCAGCGAAATCAAAAGACAAAAATAAAAAAAATTCGTAGGCAAGACCTGGTCCTCTTCTTCTGCCATAAGCACAAGCACAAAGATTAGTGTGCATAGCTGGTGATGTCAACTTTGCCATTGAAATAAAGAATGTCCTCATCAGGGCCCGCTCCAGTGGCATCCACTACAGCCCCCTGACCATTGATGAGACACCAAGGTCAGGGCTTGGCTCAGGCTCTGCCATATCTACTGTGGATGATACATTGCCCACACCGTCGGGCTCTGACCCTTTGATGCAGGTAGTCCTGGACCCCTTTAGAGGTATCGTTGACTCCCAGGCTGTGCTGGTGCTGTTTTCAGATATGATACATCACCTTCTACCATTGCTGCAGCTGGTGGAAGGTCTGCCATCAACAAGGCTGCCTGAACCAGGGTCTTTGTTGACAGATTCCAGAAGCATGCCAACGATTCCTCAGCCACCGTCTATGTCACCTGCTCCCTCTATGGCACCCATCACTTTTCCTGATGATGACAACAAGGTGGAATATAATTCTGACTGCATGGTGATTGTGGGGGATTTGGAGGAGGAGTACAGATGTGAGGAGTAGTTTGAAGATGGTAACTTGCCTTCTAGCTCCCTTCTATCATCCTGCAGTGAGTACTCTGTGGTTTTTACACCCAGGTCTCCCCCCCTGACGATCCATCTTTTCAGGCTATGCTTTAGCAAATGCAGTCTGTCAGGGATTTTGCTGTTGAGGAAGACTCCACTAAAATGAATCTAATTGAATTTTTGGAGGTTCCTTGCACACCTTCCATTATTATTCGTCCTGTATATCCTACACTAGAGAATACTACCTTCCAAGGATGGTTAATAAACAGTGCCCTGCTCCATCCATTAAGTCTTATTATGCGGCACAGCCTGAAACTAACTCTGTAGTCATTACAGCTGCTCATGATCACTCCGTGGCCCCAAGGTACATGAGTACTTTACATCCAGAATCTAGGAGGTTGGATACAATGGGCAAATACACTTATGCCTCAACATTCTCATGCCTGTGGCTTGCTAATTAACAGGCCCATCTGATAAAGTACCAGAATGGCCTATGGATGTCACTCTGCATGTACTGCAGTACAGGCTTTACCTAATGGTTCTGCCAAAACTGACTTGCTTAAAACTATGTCAGCTGGTTCCAAAGTTGCCAAACATCTACTGACTTCAGTATATGATGTATCAGATGGTTCTGCTAGGGCAGAACCTCTGGTATTTCTATAAGGAGTCATGCCTGACTCAGAGTACCTGGTTTTGCTACCGATGTGCAACAAGATGTTTTGAAAGCTTGTTTCAGGGGCTCCAAACTATTCAGTAATGATATCGAAAATGCACTTCATGACCTTCAGTCCTCCAAAACTACTTTAATGTCTGTGAATTTCGTTTATCCTATTCCCACCAGAAAGTGTGGTAGGTGAGCTTTTTGTAGGCCTGCTGTAAGGTCTGTGAAGTTCCTTTATCCCACTGGCTTTGGGAGGCATATACAGTGTACACTACTACGTACAAATATTTTTAGCCTGGGGTGTCTTTCTGTCAGCCACCGCCATTTAACTTCAGTGGTCACTTAGTTTTTCAGTAGTTATAGCTCGTCCATGCCAGCTGTCTAATTGATTATTTCTGGCCCTGGCTATGGGGGTGGGGGGGGCAGCATGATGTGACTGGTTAGGAAGGGGCATGAGTGTGATGCACCAGAATGAATGGAGAGGATTGGCTTGTTTTAAGATGAGGGCAGATCTGCGGACCTTGCAAGCTTCAGAGCCAGAGGACAGACCACAGCACCAGAAGACTTCTGGATTGCACCCACTGCCTGCATCGCTGAACATCAGTTTCTTTTCACCAGTCACCACAGGGAAACTACAATAGGTGGATCATCAGATTTACATTATTTTCCCAGAAGCCAGGCATCTTTACAGTGTCCGAGGCGTTTGTCGTGAGCAGCTATATCCCGAGTTGCTGCCACCTTAAACTTTTCCTGATCCCATTCTGAAATCTGTATCTCCATCCAACCCCAAAAGGTACATTTTTATTTTATCGGTGGGGGGGGTGAGGGGTACTTAAACTGTGGTAGCACGGGTCCGTGAGCAGAATATGTTTTGTGCATTGTGGACTGGGTTACTGGGTTTTGGACGGACGAGGGTGGGAGGTAAAATGAGTTGGTAGACTATGGCAGATGCTGGCAGGGAGAGGAGCCAGAGATTAAGTTGTCTGTACTGTGACCTTTGATTACACTGTTGGGTCGGTGGGTGAGGGTGTGAGAGCTGGCAACTTGTGTTTATAGTGAAAAGAGAGTGGCAGTAGATGTTTAATGCAGTGGCAGAATAGTTGGAAATCAATGCTGTGCTTTCACAGACCCTGTCCAAGAAGTAAAGAAATAAATAAGAAGAAGAAACGTGTAAGCATCAGTATAAATGTTTATTTTTTAATATTTAGTGGGTGGGGTGGGTGGATATTTAAAAAAATGTGGCTTTCTTACGTTTTCAATAACGGACATTTATTCTTGGTGTTTTTTTAACAATAGGAGGCAGTGATACTTAAATGCACTGTGTATTGACTGCTGGAACAAGTGAGAACCAGTGTGCTTCCTACTCTTGAAGTAGACCGAAGTATATAAGAATGATAGGGACGCAGTCCCAAAATTCAACAGGCTTAGCTGAGGCAGACTGGGTCAGACACTTGGCTTCTGTATGCTATCATTTTCTGTGTTTCGGAACTGCATTGCTTTAGAATCTTCTCCACCAGGATGCAGGAATTTCCCTACCCATTTTATAATAGCAAACAAATGTAGGTAGTATTCAAAAAGCAAAACTCCACACTGCACTTTGCAGCATGCTAAGTGCACTGCAATATTTCAGCCCCACAATCAGTTCTGTATCAAGCAAAATATGAACAGTACACAGGGGCATCAGGAAGAGAGCAGATCCACATAAATGTCAGTCACAGAATGACAGCATGTGGTAGAAAAGCCTCAGCAGGGTGGCAATAGGAAAAATATTTTAGTAGGAAAATATTAGATGTATTTATTAGGTTGTCAGTTGCAAATGCAGGCCGTTGTATCACAGACATAAACATAGACAATGTTGGCAGAAAAAGACCATTGGTCCATTCAGTCTTCCTGGTTTTACCCTACCCTACCCAAACCAACCCTACCCTACCCCATGACAATTGTCTTGACTGGGGTTTCACCCTCACCTCCCTCCCCACTCAGTGACTTACTGCTACCTCCCTGAGTAACCGTTAAGCCAGTGACTCTATCCCATCCATACCTGAACCCGTTAATTTGTTTTTGTGCCCACCACCTCTGCCAGCAGGCTGTGCCATGGGTCAGCCACTTTCTCCATAAAGTGACACTTCCTCACATCCTTCCTGAATCTCCTCCCACCAGCTTCCACTCATGTCTCCGTGTTTTTCACATACCATTCCTGCATTTTTCTTTAAGGTTTTTGAGCCCTCACCCCACACTAGCAATTCTGCGATGAGCGGGGAGATCCCGTAAAGTGATCCGTATCATATTAAATGTGATAGTGTCATGTCCTACGGACTCACCTAGCTGGACTATTAACCCTTATGTCCTGTACTGGTGCTGCGAGTCTTTAACTGGGTGATTTCCTTTTGCATACATTTGCCTATACATTGCCTTTTTCTAACTCTGATCAGCTGTGGTTTGTAATCCAACCTAAGTTTCTGAATTTAAGTTTGGTACTATCAAATCTGCTAAAAAGTAAAACATTTTCAACTTATACCAACATGGATATTGTACATTTCATACCAATACACTTCTTACCGGGCACGTAAAATGCAAAATAAAACTTACTGTGAAAAAGTACCAGGCACATAAAATGCAGACTAAAACTTACTGTGAAAAAGTATAGATCCAGAAGCAAATGGTTTGATACCTTTTATTGGACCAACAAAGATTTCTCTGATGCAAACCTCAGTTATGGTTTAAATGAGTATTTTAAACCAATGAGAATTATTTCTGTTTTTTAAGCATGATCTGGGTGTTAATAGTATGTGATTTTCTGGGTGACTGTCATAAACTTCTGAGGAAAGGATTAGTTGGTCTGAAAGCTAAAGTACTTTGTTCTTTTTGTAAAATCTTTGTTGGTCAAATAAAAAGTATCAAATCGTTTGCTTCTAGATCTGTTCTTACAAGGACCAATGTGGCAACTAAACGATTTGTATGTGAAAAAGTATAGACAGTATTAGTTTAGGATCATGGTATGGGCTTTTTGATGAGAATGGTTTAGATGGCTAAGGTGACCGAACCAAAATCATAGCAACATCTAGCTTACCCCATCCCTCTTATACTGTAATGTAAATAATTATTCTAATTTTAAGGTGATTAGTAATAGTACACTGTTGTGGGTATGTTACTATTTTGTTGAGTGGGTGACTTTGGTTACTTTGGATATGACTGAGTTGCAGCACATGAATAATTTTTGGTTGGTGTGGGAGCTCAGCTGCTGTATCTTTTTTTGCATCTTGGTATTTGATTTGTTTCAATTTTTAACATGTAAACTGGTAACATACCAACATTTGGGTGGTATGGGGCTGTTTGGTGCAAACAGTTGAGGTGGTTAAAGTAACTAAACCAAAACCACAGCACTATGTAGCTCACCCCAGCCCTCTTATACAGTAAGTAATGTAAATAGTTACTATAATTTTAATGTAATTGGTAATATTACACTGCTGTGGATATGTTACCATTTTGTTGAGTGAATGATTTCGGTTACTTTGGGTATGCATAAGTACGTAAATGATTTTTAGCTGGTGTGGTTGCTCGGCTTTGAGCTTGAGTGAGTCAATAAAGTGTATGAGCACAGGTACTGGTGTGAGTGGACCTCTGTGAGAGTGGCTACCTTGATATGGTACAGAGGCTTGTCAAAATGAAACATTGTAACTAAACGCAAGTCTGCTAGTCTGACATTGTTGGTGATTGAAAGGCTTTCTGTATGGGAATGTGAGTATGTGTGTTATGTCTTTACATTTCGTATTTAGAGTATATGCCACAGACTAAATGACACATATGGTGGGGGGGCATGGACAATGGTGGGGGGAGTAGCAGTGTGGCAGCTCTGTGTACAAATGTGTACAGACTAAACCCACCTGGGCAGTTATGCCCCTGCTCATTTGCACCACTATGTAAGATGTATAGTGTCAAAATGCTCAGTTGGGGTCTTACGCTTCCTTCCTTAAACTACAGTTGCTTGTATTAACAATTTGTCATCGTCTGAAGTCTCCTCATGTCTCGTCTAATTTGTTAATAAGATGTCTGGCCCACTACCGAAAAGGAATGTGCCTCAGAAACATAATGCACTTTGAAAAGCTCTGTTTGTTCCTGCAATTACCTTGTTACTCTGTAATGTTATATATATCCAATAGATCTTTATGTAACTAATGCCGGGTCACCCCTGAAAAAAGAGACCTCTGGGCCAGTGGGCTTACCCAGTTAACAAAATTGAAATAAATAAATACATTTGAAATCCCTGGCTACACCCTTGCTTTATCCTACACCCACCAGAGGGTGTAGATGGGGAGATACTTGTAGGCCTGCTGCCAGAGGTAGCTGTACATACCATCAGCAGTCCCGTGATAGAGGTGGTGGTACCCCGGTGTAACTCCCCCAGGGCCCATGCAAAAGCACCCAAAGTTATTTGCCCCAGTGGCCCTATTGGCCTCAGTTCTGCCTGACTCTCTTCAGCCCCCCCCCAAGCTATTGTCTCCAGGGGTGACAGTGGGGGAAGGATGTCCCTGCATGTAAGCAGTGGAGGGAGATAACTACAGATGAGTGGGTCCTTGGAATAATAGAAAAAGGGTATGCTCTGGAATTGATAGAGACCCCTCCAGTTCATCTCCCATCCCATTTCTCTTACACTCCAGGCCACTTGTCCTTTCTAAAAGAGGAAGTCTAGACCCTGTCTAAAAAACATGCTATTGAACTTGTTCTCCCACAAGCTAGGAACAAATGGTTCTATTCCAGATACAAGGTACAAATTAATGTCGGACAGTTGATTAGCAGCCTTCGCTAATCAAATGAAAAATGATTAGCAATCAGCCAATTCTGATTATCAGTTTTCTAAAATGGGTGTTTTTACTTTAAACCATATAATTGTTACTTATAATTGTATATATTGATAAAATAGGCATTGTATACATAGTTTTGAGTCTGTATTTGCCATTTTGACCAAATTATCAGCATAGCCTTCCTAGTACCCCACCTCATGTACCCGGTACTGAAAATTCCCCGCCAAAATGTGATTCTGCATCACCACAATGTCATTCCACGCCGTAGGTGTGAAAAGACAGTTTGGCCAGGATTTGAAAAATGAAAGCAGTCATGTTCCTGAGGTGGTGTAAAAAAATTGCTATGTTGAAAATTTGGTGTCGAAATATTAAAAATGTCCAAAGTTACGAAAGCGCGGCAGGGGGAGCGGTAAATAGCAACAAAATGGTCATAATGTTGTTGCTTTTACATATTTTTACTCCAATTTTCAGCACAGCTTCTTATGACCCCACCTCATGAACAGGGGCAGGAAAATGTTCAAATCCTGTCCAAAAGGTGAATTCACCAAGCGACTGCAACATCACCTTTTGGGCAGGAGTTGTGTAATGACAGTCATATTGTTCATGAGGTGGGGTCCCCAAAAGGCTATGTTAAAAATTTGGTGTCAAAATGTCCACAAATAGCTGAAGTAGAAATATAAGTTGAAACCCCCATTGAAATACACTGAACCACATTTACCTTAGTTTCTCATATTACAGTTGCCAGGTCCAGCAGCAAGACGTGTCTTCGTTCGGAGAGTGGATCTCGAACCTGGGACCTGTTCAGGTGAGTGAGGGTGTGCAGGGGTGTACTGGAGAGGCGTGGGGTGGTGGTTGCTGAGTGGAAGGTGTGGGTGGGGTATCAGATCGGCGAGGGACTGTTTTCTTTTTTGCAGGTTAAAAAAAAAACATAGAGGGGCCATTTTCCTTATTTTAGATAGGGACAACGATGTGGGGGGGTGCCACAAGACACCAGGGAAAGAGAACCTAATGGGGACAAAGATCCAATGGTGGGGGGTGCCACTAGACACCAGAGAAAGAAAAAAGAAGGGGTACAGCGATCGGGTGGTGGGGGGTGCCATTAGACACCTGGAATAGAAAATAAAAACACAATGGGACGACGATCTGCAGAAAATGGGGGACTGCCACTAGACACCAGGGAAAATTAAAATAATTAGGTGGACGGCCAGCTTCTAATGATTAGCAATCACTGCCAGTCATGCTGGCAATTGACTCATATTTCCTGATTCTTGGGATGCAAATTGTGATGCGAACCCACTTAATTTATCTCTTGAGATACTAGTTACAAAGTGGACAGGAGTTTTACACCCTGTTTTGGGCTTCTGAGACCTCAGTTTGTACATCGAATACAACATTTTTTGAATTATGTCTCTGCAAGCACTGATTCCCCTCTTGCAAACAGGTCACTGGCTCTGTCCACTGGACATGAAGGATGCATACCTTCATATCAAGATCAGTGTCACAGACAATACCTCCACTTCATGCTGGAGAGCAGGCACTGTTAGTTCTGAGTGTTGCCCTTTGGCTTATCCTTAGCACCACAGATATTTACCGAATGCTTGGCAGTGGTTGAGGTAGCCCTTCACAGGGAAGGGCTTTATGTCTTCCCTTGTCTAGATGATTGGCCCTTGTAGGCCAATTCCAGGGAAGCTCTTCGTCACACCCTTTCCTGAATGATGCAACTGTTCGAGGCCTTAGAGAGAACAGTGAATGTGCCAAAGTCAGTGCTGACTCCATGCTAGCACCTGCAATACATTTGGGTGGCATTGGACATGAACAAGGGGTCTGCCTTCCTGCCACAGGACAGGGCAGACACCCTTATTGCTCAAGCGTATTTGATACACAGGAGCCACTACGTCTCCACCAGGACAGTGTTACATTTCCTGTGCCTGATGGCTGCTGCCATAGTAACAGTGCCATTTTCTTGGCTCCATATGCAAATCCCACAATGGACACCCAGGCTGCAATGGGATCAACTGAGGGATTAGTTGGAACAAAAGATTCTTGTCAAGTCCCCACGTCATTGATCACTACTATGGTGGATGGACCGTGACAACTTACTCACGGGTGGTCCATTCTTTGTACCAGCCCCTGTGCAGATCCTCACCACAGATGCCTCAGGTTCCAGTGGGGATGCTCATCTCAGCTCTTTGCAGACATAAGAGTCATGGAACAGAATGGAAGCCAAACTACACATAAATGTCTTGGAAATCAGAGTTATCCTATACAGCCTTTAGGCATTTCAGAATAACCTCTGCCCCAGTGCTCTGTTATCCCAGACAGACAATGACAGTGTCATGCACTACATAAACAAACAAGGGGGCATTCATTCCTATTCCCCGTGCAGGGAAGCAGTGAGGGTGTGGTACTGGGTGGTGTCTCACAGCCTCTTCTAGCAGCCATGTTTCTCCCAGGTCTCCAAAGTGTCTTGACAGACTAGATAAGCTGGTGGCAGTCCCTGATTCATGATTAGGAACTGCTGACCTCTGTGGTAAATGACCTGTTCACAAGATGGCGTCTTCCAGAGTTGGACCTTTTTGCATTCCCACAAGATGCAAAACTGCCACATTTTTGCTCGCTCGCTCCAAGGCCTAGAGTTTTTTGGGGAGAAGCATTGTCCCTTTCTTGGAAAGGGAAATTCCTTGTTGCTAGAAAGCCTTCTACCAGGCCTACTTATTCACTGAAATGGAAGCATTTCACTTTGTGGGCTGCTTCTTGGACTACATACCCTTTTATGTGTCCTGTGAATTCTGTTTTGAAACACTTGTTTTCATTATCTGATTCAGATCTGCAGTAATTCTCTACAAAGGTGCATTTGGCTGCCATATCAACATTTCATGTCCCTATTGATGGCCGTATGGTTGCACAATTAGAAGTGTCCTGTATTTTTCTGAGAGGTGTCCTTCATATGAAACCTCCTATATTTAGTTCAGTCCCCTATTGGGACTTGAATGTCATACCTGCAAAATTTATCTTTGGTCTCTTTGAACCTGCCGTGACTTGTGGTCTACATTTCTTTTAAAATAGAAACATAGAAGTTGTCAGCAGAAAAGGACCCCTTGGCCCATCCAGTCTGCTCTACAAATATCCTACCTAATTTGTCATTGCAGACCATCCTTGGTCTGCAGCCTTAGCACCAACCCCCCAGCCCCATTACTAAGGTCCCCGTGTGTCTATCCTATGCATGCTTAAAACCTGCCACCATTTTGGTACCCACTGCCTCTGCTGGTAGTCTGTTCCAGGCATCCACCACCCATTCTGTGAAGAAGTACTTCCTCACAGCTCCTCTGAGTCGCTCCTCCCTCTAGCTTCATATCATGGCCCCTTGTCCTTGAGGATCTCTTTCTGTTTAGAATGCCACCCTCCTGTACCTTAGTGATACCCTTGAGATACTAAAATGCTTCTATCATGTTCCCCCTTTTCCTTCTAGCCTCTAAAGAGTACATCTTTAATTCCTTTAGTCTTTCATCATAGGGCTTCTAATGCAGGCCATGCACCATTTTGGTTGCCCTCCTCTGTACATGGAAATTATTATTTTTAGTTTCCATGACCTCTGCTTGTAGAATTTTCAAGATTCATGCTCCAATGCATGAGCCTCCTTATTTGATTTTTGACAAAGACAGAGTCTCATTATGTGTCAGTCCTAAGTTTTTGCTAAAGGTGGTATCAGACTTTACACTGAACCAAATGATCCACCTTTCTTTTTATTACCCTGAACATGTCAATAATGGTGAGGCATTGCTCCATACTCTTCATGTACATGGAACACTGAGCGACTATGTTAGTCGCACCCAGAGCTGCAGGAAGACTTCTCAGCTTTTTGTTTCATTCACCCCTTGGAAAGAGAATGCACGTGTATCCAAACAGTGCCTGTCCAAATGCCGAACTAACTGTAGATTTTTTGCTATGGGAAGTACAGTAAGGCACTTCTGGTGCTGTTTGTGGTCATTCCATGAGGGGCAGGGCCACTTCTGTTGCTTGCTTCCAGAATGTCACTGCTACTAACATCTGTGCTGCAGCCACATGGAGCACAGTACATACTTTCACTAAGCACTACAGTCTGGACCTCATCTCTCATAGATGTGCTAGCTTTGGACTTGCGGTACTGCAAGGCCTTCTGTCCTAATCACATATCAGACTACACCATCCTCCCTGGGTGCTTTGCATTGCTTGGGAATCATTCCAAAGATGTGGCCCAATGGACTGGATATCCTCAGTGAAGACAGAACAGCTACATAAGAACTTACCCTAACAGTAGCTGTTCGAGAGAATCTCATCCATTGGGCCATAGCGTACCCTCCCTCCTTTCCCCTTTTTTTTTCTGAAAGATAAACTGAATGCTATGCCTAAGGGCTTCTTACATGCATTCTGTTTCCAGTTCCATGCCTCTTCTTGTTTGCCTGGTACTGTTTTTTGTCTCCTGGTTCCTAATAGTAAGAGGCCCTCCAAGTCTTATCTCTGGCGGGGAACGGAGGAGTGTTGGAGCCCAGCCCATGTTATATAGGCAGCAACGCTGCACATCATTGTGGGAACTCCCCGGCTAACAAAAGTTTCCAGGTGATCCTGCCACTGACAGATTACATTCCCAAAGGTATGGCCCAATGGAGGAGATTCTCTTAAAGATCTACTGGTTAAAATTAAGTTCCTACGTAGCTGTTCTTTTTTAAGTCTGGTATGGAGAGGCCCAGTTTGAGGAGTGGTTTTGATGCCTGAGAAGGGTTTTGTAGTTTTTTTATGCCTGTTTCCAAATGTACTATCATGCTAGCTGGGTAGCAAAGTTATACTTTAATCCCTTTTTCTTTGAGCTGCTTTATAACTTAAAGTACTTGTTTTCTTCTCTGTAGCATGGCTTTTGGGTAATGTTGATCCATGTATACCTTCGGGTCATTCAGGTTCAAATCACTTTTGTCCCAGGCTTTCTGGAGAAGCATCTCTTTGACTGGGTATTTTGACATCTCGACAAGGATTGATTTCAGGGGGGCTCCATTCTTCGGCTTAAGGCCCAGTACCTGGTGAGATCTCTTAATGTCTGTGGGGACATCCTCTGGAATGCCCAGCTCCTGCTGAAACCAGCTGGTCAGAAAAGCATCCAGATCCCCTTGATCACACCTCCCAGAAAGCTAAAGATCCGAAGGTTTTTCCTTCTGCCCCATGCCTCAGTGTCCTCAGCTCTGTGTATAAGCTCCCACTCCTTCTCTCAGAGGAAGAACACTGCATGGCCCAGGTTATTAGATTCTTCCTTAACCTCATTGAGCCTCTTTTCAATTGCAGATGTGCACCTTTTTCAGGTGCTTAAGGTCCTGCTTTATATCTGACACTTTAGCCTCATTTCAGTACAGCATACTCATGGTGCTAGATTCTGTCACCCTGCTTGCCAGAAAACTGCTTTAGGAGGCAAGATCTTCCTCCTCCCCTGCTAAGCCTATAGTACAGTCTGGGGCCCACGAGGGTGAGTTGCTGACACTGAGATCATGGGCTGTTCCTCTCATTATTTTCCCCTTTCTGGTTCCACTGCTCACAGTTCTTTTTTGTGGGGGACTCATTTCTCTATTTGATGCTGTAGTTCTTTCAGTTCTAGTATATGTTAATCAGCTGTATGACTTGGATGCTGATATCCCAAGGGAAGAAGCTCACAGTTATGTGGCTATCTTCCTTGCTGACATCATTGGAATTCCCAAAGGCACTATATAAATAAAATATCTTTCTCTATCTATCCATAAACATGGGTGTTGTGGGATATTTTTGTTATTCCACAAATACTGTGTATTTTTTTTAATGCAGTGTTCCTACATCAGTGCACAGTAATAATGTTCAGCACATTTAAAAAAAGCATTGAGCACTGCAAAGTATGAATTTCATAGATGGGGAAGAATCATTGTGTGGCTGTAGCCCTGGCCTTCTAGGTAAAGATTATTAATTGTGCCTGTGTACTTAGTGTTTAAACATTTACAGTAGAAAAAACATAATTCCTTAAAGCAGAAGTGCAATAATGGCATCCTGAAATGGGCTCACTGGTACTTCATTGTGATCTGCTCCCTCTGTTTGGGAAAACTGGATGGCTCAGTGCATTGGTAGCTTGCTAAGGAGCCTTTCAACTCCAGATCATGGGTTCAATTCCAACACAGGTCAGTAGTGGTTGCAAGCCATTATCACCTGAGGGCTGTTCAGTGGCCTACGTGAATTGAGTTGTGGTGGTGTAAGTCCAGTTCCCAGTGGGAAGGTGTCCACATCACAAAAAAAAAAACACCAACACAATTGGCACTTATTGGTAACCTCTTTTCAATTGCAGATGTGCTCCTTTTCAGGTGCTTAAGGTCCTGCTTTATATCTGACACTTTAGCCTCATTTCAATACAGCATATTTATGATGCTAGATTCCGTCACCCTGCCAAGGCCAAGAACTGAATGACATGGAGTCTGAACAACCCTCTCACCTACATGGCGGTCCCTCCATGGCAGGGTTGAGGCACACTGGTGGGACAATGTGGGGAAGCCTGCACTGTGATCACCCATGCTGTACCTGTCATGTGGATAAAAGGACAACTTTAAGTTCCATTGCTGTCATTCCAGCACCTTCCATAAGCACTAAAAGAGAAATAAATAATTCACATACTTTACACATTTTATAATAAAGTTTAAGGAAATAAATTTTGATCTTAGGATAATTACATTGTGCAGAAAAAAGATAGCATTGAACTGTGACCCTGTGGTGTCCAGATCACTTCTGCACAATGCTGATAAAGTTATTAGGAGTCAGTGGGAGTAGGCTGGTCACCACAATGTCAAAGTTTAGCCCACTTGATGAGAAAGTTTTTTTTAGCAATCTTGATTTAACAGTTTAAACATTATATTAAAAACCAGAAAAAACGCCCACCAGATTGCCATGAGGTAGAGCAACATGCTGCCACAAAAGCAACCTAGGATAGCAGCCCAAGTACAGGTCCTTGCAATCTGGTGGTCGGGGTGGAAGTGCTGCCTGTGCCCATGCCTCTTTTTATTTATTTAGTTTTTGTTGATCGGGTAAGTGCACTAGACAAATCCTGCCTATTTTCAGGCACGACCCAGGGAAGGGGGATACAGATGAATGCCAAGTAACATAGAACCAGATTAAGCTGTTGGTGGTATTTTTAGTGAATGAGGGAAATTTGGCCAGGACACCGGGGAAATTCCCTAATTTTCGAAGTGCCATGGGATCTTTAACATCCACCTGAACTACCACCAATCCAGGCAGATGGGACCTCGGTTTAACATCTCATCCGGAAGATGGCACCTCAGAAGTGCAGCACCCCTCTCATGCTGCATTACAGTGTCAGTACTGGGATAATAACCCAAGTGCCAGATGTGGGAACTGAACCCACAGTCCTCTGATCTCCCGGCCTCAGAGGAGAGTGTGCTACCTACTGAGCCACTGACACTGCCTCTATTGTTGTGGCTGGTAAGCCTATTATTTCACTTCTGTGGTGACCCCTGTGGCTGTGCCAAGAGGTTCATGGCACATTTCTTGTCTGTGCCTTGAGCCGCAGGGGATCAGCAATGAATTTACATCAAGCGTGTGGAGAGGTGGTGCTATGAATGAACACATCAGCATTCACAGGACCAAGGGAGGGATCTGGAGAAAAACTGGAACTAGAAGGACTCCATGTTTTCATCAGGCAGCTCAAGAAGGGGGGCCCTGCCATGTAGGTAAGCCCATGGTGGAATGGAAGGTGAATAAAGATGTATAGTGGGGAAATAAATTATTTATTTAGAATTTTTGAACTCCAGGATATCCACATTTACTAGGTGCCTAGTTTAATGAGTCCTGTAGGGACAGCTAAAGCAGCAGCTGGAAAGAAACTAAATGTTTGCAACAGAGCATGAATGACATATATACCCAGTAAACAAGATAACACAAAACATATATGTACAAACATTTACAGCAGACAACTCCACATAAAGGGACGCTGTCAGTCCTTTGTTTTGGCTTATTATTTCTAGCTGAAACTCCACATTTTACAATTGTTTACCTTTTCTAGAATTCATTGATGTTGCTGGTTATTTTATCCACTTCATTTCTTAGTAGAACTGAAATCCATGTTAATGGTATAATTATACACAACCTTTTTTATTTGAAATCCTTCATCTACTCTTACTGCACACTTTCTGAACATTAGAAACACCGAAACAGTGCACCCGCTCATGATGCAATAGTCTCCTCTCCTCCCACTGTATCATGAATGTCTTGACTGTGTTAGTGGTGTTCCTGAGTCCAGAAAGAAATGCAGTGGGAGTTGATCATAGACTGTAAACAAATTCATTTTTGTGTGGTAAAACCAATATGGTGGGCAGTCTGTTTTTGTTTGACTTTTAAAAAGGAAAAAGCAATTAGAATCAAACTACAAGCTACATTAGCAATCTCTGTATAATATGGCCAAGCATAACATCTGTGTTTTAAACAAATGACACTTTGAGGCATAAGGGGGTTAACTGTGTCCCTTTAAGAGTGTCATTTTAAGAGTGTCCCTTTAAGAGATTTTGGATAAGATACTGTGTAAATAGGCAGAGTGAGGGCCTGATTTTCAAACAGAGATACAGGGCTTTCAGCCAAGCCCTCCATCCCCACATGGTTTGCCTCAGCTGTGCCCAAGGGTTTGCCACAACTTGCACCAGATTTTACAACCTGGGAAGCATGTTGCAACAGTACCCCCAGTTTATGGCAGCTCGGTGGTGCAAGCCCCATTATTGGACCCCACAATGACTGCAATGGTACGTGGCGAGGGGGCTGGCATAACCATGCTGCATCACTGCACCAGACATGCAACAGGGGCAAATCCTTACAATATTTCACAGCAGCACGGGTCTGCCACATGTCAACACTTGTGTCAGACTTCTGGTTGCAAGTCCAGTGCGGTGACCGCAGTGGGTCTGAAAATCAGGCTCTAAATCTTTCTTGACAGACAGAAGCAAGGTGTGGTAATGTTAAAAACCAACAACAGCACTGTTTCAATAATGCCTATGTGTTAAGGGAGAAAAGCGTGGAGTAGAACCCCACAAAAACAGAAAAAAATAATATGATTTACCAAGTGGCTTAAGGCTGCCTTATTACAATGCAGTCTTGCTAGGCCCTTTCAGTGCACTGCTGCTTTAAAGGTGATTGGAAACAACATTTTACACCTACAGATGCCCTCCTGTTGTCCTCTTAATGTCGATCCAGTATTCTGATATGTTTTTGACCTCTCTTGTTAAATTAATAATCTAATTTTGTTGCCTTTGTAACTATCCTGAACCTCACTCCTCAGCAGCTGCTGCTCTCTCTTTTCATACTGTCTGAACATTCTGTGGCATCAAAGACACCATTCCAGGCCATTTAGATGAATAGGATGGAATGGAGTTATTGATGCACAGAATATCTCAGAAATGTGAAAACAGCAGTAGCTGGTGAAGAGGGTGGAACTCTATGTAGATCTCAAGGAATCCAAAACCTAGATTATTTATTTATTTATCAAACAATGGTCAACACCGATCAGAATACATAACTGGCATAGAAAGGAAGATAGAAGGGCAGGTTAACTATATAAAAATCATTTTTTTTAGTTCCTTTAACAATATGGAATACAAAACTGGCATTCTACTTTGCTTATTTTGTCAATAACTATTGTTGAGCTGACCACGTTTCTCTTTTTCTTTCAGATTACATAAATTTACAGAATATCCAGCGGGCTGCTGCAAGGGCAGGACAGGCAGAGAAGAAAGATTCCCGGGCTCACAGCAACAGTAATGCTGCTGCAAACACTGCCAGTGTTGGTCCTAAAGATGACGGTCCCAGAACTACAAGCCCTGCTGAATCTGAACTGGTTAGCTTCTGCTACCTACATATGAGGGAGGAGAGACAGCAGCATGATAACCAGATGGATATCAATGAGAATCTCATCTTCTTTGAGGAGACGAGGCCTAGGACAAAGTCAGACCCGACCTCCCGTAGCTCCATGAGAGAATGCAAGAGTACAGTGGAAGGTTATGGTCTTGATGGTCTCACTAGAGAAAAACTGTTGAGAAGGGCAAGGGCCAACACTATGGATGGGCAGATAAAGGCTGGACACATGCATTTCTATTGTGACTCATGCAAAGCCAAGCTAAAGAACAATTTGGCCTCTAAGGGAGAAATTTTAAGGCGATGCACCTACGCCTGCAGCTCCAGAGACAACATGGTGGATCTGATGTCACTCCCTCCCCCTGGGAGTGATGAGGAGGAAGAGGAGGAGGATGAGAGCAGCTCTTTGCTTCCTGCTATTGCTGTACCTCCACCAGGGTTTCGAGACAACAGCTCAGATGAAGATGACACAAAGCGTAGAGCTGCCCAAGGCCAGGAGCCCAGCAGGCAACTCTGTGGAATCTTGTGTGAGGAAATCCCAGTGACACTGATCGATTCTGTACAAACACGGACAGTAAGAGACCATGCCCAGGAACTTAATGATGCCTTGGTGTCTACCTTGCAAGCTCTAGAAGCATTGGCTGCATCAGAGGATGGCCCACATTCCCAGCCCCCACAGACAACAGGTTTGGTACCATTTGATTTGCTTGCTTATGTAGTCAAGCTCCAAGCTCTATTTATTTTTCTTCCCTACTTATTTCTACATCTCATCTGGGAGCTTATGGACAATGCTGCCATGCAATAGTACTTTATGGAAGAGACTACAACAACAGTGGGGCATCACCAGCAGGAAAAGGGAGGTCATAATTCCACTATACAAGACACTAGTGAGGCCGCACCTGGAGTACACTGTGCAGTTCTGGAGACCTTACCTACGTAAGGACATAGACAGGGTAGAGAAGGTTCAGAGGAGGGCAACAAAGATGGTGCATGGATTGCATCACAAGTCCTATGAGGACAGGTTGAAGGCACTGAACATGTACTCCCTGGAGGAGAGGAGGGAGAGAGGGGGATATGATAGAGACATACAAGTATCTTACAGGGAGGAACAGGGTGCAGGAATGCACTATTTTTAAGCGAAAAAGATGTTCCAGGACTAGAGGGCATGGGATGAAGTTGGAGGGAGGACGATTCAGAGGAAACGTGAGGAAGAATTTCTTCACAGAGCAGGTGGTGGACAAGTGGGACACCCTGCCAGGAAGTGGTGGGGCTGAAACAATCACGGGATTTAAGAATGCATGGGATAGACATAAAGGAATTCTGGAGGTCAGGGGTTAGGAGCAACAGACTTCCTGGAAAACATAAACTGAACTTACAAACTTAAATGGGCAGACTGGGTGGGCCATAGGCCCTTATCTGCCGACACTGTCTATGTATCTATGTATGTATGTAACAGCTGTCACAGTCTTCCCAGTAGGCAATGGGAGAATCTTCCTGAACCATCGCCATTTTCTTAAGCCAATTCAATTCAGAACATACTTCAAGTTCTGGCAATTTAGAAAATATTGGTTAGGGAGCTTATACTGTGTTGTAAATGAAGAAATGGAGGAAGTATTTTTTTATTGGATGCATATTGGTCGTAGATTCAAAACCAAAACCAGAACCAAAACCTGGGGTGATTGGCAAAACCAGAACTAGAACTTTCCCAGTTTTGTACACCACTAGTCCTTGCAGTATCCTGCAAGATACCACAGCAAAAACTGTGATGAGTGCTTGATCCTGAAGGATGGAACAGTACTTGCTTAAATTATACATAATAAGTTTCACATAACAGGCTTTAACTTACAACAGTTTCAGAATTTCCAGTAATAAGTTGTCTATACAAGGTTTTACAATATAGTGGTTCACATTTTAATGAGTAGTCATTTCTTACAGAGTACAAAAAAATCACAAATCAAAGGTTTAGTAATTAAAAAGAAAAATGTTTCAGCCATAATGGCATCTCCTTTAAGAATGCTTGATGGAACTTACATCAGAGATTGATGTACTTGTACATCGTTTACGTATGGACCCAATTACCTTGTTGACATCTAGTGAGTCCTATCAGATGGGTTCCCAAAACATGGAAGCAAGACCTATGATAATATTGCAGCTTTACAGATAGGCAAGTATCACTTGAAAAGCACGTGAACAGAATATGCAATTTGAGAAAAATATCCATGTCTAATAGAACTGATTATATGAGGCCTGGGGAAATTAATGCAGTCAGTTTTGCATTTTAGACCTCCCAGCTCCATGGTGCTGAGCAGTGTGGGGACCACTCTGGCATGCTGGTCACCAGGATGACAAAGAGCATCCATCCATCCAGATGCTCTCCTCCAAGAAAAAGTGGCAGTGCGACTTGCTCTTGCAGTGACACCAAGGGTTGTGGTGGAACCACTGGTGGTGGTGGTGGTAGTAGTAGATTATTTATCATCCAATCCCAGAGGATCTGGATGCAGTACAGCATAGATTAATACAAAATAAAGGAATGAGATGACAGATGATCATAAAATTCAGACAAAAGTGCAATATTGGGCAAACAAATAATTTAAGACTACAGCAACGGGATTAAATGACTTCAAATGCTTGGCTGAATAGGTAGGTCTTTATGCCCCTTTTAAAAGCCTGGAGATGTGGGTGACCACACATCTCCTGGCATACCACCCCAGGGCTGTCAAGAATGAGCAATCTCACTACAGGGAGGTGGGAAGAACTAAAAAAATGGGAAACACCCACATTGGTTAAAGCAGCATGATGGGCTGCCTGACGCACCCATGCCTGATGAGCAACCGAACAAGTGATTTTCTGACACTACTGCAGCAGTGACAACGAACTAAGCCCCAGAGTATGCCATGAAGAAATCTGGAAATAGGGATTGTGTCCTGGGGGAGGCTGGAGAGTCAGTATATAGTGGCACCTTAGAGGAACCTGATAGAGTAGCAGAGACCCTAGCGCAGGACTATGGCACTAGCCTCAGATACCAACATAGGGCCCAAAGAGGAGCGTAAGGAATGTTGATAAAAAAACGAAGGCATGCATTATTAATGTGAACCCTTGGGTCATCATGTATAGGTTCACAACCCTGCCTGATGACTGTACAGGGCCCACCTGGTTGAGTGGTTTATATATGTTTATACTTGGGTTTTAGGGCAGTAGTAGGCTTAGATCCCATTGATAACTGTCCACCACTTCTCAGTGGATGCCGCCGTTCAGGCTGCCATCTTTTACCAAATTGTCCAATTTAGTTTTAAAGGTGGGAAAGTTTTAGAATACACAATGTCCTGAGGTGACGTATTCCATAGTCTGATTGATCTCAGTACAAAACCATGCTTCCTAATATTCTTTTAGGGATTTTTCCAATCAGTTGTAGTTTGTGACCTCTTAAATCATGTTTGGATATTAATTCTAAGCCCAACTCATTGAACAAAGGTTCATCTTGTAAAATTTTAAATAAGAGTAACAAGTCATCCCTAAATCTCCTGTCCCTCAGTGAAAATAACCCTAAATCTTGAAGCCTTGCTCCATAAGGTTTATTTTTGCATTTAAAGATTAATTTTAAGTATCTACATTGCGTTTTTTCAATGAGGTCAATATCCTTCCATAAAAAGCAGCTTCCTAGTAGCTGCATGCCCCAGCCCGTTCGATGGCTTACCTTCACAGTACACCATCCATGAAGTGTGGCATAATAATTCTGTAGGAAAAGAAAGTTAGATCACTTGTAAAATCCAAAATCAGTATGTCGGGGGAAAAAAGGGCCAACTTCCCAGTCCAAAAACCACATCCCCACGTCAGCCCACGCAGCCCTGTTTTGTGATGTCACAAAATGAAGGCTGCATGAGCACGCCCCATTCACTTATAATGCGGTTGATATTTCACATAGTTTTTTATATCATCCACTGTCCAGATTCTTAAATCAAAGCGATCGATCAACGGTTGGCTATTGATGCCCAAATTAATCATTTTGATATTAAAATATCATAAGATACAGTGTTGAAGGCCTTTTTAAATCCAAGTAGATGACATCCATATTATTGTTATTATCCACATTTCCACTAACTTTCTCATAGAAATGAATAAGTTTAGTGTTGCAGGATCTACCCTTAACAAAGCCATGTTGTGCATAGTCTATATGACCTATTCCAGTCATATCTTCTATAATTCTGTCCTTTATGATATCTTCCATGATTTTACTAACATTGGGTCCTATGCACAATGCCAATGCATCGCATAAACCAGGCACATCGGCATCAATGTGCCCAAATGCCATGGAGTGGGGTCCCGCAGACCCCGTGCAGCATTCACAAATGTGGCACAAAGCAGGTACGTGGATGATCCCTCGGACACGTGGACCACAATGCACCAGGGGTGTTCCGGGAGCATGCCTGCACTACATGGTATGCACCAAACTGCATAGTGCTGGCTGCATGGGTGTAGAGATGGGTGCAGGTTATGGCAGCTGGGACCCTACCGTAACCCACTGCGAGCCCCCTTGGACACCACTTGCAATACACGGTTGGACCTGGAATTGACCCCACCCATGCTGCCCGAGCCCACTGGGCAGAACTGAAGGACTAGGCCTGCCAATCAGGCAGGTGCCCATATTGCCATGCCCCCCCAACCTAGGTCGGCCCCATCCATGGGGTAGCAGGGTACCACCGCCCCCCCCAACACCACACCACCCTGTCCTGGACTGCCAGAGGACCCAACATGGTACTGACCCCATTGTTGCTTGGGACCTCCCTCCCCACGTGGTACCACGGAACTGGACAGCCAGCGGCACAGTCCTCACCACTCTGCTTCAGCAGCCAGCTGTCTAACTGATGCTTGGAGCATGCTGCCTATTTATAGCGGCGCACTCCCACCAGCAGTAAAATGGCTGGCGGCTGAGGAGGTGCGAGGATGGCAAAGCACTGGCTGTTCATTCCCAAAGGCACCACCGGACAAGTAAGCTGCTAAATAAAAGCACAAGTGGTGGGGGACTGCCGGATAATACAGATTCAGAAGGGTACTGGGTGGGGGTCTTGTTTGTGTTCTGGAGCATGTGTGTGTGTGTGTGGGGGGGACTCCACTCCAACCGCAGGCTGGCCACTGGGGCATTGGCATGCAGGTCCGGGTGCCTGCAGCAGGTATTCAGTCCCCAGACCCGCGTCATGCTGCATGAGGGATCCACTCTGGGACCCAGGACGCCACCCATGGTCACCCTACAGAGTCCTGCATACAGGTGTCAGCCAGTAGTGAATACCAGCCAGTGCACACCTGTCTGCAGGTGTGAAGCTGTGCGGGCGGTTACGCGCTTTTGGCATGTAACCTGCACCCAATAGTGCATAGGGCCCAATAGATGTTAAACTAATCATTCTGTAATTACCCAGTACAGATTTATTTTCCCTTTTTAAACAATGGAATTACCAGTACCATACACCAGTCCATGTATACAATACCTTCATTTAAAGATTTATTACATATAATTGTTAAAATTGGTGCCAGTTCATGACTTGGTTACCTCATTAGTCTAGTGTGTCACCCATCTGGGCCTGCCAACTTATGTGGGTCCGGGATGAAAGTTTATTATAAATAATGCTAACATCTATCGGGTCTTATGAGGTCATATTTGAAAAGGTATCATAATTAGATGGTACTTCAATCAATCAATCAAAATCTTTATTTATTCAGGCGAACATCATTGAGCATAGCTCATTTACAAGATGGACCTGAGTGGTCATAACAAAAAGGTTACAGATTGTATACAAAAACATGAAATTGAATAAGCACAAATACAACCATTTATGAGTGAGATAGATGTACAAATATTTACATATATACAAGGCAAAGGACAGTAAACCTAAGACCTAATAAAGGAGAAAACAAACAGTCTAGTAGGGATAAGGCTTGGATAATGGTACATGGGTGGGCATATATGTATGAGGTTTGATGGGGAAAGGACCAGAGGAATGATAGAAGAATAGGGAGGAGCTTTAAAGAGGGGGTGGAGGAGAGAGGTGTGGGAGGGTGGGGGTGTGGGAGGACTAGGCCTTGTGGAAGCAATTGCAGCGATCTGGGATTAGGCTGGTATACAGCTTTTGAAGGATGTAAGAGGAATCAGTGTATCCATTTTCAATGACTTTGGATAGAATTCCAGATAAGTGCCAGGGAATAACTGATTGCAGCTCTTCCATACCGGTGCAGGTGATAGGAATCTTCAGCAGGATCAGTTTGTTGATCCTCAAGGTGTAGGGCCTGGATGTGATCTGGTTGAAGCAGTCTGAGATATAGGAAGGGAGTTTGTTTGTCAGAGCTTTGTAGATCCAGATAGCAGCATTTTTTTTTTGACCACTTTCTTTACTAAATACACAGCAGAAATGGTTGTTAAAAAGATTAGCCATATCACATGCCTTTCTATAAGTAATATTATCAATGACCAATGGACCTATTACTCTAGAGTTGCTTTTTGCTGAATTAACGTAGGAATAAAAGCCTTTAAATTATCCCTCGAATGAGCAAGTTTGAATTCCATATTTCTCCTACCCATCTTTATGTCCTTTTAGTAGCTCTTAGTTCAATTTTATAGTTCTTAAGGAAAGGGGAAATTGTTTAACCAGGAAAAGCACACTAAGCCAGATCTTGTTTCCAGGTGTGACCCGGGTGTACAAGGAAGTTAAGTGACTTGCTCAGGGTCACACAGAGTGCAAGTGGGGGCTGATAGGATTCAAACCCAGGTCTCCAAATTTGCAGCTCAGTGCCCTTAACCACTACACCATACTGCCTCCTTTCCGATGGATTTTTCTTCATTAATGAGAAATGCTTCCTTTTCTTATCAATCAGCCTCTTAATCTTATTACTATACCAAGGAGGATTCTTCCCTTTACTATTATTCATAGGTTCATAGGAAAATATGAGTCCATTAGCCAAAGGCCTTTGTGACTCGACTAGTCTCAGGAAGAACACATTATAGTCATATTTCCCATAAAGTTGTCTAGTGCTGTTTTCGAAGCAGTCAGTGATTTGCTATGGGCCACATTGTCTGGTAGTTCATTCCATAGTTTCACCACTCATTGGTTAAACCACATTCCCCTTGTTTAGTTTTATAGAGTTCACCTTTAAGATGTAGCCTATGCATCCTTGTCTCTCTTTCCATTTCTTTTCTGTCAAGTCCCAGGCATTCCCACAGGTCCTCATCATGAAATGCCCTAAATACCAGACACAGATCACCCCTGTTTCTCCTACACTCCAAAGAAAATAACTCCAATTCACTCAACATCACTCCATCTGGTTTGTCCTTCATGGACCTAATACTTCTGGTTGCCCTTCTTTGTAATCTTTCCAATAACCCTATTTTATTTTGATGTTTGCTTGCGTGCAGCGTAAGAAACATATTGCGGCAGCTTGGTGCCAAAGCAGGTTCTGGAGGTGCGGCACTGTTGTGGCCAATACTGGCACAGCATTTACGGGCATGAATGGTGTCCACCAATAAGGGGGAACACAGCCGGTGACACTAGTTTTGAACGTTGACACCAACTTGAAGGAAACTAGCTGCACCAGCTGCGCTCCCTCCCACACAGACACGCATGCATGCATATTGCATGCTAATGCACTCCCCTCCCCACACATGCGGAATGGCCGATAGGGGTTCCCAATCCCCCATTGGCTCCAGTGCCCCCCACACACAACAACCTTCCAGCTGCCATGCCAAGGCCATCCAGCGTGGCAAAAGTCCGTGTCGGAAGAAAAAACAGAAACCTAAAGAGAAAACCTTCCCTCGCTGACTGTCCTGACCCGCTCCCCACCCGCGCCCACCCTCTGTGCACCCTGCCTCCCCAAACCCCTCACTCCCATACTTACCTCGGAGTCTGGCGCGACGATCTTCATTGGACCGAGAACACGTCTGCACTCTTCAAAGCTGACCGCAAACTGAGGAAATGCCAGTAAGCTGTATAATGTAATAGACAGGGTTTTTTCAACTTTGATGGATATCTCAGGCATGTTTGGGAACCTTTCCACCAAATTTTCAACATGGGGTTTTTGGGACCCCACCTCATGAATTCTGTCTCTGTAATTTTGTTAATCGGCCCCGAAAGGTGATTTCGGGTCACTGCGCGGAACCACCTTTTGGGACTAATTTACAAAATGACAGTGTCAGAGTTCATGAGGTAGGCCCCCAAAAACCCTATGTTGAAGATTTGGAGAAGAAATTCCTCAAAATTACTGTTTTATGAGCATGCATTGCGCTGTTGCAATGCACGCTCGTAAGTTCGCAAATTTTCAATATTTCCACTCCAGATTTTCAACATTGCCATTTTACCACACCTTCTTATGAGCAGTACAGCTGTCATTTTTCACATTTCGCCCATGACAATGTGTTTCTGTGCATGTAGCGCACAATGGTGCAGTCGGTGTGCAAAATCAATGTTTGGGACAGATTAAGAAAATCACAGTGACGCTGTTCATGAGCAGAAGTATTAAAATGGCTATGTTAAAAATTTGGAGAAAAAATTCCCCAAAATGAATGTTTTACGAGCATGCGTTGCGCTATTCCTACGCACACCTCTAAGTTCATGAATTTTCACTATTTTCACTCCAGATTTTCAGCATTGCCATTTTACCACACCTCCTTATGAGCAGACAGCTGTCATTTTTCACATCTCGCCCAAAACGTGTTTCCGAGCATGTAGCGCACAATGGCACAGTTGGTGTGCGAAATCAAAGTTTGGGACAGATTAAGAAAGTCAGTGACACTGTTCATGAGCAGAGGTGTTACAATTGGTATGTTAAAAATTTGGTGAAAAAAGTCCATAAAATGACTGTGTTACCAGCGACCATTGAGCAGTTTCCACTCACACTCGTAACTTCATGGATTTCTAATATTTTCAGTCTAGATTTTCACCACTGGGTTTTTTCCACACTTCCTTATGAACAGTACAGCTGTCATTTTTCACACCATGGCCGAAATGTGTTTTTGCACTTTCAGTGCAGAAATGTGTGGTCGCTGAGGGAAATCACTGTATGGGACAGATTAAGAAAATCACCGTGACGCTGTTCATGAGCAGAGGTTCCAAAATGCCTGTTTTGACAATCTGCTGTAAAAAGTCCCCAAACTAATTGCATTATGGGTGTGCGTTGCGCAGCTTCTACATATGCTCGTGACTTCACCAGTTTTTTTAATATTTTCACTGCAGATTTTCAACATTGCCATTTTTTCCACCTCACATGAACAGTATTACTTGGTATGAAAGAACAGAAGAAGGCCAGAGCCCATCGAGACTGTTCCCCACACTATGTGGGACATTATTTATCTATTATCCCTCAACCAAACATCTAATTTGTTTTTAAAGACAGAGGCACTAGTTGCCTCTGCCAATTCTTGTGGCAAGGTGTTCCATACAATGGATGCTCTTATTGGAAAAAAGTTTCCCCTTTTGCTGGTTTTATAAGTTTTTACTTCAAGCTGTTTATTATGCAGTCTCTGAACATGTCTCCTTTTGGAGAATGTTAGACCACATTTTTCCTTAGATCTGGCGAATTTATTAAATTAAAAACCATAAGCATATCACCTCTTAATCTTCTAGTTTGAAGAGAAGAGACCAGTAGTTTTTAATCTGTTCTGATAATCCAAGTTTGTTAATTTTGGAATCATTCTAGTTACTCTCCTTTGAACCTGTTCAAGAATTGCAATGTCTTTTTTTTGGTTTGGATTCCAGAAAGGGGAGCCATTGTCTAGATACGGTCTAATGTATGCCCTATGCAATGGAATAAGACATTGTTCAGTGCGATTAACAAAAGTGCATTTTATTTGCCTCAAAAGTCTGTTGGTCATGCAAGCAGTTCTAACACAGTGATCATTTGATGTAAGTTTATTATTAACATATATCCCTAAATCTTTTTCACAATTTGATGAGTGAAGTGGTAGTCCATTTATATAATATATCATTTTTGGATTATTTACACCGAAATGCACTACTAAACATTTGTCTTGATTAAACTGCATGTGATTTTCATTTGCCCAAAGTGTTAATTTTTCCAAATCCTTCTTTAATACAGAAATATTTTCTTGATTTTTAACCTTGCCCCCCAATTTAGTATCATCTGCAAATTTAACCATGAAGTTATTTAGCTCTATTTGTAAATCACTGATAAAGAGATTAAACAATGTTGGTCCCAAGACCGACCCCTGTGGTACACCACTTGTCACACTACCCAAATCAGACAAGATATCATTAATTCTGACTCTCTGAGAATGATTTGTCAACCAGTTTAAAGTCCAGTTGACAATATCAGGTGACAAACCTAGATTATGCATTTTAGTAATGAGTTTTTCATGTGAGACTTTATCGAAAGCTCTACTAAAGTCCAAAAGAATTACATCAGTAGGGATACCCACATCTAGTAGAGTACTTACATTATTGTAAAAAGTTATCAGATTGGTGGTGCAGGAATACTTGGGAGTAAACCCATTCTGATTTGAATCATAAATTCCTATTTGTTTACAATCTTGATCTATTACAGACTTCATTACTCATTCCATTAATTTACTGGCCACTGAGGTCAGGCTAATTGGACAATAATTTTGCACAGAACCTCTATTGCCTTTTTTAAATATGGGAGTAACTATTGCTGAATGCCAATCATTTGGCACAATGCTTTCTTGTAAGGATTTGTTGAAGATAATTGACAAAAGTATAGAAATATTTATAGAGGTTTCGATCAGAAACCATGGATGAATACCGTCTATGCCCGGACTAGTATTTTTTTTTTGGTTTTTGATAGCCTGTATAATGTCAGTTGGATAGAACCTATGATAATCTATGTGGTAAACTTTTAATGTACTAATAGGTGATTTTTGAGAGAAGACAGAACAAAAGTACTTATTAAAGAGATTTGAGTTTCTATATCAGATAGAGAAGAGCCATTGGTTATAATGGGACCAAAGGTCCTTGATACACCTTTTTTACTATTTATATAGGAGAAAAGAGATTTTTGACAGTCTTTTGTGTGAGCTAGTTTAAATTCTAGCTTATTTTTTGCTAATTTAATATAATTTTTTAAGTTTTTCACAGATAGTCTGTATTTATGTAATAGAGTAGTTTTAAATGAAACAGAACTATTCTTAAGTTTCCTAAAAAGTTTAAGTTTTATTTTAATCTGATTTTTAATTGTCTTGTTGAACCAAGGGGAATTTTCCTTTATTATTAAATTTCCTGTTAGATGGAATAAAGGTATTTTCCAAATAATGTACAATGTTTTTAAAAAAGTCCCAAGCTTGTTGTGTTGTACAATTAAGATTAGATTCCAGTTTATGTTTTGTAAGTATTCATTGATTTTAGAAAAATTTGCTTTATTATAATTTTTTGTACAGTATAACTTCCTTTGTGTAGTTTTAAACTGTTGAATTTCAAAAAGAATAGACGAATGATCATTGGTCCCAAGTGGATCCCAAATTTGTAAATTGCTAATTTGTTGCTCTATGTTAATAAATAATTGATCCAAAATATTAGGACCTTGAGTGGGTTCAGTAACAAGTTGTTGTAATCCAGTACTAACTACCCCATCTAGTAGTCCTTTCTCAGCATAGGACTGTCCTGAGAATGAGTCCCAGTTAATATGAGGGAGGTTAAAGTCACCAAATATTACAGTATCTTGAGATTCTGAAAAATGTGTAATTTCTTTAAACATATCAGTAGTGTAATCTGAATTTGCAGATGGAGGTCGATAGATTTTACCAATAGTTATATAGGACTGCTCCTTCAATAAGATTTTAAGCCATATACTTTCCAAAGAAAAGGGAGAACACACTTCAAAAGAAGGAATATCATTTTGTATGTACATACAAACTCCACTGCCTTGTTTATCTAATCTGTTTTTATGATATAACTTATAACCTGGAATTTCTCCGGACCAAATTGAGGATGCATCCCACCAAGTTTCAGTTACTCCCACCACACCTATATTTAAAGTTTTACATTTGGCTTCGAGTTCTGCTAATTTGAGTTGGTTTAAAGATCTTGCATTCAAAGCTAGGAATTTACATTTAGTTGTAATAATATTTTGGTAAGTATCCAGAGACTTGGGAATAGACCCATTCTCCCCATTGTTTTTAGTTTAAACAATGATTTATGATTTTTGTAATACTTTTCCCCATAAGTGTACTACCCATACGACTGAGATGTAAACCGTCCCAGCAAAACAAGGAAGAATGATCTGAAAATGATTCCCAGTGGGTAATACAGGGTATATCCTGCTTAAAACACCACTTTCTCAGCCATTCATTTAGGGCTTTGATTTTCTGCTTCATGGTAGATGTTGCTCTCGGGACAGGTAGAATTTCAGATATACATACACAGCATTCCCTATCAAGTAACAGGTTACATAATGCCACATAGTCCTGTTGTAACTGATTAAATGGGGTGTTGTTTATATCATTAACACTGGCATGTATGATAACCAGTGGATTTTACTCCGCATTTTCTAAAATTTTAGGCATCATGGAGGTAATGTCAGATACCCTGGCCCCACGGAAGCTAGAACAAGTGCGGTTGCTCTTGTCACTATTTCATACCACCCTGTCAATGTGCTTAATGATTGAATCTCCCAGGACTAACACTTGTTTTGAGACAGTAGGGGTACAAGAATCAGAAATAGGTGATTGTTTAACGCACTCTGAAGCGATTAACTTAATAGGTATTGATTTGGTAGCTTGAGACTTACTAGGACAAATATTCATGGGCATTAACTCCTGATTGAAAAGTGTTTTTAAACCATTATTATCAACAGAGGGTGATGCACAGGATAAATCATGTAGCACTTCATTATTTGATATAGTCACTTGCTCAAACCTATTACGAGTTTCATTAGGGGCACTATTGTGTATTTGACCGCCCCTCCTTTTTTTAAGAGGCTTTGTGACAATGGTCCAGTCATCATTATCTTGAGAAGAGGGCAGATAATCATCCACCTTATAAGAGGGGGCAGAGGCAACAGGTATACTAGTACTAGTCATTACAATTGTCTCCTCATCAGGAGGCATAGAAATGCTACCTAAATGTGAAGGAAATTGTTCATTAGAATGAAGTTGTTCATCCATAAGATCAAGGTTACTTTCCAATTCCCTAATATCAGTAGAAACTGGTTTAATGTTAAGCAGAAACGCTATCTCTGCTTCAAGAGTAGTAATCAGATGGCAATTAGCACATACATACCCACTCCCATACTTCCCCCTCACTATACATCAAACATTGAATACACTTACTAAGTTCTTTTTCCATGATTGAAGGTGTATATTTACTAAGTAGAGGATATGCTAAAATTATCTTATCCAAGTTTGTCTAATGCCATCAGTTTCAGCGTGCCCAGTGGACACAGCAGACATGCGCAAACACACGTGTCTCTGTGCGTGTCTCCATCTGTGACCCCTTTTACGCCCGGCTCACTAGAGGGCAGGTTTTAAGCCAAAAACTGGAAGTAAGCATCTGTTCACTTCCGGTTTCAGCGTGAAGTAAAAATAACAATATTTACTTAAATTCAGCAAGATTCTGTGAGTTGAAGGTTTACAAGCCCTTAAAAGGGCAGAACCACCAGGCAACAGTGCTTTTAACAGAGAGATGTTGTTTTGGAGTAGGAGGTATACTAGCCTATTGCTAGTCCTCCAGGTTCCCACAATGCTCTGCTATTCACTGAAGAGTCAGTTACAAGCAAATGGTACCACGCAATACAGCAACAGTTAGAACAAATATATTAATGGTATATCAAAGTATATTGGTACACTGCACTACTGCACCTCTCACCGGAGGTTCACTATATCAGTAGCAATGCCACTATTAAATGCCCTGCTCACTAGAGGGGCAGGTTTTAAGCCAAAAAAACAGGAAGTAAGCGTCCGTTCACTTCCTGTTTCGGCGCAAAGTAAAAATAACAATATTTACTTAAATTCAGCAAGATTCTGTGAGTTGAAGGTTTACAAGCCCTTAAAAGGGCAAGAGAACCACCAGGCAACAGTGCTTCTAACAGAGAGATGTTGTTTTGGTGTAGGAGGTATACTAGCCTATTGCTAGTCCTCCAGGTTCCCATAATGCTCTGCTATTCACTGAAGAGTCAGTTACAAGCAAATGGTACCACACAGGGTTGACAAAACCAATGTTTCTCTATGATCCTTCCCTTCCTACTGCCAAACAGGAAGTTCCTGTTGACAGTCAAATCCAGTGGCTATAAAAGTAGAACTGGCTTAGGGTGGAGGGGTGGGATGGAGGGCAATTAGTAAGAAAAAAGGCTAGCAACAGGAAGTTGTAATTTGAGTCACCTGCTTTCATTTTTCACATCCTGTTCGAAATATGTTTTCGCACCTGTGGCGCCAAATGGCATAGTCGCTGTGCAAAATCAGCTTTCCGCTAATGAACTGATATTGCCACTGTTCATAAGGTGGGGGTCAAAAAAAACCCATGTTGAAAATTGGAGTGAAAATGCCAACAAATGCCTGAGGCGTTAGGGTTTCTGACCATAACACCCCACCCTGTAGAGATTGACAGGCATCAGGGGTGTGACTTGGGATTCTCGCCTGTAATGGTCATACCATTCCACACCCTGCAGCCAGTGAGAGGCATCAAGGTGTGGCTTGGACTCTTCGGCCCCAAAGTTCACCCCATTCTCCTATACAGCACCTATCTCACAGTATTTCCTAATGGAATGGGGTGAGCATAAGGGCCAAAGACCCCAAGGCACACCGTGACACTTGTCGGTATCTGCAGGGTAGGGTGTGGTGACATGGCGTGGCCGTTATGCCTGGCGACCCAAAGGCACACCCCAATGCCTGTCAGTCTCCACAGGGTGGTGGCAGGGTTGGCTTCAGTTCAATACTTCACTGTCATTCCTATGATGCATTTTTCTAACTCCTACACTACCAATGCCAATGCCAGCAAGCAAACACTCGGCATTGACAAATGCGTGTTAGTATATGGTGCCCACAACTGGACACAGTACTCCAGGTGAGGGCAAACCAAGGAACTGTACAGTGGCACGGTCACCTCGGATTCCCGGCTACTGATATTACGTAGGATATATTCCAGTATCCTACTACCCCTCTTTACTGTTGCAGTACATTGTTCATCAGGTGGCAATTTATTATTGATGATCACACCAAGGTCCCTTGCCATGTTAGTACCCTGTAATAGCCTGCCTCCAAAAAATAACACACCTTCATGTTTCTCTTTCCTGAGTGCAAAACCTTACACTTGTCTACATTGAAAAACAATTCATGATTTTTTGCCCATTCTTCCAACTGATGAATTTCCTTCTGGAATTTCTCAATGGCATCAATGTTATTTGCAATAGCACCCAATGGAAAATTATGTACACAAATGCCAGCAGTCTAGGAAACAAGATCCCAGACCAGCAGGCAATAATGACATAGGCTAAACTGGACATAGTAGCCATTAGCAAGACATGGTTCACCGGTAACCACACTTGGGAGACTTCAGTATGTGGCTATGTACTGTTCAGAAGAGATAGAGGTGCAAAGAGTGAGAGTGAGAGTGGAGTGGCCCTTTATGTCAAAGAAAATATCAAAGCTACAGAAATTTAGAATACACATAAGGAGCCAGAAGAACTGTGGGTCACCCTGGAAACAGGAAATGGGTCAGCCATATGAACTGGGGTTGTCTACAAGCCTCCAGACCAGGGGGAAGAGATAGACACATTACTGTTAGAAGATATACAAAACATGACAGCTAAAGGGGAGGTTCTGATAATGGAAGACTTCAACATGCCAGATACAGACTGGTCAATACCAGCAGGAACATCTGCCAGAACTAGACACATGGTGGATTCCCTGCAGGGGGAGGGCCTCAAACAACTTGTACAACAACCCACAAGAGACAGGGCTATCCAACATCTAGTACTGACTAACGGGGAAAGGATCACAGATCTCCAGGTAGAAGGTCACCTGGGGGTCAGTGACCATCACATAGTTTGGTTAAATTTGGCCACTAGAACTAAATCATCCCATTCCAAGGCAAAAATATGGGACTTCAGAGGAGCTGATTTTGATAAGATGGCCAACAGAGTTAAGCTAGCCCTGGCAAAAAGAAATGCAGGTGAGGGGGTAGAGACAAAGTGTGCAAGCATTAAGGATGCAGTACTTGAATCAACATCCCATTGAGTTAGAGAGAAAAGCAAGAGCAAAAGAAGGAGGAAACCACTCTGGTTCTCAAAAACAGTAGCAGAAAAAATCAGAGCCAAAAGGCTGGCCTTCAGGAAATACAAGGGAACACAGAGGGACAAAGATAGGAAGGCATATCAAACTTCCCTAAGGGAAGCAGGGAAGGCAGTAAGGCAGGCAAAGGCCTAAACCAAGGAAACACTAGCATGAACAGTAAAAGAAGGGGATAAGACTTTCTATAAATACATTAGTGAAAGAAGAAAGTCCAGAGGGGATATTGCTAAGATCAAAGGGGATAAGGGGGAGTGTGTGGAGGAGGACCAAGGAAAAGCATATATCCTAAACAGATACTTCTGCTCAGTATGTAGTAAGGAGAAGGTAGGGCAGGGCCCACAGCTCAGCACCATGGACACAGGGGAGAGAGAGGTGTGCACTAATCCCATCACAAAAGAAAGGGTCCTACAAAAGCTCGCTAAGCTCAGGGTGGACAAGGCAATGGGACCTGATGGCATACATCCCAGGATACTAAAGGAGCTAAGGGCGGAACTAGCAGAACCATTAGCAGAACTGTTTAGTGAGTCTATGAGCACAGGAGAGGTCCCAGAAGACTGAAGAAGGGCTCAAGTGATCCCACTCCACAAGAGTGATAGCAAGGAGGCGGTAGGGAACTACAGACTGGTCAGTCTTACCTCAGTAGTGGACAAGATTATGGAGGCACTCCTTAAGGAAAGGATAGTGCAACACCTGGAATCTATAGGAGCACAGGATCCAAGACAGTATGGGTTTACAACAGGAAGGTCCTGTCAAACTAATCTCATAGTTTTCTTTGACTGGGTAACCAGAGTGGTGGACCAGGGGGGCGCAGTTGATGTCACCTACCTTGACTTCAGCAAAGCTTTTGATACTGTTCCACATAGAAGATTGATTAATAAGCTGGGTAGGCTCAGGGTGGGTCAGAAGTTGGACAACTGGGTGGCAAACTGGTTGACGGGCAGAAAACAGAGAGTGGTAGTAAATGGTATACAGTCAGAAGAGATGCAAGTCACAAGTGGAGTACCTCAGGGATCAGTCCTGGGGCCAGTCCTCTTCAATATCAGTGACATTGCAAATGGACTGGAGGGTAAGGTTTGTCTGTTTGCAGATGACACCAAGATCTGCAACAGAGTAGATGATCCAGATGGGGTAGGCAGAATGAGAAGAGATCTGGAAAAACTAGCAAAATGGTTGGAAGAGTGGCAACTGGGGTTTAACACAAAGAAGTGCAAGATCATTTGGGCTACTTTGGGCTACAGGGGGGTTGATATCCATTGCTTGCAGCTGGTGCAGAACTCAGCAGCCCAGTTGTTGATGGGGATTTCGAGATCTTCCCATATTACGCCGGTGCTGCGGGATCTGCACTGGCTGCCTGTTCAGTGGCGGATCTCCTTCAAAGTCGAGTTACTGACATATAAATCCCTACACGGACTGGGCCCTGACCACCTGAAAGAGCTTCTGATTCCTTATCTCCCTGAGTAACCACTCCGCTCAGCTGACGAGGGGTTTCTAGAGATTGAGGGTGACTTTAAAATCTGAGGGAGCCCCAGCATTTATGTTCGTGGCCCCGACCCTCTTGAATTCTCTACCCCATCAGATTAGGGAGTGTGCGACTGTGGGGGGGGGTTCAAGCAGGCTTTAAAAAGTTTTTGTGGAATAAAGCTTTTGTTGATGGTGTTGGCTGACAAGCATGTATTTATAACTGTGCTGATATTTTGTTTTATTTTGTTTTATATGTTTTAATTGGTTTTATTGTTATGCGCCTTGGTTATGAAAGGTGCATTATAAATAAAGAATTATTATTATTATTATCATGCACATAGGGAAGAGAAACCCTGAAGCCACCTATAGGTTGGGAGGGGAGATGCTGACAATCACAAGGGAAGAAAGAAACTTGGGCATCATCATCATTACAGATGACCTGAAATCATCCAAACAGACCACTAAAGCAGTAGGTAAGGCTAGAGGGATGTTGGGGTGTATTAGTAGGGGTATTGCAAGTTGTAAGAGAGAGGTAATAATCCTTCTTTACAAGATACTGGTTAGGCCCCATCTGGAGTACTGCATGCAGTACTGGAGGCTGCACCTGCACAAGGACATTAACAAAATGGAGGCAGTCCAGAGAAGGGCAACCAAAATGGTGCAGAGACTGCATCAGAAAACATATGAGGACAGATTAACAGAGCTCAATATGTATACCCTAGAGCAAAGGAGAGAGAGATGATATGGTCGAAACATTCAAACATCTTAAGGACATTAACAAGGTGAAAGAGTCTAACATGTTTCAATACAAGGGGACACAGCATGAGATTAGAGGGAGGCCGATTAAGGGGTAATGTGAGGAAGTTCTTTTTCACAGAATGGTGGATGCATGGAACGGCCTACCTCAGGAAGTAGTGGATATGAATACAGTGCAGGACTTCAAACAGGCATGGGATAGGCATAAGAGAGCAATACAGATGAGTATGAATAGATAGACCATTGACAGAGTAAAGGCCTATGGCACATTCATAAGGTAGAAAAAATGGGCAGATTGGATGGGCCTTGCAGTCCTTATCATTTATTCATTTCATTTATTCTTTGGTAACCGGGTAAAGGCACTGGACCAAAGGTCCCTTTTCAGGTCCGACCCGGACAAAAAAAAAAACATACAGGAATACACAAATACAATCAACAACAATATAATACCAAAAAATATAAATTACAAATTACAGTTACAAGCAGATCCATATAACAAATAACTTTTTAACCTTTGTTTAAAAGTTAAAACAGTGGGAGCAGTCCTAACATCAAGTGGAAGTGAATTCCAATTCAAGCGTGCTGCTATTGAAAAAGCTCTAGAATTTATTCTAAGCCAAGACCTGTGGACAAAATATAGGGGACCGTCAGCTGACCTCAGGCTGGGAAGCACTTCTCTCATTACAGCAAGATCAGAAGGAGGAAAAAGGGAGCCAAAGTAGAAACATTTATACATCAGACAGCCAACAAAATATTCTATTCTGCAACTAGGGGAAAACCACCCCAACCGAGAATAAAGATTACACCAATGTGTCCTATTGGGGGGTCCTAAAATAAATCTGCAAATATTATTATAGGCCACAGTTAGTGCTTGCATTTCTTTTGCACCTATGTTATAATACAAATGCAAACTGTAATCGAAATATGGAAGAAGAGAACCAATAGCAATTGCTAATCTAGTTGCTTGTGAGAAGAATGACTTGAATTTGTATAACACCCCTATTCTTTGATTTACTTTCTTAACCCATAGACTGAATCTGAGGTGAAAAGGTCAAACTGGGATCCAATAGTGTGCCCAAATACTTAAATTGAGACACTTGTTCAAGTAGACCACCCCGAAAATCAGATATCCTCAGTTCCAGGGTCTCCACCAACATAAATTGTCTACCAAATAACATAACTTTTGTTTTAGCTGAGTTCAAAACCATAGCATTTAAAGTAAGCCAAGAACAGATGGCACCAAAATCCTTTTCTAGGGAACAAGAAAGTTCAGACACAGAATTTGACTGGGCACAGATTACAAGATCATCTGCATAAAGCAGTGATTCACTAAACTTACAAACTCCAGGAAGCTGATTAATAAAAATAGAAAATAACAGGGGTCCCAAAATGGACCCCTGAGGCACACCAAAACTAATTGGCAAGACATCAGAAACCACAGAGCCTACCTGAACAAATTGACACCTGTTACGCAGATAATCATAGAACCAAGAAACAGCGACATCAGAAAACCCCAGATCTTTCAATTTTTGTGCAAGCCAAACTGTGATCAATCAAATCAAAAGCCTTGGTTAGGTCCACAAACTCCATTCCAGTCATCAAACCCTTTTCAAACCCACTTAGGATGGTGTTCATGAACCCAACCAAGGCCGTGCCCATACCAAAATGCTTACAGAACCTATGTTGTTGCTTTGACAACAAATCATGGGTAACCAAATAGGCATCAATTTGCTTAGCCACTAAATGCTCAAGTAGTTTGCTAAGGGGATTCAGTATTGATATTGGTCTATAATCATCCATGGAAGTAGCATATCTCTTTTTTGGAATTGGAACCACCTTAGCTTTCTTCCAGGACAGGGGAAAAACACTTGCAGCCAATGACATATTAAATATATAACAAAGGGGATCTGTAATAAAGGGGATAGCCAATTTTAAGAAGCGGGCATCCAACCCTTCCCCGCAGTCGAACTGGTTATGGTGGGCAATGGGTCTTATATTCTTATAGGAACATCTAAAGCCTCCCCCAAAAGAGGTTTAGAAACAATAAAGTCAATGAGGGCGGGGGGGCCCTTGAAGAATTCTCAAACGAGTGCTCTGTGTTGTAATTTTCTTTTATTCTGAACAGTCCCCTACGTTTCACCCACCTAGCTTGAAGCTGTAACAAACACAAGCAGCCATTTTTTGTGGTACAGAGAGTTAAGTACTTTGCTAAGAATTCTGATTATAACAGCCACTAAGTAAGTAATAAGACTTCTTTTGTAACTAAGATTATATTTGGAAAAGTTATACTTTTAAATGGAGCAATACAAACCATTTTTTTGTGGTTTCTTTACAGAAATTAAGTAGTGTCTTCGAGCACATCTGTTTGCATTAAGTAAGATATATTGATTCAGGTATGCATAATTTTTGACAAATGGGGATTTTTTATATAAACCATTATAGGTTGTTTGCTAAACTTCATTTGAGGGGATACAATTTAACCCTTATTGATTTTCTTTGTAGAAATCATATAGTGCCCTAAAAAACATACTTTGGCTGTACTAACAGAATATATGTTTAAGGTATGTATAGTGCCTTTAGATATAAAGTAGTACAAGGTCTATGACCATTCTAAAATTAACTGCCATGGTGACTGTTTCATGTATTTAGACTACTGTTTTATATATGTTACAGAAATTTGAAAAGCCAGTATTCCATATAGAGGTTTTTTGAATAACAAGCTTATAAAATGGTGACAAGTTTGTATCTTTAACAAAGTATGGCAAGAGAGAAAAACATTTTTTTTTAAATTACCTTATAAGCATATTGTAATCATATGAATATAAATAAATTTAAACATGTTTGTATTAATTTACAGAAAAATTAAGAATACAAGAATCTACAAGTTATCTCATGAACAAGCCCACTAGGTGGGCTTAAACGTAGGGACACCTCAGAACTAAAAGAAAATTACAACACAGAGAACCTCATTTGAGAATTCTTCAAGGGCCCCCGCCCTCATTGACTTTATTCTTCCCCAGTCAGTCCCTTTATTTGGGAGAGACTGCAGAAGATGAAAAACTTCATTTGATGTTACTGCCTTAAACAAAAACCTGGTTCCATCTACCAAAGGAACAGAGGAAAAGGATTTAGCATTACCAGCCTGAGGAAAACAAGATCTAAATTTAGAAAGATCTGAAAATTTAGAATTTAACAATTTAACAATTTCGGGCAAGTCACCAATTTCTTTCTTGTCAACATTTAATTTCTGGATGTCAGATTTTGATTTAGGAGAAAGTAAAGAATTTACATTATTCCAAAACTTCTTTGGATCTGCCCAGCTATCTTCAAAGCAATCCCTGAAATAAGCTTTTTTAGCATTTCTAACAGTTTAAGAGACTAAATTCCGAAGTCCGTAGTAGAGATCCATTGAAACTCTACTGGGAGATAATTTAAATTTAGTCCAAGCACTATCCTGCTCCTTAATTAATTTCTTAATGCTGGGACCAAGCCATCCAGTAGGAGAACCTCTACATCGAATGGTCTGCAAAGGGAAAAGGGATTCCTGAATGGAAGAAGTTGGCTGCAAAAAAAAATCTAGTGCTGTATCCACATCTGGAATACATTCAAGAAATGACCAATCAGTTAACCTCAAAGAAGAATATAACAGAGAATAATCTATCCTTTTAAATGATCTAATCTGAAACACAGAAGGAGGGGGTTTAAGACAGTGAAAATCTAGGACACAAAACATGGCCATGTGGTCGCTTACAGAATCTGCCAAGACACCAAAGGCCCCTACCCTCCCCACTCTATTAGTCAAAACCCAATCCAACAGAGAATGATTCTGTGAGATGGGATTGAGACGGGTAAGCACATTTATACACTGAGTCAGTCGTAAGAGATTCGAGCCCCATGGTGTCATTAGCCCTCCAATTCAAATTCATATCTCCAACAACAACAGAATTACTCTGCTTTAAATAAACTAAACAAACATCCAAGAAATGTTTAAGCCCTTGAAGACCACATTTGGGGGATTATACAAACAGCCCACATTTAACTTTTTCTTTCCGCCAAGAACAAATTGCAAAACCAACCAATCAGTGTCACAGTCCAAATCCTCACTAGACCTTAAAAAATTAATTTCTAAATGATCCCTATAATAAATCAAGACCCCACCACCCTTTTTTCAACCTTTATGGTCTACTCTAAAAATTTTATAACCTCCAATATGACACACATTATCGGGCACCCCCGGCTTCAACCATGTTTCTGATAAAGCAACAATATAAGGCAGATATAGAGCAATAAGCTGTTCGATTTCAGCAATCTTAGGGATTAAACTGCGAACATTCAAATGGATAATTTTAAATCCATGACAGGATTATCTGCTGTCCACTTCTATGCTTCTATATGTTTCTATCCACAAATGTGCAAATTCATGTATTATATTTTGTCCGCATTGATGTTATGTAGACATTAAATAGGGTTGTCCCCAGCACTGAACTCTGCGGGACCCCTCTAGTCACAGCCCCTCATCCCGAGATACAGCCTGTTATAGAAACTCTCTGCCTCCTATTATCCAGCCATGAACTAATCCAATTAATGATATTTGATGAGAATCTTAGTTCTTTCAGTTCTTTTATTAGTTTTGGGTGAGGTACCATGTCAAATGCCTTTGAGAAGTCCAGTAACAATATATCTACTGGTAACCCCATATCCAGTGCTTTGCTGGTGGGCTCAAAAAATGAAATAAATTCATCAGGCATGATCTTTTGGGTTTAAAACTATGTTGGTTATTATCATGTAAAACTTTGTAAGTTAACATGCTTGTCTATTTCTTCTTTAGTAAATTCCTCCATCATCTTCCCAGCAACAGAGATCAAACTAATAGGTTCAAAAATTTCTAAAGTCGTCCTTAGGCCAGTTTTTATGAATCAGTACCACATGTGCTTCTTTCCACTGTGATACCTCCCTTCCCTCAGTAATTGAGTCCATAAATATTACAGTTAATGGTCCCGTCAGTTTCTCAGCAACTTCTCTCATCAATCTCGAATAGACCCCATCTGAACCCTTTTTACTGGAACACATTTATCCATGAGATCAGCAAATACAGAACTAAGAAAAACCAAGACTGTTCAGTATCCTTAAGCTTCAAGCTGTGTCCCAATTAATGCTTTTTTAATTCATTTCTAATAGCGGTTTGCTCTATTATAATTTTTAATAATAGTTCTACCTTTCATAGTCTTTTTTGCCCTGTTTATGGAATATTTTATACATAAATTACTGCTAATACCTAATGGATCTCCTGTAGCAATGTTATGAATGCCATCCTTAATGTTAGTAAAGATCATGTCAAATATATTTCCCTCTTGTTGGTTCATTGACAACTTGGCTCAAGTCATGAGTAACTATAAGATCAACAAACTTAGAATCTAGATTTGATGAGGCAGATATTTCATCCCAGTCAATATTAGGTAAGTTGAGATCTCCAACTATTGTAATGTCTATACCATCAGAGAAATGTGCAATTTGCTGAATTAACATATCAGTAGCCTCAGGGTTGCTGTCTGGAGGCCTGTAAAATACCCCATACCAGTATTTTTTCCCCTATAATACCTGAAGCAGTAATCCAGATGGATTTACATAATGAACTGAGCTCCTCAGGTGGGTCCATTTCTTGATATTCAATGTTATCTCTGATATACAAAGCAACACCTCCCACTCTTATCCCTATACTCTCTACTAAAACAAGCATTTGTCAATGCCAAATGTTTGCTTGCTGGCATTGGCAGTGGTAGTGTAGAAGTTACAGAACTGCGTAATAGGAATGGCAGTGAAGTATTGAACTGAAGCCAACCCCACCACCACCCTGCAGAGAGTGACAGGCATTGGGGTGTGCCTTTGGGTCGTCAGGCATAATGGCCACGCCATTTCACCACACCCCACCCTGCAAACACTGACAAGTGTCACAGTGTTCCTTGGGGTCTTTTAATATGTCTCTTATGCGCACACCATTCCATTAGGAAATACGGTGGATGGGTGCGATATAGGAGAATGGAGTGAACATTGGGGCCAAGAGTCCAAGGCATACCTGATGCCTCTCACTGGCTGCAGGTGTGGAATGGTATGAGCATTACAGGCAAGAATCCCAAGTCACACCCTGATGCCTGTCATTCTCTACAGGGTTGGGCGTTATGGTTGGAAACCCTAATACCTCAGGCATCCATTGGTATTTTCACTCCAAATGTTCAACATGGTTTTTTTGTGACCCCACCTCATGAACGGGGGAATATCAGCTTGTTAGCCAAAAGCTGCTTATGCACAGCGACTACGGCATTTAGCACCACAGGTGCAAAAACATTCCGAACAGGATGTAAAAATGACAGCTGTACTGTTCATGGGGAGGTGTAAAATGGCAATGTTGCAAATGTGCCAATAAAATATTTAAAAATGGTGAAGTCACGGGCGTACATAGAAACTGTGCAGCCCACACCCGTATTATAATTAGTTTGGGGATTTTTACAGCAGATTGTCAACTCAGGCATTTTGGTGCCTCCGATCATGAACAGTGTCACTGTGGTTTTCTTTATCTGTCCCGAACAATGATTTCCACAGCGACCACACATCTCTGCGCTGAAAGTGTGAAAAACACTTGACCATGTTGTGAAAAATGACAGCTGTACTGTAAATAAGGAAGTGTGGAAAATGCCACTGGTGAAAATCTGACTTAAAATATTACAAAGTCATGAACTTACGAGGGTGTGAAACTGCGCAGATGCTCACTCATAACACAGTCATTTTATGGACTTTTGTCACCAAATTTTCAACATAGCCATTTTAAGACCTTCTGCTCATGAACAGTGTAACTGTGATTTTCTTAATCTGTCCCAAACATTGCTTTGCACACCAACAACACCATTGTGCGCTACGTATGCGAAAACACATTCTGGGCAGCATATGAAAAATGGCAGCTGTGCTGTTCATAAGGAAGTGTAATAAAATGGCAATGTTGAAAATCTGGAGTGAAAATATTAAATTCGCATACTTATGAGCATGCATAGGAACTGCGCAACGCACGCTCGAAAAACAGTCATTTTTAGGAATTTTTTCACCAAATTTTCAACATAGCCATTTTAAGACCTCTGCTCATGAACAGTGTCACTGTGATTTTCTTAATGTCGTCCCGTGACATTGATTTCAAGATATCGATCGCTGCCATTGCTACATAGGCGGAAAAACATTTTGTGTGAGATGTGAAAATGACAGCTGTAGTATCATAAGAAGGTGTGGTAAAATGGCAATGTTGAAAATCTGGAGGAAAACATTTACCTATGAATCCACGATGCGTATGACGTAATGTACAACGATGCTCATAAAACAGTCTATTTTTGGAATTTTTTCACCAAATTTTCAACATAGCCATTTTAAGACCTGTGCTCATGAACAGTGTCACTGTGATTTTCTTAATTTGTCCTGCACATTGATTTCGCACAACGACTGTGCCATTGTGCGCTACATGGGCGGAAACACGTTTTGGGTGAGATGTGAATAATGACAGCTGTACTACTCATAAGAAGGTGTGGTAAAATGGCAATGTTGAAAAACTGGAGTGAAAATATTGAAAATTTGCGAACTTACGAGCGTGCGTACGAAATGTACAACACATGCTCATAAAACAGTAATTTTTTGGAATTTTTTCACCAAATTTTCAACATAGCCATTTTAAGACCTTGCTCTTGAACAGTGTCACTGTGATTTTCTTAATTTGTCCCGTACATTGATTTCGCACACCGACTGAGCCATTGTGCGCTACATGGGCGGAAACACATTTTGGGTAAGATGTGAAAAATGACAGCTGTACTACTCATAAGAAGGTGTGGTAAAATGGCAATGTTGAAAATCTGGAGTGAAAACATTAAAAATTTATGAATCTCACGTGCGCAAGCGATTAAATGTACAACGATGCTCATAAAACAGTCATTGTTAGGAATTTTTTCACCAAATTTTCAACATAGCCATTCTAAGACCTCTGCTCATGAACAGTGTCACTGTGATTTTCTTAATTTGTCCCTTACATTGATTTCGCACACCAGCTGCACCATTGTGTGCTACATTGGCGGAAACACGTTTTGGATGAGATGTGAAAAATGACAGCTGTACTACTCATAAGAAGGTGTGGTAAAATGGCAATGTTGAAAATCTGGAGTGAAAATATTGAAAATTCACGAACTTACGAGCATGCGTAGGAACTGCGCAATGCACGCTCGTAAAACAGTCATTTTGAATTTTTCCACCAAATTTTCAAAATAGGCTTCTTGAGAGCCCACCTTATGAACACTGCAGTGTTGTTTCATTAATCGGTCCCGAAAGGTGATTTTGCGCAGTGACTGCGAAATCACCCTTCGGGCCCGAATAACGCCATGACAGTGACATCATTCATGAGAAGGGAATCCAAAAACCCCATGTTGAAAATTTGGTGCAAAAATTCCAAAAAATGCCTGAGATATGCAACAAAGTTGAAAAACCCCTATCTAGCCCATTATACAGCTTACGGCATTTCCTCAGTTCATGATCGGCTTTGAAGAGTGCCAGACATGTTCGATCCACCGCAGATAAATCGCACCGAGCTCCGGAGAGTAAGTATGGGAGTGAGGGGGTGTGGGAAGCAGGGTGCGCAGTGGTTGAGTGCGGGTTGTGGGTGGGGGCAGGAAGACTGCGTGGGACTGTTTTTGCTTTACAGGTAAAAAAAAAACAGACAGGACGCTTGCCACACTGGGGTGGGCTCCCAGCATAGTGGAAGGACGGCTGGGGGTGAAGCCAGCGGGATTAGGCATCCCGTCGGCCATTGCATTGTTACCACACTGGGTGGGCTCCCAGCGTGGCACCTTGTACTCCGGGGGTGAGTGAAGCCGGCGGGGATTGGGCACCCTGTCGGCGATAGCATGGGGAGAGACAGTGAAGCCGGACGGAGTTGGGCACCCCCATCAGCTATACCATCAACTTGTCATGCTGGGGTGGGCACCCAGGCGTGGCATTTGGAAGCTTTGGGGGGAGTGCAGCACAGCAGGCGAGGATTAGGCACCCCGTCGGCTATCGTGTGTCAGGGGCGCACGCGTATGCGGTGCATTCTGTGTGTGTGTGTGTGTAGGGGAGCTTCGCATGGGCAGAGCATCTTATCGCTGCTCACTGAAGTGTAGCTCCCCCTTTCAACTGTATGCCACTGCATTTTGGAGCTTGTCATAGACAGCTCCAGCATGCATTGGCTTACAGGGGCTGCACCTGCCAACAAACTGACTGAGTTGGAAGAGGGGGTGACACACCTCCGAAATCTCGGATGATGGCACTATGTTTCTTGCACATGCGTGCAAGCAAACATAAAAATAATCACTGATTTGATTACACCAGTTACTGGCATTGTTCCACCATGTTTCTGATACACCAATAATATCTTACTTGTGGCTACTGGCCAGAACATCTAGCTCTAATTTTTATCAATTTTCAAACTACTAGCATTAAGAAACAGAACCTTTAAGGAGTTCATTTTCTTATCCTTCTCCCAGTTTAATACAATATGTATCAAGATTGTTGATGCCTCTTTCTTCCAATTCTTGTTTAGTTTAAAGTCAAGCTAATGATATTTTCAATGCTAGTTCCCAAGATTCTACCATTAAAATTTAGGTGCAGACCTTCTTTGCAATATAAATCTGGTTTGCCCCAAAATGCATCCCATTGTCTTAAGTACCCAAATCTCATCTCTTTTGACCAGTTTCTTAGCCATAGGTTTAAATGCTTTATACTCTGAGGCTTCTGGCAAATTGCATGAGGTACAGGTAATATTTCAGAAAAAATAACTTTACATCCCCTAGCTTTCATTTTGTCCCCCAGTTTCATTAAATAATTTCTTATATCCATCGCTGATTTCCAGCTAACATCATTAGTCCTAATATGAATAAGAGTGAGAGGACTGTCACCAGCTCCATTAAGTATATTGTCCACCATGCTTGTTAAATTGTTAATTTTGGCACCTGGAAAGCAGTTAACCATCCTGTTGTGTTTATCAGATTTGCAAATGTAACTATCTGTGCATTTAATAATGGAGTCCCCCATCACAATTGTCTGCCTGATTGTATGCGTTGGTAATCGTATGACTGATGATGATGCACCTAAAGGTGGCAATATTGTGTCATTTGTGTCGGGACATGGTTCTTCACTAAGGGGATGACACCTGTTTGGCAGAGGAATTACTTTTCCTAATGCTTTGCATCCCTTTTTTGCTTTCCTGTTATGGCTAATGACACACCAATCAGGATCTTTTGAGACAGAATCCTCCCTGGGCCTCTTCTTGCATGATTTGGAGCTAGACTCATTCTCTGTAATGCCAGGTTGGGGAGTCATAGAAGGGTATGGAGTAGGGGATGGAGAGATTGAAGACATGAGCTCAGTGAGTGCTTCACTAATTTTTTCTGAGTTTAATTTCTTGTTCTAATAAGACTATCTTATGTTTGAGCTCCTTAATTTCTTCACATTGTCTGAACAGATCCAGAAGCAAATGGTTTGATACCTTTTATTGGACCAGCGTAGATGTTACAAAAAGAAAACAGTGCCAAAGCTTTCGGACTAACCAAGTCCTTCCTTGGAAGCTTATGCATAAATTTCTGAGGAAGGACTTGGTTGGTCCAAAAGCTTAGGCACAGTTTTCTTTTTATAACATCAGTGTTGATCCAATAAAAAGGTATCAAACCATTTGCTTCTGGATCTGTCCTTACAACGACCAATGCAGCAACTAAACTAATTCAGTATGTTTACATTGTCTGCAAATGAATAATAAGAAATCATCAATTTGGTCCAAGCAAAAAGATTTGTAGAGTGTACACTGGATTACAAATATCCCATTTGGTAGCATTGTATACCCTTCTTCAATCATTTCTCAAGTGTTTTAAATATGCACAGCAAAATCAGTCTCTAGAAGAAAGGACACTACACTCAATTCCTTGCGTCAGAATAATAAATTTAATTAGTAAATGCTGCTTGCCTGAATTATATTAAAACATTAAAGATGAAAGATTCCTGGCAGTTGGTCAGTCGGTCATGGTGGACACGGCAGACATGCTTGCCTCTGCTCATGTTGCCTTCACTCATGCTTGGCTTCACTTGCAGGGGGCTGAGCAATTTATGGCCATCCACCCAGAAGTGCTAGTGCGATCGCAGATGCCCCATCCCAGCACTACTAATAACATTTTAAAATCCCCGCTGTTCTACAGCATAATAGCCCCTTGTCCCAGTGAGCTAACAGAAATTAAAAATAAATCTGAAGTAAAAAAAAACAGCCAGGCTCCTTGTCACTGTGTAGTTCTGCTTTGCAATGAGGGAACTACACTACCCAGACTCCCCTACAGTCCCTATGGTAATGAGCCCAAAACAACAGCTGAGAAGTACTTTTTTTTTTTTTTTTTTTGCGGTTTGTTTTGTTTTTCTATGCAAACACACTCAGTGCAGTCAGTGAGTATTTTTGGGAAAGGTAATGGCGGCCACACAAATGAACAGACAAATAACTATTCAGTCAGTTGGGTTTGTTGTTTCTCCTGTGGTAGGGGGATTCATCCCAGAACAAATCAGAAATAGCAGTGGCTCCACCCAGAGAGAATAAGTGGGCTGGATGTTGTGTGCAGACCACCCCTGGAATGCAGTACCTACCCACCTCCCTACACTGGACCACCCCCAGGGGACCAGTAAGACAGTTGTTACCTTCACCAATAAGCACTTCAGTCAATTTACACAAAATGGTTGAACATGGAGAAGTAGAATTCAACAAATTAGCCATGCTTTTATTGTTTAACACAGTGCTGGAAGCTGAAATAGAACAAGGGGTTAAACAGTTACAAGTCACTTTAAGCACTTCCACCCAGCAATAATATCCCCTGGGAGCCACTGTACTGTGGGTCACTACTGCCCTCTCAGAGCCCACACAATCAGTGACACACTGACCCAAACAAGGGGTACAATAGGATCACTTACTTTACACAGGGTGTGGTATACCTTTAAGATGTTACCAGTACTGAAACTATGACATCAAATATGAAACAGTGACCAGTGACTCTGGGTACCCAGGAATTACACTAAGTCCTGGTTCTAGTCTAGCAGCTACATCGCCTGGGTTCTTTCGGTGGTGCGCTTGTTGAAAATGGGTTAGGAAGCTTGCATTTAAACCTCCCACAGACCATGGTGTGCTAGCACAATTAAACAGAACTTGAAACTCCAAAAGGTATGTGTTTTAAAACCAACTTGTAATACAAACAATGTTACAGTAATCCAAAAGGGAAAAGTACAAAGGACCCCAGCCAGCAACTCTAGAACTTATGTGACCCATGGAAACAGCAGCTCAGTACAAGGTGGGAACCATTATACAGCGCATCAGGCAGTATTTAGAAGTAGGCCCCAGTGGCCTGGATGTGAAGCACTTTGGGCTCTGACAGATGCTTCACATCCACACAACCCTTCTGGCTCAACTCTCACAGCACATAGGAGCACCGCGCAGTGGCTTAACAATTTCCAAGGAGAGTGGACCCCAGGAGCAACCCTCACTATCCATCTCCCCTCCAGATCAGGAGTGCCCATGTTCTCAGAGCACGCACCCAATGACTCCGAGCTACCCAGTTCACCCCACTTTATAGGGGATGCCAGGCCCCCTACCTGCTGCAGCAGCTTAATGACAGTGCAGGCCTCTGTCTCTGATTCCTTTGCTCAGCAGCTTTCTCGGAATTATTTGAACCTCTCGGCTACTCCCACAGAGGCTTCATTCTGCAGGTGCCATTTTAGCACAGTTGCACAGATATGAGCCCAAGATAAGGCTCACAGTATTTGGCAGGATGAGTCCAGGATAGGACTCACAAGATCTGGTCCTGACTAGACTTCCAGCTCTCTCTCAAGTAGCAGCATGTCGGCTCACCTCAGAGCCTGTCTCTCCATCTTGCAGTGAGCATCTTCAGGTGCACAGAAACTTCCGCCGTTCATTTCTGTCTTTAACTGGCTTAAAAGGGTTGTCTGTCTGCCCATTTTTGCTGTTCAGCTTCCTGATTGGCTCTTTAAGCCTGCCAGTCCATTTGGGAGAGCCTGTGATGTCATCTTTCCCCACAGTTCTTTGGTACTGCTGGAGGGGCATTCAGTCCCTCTGACTGGTAAAGCTGAAGTTTCAAGAGGCACAAGCTGCTCAGGCTTTCTTTTTGTTTTCATCTGTGTCCCCAATAAATTTCAGTCCCCTGGAGATGTGCTATAGCTCCCCCCTCCCGCATTATTGTCCAGTCAGTCTGGTGTGGATGTGAGTGTAACAGTTCTGTGATCGAGGCTGGCCAGGTTCAGAAGAAGGAAGCATTGGGTAGGAGCCCCTTGTATGTGTACTCTGCTCCATCAACAGCAGTTTGTGTCTCCATGGTGCATTGGGGTGCTGAATGAAGGAGGCATCCTGTTTGTTCCCAATCCCCTTTGCCACAGTCTGGGAACTGGGCTGATGAAATGTGGCTGCAGCTGCTGGAGCAACTGGCACAGAAGATGTTTATGATCAAAAGCAGTGCAACTATCTCTCACCATCGCACACATGCAGTTGAGCAAAGAGCTGCACCATAGTTCAGCAGGAGCAATCGGGAGCCTCAGGACAGTGACAGGCAGGCATTCAGGTAAGCCCACCCTCTTCTTTCTCCTTAGCCCCTGGCTGGAGCTGGGCATTCTGCCCTTGGAGCCGCTCCCCCAGACAATACGAATACCAGAGGACATCTCTGAAATGCCACGCCTGTGCCATTGTTTGTTTTCAAATTTGGCTCTTTTTCCTCCGAGAACCCTGAAGGCTCCAGCAACTGACTTTATCGTTTCTGGCCCACAGACTTTCTAAGGCAGACCTTGCATTTTGGTTAAAGTGATTTATCTTCCCTTCCTGAACTTAATTGGTGCCTAAAACAGTTTCTGCCCATGGACTGCAAAATGGAGACTTTAAGGCCCTGTACACATTAGAACTGAAGATTTGCACTGGTTTAAAAAACATTTTAAAAATGTTTTTAAACTCACCGTAGCAGCCCTTCCAGATCAGTCTTCAACTGAGTTTTAATTCGTTTATACCACAGCCGACTCCCGTCCTCATCTGCCTCCAGTAGCGTTTTTAAAAAACGGGTTCTCCATGACCGTTAACACGCTTCCTGGAGGAGCAATATGCAGATGCCCATCCACACTACAGGGTAACATGCTTTCCCTCATAAAACCGTTTTTAAAAACGGACTTGAGACTAGCTCCCAGCAGGGTTTAAGCACGGTTTCCCAACACGCTTTGAAACCGTGCTTAAATGCGGACGTGCACCGTGTTTGCGCTAGTTAAAACGTTTTAAGCACCTTAAAATGTTTTAACTGGCCTGATGCGTACAGGGCCTTACTCTTTTGTAATGTGAACTAATTGTCTCTGCCCCACAGACTTTAAAATGGACACTTTCCTTTTTCTCCTTCGTTCCCTAAAGTCTTATAACTGCCACATTTGGCTGCTTTGCAGAACCGGGAGTTCTGAGCATAAATTCATTTTAACTGCTGTATTTAGCTGCTTTAAATTAAGTTTAAGTTAAAATCATTTTTAAGCTTTGCAGAAATGGGAGATCTGGAGCTTAAATTAACCTTTTGTCTACAGCTCTGGAGCTTCTTCTCACAGCAGCTACTTGGCCCACCCATACACCCCTGCCCCGACACTCTATTAAATGGTCTCCCTCCATTGAGCTTGGCCCTGCTATAACAACCTAGGCTTCTATATTTAATTACCGAAACAGTAACCTTCCCTTCTTAAAGGAACATCACCATAATTCTTTCCTTATCCTATCTCTAATGTGGACAGGCATAATTCTTCTCCCAGCTAATATAATCCTGGGCAACCATCCTTAAGCATACTACCCCCAGCTACTTTTCACCCTCACCTTGCTCCCTGTCTCATGCTGGGATTGTCTACCCACTGGCCCCTCGTTTTTCTGCCTGGCCACAGATAGTTGCCCTAGCCAGCACCTCCCCTTAGTGAGGGGAGTTACAGTGCTCTTCCTGTCCTGGGGTGCCACCTCGACCCCCACTTGACTCCATACCCCATACAATCATGCCCATTACTCTCCTGCAGCTCTCTGCACCATCCCTGACCCTATATCCAATACAGCTGTTTCACTCATTATCATGCTCTATCCCCTCTGCTTTTACCCCTCCCCTGCTAGGACAGCCACATGGCCACTGAACAGGGTACACTCTCAGAAGCATAAAGCTCTTGCCATGGCTAGACACCACCTAATGAAGCTCAGATTGCTACTCCTTATATGCTTGGGAAATGCTGAAGTAAATCCCGGACCTCCCAACCCCTTCTTCTCCCACTTCACCCCTGGCCTTAAAGTAATGCTAATTAAAGCACATAGTCTGATCAGCAAAATCAATCAGCTACAAGTTTGGACAGCTCACACCAAACCAGACCTCATCATCATAACCGAATCCTGCCTTAACACACCATCCTTGACCAAGTCATAGCTTTACCTGCCTACAACCTCCACCGAGCAGATAGGTTCTCTGGGGGGAGGGAGTGGTCATTTATTATAAAGACAAATTTAAAGTATCCAATATCTGGACCCTCTCAGAGCCTAAAGAATGTGAATATGTGTCACTAAAATTCCACCTGCCAACTTCTGAAATCCTTCATATCATTGGTTGCTACAGGCCCCACTCTGGGAGCAATGCAGTTATCAACACCCTCAAATCCCTGATAGCCCTCAGCAGTGGGGAGACCATCATTCTTGGTGATATAAACCTTGACTGGTTAACAACCAAATCTAATGATATAAAAGGACTCTGCGAGGAACTCTGCTTCTCCTAGCTGATCACAGAACCAACAAGGGTAAATACCAGAAACTGCAGTAATAGCTCAATCTTTGATGTCATCCTTTAACATCACCCTCACAAAATTCTGAACACTGCAGTGTTTCACAATGACCTGAGTGATCACAGTATTGTAGTTTGTACCAGGGCCCAGGTGAAAGGCCCCTCCTCAACCAAATACACCTTCAATTGCAGTTTCCGCAAATTCAATTCATGCAACTACCTTAACGACCTCAGGGTATCTAACTGGGAAAGCCTCTACCTCTCCAAAACTATGGATGAGGCCATCACGATCTTCAATAACCATCTCCTACACTTAGTTGACAAGCATGCCTCCCTCATCAAAATCAGAGATCATAAATTCTCCCATTCCTGGTTCACACCAGCTGTAAAAGATGTGCTCTCCACACAGGACAAGCTCTGGGCACAAGCCAGGTGTACTAAGTGCCATGCCGACTGGCAGGCTTTAGAACTGCTAGAAACTCCTGCGTCAAGTTTATCCATTTGGCAAAACAAACTACTATGTCGATGTTCTTGAGCAGGCCAAAGGGTGCTCAGCTAAGACTTGGCAGACTATAAAAACCACTGAAGGGTGCAAAGCAGCCACTTCTGTCAATCCCAAGATCAGTGACAAAGGAGTTGTGTTCAAGGACCACAATCTTATTCTTGAAAAAATAAATTCCCACTTTGCCACTGCCAGGCTAGCATTTGACTCCTCCCCCTACACAAGGCTGTCTTGCCCCACACCGCGCACCACTTCCCCCTTGCACTCATTTCGCCACACTCCCTCCAACTACTTCCCATAACATACGAGGATGTTGAAGACCACCTTCGTAGACTTGACACCAGAAAGGGAGGTGGTTCCAATGGGATTGAACCTTCTTTCTCAAACTTGGATACTACCATCTCACTGCCCCCATCCTCCACATATTCAACCTGTCTATCTCATCTGCCACTGTCCCCCTTTACTTGAAATCGGCCCATGTACTTCCCCTCTTTAAATCTGGTGACCCCTCTGATCTAAACAACCATAGGCCTATCTCCATCCTCCCTGAGCTCTCCAAAATATTTGAAAAACTCATTTATAGCCAGCTGAAAGAACACATCGAAGATCACTCTCTTCTTAACCCAGCACAATTGGGATTCAGGCGAAACCACAGTGCTATCTCTGCCCTAGGTAAAATCACCAATGACTGGTCCTCTGCCTATCACTCTAAGCACATAACAGGTGCAGTGTTCTTTGGCCTGAGTAAAGCATTCAACACCATCGACCACAGCCTTATTCTGCTTAGCCTCTCAAACCTAGGTGCCACCACCTCCTCAATTCACTGGTTCTCCAGCTACCTTACAGGGTGGGTTCAGTGAGTAAAAGTGGATGGTCTTCTATCAAACCCCCTCCCTATCACTAGAGGCATCCCCCAAGGCTCCACATTAGGACCTATCCTCTTCTCTATCTATATCAACACCCTTGATTCCAATATCATTAACTCTAAACTGCACTTTTTCGTGGATGATATAGTACTTTACACTTCCAAGCCTATGCTTGTCGAAGTCTGTGACAAGCTTCAATCTGACTTCCTTCAGCTCAAACATAACCTTATCTGTGCCAACATTTGCTCAATGCAAAAAAAACTAAGGTTATGTTCTTCAATACCCACCCCTCCCCGGCACTGCAACTGTTATGACTTCCTAGGCAAGTCACCTGAAGTGGTTGACACGTTCAAATACCTTGGGTATGGGTGCGACAACAGACTGCCCTTCAATGCCCACATTGATAGCCTCTCCACCAAGCTCAAAGCCAGACTAGGTTACCTTTTTTAGACATAGAGCTCTCTTTCCACCCAGTGTCAGGCTCAGACTCATTCAGGCAACATTCCTTCCATTCCTAGACTATGGTGATATCATATATAACTGCGCCTCAGCAACCAACCTGCATAGGCTCAATGTCTTCTTCCACAGTGCCCTTTATTTCTAATGCACACCCCTAGGACCCACCATTGTGACCTGCATTCTTTTGTTGGGTTGACGTCCCTAGCCACCAGAAGACTGCTCCACCTTAGTATGTAGACACTCAAAGCATTACATAATAAACTCCTAGACTATATATCCTCTCTCATCCATATCTTGCACTGCACTTATTCCCTAAGGAAATCAGCCTTCCTCCGTCTGGATGTCCCCAGAGCTTGAACATCCCTCGGTAAGGGAGCTATATCACAATTCCTCCCTGTGGTTTGGAACCGCACCCAGGCAGTGCTCAAGGTCACCAGTCTGGTCTTGATCAACTTTTTAAAGTCATTATCCACTACGCATTTCATGGTAGCCTGTAACTGCCAAAGAGCTTAACTCTCATATATTCCACCTGCACTGTTTCCCTCTTCCGCCCCCTCATGTCTGATTCTCCACCTTCTCCCCCTCCATTTCCCCCCTCGCTCTGCTTTCCCCTCTTCCTTCTCCTCCTACTCCCTTCCCTCTTTCTTTTGCTCTACCCACCCCTTCTCCCCAGGTCACCACTTACCCCAGTCACTTTCTTTCTGCTTTTATCCTCTCTCCATTCCCCGCTTCTTTCCCTATCTTCCTTCCTATTTCTCTCTTGCTGTATTCCCCCTTACCCTCTTCTGCTTCCTTGTATTAGTGTCCCCACCATCCCTCCTCTGTCCCCACCTCATTCTGCTCCTCCTTCATAGAAACATAGAATCTGATGGCAAATAAGAACCGCTTGGCCCACCTAGTCTGCCCATTTCCCTACCTAACGGATAAGCTGCAGATCCTAATTAACCAACAGCCTACCCCCTCCTCCCTCTCCTTCCCTCTCCCCTCTGGTATTCTACCCAGTCCTTCCTCCCATACCTATATCAGCCCCCTAACCTTTCTATCTCTCCTTCTGTTTCCTCTCTGTCTTGCTTGTGTCTCTGCCTTCTTCCCCCCTTCTCCCCACTGTAAGTGTTGTCCTATTAGCTGTCTCAGTCCCTGACTTTCTTCCGAAGCACTCTTCTCTGCAATGCATGATTATCTCATGCCCCTTATTTACCTCTGCTCATTTTCGTGCTGCATCCCATGATCTCTGTATTTTTAGCTGTAAATGATCACATTACTGTATTATGTTAATGCTTAGCTCTCTTATGACTGTATGCATCGACTTGTATGAATTAATTTGTTTTATACTATGTTTGTACCCTTCTTTATATAAACACATTTGTGTACAGCCTTTTATATAATAATGTATTCAGGATCTTTGTGAATGAGCTAGCTCAATGGAGTTCTTCTGTAAATAAACTTGAATTGAATTGAAGCCCTCTCCAGAAGGAGGGTTACCCTCTCCCCAGGAAACTAATTCTTGTCCCGGCAATTCCACGAGTTCCATCCAGTGTGGATTTGAAAGGCATAGACATGCAATAACAACAACTGCTAACAGTTCTAAATAGCCAAATGGTTCCTAACTAGGCTACACGTGACAAATTCAATACAGTTTCACAATTCACAACATTGCCACAAACATTTCTTCATAGACAATGAGTTCCTATCTGACCAACATTTCCAATACTCTGTATCCCAACACTGTATCTCAGGACTATGGAAGACAATTAAGCAATAATGCCCAACAGGGTGTGTGTCATGCTGGGATAACGTCGTGCCTCAGGTGGTTGGGGCAGGAGGCAGCAGGCAGTGTGTCCAACAACTGGCGATGCGGTCCCAAACTATACACACCCTGGGTATTATTGCTATACAATGGGCTCAAGAAAGAGTATATAAAATAAAAAATATTTTAAAGAATGTTTTATTAGTGTGGGAAAATATTTTTGTTTCTTAAGAGGAGATGCAAAAAAGAAGAGCAGTAATAATGAAGAGCAGCCATAATGACAAGCAGCAATAATGAAGAGACTAGACCAGTGATGCGCTGGGATAACATCACGGTTCCAGCCCAAGACTGACCAATCAGAGTCCAGGATTTTTTCTTGCCATTGTATAATACAGGGTATGGAATGGGTTATGATATACATTCCACAATGCACTACATACAGGGTCAACTCAGTGGAAGCACCAGAAGCATCATAACTGAGCTACAAAATAGGTCTTACAGGTCTTTCTGAATGTCGTAATGGGGCTTCTTTCAGTTCTTTGAGGACTGAGTGTGCACTTCCCTCCACTCTACCAGTGAATGAGGTTCCCCAGAATGAGTTGGCTCCATTGCAACATATGGCTCTTCATCAGGTTCTCCATTATCTTCTACACACTCTAGTTCAAGAGTAGTTGGCAAACGGGATTCAGAAAATTGTGCAGTTCAGTTTAACTGTGTGGGTGGAGTAGTTGGTGTCCAGCAATCATCAGAAGCAATTAACGGATGGGGAATGTCCACAGAGGAATGATAATGAATGAGATCACCCTCTTCATCAGACTAATCTGTTGCAGTTTGAGCTGGTTTGGCTGCAGGTGCCTCTGGAGGCCTGAGTGGACTATCATTCAGGTTATTTGCAGGCTGGCTAGGTTGGCTTCTGTGCTTACGTGAACCTCTGGTTTCCATTCTCTGAGGACTACTGCGCCATTGTCTAAATTTAGCACATCCAGCTGTGCAGTGGGAAGCAAATGGTTACAGTGCAAAATTTTAGTACTACAAGGATCCCCCTTGGGACAAACTCTGTACACTGGCAATTCCACAAGCTTTTATGTGACCACATTAGAGATGTTACCATACCAATCTGCAATTTCATGCTTTTCTGGTAATCCCAAGTTCCAGACCAAGACTCGGTCTCCAGGAAGTAACTCTTTTGTTGCATCTCGTTTTATTTGCCAAGTTTCTTTTTGTAGACAATGCTGCAGCCAGCCTGTAGGCATCTTCCAATTGCTGTTTTAGTCTTTGAACATATTAAGTGTAAGTCTCTAGACTTTCTCTGTCAGATGACACTCTGAATGCAAGGTCCATTGGAGGCTGACCTCCCTTCCAAGCATGAACAGGTATGGGGACTTCCTCATGGCATTACTGTGAGTGCAATGGATGCGCATGCTCACTTGCTGAGTCCACCTTGATTTTATATGAGGGTCCAATGCACCCAACATATTCAACAAGGTTCTATTGATTCTTTTTGGTTATGGATCACCTTGAGGGTGGTAAGGAGTGGTCGGTGACTTCCTAATTTCCCAGAGAGACAACATCTCCTTGATCAGGTAACTTTAAAAGTACCTGACCCTGGTCAGAATGAATTCTCTTTGGCAGTCCATATTGAACAAAGTACTTTTCAACCAGAATCATGTCTATGATTGTGGCCTTTTGGTCTTTTGCAGGAAATGCTTGGGCATACCAGGAGTAGTAGTCTGTCACCACCAGGATATTGGCAGTGTTCTTTTTGTCTGGCTCCAATGTCAAACGTTTGACGCAAACCAAGTCCATGGTGACACTTGTGGTAATATTCACCAAAGAGTTGCTTGGTTAGACAGTATTTTCCATTGGATGCATCTCATACAATATTCACAATATTTCTCCACCTCCATGTCATCCGGGGCCAATAGAACCATCTAGTATGGTCCAACATTCAGTCAATGCTCAAGCATCCCAACTCATCATGTAGGGCTGTCAGAGCTAGTTTTAGGAACTTGAGTAGCAGTAACAACTGTTTTAGGCTTGGCTTGTCATTGTTCTGTGTCTCTTTGTAAATCACACCTTCATACACTTTCAATTTGCTTCACCCTCTCAGTAACAAGGAGGTGTCAGGATTATTCACTTTGACAAATTCTGGGCTTCCCCTTCATTGGAGGGATTTAACAATGTCTGTGATTGCAGGATCTTCCACTTGTTCTTTACTTTTGTCTTGAAAACTCATTTATAGCAAAATGGATTTACTTAGTAGCATGGCATTACAGTAGGTCACAGGTATACAATCTGATGAGGCACCCAAGGTGACAACCAGGCTAGGTGCTTCACTAGAATTTGGCAAGTCTTCTGGGTCATATCTTTTGCACAGAGCTTGAACAATATTCTCTAGGATTTGGATCCTTTCTGGCCCTGGCATCCTGGGCGTGGTCTCCTGGATAGCATGCCAGCATCAGTGTTGCTTTTTTCTGGGGTGGTATTCCATGCATTAATTATATGTTGAGTGAGCAGACAATCAACGATGGCCTGCAGCATTCAACTTTGCTGCTGTCTGAACATAAGCGATGTGATTGTTGCCCCATACAGATACTCGTGGAATCAATGAACAGTTGTCCATTTAAATGATAAAAACTCCAGCTTGTGGGCATGATCATTTCTTTATAATGGAGACAAACTGGGACTGTCATGAGCTATTAGCCCAACTCCTTTTGGGTGCTCCTGATATAGCACTGCTCCCTAACTACTCAGGATGGCATCTGTGTACAACACATATGGCTTTCTGGTGTCTGCACAGGCCAACATGAGGGTATTGGTCAACTGTCTGATTATCTCTTCAAATGTTTCATCACAAGCTCAGGTCCAGTTGGGGCCAAATGGTTCATGCTCTCTGTAGTAAACCTTCTTAGGAGTGGATTTTGGCAAAACCTTGTGTTTCTGGTTGGCAGAAGGACACCCTTGGATCAGGTCTAGAGGAGGCTTGAAGATCTTCGTGTAGTTTTTAAATAACTTGTGGCAATAGCCAAAGAATCCCAAGAAACTCTGTAGTTCTCTCAGTTGGGTGGGTTTAGACATGGTCGTGATGGCCTTGACATAATCAGGATTGATATGGATGCCATCTTGGGACAGGATGTGACCCCACATACTTGGCCAAGGTCCTGAGGACCAGACATTTGTCAACAGACAGCTTGAGGTCATACTTCTCCAGTCTGTTGAATACCTTGGTCAGCCAGACTTAGTGTTCTTCCAGGGTTTTCCTGAATATGAGAATGTCATCCACATTCACAAGGCATTCCAACAGGTTCATGTCATCCAATACATTCTTCATCAGCTGTTGAAATCTGGCTGGTGCCCCTGAGAGCCCTTGCGGCATTTGGAGAAACTCGGAGAACTCCAGGAGCAGATGACGTCTTTTCTTAATCTTGCTCAGCCAAAGGAATTTGATAGTTGTCAGACCCCCAAATCCATCACACTGAACCACTGACTCTGGTTCAGATAAACTAGGGCATCTCGGATTCATGGCATAGTGTATAAGTCGAATGCAGTTCTTTTGCTTAAAGTCAAGTAATCTACATACATTCTGATAGCCCCACTCTTCTTTCTGACTACTACAACTAGAGATACATTGGGGTTCCTAGATTCCTGAATGATGCCTATGGCCAGCATCTCCTGCAAATGCTTCTGGACATCATCTTTGTCAGTGGGGGCCAGTCATCTTGACATCTCCCAAAAAAGCCTCTCATCAATGACCTGCATGTGATGCCGATGTATGCCTTTGGTGTACCAAACATCCCATTTCTTCAGGGAGAAAACTGCTGTCCACTGTGCAAACTTTTTTTAAATTCTATTCCACCACTTTGGGCAAAGAGATGACTCCAAACTCTAACAATGAAGGATCCAGTCATCCTGAAGCTGGGTTATCTCTCTTTTGTGGATGCACATAAAATCAGCACAATAGACCCTGGTAAGAGTCCGTCCACTTCACATGTAAACTGGTTGTTCATTTACATTTGTCACATGAACTGTTACTTCTCAAACATATGCATGAGCTTTAGCTGACACTATGCTAGGTTTGACTGTGAGCCCCTCTTGCAAACCAGCTTCCTCTGGCCCATCCAATGTTAGAAGCTGATTCTGGCAGATCCCTTGAGGCACATTATTGCCTTGATGGCACACTCTGCTTTGGGGGATAACACCACTTCAGATTGGTCCTGGCACCAAACAGGACCCACAGATTCATCCCTGGGTAGGACAGGGGGTTTGCAAGTGTAAGCATGTCTGACAAGTACATGGAAGAGCACTGCTGCTTTTACTTCTTGAGCTTAAAACTCTTTACACAACTGTCCCAGGTAATAGAACATGTGGGTGCTTGTTTCTATAGTGATCAGAATATCTTTATAAAAACTTGTCCATGGGCACACAGGACCCATGTCTCCACAGCAATAAGAGTTCCAGCAATGTTTACCGGGAAGGACATCCAGATCAGAGTCAAGCCTGGATGGGCGTATGAGGCTTCACTAAAATCCCACACATCCAAGCCATCTAAGGGCTCCAACATTTAGTGTAACTGATACTTACCATACTAGTCTTTGAACAATATAGTGACTTGGGAGCCACTATCCAGGAGTACTCAAGTGGCCCATCCATCCACTTGAGCTTCCACATCTGCAGTAGGACTCAAGAGTCTCATCCCAGTTTCTTCACACTTTGGCTTTGGTATTTGACACATTGATTTTGACATGACCTGTAGCATCAGCCATGGTTGCTGGTAAGCAGCTTGTTCTGATGGCACCAGAGTGCTCCTCTACTGGGGACCTGCTGAAGTTTAAAGACCTGGTGGGGTTCTCAACTAAATTCTCACTTAGTAGCCAGTCGATTACCCTCTGAAAGTTGCTTTTGACTGACAGACTTTTGATATGTCCATCCCTGCCACAGCAGTAGCAATAAACATTGTCTCTATGCATTTGATGTCAAGGATTCCAGCCAGAGAGTTCCATGGATGCCCTCCTTCGTGGGCAGGAGTCCTAGGCGATTGCAGTACTTGGTGGTTCAGTAATTCTCACATCATTTCCTTTAAGTCGATCAGTTGAGCATGGATGTGCTTCAGTGAGATAGCATTCAATGCTTGAAGCAGTTGACACAACATTACTTGAAACAGGCATGCTGGAGACTAAGGGTTTAGGCCCCTTTGGGGTGGGTGGGCTTGTCATACCAGGCTGGACTAAGGGAGCCCTCTCTGTCCAAAACGTGGGCCCTGGTGATGGATGCAGGTGGGGGGTCTCCACTGTTCCTCTTGTTCCTTGGCATCTCTAACCTCCCACAGCAGTAGGGAGGGTGGATCAACAAAGTCTCTATTATTCATGCACAAGTTTAACTGTTGTAACACTTAATATTGGGCACCATTCAACATCTGCCAGAGCAGCACCATGTTTAGGTTCTTGGACTCCATTCCACCTCTGCAATACATTTTTTGTAAGGTGTCAGTGTAGCTAGGTTGGAAGGTTGAAATCTCCTCTGCATTTTTATGTTGGCACGCTTGCGCAGCCAACATCTTGGGGCAATGCAGCTTTGAAGGTGCTATTGCTGTTATGAGAATGCCTGGCACGCATCAGTAGGTGCGTCCCTCATTCCCCAATCAGCCTGCATGCTGGCGCCACACCATGCATACATAATATGGCAAGTACATCTAAGAAAAGGTCCGCTGCAATCTGAGCAAAGCTCGTCAGACGCAGCGGACCTTTTCTGGACATGCTCGCCAACATTATGAGCAAGGCGGCACAGTGGCCATCAAACTGCCGACTTCGGGGGTGCCCAATCCCCCTGTCAGTTACTTCTGCCCCTCTGTATGTGCCGATGGGGGATCCCACTCCCCATCAGCATAAATCACCCCCATTGTTAAATGCCGAGGGGTGCCTAATCCCCTCGGCTCACGCCCCCACTTTCTGTGTGCTGACGGGAGCCCACCCCGTCAGCATAAAGAAACCTCCCCATTGTTAAATGCCGGGAGGGTGCCCAATCCCCTCACTTGGCCACCCCCACTTGCTTTGTGTGCCGACAGAAGTGCCCAATCCCTGTTGGCATAACATCCCCTTGTTGTGTGTCGAAGAGGTGCCCAATCCCCATCGCTACAGACCCTCCTCTAACAGTTAGCGTGTGCCTGGGATCCCACCCCAGCATGCAAACCTAAAAAAATAAATAAACTGTCCCGCGATGTCTAATTTCTTTTTTACCTATAAAATGAAAATGGTCCTCATAGTCTCCTGCCCCCCACCGCACCCTCCCCTCTGTGCACCCTGCCTCCCTACACCCCTCACCCCATACTTACCTCCAGAGTCTGATGCGACGATCTTAAGTGGACCGGGAACACGTCTGCACTCTTCAAAGCCGACCATGAACTGAGGTAATGCTCGTAAGCTGTATAATGGAATAAATAGGGTGTTTTCAACTTTGCTGCATATCTTAGGCATTTTTGGGACTTTTAACCCCACATTTTCAACATGGGGTTTTTGGGACTGCTCCTTATGAATTTTTGCACTGTCATGGCATTATTCGGTCTGAAAAGGTGATATTGCAGTCACTGCACAGGATCACCTTTCGGGTCCGAGTAATGAAATGACAGTGCCATTGTTCATGAGGAGGTCTGTCAAACAGCCTATGTTGCAATTTTGGTGGGAAAAATCCAAAAAATGACTGTTTCACGAGCGTGCATTGTGTAGTTGCTATGCACGCTCGTAAGTTAGCAAATTTGCAATATTTTCACACCACATTCTCAATATTGGCATTTTACTACACCTTCTTGTGAACTGTACAGCTGTCATTTTTTACATCCTGGCTAAAATGTGTTTTTGCACTTCTGGTGCAGAATAGCACAGTCGCTCTGCGAAATCAGTGTTCGGGACACATCGCAAAAATGACAGTGACACTGTTCATGAGCAGAGGTGCTAAAATGCCTGTGCTGAAAATTTGGTGATAATACTCCATAAAATAACTGTGTTACAAGCGTGTGTTGCGCAGTTTGCACACACGCTGGTAAGTTCGCAAACTTATAAAATTTTCACTCCAGATTTTCAATAGTGCCATTGTTCTGCACCTCCTAATGAACAGTACAGCTGCCATTTTTTACATCCTGACCAAAATCTGTTTTTGCAGTTCCGGCGCAGAACAGCGCGGTCACTGTGGCAAGCCCGTGTTCGAGACACATTATGAAAATGGTAGTGACACTGTTCATTAGCAGATGTCCTAAAATGCCTATGTTGAAAATTTTGGGACGAAAGTCAATAAAATAAGTGTTTTACAAGCGTGTGTTGCGCAGTTTGCACACATGCTCGTGACTTTGTGAATTTGTAATAGTTTCACTCCAGCTGTTCATCACTGCCATTTTTCCATGCCTCCTTATGAACAGTACAGCTGTCTGAAATGTGTTTTCGCACGTCCGGTGCAGAATTGCACGGTCGCTGTGCGAAATCAGTTTTCGGGACAGTTTGAGGAAATGACGGTGACACTATTCATGAGCAGAGGTCCTAAAATGCTTATATTGAAAATTTGGTGCCGAAAGTCAATACAATGACTGTGTTGCAAGCGTGCATTGCGCAGTTTCCACGCACCCTTGTAACTTTGTCAATCTGCAATATTTTCATGCCACATTTTCACCACTTGCATTTGTGCACACCTCCTTATCAACAGTCCCACTGCCATTTTTCACAGCCTGCACAAAATGCATTTCCACAGCTGTGGCACACAATGGCGTGCTCGCATTGCAAAATCATCTTTTGCGACACATTAACAAAATCAAAGCACTATGCGTCTCTAGCTCCGCCACTGCCAATGCCAGCGCGACAACATTTGGCATTGACAAATGCTTGTTTGTTGGTGTTTCCAGCACAGGTCATCACAGAATTTTTTATTACCAAACACACTGTCCAGGATAGCAGGTATTCATGTACAAAGGCTTCTAGGTCTGAGGCATGCAAGGACTGAATGGCGTCCAGTGCTGGCCCATCAACTCTTTTCCAGTCTCTTGCACTTTTCAGCCTTGGTGCATTACCATTTGTGTAGCATGTCCCAGGCTTTGTAATTACAGTATGTACTCCAACTGGGGGAGGAGGGGTGCCAAAAAAAATTCTGAGGTGCCTATAATGATCTGAACCAGCAGGGTGAGCTAGGCCAGATTATTCAAGACGTTGCCCAGGGAGGTAACAAGATCTGCACATCCTTGAAGGTCTTCCCTTCACTAGCCAAAAACATTTCTAGTTTGGTCTTGAAATACCCAGCAGAATTCAGGTGTTGTGAAGAAGATTTTGAGCCAACAGGACTCCCTTTGCTAATCACCACCCAGATCTCGTGAGACTTCTTATGGCAGGCAGGTTTACAGCCCCCAAATCCTTCTCAGGTTCCACAATTAGGTTTCTAAACTGGATATCTGATTCTTGAGTCACTCTGAATTTTCATTTTCGAAAGGCTTGGATACAGTTCACGATCCACATTTTGGCAGTTCCACTGAAACAGACTGATTCATCAGACATCTTAAAGCTAAGCTCCTCCCATCACTTGGGCAGTATATCCTCCAACTTTGCCCCATGATGTCAGATATTTCCTTCCACTGGAAGGGACAGGTCTCCTCCTTTGTAGCTCTGCAGCATTTTAGGACTTTCTTAAGTGTTTGTGCTTTTGGTGAAAAAAAAAATAAATGCTCCTACTACTTTTCAATATTGCTTCTCATTCCTTGCTCTGCTTCTCACCATAGATCAACATTTGACATGGAAGAATGGAAGCCACATGGATTTAAATTCTGGTTTCTGTGCCGGTAGAAAATGTCAGTCACTAACTCCTGTCCTGCCTCTACGGCTTGTGAGAGCAGCACATCGCGGTGGATTGCGACCTTGCCAGACAATGCTCCAAGAGTTGCTGGAACACTGGAAAGCCAGACTCCTCCTCAGAGAGGGACCCCAAAGGTAGACCTAAGGGCTGCAAGAAGGCTTTGGTGACTTCAAGGTCTGTTTTGCAGCTTGCAGCTCTTGAGGAGGAGGCATTGAGTTCCTCATCGGACTTGGATCTGCTCCCAGCTGGAGCTAGCTTTAGAGGATCTTTTTCAGAAGACTTCTGAGAAATTTACTGAGCCCACCAGACCTTCAGGGAGTGCTCTACTCACCATGGCAAAATGGGATCAGGAGCAATTGAGACCTCATGCCTCCCATCCCCGACCACTTGTCTTTGGATGAACACTCGACTTTGGTTGAATTGTCTTCAGTTGAGGGTCAGGTATAGAGCTCCTTGGTATCCCCATTGGGCTTGTCAACCTGGGCACCTGGCAAGCAGGTGGTCAAGATTTTTCTAGAGCCTTGCAACCAGTTGTCAGAGGAGCTCAATGATGAGTCCATTTCCCAAGCCTCAGTCCTCATGCAGGATCATGTGGCTCAGTCAGTGTCCTTGACCATGTAACTCTGGGACCAGCCTCAGCTGGCAGTCTTACCTCTGAAGCCAGTGCTACTGAAGGTAGCCAGGAATGTGTTTGTCATGACCCTCCAGAGGACTCTTCTTGATGTCAACAGTCAAGGTCAATGCACTCTTTGTGCTCTTGATCCAGCCCGACTGGGAGGATCTGCCATCGATGTTCGTTGGTGAGGAGGGGCACCACCACAAGATGTGGTGGCAATACGAGGAGCTCCTCTGGCAGAAGTGGATCATCACAGGGCAGGGTAGGGCTCTACCATCTGGACCTCTGCTCTGTTTGTGCCTTAGGTGCTCTCACCCTTCTTCCTGCCCCCGTTTCTTTTTCTAGATACACATCCCTGTCTACACCTTTCTGAGTCTCCTTATACATCCTAAATGCTGTGTTGTTTTCCTTTATTGCCTTAACCATCTCCTTTGAGACTCTTCCTCTTCATTCCCTTGCTTACTTCCTTCAGACAGCATACTGTTAACTTAGTTATTCCCTCCTTGATCTTTTCCACTGAATCGCCACCCCACCCCTGGCGACCCCCCCCTTGAAATATTTATGAGGTAGTCTCCCATGTCTCTCAAAGCTGCCTTCCTGAAGTTCAGAACCCGCATCTTAGTGGGGTTTTTCTCTTGCCCAGTCCATATGCCAAACCACACAGTATGGTGATCACATATACCCAGGGGGCTACCCACTCTGACATCTACAATGCTATCCCTGTTTGTAAATACCAGATCCTGCACTGCCCTTTCTTTAGTAGGTTCTGTAACCAACTGTGTGAGAAATGCCCCATGTAGGAAGTCAAGGATGGCCCTACTTCTTGTAGCTGTGGCCAGAATGCTCCAGTCTACATCCAGCAGATAAAAGTCCCCCAAAATTAATACTTCTCCTTTGCTTGCCATTCTGCCAGTGGCCTCTCCCAACACCTTGTCTAACTCCTCCCCCATGCTGGTGATCTGTACAGCACCCTATGTGGATAAAGGCCCCATACCCTGTCTCTAAGCCAACCCATAGTACCTCCAGCCCATTCTTCTCCCTCTCATGTCCCTGTATCTCTGTGACCTTTATACCTTTCCTCTCATGTAAAACAATGCCCCCCCCCACCTTTCTTCCCTATTCTGTCCTTTTGGAATATGGTGTAGCCTGGTGTGGCCATTTCCCAGCTGTGCTGTTTGGTGCACTTTGCTACTGCTGCAGGGGCTTTCAAGCCCTCTGATTGGTTGCCTGGCATGGTCAAGAGAAACAACATGGCTACGCCCATGTCCTTCCAAGCTGTGATTGTTGATACACATTGCTACTACTGGAAGGCCTCTGGTTGGTCATGCTGCAGGATCAAGGGGCACAAGATGGCCACATCCATGTCTTTGTAGGAGCCTGGTGCTCCAAAGTCTTTGTTTTATGTTCTCATCTGTGCCTCCAGTAAGTGCTGGTCCCCTGGAGATGTGTTGTAGCCCCCCTGGGCTACTGTCCAGTCAGTCTGTTGGGGACGGAGTGCAACAGTTTTGTGCTCATGGCTGCCCATAGTTGGAAGTGGTGCACTCTGTTCTCTTCGCAGCAGTCCATGCCCCTGTGGTCCATTGAGCTGCTGAAAAGAGGAGCCTTTTTGTTCCTGGTACCCTCTGCCACAATCGCAGGACTGAGATGACAAAGATGAAATGTGGCCACAGCCACTAAAGGAACTAGTGCAGGAGGCATCGCCAGTCAAATTCAGCACAGCTATCTCACACCACCACACAAAAGTGGTTGAGCAGATAGTCACAGCAATTTGGAGCCTCAGAACATTGATAGGCAGGCAGTTGGGTAAGCCCCCTCCTGAAGGGGGGGCTGCACTAAGAGTCAGACACCCAGTCCCAAAAATTCTGACACAAGGGGGTCTCGAACTACTTCCCAGGACAATCACATGAAGACCGATGCCAAAGGCCCTGAGACTGTGAGATCAAAGCCAGAACTCAATAGCCCAGGGTTTCCTAATGTAAACGGCCTTGTTGTTTAATTAGGCATGCCAGTTTATTGTAGGACGTACGTTGCATGTCTTAGTGAACATGCATGAGTTAGTGCCCATGCCATATTGTCGGCACAGGGGACTAAAGGGGTTAACTTCCCTGTGCTCACCTACTAGATGATGCAGCTGCTTATGGCTTATGAAGTGCTTTAGTACACAGTGTGGATGAAAGGTGCAATGTAAAGCCATGTTTATTTCCTTTCTACCTAAATACAAGTCAAATAAAAACAAAAAACAGTCCTAACACTGTACTTAATGCTGGTGATGTTCCTTATATTTCTGGGCAGGCATTTTTCTCTCATAATATCATATGCATAAGCAGCAAAACTGTACAGGCAAATGCCCTGAATACCTGGCTCCAGGACCCCACTCCACCTCAGTAAGCACTTAAAAAATAATTTACATATTCTAATGTATTAATTGTGCTTTTCTTCAATCATCTAGCACAGAGGTTACAATATCTGTCTACCAAATTATTCACTCACGTCTGTAAGGACTTTCTGACCTTTCCTGCTTCTGGTAGTAGAGCCTCCTCTTCTACTGCTCCTGCTATCTGGGATAGCTTACATATCTCTCTTCATGTAATTATTTTACCTTTACTGTTTAAATCTCACTTTGCCTTTTCTCCCTTGCCTTCTATTTTTAATTCTCATTCTCTAGATCTCATTTAAACATCTTTATCTATCCATCAAATTGCAAGATGTTGAAACTACCTTGTTCAAGATTGCTTGTTGGTTTTCAAGGCCTTGCATAATCTAGGTCCTGGATACATAAAATATCTCCTGCACCTTATACTCCTAATTGTCTTCTCTGTTCCACTGGGGAGAACATTTTGGATGTTCCACAGGCCCATTTTAAAGACCTAGTGTACTGCCTTGAATAAATAGCAACTTTTGGAAGTAGCCAACAATTTTCACTTCTTACAGTGTATCTGAAGTATTTTTTTTTCTTTTATGTTTTACTAATTAGAAAATTGTCTACCTGACAGTACTAGGTGTGATGTGTGGAGTAGCACTTGACCTGGAGGCTCACATGGTCAGTTCTATCCTGCCTGTACATCATCAGCATTCTAACCACACTGACTGTGACATTACTAGCAACCAAGAAAGACAATCTCCTGCTGCTTGACTGAAAACAACTTTTTTTTATGCTCCCCATTCCGGCTGGCACTCCTTCCCACTAGTCTTCCCAGCCCGTCACCCTGGCTTCTCCCAGGGCTTATCTTGCCGTAGTCCCCCATGGCTTACCCTCCATGGCAGGGTGGTGGGGAGTCCTTTAACCCACCAGGACTGGATCCAGATTCCAGGAGGAGCCTGAGGCACCATGTGCAGGCCTACGCAGGATGGTGATCTTGCTGTGGCCATGTGTTTTTGTTTTCATCTGTCTGCCATGCCTCCCCAACCTTCCAGCTTGTGCTGCCTTTCCCCCAGCTTCTGCCAGGGGCTAACTGAGCACTGAGTTCTCACCCCCTCTCCGAAGGAAAGTGGTCCAGCAGATGCTGAATTCTCCTCCCCGGGCCAGCCCTCTGACATGTTGGGCTTGCTTTCGAACCCGGATTGTCAGTGTCACAAGCAGTAGCACTACTGCTGTGCCAAATTGATGCCTTGACTGAGAACTTTAAAGGGATAAGGGGTGGTGAGAAACCCACCCAGCGCATGTAGCAGTGGCAGCAGCAGCCCATCCTATGCTAAATTCCACTTGACATTGCTGTGTCATACCCTCCAAGTCCCCCATTTACCCACCTCCCGAGTGCTCCCCGCAACACATACCTAGCTTCCAAGTCTCTCAGATTTGGTTCACATATGAAAATGCTGGAAGAAAAAGGTCTAGAGGTCTATCAAGTCTGCCCAAGTTTGCAGATCACAGTTTACTTTACTGTAGCTGCCCCCCTCCTGATCATCCCCCCATCCTGATCATCCCCACCTGCCACTGCCACCCTCTCTAGCCTTCTTTCTGTATTGACCTCTCCTTTGACCCTATCCCACCTGCTTTTAAAACTTCCCAGTCTTCAGCAAGATCACCTCCTCCAGTAATTTGTTTCACCCTGCCATCACTCTTTCTGTAAAATAGTGTCTCCTCATTTCCCTCGTGAATCTTCCCCCCTCCAATTTCAGACTGTGCCCTCTCATGACCCTCACTCCCTCCCTTTAAGCTGAACAAGCCCTTTGTGCTAACTCTATTTATACCTTTTTAGTATTTAAAGGTCTCTATCAGATTCCTCCTCTCTCTTCTATCTTCCAGGGAATACATGTTGAGCTCCCTCAATCTTTCCTCATAGGGTTTCCCTCCAATCCTAGGATCATCTTTGTCACCCTATGCTGCACCCCTCCAGTAATTTGACATCTTTTTCTAAATAGGGACACCAGAATTGCTCACAGTACTCCAAGTGAGATCTCACCAGTGACCTGTACAGCGGCAGGATGACTTCTTCCCTCCAAGAGGTGTTTCCTCTGGATACACACCCCGGCATTTGGTTAGCTCTTGCTGCTGCCCTATGGCACTGCACCGAAATCTTCATGTCCCCTGTGACTAGCATCTCTAGGTCCTTTTCCTCCTCCGAAATAGATACTTGCACTCCCCTCGGCTAGTAGCTGGTCCTGGGATTTCTGGCTCCTAAGTGCATGATCTTGCACTTTTTAGCATTAAACCCCAACTGGCATATACTTGACCAGTGCTCAAATTTTTCCAGGTCCTCCCTGAGTTCTTGCCTCCCTTCTTCACTGTCCACTATCACACAGATCTTTATGTCACCTGTGAACAGGCTGATCTTACTCTATATCCCTTATGCTATGTCCTCGATAAAGATGTTGAATAACAATGGTCTGAGCACCGGGTCCTGAGGTACCCCACTGGTTACAGGTCTTGGCTTTGAGGGCTCCTCTTACAATTACCCTCTGCTGTCTGTTCTGCAGCCAGCTCCTGACCAACCCCACTAGTTTCCCCCCATCTCCCAGGTTCATCAGTTTGCCCAGCAGCCTTCCACGTGGCACCAAATTGAAGGCTTTGCTGAAGTCCAGATACAGGACAACAACAGCATGGCCCCTGTCGAGTGCCTTTGTGACCCAATTGAAAAAGTCAACTAGGTTGATCTGGCAGTATCTCCTGAGGCAAACTCATTTTGCCTTTCTTTCTGCAGACCATTATCATGCAGAAAGGTCACTAATCTCTCTTTTAGAATGGTCTCCATTTACTTCCCTACAAGGCTGACTAGTCTACAGTTACCCAGCTTGTTCCTGGGACCACTCTTGTGGAGAGACACCACTCATGAGCCATCCTCCAGTCCAGGGGTACACACACCATCTCCAGTGAGGTGTTGAACAGGTCCACCAGTGGGCTCACCAAGACCTCCACTAACTCAGGACTCTTGGATGCACTCCATCTGGTCCTGGGGCCATGTCCACCCATGGGGTTTTAGGCCCTTTAAAACCCTATCCACCAGAATTACCCCATCTGTTACCCCTGCTCCTCTTGTTCCCATCCCTCTTTTCCCTTGTGGCATAGGCCCATCCTTTTTTCTGGTGAACATTGAACAGAAGTATTCATTAAGTGCCACTGCATGATCCACTCCCTTTTCTGCCCAACCCCCTTCCCACTTGATACAGATAATCTCATCCTTACAGCTCCTCTTCTCTCTTATGTACCTGAAGAAATCCTTTTCCCCTTCTCTGATCCCCTGTGCCAGCCTTAGCTGCCTTGAAGCTTTAGCCACCCTAACTGCTCTGCTCACTTCTCTGGATTTCCTTGAGTACTTCTCCTTGTCTTCCCCACACCCAGTTCTCTCGTACCTACCAAAGGCCACGCTCTTGTCCCTCACCTTCTCTGCCACCTCCTTGCTGAGTCAGCTCCTTTTTTTAGTCCTTGAATTCTTACTCGGGGTCTTGGCACACATGCTGGTGTCCGCTCTCAGATCCAAATTGATAATGGAGCATTTCTGTTCAGCATCCATATCTGGGCAGATTGTGGCAAGATGCCCCTCTAGGATGTTACCCATCTTGCCAAAGTCCACTCTTCTGAAGTCCACCACTCTCATCTTGGTCCTGACTGCTTCCTTGACCAAGTTAAGGAGGAACTGCACTGTGCAGTGATCACTGCCTGCTAGGGGGCCCTGCATATTTATATCCTGAACATTGCCCCCATTTGACAACACAAGGTTGAGTATGTTACCCTCCATGGTTGGCTCTATTCCCCCTGCTTGAGGTAGCTGTTCTAGAAAGCCTCCAGAAGTACCTGTTCCCTGGCATTAAAGGTAACCATGGTGTTCCAGTCCACCCCAGGCAGACTGAAGTCACCCACTATGACAGTGTTACCCTTGCCACTGAATCTTCTTATTTGCTTCTCCAACTCCCTGTTTGTTTCCTCATTCTGAGAGGCTTGCCTGTACACCACCTCCAATCTAACTTTCCTTCCTTTAGAGTTTTGGAACTGTACCCATAAGACTTCAGGCTTGCCCTTCTCCCTCTCCTCCCTGGTACATAGTATCCCATCCCTTACATAAATAGCCACTCTCCCCCTTTACCAGGTCCCAGTCATGGTATTGGGTGGCCCAAGTCTCAGTGATGGCCAGAATGCCTACCTCCCCCTCCGCCATCATCGCCTGCACTCCAACTGCATCCATGCTGCAACTGCAACAAGGATGAGAAGGGACTTGGCAAGGTTGGAGGAATGGTCAAATGTATGGCAGCTCAGATTCAATGCAAAGAAGTGCAAGGTAATGCACATGGGAAACAAAAACCCAGGGGAAGCGTACACAATGGGGGGTGAGATACTAACAACAGTAAAAATAGAAAGGGACCTGGGGGTAATTATAGCAGATGACCTAAAGGTGGGCAAGCACTGTGAGAAGGCAGTAAGGAAGGCTGGGGGGATACTGGGATGCATAGGAAGAGGCATCAATAGTAGAAAACAGGAAGTTGTTATCCCTCTGTACAGACAGTTGGTGAGACCCCATCTGGAGTACTGTGTGCAGTTCTGGAGACCTCATCTCCTCAAAGACATAGACAGAGTAGAGGCTGTTCAGAGGAGGGCAACCAAAATGGTGCAGGGTCTGCACCAGAAGACATACGAAGAAAGACTAAAGGAGCTTAACATGTATACTCTTGAGGAAAGAAGGGAGAGAGGGGACATGATAGAAACTTTCAAGTACCTCAAGGGAATTAAAGTCCAAGAGGGTAGCATCTTCCAGAAAAAGAGATGTGCAATAACAAGGGGGCACAATTTGAAGATAGAGGGGGGCGGCTCCAGGGTAATGTGGAAGTATTTTTTCACTGAGAGGTTGTGGATGCATGGAACAGCCTCCTGAGGAGGCTCGTGGAGTCAAAAACAGTGGGGGACTTCAAGAATGCATGGGACAGGCATAAGGCAGTCCTAGGGGCGGGTAAGAGGAAGTAAGCTGTTGGCTAACTAGGATCTGCAGCTTATCTGTTAGGTAGGAAAATGGGCAGACTAGGTGGGCCAAACGGTCCTTATCTGCCGTCAAATTCTATGTTTCTATGTTTCTCTACTGCCTTGTTCGCTAAACTCCTTACATTCATGGATACCACCTTCAAACATGACCCCTGCCCCTCCATTCCCCTTCCCAATCCTCTGCTTTCCCCCCTTATTGAGTTCCACTCCTGACTTCCTGGGGGGGGGCCTTCCGGTCTCCCTTCTGTGGTGACTCCAATTTACACACACCCGATAGCACCCCCTCCTTACTTTAAATTAATTTTAGTCACTATGTATTCTTCCTGATTCTGTTTCAGGAGCCCCGTGCCCTCCTTACTTAAATTCAGTCTGACTGGTGCATAAAGTTCCTTATTATCCCACATCCTGCCCCACCCCCACCCCCCACCATCCTGTACCACATGGTCTGACACCATACTCCCAACCATTCATTGAATTCCTCAATCCTTTTTTCCTAGTGGAGCTTACCCTAGGTACTGGAGCACCTCAGAGAATGTAGCCAGTCTCCTCACCTCACTACAGATTCTTCCAACCTCTCTGAACCTATCCTGCAACTCCTCCACCCTACATCCTTGCAGGTGTACCATGATGTGAGGCTTATCCCATTCCTTCCCTACACACTTTGGAATAAACTGCCCCACCCTCCCTGCCATCATGCCTGGCACACACTCCACCCATATGTGACTTTTCTTTGCTCTGTTGCCTTCCTATCACACCCCTTTCGGTATCGAATCTCCCAGTATGACTACCCTCTCTCCTATCACCTGCCCTTTCTCCATGTTATGCCCTCATGGGTGACTCATATTGGACCTGGTGTTCTCAATGGGGATTGAGATCATTGATCTCGGGATTGATCAGGTTTCTTGGTCCGATCATTGCACGGTGAAGTTCACGCTCGGGGCTCCCGCCATAAGCCCTTCCCCTGCTGAGATGATTAGCTGTCGCCCTTTGCGGGGTCTTACCCCTGAGGGTTTTCTGGAGGCAGTTAAATTATCTAGTGTGGGTGATGCATGCATAGGAGGTGTTGGTGCTGGGGTTGACACCTATAATAGGGTGCTCTCTGACACCATCAACTCCCTCGCACCTGTCCGTGTATGACCCAGAAGTTCTTACCTGAGGTCCCCATGGTTTGATGGGGACCTCAGGGAGATGAAGAAGATGGGTTGGAGATTAGAGCGCTGCTGGAGAAGGTCCCGCTTGGAGGCGGACAAACTGGTCCTGCGTATGCATTATTGTGCATATCAGGAGGCAATCAACCATAAGAAGGCAGTGTTTCTGTCCAGAGAGATTGCTGCTGGGAAGAATCGACCAGCTTCACTCTTCCAGACTGTAGATAGACTTCTTCATCCTGTCTGTTTGCAGCCCGGGAGAGTTTTTTCCAGCGAAGATTGTGAGGAGTTTGCTCGTTATTTCTCGGACAGGGTGTCCTTGATCCGGCAGGACCTTCTTCAGCTAGCAATACTATAGCTGACAGTGGTCGCCAAATGTGTTCTGAGTGCACTCCACCGAGTTGGGGGGAGTTTCGACCAGTGGAAGTGAGTGAGGTTATTGAGGTGGCAGTCAATTTGAAGCATATCTTTTGTGAACTGGACCCAGTGCCAACGCATTTCTTAATGAGATGCGTTGACTCTGTTGGCCCGGTGTTTGCCATGACTGTACGGTGTTCCTTATCTGAGGGAGTCTTCCCAGATGCCTTGAAGGAGGCTCTGGTGAGACCCCTTTTAAAGAAAGCTTCTTTGGACCTGGAGATCATGGCAAATTGCCATCCTATCTCCAATCTCCCATTTTTGGGGAAAGTGGTGGAGAAGGTGGTAGTGCTTCAATTGGAAGAGCACCTCGTGTCTCACGAGATGTACGATCCCTTCCAGTCAGCTTTTCGGGTCAGACATAGCACAGAAATTGCGCTTGTTCGGGTGCAGAATGATGTCCTCAGGGCTAGAGATCGAGGGGACATGACAATTCTTGTTCTCCTTGATCTCTCCTCAGCATTTGACACTGTGGACCATTGTGTGTTGCTTGTCCACCTCAGGGAGCTGTGTGTACTCACCGGTACTGTCATCAACTGGTTTGAGTCCTTTCTTACCAATAGGAGGCAATGGGTTATGATGGGTAATTTCTCATCTACACCCTGTCTCCTTCCCTGTGGAGTCCCTCAGGGTTTGGTACTGGCCCCAGTGTTGTTCACAGTGTACATGCTGCCTCTGGGGGGGATCATTAGGAAGTATGGTGTGAGTTTTCATTGCTATGCCGATGATACTCAGCTATATTTGTCCTTTGCCCCAGGAACATCCAATGCAGTGGATATGCTAAACATCTGTCTAATCGAGATAAATGACTGGATGGCTTCCAGCTGGTTACAACTGAACCCTAACAAGACGGAGGTATTGGTAGTGGAGTCGAACAGAGTTCGTGATAGGATGGCCTCTGACTCAGCAACTGGACTTGTTCTTGGAGCTGTGTCATTGAAGACCTCCTCTTGGGTGCGAAATCTTGGAGTGATTCTGGACAGGAACCTGACCATGGAGACTCAAATATCTTCCTTGGTTCATACCTGTTTTTTTCCATCTCAGAAACATTGCCAGGATTAAGCCCCTTGTTCTGCCTCTGGACCTCCCTACCTTGATACATGCCATAGTCACATCTAGACTGGACTACTGTAATGCGCTCTATCTCGGGGTCACAGGGGGGACTTCTCCGCAAACTGCAGCTGGTGCAAAATGCAGCTGCCCGGTTATTGACTGGGCAGCGGAAATTCTGTCATATTACACCGGTATTGTGCGAATTGCACTGGCTGCCAGTCAGGTGGAGAATCCTCTTTAAGGTAGGTCTTCTCACCTTTAAGGCCCTACATGGACAGGGCCCTGGTTACCTGTCAGTCCGCCTGACACCTACTCCCTCTATCCGCCTTCTCCAATCCTCCAGTGGCGGCCTCCTGACTGTTCCTAGAACGAGGCTTAAATCAGCCGGTGATAGAGCCTTTAGTGTTGCTGCTCCTGTTCTGTGGAACTCATTACCAGCTTTTGTCAGAGAGGCCCCCAGTATAGATATCTTTAAGGTTCACTTGAAGACATTTCTGTTCTCACAAGCATTTGATGTTTAGTGTATGATTTATTTTATAGTCTGTGGTTTACTATTTTTATTTTTGTATGAACGATTTTGTGTATAATGTTTTTAATTTTTTGTACGGCACCCAGAGCCTCTGGGATTGGGCATCTTTTAAATAAATCTGCCTTGCCCTTGCCTTGCCTACCTTTGGTCCTCAATCTAGAGTCCCCTCCCCTTCTCTGTTTCTCTTATCTCCCTGTTTGTCCTCTGTGGTTCCTACACATCCATATCCCTGTGGTTTATCCACATTTAATTAATAAAGAGGTTCTTGTTTTCAGACTGTTAGATTTGTTGCTATGGGGAGGTAGCAGAAAAGGACTGGCAGGAAGATTCACTTGTCCCCACAGGTGTCCGCTCATGTCTGCTCATGTGCATTCACCCCCCTTCCATGGCACTCAAGAAAAACTCACAGTTAACCCTCCCCCACGTTCACAATAAATGGATCCCTGAGAATCCTGGCACCAAGCCCTCCACTTGATCATGGTTCCATGACACATAGGAGGAACGCAAATTCAGCCTTCCATTTTGCATGCTAACACATGGGCCGCACTCACTGTTACTGAGGTGACCGGCATCACCAAGTAGTGAGGGGTCCCTGCATGTCCAACCATTCCTGTGATTCTTCTTTGTTCAGTCGGGTGTCACTGCTAACTGTCCTTGGTACAGGCAGTGATCAGGGAGGGGCTGTGGACATGGCCTACCTAGACTTTAGCAAGGCATTTGACGCAGCCCCACACAAAAGATTAATAAACAAATTAGCCAGCCTGGGAGTGGGTCCCAGGGTGGTAGCCTGGATAAAACATTGGCTGGACAACAGGAGAAAAGTGGGTAATAGTAAACGGAGTCCACAGTGAAGAAAGGGGGTTACTAGTGGGGTACCGCAGGGTTCAGTACTGGGTTTGGTCCTTTTTAATGTCTTTATAAGTGACATTGCAGAGGGACTGGAAGAAAAACTATGTCTCTTTGCAGATGGCACAAATATCTGCAACAGGGTTGATACACAAACTGGGGTGGAAAGGATGAGAAGGGACTTGGCAAAGTTGGAGGAATGGTCAAAGGTATGGCAGCTTAGAGTCAACGCAAAGAAGTGCAAAGTAATGCACCTGGGAAACAAAAACCCAAGGGAAGAGTACACAATGGGGGGGGGGTGAGATACTGACAACAACAAAAATGGAAAGGGACCTGGGGTTGTTATAACAGATGACCTAAATATAGGAAAGCAATGTGAGAAGGCAGTAAGAAAGGTTGGGGGGATACTGGTATGCATAGGGAGAGGCATCACCAGTAGAAAACAGGAAGCTGTTATCCTTCTGTTCAGATAGTTGGTGAGACCCCATCTGGAGTACTACATGCAGTTCTGGAGACCCCATCTCTGCAAAGACATAGACAGGGTGGAGGCAAACAAAATGGTGCAGGGTCTGCACCAGAAGACATATGAAGAGAGACTAAAGGAGCTTAATATGTATACCATCAAGGAAAGGTTGAAGAGGGGGGACATGATAGAAACTTTCAAGTACCTCAAGGGAATCAACAAAGTCCAAGAGGGTAGCATCTTTCAGAAAAAGAGATGTGCAAGAACAAAGGGGCACAATTTGAAGATAGAGGGGGGATGGCTCAGAGATAATGTGAGGAAGTATTTTTTGATGGAGAGGGTTGTGGATGCATGGAACAGCCTTTCTGAGGAGGTTGTGGAGTCAGAAACAGTGGGGGAATTCAAGAATGCATGGGACAGACATAAGGCAATTCTAGTGGGGAGTAGGAGGAAGTAGGCTGTTGGTTAACTAGGATCTGCAGCTTATCCATTAGGTAGGGAAATGGGCAGACTAGGTGGGCCAAGCGGTCTTTATCTGCCATCAAATTCTATGTTTCTATGTTTCTATGATTGGCTGGGTTCTGAGTGTGTGGTCAGTATGTGACCTGCGGGTCTTTCTGTTGCCTCTGGGTAGAGACCTGAGTGATGGAATCACTTCTGAAAGAAAGAATTATTGAGTTCCTAGATCCTAGCAGAGCACAGGACACAATGCAGCATGGATTCAGAGCAGGAAGGTCATGTCAGATGAATCTAATAGATTTCTTTGACTGGGTGACAAAAGTAGTAGACCAGAGAGGGGCTGTGGACGTGGCCTACCTGCACTTTAGCAAGGCATTTCACACAGTCCCACACAGAAGATTAAAAAACAAGTTAGCCAGCCTAGGAGTGGGTCCCAGGGTGTTAACCCGGGTAAAAAATAAGCTGGACAACAGGACACAGAGGGTAACAGTAAATGGAGTCCACTCTGAAAAAAGGAGGGTTACTAGTGGGGTAACGCAGGGTTCAATACTGGGACCAGTCCTCTTTAATGTCTTTATAGATGGCATTGTGGAGAGACTGGAAGGAAAGTATGTCTCTTTGCAGACAACACAAAGATGTGCAACAGGGTTGATACACAAGGGGGGGGTGGAAAGGATGAGAAGGGACTTGGCAAGGTTGAAGGAATGATCAAAGTATGGCAGCTTAGATTCAATGCACAGAAGTGCAAAGTAATACACCTAGAAACATAGAAACATAGACGTTGATGGCAGATAAGGACTGCAAGGCCCACCCAGTCTGCACATTTCTTCTACCTTATGAATGTGCCATAGGCCTTTACTCTGTCAATGGCCTATCTATTCATACTCATCTGTATTGCTCCCTTATACCTATCCCCTGCCTGTTTGAAGTCCTGCACTGTATTCACATCCATCACGTACTGAGGTAGGCCACTCCATGCACCCACCACCCTCTCTGTGAAAAATAACATCTTCACATTACCTCTTAATCAGCCTCCCTCTAATCTCATGCAGTGTCCTCCTGTCCTGCTGTTTTTCTTATATTGAAACATGTTAGACTCTTTCACCTTGTTAATGCCCTCAAGGTGTTTGACTGTTTCGATCATATCATCTCTTTCCCTCCTTTGCTCTAGGGTGTACATATTGAGCTCTGTTACTCTGTCCTCATATGTTTTCTGATGCAGTCCCTGCACCATTTTGGTTGCCCTTCTCTGGACTGCCTCCATTTTGTTAATGTCTTTGTGCAGGTGCAGCCTCTAGTACTGCACGCAGTACTCCAGATGGGGCCTAATCAGTGTCTTGTAAAGAGAGATTATTACCTCCCTCTTATGACTTGTGATACCCCTACTAATACACCCCAACATCCCTCTAGCCTTACCTACTGCTTTAGTGGTCTGCTTGGATGATTTCATGTCATCTGTGATGATGATGTCCAAGTCTCTTTCTTCCCTTGTGATTGTCAGCAACTCCCCTCCCAACCTATAGGTGGTTTCTGGGTTTCTCTTCCCTATGTGCAAGATCTTGCACTTCTTTGCATTAAACCCCAGTTGCCATTCTTCCGACCATTTTGCCAGTTTATCCAGATCTCTTCTCAATCTGCCCACCCCATCTGGATCATCTACTCTGTTGCAGAACTTGGTGTCATCTGCAAACAGAAAAACCTTACCCTCCGGTCCATCTAAAATGTCACTGATGAAGATATTGAAGAGGACTGGCCCCAGGACTGATCCCTGAGGTACCCCACTTGTGACTTGCATCTCTTCTGACTGTATACCATTTACCACCACTCTCTGTTTTCTGCCGCCAAACCAGTTTGCCACCCAGTTGACCAATTTCTAACCCACCCCGAGCCTATCCAGCTTATTGATCAATCTTCTATGTGGAACAATATCGAAAGTTTTGGTGAGGTCAAGGTAGGCGACATCAACTGCACCCCCTTGGTCCACCACTCTGGTTACCCAGTCAAAGAAATCTATGAGATTAGTTTAATAGGACCTTCCTGTTGTAAACTCATGCTGTCTTGGATCCTGTGCTCCTATGGATTCCACATGTTGCACTTTCCTTTCCTTATGGAGTGGCTCCATAATCTTGCCCAATACTGAGGTAAGACTGACTGGTCTGTAGTTCCCTGCCTCCTTCCTGCTATCACTCTTGTGAAGCAGTATCACACAAGCCCTTTCCCAGTCTTCTGGGACCTTTCCTGTGCTCAGAGACTCACTAAATAGTTCTGATAATAGCACTGCTAGTTCCACCCTTAGCTCCTTTAGTACCCTGGGATGTGTGCCATCTGGTCCCATTGCCTTGTCCACCCTAAGCTTAGCAAGCTCTTGTAGGACCCTTCATTTTGTGAAGGGACTAGTGCACACCTCCCTCCCCCCACTGCGTCCATGGTGCTGATCTGTGGGCCCTGCCCTACCTTCTCCTCAGTAAATACTGAGCAGAAGTATCCATTTAGGATAGATGCTTTTCCTTGGTCCTCTCCACGCACTCCCCCTTATCCCCTTTGATCTTAGCAATACCCCATCTGGACTTTCTCCTTTCACTAATGTATCTTTAGAAAGTCTTGTCCCCTTCTTTTACTGTTCGTGCTAGTGTTTCCTTGGTTTGGGCCTTTGCCTGCCTTACTGCTTTCCCTGCTTCCCTTAGGGAAGTTTTGTATGCCTCCCTATCTTCATCCCACTGCATTCCCTTATATTTCCTGAAGGACAGCCTTTTGGCTCTGACCTTTTCTGCTACTGTTTTTGAGAACCAAAGTGGTTTCCTCCTTCTTTTGCTCTTGCTTTTCTCTCTAACACAATGGGATGTTGCTTCAAGTATTGGATCCTTAATGCTTGCCCACTTTGCCTGTACCCCCTCACCTGTATTTCTCCTTGCCAGGGCTAGCTTAACTCTGTTGGCCATCTTATCAAAGTCAGCTCCTCTGAAGTCCCATATGTTTGCCTTGGAATTAGATGATTTAGTTCTAGTGGTCAAATTGAACCATACCATGTGATGGTCACTGGCCCCCAGGTGACCTTCTACCTGGAGATCTGTGATCCTTCCCCGTTAGTCAGTACTAGATCTAGGATAGCCCTGTCTCTTGTGGGTTGTTGTACCAGTTGTTTGAGGCCCTTCCCCTGCAGGGAATCCACCATGTGTCTAGTTCTGGTGGTTGTTCCTACTGGTATTGACCAATCTGTATCTGGCATGTTGAAGTCTCCCTTTATCAGAACCTCCCCTTTAGCTGTCATGTTTTGTATATCTTCTAACAGTAATGTGTCTATGTACTCCCCCTGGTCTGGAGGCCTGTAGACAATCCCAGTTCGTATGGCTGTCCCATTTCCTGTTTCCAGGGTGACCCACAGTTCTTCTGGCTCCTTATGTGTATTCTGAATTTCTGTAGCTTTGATATCTTCATTGACATAAAGGGCCACTCCGCCCCCTTTTTTTGCACCTCTGTCTCTTCTGAACAGTACATAGCCGGGTACTGAATTCTTCCAAGTGTGGTTACTGGTGAATCATATCTTGCTAATGGCTACTATGTCCAGTTTAGCCTCTGTCATTGTTGCCTGCAGGTCTGGGATCTTGTTTCCCAGACTGTGGGCATTTGTGTACATGATTTTCCATTGGGAAGATTTTGGTGTGTTAGTTTGTTGGGCAAGGTCCAGCGTTTCCCCTGTGCATTGTATGGGAAGCTGGACCTTTTTCCTTACCTGGTGATGCAAATGAACTATAAACATGTTGAACTCCTGTTTGATCACTAGCTGAGGGAAGAGACATGTTCTTCCCATTCGATGTATCAGGTGCTGCACCCCTCTCCCCATTTGCTAGTTTAAATATTCTGCAAAGAAGTCAGACTTCTGCCCCAATGCACCGACTCCTCCTTAGTCAGATGCAGTCCACTGAATTTAAAGAACTTTCGCTCCCAAAACTGTTGCCAGTTACCTATAAATGTGTCTTCTTTTTCCTGGCACCAGCCCTTGAGCCACATGTTTAATTCCCCTAGCTCTCCTTCTCTGACCTTCTGTCCATCTGCCCCCCCCTCCCAAACTGTCAGGATCTAAGTGAAGGAGATGCCAGATGAAATGGATGACAGTGTGTCTCCCAGCCTGGTAAAGTATTCTTTGGTCTCCACAACTGACCGGCTGGCGAGATCATTAGTCCCTATGTGTACCAGGACATCAATATTTTCTCCTGCTTCCTGCACAGTTTTATCAATGTGGTCAGTGTCTCTCCATGCTGATGTACCTGGGAGACATCTGACCATTACCCCCAGCTGGAGGTAGGTATCAGCTCCCTGAATCATGGAGTCTCCTATGATCAGAAGTGTTTTGGATTTCCTTCTAGCTTTTTTGTTTTGGTCCCTGTTTTGGCCAAGTTTTGTTGTGCTAGCTCTTGTGCTGCAGTGTTTTGCTCTGCAATGACCTCTGCCCCTTTATTTGGTTTTGGAGATACAGGCAGATACCTGTTTGTAGTTTTTATATGGTTTGTGGAGGTGATACATTGGAGAGCACTGAGTGATGGGGTACTCAATTTGCCCCTCCTAACCACCTGCCAACCTCCTGGACCAACTACCCTCTGTGGTCGAGGTGCTTCAGTTGCATGTTGGGGAAATGGTGGGTGGTTCTTATAATATATTTCCTCCTGAATATGCGATTTGAGGTGCGCAATCTCTGCCCATGCTGCCTGGAGCTGAGCCCTTAGATCTCCAATGGTCCAGCACGTAGGACAGTGTCCTAAATCCTGTATAACTGCCCTTTTGAAAAGTGTCCCACAGTATCTGCAGTTAATAATATCCATTCCAGATGGGTTGCTGGGTTCATAACCTGATCCAAGTAATTAAAAGGAGGAGAATGAAAGCAAATGTTTGATTTTTTGTTTTGTTTGTTTGTTTTTGTATAACGTGTTATAACAAGTTAAATTACTTGTGCCCCTGTAAGTGAGGTCACTGTGTGGATACCCCTCTGATCCTCCCCTTCCTGCTTTGCTATAGGAAATGTCACAACTGTGCTACCCAACAAAATGAGTGTAGCATGGGGTGGTTGGGGATGGGGGTTGGTGGCTAGGGCTCTTTCCCTGCCGAAAAAGAAGAACAACAAATAAAAGAAACAAGGAGGTAAGAGCAGAAACAATCAACTAACAATAAATGCAGGAGCCCTGAAAGCTTAGCCTAATGATAGATAAAACTGTAAAACCTGTAAAGTACCACCTGTAATAATTTCACAGAAGATGCACCCTGCACAAAACACTTTGCTACACAGAAAGATAAAGCAGTAACAGAAAATATACCTTGCAAAAAATAATTTGAATTAGAGAAGATTACAGCAGTAGTCTGTAAGCACAAAACAGTAACAAACCTGTAGGCACACCCTGTAATAATGCAGCAGCAAGTATATCCTGCAACAACAATTTGAATCAGAGAAAAATAAAGCAGTAAAATGTTAGGAAAAGATGGTGACAAACCCTGTGAGTACAAAAGAAAATAATATCATACAGTAAATCTGCCTAGCCAAAAAGAAAGCCAAAAGAAGCCTTAATCTTTTTCCTTGCTCTGACAATATTCCTTGCTCTGTCCTTACAAGCAAACCTAGAACAAAAGAGCTCAGGTAAAGCTAGGTGCCTTTGCCAACAAACCTAGTCTTTCACCAGGGAAACAAAAACCCAAGAGAAGTGTACACAATGGGGGGGGTATTTAACAACAACAAAAATGGAAAGGGATCTGGGGGTAGTCATATCAGACAACCTAAAGGTAGGCAAGCAATGTGAGAAGGTAGTAAGGAGAGCTGGAGGGATATTGGGATGCATAGGGCGAGGCATCACCAGTAGAAAACAGGAAGTTGTTATTCCTCTGTACAGACAGTTGGTCAGATCCCTTCTCCCATCTAAATATTATCTCTTTAACAAATTTCATCTGTTTAATCACAATGGGTTACACCTAAATAAGAATGGTGCATATAGTCTAGCTAGATTAATAAAGGCTCACATGGAGGTGGTGCTTTTAAACTCCTAAGGACGGGGGCATGGGAATGTCAACAGGCAATGAACTCTAGAGACAACAGCCAAAATACTCATGACACTGATACAGAGCTGATAAATATCAGACCAGAAGCTAGCACTATTCTTAAGGAAAAAACTAATGCACCAAGGGTTACACCAAAAAAAACATATTAGCTTTACTAACAACAGGCAATAGACCACCTATAATGAACAACAGAGATAGGCAGACCAAAGGGTACTTAAAATGTATGCTATGCAATGTCAGAAGCTTAGAAAACAAACAAGGGGAACTACAAGCTTTATTGAACATAAACAAAGACATTGACTATATATTTATCGTGGAAAAACAAAGATCACTGGGACAAAAAAAAATTCAGAGTTATGAATTATGGAGAATGGATAGATTCCAAAAAAAAGGTGGAAGATTAGCTATATATACTTCAGATAAATTAAAAACTCTAGACATTACTTCCAAAATCAAAACACACAGTATACCTACTGAATCACTATGGTAACAATTAAAAACAAAATAATAAGGAAGAACTTATTATAGATCTATGCTACCGACGACGTAGTACTACATACCTTAATGAATGAGACAGCCAATGCCATAGAAAGGGAAAACATTATTTGGTTGGGGAACTTCAACTTTAACAGCATTAACTGGGAGAAAAACACTGCTAGAAGTAAGCAAAGTGAAAAATATTTACAATTTACTATAGAACAAAACTTAATACAACACATCAAGAAACCAACAAGAGAAAATAATATATTAAATTTGGTACTGAGCACTGAAAGTGTGAATATAAACAATTACACAGTATCTGCACCCCTAGGCAATAGTGACCACTTATGCAACTATTTTAAGATAAAATGCAACATAAACATGGTTAAAGGCTGTACAGAAATATATCTATACATCAAAGCCAACAAATAGAAAATAAATGCAGACATAGCTTGTATTAACTGGGAAAATACTTTAAAAGAAAAAACAGGGAAGAATCTTGGGAAATAATAAAGCAAATTATATTGCAAATATGTGACAAACACATAAGGAGAGTAAAAAAAATATGGCAACAAAGGAATAAAACCAAAATGGTTAAATAAGAAAATTCTCAAACTAATTAGGCAAAAAAAATTTAAAAAAAATATGTGCTATGCAAAAAAACGCAAGCAGCTAGTGACTGGGCAGCATTCAAACAATTACAAAAGACATGTAAAAACATGATAAATAATGTGAAAAAGAACTTGGAAATCAGACTTGCTGACACAGCTAACAAAAATAACAGTAAACAGTTCTATAGCTATAGTAACTTATTAAAGAAGACAGACTTGAAACTAAACACCATAACGGAAAACAACAACATTTCAGACCCCACTCAAACTGCAGACATTTTTAACAAATATTTCTGTTCAGTGTGTACTCAGAACCAGACCCAGTATACGCGCATCATCAGTCAATAACTCCAGTTACCTTTTGTACAGCCAAACAAATAAAGGACAAAATACATTCTTTAAAAAACATGGAGCCCCAGGGATAGACAAAATTACCCCCCAAACGCTCATACTAAGTAAATACACTATCTGTGTCCCATTGGAAATATTATTTAACAAACTAATAAACACAAGTGAAGTACCAACAGACTGGAAAAGTGCAAGAATCACTCCGATTTTCAAGAAAGGCAAAAGGAATGATATTCGAAATTACAGACCCATAAGCTTAACATCAGTTCCTGGTAAAATATTGGAATCATTGATCAAAGGTAATGTAATGGAACACATAAAACAACATGATAATTTAGACAATATACAATGGGCAAGAAAATGGTGGTTCCTGATTGGCTGGCTAATACGATTTACACGTTGTAAATCATGCAGTCACCCCATGGTAGAACTGTCAGTCAATCAGGGCACTAGACTTCAAAGCTGCCTGCCACCTTATTATTTTCATAAAAACAAAAAATAGCTGCTCAAACCTTTAAATTACTACACACTGAATTCACATTTCTTATAAGGGTGCTGCTAGATGGTAACAAATAACAAACAAAGCAAAGGACTAGCGTACACCCTCCCCCACATAGCATAACATTTAAACTTTCAAATGCCAAAATTGGCTATATTTACTTTCAAGCTCCATGTGAGGAGAGGGTCCTCTTAGTTTCAGATTGAATTCCAATTTGAGTAAAGCTAAATCACTCAACGCCAAGGTGGGACCCTTCGATTTAGTCCCTAACTTACAATGCCTCAATGGCTACTAGCTAACTGCTTTTATACTGTGCTCCCAACAGGGATTTTACACAGGTGATTTAACTTTCAAATGCCTAAATGGCTACTGTGCTCCCAGAAGGGATATAACACAGACATTTTAAAGGGAGCATGCTATAGAGGAGCACCATAAACTCCCCAAATTCAAGTAAAACCATAAAAACAAAAAATAGCTGCTCAAACCTTTAAATTACTACACACTGGAATTCACATTTCTTATAAGGGGTGCTGCTAGATGGTAACAAATAACAAACAAAGCAAAAGGACTAGCACACCTCCCCCCCACATAGCATAACATTTAAACTTTCAAATGCCAAAATTGGCTATATTACTTTCAAGCTCCATGTGAGGAGGGGGTCCTCTTAGTTTCAGATTGGAATTCAATTTGAGTAAGCTTAAATCACCAAATGTCAAGGTGGGACCCTTCGATTTAGTCCCCAACTTTACAATGCCCTCAATGGCTACTAGCTAACTGCTCTTTATACTGTGCTCCCACAGGATTTTACAGGTGATTTAACTTTCAAATGCCTAAATGGCTACTGTGCTCCCAGAAGGGATATAACACAGACATTTTAAAGGGAGCATGCTATAGAGGAGCACCATAAACTCCCCAAATTCAAGTAAAACCATAAAAACAAAAAATAGCTGCTCAAACCTTTAAATTACTACACACTGGAATTCACATTTCTTATAAGGGGTGCTGCTAGATGGTAACAAATAACAAACAAAGCAAAAGGACTAGCCACCCCCCCACATAGCATAACATTTAAACCTTTCAAATGCCAAAATTGGCTATATTTACTTTCAAGCTCCATGTGAGAAGAGGGTCCTCTTAGTTTCAGATTGGAATTCCAATTTGAGTAAGCTAAATCACCAAACATCAAGGTGGGACCCTTCGATTTAGTCCCTAACTTTACAATGCCTCAATGGCTACTAGCTAACTGCTTTTATACTGTGCTCCCAACAGGGATTTTACACAGGTGATTTAACTTTCAAATGCCTAGATGGCTACTGTGCTCCCAGAAGGGATATAACACAGACATTGTAAAGTTAGGGACTAAGTCGAAGGGTCCCACCTTGACGTTTGGTGATTTAGCTTACTCAAATTGGAATTCCAATCTGAAACTAAGAGGACCCTCTCCTCACATGGAGCTTGAAAGTAAATATAGCCAATTTTGGCATTTGAAAGTTTAAATGTTATGCTATGTGGGGGGAGGGTGTGCGCTAGTCCTTTTGCTTTGTTTGTTATTTGTTACCATCTAGCAGCACCCCTTATAAGAAATGTGAATTCCAGTGTGTAGTAATTTAAAGGTTTGAGCAGCTATTTTTTGTTTTTATGGTTTTACTTGAATTTGGGGAGTTTATGGTGCTCCTCTATAGCATGCTCCCTTTAAAATGTCTGTGTTATATCCCTTCTGGGAGCACAGTAGCCATTTAGGCATTTGAAAGTTAAATCACCTGTGTAAAATCCCTGTTGGGAGCACAGTATAAAAGCAGTTAGCTAGTAGCCATTGAGGCATTGTAAAGTTAGGGACTAAATCGAAGGGTCCCACCTTGACATTTGGTGATTTAGCTTACTCAAATTGGAATTCCAATCTGAAACTAAGAGGACCCTCCTCACATGGAGCTTGAAAGTAAATATAGCCAATTTTGGCATTTGAAAGTTTAAATGTTATGCTATGTGGGGGGGGGGGTGTGTGCTAGTCCTTTTGCTTTGTTCACCATATTATTTTCGCCTGGTAAGCGGAACACGCGAAAATCAAAAAAAAAAGGAAAAACTTCTCTTTTGATTTTCCACATTGTATAATAGTACTATATCACCACTGAGCATGGTTAATGGCAAGATTTGTCCACTTCTGGTGTGGTTTCCTCACTTGGCTGTGCCTCATGAGCAAACCACACCAGGGGTGGGTAAATCCTGCTATCACCCACACCCAGTCGTGGTATATTCCTTAATAAACCAACATGGGTTTGTTGCTGGTCACTCATGTGTGACCAACTTGGTATGCTTTTATGACATCATAATCAGAATATTAGAAAATGTGCTTTTTGTTTCCTGGGCTCTGATTGACTGGTATTCCTGCCAGGGGAGTACATTAACTTTCAATCGATGCCCAGGAAATAAAAAGTGCCAGTCCAAGTGCCCCTTTACCCAGTCAAGTACCACAGTGCCCATCCTGCTTGTTCATTGGCTGAAAGCACCCACACTGAATTTGAAATTGCCGCCATATTTTTCGCTCACTTAGCGAGAGAAACTGCCCCCAACGCGCCCTGGTTCAGTGCCATGTACGTCAGAAAACTACATAACAAACTCCTCTGGATTTAGTTCTCCCTTTGTTTTTTTTTTGTTTTGTTTTTTATTCACCATGTCCTCTTGTCTCATGCCCGGCAGTTGTCCATAGCGGGAGTCACAGACAGCTGATTGCACTCTCATCTGTCCCTTCTTCAACTGCGGCCCTCTCGCTCTCGAGCTTTAACCTGCCTGCAATTTGTTGTGGTAGTACAGATTGTCCTGAGAGTGACATGAAGCAGCTCTTCTTTCCTTGCTGTCACACTCCCTCCAGAGAAAAGCACAGAGTGAGTAATCCCCAGCACACATTGTTTGTTTTTCAACAGTGCGTTCTGTTGTCTCCCAATGATAAGATTAGCAATGTTGCTGACTGATCCTCCACGGCACCTCCAGACATCGCACTGCAGCCAGTTGAAGTTACTGTCCCTTTTTAAATGTGTGCCGTTAACTTCTTGACTGCAAGCACCCAAACTGCTGGAGCCCGGCACAATCCTGACTTTAATTACTGAAGGCAGTCTTCTCCCCATTACATCTTAAAAAACAAGCATTTGTCAATGCCGAATGTTTGCTTACTGGCATTGGCAGTGGTAGTGTAGAAGTTACAGAGCTGCGTAATAGGAATGGCAGTGAAGTATTGAACTGAAGCCAACCCCACCACCACCCTGCAGAGAGTGACAGGCATAGGGGTGTGCATTTGGGTCGTCAGGCATAATGGCCATGCCATTTCACCACACCCCACTCTGCAGAGACTGACAAGTGTCACATGTTCCTTGGGGCTTTGGCTTATGCGACTCCCATTTCATTAGGAAATACGTGAGATGGGTGCAATATAGGAGAATGGGGTGAAGTTTGGGGTCAAGAGTGCAAGGCATACCTCGATGCCTCGTGAGTGACTGCAGGGTGTGGAATGGTATGAGCATCACAGGCAAGAATCCCAAGTCACACCCCTGATTCCTGTCATTCTCTATAGGGTTGGGTGATTTAGTTGAAAAGCCTAATACCTCAGGCATTCGTTGGTATTTTAACTCCAAATTTTCAACATGTTTGTTTTGTGACCCCACCTCATGAACAGGGAGATATCAGGTTGGTAGCCGGCTGCTTATGCACAGTGACTACGGGATTTAGCACCAGGTGCAAAAATATCAACAGGCTGTAAAAATGACGGCTGTATTCTGTCATGGGGAGGTGTAAAAATGGCTATGTTGCAAATGTGTAGTAAAAATATTTAAAAATGGTGAAGTCAAGAAGACATAGAAACTGTGCAACGACACATCTGCTATATAAGTAGGTTGGGGATATTTTATAGCAGATTGTCAACTCAGGCATTTTGGTGCCTCCGATCATGAACAGTGTCACTGTGATTTTCTTTATCTGTGCCGAACAATGATTTCCGACAGCGACCACGCATCTCTGCACTGAAAGTGTGAAAACACACTTCGGCCATGTTGTGAAAAATGGCAGCTGTACTGTTCATAAGGAAGTGTTGAAAAATGCCACTAGTGAAAATCTGGACTGAAAATATTACAAAGTCATGAACTAACGAGGATGCGTGGAAACTGCATAATGCTCACTCGTAACAAAGTCATTTTATGGACTTTTGTCACCAAATTTTCAACATAGCCATTTTAAGACCTCTGCTCATGAACAGTGTAAGTGTGATTTTCTAATGTGTCCTAAACATTGCTTCCAAGACACCAACAGCACCATTGTGCTCTACATGTGCGATAACACATTTTGGGTGACATATGAAAACTGCAGCTGTACTGTTCGTAAGGAAGTTTAACAAAATGGACATGTTGAAAATCTAGAGTGAAAATATTAAATTTGCAAACTTACGAGCATGCATAGGAACTGTGCAACGCACGCTCATAAAAGTCATTTCTAGGCATTTTTCCACCAATTTTTCAACATAGCCATTTTAAGACCTCTGCTCATGAACAGTGTCACTGTGGTTTTGTTAATGTGTCCCATACATTGAGCTTGCACACCGACTGCGCCATTGTGCGCTACATGGGCGGAAACACGTTTTGGGCAGGATGTGAAAAATGACAGCTGTACTGCTCATAAGGAGGTGTGGAAAAATGGCAATGTTGGAAATCTGGAGTGGAAATATTGAAAATTCGCAAACCTACGAGCGTGCGTGGGAACTGTGCAACGCACACCGTAAACAGTCATTTTAGGAATTCTGTCACCAAATTTTCAACATTGCCATTTTAAGATCTCTGCTCATGAACAGTGACACTGTGATTTCCTTAATGTGTCCCATACACTGAGTTCCGATCGACTGTGCCATTGTGCGCCATATGGGCAGAAACACGCTTTGGGTGAGATGTGAAAATGACAGCTATACTACTCATAAGAAGGTGTGGAAAATGGCAATGTTGAAAATCTGGAGTGGAAATATTGAAAATTCGCAAACCTATGAGTGTGCGTAGGAACTGCGCAACGCACGCTCGCAAAACAGTCATTTTTAGGATTTTTTCACCAAATTTTCAACATATCCATTTCAAGACCTCTGCTCATGAACAGTGTCACTGTGATTTTCTTAATTTGTCCCGTACATTGATTTCGCACACCGACTGCGCCATTCTGCGCTACAAGGGTGGAAACACATTTTGGGTGAGATGTGAAAAATGACAGCTGTACTACTCATAAGACAGTGTCATGAAATGGCAATGTTGAAAATCTGGAGTGAAAATATTGAAATTTCGCTAACTTACGAGCCTGCGTAGGAACTGCGCAACGCACGCTCGTCAAACAGTCATTTTTTGGAATTTTGGCACCAAATTTTCAACCTGGGGGTTTTGGGCCCTTTCATGAATGATGTCACTGTCATGGCGGTAGTCCAGTCCCGGCAGGGTGATTTCGCAGTCACTGTGCAGTCACTGCTAAAATCACCCTTTTCGAGCCCGAATAACGCCATGACAGTGACATTTCATGAGAAGGGTCCCAAAACCCTAGTTGAAAATTTGGTGCAAAATTCCCAAAAATGCCTGAGATATGCATTAAAGTTGAACCTCCTATCTAGCCCATTATACAGCTTACCGGCATTTCCTCAGTTCGCGGTCGGCTTTGAAGTGTGCAGACGTGTTCCCGGTCCATCAAGATCGCCGCTACCGGAGTCCGGAGAAAAGTATGGGGTGAGGGGGTGGGGAGGCTGAAAGCAGGGTGGGTGCGGATGTGGAGGGGGGCCTGGAGACGCTACCGGGACAGTTTTCGCTTTTACAGGAAAAGGACGCCGTTGGATCGCTTGCCACGCTGGGGTGGGCCTCAGCGTGGCACAATGACTTTGGCGCTTCAAATGACGGGGATTGGGCACCCCGTCGGCAAAAAACTATTGGTATCGCTTGCCACGCTCGAGTGGGCTCCCAGCGTGGCACAAGGACCTTGGGGCGCTAGCCAATGGGGATTGGGCACCCCTGCCGGCAATATCATTCATTGCCACGTTGGGGTGGGCTCCAGCGTGGCACCAAATACTGGGAAGGGGGCGGGGAGAGCGATGCAGCGCGGCCGACGGGGATTGGCACCCCGTCCGCTATATGCTATGCGGTGGCGGCAGGCGGGCTGCGCGTGAGCAGCTTCTTATTGCTGCTCACCCGCGTAGCTCCCTTTCAATCAGAGAATACTGCATTTTGGAGCGGTCATAGACAGCTCCAAAATGCATTACTACAGGGTCAAGCGCCTGCCAGGACACTGCCTGAATTGGAGGTGGAGGTGACACATCTCCGAAATCTCCGATGAAGGCACTATGTTTCTTGCACATGCGTGCAAGCAAACATAAAAATCACCAATCTTATTTTTCCCTGCAAAATGACAGCATATTCTCGGACGTTTCTCACAACCCGTACCTCTCGCTATCCCCTCCTTTCACTTGATGCTTTCTCTGCTCACAAAAAAAAAAAAAGGATAGAAAACATAGTGGCTTCATCTTTTTTTATATAAAAAAAAATTAGAAATGTACCTTATTTTCTGTCCTTGCATTATTTCCTTGCTTGTAAGCAATGTACCAAAGAACGGTGGGGGGAGGCAGGCCAATACCAAATAAAAAGAAAACTGATAACAGCATGTAGGTCTTAGTGTGCTGGGGGTGGGGGAAGTACAGAAAAAGTTTTTTTAACTAAGCCCGTTTATGTGGGATAGGGTAACCATAACAACCAGCGTATGTCCTTGGGCTCTTGTAGGACAAAAATCCATAGCTCAAAAAAAATCATTGTAATACAGGCGGAGGGACTATTTTATTATAAATGTTATTTTAAACTAATTTTCTTTCAACTTATTTTTAGTAAACTATTTTTTTTTTACAGTGCCCATTTTCTAAGCACAATAATACCCTCCAGGGTGGGTGGTATTGGGCAATACTGGACCTTCCAGAGTCTATAAGGCCCTCCGCCTGCGGCGTTGGGCCTCATTACGCCCCGGGCAGTTCAGTATTTCCCAATACCACCCACCCTGTCAGGTATTATTGCTTACTTAGATGGGGGTAAACCAGCTGACGTCATTCTTGATTTCAATAAAGCGTTTGACATGGGGCCACACTGGGCCATAATCAAGAAATTACAGAAACTAAAATTAAATGGGTACATCACAAAATGGATACAACAATGGCTTACAAACAGAACACAAACAGTGTCAGTTAATGGGTACCTGTCTGCAGAAGGTAAGGTGACAAGTGGAATACCGCAAGGCTCGGTCCTGGGCCCTATGCTATTTCAACTATTCATTGCAGATCTTGGAAATGAGTTGAAAAACAAAATAAAATATGCAGATGACACAAAATTAGGAGGGCCATGTGCAACATTTACAGAGATAGAATCTATCCAGAAAGACTTAGATCTGGTATCTAGCTGGACCTTTAGATGGGGAATGTCATTTAACACAGATAAATGTTGCATTATTCACATGGGTAAAAACAATAGAAAGACAAGCTACATACTAAGTAACTCAGTCTTTAAGGGCTACCTAAACATACTTGAAATGGGGCACACAGCTGTTAAAACACTCCCATGGAAGCAGAGCAGACAGGGAGGTGTTTTGAATGGTAGAAGCAGTTACCTTCAAATCCAATGTTTAGTGTTTTTTCTGTGAGTTTTTTTGCAACACCGAAATCAGGCACATGCCCAACGCCTGTCAGTCTCTACAGGGTGGGAGCGGGGGGATTACAATTGGAAACCCTAATGCCCCAGGTGTTGGCATTTTCACTCCAAATTTTCAACATAGGCTTTTTAGGACCCCATCCCATTAACAGGGGCACTATCATTTCATTACTCAATCCCAAAAGGTGATCTTGTGCAGCCACTGCACCATAGGTGCAAAACACATTTTGGCCAGAATGTGAAAAATGACATCTGTACTGTTCATGAGGAAGTCTAAAAAAATGGTAATGTTGAAAATCTGGAATGAAAATATGAAATACTGACAAAGTTACGAGCGTGTGTAGAAACTGCACAATGCACACCCGCAAAACCGCCGTTTTCGAATATTTTCACCAAATTTTCAACATAGGATTTTTAGAAAACTCCCTTCATGAACAGTGGCACTGTAATTTTGTTAATCCATCCCAAAGGTTGATTTCACACAGCAACTGTGACATTCTGTGCCACAGGTGCTAAAACACATTTTGGGCAGGATGTGAAAAAGGACAGCAGTACTCTTCATAAGAAGGTGTGAAAATATGGCAATGCTGAAAATCTGGAGTGAAAATATTAAAAACTGGCAAAGTTACGAGCAAAAAATTGCACAACGCACACTCATAGGCAGTCATTTTTTGGAACTTTTTCACCAAATTTGCAAAATGGACTCTTTGGGACTCCACCTCTTGAACAGTGGCACTGTCATTTTGTTAATCGGTCCTGAGAGGAGATTCCGCACAGCGACCGCAAAATCACCTTTTGGGACCAAGAAACAAAATGGCAGTGACAGTGTTCATGAGATCGGGTCCCAAGAACCCATGTTGACAATCTGGGGCCAAATTTCCTAAAAATAGCTAAGATATCAACCTAAATTGAACCCTCCCCCCCCATTGAGCCCCATTATCCGGCTTATATTCGATTTCTTCAGTTTGTGGTTCGGCTTTGAAGAGTGCAGATGTGTCCTGATCCACAGCAGATGACAGCGCTTGACTTCCAAAGGTAAGTATGGGGTGCAGAGGGTGCGGGGAGGTGGATGCACAGTGGAGGGTGGGGATGGGAAGGAGGATGGGGAACGACAACAAGGACCGTTTTCCTTTTTACAAGTTAATAAAAAAGACTGCAAGGATGATTTTCTTCATTTACAGGGGAAAATTTATTTAGACACACAGGGGTGGGCTCCCAGTGTGCCACAATAGTGGGAGATGCCGACACTGAGATTAGGCACCCCGATGTCAGCAAGGGTTATAGACGGGTTTGGGGGGCGCACATCCGACACCGGGAGTGGGCATCCTGGTGTCGGAAAGGGGAAACTGTTCAACCAGGACACATAGGACACTGACTTTCTCTTTTACGGGTCAAATGGGTGAAAAAAGGGTCAACTTTAAAAAGGTGCCGTAACCCCAAGCATTTATTTTTACCAGGAAGAGGCAAATGTCGTCTTGCAATGCATTTTGCTTACAAACTTAATCATACAATTTGATAATAGCTGTCAGATAATGTCAGGAATCAGGGGCTTTTATTTGGGAGTTCACCTCCTGGGATACTGTCAGAATTGTAATATAGGTGTAATCCTCATTCTACAACAGCTCTCAGCTGATGACAGAGGATGAGCCGCGCCACTGTTGGTTCGGCACTGTCCTTTGAAACCTTCGCCGACTCCACTCCAAAACCAGAAACTGTGTCATAAACAGCCTGTCTACTGATTCACCTGCCACAGACCTGCCCCTTGAACAGAGCTCTCCCGTGGATGCACCCCCACACACTCATATCAACACGTTCATCTGCACTTGAGCGTACGACGAACTTAAAAAGCAGGAAGTCTGCAGTCAATCTACCTCTTTACAGATCATACATAAGGCCACAACTTTACTATTGTAGTCAACTCTGAAACCCACATTAAAAAAACAGACATCAAAGAACATAACTATGAAGATAGATTAGCAAACTTAGGGTTGTACACACTAGAGTTAAAAAGAAAAAGGAGTGACTTGTTATTATATTATGATATGATAAATGACCCTATTTTGGCTAAAGAAATAAACATTACATTTAACAATACGAAAACCAGAGGTCAGGTATCACAGGCTAAAGAAACAAACTTTAGGAACAATAGAAGGAAGTACTTTTTTGCTGAAAGAGTCATGAATCTGTGGAACGGACTCCCAGAGAGTACAATTGTGAGTCAAAACAAAGGTATATTTAAGAGAAGGTTAGACCAATTTATAAACAATGGTGGAGAACTGAAATTCTATCTAAACTCATAGGAGCCATCAAGGGCCTGGGGCCTTCTACGCTCCTTCCCCATTAGTGACATCTGGAGTACTGCATCCAGTTCTGGAGACCCCATCTCCACAAGGACATAGACAGGATGGAGGCAGTCCAGAGGAGGGCAACTAAAATGGTGCAGGGTCTGTACCAGAAGCCATATGAAGAGAGACTAAAAGACCTTAATATGTATACCCTTGAGGAAAGGAGGGAGAGGGGATACATTTATTTATTTATTTTTTTAACTCTGTTTATTCTCCTACCTCTCTGGGGCACCTCTCAGGCTTCCATGCTTAGCTATGGTGCCATACCGCCCATCTGAACAGGATCTCTGATCTCTACATCGGTATCAAAACTCCAGGCTCTCCTGCATCCTTTGAGAGACCCCAGAGTCCCCAGGGGGAGAGCTGGGAATGCAGCCATCATTGGGTGTGTAGGCTGGGCTCTTGGTGGTTGCCATCACCTCACCCGGGGGAGATAGAGGCTTTCTTACTTTTTTCTCCCACCCGATCCCTCCCTCTTGTTGGAGCTCGGACGTGCAATGACATCCTGATGTCCGCCAAGCTCCATCCCATGCCATGCAGCAGCATCACAGGATCCATGGCTACCCCCGACTGGCACCAGAGGTCACTCAGGAGCAATGCATGTCCCTACTCCCACCCCAGGAAGGAAGAGCTGTCCTCCAAATGCTCAATCCCTACCCACCCCTGCCAACCCCAGGCAGCCCGGGCTAATTCCCGAACCCGGGTCGCCAGTGTGGTGCGAGGTGAGGCATCTAATGCCTTAACCCTAAGTGCCACCAGGCTGATAGGGGGGACATGATAGAAACTCTCAAGCACCTCAAGGGAATCAACAAAGTCCAAGAGGGTAGCTTCTTTCAGAAAAAGAGATGTGCAAGAACAAGGGGGCACAATTTTAAGAAAGAGGGTGGATGACTCAGGGGCAACATGAGGAAGTATTTTGTTCATGGAGAGGGTGGTGGATGCATAGAATGGCCTTCCTGAGGAGGTTGTGGGGTCACAAACAGTGGGGGAATTTAAGAATGTATGGGACAGACATAAGGCAATTCTAGTGGGAGGTAGGAGGAAGTAGGCTGTTGTTAAAACTAGGATCTGCAACTTATCCTTTAGATAGGGAAATAGGCAGACTGGGTGGGCCAAGCAGTCCTTATCTGCCATCAAAGTCTATGTTTCTATGTTCTGTGTTTCTATGGAGGGATGGGTAGTAGTAGAGCAGCCAAGGGACAGACCGAATGAGTGGACTGTCTACAAATTAATCCTGTCGACAGAAGCAGCAAAAGCCTTCAGGATGTCTCTGGCTGGCAGGGTGTGTCAGACAACAGGTAAGTCACACAGAACTGGGTAGCACTAGCAAAGTATGATGGCATTTGGTTGGCAGGCCTGTTCCAGAGCCACAAACCAGACCCTTTTCATGTCAGAGTTAGCATGGGAGATTATGGGTGGGGAGCTGAATGGCACAAAAATAGGCTTCACTTTTAGTTTTTTATTCTTGACTGCAGCAACCAGACAGTGTGAAAGAGGGCAGTGCATTACAGTTATGGCTTACCTGTGCATTGAGTTAACTTTCATAAACTGTTTGAATTTTGGGGTTGGGGGCTAGCAGTGGCTGGGGTAGGGCTGGGGAGTTGGGCTAGAGGGAAACTTGCTGGGCTTGGGGGAAGGAAAATATGCTGGGTTGAGAAGTGCTGTTGACTACAGTGTACAGTGTAGGGTAAAATGCAGCTTGTTGTGCTGGGGGAAGTCTAGGGATTCTAGGGTGGAGAGGTAGGGAGCAAGTTGCTGGGATGGAGATGGTGGGGGTCTCAAAGTGGGACTGCTGGGTAAGCTATGGGGAGGGAGGTTCAGGCAACATACTGAACTCTGGGGATTCTAGGGAGGGTAACGAGGAGCAACTTAATGAGCATGTAGGAGGGGGTAACAAGGTAACAAATTATATTTCAAATGACACGCTGAATGCACCAGATGATACATTACGTGCAAATACCTCTTCATATTTCAATACATTTTTGCTTTGTGAATATGCTGTTTAACCCAGCCTTAATACCACCTCCCCCTCCAACACCACTGATGCAAGCCAGTACTGGTAGGTCTTCAATTCCAAAAAGTGTCCATAGATAACACACATTTTCATAAAAGTCAATTTCACATTTTTTATTCATAAAATAAAAATGCATTGAAATGTGAAAAGTTGCATTTGTATTAACTCGTGTTATTACTTTGTTATTTTTAACCTCTGCTCTACCTGTGCCCAACAACTGCACTGCAGATACAACCATGCAAACATACAGCATTGACAAATGCTTGTTTTGTTATCGTATTGCTGACAATCCCTTTGGTGTTTGGGGTGGTGGTTAGTTGAGGCCATTCGCAATCTCCAGCCATCGTAACAGCCTGCACCTGTAATGGTCCTCAATGCAGGAGGTTTTTAATTTGGTCATAAGTAGTCCGAATAGCAGTCACAAGGAAACTGCTGTTGGGTGTAGCATGCTTACTGTGAGGTGGTGTGAAGATGTTCTGATTTACAGAAACTGTTTTTCATGAAATCACAACCATGCAAAACAACTCATACCCAACAACATTTTGGTCCTTTGCCCCATACAAACCAACATTGTTTGATCTTTGTGCCCATACACGATGACTTCTTGCTCATATACAACAGGAATATTGAGTTAACTGGTTTTCTTTCATACAGTCATGTCAAACTATACACTATATAATGGTTTTACATGGTTTAGTAATAATTTTATAAGATGTCTGGACAAGATTGTATAACCAATTCTTTTTTCTGCTAGACTGCCATACATTCTCAGAATTATTCAAAATCTAAACGATGAAACTGGATATTTATCAAATAAATCTACATACTTTAAAAATATATTTATTTATTTATGTTTTGCAGGTCTTATTGTTCTGGCTGCAATCACTCCCGAATCATCCATGGATTCTGGCCATGAAACCAATTCTTCAGAACTTACAGACATCTCAGAGATGGTCACAGCAATGAAGCAGCACCAGAATGCCACATACCTGCTTGCACACCACATCGATAAAGAGGGGCTCATTGGAAGGAAAGACTTTCCTTTCAGAATTCAAAGCTGCTCAACTCAAGCTATCATTGGAGGGCCTTATCGAGTGGGCCAGCAAGAGGTTACTGATTCCCCTAAACCTGCCATTCTCCACCAATATCCTAAGACAGGAGTTGCCAGAATCAAGCAGGAGCCCCAGGACCATACAGCTGCTGTGTATAATTTGCAGCTAAATTTGCCGGTTTCTGCTCACCATACAGAGCAAGGAAGCAGGTCATCCTTATTGCCAAACTCTGACCAGAAAAGTTTCAGCGGTGCCAAAGACACAAAAGAAGCATCCCCCTCTGCTGTGTCCCCACTGGGCAGTGAGCTGCTAAAGAGTCCAGGGAGAAATGTGCAGTCAGAAGACAAACAGAGCTCCCCTGTCATTGCAGAAGACAAACTAGTTTCACAAACCCCACCCACCACAATAAGCACCTCAGTCCCTGACAAAAAAGCTGCTTGTACAGGTGCGGATATGAAAACTAGAAGCTTGCCTATCCAAATGCCAGGTGGTGAAGACATTAAACATGCTAGTGTTGGCAGGGAATGCGTCACTCCATCTGGTAAGCATTCAGAGCATAAAGGAAAGCTACAAAATGCAGAGAGCAGTTGTGTCTGTCACCTGCAGCAGAATGAGATCCCCAAACAGCAAGGAGATCCACAAGGCCATGGGGCTGATGTCTTCCATTACTCTCCTACTGATGATGAAAGACTACATGCAAAAGCATGCTCTGCAAAGAACATGCAGCCAGGGACAAGCAAGGAAACCCCAGGTCTGACAGCCACTGCAGCACTAAGCCAGAAGCCAGGTGCAAGCAGCAACCTTGTCTCTCCAAAGGGCAGCCTTGCAAAATCACCTGAAGGGGAAAAACTTCGTGAAAGTTCTATTAGAAAACCAAAACCTGAAGAGAAGTTCCAACCAAGCCCTTCCACGGTCAGTGCCAGCCAAAGAGCATAAGTGATACTTTAAAGTGTCCAAAGCCTTCAGTTTCAAAAGCAGACAGCAATCAGACAGTAAACCCAGTACCTACACTGCCCTCAGAAAACCTGCTTGATGTCAAGGACAGTGGGATGCCAACAAAGATAAAACCTCAGAAAGCTCCTTTCAGATTAAAAAACTTATTTTCTGCCACTTTTCCAACTCGGTTAAAGAAGGAGACAGATGAGCGACAGGCCCAGCTCCAAAAGGTGAAACAGTATGAGCTGGAGTTTCTAGAGGAACTTTTGAAACCCAGAACCAAGGTAGAACTGCCACCCAAGGATTTCCTACACCACCCAGTCCCAGGACGATGTCCATGCCAAGTAAGAAGCAGCCCAGTGCAAAAGGTCCCTGGCATATCACGTGAACAGCGACGTAGTTGTGACTGCAAACGTGTATGCAGGGGCTTGCGACTGCAGCCCAGTTCTAATGGATCAGAACCAGACAGACGGGGAAGGGAGAGAACAGCACATGGCCTTACAGTCGGCAACAGAGTTTCCAATGTTGGTGTTAATGTCAAGAATGCTCGGATACGGTCTACAAGTCTAGAGTCCAGGGATAACAGGTCTGATCCTGAGCGCAGTGTTTCCTGCCTCACAACATGCACCTCTCGAGGAGAATGCATGGGTGCACCTCATTATAGAAAGTTAATGCGCCGCTACAGTGGCAGTGAAATTGACAAGAGTGACCTGGTTTCTCTCTCTTCAGAAGGTTACCAAAATGTAAACTCTGCTAAACCGAAGAGTTCACAGAAAGAAAATGACTCTGCTGTCCAGGAAGGTACACGTGCAAACAAGAGCCAAGGGTCAGTAGTAGCTAGTGAATCTCCCTATGTGCAAGCAGCAGATGATAAGAAAAATCAAAAATCACCTGCCATAATCTCTATTCAGAGAGACGTGTACCCAACTAGGGTAACAGAGCTTCCCAAGGAGGAGGAGACAGACAATGAAAAATGCTGTTCCATCCGTTACTGCTTTTATTACAGAAAATGTGATGCTGAGGACAATGCAAGTGATAAGGATGAGCTCTCTTACTCTGTCCCAATGCAGATCCTTCCAGGCATGCAGATGGATGATCAAACAGTGCCTGTTGTGAGCAAAACTCTTCAAGTCTTGGATGCAACAGCTTGTAGCAGCCCTGACAACAGCCAGAATCAAGAGATAGACCTTAGGACTTCAACCTTTGAAGGCTGTTTGTCCAGAATTAATGCCCTACGGGGACGAGGATACACACTGCCAGAAGGATTTCTTACTGCCCAACTGGATGCCAATGAGCTCTTGACGATCTTAAGACAGTGTGTTGTGAGCACTGAAGCACGTGACCCCAAAGCCTATGTCTCCCAGCTGGCTGAGTACAAGCAAGAGTTAGCTTTAAAGTTTAAGGAGTTCAGGGCCTCGTGCCGGAGAGTAGCTGCTGTAGACAAAAGTCCAACACACATGCTTTCAGCTATTACAGGTAGCTTTCAGGTGTTATGCAGCCTCATAGAGACCTTTGTGAGGCTGGTCTACATTGTACGTTCAGAAGCTCAGCGCCAGGAGCTTCTAGGGAAAGTTGAAGAGGTGATAGTGAACTATACATTTCTGTTGAGGGCAGCCGAGGAGTCAATGAGTAGAACACTAGGACACCAACATTCTGTAGGGAATGTTGCACAGCAGTGTGCAACAGTATCGACTGTTATGAGCACATTCACTCGCTCCATCAAAACACTATTGAACAAATAAGCAGTGCTGCACAATTGTGCAACTGTACTCTTGCAGACATAAAGCATGATAGTCGAAGGAGGATCTACAAGTCCCCGGGTGCATCTGGGTTTGATTTTTAAACATGAAAGGTCAGGCATTTACAGCATTCTACACTATAATCCACTGTGGATCCACAGGGCCAGGCAATGTACAGTCAGATGCAGTGCTGGATTCTCCCCACTTCTCCAGTGCACGTCAACACTGACTTGAAGGGAACCATCCCCTGGGGATAAGAGGGTGATTCAGTCCCCATGCCAACTGAAGCCCTGAGCTGGAAAAGTCATGCCTTTAAAGGGAGGATGATAATCCACCTTTCTACATACTTGTTAAACCCCTGATGTGGAGGAGACGTCTGCCCATGGGTGAGAGAACAATCACATCCTACTGTATGTTCATTTAACTGTGAACCTGGATGGACTATCCCTCCCTGGGTAAGAGGGTAATCCAATGTCCTCACCCATTTAAACCCTGACCTGGTAGGGCCATCTCTCCTTGGGTGAGTGAGTAATCCATTTTCCATGTCCCTTTAAATTAAAGTGTCAATTTACTCCATGAACTCTTTTTGAGTAAAGTCTGTAAACTGTGCCAAACTGTGTTAATATGCTTTTATGATAGAGGTTACTGTCCACTGGGACCTGAGATGAGATCAACAGAATCTTTCCCTTTGTGACCTGATGAGATCTGAATATGAAAGGCAAGCAGAAGAGCTGATTTACAAACTCGACCACCAGCCAGTTATCATAGCTAAACTACACAGACTTCAGAAGTGTAGTAAATGGTTAAAGCACTGATAAACAGCATGTCTGGATAGGGGCTATGTTCTCCCAACAGCCTTATTCTACAGAATAGATAATATTTACATATCCTACCTAGAATATGTAATAGATTACCCACTCTAAGGTGTGCAGTCGCCTTTGTGTGTGTTGTCACGCACAAGGCCACAGGCCAAGTGCATCAACCATCAGGACATGTGTATATCAGACCGTGGCTGCACACCCTAGAGTGGGTTATCTATCTTAGAAAATGGCAAAATTGTTTTGGGGGGGGTGAAAATGCAGGTGTGCAGTCGTGCTCTGATATATGCATGGTCATGTGATGTGTTTCAACCAACCAGCAGAGATAATTCTTCCTGCCCATTTTATATATATAAAAAAAATAATAATTTGGTCATGTTTCTGGTGAACACCTAACAGATTGCTGTTTGGTCTTGCTGTGTTTTCAAAACTCAAGCAGCCCTGCAAACCACTTTTTTTAAAATAAAGGAGAACTACAATCAAAATTTACTCAAAATATGTTGTGCAGTCTGTTTTGATTTGTACAGTGTGTAGTGATAGTGTGTCCTTGCCTTTGTTTGCTGTTAGGACATTTAAATGTGTCTACTTGTTTTATAGGATTTTTATCTAGGCAAGGCCATTTTAGAAACATAGACTTTGACTTTGACGGCAGATAAGGACCACTTGGCCCACCCAATCTGCCCATTTCCCTACCTATTGGATAAGCTACAGATTCTACTTAACCAACAGCCTACTTCCTGCAACCCCCCCCACTATAATTGCCTTATGTCTGTCCCATGCATGTTTGAATTCCCCCACTGTTTTAGACCCCGCAACCTCTCCAAGGAAGGCGGTTCCATCGTCCACCACTCTCTCCAGTGAAAACATTTTTCTCACATTACCCTGAGCCACCCCTCTATCTTTTAAATTGTGCCCCCTTGTTCTTATACATCTCTTTTCTGAAAGATGCTACCTCCTGGACTTTGCTGATTCCTTGAGGTACTTAAAGTTTCTACCATGTCCCCTGTCCCTCCTTTCATCAAGGGTATATATATTAAGGTCTCTCAGTCTCTCTTCATATGGTTTCTGATGTAGACCCTGCACCATTTTAGTTGCCCTCCTCTGGACTGCTTCCGTCCTGTCTATGTCCTTGCGTAGATGAGGTCTCCAAAACTGCATGCAGTACTCCAGATGGGGTCTCACCAACTGTCTGTACAGAGGGATAACCACTTCCCTTTTTCTACTTGTGATGCCCCTTCCTATGCATCCCAGTATCCCCCTGGCTCTTCTTACCGACTTCTCACATTGCTTACCCACCTTTAGGTCATCTGATATGACAACCCCCAGGTCCTTTTCCATTATTGTTGTTGTTAGTACCTCCCCTGCTATTGTGTACTCTTCTCCTGGATTTGTATTTCCCAGGTGCATTACTTTGCACTGAATCTAAGTTGCCATATGTCTGACCATTCCTCCAACCTTGCCAAGTCCCTTCTCATCCTTTCTACCCCCCCCCGTGTATCAACTCTGTTACAGATCTTTGTGTCATCTGCAAAGAGGCATACCTTTCCTTCCAGACCCTCTGCAATGTCGCCTATAAAGACGTTAAAGAGGACTGGACCCAGTACTGAGCCCTGAGGTTCTCCATTAGTAACCCCCCTTTCTTCGGAATGTGTTCCATTCACTATTACCTTCTGTGTCCTGTCGTGCAGCCAGTTTGCTACCCAGGCTACCACCCTGGGACCCACTCCCAGGCTGGCTAACTTGATTATTAATCTTTTGTGCGGGACTGTGTCAAATGCCTTGCTAAAGTCTAGGTAGGCCATATCCACAGCTCCTCCCTGGTCTATTACTTTCATCACCCAGTCAAAGAAATTGATTAGATTCATCTGACATGACCTTCCTGCTGTGAATCCATGCTGCTTTGGGTCCTGTGCCCCGCTAGCCTCTAGGTACTCAATAATTCTTTCTTTCAGAAGTGATTCCATCATTTTCCATACCACTGAAGTCAAACTAATAGGTCTGTAGTTTCCTGCTTCTGCCTTGCTCCCACTTTTGTGAAGGGGAATCATATGTGCCCTCCTCCAGTCCTCAGGTACCACCCCATCCTCCCATGATTTTTAGTTATATGGCACCCAACCCAAACGCTCTGGGCACCTCACAATGAGTACAAAAATAAAACATAATAAAACAATACAATAATAAACCAATTAATAAAATTAATACACAATTTAAAAGCCAGACCCAAAACTTAAAATTAAAAAATATGTTTTTAAAGATTTTTTAAATGTGGTCAGCATAGGAATACCTCTCATTTCCTGAGGAATGGTATTCCATGTGTGTCTACTTATTTTATGGCCCCTTGGGTGCCCCACATTTGCTTCTTTCATTATGTTTCCTTTTTGCACTGCTTCCTATCCCCTGTGGCAGTAATGTGATGGGCACCATTGATTCAGTGAGTGTCAACTTTCTGCCCTGTCTGCAGCAGCACTGTACTTTTCAGTGCCTGTTGTTCTGGCCTCAACTAAATAACTGTAATACAATCTTTTTGTTTTCTAGGTGCGTGTGTGTGTCTAGGTCTAGCACAAAGGAGTGAATGTTTTGTTTGTAGAGGTTTTCTTTTCATCAAATCACATACAGCCATAAAACACACACACACATATCACCCCAGGTCACCACTGCTGTAATTAGTGAAGAAAGACTCTTAGCTGTTTCCTTACAGAATAGCCCATTCTCAGTTATCCCTCATAGCAGATGTTTGCCAAACTATGAAAGTAGCCTTTATTAGTGATCTTTGGATAAGGAGAGGTACTTACCAGTACAGTTCTACGGCTGTAGGCCGAGCAGTAAGCAAACACTCATTGAATCAATGATCTCCAATGCATCACTCCCACATAGGACTGGAGGCACTGTGGGAAAACGGGCAATATAAGAAGTATGGATAGAGATCCCTAGGGGCTGTAAAACATTTAGAAAAAAAATCCTTAGAGCAAACAAAGGAAAGGACACACTAGGGCTACATACACAGAAACCCAAAAGCTCTGCACAACATATATATTTTTTTGTAAATTTTGACTGTAGTTCTCCATTAAACCACTTTTATTGGCATATAAAAGTTTACAATAAATATTAGAAAAACAGCTCTTGCAGGCACTTGTGAAAATGTTTGGTGCTGCAGTGAAGGTGTGAGTTCAACTCCAAGTACCCACACAAAAACACAAGTGATGCACTCTAGATAAATAGCAGCAAACTAATTCAATTTATTTGAGACCCATTTCAAACAGAGAAAGCACATAAAGATATATTTACCTGCGGCCTCTGTAAAGGACCTCAAATAAATGGAATTGGTTTGCTTATGTTTACCTAGACTGTGCTGTTTTGGTGTGTTTTTTTTTACACTTAATGTTAAGTGCAGACAATAAGAAAGAGCTTACATCAGACAGGTTGTTGGGATGAAGTAATATAGTAAGGGTAGATGCAATGACCCTTCGGTCTCCTTCTTCCACCAAATTCTGTTTCTATACAGTGGCAGAGTAGATAGCTTGGCAAGGGTTGGAGAAGACCAGAAAACACAACACAGGTGTGGAACAAGAGGGGAGGGCACAGGCAGAGGTTTCAGGAATATTGTGATGAATGGGGTAAAATCTGGACAATGGGACATAACTTATAGTGCTCAAGCAGGGGTGAACCTTAACTTTTTTTTTTGCACTAGCCAGCCGGGCTAGTGAACCAGAGATTGCACTAGCCCGCAGAAGTTTACAGTAGCCCACAGTCAATATTGTTAATAGTGATTTGTTAAGTGAAAGGCAAATAAAATCACATTTATTCTGCCAACAGTCTGGACATGTACCAACTGATTTTGCACTGTGCCTTTAACTGCAAATCGCGCATACACTATCTTAGCTTCTGTGACTGAAGAGTCAGTGGTTCTGTCACTGATGACTGAAATTAACTTTGTTCCCATAATTTGTTCTCATAACACCATGTGTTCAACCTTAGCTACATAGTGGATAAAGTTGATGAACTGATATCTAGCCCTTTCATATCATCAAGGCTGTACATCCACACAAAGTCAGTGAAAGGACGTCCTTTCTTAGCAGTTGCATGGTACATGTGAAACAGTTTATCCAGACGGTTAAGCATTGTTTCATTCATGTTCTTCAGCATTCCATCCACATTACTTGTCCCTGGAGTAGCAGTGCTGGCATCCTCCTTTTCCTTTGCCCTAGCACGAGCTTCACTGATATTATGGGACAAGACAGAATCAACCCAGAAGTTATCTGTACCAAAGTGAAATGTGTTTTTGCCCGCCTTAGCCAACTGTATTTCACATTTGATACACAAATGGCAGAACATCAGATCTTCTGCACCATCATACCCCAACCAGTCATATTTTTCTAGCCAACACTGCTGTAACCGATGGCTTCATTTTGTCTTTTCGTACTCATGATCTTTTATTTGTTTGTCTTCATCAGCATGCTTTCTATTAATGTCAGCTGGGTTACTGACTTCTTTAATATATTTTCACATTTTCAGATTTGTAGTTTATAAAGTTGTGTCTTGAAAAGTGTGTGCGCCTTTTTGTCCCTTTTTCCTTCCTTTCTCCACCCTGGCTATAGATGCCAGAAATGCTTGATTGTCCCAATTCCATTAAAAAATGTTCACCAAAAAAAAGGTAAGGATAAATTCAACAGCATCAACCCATACTGTTATTTATTTATTTTTTATTCATTGGCAACTGGGTAACTCCCATTGGACACCAGACCCATTTACAGGGCGGCCCAGGAACACAGGATGGTTAAGTGACTTAGTTAGGGCCTCACAGTATGCAAGTGGAGGCTGTGGGAATTTAAACCCAGACCTACTGGATGTACAAAGCCCATTCACAACCTGCTGCTGTCTCTGTTAAACATTCTCAAGTTTTCCTTTCCATGACAGCCATGTATTCTGATATGCTTTGACCATGTTATTGATAACTGAACTATCAGGACTTGTGGTGTCCTCAATACTACATTGTGTACCCTTTATCTCATCAGCTATTGCTGTTTCTTTTCAAATGTCTAAGGCCCTGTCCACACTTGTGGTCTTGTAACGTTACCGGCAGTCCGTAACATTACAAGACCAGGAAACATGGTTTGCGTCCGCATTGTAGCACATTAAAACCGTGCTCAAAACCTGATGCGAGCAGGTTTTGAGCACAGTTTCAGACCAAAACTGTTGCCTTAAACTGTATTAACTGTAGTGCAGATGCAAACCGTGCTTTAACACGGTTTAAGGCAACCTCCTCCAACCTACGTGGTGTTTGTACTGCTTCCCAGAAAAAAAGGGGTAGTATAACTTACATCCTCGATCTCGTGCTGAGCTCCCGATTCCAACGATGTAACTTGTGCACCAATCTGTCACCATGCCCGTTCACGAGTATCCCAGCATGCATTGTGGTGCCCAGTATTACCACAAGCATGCCTGAGAACTGAAGCAGGCAAGCACGGTTGTCAGATTGCAGTGTGGATGCACCAACAACCGTGCTTGAAAACAGAACACGAAAACGTTTTTAAGAATGTTTTGTAAAGAGAGATCAGTGTGGACAGGGCCTAAGACATCACATACCACAATTTCGGGCACACCATGCCATGCAATTTATTCCAATGGCCTGTAAAGGTGTAGCTAATATCATGGAATGTTCAGGTTGGCAGCAAAAAAAATAAGAGCAGCAGCTGCTGAGGACTTAGGAGAGAAAAAAATCAACACAGTGACAAAGGCAAGAAAAATGTGAAAACTATTTTGAAAAAAGTGGGTCTAAAAACATATGAGCACATAGGAAAAACCAAAAGGAACCCATTACAACATATAAAAGTGTAAGAAATGTTTCCTGTCATGGTAGTAAATGACTATACTTAAAATTCAGAGTTGAAAAGATTAGGTTGACTTACTGCTAATGGTCTTAATGGCCATACTTTATACCTCCTGGACAGACTGGTTTTACAAACAAAGGCCTGTGACTAGTGATTTCAGAAAAAAATTTTGTAACCAGGATATGCATGCAACAGTGAATGGTTTGATACAATCAGTTTTAATACTATCTGAGCACTCAGAGTGGCCCCAAAACTGGACTACATTTAATCAAAACTGGCTAACCAGATAAGGACCCTGAAAACTGGATTATCCGGTTTACAACTGGACAGGTGGCAACCCTAGAACGGTGCTGCTCCTGGACACAGTCACAGATCTGCCCGCCATGAGTACTGAGCTAAACAAGGAAAGGCAAAGGAGAAAGGATCTTTACCAGCAAAAAATAAAAGCAGTAGTCAGTATAAAATGAAACCGTTTGTAAATGCACTACACACAGACATCTATTTTTTTCATTTCATTAATGCTAAGGCAGCACAGTTAAACCTCCATGAAAAGGACCTGGCTTTAAATGAAATAACAGTTATATTTATTGATTTATTTGTTTGTTTATTTGATACCTGGTTGAGATTGGAACTGCAGCTTTCCACAGGAGGAAATGCACTAGCCCAGCTGGGCACGTAAGAGAGATTCTGCACTAGCCCGCAGCAATCTACACTAGTACCTGGGCTAGTAAATGAATGTTAAGGTTGACCCCTGTGCTCAAGCATCCTATTAATCTCTAAAAGTTGACAGCTGCTGTTGAAAAGAAAAAGTGCTATATTCCATTTCATAAATCTGATTCATAATCTGCCTTCAAGTTTCCGTCTGAGGAAGGGCGTTAGAGCAAATTCATCCCCATAAAAATGAATGGGTAGTTGTGGGGCTACTTTTTCCTGTTACTGCATGTAGAAGCAACGTATCACTTTAATTTGTTAAAACAAAATTTGCCCTCTTACAATCACAAAAGGTATGCTTGGATTCTCTGTGCCTGGTTGTTTTTGTTATATTTAAAACTATAATATTTTACAGTGTTTACATTTTCCTCACCCCCTTACTTGGTGGGACACTGTGCTCCACTTTTCAATGGAAAAAAAATGCATTTTTATTTAAAGTTTCTCAAAACAATGTGGGCACCATCTTGGCATACCTATTTGTGGGGATCAGTTGTGATTTGTGGCTGCAAAGGTCAAACTCATAGCACACTTAAGTTGGGGGGCTGCAGATGTCAGTACTAAAAATAACACAGAAATGTAAGTCAGTGAAAAATAAAAGTGCTACTGTATGTTTGTGGGAGCATGTTTCAGCAAATCCGAACTTTGAACATTGAGTCCATTATGTTCTGAGGGGTCAAACAGCCACTGAGATTAGGGTGCCCCATGCATCTAAATTTTTCATGGCCATCATGACGTCAGTGTTGACTGTCAAATAATTTGCCTTTGGTTGTCATCAGACCACAAAATATGAAACTCACTTTTGGCTCTTTAATTAATTACATACTAGATAGGCTGGCTCAGTCTCTGTACATGAGCAGTCTGAACATCGTGGATTGAAAGGTCACTGCCCATTTTATCTGCCCATTTTTTCTTACAAAAAGAAGTGTTTTGAAATCTAAACTTAACTAATTTGGTAGTCTAAAAATTATGAAAAATTATTTAGTAGGTGGCAACAAAGGGGGCTAGAGTGCAACATGACCCCATTAGGTACCAATAGGCACCACATCTTACATTGCTGCTGTAACCTGACTCAGTCTCTGAGATCAGTGAAAGGAAGCAGCTGGCACTTCATTAGGCCTTACAATACCCGCTTCCCCTGCAAATGTCTGGATACAGCAAGTTCTATTTATTCTTCATTGTAGAAGCAAGGCCAAAGCAACATTCTCTCTTTCAGTCTTTCTCCCCAACCCCCACCCCCATGGGAGGCTGAAAAGGCCCACCATTGCTCATTAAAATTCCAGAGCAAGTCTTCCCTTGCGTCTTCCTTTGAAAAGAGAGAAGACTCTCTCCCTCCTTTTCAGTTACCATTCCATACTGGAGGTGTCTCCCTTGCTCTTATCGAGAGGGCCGCAGATGATGGGGAGAGGGGAAGAGGGTGGGCATGCCTCAGTCACATGATCATGGACCAACCATGGGTAAACCATACATAACAATTGGTAAACCATATATAACCATGGTTATACCTGGTTTAAACATATTACTATAGCCCATGATCATAAGAGCAGGGTATACCTAAGAGGGAAATATTACTTGATCCATGATCCAGCTTGAGCGGAGCCTGAGAATGATGATATTGTGGCAAAGATATTCACAACGAAAACCAAGGTTCCTCATTTTTAGCTAGGTCAGGGCACTGCTTCTTATTGTACTAAGAATGCTGATCCAGTTATGGGCTAGAAAGTAACATACATTATGGAGGGGAGTCTCACATTGGAAACCTGTTTACTGTTGATCTAGATTTGGTAATCTTTTTTAACACAAACTAGAGGGAGTCTGCCTGGCATCTGCTCTTTTAGCCAGAAACTAGTACTTAGCAGCCAGTGCAGGACAGATAATTTCAAAACGTATTTAAAAATGTGTCCATACAGTAGTTTGCTGAGATCCAGGGCTGAAATGCTATCATTTTCTTACAAGAACTGCCTATTGATGGTTGCAGTCAGCAGCAGATGAGACCGGCAAATTACAAACAACATCCAATAAGCACAGTTCAGTGATAGGGTTTGACCATGTAGTAAGTGGATATTAAAGGGGATGTACTGGGCCTACCTCTCTACACAAGACCATTCCTGGGAGTGAAGTGTGCTTCATTTGCATAGTTAGGGGTGTGTTATGACAAGGATACTTATACTGGATTTTAAGATAACTCACAGCCAAAGTATAATAGCCTTATATAAGTTCAGATCAGTGTCAGTGGCTCAGTAGGTAGCACACTCATACGAACATACGAAATTTGCCAGCAGATAAAGGCCTAGAGGTCTATCAAGTCTGCAGCTGCCCCTCCCCTTCATTCACCCTCCCCCTTGGTCCTGTCCCATCCCCTTTTGAAGCAGTCCGCTGTTCTACTGGATACCACTTCTACAGGTAACGCATTCCACACAGCCACCACCCCCTCTCTGTAAAAAAGTGTCTCCTCATCTCCCTTCTGAACCTTCCTCCCTCCAGTCTGATATCATGGCCCCTGGTGTCCCTCCCCTCCCTCACTTTGAACAGCTCCTCTGTACCTGTCTTGTTTATTCCTTTCATGTACTTAAAAGTTTCAATCATGTCCCCCCATCCCTCCTGTCCTCCAGTGAGTACATGTTCAATTCCCTCAGCCTCCTCTCGTATGATAAGTCCCCCAGCCCCTTTGATCATCTTTCTCGCCCTGCGCTGCACCCCCTCCAGTAAATTAATGTCCCTCTTCAGATACAGGTGCCAGTACTGCACGCAGTACTCCAGATGCAGTCTAATTAATGACCTATACAGTGGCAGAATCACCTCCTCCCTCCTCGAGGATATACCCCTTGCAATACAATCCAGCATTTTGTCGGCCTTTGCAGCTGCTTTCCTACATTGTGCCGAGTTGTTCATTGACCCTGTAATGAGCACCCCCAGATCCTTCTCCTCCTCCTCCTCCTCCTCTTCCTCTGTCTGGGCTAGCTGCACTCCCCCCAGCTGGTAACTGCTCCTTGGGTTCTTCAAATCTTCATCCCAAAATGCAGCACCTTGCACTTTTTGGCATTAAACCCCAGTTGCCAGGTGCCTGACCAGGTTTCAAGCTTTGCCAAATCATCCTGCAACCCCTGCCATCCCCTAGGTCATCCTCCACCGCTCCTACCTTGGTATCATCAGCAAACAGACTGATCTTGCTGTTGATGTCCAATGATATGTCTGCAATGAATATCCCAAACAACACTGGCCCCAACACCGAGCCCTGTGGAACACCACTCGTCACTACCCTTGGGTGTGAGAGCTCCCCACCCACCACCACCACCCTCTGTTGCCTTCCCTGAAGCCAGTTCCCTACCCATCTCACAAGCTTTGCACCTGCCCCTGTGCCTACTAACTTACTTCCCAGCCTTCCATGCGGCACCGAGTCGAATGCCTTACTGAAGTCCAGATACAGGACATCCATTGCATGGCCCCTGTCCAGCTGCCTAGTTACCCAGTCAAAGAACTCCACCAGGTTGGTTTGGCAGGATCTGCCCCATATGAAGCCATGCTGTCTGCTGTCCTGTAGTCTTTTGGCCTCTAGGAGGGCCACCAGCCTCTCCTTCAGGATAGTCTCCATTAGCTTACCCACGATGGATGTGAGGCTCACTGGTCTGTAGTTTCCCGGTTCATCCTTGGGGTCACTCTTGTGGAGGGGCACCACATGAGCCATCCTCCAGTCCTGAGGTACACACCCTGAATGTAGTGAGGCATTAAATAGGTCTGCCAAAGGTCCTGCAAGGACCTCTGCCAGCTCCTTCAGTATCCTGGGGTGGATGCCATCTGGGCCTGGCGCCTTATCCACCCTCAGTGCCTTCAAACCTTCCCAAACTCTGCCCTCCACGATTTCCCCATCTGTCACCCCCTTCCCCTGTTTCTACCATTTCTCCCCCCTTGGGTGTCACCCCCTCTTCTCTTTAGTAAATACTGAGCAAAAGTACTCATTTAGTGCTTCTGCCTTATCCCACCCTGCTTCCACCCAACTCCCCTCCTTCCCAATCCTTACTATGTGGTCCTTACAGTTCCTTTTCTCCCTGATGTACCTAAAGAAGTCTTTCTCCCCCTTCTTAGTGCCTTGTGCCAGCCTGAGTTCCATAGATGCCTTGGCTCCCCTTACTGGCCTTACTCGCCTCTGAGGCCGGGAGATCAAAGGGCTGTGGGTTCAGTTCCCACATCTGGCACTTGGGTTAATATCCCAGTACTGACACTGTAGTGCAGCATGAGAGGGGTGCTGCACTTCTGAGGTGCCGTCTTTTGGATGAGATGTTATCTGAGGTCCCATCTGCCTGGATTGGTGGTAGTTCAGGTGGATGTTAAAGATCCCATGGCACTTATCGAAAAGAGTAGGAGAATTTCCCTGGTGTCCTAGCCAAATTTCCCTCATTCACTAAAAAAAAATACCACCAACAGCTTAATCTGGTTCAAGGTCAGTAAGCATTCATCTGTATACCCCTCCCGGTTGTGTCTGAAAGTAGGCAGGATTTGTCTAGTGCACTTACCCGGTCAACAAAAACTAAATAAAATAAATAAATAAGCCAGAGTCTTAGAGCAGATAGCATTTTAGAGAAGATCTGGTGAACTTCCTTTATCTCTCCCAGGGTCAGTCTGAATGGTGTAACACTGCTGGTGAATTGTTATGCTCCACCCATCACTCTGGCACTCTATGCCTCTGGTGCAAACATTATCACTTGAAAAAGACCAGGTAGAAGTGCGATAAGCACAGGATGGAGAGGTGGCACAACTCTCCCTTTTATCCTTCATCTTGAATCAAAGCTTCTATCTCTCCCTTTGGAGTATGGAGCCGGTATATCCCTAGTAATATCTTCTCCCCACCTCATGGTGAGACATATCCTGAAAACTGAAAATTGGGTCTAAAAAGTGCTGGACCCTGGGAGTGATCTTTACATCTTGGTCTCACAGGCAGCAGCTCTAACCAGTCAGTTATAGGGAACTTTCTGATTAGCCAAGCTCTTAGTTGTTCTTTCCATGTTACAGTCTAAGCTTTCACCACCAGATGGCACTCTACATTGTCTCGTTACTAACCCTGTATACACCACATCCCCCACTTAACACACATGGTCAATGCTTAAAAGCATGCCAGCAGCAAGTCATAGGTCAGAGCTCCATCCATAAATGATTTATTAATAATTCTCAAATTCCTGCAACATTCTGAGACTGTTACACCTTTTTTAGCTTTCACCATCTCCCTGATTTTGGTGATACATTAGGTTTCTGATTTTCTATCAAGGTAAAGCAATGTAATGTTCTGACTTCTAAAAGTGCTACTGGAAGGAATGTGTTAAATGTAAGTGATTTCCATGTCTCATGCGTCACAAATTGAATGGTATAACTGGAGAGCATCTGTGACCACTACTGACCATGGGCAAGACATTTGGGACCCATCTCCTTGCCGCCCAGCCAGCCTCACTAAGCTGTAACAGAAGACCCCTCCCAATGCCTCGCCCTTTAGTTTATACCCATTTTCTCTCAACTAACTTCTGCATTTTTTTTTTGTAAAAGACAAAACTTCTGTGTTCTGTGTCCACTCCTCTCATTACTTTTTGTGAACCATTTTTAGCCTGCCTGGCAGGCGAGGGGTTGAAAGAGAACTCCTGATCTTCGAAAATGTTTACGATGTCTGGGATGCAACATTATAAAACCTCTTCATTTTCTTTGCAATGTACATATTGTAAAATACATAACAAAATAAACAGATGGAGTAACTAGTGAAAGGCATTCAACAATTTATGAACTGTTTTTAAAATCTTGGCAATATGCAGTATGACAGTAGTTTGTTAAAAATGAGGGGCGCACTGTATAGTTAATGAATGAATAGATAAAAAAAGTGTAATTTAAAGAAATACTCTGTCCCATCTTTATTTTTATAAAAGAAATTGACATTTGAACTCTGTTGTTCTCCCATTATTTTTATGGAACAAGGTGTTTCTCAGTTTATGCTGTCAGTTTACTACAGTGGAGTCATGTCGGTCCAATAGGATTTATACTAACTGATTATCAGGCCTGTATTAATATTATAATGCAAAGACAGTCCCATTGGTTTTGATGTTATTTACACAGAGCTGGGCAAACCAGGCACCACAAAGGTCAAAGTGACCTGTCTTGACTCTAAACATAAACACACCGAGATGCCTTTTGAGTTTCTTTGCCGAGCAAGAAAATGTATGGCTACACTCTCTGAAGCCACAGGTGAAAATAGCCCACCGGTGCAGATCCTAATTAGTGAAAAAAAAACATTACCGTGCAGGCCAATAAGTCATTGCAAGGCATGGCCCATGCTATCAAAGGCTTGCCCAGCTCTTTCTGTGTGCTCAGTCCCCTTCTATAATATTACCGATTTTAATGTCTGTACATATATATATAAACTATATATACATATATGTGTGTATATATGTATATATAAATTTCTTGTTTTACAATCAAACACATTAAATATATATTAACCTTAATATCAAAATAAAGTGAGACCTGTGCCTGTTTTCATGAGAGTAAAAGAAAACTGCATTTTTTTTTATTTGAAGTCCTGTACCTTTTTATATCCATTCCCCATCACAACTGACATTTTTCCATGTTATTGGTAAGTGGCAAACAGTAACACCCACTTGTGGCAGCAGTTTGTCAGTGCAGAGCTGTAGAACTGTTGTCCTGCCAAAGTAGATGAATGATAATTAGATCCCTCCCAGTGCAGATCGTTGATAATTATATCCCTCCAAGTGCAGCTCAATGATAATTATATCCCAGCTTCATGTTGCAGTTCTCTCACCCAGAGAACTTGAGAAGGCCTTCTTATAACCATAAGAGAAGCCAGAACTGTACATATAAATCTATGTCATATCCTTTCAGTTCAGATCAGTGATATTTTATCCCTCCCAGTGAAGATCAATGGTAAATATATCCCTCCCGGTGCAGATCAGTGGAGATTACATCCATCCCAGCGCATATCAGTGGAGATATTATTTCCAGTGAGGATCCATGGTATCTGTGTCTCTGCCAGTGAGGTTCCTTTTTGTTGTGTCCTGCCAATCACAATCCATGGTAAGTATGTCCTAGTGTACATCAGCAGAGATTTTGTCCCTCCCAATAAGGATCCCTGGAGACTGCATCTCTGGTATGTCTCTGCCAATGCATACGAAAGATGATTGCCCTTCCAGTGCAGATTAGTTGTGCTATGTCCTAGCCAATTCTAGTACATAAGCAATAACACATGACAGGAGTGCAGTTATTAAGTAATTACCTCACTCCCCCAGGTTGGAGGCACGAGGCATTAGCCAAGTGCCCTTCAATTGGGGGGAGTGCGGCAATTACTTAATAACCATACACCCTATTGTGTGTAACTGCATTTATAAAATGCCCCAGAAATTAAAACACAAGGAAAGACAGAATTTAAAACAGCCTTTTATTTGAACTTTCCCACTGCTTTACGTGCAGTGAGCATAAAGCAGTCCCTCTTCAGTATAAGCAGATAAATCAAAGACTCCACAGACAAATTTAAACAGTGGCAGTAAACAGGCTTTACTTTTAGAGTGATTAACACTTACTTATAATAGCTATTAATTTGAACTTTTGGCAGGGAGCGATCACTCCGTAGTATGGTTCCCCTTAGACCTGGGGTTGCAGCGGCAGCAAAGAAAGACCACAGTAGTGAACTTTAGGTGGGCAGACTTCAGGGAGGTGGCTGCCATCCTCAGGGAACATTTAGGGAAAGTAAGACCTGGGGTGTGCACGGAGAGGTGGTGGGAGATTCTGAAGCTGGGCATCCTGGAGGCCACGAAAACCTGTGCAAGTTCCCAGCAAAATTAGGCTGGCAGCATAGCCTAGAGGTTAGAGTAATGAGCTGTGAATGAGCTTGGTACATCCAGCAGACAGATCTGGGTTTGATTCCCACAACCTCCGCTTGCATACTGTGTGACCCTGAGCAAGTCACTTAACCTCCCCAGTGCTCCCAGGTTGCCCCTGAAAACAGGAACCTGTGCCTAGTGGACTTTACCCAGTCAACAAAGAAAAAAAAAATGGTGGGCTAGGAAACCTTGCTGGTGGCCAAGGGAGGTGTAGGAGGGAGTGAGAAGCAAAAGGATAGCCTTTAGAAGGTACAAGTGTTCTTTTAGTGAGATCGACAGAGAGGAATATCACAGGATCTCCAGGGAAGTCAACACGGTAGTAAGAGCTGCCAAGGCTGCAATGGAGCTTAGGTTAGCGAAAGGTATAAGGGAGGGGGAGAAAAAAATTCTACAGATATATTAGTGAGAGAAGGAATGGTGGGGGCAGACATACAGGCTGAGAAAGGAGCGGTGGTAGTGGTAGAGCAGGCTGAAGTGTTTAATGATTATTTCAGCTCAGTCTTTACTAGGGAAAAGGCTGGGTAGTTTCCACAGGTGGGTGTCAGGATAGGGAATAAAGGAGGGGAGGCACTCATGGATGGAGAGATCCATGTGGGGAGGGTGAAAGAGGCCCAGATGGCATCTACCCCAGGGTTCTGAAAGAACTGGCAAATTTTCTGGCTGTTCCATTGACAGATCTTTTTAATTCCTCCTTCCAATCAGAATGTGTTCCTCTAGACTGGAGGTTGGCACACGTTGTGCCACTCCACAACAGCAGACCTCAGGAAGAACTGGGGAACTACAGACTGGTCAGCCTGACATTCCATAGTGGGGAAAATGATGGAGGCCATCTTAAAAGAAAGGACGGTGGAGTACCTGGAGACAAATAGTTTTCAAGATGAAAATCAACACGGGGTTGTTTGGGGGAGATCGTATCAAACCAGTCTAGCTGATTTCTTTGACTGGGTGATGAGATCTTTGGATGGTGGAAAGCCAATTGATGTCCTGTATCTGGACTTCAGCAAGGTTTTAGATTTGGTCCTGCATCGAAGGCTGATATGGAAATTGAGGAATCTAGGGGTGGGAGAAAAATGGTGGAGTGGGTTGCTAACTGGCTTAGCAACAGGCAGCAGAGGCTGGTGGTAAGGGGTGAGGCCTTGACTCACAGAATGGTCATCAGTGGGATCCCACAGGGTTCGGTGTTGGGCCCTGTCCTTTTCAATGCATCAGTTGTGGACCTCGGGGAGGGAGTTAGGAGTAGAATGAGCCTGTCTGCTGATGATTCCAAACTGGGAGCTGAGGTGGACAGTGAGGAAGGTAGGAGGGAACTCCAGGAAGATTTTGAGATGCTTGAAAATTGGGCAGACATGTGGCAGCTAGGGTTTAACGCTCGTAAGTGTAGCATTCTGCATCTACGGGTTAGGAACCTGGAGTATAGCTACAATTTGGGGGAGAATGGCTGACTGTCTCCAAGATGGAAAAAGATCTGGGGGTGATAATTGCTGCCAAATTTAATGACTCGGAGCAGAGCAGAAGAGCAGCTGCAAAAGCAAATAAAATGCTTGAGTGTATAGCTAGGGGGGTAATGTCCAGGAGCAGGGAGGTTATACTCCCCCTGTGTAATTCACTAGTGAGGCCACACCTGGAATACTGTGTGCAGTTCTGGTGCCCTCGCCTAAAGAAGGATGTCACTCTGCTGGAAAGAGTCCAGAGAAGAGAGACAAAGATGATCCGTGGTCTGTTGGAAATGTCCTAGGAGGACAGACTTTGTGAACTGGACCTGTACTCCCTGGAGGACAGAAGGGACAAGGGAGATATAATAAAGGCCTTCAAATATCTGAAGGGGATAAATAGGGTAAAAACCAAAGGTCTGCTCAAACTCATGGGGGAAGGGACTATGAGGGGGTAGCTACAGAGGGGAAGTGAGGAGACATTACTTCACAGAGACGGTGGTGGCACCCTGCAATGCGCTTCCAGAGGAGCTGATAAAGATGGAAACTGTAGAAGGGTTCAAGAAGGGGTGGGACAGGTACAGGGGCATGGTACAGGGTGGTAGGAAGAACAATAGTAGGGGAGCTCTGGGTGGTGGGATTGGGAGTATGGGTGGAATTGGGAGTATGGGTTCAAAAAAGGAGGTGGAGCAGCAGCAGTAACTAAACAGCGAGTTGCTTCTTAGGCAGACACAATAGACTGTTAGGCCTAATCTGCCGGCAACTTTGTATGCATGTATGTGTGTATGAACATTGCCATTAATTGAGAAGTTTTGTCTATTCATTGGAAAATGACCAGCCTAATTTGAATCCAGTCCTGGTGGTGCTGCAGAGAAACACTGACAAAAAACACCCTCCCTCCCAACATGCTGCAGCCTAACATTGGACCTACTGGCATATGATGATTCAGGATATGAATAATTCATGAATTCAATTCTTCCTGCCCCAATGCCTGCCTCTTCATGGAAACCGTCCAATCTGTCGATTTTGAAGGGTTGTAATTCATAGGATGTGGAGTCGCTGACCTCTTCGACAAAGCTGCAGTGCTGGAGTCCCAAACACACCATACAGTGACTGTGTTTCTAGCAGTCATGGCAGAGGCCGAGTCAGGGTTACCATGTGATTGTTGCAGTGGTTGTTGCCTGGTGCTACAACAGTGATCAAAATGAGGAAGACAAGTGGTGGATTTCAGTCCTGGCACAAAACAAAGTAAAGGAGGTAATTTAAAATTTTTTGCATTGTTAGACATGAATTCAGACGAAAGTGTGGTGTCCTTGACATAAATGTTCATGCTTTGTCCATTAGTTGAGTTAATCCTTTATGGTATGCAACCTTCAGTTTCTGAGTATCCTGGAATCAACAATAGCAACAGTATCCAACAGATTAAAACATCAACTACACAGTATATAACAGCCATAAAAAATCCTGTAACCTGATTGGCCAGCTAAGGTCTTTACCCATGGGTAAATCCTGCAATAACCCACAAATAAGAACTGGCCTTTATTAAAAACAATGAAACAAAATGTAAGTATACACATTTTAAATTTATTTTACACATTGGTCCATTATATGATCACAATAAGGCACTCCAGGTTGTCATTAACTGGGGGATAATCCACTTCTCAGGTGGTTAAAGTGAATTGCTTAGACTTTTTTTTCTGTTTCGGGCATCACAGCTCATTACCTTATGTCCACGCTAACCTTTTCCCACAAAAAGTAGAATTTTTTATAAGGTCCTCTGCGGGAGGGAAGGGATCATAACTAAAACCAAACCCATGGCCAGATGACCCCTTCCACTTCCCGGTCCGTCAGCACCCCGCACTGAGACATATTATGACGTCTAAGCAGGGAAAGCACAGGAACACACCCCACAGAAGTCTATGGGGAAGTATTTCAATACATTTTTCTAAAAGATTAAGCAAACTTGAAGAAAAATGAAAGCCACCCATCAACTAATAGGGCTCCTATTAGTTGATGAGTGGCTTTAATTTTTCTTTAAGTTTGCTTAATCATTTAGAAAAATGGATTGAAATACTTCACCATTGACTTCTATAGGGCACGCCCCCACACTCTCCCTGCTTAGATGTCACAAAATGTCTCAGCATGGGGGTGGTGCCGGCGGACTGGGAAGTGGAAGGGATCACCTGGCCATGGGTTTGAGTTCAGTTATGATCCCTTCCCTCCCACATACGACCTCATAAGAAATTCTACTTTTTGTGGGAAAAGGCCAGCACAGACATAAGGTAATGGGCTGTGAAGCCCACATAAACATCTGCCAAAATTCCTGTAAGTCACTTAGCCCAGCTGTGCCATGTGGCAACCCACACGAGGCATGAGTAAATTGCCCTGTAACCTAAGTCCTGTTGTGCCTTATTACTTAATTAGACCTGTCCAACAGTTCTACAAGTCACAGGATATATAAACAAAATTAAAGAGAGTTACAATTGGACCTTAAAATACGGAAGCAATGCTTTAAAAAATGACATAAGCTTTGTTACAATGAGTGTGATATATGGTAGGGAATTCCAGTCAGCAACAGCTCTAAAAGAAAAAGTGCAAAGAAAATCCATCTATTACATCTCTCCTGAGTTGCTGTGTAGATCAGTGGTGATAATGTCACCCCCAAATGGAGCTCATACACCGATCCAAACTGGCTGGGTTTAAGTACAGTACAGCCTGTGCCAGGATAAATACATAAAAAGGGAAACAAATGTATTTCAGTACAAAACTGAATAAATAATAAATAAGTTACAGCAATAGAATAATCTTAATGATGACACTGAAAGGGGAACATGATCCTAGATAAAACATTACTAAATCAGCAGAGGGAGAACGAAGTCAGAAGGTAGATTAGCAGCAAACAAACACAAAAACGGACTTTGCAGTCATCACTGGAGCAGGCTCATAGTCACAGGTGGCCAGCCTTGAACAAAACATAAAAAGGCAAAGCAGACCACACACTCAGCAGGACAGCAACATATCCATTGCCAGATATTTATTATGCACCAGGTTACAACAGAAGGCATATAGCACTGAGATTATTTTAAAGTGCAATGACAAGTGCCAAAAAACAAACATTTGTCAATGCTGAATGTTTGCTTGCTGGCATTGGCATTGGTAGTGTAGGAGTTACAGAGCTGCATAATAGGAATGGCAGTCAAGTATTGAACTGAAGCCAACCCCACCACCACCCTGCAGAGACTGACAGGCATTGGGGTGTGCCTTTGTGTTGTCAGGCATAACAGCCGAGCCATTTCACCACACCCTACCCTGCAGACACTGACAAGTGTCACGGTGTGCCTTGGGATCTTTGGCCCTTATGCGCACCCCATTCCATCAGGAAATACGGTGAGATGGGTGCAATATAGGAGAATGGGATGAACTTTGGGGCCGAAGAGTCCAAGGCATACCTCGATGCCTCTCACTGGCTGCAGGGTGTGGAATGGTATGAGCATTACAGACGAGAATCCCAAGTCACACCCCTGATGCCTGTCATTCTCTACAGGGTAGGGCGTTATGGTCGGAAATGCTAACGCCTCAGGCATTCGTTGGTATTTTCACTCCAAATTTTCAACATGTTTTTTGTGACCCCCACCTCATGAACAGTGGCAGTATCAGTATGTTAGCTGAAAGCTGCTTTTGCACAGCGACTACAGCATTTAGCACCTCAGGTGCAAAAACACATTCCGAACAGGATGTGAAAAATGACAGTTGTACTGTTCATGGGGAGGTGTAAAAAATGGCAATGTTGAAAATCTGCAGTGAAAATATTAAAAAAACTGGTGGTCACGAGCGTGCATAGAAACTGTGCGATGCACACCCATAATGTAATTAATTTAGGGATTTTTTACAGCAGATTGTCAACACAGGCATTTTGGGACCTCCAATCATGAACAGTGTCACTGTGATTTTCTTTATCTGTCCCGAACAATGATTTCCCACAACAACCACGCATTTCTGCGCTGAAAGTGTGAAAACACATTCCGGCCATGTTGTGAAAAATGACAGCTGTACTGTTCATAAGGAAGCGTGGAAAAATGCCACTGGTGAAAATCTGGGCTGAAAATATTACAAAGTCATGAACTTACGAGGGTGCGTGGAAACTGTGCAATGCTCACTTGTAACACAGTCATTTTATGGACTTTTGTCACCAAATTTTCAACATAGCCATTTTAAGACCTCTGCTCATGAACAGTGTAACTGTGTAACTGTGATTTTCTTAATCTGTCCCAAACATTGCTTTTTCACACCGACTGCACCATTGTGAGCTAGATATGCGGAAACACATTTTGGGCGAGATGTGAAAAATGAAAGCTGTATTTCTCATAAGGAAGTGTAATAAAATGGCAAAGTTGAAAATCCAGAGTGTGAATATTAAAAATTCGAGAACTTACGAGCGTGCGTAGGAACTGTGCAATGCATGCTCGTAAAACAGTCATTTTTAGGAATTTTTTCACCAAATTTGCAACATAGGCTTTTTGAGAGCTCACCTTATGAACACTGGCACTGTCATTTCATTAATCGATCCCAAAAGGTGATTTCGCTCAGTGACTGTGAAATCACCCTTCGGGCCTGATTAACGCCATGACAGTTCAAGAACTCATGAGGAGGAGTCCCAAAACCCCACGTTGAAAATTTGGTGCCAAAATTCCAAAAAATGCCTGAGATATGCAGCAAAGTTGAAAAAACCCTATTCATTACATTATACAGCTTACCGTCATTTCCTCAGTTCGCAGTCGGCTTTGAGGAGTGCAGACGAATTTCCGGTCCACCGAAGATCGTCGCGCCGAGCTCCGGAGGTAAGTATGGGGTGAGGGGGGAGTGGGGAGGCAGGGTGCACAGTGGGTGGGTGTGGTTGCACTGGGAGACCTCCGAGGGAACGTTTTCTCGTTTACAGGTTTTTTTTGTTTTTTTTTTAAAGGAAGACAGCGCAGGATGTTTGCCACGCTGGGGTGGGCTCCCAGTGTGGCAGATAGAAGGCTGTTTGGGGGGGTCTGGAGCTGAAGGGGGATTGGGCACCCCCATTGGCCATATGGACTTGTGCCATGCTGGGGTGTGCCATGCTGGGGTGGGCACCCAGCGTGGCAGCTGTAAGGCTGTTGAGGGGGGCTGAAGCTGACGGGAGATTGGGCACCCCCGTCAGCCATATGGACGTGTGCCATGCTGGGGTGGACTCCCAGCGTGGCACCTGGAAAGCTTTTTTTTTGGGGGGTGGCATGGAGCCGATGGGGGATTGGGCACCTCCGTCATCCATACAGTATGTGCGTGGGGGGAGCACGTGCGTGCATTTAGAGGGGAAGCTCTGCTCACTGAAGTGGAGCTCTCCCTTTCAACTGTATGCCACTGCATTTTCAACTGCTGTCATAGACAACTGCAGCAGTGATTGGAGAACTGCGACCGTGCCTGCAAACACACTGACTGAATTGGAAGAAGCTGACACACCTCCAAAAACTCGGATGATGGCACTATGTTTCTTGCACATGAGTGCAAAGCAAACATAAACAAGCATTTGTCAATGCCGAATGTTTGCTTGCTGGCATTGGCAGTGGTAGTGTAGAAGTTACAGAGCTGCGTAATAGGAATGGCAGTGAAGTATTGAACTGAAGCCAACCCCACCACCACCCTGCAGAGAGTGACAGGCATTGGGGTGTGCCTTTGGGTCATCAGGCATAATGGCCACGCCATTTCACCACACCCCACCCTGCAGACACTGACAAGTGTCACGGTGTTTCTTGGGGTCTTTGGCCCTTATGCGCACCCCATTCCATTAGGAAATACGGTGAGATGGGTGTGATATAGGAGAATCGGGTGAACATTGGGGCCGAAGAGTCCAAGGCATACCTCGATGCCTCTCACTGGCTGCAGGGTGTGGAATGGTATGAGCATTACAGGCAAGAATCCCAAGTCACACCCTTGATGCCTGTCATTCTCTACAGGGTTGGACATTATGGTTGGAAACCCTAATATCTCAGGCATTCGTTAGTATTTTCACTCCAAATGTTCAACATGGTTTTTTTGTGACCCCACTTCATGAACAGGGGGAATATCAGTTTGTTAGCCAAAAGCTGCTTATGCACAGCGACTACGGCATTTAGCACCACAGGTGCAAAAACGTTCCGAACAGGATGTAAAAAATGACAGCTGTACTGTTCATGGGGAAGTATAAAAAATGGCAATGTTGCAAATCTGCAGTAAAATTATTTAAAAAAATGGTGAAGTCACGAGCGTACATAGAAACTGTGCAACGCACACCCGTAATATAATTAGGTTGGGGATTTTTTTTACAGCAGATTGTCAACTCAGGCATTTTGGTGCCTCCGATCATGAACAGTGTCACTATGGTTTTCTTTATCTGTCCCGAACAATGATTTCCCACAGCGACCACGCATCTCTGTGCTGAAAGTGTGAAAACACACTTTGGCCATGTTGTGAAAAATAACAGCTGTACTGTAAATAAGGAAGTGTGGAAAGATGCCACTGGTGAAAATCTGGACTGAAAATATTACAAAGTCATGAACTTACGAGGGTGCATGGAAACTGCGCAATGCTCACTCATAACACAGTCATTTTATGGACTTTTGTCACCAAATTTTCAACATAGCCATTTTAAGACCTCTGCTCATGAACAGTGTAACTGTGATTTTCTTTAATCTGTCCCAAACATTGCTTTCGCACACCAACAACACCATTGTGCGCTACATGTGCGAAAACACATTTTGGGCGGCATATGAAAAATGGCAGCTGTGCTGTTCATAAGGAAGTGCAATAAAATGGCAATGTTGAAAATCAGGGTGAAAATATTAAATTCGCAAACTTATGAGCATGCATAGGAACTGCGCAACGCACACTCGTAAAACAGTCATTTTTATTAATTTTTTCACCAAATTTTCAACATAGCCATTTTAAGACCTCTGCTCATGAACAGTGTCATTGTGATTTTCTTAATGTGTCCCATACATTGATTTCGCACATCGACTGCGCCATTGCGCGCTACATGGGCGGAAACACATTTTGGGCAAGATGTGAAAAATGACAGCTGTAGTACTCATAAGAAGGTGTGGTAAAATGGCAATGTTGAAAATCTGGAGCGAAAACATTGAAAATTCACGAACTTACGACGCTGTATAGGGAACTGCGCGCAACACACGCAGTGAAATGTTTTATCCACCAAATTTTCAAAATAGGCTTTTTGAGAGCCCACCTCATGAACACTGGCAGTATTGTTTCATTACTCGGTCCCGAACGGTGATTTCGAGCAGTGACCGCACAGTGACTGCGAAATCACCCTTTGGGCCTGAACAACGCCATGACAGTGACATCATTCATGAGAAGGGGTCCCAAAAACCCCATGTTGAAAATTTGGTGCAAATATTCCAAAAAATGCTTGAGATATGCAACAAAGTTGAAAAAACCCTATCTAGCCCATTATACAGCTTACCGGCATTTCCTCAGTTCGACTGTCGGCTTTGAAGAGTGCAGACTTGTTCCCGGTCCACCGAAGATCGTCGCGTCGAGCTCTGGAGGTAAGTATGGGGTGAGGGGGGTGGGAGGCAGGGTGCGCAGTGGTGGTGCGGGTTGTGGGGGCAGGAAGACTGCGTGGGATCGTTTTTTGTTTTACAGGTAAAAAAAAAAGATGACGTTGATGTTTGCCACGCTGGGATGGGCTCCCCAGCATGGCAGAAGGATGACTGGGGAGTGGAGCCGACGGGGAGTGGGCACCCCTGTCAGCCATGCAGATTGTTGCCACGCTGGGGTGGGCTCCCAGCATGGCACCTTGTATTCGGGGAGTGAAGCCGACGGGGATTGGGCACTCTGTCGTGGTGATAGCATGGAGGGGAGACAGTGAAGCCAACGGGATTGGGCACCTGCCGGGTTATACCATTGATTCTGCCACGCTGGGGTGGGCACCCAGCGCAGCATTTGGAAGGCTTTGGGGGTAGCGCAGCACAGCCGACGGGATTGGGCACCCCGCCGCCTATACGTGTGTGCGGGGGGGAAGGAAGCTACGGCATGCGCGGCGCTTCTGGTGTGTGTGTAGGGGGAGTGCGCATGAGCAGGCGATATCTTATCGCTGCTCACTGAAGCATAGCTCCTTTCAACTGTATGCCACTGCATTTTGGAGCTTGTCATAGACAGCTCCAGCATGCATTGGCTTACAGGGGCCGCGCCTGCCAACACACTGACTGAATTGGAAGAGGGGGTGACACACCTCTGAAATCTCGGATGATGGCACTATGTTTCTTGCACATGCATGCAAGCAAACATAAAAAGTACAAAACAAAAAGAACCCCAAAGTCAGCCTGGAGTTGCTGACTAGAGTGCTACAGCGCTTCCCTCACTGAAGCCCTGGGGCACTCCAATCAGCAGTTCCAGGCTAACTTTGGTGTTCATTTCATTTTGCACTTAGCAGGTTTTTTTTTTTGTTTGTTTGTTTGTTTTGTTTGAACTTGTGATTGCACTTTAAAATAATCTTAGTGCTATATGCCATATGTTAAATAATGGTCAGATTATTTATTTTTTTATTTATTTTGCTTTTGTTGACTGTGAAAGGAGGGCTAGACAATTCTGCCTATTTTCAGCCTCATCCCGGGGATACAGATGGAAGCCAACAGACTTTGAACCAGATTAAACTGTTGTGGTGTTTTTAGTGATTGGGGGAAAATTTGGCCAGAACACCAAGGAAATTCTCCTACTCTTTTCGAGAAGTGCCATGGGATCTTTAATGTCCAACTGAACAACCACAAGAACAGGCAGATGAGACCTCGGTTTAATGTCTCATCCAAAAGACGGCACCTCAGGAGTGCAGCATCCCCCCTCATGCTGCACTTCATTGTCAGTATTGGGATTTTAACCCAAGTGCCTGGTGTGGGGATAGAACCAACAACCTTCTGATCTTCCAGCCTCAGAGGCGAGTGTGCAGCCTGCTGAGCCACTGACACAGCTCATTGTGTTATGTTACACAAGCATATGTATCAGTGAGCAAGCAACTACAGTGGGCTGGGAAATGGTATGGCAGGAGGGAGGGCTGACTGACTAGCCTGGAAATACTGGTTGCTACAAGCCCTCCCTCCAAAGATGAGAGGTCAGGGCGGCTGAAATCAAATTTGACATATCAAGAAAATGGGGTGAGCCGGTAAGGGTTGGGAGTCAGCTTGAAAAGATGCTGTTGGCTCCTGGCATGGTGCCAGGAGTTGACACTTTTGTATCTTTAATTCTGGCACACTCTGGGGCACTGGGGAAAGGGGGAGATGGGTGGGAAGTGTTTTGAATGATCTGATAGGGAAGCCAGAACATTAGCAGAGGCCAACAGGTGAAGGGGGATAGAGTTGTTATAACTTATTATGTTTTTTTCTCCCACCCACTCCCAAGCTGAATAACGAATTCTGAAAATTCAAATATCTGGTGATCTGAACATAATATTCAGTGTGATATTCAGCCTGAATATTTGGGAAAAGATATCCACACAGCCCTTTTAGGCACTTCTCCCAAAGAGTGCTAAATGTACAGAGCAGAGACAGTGGACATGAAGAAGGTACAGGCCTTTAAAGTAAGCCAGGATGAAGTTCTGCTACCAAAGAAATCACAGGGTACCCTGGGTAGCAGAGTGGGATGCAAATTTCTATAAATGAGTATGTTTTTGCACAGCATACTTTTTGGTCCCTGCTTATGAATGGTGGTGGGGAAGGGGTGTACTTAATGGACCTATAGTCCCTTCTGACATTACATTACTATGTTACATAGTATGTTAATAAAGATCTACAGTACTTGTGCAAAGCTACAGAAAATATCTCCCCACTACTAAAAATCAATAGTATTTATGTCCTTCTCAGTGTAAATTCATGGATATTCTTTCCCACCATATGCAGATCAGTGGAAATCATGTTCTGTAAAATAGAGAGCAATGGTGATTATGTCTCTGCTAAGACATACCAATGATAATTATGTCCCTGCCAATGAAGATACACAGAAATTATGTCCCTTCTAATGTTTACTGGGGCAAGATCAGACCACAGATGATGCAAAACTCTGTAGTTGGTGAACAAATGTAGAAGAACGGTACAAGGAAACAGACAAATGATAAATGGCAGAGTATATTATCTTTTTACAGACACCAGGCAGGTCTTGGTGATCTCAGCAGGTTCCACGCTATTACATATTAGAAAATGGGCTAAAGAATCCGAGCTTCCCGATTGGCTAGGACGTGATCTCAGCGGGCTGGTATTTCCCGATAGAGCCCACTGAATAACAAGCTCCCATTCGGGGTGCCCCATTACTTGGGATATTGTTGGACACCCCGAATTTTGAAACAGAGCAACCGCCTATGTTTTTTTGCTTCGGCTAACCCTGCTGGTCGTCCGCCTCCCCAACCCCACATGCGCGTGTGTGGCTACCACTATTCCTCCGGCTATTCTCCAGTTTGGTTCCACTGTCTTGAACCAAAAGCGGCATTAAATGTTCTGCTTAATTTTGAATGCGATCACACTGTTTTTTACCTAATTGGAAGCAGAGTGCGCGAGGTGATCTCGACGATCAGCGCAGACTTCATTATTACAAGTGCCCCATGGCCGCAGTTCATGGGGAAAAAAACGTTCACCTGCCTGCACTGGTATTCTGATATAAAATGTATTTATTGTACTTACTTTTCCCCATTAGTTTGAACATGGTCGCGAAGTTCTTCTGCAGTGGCACTGACAGAGGCGGGCGGGGGGGGGGGCAGATCTGGAGAACAGTGGCTCGAGTAAACATTATTTCCCTCATGCTGCTTTGTATCTCCCTCCTGCTGCCATGTTGCTCTCGAACATTTTAAAAAAAACTTTTAGAAGACTCAGTCTGCACTTGTTAGTTTTATGTGCCAGCCTTGCACAAAGTCACGCACTTAACTTCCACAGCTCAGCAGTGAAAAATAAAAACACTCTTCCAGGAAGGCTAACAAACTGGTGCCTATTAGAAACAACTCATATTTAAGAGCTCCCCCTAGTGACGACTAGCGCGACTAGCGGACAAACTGTTACCACCTGTACCTGTAACCATGGCAATCACCTCCAAAAATGCAGGCAGAGGAACTACTTTATTACAAATCTTACTTTCAATAAATTTTTCATTAACATTTTTCTTATTAAACTTATTTTTTTGACAGTGCCCATTTTCTAAGTGCAATAATACCCTCCAGGGTGGGCAGTATTGTGCTATACCGGACCTTCCAGGGGCTATAAGGCCCTCCACCTGCAGTGTCGGGCCTCATTACACCCCTGGGCAGTCTGGTATAGCACAATACCGCCCACCCTGTTGGGTATTATTGCTTACTTATAGTGGGTAGGGTACAAACAGAAGCTGACATGAAGCTGGTCAGTTACCTGGGGAAGGTGGAAATTGAAGCTGAGGGAAAGGCACACATGACAAACCTTGCACCAGAAGGATGCAGGGAACTTCAAGCAATGAAAACAGAGTACAGTATCCTAAACGCCAAGCTTGTGGTAGGACAAATAATAAAATCTAGGGCAGGGGCCTACTTTAAGGGAGACAAAGCTGGAAAATGACTTGCCAAGCAGACAAAGGCCAGGGTAGGGTAGCATGTGTCCCCAAGCTCAAGAAGGTGAGAGGGGAAGGGGTGATGACCTAACCCAAAGAAATCGAGGAGGAGTTTAAGAATTTTTATCAGCAACTATACACCTTAGAGTGCTCCCCAACTGAAGGCAACATTGAGGCCTTCTTTCAAAAGACACCTATTTGCCAACTTTCAGAAGAACAAAAAGGGGCTCTTGATGAGCTTGAGGAGTGGTAGGAGGTTAAACAGGTGATTGGGAGTCTTGCTGGAGGGAAAGCAGTGGGACGTGATGGGCCTCTGATTGACTTCTATGAAATATTTCATGGGGAACTTAAAGACCCACTAATGGGAATGATATCAGACAGTCTGCAACTGGAGTCACTGCCACCCTCCACCTGGGCAGTGGCCCCTGTACTATTACCTAAACTGGAGAAGGATCCTGAACTGTGTGCTTCCCTGCTAACAGCAGACTATAAGACCATTGCAACGGTGATGGCCGCAAGGCTGGAGAAACTACTGCATGTACTGATACACCCGGACCAATCTGAGTTTGTTACAGGAAGGCAGCGTAAAGACAACTGGAATGTGGTGTGGAGGTGGAGAGGTGTGGGGTAGAACCCAGCGGGGATCCTTGCTTTGAATGCAGAGAAGACATTCAACCGGGTGGAGTGGGACTACCCACACCTAGCCCACCAGCTTCTAGGGATAGCGATAGGAGATCAATGTAGGGCATGGGTACAGGCCCTCTATAACTCCCCTATGGCACAGCTACAAATAAATGGCAATCTATCACAGCTCTTCCCCTTTCACAGGGGTACCCATCAGGGCTGCCCCTGTCATCATTGTTGTATGTTCTGTCACTGGAGCCCCTGGCAGCTGCTTTGCAATATGACAGTGAAACTGAGGGTTTGAAAACTGCAGGTCTGAGCATAAATTCTCCTTTTTTGAAGATGACTTCTTATTATATGTAAGTAGCACTTCTCAAGTTAGCCACCTTCTTAAAAGTCTATGGCGCCATATCAAGCCACAAGGTTAACTGGGGGAAGAGTGAAATTCTGTATTTGGGTAAAGGAAAAGAACAGGTGAGGGTGACCTACAGCTCCAAGAAGTGTCCATGCTGAACTACCTAGCTATTCAATATCCCCAGACAACTCCACAAGTTATACGAGTCCGACTTACCCCTTGATCTGGAAAATTAAGACTGACCTGGAATGTTGGAATGGGCTTCCCCGTGTCTCATAGGCAGGGTCAGCACCCTGAAGATGTGAGTATTCCCCAGACTACTCTATGCTCTACAAGCGCTACCCATCAAAATCCCCCCAAAATTCTTCCGACAAATCAACAGCCTATTCCACCACTTCTTGTGGTGTGGCAAACCAGCCAGGATTAGGGCCTCTACACTGCAAGCCTCATATGTTGAAGGGGGCTTGGCTCTCTCCCATACATTAAACATAATTACTGGGCCTCAAAGTTCTCCTTCCTGATAATGGGGGACAATTCAGCTCCATGGAGGCAATTGTAGGAACAAAAAACAGGTGGTGGTGGTGGTTCACTACTAGAAAAGGTGCTCTGTCCCTCATTAGGTGCACTGCATCAGCAAATGTGAATAAACCGGTTCACCAGGTCAACACTCCAGGTTTGGTTAATGGTGTACAGGTTTATTAAACATGTGCCTGGATTATTGCTGAAAGCCAGCATATCAGCGGCCGTCAAAGGGAAACAAAGATATACAGGCCTCCTTAGATGGGAAAAGAAAGGGATAGTTCAGAATTTGATAGGGGAGGCAGCGTGTTGAAAATATTTGGGAAAGTGAGACAGCAGGTAGAGTATCCTAGTAACACCTTTTTTGATTACTTGAGCATTAGAGGATTGCTGCTGTGGGGGAAGGGGGAATTCTCTGTTCTGCAACTACGGTATGCGTCAAATATAACGTACACGCTTGTAGCAGACAACCACTTGCAATGGACAAATTCCCATTGCCAAAAGCCATAGGAAGCTGTAATAAATTTATCTGATTAGACAGACCTATAACTCCGCATTTAGCGGCCTCCAAGTTGGTAATTAACAGCTCCCTTGACACCTCAAAAAGGTGCAAATGAATATAATTGTGCTAGATGACTTCCCTCCCGAGCTAGACTTGTTAATCACCGTTCTTGACACCTCAGACAAGTGTGAATCTCACCCCACCCCCATTACCAGAACAACCTCCACACAACCACACACAGACTCCAGAGTAAAACACTTACAAGCCAGTGCTCTAGTCCACCCAAAGATCCTCTACCCAGTGAAACTGGCACTGATGCTTTCAGGAAAAAGAACAGAGAGAGAGACAGAAAGCTGCTTTTCTATCAAACCCACTGCTGTAACTTGCGACGTTAGTCTAACTCACACAACCAGTGATCCTACTGTACAAAGGTAGTCCCACTCTGCTTCATAGATCTGAGCTCCCAGTGTTCTCGGTGTACAGAGAGAGATGCGGCTTGCGGCTGTACTCCTCTGAAGCTTGCTGCTCTAAATCTCTCTCTGAGACCGGGCACAGGAATAGGAGCTGCAAATACTGTCTGCCTGCTCACACACCCAGTGTTCCCAGTGTACAGAGGGAGATGCAGCTCACAGCTGTGCTCCTCTCTTTCTGCTTGCACTCTAGTCCCGCTCCGCTCCATAGATCTGAGCTATGACAATGTACTAGATGCTGCTTGTAACGGACGTAAGGTACTATGTCAAACTATTCCGTTACAAGTGGCACATACTGTATCATCTATAGAGAACATTCTATTTGGACCACAGCCAGCTATAAAACCCCTATCTGCCTTGTATAGATTTATTTTGCCGTGGGGTCCCCACATCAATTGGTAACTATTAAGAAGCATGGACAAGAGATCTAGATGTAGTATTCAGTGAAGAGTGCTGGAGGAGATTAATAAAACATGCCAGAACATATGTTAGATACAACAGGTTGCATCAGATTCAATATAATTACCCATTTGGAGCTTACTTATACCTGGCCGAGTTGCACAAATGAAGGATAGTATCAGTGAGGTCTGTTTGAAGTATGCTAGGGACATGGGCACCTCTATACACATGACTTTGGAATGTCCAAAGATAATGACGTTCTAGGAGGTGGTGCATAATGTTATGGAACAGGTCATTAGCACTAAATTGCCAGGGTTCACTTTCCAATTGCTGCAGGGTGCTAAACCCAGAAGTCTCAAGGAAACACACTGGCCTCTCTGAGACCTTGCTTTAAAAAATGCAAAGAAAACCAATGCATAATATTAGAGCATGGTGCCCCCCCCCCCCACTGTGGCCCACTGGATATACAATTTACTCGATTGCATGAGGTTAGAAAGAGTGCAGTTGGCACTGGCAGAGGGAAAGAAATGTAAGGTAGTGTGGCTCCCTATTCTCACAGCATTTGCTCAAGGGGAACTACTTTGACAGGGATTGAATAAAGAGCTAGGGAAGCGGAGAACCAAATGTGAGGATGGCTAGGATGTGAAGACCGCATTTGAAATCCAGATGATTGACAGTAACAATAGCATAGGTATTAAATGTAATGTACGGACAGGTGTAAGGGTGACATACAGAAGAATAACAACTGAGATCGCATCCTTCAATGGAAAAGAATGTTAAAGTAATTTATGTCATGTATGCTATGTTTGTCATTTGTAAAACAAAGAAAAGTCTTCCCATCTCATGGCTTGTACGTTAGCATATGCTAAAAGTCTGAAATCTTTTGTAATCTGCAAAAAGTTTTGAAAATAAAGTTTAAAAAAAATTAACTGGGGAAGGGATCTTGGATGGTTACCAGCTACTTAGACCTGCTGACCAGTACTATACATTGTCCACCAGGTCTCAGACCCTTAAGTCTCTGCCAATGACAATCAATGATTATTAGTTCTGTCTCTGCTATTGCAGCTCAATGGGAGAAACAGCATGTCCTTCCCAATGCAGATTAACTAACGAACAACAGACAGAAAGTGTGGGCTAAACCTTCAATCACCGGGGGAAGGGGGGTTCAGGAAGGAATGACAGAGTGTGCATTAAAAGATTATAATGCACATTCTAGGGAAGTGAGGCACAAGGCCAAAGGCCCAGTCTTTATACCTCTGGTAAGAGCATTAAAATCCTTAATTGCATACCCTAGAGTGTCTTGTTACACTTATAGAAGGATTTGATACTTTCACAGTTTTATAAAATGAAAAATTTGTAACATGATCTTTTTTACATTAAATAATTTATTTGAATACCTTTTAAAGAGAACATTTATATACATTAAACAGTTACAGATTTGTAGCTAATGAGGCTTTTTTGCCTTGCTAGTGAGATCCGCCACCTGACCATGCATCTGTTTTTTTAATGCATGGTCAGGTGACGGCTCTCAATCAATGAGGTTTCAGGATTCTTCCTATTTTATAAAGTAGTTTAATCCACAAACTCTGGAATATGTTATTCCACTTATCAAATGGATTATTTTTTGTTGAACAAAATTATTTATTGATTTGTTTATTTAAAATATTTGACCAGGGGGGCATACTGAGCTGATAATAGATAATTTCTGATTTCTCTCCAACTGGAACATATGGGAGAGACTGCAACATGTAAAGACCTGCTTTACGCAGTCAAGCATGCTTCAGGTACTGTAGCCTATTCTAAGTTTCAACCTAGGAATATACAGGGCAGCTGATTTCTGTGAAATGTTTTAAAAAATTTACACAGCTAATGCTCAGTGTTTACTTTCTTTTAACCCCCAACTTACAAATACCTCAGCACTATGTCCGCTTTTATTTAAAATGTTAGAAAATGACCCACCTCACACTCAGCCGCTGCATATCTGACCCATCCACTACACTCAGATAATTCAGGTAAGTTTCTTTACTAAGAGTTTTTACTTGTTTTTAAGTACAACACTAAGCATGGAATCTGCATTTCTGGACTTAGTTTTTTTTGCTGGTGGAGGGTTCTTTAGCTGATGGTGGCCGGCCAAGTTGGAGGGAGGGCTGTGTTTGTTATCCAAGGTTGGATTATCCTTTACAAAGATGGGTGCTGGGGCGAGGAAGATGGGTTTGAGTGCTAAGCAGAATAGAGGATCAGTGCATTTTTTCCTTATATGGGGAAGGAAGGTAGCATAAGTGCTACAGTGGAAGTGATACTAATGTCTGACACTGGGGTTGGGCACCTAGTGCCAGGAACCCAAAAGGGGGATCTGTAGTCAGCCACCAGGAGTTGGCACTCAATGCCCACAGTTTGTGCCAAAGGGCACATTTTGCATGATAGCTGCATGGTGAGCCTTTAGCATCATGCAGCTTGCATGAAAATTCCAATTGGTGCCACAACAGCACTTTTTCATGTAAGCTTGCATGAAAATTCCAGTTGGTGCTGTAAAGGGCCCTTTTTCACACAAGCTGAATGAAAATGAAAGATTGTCATGCAGCCTGTGTGAAAACTTTTGTTTGTTCCACAAAGGGTGCACAGAAACTAAACGAGCTCAGTGGAAAGCTGGTGCAAGCGGAAAGCAAGAAGAGCTGTGACAAAGCCATACAATGACTGCTGCCCTCAAGGCTTGTAAAAATTGGGCTACATGCCAGAATAATAAAAGACAGCAAATTTAATAGGATTAGGAGAACTGGTCCCTTTTTTTTTTTTTGTAATATTCTGGCATGTAGCCCAATTTTTTAACAGCCTTGAGTGCATTAGTCTTTGTGTGGATTTGTTCCATAAAGGACACTTTTTCATGCAAGCTGCATAACGGTCTCATATTTTCATGCAAGTTGCATGGTTTTCAGTTCTTTTCCTGATTTCTCTACTTGAAAGTCTCTGGGAAAATGCTTTTTTTTGTGAGGCATGAGAACAAGTTTCAAGTGATAACAGCAGAACCTGTTTCAGTGACTTGCAATAGCCTAATTCACTAATACTTTAAGAACTGTTCCTTCGAAAAAAAATAACACTTGCAGAGAAAACTTTACACCCTACACTATCGACCATGTAAGCTCCAGACTTAACTTTCAACACATTTTCTTGCTTTTAATGCACACAGTTTTTGGTTTTTCCCACTTCTTTGACTGCTGAGGCTCACAAAACTATGAGGTATCTCACAAAAGTGGATTCTGACTCACAAAAATTAAATGTCAGTTTCACAAAATTCCAGTACTAAAAAATTGTGCAAAAATAAATTTTGCATGTTAAAAAATTGTCTTTTATCAATCAGTCAATCAAGTCTTTATTTATCCAGGCAAACACCATTGAGCAGGCTCATTTACAAGGTGAACCTGTGTTACACAAGGTCAAGACAAACACTTTTACTTACAGTTAGTAAATAGGCATAACTATACAGAAATAGAAAAAAATACATAGAGCAATAACGAGTATTTCAGGTATAGGGTTAACAAGGTAAGGGAGAATTGTATGAGAAGGGGAATTAAAACATTCTGAAACAGCCAGCATATTAAAACATTTTCAAACAGCGTAGCATATAATTGGTCATGACATATACAAACTTAAGGGGCAGATATGGAGGGGAGAGGTACAGGACTGAAGCTGTTCTAGGAGGGGTGCTACAGTAGATGGGCTGGGGACATATATGTTAGGAGTCTGAGGATAAGAAAGGTAGTGAATTAGCAAAAAAGAAGGGGGTATAGGTGGAGACAATCAAGAGGCCGGGTTAGGTGGAGATGTAGTGGGCAGGTAAGCAGTAGGCATCCTAGCATGCTAAGCATGCTGGAAACAGCTGCATAGCTCCTTAACAGCCTTGGCATACAAGGTCTTGAAGGTGGTAAGACTAACAGGGAGACTCAGTTTCATAGATTTCTGTAGTTTGTTCCAGAGTGAGGGCAACACAAAGCCTATGACCGGTCTCCTAAAGCGTGTATTGGCCCTAGGTACCTTCAGTAGAAGCAGAGAATAGCTTCTCAGTACGTAGTTGCCTACCATGTATAACGGCAGTCATAAATGTCTTGGGGTAATTTGTTGGTAATGGCTCTGTAAGTCCAGAGAGCTGCATTTCTATTCCTTCTGTACTGAAGGGGGTCCACTCCCAGAGCTGCATATAAGGAGCAGTGGTGGGTGGTGATAGGTAGGCCAGTAATGAATCTCAAGGCTCTGTGGATAAGGTGTCCAGTTTAGTAAAACAGTAGGTATTACACTGACTATAATGAAATCGGCATAATCAATTAGGGATAGAAACGTGGATTGAACTAACTGCATCTTGGCATCTTTGGTCAGGAGGTGGTTTATTCTAAAGAAGAGACTAAGCCTCTGCCTCAACTTTTTCAGCAGATCCTCAACATGCTCCATGAAGGAGAGTCTGTGGTCTAGCCAGACCCCTAGGTACTTGAATTACGTAACAAATTCCAACCTCTCTCCTTGCAAAGTGTTTATGGGAGGTAAGGAGCCAGAGATAGCAGGGTTCACCAAATGAGTAGCCGGAGAGAACAGCATAGCTTTTGTTTTTTTGGCATTGAGTAAGAGTTTTTTATTCAGGAGCTGATTCTGCAACAAGATGAATTCTGTTTGTAAATCTCCACAGGCGGCTTAGGTACAACACCGTATCATCAGCGAGAAGGTGAATATTGGCCTCCTTGACGCCAACATCAATATTGTTTATATAAATGGCAAACAATAGAGGCCCCAGGATGGATCCCTGTGGAATGCCTCTTTTTAGTGGTTTGAGTGGAGAGAGCTCCCCCTTCGGCCTTAACCCACTGAAGTCTATCTGTAAGGTAATTATTGAACCAGCACAGAGAGGTTGGGTCCAGACCTATTTCTTTAAGGGTGGAAAGAAGCAGGCAGTGGTTGACAGTGTTGAAGGCCTTGCTAAGGTCCAGGAACACGGCGCATACAAATTTTTTGCTTTCCAGTTCTCATTGCCAGTCATCAGTCACTTTGGCCAGAGCCAAATTATTCGTAATAATTCAAAAAACAACAAATGTCTAATTCAAGCCACCAATCTAAGAATCATGCTTGGGCCTGAAAGTTTCAGGTTTTAACTCTCAGCTGTTTTTGTGCTATTGGTGGACAAACAAGTATCTTATAAATTGTATTTTAATGAATATTCAACCTCTTAGAACTTTGAAACAGCCCAAATGATCATTACAAAATTTACAGAATCCACATATCCTGGCACTGACTGTGCACATTAATGCACACCAGTCCATGCACAATAAGAAAAAGGTACATAATTTAATAAGTAAATTTCAGAAGCAGTATTTATTTATTTGAAAGGTTTCACCAGGAAAGACAACATCAGCTGTAAACATTTTGTTTCCAGAAGTGTCCTGGGGGGAGGGGTTACATAGTGGTGGAGAATCAGCAAAAATATAGTAACATACAATTACATAAAGAGAGGTACTAATACAATTGAGCTCAATCCTAGGCAATAGACAGATTAAATAAGAAGAGAGTGTCTGATGGCAAGGTAGTAACCAGAGACAGAGGGGGAGGCAAGCGGTGTAGACAGAACAATAAACAGAGAAAGTTTGAATAGTGGCAACCCAGGTGGAGAAAACCCATAGGGAATATGCCAGATAGGTAACAAAAAGTGCCAGGCTGAACACAGTGGATTAAAAGTGCTAAATAGATCAATAAGGATAATATGTGCTAGGTGGCTGAAGAAAAAGAAAAGAGGGGTGGATGAAGGACGGGGGGGAGTAGGGGTTGCAGAAAAGTGGGGCGAGGCAAGCCGGGGGGAGAGGAGTGGGGAGAGGTCAGGAACTATACACCCCCAGGAGTTCCACAAGGCTCCATATTAGGTCCCCTTCTTTCAGACTCTTCCTAAATTCTCTCCCCAAAGTCTCCTGCAGAATGATCCTACTGTACGCTGATGATGCTGTTCTCTATGCATCTTACCCTAACCCCACCCAACTTGAACTCTCCCCTCCAAACCTCCTTTATGGAGGCAGAGTCCTGGTTCGCTAAATACAAACTTGTACTTAACCAAACAAAAACCTAAGACCATGCTTTTGCCCACCACCAGAACAAACTCAAGCACACGCCACTAAACATCAACATATCCACTGCACTGCCCCTTGAACAGGTCCACTCCTTTAAGTATCTAGGCATAAATCTTGACCCTGCCCTTACCTTCCATGACCACATACATCAACTCTGCTCAAATCTCAACTCCCATATCAGACTCCTCTACCGTCATCAGCAATGCTTTCCCCCAGAAGCCCTACAGATTGCCATCTCCTCCTCAGTACTATCTGTGATTGACTATGGCATTGTTATCAATGGGGCAGCAGACAGCACCGCCCTAAACAGGGTCAAAATGTCACTCAACAAAGCCTGCCGACTCTCTCTGGGCTGCCCCAGCAATACCCATACCTGCTCCCTCTATAACCAAACAGACTGGCTGGACTTTGAGGGCAGGCTACAATACCACACCTGCTTATTAGCCAAAAAAATCACCACTGGGCTCATGGCCCCTTGCCTCTCCACTCTCCTGCAACCAACTACACATGCAAGGCTCACCAGGAGCTCACTCAAATCATCTCACCAGGTGCCAAGACAAAAACCCTGACTGGGCCAATGCTCCTTTCATTATCGTGCCCCTGCCTGGCTTAACTCCCTCCCTCCACACATCATGGAGGAACCTAAACTTGGCCACTTTAAATTCCTGTTGCGCTCCCACCTTCTATCCTCATGCTCCAGTGCTTGTTCCTAACTCCTATAATCCTGGCAATGAACATTGTCCTACTCTCCAGCCTTATTCCCCTTGGCCATAACCTGGACATGCTTAGCCCTCTCCTCCTTTCCTTTCTCCCTCTCTCTCCTGTCTACCTCTACTGACAATGGACCATGCCCATCCTTTGACCTTCCTGCTTCTCCCTATCTACCATTCCCTACTACCTCCACCCCCTATTTTCCAGCTAGACACCTTAAAATCATGCATCTTGTCTCTCGCCCATATCCTTACCATGTACCTGACCATTCCTCCTCCTCACAACTCCTATATCTGAACTGAATTTTTGGACATTGAAATTGCCTGTATGCTCTGTTCCTATTTCTGCCCACTTATGTTGTATATAATTGGTCTACAGTATGCTCAACTTGTATATGAATTGTACTTGCCTTAATGTATTATAATGTCTGTACTGTCCTTGTCTCTGTAATTGATGTGGAGCCTTTGTAAAGGAGTCTTTTACCCAAAGAATTGTAATTCTGAATAAACCAATAAATAAAAAATAAAAATAAATAAACCCTGCAGGGGACAGGGCCTAGCAGTAGAAAGAGAAGAGGGAGGCGGATATTAAGTGCTAGGTGGAAATAGAAGAAGGAGAGGGATGGGGGAGGGAGAGGGGGAGGGGGAAGGAGTGAAGGGGGGAAAGCCACAGGGGAAGGGATTGGGGGAGGCCAAGAACTATACACTGCCAAGATGCTGAGAACCCTGCAGGGAGACAGGGCCTGGCAGGAGAGGGAGAAGAGGGTGGCCGGAGATAAACACCCCCAGGATGTTGAAAACCCTGCAAAGAGATGGGGTCTGGCAGGAGAAGGAGAAGAGGGAAGGAGGAGAGGAGGGGGGAAGGGGAGCAAGGAAATGTTCCCCTGCCAGGCATCAGAGAACCCTGCAAGGGAGAGACCCAACAGAAAAGGATGAGGAGGCTAGGGAGAGGTTGAGTGGGAGAGAGGGGATACTTTGGTGCAGTTACATACGTGTACAGAGTGTTTATGGAGAAGGAGGAGTGACAGTGATTTAAGGGATTGTGCTGACCGAATTTCTAGTGGGAGGGAGTTTCAGATCTCGGGAAATTTATATGAGAAGGCAGAGCAGCCCAATGAGGTTCATCAGGGTGGGAAGGCGAGGGTTCTGTGGGCAGAGGAGCGGATGGTATAGGAGGACGGGGTTAGTGAGGAGGAAGGACAAATATGGCAGTAGAGAGCCACACCAGAACTTCCCAACAAAGTTAGCAATGTACGACATGCACCTGCTGAGGAGGGATGGAAAAGAGAGGTAGGAATAAAGGTCACAGTGAAAAGTATGTGGGGGGGACCTGAGAATGTAGCAGCAGAAGGAATAAAAGAGGGTGTCCAGTCTGGATAGGAAAGTTTTAGGGGCAGAGTTGTAGACTATTTCGCCAAAATCAAGGACAGGGAGAATCATCTTTTGGATGATTTCACTCCTGGCTTGTAGTGGGAGGCAGCTACGGTGTCTGTATAAGGCACCAAGACAAGGGTGTAATTTATTGTGAATTGAGTTGATATGTACCCTGAAGTCAAGGTTCCTGTAAGCTATAAACCAAGGTACTTAAATAAGGCTACAACATCGAGCATAGAGCCAGCTTGGGTGTGGAACGAGGGAGTGAAATCAAGCCTGGCCAGTTTTTGTCTGGAGCCGAAGGTCATAGATACTGTTTTTTTGACGTTCATAGACAGTTAATTTGTAATAAACCAGCATTGGACATTGGTAAAATCCAGCTGTAGGCTGGTTGCCACCTCAGAGGAGGAACTCCTGGTGGAGAGCAACACAATATCATCTGCGTACATGTGTATACTTGCAGATGTGCAGATGTTTGAGAGGTCACTTAAGAATACTGAGAATAATATGGGACCAAGTACTGAGCCTTGGGGGACACCGGTGTTGCTTGGGAAGGGAGAGGGAGGTGCCCACTTTAACTGACTGAGACCAGCCTGTGAGGTAGGACTGGAACCAGCTGGTGGCAGAGTCAGAAAGCCTGGCTGTGGATAGCTTGTTGAGGAGGAAGGAGTGGGAGACAGTGTCGAAGGCATTGGCCAAGTTGACAAAGACAGCAGAGGTGATGCATCCGTGATCCATGCCTAACAGAATGGAATCAGTGAGCTGACGGAGGAAAGTTGTGGTGGAGTGGTCTTTGCAAAAAACAGACTGGAAAGGGGTGAAAAAGGAGGAAGAGTGAAGGAATGAGGAGAGTTGTTCCAGGACCAAGTGCTCTTGGAGTTTAGCCAGTGTGCGGAGAAGGGAGATAGGGTGGAAGTTGCAATGGTTGGAAGCATTCCCACCTTTAAGGAGTGGGATCACGGTAGCAGACTTCCAGGCATTTGACAGTGTAGCACAGAGGAAGGAAAAGAAAAGTTCAGTAGATTGGTCAAAGGGGAAGCAATAGAGTGGGTAGACAAGTAGAGTAATTTTGGGTCAAGGCCATCAGGGCTTTTGCCCTTGAGAGGGTTCAGGGCAAGTAATACATGTAAGGTGTCATCTGGAAGAATAGGTCTGAAGGGGGAGCATGGTGCTGATCTGGGGGAAGGGCATAGGAAGAAGAAGAAGAACTTATGGAAGCCCCGGAAGCAATACTGGGGAGGGATGCAAGTAGGGAGGAGGCATAAGTGGTGAAGTACTAGTTGAATTCAGTGGCTACTGATGGGTGGTCATCAACTGTGCGGGTATCAATTCTTAGGACAGGAGACGAGGAGTAGGTTGAGTGGAGAATGGAGAATGGACAACTTTCCAGAATTTGGAAGGATTGTTGATGTTTGCCTGGACAGATGGTTGTAAGTACTCTACTTTGGCACGGCGTATGGCCTTTGTACATGTGTTGCAGAGCGAGCGATAGTGCTGAAGGTTGAGGGGGGAGCCATGGATTTTATACATGGCCCAGGCTTGGTCTCTTGCATGCTGGCAAGCTAAGAGTTCAGCCACTGGTGGAACAGGTGGAGAGTAGGTCTGTGAGGTAGGGGAGGGAGGATGTGGGGAGGTTTGGGCAGCAGTATATTCCACCCACAAAGATAGGGCAGGAAGAGGGGAGGGATAACTTTACAAGTAGCATTTCGAAGGCAGAGGGAGAAGACACAAAAAGGTAGATGGAGTATTTTATAGCTGCGGATATGTATATGGCGACTCCACCTCCCCTGGACTTCTGGTTCTGGTGGATGAGTCAGTATCCTGTGATGGAGATGGCTGAGTCAAGGGTTTTGGAGCTGAGCCATGACTATTACCACTCTTAAAAGCATGCAGAGAGAACAGCACCAGTTAAAAAGGCTGTATATTACAGCATATAGAAAAAATGCAAAAATAGTTCAGAAATGCATGTTGTACACAATTTAGTGCAAAAACGAGTGTGGCAGTGACAAACCTGGTATACTGCAGCTGTCAGAAAATAGCATCTCAGCACTTCACCTCTTAGAAATGGGTTTCTGTCAGGGAAACCTACAACATGAATACCAAATTTTAGGTTATGCCACCTAGAGACGACTGTGGTGCTAAGCTTCAAAAATTGGGGTTTAACATAGAAATGCCTACTGAATTTTAACTATAGTAATACAGCATTCGCTCCACACTCATGGGTGTACATTGTGCTAAATTAAAAGTATTATTTTGAGGTAGCATGGCAATAACATAGGAACTGTGAAAATAACATGATGTTTCCCCACACTTTCTACATCTCACAACTCTCCCAAAAATATTTATGTTTGCATATGTAAGGGGTAATTCAACTATGTTATGCCTTCTTCCAGCATGTACATCATTTATTTTCATTTGTTTGCCCAGACCTGTATACTTACTTTTGGCTCCACAATTTGTGTGTTGTTCGGGCTGGGCAAACTTGTGAAAATAAATCATGTACATCCTGGGAAAGCATGATGTTTATTTTTACAGCTGCATGGGCAGAGCTCTGCAGACATTTTGCCATCACTGTAGTAAAACAGAGGGTCACAACCAGAACGCAACCCTGCGTTGTCTTACAGTGATGCAGCAACGTCTGGACAGCGTGGACTCCACTGGTGATGTCCTCCATGACAAAGCTCCCCTCCACAGCACAGTTGCCCCCTCCCCACAGGTGCACTACTTCGTAATGAACTTCCAGGAAAACTGTGCCATGCATGCACAGTTTTGTTGCCACTGCCATCTTGAAAATGGCACACTGTTGTAGCTCCGACAGTTGTGCCACCCACTCAGACGCCACCGACTCTCCAATATTGCCACTGCTGCTCCAAGAGCCTCCCCAGCTGCCACTGTACTGGTAAGAGCTCAGAGCAGCCGTATCAGCTCTGACCAGAATTTGTTTATATATACGTGGTTGCACCTGTATATTAGGGTTGAGTAAGCGCTTTGATGTTAAACCCTGATTTTTGCACCTTAATGACTCTGCCCCTGTTCAATGATTTACTTGCAATTTTGTAGGCACATTGTTGGTGCTAGGCTCTCTGGATCCTGAAAATTTCCTGGCAAAGGGTTCATGGAGGGGTAGGGAAGTTACAGAGGGGCTAAACAAAATTAAAAAGACAATAATTAAGATATTTTTTGCTCACCTACTGTATAAGAAACAAAAATAAAAATAGGTGCACTGCAAACCTGAAACTTGCTGATTTGATAGCATTTGCCCCAAGGTGTGTGCTTTTGGGCTTTTTATCTCCAAATGTTTAATAAGATTGTGAAATATTTATGAACAATGTTCAGTTTATGTGTATTCATGGTTAAAAGATAATCATTTCATGGATAACTAAATTTTATGAACATATCTTTGTGTTTGCATCACAAGAAAGTTATATTTTCATATGACTTAACAATGTGGAAACAGTCAAACCATTGTTCCTTGAAAACATACTACATACTGTATGTAAAATGTTTGTCCTTTATAGCATGTGTTTGCCACTGAAAGTTTTGAATAGTTTGCTTTTTGGTGCTTTTTACAGATTTGTTAGTTTTATTTAGAGAAATCACAAATTGTTGAAATTTGCGTAATACAAGTGGATATAACTATTAAAGCCATATATGGTTCACATGTTGAAACTGTAGGCTCAATTTTCAAAGGGTCAAGAATGACACAAGGTGCTTGCACCAGAAAAGAATGATGCAAGAAACAAGCTGCATCCAAACTTGGATCAGTTCTGATTTCCTAACGCTGCGTGCATCAGAAGCAGAATTACCAGCACCAAAGTGACTTACGTAAAGAAAATGGGTGCACCATGTTGCAACGGGGCTTGAATCAAAAAAATTATGCACCGTCCCCTTTTTTGGATTTTCAAAGGGGGAAGCTGTTGACAGTGTACCGAAGATATATGCTGCTCTAACTGACACAGGATCATGTAAAAGTGAGGGTAGATTATGTAGCGGGTTGGCTGTAGAGCTAATATTCCCTTGCAGGACTAGTTGACAGTGTTTTGGGGACATAACATGCCATTGTCTTGACCATTTTGTCCGTGGTCATTTTTGACTCAGCTTGCCTTATTTTTGCTCCATGCACCATTTCTTGACTCAATTTGCTTCATTTTTTTGACTCAACTTGCATCATTAGTAAGCTCCTCTTCATGTCACTTTTCTCCATGCATGAGATTTTTGACTCAATTTGCACCATTTTCTTTACTCAACCTACTTCATGTTTTTGGCTCAACTTGCATTATTTTCACTCTGCATCATATCTGTGACTCAAACCGTAGTCATGTTCACTCCATCTCACTCCTTGCATTGTACTTTTGCCGCAGCTTTGCTTCATTCTCAGCTTGCATTGTTCTCACTCCATGCATCATATGTTTGATGCAGCGGACCTCTTGCCTCATTTTGAGGCACTTTACCACAGAGAATGCATTTCTTGCAAAATAGGGCGCACAGTGTTTGGCACACCTGGATTGGATGCAAGGTGAATGTTAGACACACTCTGCATCATTCTAAGGGCCCTTTGAAAATCTGGCCCCACAGTTCATGTCATAAAAGTTGTGCTTTTGTATAACTTAGCAATGCAAGCACAGGAAACATGGTCAAACCATTGCTTCTTCAAAAAAATATGAAATATGTAAAAATGTTTCCATTATAGCATATGTACGCCTTTAAAAGTTTTCAGTAGTGTGCATTTTAGTGCTTTTTACAGATTTGTTAGTTTTATTTCAGAGAAATTGTAAATTGTTAAAATTCACTTCATACAAACACATAACTATTGAAGCCATGTGTTCATATTTTTGAAAACATGTGTTCGGATGAAATTTTGCTTGCATCCGTATGAAGTCATAAGAATATAGAAAAATATTTTTAAATGGACGATACCTGCTTTTTGAGATCATTATTTTTAATCCTCATTTATACCCTCTCATCATAGGTGGGGGGGGGGGATGGCAGATGGGCCAAGGTGCATTCCTGAGGCCAATGCCCCTTCATTTCAACAATGGTGAATGGACTGATGATGCTACAGTGATGTGAAGGGTGAGTTGGATTTGCCGGGATGGGCTCCATCTCCTCTCCCCCATGACCCAGCTCCCCACCACATTACAGGAACAGTGAATGGACAGATGACCACTGAGGAAATGTGTTGCATGGTGTGGAGGTGGGATGCCTAGACCCATCCCATACTTGTGTCTCTTCCCCTCTCCAATTGCAGCAACAGTCAATATACACACATAAACTACCCCCCCATTATAGTAACAGTGAATGAACAAATGACCATTGAGGAGATATGTCACATTGGGTGGTGGGGAGGGATGCCTAGGCCCATCCCATTCTTTCATCCCATCCCTCCCATTGCAGCAACAGACAGTCACTAAGGTGATGTGATTCATAGGGCGGGGGATGGGGAGGATTGGCTGAGGCACAGCCTTTGCATATCCCATTCTCGCATTCCCCCACCCTTGCAGCAACAGTCAATGTACAAACAACCACTAGGGTGATGTGAAAGGTTGGGTGGGATGGGCCGAGGTTCAGCCTCGATCCATCACATTCTTGTATCTCTTCCCCACCTCTCAACTGCACTGCAGCAACAGTAAACGGGCAGACAACCACTAAGGTGATGTGAGGCTCATCCCCTCTTTGAGACCCTTCCTCCCTCTTGTAGCAACAGTAAACGGACAAATGACCACTGACGAGATGTGAGGTATGGGAGATTGAGTGTGTCTGTTTGTGTGTGTTGGGTGGGGATATAGAGTAGTATGACTTATTTTATGTTTGTTCTACTTTTATTCTGTTTATTTCACTTCAAAGGGACCTGCAAGAATGAGGATACAATTCCACTATCACAAAAAGAAGGGAAATTCATTACAAAAGGTTTTCCTCAGGGTTGTCAACCCTAATGCCCATCCCAAGCCCGTAGCCTCCTGTCCAAAGTATAGGGCATAGCTCCCAGCCAGTGCCTCACAGTGATACACTCTTCAGAGGTAGAGAAGTATGGCTCGCCACATGTTGCCAACAAAATGAGTTGTAGCTTTCTTCGTGCATGGCCCTGCAGGCTCTGCGTAAAGGAAAGAGATCATGTCTTACCAGGAGAGGGGGTGAGCATTAGGGTTGACAACCCCAAAGAAGACCCCACCATTGATTCGCCAAGACTTTCGAGACCCAAAACCCTAATGTTTTTCATTTCCCTACTTTGTGCACTTTGTGTTCTTCAGTCCTAATATCTGCATTAATGTAGGGTTTTGCAATGAAGATATATATTGCAAATACTGTACTACATTAATGCATCCTTTAGGGTTACAAAAACAAAAAAGGCACTATGCATAAAGAGATCCTGTCCCTCCGTGCCATGATATGTGGCACATAAGGCCGGGGTATGCATATCCTGGATGTCCAGTGGACACCTGTGGATGCACTAACCATGGGTGCCCGTAGCAACTGCATGGCCAGTCCAGGCAAGGGGTTGGGAGTTGGAATGCCCATGTTGCACCAGCAGAACACAGCATGCACAATGCTTGATATGCTCTGCTGGGGGGTCTATGTGAAAACGGCAATCACAGAAAGGTGATCACCATTAGGGTGAATGTATATTGGCAAAAATCCATTTTGCCGATGTACACTCCTGGCACATGACAAAAGGGCACTGGGGACTTGCTATTTTTTTGTTTATGCAGGGGGCTGTGCCCCCTCCCCCACACACACACACCCATGGGGGGCTTTGTCACCCGCAACCCCTCTACTAAAGGATTCTCAACTCCAGGGGGGTGCATGTTGGGGTGTGTGAAAAAAAAACGTTTTGATGGACTGGCACCAAAATCCCAACACACCTAGCACCGAACATGGCACCCTCCCAACCCTAGCCTGCCATGAACCCACCAAGACACATGGCCAGCTTGGCAACCCATCATTGCGCGACACCTCACAAACCCTCCCTCCCATTCTGCCCATCGCATGGCATGCTCACTCCCCATGCCCGTATACATATAGTGACAGGATAACTGGCCCAGTGGCACTGAGGGTTGAGGCACTGGACACCACACCTCGCACCGCACCGGTGACCCGGGTCCGGGAACAGATTCGGGTGCCAAGGGTCGGCAGGGGAAGGGTTGAGGATTGAGTGCCCGAGTGGTGCTTGCCTCCCCAGACTCAGGGGATGTGTTGGACTGGCGAGCCAGGGACCCCCGGTGGAGACCGGGGGCACTGCAGCAAGCCAGGCAAGCACACATGAGTGTGGCCGACACAGGCAGGGGGTTGTCATGTGTCAATAGCGTCCCACACACAGGGAGGGGATACCATAGAACACAGAAAAACCCAGTCCTGGGAGTAGGCAAAGGCAACATCCTCCATGCCCACTGCCAGGTCTGACCCGGACGGCCTTCAAGGTTCCTCCGCCATGGAAGCCACGTCTACAGCTGGAGGCTATGTGTGTAAGTGCACCCAAGGTAGAAGGGGTGGCGCCACCCCGGAGGGGTCAAGCCGGGGGTGCTAGCTGCGCGGTGTGGAAGAGAGGGAGGTCCAGTCGAGACTCAGGTGGGTAGGATCGGTGGATGCCCAAGAGAGGCCCCCAGTATCACGACCATGAGCGAAATAGAATTTAAAAAAAATAATAATATAGCGACAGGATGTCGCTATATCCATACTCACCCCCCCATCCACTAGCCCTGAGAACAGGCACCGCCATCGATTCACTCTTTTGGTAAGCGCTCAGTAGCAGTTGCCCTTCTCACAGGATACCTCTGCTGGGCCAGCACTGGGGGGGATCCATTATGTCTGTTTACTAGGAGACATCCACTACAGTTACAACCTAAAAAACTTAACAAAAATTAAAGAGGAGCTTTTTTTTACGCAAAGGGTGGTGTCCCCCTGGAATAGATTGCCCGAGGAGGTGATCATAAGTAAAAACAAATAACAGTTTAAGCAGCGGTTGGATAATTACATTCTGGATGGTAACATTTTACAGTACTATGGGTAACAGGACAGGAGCATCTCTAATGGGCTTACCACCCCCTTTGCTCCTAATTTCCTTAGTATGAACCTTTGTATGTCAGTCAGAGGGCTGCCATAATTTATTTATTTGTTAAAATTTTGGTAACCAGGTGAGCCTGCTGAGACCATGCAGTTCCTTTTTCAGGGGCAACCCGGGCAGACAATGCAAAACAGTACAGTACCATGAATGCAATACATAGAGCAGGAATAAAACTCATGGGCAGCAAATGTTGAAAATGGCAGATAGACAATCAGCGCACGGTTGACATGGGCAGCTAAACAGCAATATGTGAACTCAGAATTTAAGGGGGATAGGCAAGGTAACAAAAATTGCAACAAAGTGTAAATAAAATACATAAATTACAGTGTTATGTACAGTGAGATTTACAGACTTTACATGGGAATGTACATATTTACAGAAGTCCAATGTAGGAGATTCAAAATTGAGATATCATCAGCAAACTATACAAACATAGTAGGAATATGGATGTGCATAATAACAGAGCAGAGAAAAAACATACTTTGAAAAAAGCACATGAGAAAAATTAATTTGAGACAAAATAGGGTACATTGAAGGCAGTGGCTAGCAAAAACAAATGCAGGATGGAGGTTTAAGTAGGTGCGTGGACAGCGCATTTTTTTGAACAGTGATAGAGAAGGGCAAGAGAGAAGTAGAGGCAGTAGCGCATTCCAGGCTATGGTGGCAGAGTAGGCAAAAGATCACCTCCTAGCGAGTCTGTGAGGTTTCAGGGTTACAGGATAGGTAACATTGTTGATCTGAGTGGACAAACAACTTCTTTATGATAGTTGCACACACCCCCAATGAAAAGTTCACATGTACACAAATAGCACCCTGCAGCCATGGACCCTAGCTCTCCTCCATGCCACAGAGGGCTGGGGGCGTGTGGCTGCAGGGTACTGCTATCTGAAAAGTGAAACAACACTTATGGGCCATAGGCAACATGGCAGTCTGTACCTGGACCGCCATGTTCCAGGATCCACTGCCACCCCCATGCTGGGGATAGACTCTGGGTCTGGTAGGGGCTTCATATTGGAAGCCCACAGTCTGTCCAGGACTGTCCTTCAACTGGCCCTGCTCTTACAGGCCAGCTGGGGTTCATGCATCCCGCCTGTGCATCCCACAGGGGCTGGCTATGTGGCACATAGTTGCACGGCTCAATACATGCCCCTACCTGGCATGTATGGGGCCCATAGAAAATAAAATAAGGAAATTAAAAAAATGAGGGGTTAAAGTCTCACAAGTCTTGACATATCTGTGTGGTGTGATGTTCCTCTGGGTTTTCAACCCTAATGCCCTCTTACCTCCCCCAGCCTCCTTGTGACCTAAGGACAAGCTACAAGTCCAGGGCAAGCAGGCAGTGTGTGAAGAAAGTTATGATTGATCTTCTTTGGGCCCTGCATGAATCTGTGAAACAAGAGCGAAGTCCAAACTTGTTTCCCACATGACTATGAGAAGCAAGATGTACTAGGAGCACAAGACAGAGTCTGAGTCCTAACATCCTTGGCACAAGGAGCACACAAAACACAATATACATCCTAACTTACTTCGTACAACACAAAATATGCATGAATCCTAACTTACATATGAATTTTGCCTTTTTTTTTACAAACATTTTGCTGGTTTAAACATTCTTAGTGTTGGAATTAGAACATTTTTGTCTCTTGCAGTTTTTTGTTTGATGCGCATGCTTACCAAACGTTTTGTCACTGTGAAAGGAGATTTTGAGGATGTGTCACTGATGATCCCACTGCAGTTCAAAATAGCAGGGGCTCGGCAGTCTAGATCAGTGATCACGCACTGTAGTCGTGACACCACTCACTGCTTGCTGGAAGGAAACTTCATGTGCTTCAAAGGACCAAACCGCTCCAATCAGAGAGGGCTTTGGTCCTTTGATTTGCATGAAGCAGTCAGCAAGTAGCTGATTGACTTTCAATGTCAGGAGCCTGTCACTGTCTTAAATATACCCAAGCAGCCATATGAGGTATCTTGGCTCCAGATCACATTATCAACTTGCAAGTGGGTGGCAAGCAATACAGGTCCACTTGGCAACCTTTTTTTGTGTGTATTTTCGAAGTTCCCCTCTTAGCAGTGTCACTTTTCTTCTAAATCTCCAGTTTGTCAATGTAAGGCAAAGTCCCCAGTGGATTTGCCCGAAGTCATGTCTTTAATTAAAATTGTATTAATAAGCCTTTGAAAAATTCATTGTGGTTTCCCGCTCAGCAGCATCACTCCCACCCGCCCATAGTCGTTGCAGCCATTGTGTTCCCCTCTGAGCTGCTCATGTGGCTGAGGAAAAGTGGCGTGTTTACCCAGAGCTTTTGAATCTCATTAAACAGGAAGGCCATCAGTAGTTGTCACAGCCATTATTACCGGAGTTCATGATCAGCTGTTAGCTCTTAATTTTCTGGTAAAGAATACCTCGATCGATAAACAACTTCAAATTTTATTGCAGCATTCTGTGCAGTACCTGGGAATTCTTGATGTGAATCTAATTGTATGTGTGGGTGTAAGTAAGTGTATGACAGACAGACACTAGTTAGTGCTCCAATTGGAAATCATCGCCAGAAATAATAAACCTAAACACCCCACTCCACACACACACGCACCCACACACACACACACGTACGTGCTTAACACAACTGATCTTTCTCTGCGTGGAAGGTGGTAACCTCAAATTTTTGCCAAGTCAGACTTACAACAGGAATAACAGTGGACTCTAACCTTCTTTAACTTTCTATTTGCTTTCATCTGTGATGTCACCACTCCCTTTTAGCAAATAACTAGCATGATGTGATTAGATCTCCCATATAGTCAAAGATATCTTGTTTATTTATTTTAACCTTCAGTAAAGAAATGAGTCTGTCTGTCTATCCATCCTTCCATCTATCTATCTATTTATCCATCTATCCATCTATCCATCTGTCTGTCTGTCTATCTATCTATCTATCTATCTATCTATCTATCTATCTAGGGTCTAATATATATCTATATGCCTGCCTATCTATCTATCTATCTATCTATCTATCCATCCATCCATCTATAGTATCTAGCTAGCGGTGTTTTGGAACTATCCTTGTGCAGCTAATTGCTTTTTTTTGAAAATACCTCACCTATGAGAGTGAACACACTGTCTATATAATATTGTTGCATATTAATATTGTGCTGGGGGATACCTGGCACAGAATTTAGAGTAACTTGTTAAGTTTGCTTTTCTCATCATTATTGGGTGGTTGGTGGAGATGGGGTGGACTTCTATCTTGGTGAGTGACAGCAGCGCCACTTGGGCAAGAGGCAGAAGGCCAAGGAAAGTGCTGCCCTAATCTATTGCATTCACTGTATGATAAGATAGCATGCTCCCAAAATCACACAAAAAAGTCTGGATTATGAATGCTGGGATCTTGCTGAAAACTGGGAATGGCCAATATCGGTGGTGTCTTAAAAGGAAGCAGCGTCCAATTTGGAAAGTAAAATTTGCTAAGTTTACTTCTCTAATGTTTGACTACTAGGTTAACAGATATTGGAAGTATTTTATAGTGGCTATTTAAAATGACCCATCTGTCAACCCTTCATAAGCCAGATGTGGGACACTATCCCTCCAAATGTGGAAGAACATACTGCAAAATTGTTTTCTGACACTGGAATTGGGCATCCCGGTGCTGGGCTTGTTGGGGAATGGGGTGGGCAACCTGAAGGGGGGGGGCAGGAGCAGTGGTACAGTTTTTGTTTTTCCAAACCCTGTAAAAAAGAAGACCACCCATTGATGTCTGTCTCACAGTTAGTCCCCACATCCTACCCTCCCATTCAGCACCCACCACCCCAAACCCTCTAAGCCCATGCATACTCATAGGGGATCCAATATCGTAATCCTCTCTGGACTGCAGACAAATCTTCACTAGTCAAAGATGGCCCGTGAACTGAAGAAATCAGATATGCGGTTCAATGTATTTCAATGGAGTTTTGAATTTAGTGGCATAATTTGGTCATTTTTGAATATTTTTGTGCCAAATTTTCCACATGCCTTTTCTGGGATTCTACCTCATGAACAATGGCTGTGAAATTAGGCAAATCTGTTTCAAAAGGTGATTGCACGGTTGCCACATGAATCACCTTTTTGGGCAAGAGTTGAAAATTTCTCCACCCTTGTTCATAAGGTGTGGTCATAAGAAGTCTAAGTTGAATATTTGGCTTAAAATATAAAAAAAACAACAATGTTATGCGTCTACATTGAAATTTGTGAATGCAAGCTCATAACTCTGGTCATTTTCAAAATTTTGACCTCACATTTTCAACATAGCTATTTCTTCACAGCACCTTATGAATGTGACAGCTGTCATTTTTCAAATCCTGGCCAAAATGTTTTTTCTTACCTGTGACATGAAATTACATTTCAGTGGTGCAGAATGATGTTTTGGCAGGGATTTGAACATTTTCACCTTCTGGGTTCATTAGGTAGGGTAATAAGAAGGATATGCTAAAAATTTGGTGTACAGATATGGTAACATGCCCAGGTTATGCTTGAACATTACACCATTTCAGTGTTCACTCATAACTGTGCTAATTTTCAATATTTTGACCCCAGACTTTAAACATAGCAATTTTTCCACACTACCTCATAAACGTGATATGTGTAATTTTTAAAATCCTGAACGAGGTGTATTTTTGCACCTCTGGTGTGAAATGATATATTGTCCAATACACTATCAATGGTACGTGTAATGTCTATAAGGTGAATCCTAAAACAAGTATCTTTAAAAGTTGGGGTCAAAATCTTTAAGAAAATTGGATAACAAGCATCAAATGTTCAGCATTGACAAATGCTTGTTCCTAGACTGTTATTGCACCCTGAAATATGTTTTTGGGATTTACCCCCAAATTTATTTTGGTTAAGATTTTCAAAATGACTCAAGTGTTTGTGAGATGGGGTGGCAATATGGCAACCTTAAAAATCTGGGGTAAAACTGGCAAAATATGATCAAGTTATGAGTTATGTGACAGGGCTGAATAAGACCCTGTCCCAATGGTTATGCAGAAAGCAAGGCTCTTTTCTGTCCTTTTTTTTTTTTGTCTTTTGTCTGTCTGATTGCGCAAACTTTCATGTGTTTCTAGGACTTGATCCCTCTGATGGTTTCACGTTCCCGCCCCATTATCTCCTTGCCTTTGTTGTTTGCTGTCTCTTCCTTGCTTATATATGGTTATAGAAGAAAGTGTGGATCTTTTTATGAGACTGCATTTCCTGGTTTATAAAAAATATACATAGTTATTTTGAAATGAATGTAGAAAGATTTTGGGTTTCTTGGAAAATATAGCCAGGTTATAACAGTTTGACCTTTTAGACCTCCTTAGCTGCCAGCAAGAGACCAGACTGCAGCTTGGTTCACAATGTGCTTTTTGCAGGAAGGAAACTAACAAATTCTGTACAAGCAAGATACACCTTGTCTGCAACAGGAGGTAGCAATTAACCTGCTTAAAAAAAACTTACAAAAGAGGAGAGAGAGCGGGATAGTTTCATTTTTATTTGGGGTTTGTTTTGAGCTCAGAAAGTGTACTTATGTTTGGACCGCCTATGTTTGAAACCATTCTATACATTTTTTTCTTCTGTTGTTCTTGATAGTAATAAAACACTGCTTGCGAATTTTACAACTTCTGGCCTGCATGTTTCCTGACCTAAGCTTCGATGACAGGTGGTGTCAGACTAAGTGGGATTTACACTGTGCATACTCTAAGCCAAGAGTTTTGTGTGTGGGTACTAAACCTGGTACCAAGGAAGCATAGCAGAAAGGTATGGATTCTGCAGCAGTGAGCCCAGGAGTGATTACCAGAAGGATGGAAGCCAAACTAGCACAGACAGACGTCCAAGCTGAGACTATACAGCCAGTACCAGTGATGGAAAAAGAAGGACAGACAGTAACAAAACCTGAAAGCCTGACTGCCTTTTTAGGGCTGTGGGCAGAGATCTACAGCACTATTGGGATTGTAGCTCTAAAACGGCTGATCTTGGAACTCCCTTTTTGGACATTTGGATGTATTCCTCCACAGCTGCAAAATAGTGCACTCCCCCTCTGATTTTTGCTATTTGCTGCTCTATGTTAAAGGCATTTTAAAGGAGTGGGGATGCTACTGTATTGTACCTCAGAACTTCTCAGGATATTAACAAAACAAAAAAACTTTTTAAACTGCTGTTTCTATCGTCTGTCCAGCTCAGTCTGTCTAATGGATGTATTCTATTTATTTCAGCAACCTAGGTGTTAACTCATTATAAGTTGTCTGGAGTTTACTGAACTTCTGAACATCAGACTGCAGTGCCAGATTACAGACAGTGCAATTTGCAGCCTGTGTTAGCTATCTGATTCCTATGTGCACACACACACACACACACACACACACACACACACACACACACCCAGCAGCAGCATGATGATTGTGACTAAACAGTACTATATGGCACCAACAAGAAAATTACTTTGGTCATCTGGTAGCTTTTCACAGCCCTATCGGCTCTAGCTAGAATTTGTTCATATGGTAGGTATATAAGAAAAAGAGATGGAGAAACAGAGAAGAGAAGAGATGCAGCAGAGAGAAAAATATGTTCAATGTTTAGAGGCAAGAGAAAAGAAGAGATGCAGCAACTCAAGAAGCACAGAAAAGAGATGCAGCGACAGGAGCAGCAATGGCTGGATGCCTTGCCATCTATCAAAGCTGGAGGATCTGGTACAGGTTCAGCAGATCAACAGAATACAAACAACTTAAAAGATATTAAACTTACAAAGTTGTGACCCTTGGATGATATTGAAGCATACCTGACAACTTTTTAAAGGGTTGCCGCAGCCTGCTTGTGGCCAGAGCAGCAATGGGTTATCAGTTTTTACCATACCTAACAGGCAAAGCCCAACTTGCCTATACCAATATGGACACGGCACAGTCAGAAAACAATGACCTTGTTAAAAGAGAAATCCTGAAAATATATGACATCTCAGGAGAGCCCTACAAGCAAAGATTCTGGTCCCTGCATTACCACTCAGTTGGCAGTCCTCGAGAAGCCTCCACCAGACTCAAAGAACTTCTTATTAAATGGCTCCAACCAGAGGGCAAAAGAGTCTCACAGATCACTGCCACACTTGCAATGGAGCAATTCATCAACATCCTGCCTACACATTTGCAGCTTTGTGTAAAGGAACACTGACCAGAAAGTGGGGAAAATTCAATTTCTTTGGCTGAAGACTATTTATTTATTATTTATTTATTTATTTAAAATGTAATAAATCGGGGAAGGCACACTGAGCCGTGGCTCGTTTTCAGGTGTGACCTGGTGGAATGAACAGGGAGGAGGAAAAACAAACATTTTACAGTACAATTCAGGCACAATGCAAACATTATTACTGAAAATTTTCAGGGACAATGAAAACAGGCATATCAGTGATTACAATGTACGTTTTGAGAGAATTGCAATGGATGTAGTTGGCCCCTTAGACAAAAGTAAATAGGGTAATTGATTCATGCTGGTAGCATGTGACTATGCTACACAATACCCAGAGGCAGTTCCAGTGAGTACTGTCACAGCCCCAAAAGTGGCAGCAGAGTTTGCCAAAATTTTCAGCAGGGTGGGCAGACCTAAAGAGATTGGTCCCTATGCACATATGTGCGGAGTTCCTACACGCCATGTATCTGTGATGCAGAGCCACTCTGCACCCATTGTGCCCCCTCATGTGGGATGCATGAAACAGGCTGCACAGCCCCTACACACCCAATGCCCCGTTCGCGCAGACAGCAACATGCCAGGGGTGAGTGGGAGCATGCCTGCACTACATGCCATACACCAAGGCATGTAGTGCTGCACACTGGGGGGTGTAGAAGGGCACTGGTTATGCCAGGTGGGACCCTGCCATAACTCACAGTGTGCCCCATGAACTACACCCGCCAGTTGTGGCGGCACCAGGCACCTGACCACCTGAGCCGCCCCAGCCTACAAGGCTGACAGAAGGGGCTGGGATGGCTGCACTGGCAAGTGCCCATACAGTACATGTGGACAGCATGTCCATCATGGAACTGCACCAGACAGGTCTGCTCATTTGCCTGGTCCCTGCATGCCAACTAGCCCCCCCAACACAGGTCTGCCCCATACTGTTTGTGCCAAGCACACCCCACACCCCCACATATCTCTGCTCCAGACACCCATAGTCAGTGCAGCTCCCTCCCCACACACATATGCCACTCCCCCTCCACACAGACATACGAGGCCCATCCCCCAACCCATCTGGGAAAGTGAGTAATCAGGAGGTTGGTGAGGGCATCTGCAGCAGAGGAAAGGCTGCTTGATCAACAACTGGACTAGCAAGGAAGTGACCGGGATGTGGGGGGGATCTACAGCAGAGGGAGGAAGGGCTGTTTCATCATGAACTGGCAGCAGGTAAGTGAGCATGAGAAGGTGGGGGCAATTTGCAGCAGAATGAGAGCTGCCTGATTGTGAACTAGGCCAGCTTGGAAGAGAATGACCAGGAGGTGAGGGCTGCTTGACTATACAGCACATTTCTTCAGTTACCTATAGCTCCATCGATAATCTCCCTTGCTACAGTGTGCTTCAAGATTTCCCTAGGAAATTAGTCTTTGCAGCAAGAAGTTTCTGTGGCAAAGACTTGTTTACTTTGGCTTCTATGTCTGCCTGGCTGCTCACACTCTTGCTAGGAATTAGGTCATCCATTCGGAAGTCTGAAAGCCTTACCACTGATCCTCTGGGTCTGACACTGACCTCTACTTGCTCTCCCTGTTCTCCAGTTCACCACTTCAACGAGGAGGGATCAGAAGTGAGTGATGGCGGAGACCTGCCATCCCAAGCAGATTACTGTTGGGGGGATCACGTGCCACAGTGTGGCTTATTTGAAACTGGCTCACAGAAATAATCTTTATTGCTGGGTCAGGTGGGGAGCCAGGGATGATCAGCTGGGTCAGTCAGGAGGGGGACAGTGACAGTTGAAGAAGGAGTGGGAGGAGTATGATTGATGCGAGATGCTGAGGGGAAACAAAGCAGTCTGATAATGACACCACTTAACTGGTTGATGATTGTTGTCATGTAGGTGAAAGGATGCAGCCACTGTCTGATAGGTGCAGCTGCCTCCTTTCAACTACACATAAGTTTCTACCCATCACCAGCACAGCAGCCTCACTGATCATTGACCTATCTTTGTCAAGCCTCCTGCAGCCTAAACTGCATTGGACGCAACATTGAACTGCATCTGAAGCCCGTCATGCTACCCTCATAATATGTTTGCTTTGTGCATGCACGCAAACAAACATAAAAAGTACAGGTCATAATTTTCACTGCTAACATGTACTGCTTTTCAGTGCTGGCCTGGTGGTGCTGACGGTTGAGGCACTGGATGCCACACCTCACATCATGCTAGTGACCCGGGTTCGGGAATGGACCTGGGCTGTTGGGAGTCAGCAGGGGAGGGAGAGGACTGAGCATCTGGAGGACTGCTCTCCTCTTCCAGGGTGGGTTGCTGGGGACTCCCAGCGCAGTAGCAGTCTATGGTGGAGACCAGGGGTGGCACAGACATTGGGACGTAGTAGGGGGTAGGACGCTGGCAGGCTCCATTGGTGTGATGCACAGAGGGATGCAGGAAGCCATTGCATGCCATGTCTGAGGGGGAAATAGTATGGAAAAAATCCCTACCTCAGCGGTAGGCGACAGTGGGATCAGTGTCGGGCCCCATGCCTAGTGCTGGGCTCTACTGGTTCATTCTCCCGGACTTCCTGCTCCTCTCTGGTCACTCCACTTGATTATAGTTAGAGTGTTGGAGGAGATGGTGGTCTCTCTCTGGGGATCTCAGAGCTGGGGGGTTGTGCAGTCAGGTGAGGCTGGAGGGAAAGCGCCAGGACCGGTGTGCGTGTTGTGTCGGAGGCTTCAGGTGGTCAGCAGAGCATCAGCTGAGAATCCACACCAAGAGAGTCCATCACAGGTATGGGAGAAAAAGAGTCAACAAAAAAAAAAAACATGTACTGCCTCTGTAACCTCTTAATGCTTCAGTACACTCCTGGACTATACTGGTTAAAAATTTTTAAAAGACAAAACATTGCTAACAGCCTTTCCTGCCTCCCTCTGCAAGCAGTGTAGTCTAGTGATTAGAACAATATTGAGTACTGAAAGATCGTTGGCCAGCACCTGTACTACTGAAGCCATGGGTGATGCAACACTTCTTTTCACCCCACCCACCCCCATGGACACCAACAGCAGCACCACTGCTACCAAAGCTGTAGGGTGCCACTTCTTTCACCCTGCGCATCTGCCCCACAAACCTCGGCAGCACCACTGCTTACTGAGGTTGTGCTGCAGTCCCTACATGTGCATTAAAAAAACATGCAATCGAACAAGATAGGCATTAACCAATGCTTTTGTTTGGTGATGAGAGTGAGTACACTTTCAATTGTACTTTTTTCACTATGGAAATCTATTTTATTATGCATTTAATGGTCATTTCACCAACAGAATATTTCAAATGCAGATGTCATTTTTTACGTTTTATACATAAGAGACATTTATCATCTATCAGGCTGGTGTGTGCACTGTCTTTTTGTGCTCTGGAATTTATTGTTTTGCCAGTAGCTCCCATTCTGTTTGAGCACATTTATTTTTTGTGCGTCATATGCTACTGTCACTTGTTTCAGAACTGGACTAGTAGGAATTCCACGCATACCTGTCATTCCTTTTGTTTAAACTCCAGTCCTTTCTCCTCTGCCTTCAACTGCCAGTCCTCAAGCCTGTGGATGTACCCGCTAGCAGCACTCCTAATCCTGTCTGCATCTAATCCCCCCAATCACTCTGATGAGGTCAACAGTGTTGGTTAGTGCTTTTCACCCAGTCCACCCCTCCCTCCTTCACTTCTCCACATAATGTGAATGCAGCCTACCAGTGGCCTTAAGCACATGTGGCATGCCTCTGCAGCAGAGATTTTCCCCCCTGCCCCTCCCCAGGAGTCACTGTGGTGCTGTAACCTGGCACCAACCCTCCCCGAGCAGAGGTGTACTACTGTTGGCAGCTGTTCTAGCCCTGGCTTGCCCCAGACATCTGTGAGATCTTGGACCAGAGTTGCCAGCATGGTAGTGTGGTGCCATACTGCTGGACCATGAGGGAGGCCCCTCATGCCTGTCTTTCTACCTCATTATAGGGTGTTGCCTCCTCTTTCTGCTATAAAGGCATCTAAATCAGCAGATTCCCTGGCAAACCAGGGCATCCATATGTTTTACAGAAACATAATGTAAACCCTCTGTTGGTTACTTAAGCAATAAGGCATAACAGGGTGTGGGTTATTGGGGATTTACCCACACCTTGTGTGGTGTGTCACAAGATGCAGCCGAGTGACTTAACCACACAAGAATGGGTAAATCACCCAATAACTCACACCTTGGAGTGCCTTATTGTGAGTATACAATGGACCCATGTGTAGAATAAATTTAAAATGTGTTTAATTATGTTTTTATAAATGCCATTCCTCAGCTGTGGATTATGTAGGATTTACCGATGGTCATGTGATATGTTTTGACCAATGAGGTTACAGGATTTTCATATACCATTGTATAATACACCTTTAAGACTCTCTTGTTAGTCATACATCAAAGGTGCTCACTGCCACCAATGGAGCTAAAACTGCTGTGTCACTGACAGGAGCAGAAATTGCCCAATTTGTGTGCCAGTGTGCCGACTGACCTAGATCCGAGTTTGCACTCGTGAAGGACTGGTTTGGGGTTTGAATGTTTTTGGACTTTGAACTTGGTAGAAGTTAGGGCTTTTGTAGAAACTGCTGTTTGAACTATGAGCTGGCAAGCATGACCATCACCTTTGACATGCCCTGCTATGGTAAAGGCATCAGAGGGTGAGATGCCATTTGCCTGCCAGGAGAGCCACAAGTACTCATGGGCTACTGAAAAACCAATTCAGGCACCTTTCCAGGTCACAAATCATCTATCAAGTGACAGACCTCCAGGACTGCCTGTTTCAACCAATCAGCTCTAATGGTTCCGCATGAACAGTTGGGGCTGATCTACCCTGAAGGCAGATCTACGCGAGATCTCAACTGAGCAGGACCACCAAGACCTGCAGAGAGCTGTGCTGTGACAGACTGCATGTCTGTCAATGAGGACCAAAAGAAAGTAGTAAATATCCATTGTTTGCAAAAGAAGGCATTCTCAAGCTGAGCCAAGCATTACTATGTAGCTGATAGCCCTGGTTGCAGAGTGAGAGACTGCATTGAATTGCTGCCCAAGACTACTACAGGATCCTTCTAGTGGGTACTATAGCCCAGTACCAGGTACAAGACTTAATGCCATGCTGTGAAAGGTGGCACAGACTTCCAGTGGCTTGATTGACAGCAGGCTAGCTGAACCTCCGAACTGTACCACCAGCCTCGATGCCAAGTAAAATAGCAAGTGCGAGAGATCAAAGTGAACCCAACCTCTACTCGAGAAGAACCTCTGCAAGTTGTGACAGCATTACCCTGCACAGTGGGGGAGATTCTCTGTTACCAGGTCACCCAGGTCTTGCCTCAGCAACTAGAACATTGTAAAATAGTTGGGATTACCATTTATTGGATTTGACCAGGTGGACGAACGTTACACATACCTCAGGTATTAGGTTATTTATTTTGCAACTGCATATCTTTTGAGTTTGGGATTTCATTTCACAAAGCAACTGTAACCCTTCAATTTAATTTGCAGGACCACTGGCCAGTTAGGTACAATGACAACAGACCCACACTGCTCCCATGCAACACTCTGGGAGCACCCTATATTGTTAAAAGGGAAAAGCACTTGTACCAGTGGGGAGAGGGTAGTGCCCCACTAAAGAAGGACATATGTAAGTCATCATATTATACACTGTTGTGTGGGGGTGGACTATGTTTGAGGGCTGTGCCTGAACAGGCATTTAGTCAGCCCAGGGAAAGGTTTTCATTTGGTTGTGCCTGGTTGAGGCACATAAGTACAGCCCAGGAAAGCAATTAATTTAGCTGCACCTAGACAAGCATGTAAGGGTAGCTGGTACTAAAGTGGTGTGGGCCTAGCATGGCATGGAAGACCTTCCACTGCCTGCTATACCTCTTCCTCGGGGTTAATAGGCATCCTAAGACACCTGCAGCTAGTGCAGAATGCAGAGACCAAGTTGCTGACATGCCTTCCTGGGTCCTGCCACATTACCGCGGTCCTGCCTGAGCTGCCAGTGAAGGGGGGTATTACTTTCAAGGTCGGCTTGCTGATGTACACGGTCCTATATGGATTGTGCCCTGGATGCCTGTCGGAACTCCTGATTCCCTATCAATCCTCAGGGACTCTGCTCCTCTGAGGTGGGCCTCCTGGCAGGTCCCTGAGCTAAGCTTTAATTTTCAGAGGATCAGGCATTTAAAGTAGCCAGTCCAGGGCTGTGGTACTTGCTACCAAGATCTTTGAGGGACCACTGTGGAGGCCTTCAAAAGGGACCTAAAGACCTTTTTGGTTAATGAGGCCCTTGTACATATTTAAGGGCCTCTGAATTTATATCTGTTGATGCCGTCTGTTGTTTTTTTTTGTTGGTTTTATTGTTATTCAGTTATTTATAAGTACACAGTACAGCAGGTTCAAAATACAATGGCAACACAGAGCAACAGACTGTACAGTATACTTAGTAAGTTGGAATGTCAGTGTAACCCCCCTGTTACCCGGGGTTACTAGAATCCCAGTAAGACCTAGCGGTAGGCAGGGAAGGCAACTGGTGAAACTGCAGTTAAATGGATTCCACACTGTCTCACTCTGTTCTCAGTCTCAGCTGAGACTGAGGGATGACATCACCATAGAACTCTCACAGCTGCATGAGCCACACTGGAATCTGCAGTTGGAAGTTAGGATAGAATGTTGGGGAGTTTGAACAGAGAGTCTGTGTGTAGTCTTGAAGAGAGGAGCAGCACAGCAGCAGTCTGTGGACAGGCTTTGAGCCTTAAGCTCTGTCACAGAGCTACTGAAGGAGAGGTGTGTGTTTCCACCAAAACAGGAGCACATTAAGCTGTTTGTGAAGTGGTGGAGACCGCTGTTACTGGTCCATGTGCCCCATCCCTGAGGGAATGTGGGTGGAAGGGTTTTGCCTGTCTTCCAGGGGCAACCCTCCTGGTTCCGGCTAAGGAAGAAGCTGCCTTATTTGAAGTTGTGCTGTGGCACCAGAAGCATTGGGATAGAAATTCCTGTGAGCAATCGCCTGTGGGGCACCTGCAACCAAAGGGTGAGTTCGCTCTGACGTAGGGCCTATGTTTTCACCTGAACTGTTGGAAAGTGGGGATTGGACTACTTAATTTGTAGTATGTCTAATGTAATAGACATTGCCAGTTAATTCAAGTAGGTTCAAGTCCAGCACAAAGAGTGAAGTAACGTGGGGATTGGACTGCTAAATCAGTGGGAGGCCTAAAGCAATGGGCTAAGCCAAGTAAAAGTATGTTCAAGTCCAACACAAAGAGTAAAGTAAAGTGGGGATTGGACTGCTAAATCGGTGGGCAGCCTAGAGCAATGGGCTAAGCCAAGTAAAAGTATGTTTAAGTCCAGCACAATGGGAAAGTAAGACAAGCAGAGGAAGTGTGATATACATTTACCCTTAATCTACATTGCCAAGCTTTACAGAAAGAGATGTTTAATGTCCAGGGGAATGGCCGGGTATGAATTGTGGAAGCAAGAGGTGGGAGACCCCCCATCAGTAGTAACCAAATTCACCTCTACGGATTTGCTCTTTGGCACCTTTACTTTTTCTCAGGTACTTGGCCAGTGCCTGAGGAAAGTACCCAGACGTGGGATTAAAAAGAAGGTTCCCTGATAGAGCTGAAGTGCTCTTAGGTGGTTTAGGGAGCCACCAGCAAATGTTTCCATGACATATGGAAGGTGTCTGAGTGGCCAGCAAGGGAACTGAGCCTGGGAATCCCAGATAGCATACAAGTTTGGGCTGTGTACCCAAAGCAGCGTGTAAGTCCAGGCTGTGTGCCCGGTGGGTTCAGAGCCTGAGGGCTGAAGTGTTGAAGAAGTGTTTCTGATTCTTTTTGATCTGCAATACCAGAAGTGTAGCCCCATGGGGGTCCGTCTATGCTTTGTTTGTTCTGCTTGGATGTGAATAAAGCCACACTTTAGAATCCCATTCCTGGTATTGGACATTACAGTTATTGCTTCCTATGTTCAGAATTACTTGGGTGCCCCTGTGCAGAGTAGCCAAACCTAGCTCTTGTGCCAAGTAACCTATTCCTCCCCGAACCCAATCCCCAACCTGGTACTGCTGTCAGATTCAAACAGCATACCACCTGCCGTTTGCAAAAAGGCAGGGGGGTGGGGGTTACCTAAAAAATGGCTACACATGCTGATGGGACACATTCACATTATTGCAAACCCAGGAAGACAAACTGTATATTACAGCCAGATTGCCTAGGCCCTGCATGAATAACTACTATGCTCACCTTTCTGGATGTATAGGCATTGTACATTTTTATTGATGTTTTATTGCTGTTTTAATAATTGGATTGAGTGTTTATTGTATTTTGTTTTATGTAAAGTTTTATCTCTGTGTAAGGCACACTGAGCCACTAGGAAAGGGTACAATACAAAGTAAGCTACCTCTACTACTATTGTACTCAGCTACCTAAATTGCTGCTAACACCCTTTCTCATTTAGGGTCTGCTGTTCTAAATAAAGTTGGGTTTGATCACTTTGAAGTTCTTGCTCTCTCTCCTTCCATTTAAGAGTTTTAAGTGCATGCTCTGTGGGGACTGTCATGCAAGTGTGCTAGTCCATAGATGGAGTGGGGTGAACCTAGTAGGGAAATAGGTAAGTACTGCAACCCAGGGGGTTGTACCACACTGTCACCAGGCCCAGTGATCTTTTTTTCTGGGTATGGGCACTGCAATATTTCTAATTCTAAGTGGATATGAACCCCGCCCCAGGGAAATAAAGGAGATACTTAGGACCCAGGAGTCACCAGGATATATATGGTTAGCCAGTGGCATTGTAGGGTAGTAGAGTCCTGTACCCTTAAGACATCTGGAAGAACACTTAGGGCAAACCCGCCTAACAATAAGCCATTACAGTTTTCATTGAGGCAACAAGGGATGTGTGGGCTGCTGGATCACTAGTAGCGGGATCATTAATATCTCACTATTTTCGCTGATCTAGAATCAAATCTCCAACTATCCCAAAAATGGGATGGCAGTTCCATTTTTTGTGGTTAGTTTTAGGTTATTGATAGGAAAATCATGGGCTTATTGGGACCCAAGTGTCACATTTAAAAGACTCTTTTTTTGGATAAAGCAAGTTCCCGGTGTGCCATAGTTCTTCAAATTTTAGTCTATTTTTGGAACACTTATCCATATATACACTTTCTTCTTACTAGTCTAGTTGGGTGAGTGATAGACACACTGTGCAGTGGTAGTCAAGAAAAAGTAAATTTCTTGTGCAGTATACCTGCATTATACCTCATGTTTTCTTGAGATAACTGGATCAAATTACTGTAAAGACAATAGAGTTGCTTTAGCATTTCAAGGTACTGTGAAATTTCTGTGTGATCCTTGAATCCATAGTCTCCAAGGCAGCAGCTCTAATCATTTCAGGCAAAAGGAAACATTATTTTAGCAAAGCTGTTAGACTGCCTCTTGTTCTTTTATTCTGTAGAGTACATGCTGGTAGGGGGTCTGCTTGAACCTGGGGAACAAAATGAGTGAGCTCCAGGCAATGGTGACAGATGCGGGATTAGACCTCATAGCCATCCCACGAACATGTGCCACTGGGGAAACCAACTGGGACTTAACAATACCAGGATATACCATGTATAGACAAGATAAGGATACAGGAAAAGGGGGTGGGGTAGCCCGTTATCTAAAGAAAGGCATAGAGGTGTTAGAGGAGGGCTCCATCAGGGTAGGGAAGGGGAGACAGGATTGATGTGTGTGCAGCTAACGACTACAACAGGTAAGAAACTTTACATAGGGTGCAATCTACAGACTATCAGGACAGGGGGACAAGGCAGATTCACTAAAAAATACCACCAACATCTTAATCTGGTTCAATTTCCATTGGTCTCCATCTATATTTCCACCCTCAACCTCCCCCTCCCCCCTTCCCGGATGAGGTGCAAATAGGCAGAATTACCTAGCCCTCCTTCCAGGTCAACAAAAATTAAAATAAAAAAATAACTAAAAATAAAAAAGGAGGTGTAACCCCTAGGTGGTGCTATCCCAAGGAATACTACCCCTGCCTGCGTGACTAGGTGCAGGTTGAGGGGCCTGAGTTCTGTGAATGGCCTGCATCTGGAGGACAGGGTTAATGGTAGCGAAGCTGTTCTGGGTACAGCCCTCTAGGACACTGATACCCCCCCTCTATCCCCTCTAGTGGCCTATACTGGTCAGCAAATACACAGTCATAATTAACACCAGAATGCAATTGTAACCCCTTACTGTTATCAGTAGCTGTTAGCTGCAATGGGGAAAAATGGTCTGCAGCCAGTCTTGGAGGCCTCAGAACAGAAATGGGTGGGCAGTCCTGCCGATCGTCTCCCCGACCACCACACTTGCAATTTAGACGATCGTTATGCGGGTTGAGCCCAATTTTGAACAGCAAAGTCTATTTTTTAACGTTTTATAGCACTTTTTAATCTCCGCGACACTCCTCCACAAGCCAGTACACGCACTCCCCTCACACTCCCTCTCGAATGCTGGGGCAGTCACTGTAAAGCTGGCTGAGGGGTGGGACTGATTGCAGCCTCACCAATCAAACGCGCCATGCAAATGAGCCTCTTCTTCCTTGCCAGTGCTCTTCTCTTCACAGCGATCGTCGAGCAGGCAAATTTAAACTGCAGAATGCATTTTTTTTTCTCAACTGACTCCACAGCAGGAGCCCATTTCAGCCATTTAACATAGCCATTCACATCTGCAAGTCTCTCAGTTTATTCAAAAAGCATTTCCAACGTCCAGGGCACATGTTTCCTGTTGCTACCCCTAGTCTGCCACACTTTTCTTTATCACAGTTCTTTTTTAAAAGCATTTCCAACATCCAGGGCACAATTTTCCTGTTGCTATCCCTAGTCTTCCACACGTTTCTTTACCACAGTTCTTTTAAAAGCAGACAAAACGCTGTAAACAATTGATGCAGGACAAGGGCACAATCTTTTAGCTTTACTGCTCCCTGGTAAACAGTTGGCATTTCAACAGCAGCGTAAGATCCACAGCACACAGCAACACACTAGTTAACTTGCTTCAGCTTTTTGGGCTACCCACTGCCAGACAGCCAAAACGCTAGCCCCTTGCCCGAGCACCTTCCTTCCCAGAATTAAATCCAAAGCAGTGCCTCAATTTTTGTAACCCCCGGACCCCTGCCTTTTTGCAAAATGACAGGTGGCATGCTGTTGAAGTGACAGCAGTACCTGGTGGGGACTGGGTTCAGGGAGGATTAGGTTACTCGGCACAGGGGCACCCAAGTAAATCCGAATACAGGAAGCAATAACTGTAATGTCCAGAACCAGGAATGGGATTCTACAGTGTGGCTTTTATTCACATCCAAGCTAAACAAAGCATAGATGGACCCCCACGGGGCTACATTCCTGGTAATGCAGATTAGAGACAACAGAACACTTCTTCACATTTCCAGCCCTCAGGCTCTGAACCCACCAGGCACACAGCCCGGACTTGCACGCAGCTTTGGGTACACAACCCGACTTGTACACTACTTGGGTTTTCCCCCCTGGCCCGGTTTCCCCGCTAGCCACTTGATCCGTGGTCCATTATGGGAATGAACCAGTTTTCCAATTGGTGGCTCCTCAAACCACCTTAGAGCCTTCGACTCCTAGAGGGAATTTTCCTTCCAATCCCACGTCTGGGTACTTCCCTCATCACTGGCCAAGTGCATGAGGCAAAGTAGAAATCCACACAGCAAATCCGTAGAGGTGGACCTGGTCACTAAAGATGGGGGGTCTCCCACTTCCAGCTCCCACAATCCATACCTGCCCATTTCTCTGGAAACTAAACAACTCTTTTCTGAAAGCTTGGCAATGTAGATTACTGGGTAGATGTATGTCACATCTCTACATGTCTTGACTTCCCCTATGTGCTGGACTTGAACATACTTTTACTTTTGGCTAAGCCTATTACTCTAGGCCTCCGACTACTTCAGTAGTCCAATCCCCACTATCACACAAGTCCCAGGGTGAAACATGGACCCTTTAGAAAGAGCAGAAACTCACCCTCCAGTTGCAGGTGCCCCACAGATGATTCACGAAATCTTCTTGTTTCCCATACTCTTGGCCAAAATAAAGCAGCTTCTCCACTAGCAGTAGCGAGGGGGGTTGCCCCTGGAATATGCAGGCTAAACTTTCCTGCCCCATCCCCTCAGGGATGGGGCACTGAGACCCGATTCAGCAGTCTCCACCACTTTAAAATTAGCTCACTGTGTCTCTCTTTAGGTGGAAACACACACCTTTTCCCTGAAGGTAGCCCTATGTCAGGGCTGAGGCTCCTCGAGCCTAACACAGAGCTGCTGTGCTCCTCTCACTACAAACTCCAAACTCCAACTGACCTACAGACTACAGTTCAAACCCCCTCAACATTCTACTCCAGCTCCCTGCTGCAGATTCCATTGTGGCTCATGCAGCTGCGACAGTTCTATGGTGACGTCATCCCTCAGTCTCAGCTGAGACTGAGAACAGAGTGAGACAGTGTGAAATCCATTTAAGTGGAGTTTCACAAGCTGCCTTCCCTGCCTACCACTAGGTCTTACTAGGATTCTAGTAACCCCGGGTAACAAGGGGGTTACACAATGTTATACTCACACTTGGCACACTTACCACCAGGGCTGGATCAGCTGCACTGGCCCTGGAGACCCCATGCCAAACAAGACCTGCAATGGAGAAAAACAATAGCAACACAGTATCCCCACAACAAAGGTACACAATAGCCAATGTAAATGCAAAAAAGATTTAGATCTGATTTATTGGGGGAAGTGTACAAGGGAAGGGCAGTAATCTGGTGTTTGATTCTGGATCTGATTTAATCAGGCTAAGCATGCATGCCTCTAAGAGTCCCTTTAACACAGTCACACACACTCTGGGTACCCAGTTGGTCTGTAGGCTAGCCAGAAGTGTTGCCTGGGGTTGGCCGGCATTGCAGCTGTTGTTGGGGCCCTTAGGAAAGAAAAACACAACATGCACTTTAACCCATAATTTGTATTCTGGAGCTGGATGGCTCAGTTCATAATGATTAACCAAAACAATTAAATCAGATAACACACTTTGATTTGAGCTCTGTTGCAGGGAGCTACCATGATGTTTACTCACACTACCCAGACCAGGAGGCAGAATGGATGAAATGAAGACCTCAGGATAATTGACTGCTGTGCCAGGAGAAGCAGGGCCCACACGACGCATCGTGGTGGTCAATCCTGTTCGATGGTGTTGAGCAGGGAGCCAAATCCCCAGGCTGGTCTTTCGTCAGATGATTGTCTGCAGCATGAATGGCAATCTAGGCCGAGATGGTGAGGCCCAGACCCGGTGAACAGTTCGGATTCAGTCCGGTAAAGTGCTGGATACAGCTTCCAGCAAGCGTGACACATTCAAGCAATGGGGGGAACCAAATCACTACCCACATTGCACATTCAGCACAATTATAGTAAAGGATAAGCGAATACCACAGTTTGGATGACAGTCCGGTTGCAATCAACAGTGTCTCTGCGCAAACCGTATGCTCTGTGGACGTCTCAAGTCTTGACAGGCTGATCGCACTGAGGCAAATGTTCGGTCCACACCAGGCAAATTTCACTTTGTCACAATTAAGGATTCCAGTCACAATCACAGCAAATGCAGATAAAGTCTAAGATATTAATGCAGACTTTTTTACTCGAGAAGATGGTAGCAGGCAGGCGAGACACAGCCTTCCCATCAAATCCCCCATGATACAACGCAGGAGCAGATGCTCGAATTACTCGAGCTGTTGACTCTCTCAACTCCAACTACACACTGAGACACTGCTGCAGGCAGCTCGGGGACTTCCCAGTGATCCAAAAGGTTTGGTTGATTGATCCATCTGCCTGTCACGGCAAGGGCTCCTCCTCCAGGTCCATTTAGGCACCAAACAGCAAAAACTACAATTCCTACAGAAATTCACTCCCACAAGACCCCTGGGGACAGTCTCCATTTTAGGGTCCCCAGAGGTACTGATTGGTCCAAACTGGCAGTCCAGAACCAAGATGGTGGTACAAAACAGAAAGTCCATTCTGCAAAAGAAGGCAGGTTAGACAAACTACATTATCATTATTATTATTAAAGCAGATAATCAGCAAACAATCACAGATTCTAGTAGGGCTTCCTCTGCACAATTAGCGATGGCAAAATGAAGCGGCTGTATTACAGCCCAAGCAGGATTAGAGCCTAAAATTACTCAGTCCCCACCAGGGGTCAACCTTAACTTTTTTGCACTAGCCAGCTGGGCTAGTGAACCAGAGATTGCACTAGCCCACATAGGTTTGCAATAGCCTGCAGTCAGTATGGTTAACAGCGATTTGTTAAACGAAAGGCAAATAAAATCGCATTTGTCCTGCCAACAGTCTGGACACCTACCAACTGATTTTACACTGTGCCTTTAACTGCAAACTGCACATACACTATCTCAGCATATGTGACTGAACAGTCAGTGGTTCTGTCACTGATGACTGCAATGAACTTTGTTCCCATCATTTTTTCTCATTGTGCCATGTGCTCAACCTCGGCTATGTAGTAGATAAAGTTGCAGGCATATTTATCATTCTGATATGCTGAACTGATATCTGCCGCTTTCACATCATCAAGGCTACACATCCACACAGAGTATGTGAAAGGACATCCTTTCTTAGGAATTGCATGGCATATGCAAAACAGTTTATCCAGATAGTTAATCATTGCTTCATTCTTATTCTTTAGCATTCCCTCCGCATTATTTGCCACTGGAGTAGCAGTGCTGCCACTCTCATTTGTCTTTGCCCTAGCATGAGCTTCACTGATATTATGGGACGAGACAGAGTCAAGCCGGAAGTTATCTGTACTGAAATGAAAATTATTGCTATTGCCCGCCTTACCCAACTGTATTTCATGTTTGATACACATATGGCAGACCATCAGATCTTTTCCACCATCATACCCCCAATCAGTCATATTTTTCTAGCCAACATTGCTGGAACCGACGGCTATGCTTTGTCTTTTCATACTCATGATCTTTTATTTGTTTGTCTTTGCCAGCATGCTTTCTATTATTGTCAGCTGGGTTACTGACTTCTTTAATATATTTCCACATTCTCAGATTTGTAGTTAATAAAATTGTGTTGTGAAAAGTGTATATGTCTTTTTTTCCCTTTTTTCTTCCTTTTCCACCCTGGCCACAGATCCCAGAAATGCTTGATTGTCCCAGTTCTATTAAAAAATGTTCACACAAAAAAAAGTAAGGATAAATTCAACAGCATCAACCCATTCTGTTATTTATTTATTTGTATTATTTGGCAACCAAGTAACTCCCATTGGGCACAAGACCCATTTATAGGGGTGGCCCAGGAACACAGGGAGGTTAAGTTACTTGCTTAGGGTCACACAGTACGCAAGTGGAGGCTGTGAGAATTTAAACCCAGATCTGCTGGATGTACGAAGCCCATTCACAACCTGTTGCTCTGTTAATCACTCTCCAGTTTTCCTTTCCATGACAGCCATGTATTCTGATATGCCTTGATCACCTTTTTGATAATTGAACTATCAGTACTTGTGGTATCCTCAATACTATATTGTGTTCCTTTTACCTCATCAGCTACTGCTGTTTCTTTTCAAATGTTTGACATCACATTCCACGATTTCAGACACACCATTCCATGCTATTTATTTCAGTGGCCTGTAAAGATGTAGCTAATAGCATGGAATGTTCAGGTTGGTAGTATAAAAATAAGAGTAGCAGCTGCTAAGGACTTATTTATTTTTGTTGTTTATTTGAATCTAGGATTACAAGTACCTTTGAGCCGAGGCTCTTTTACAAAGTTCCATGTCAGGAGAAGTACAATACAACACTGGACAATTCAGAACGGGTTGTGGATAAACACTGAGTTACAGAGACAGTAGGCTTAACTTATTTGATCAATGAAAGCATGAATACTGAGAGGATACTAGATAGGGATACAGAGGTAGGAGCAGCCAGAGACATTGTCAGTGGTACTTAGGGAAGTGTAATGGAGAGGAAGGGGAAGGAGGACATGATAGGAAAGGGAGAGGGGGAAAGGGGTAGGTGTGGGAGAAAGTAAGTGCTGAGTAGAGGGGGCAGTGGCAACAGAGAAAGGCTGAGTGGACAGGAGGGCTGTTTATGGGAAACAGTTGCATATGCTGGAGGCAGAGAGGAGTAGACGGAGCCTTGATTTGAAGGGGGCGAGCTTGGGAAGGAAGGAGATGTCACTACTGAGACCATTGAACCAGAGTGGGGCCCTGTAGGTGAATGCTCTTTGCCCCTGGGAGGTACGACAGCGATGGGTCTGAAAGAGTTGGGAGTCTGAGCCCCTGGTGAGGCGTGAATTATGGGAAGGAGAAAGGGGGGGCTTGGACACCAGGAGGGAAATAGCCCAGGGTTGTCTTCTTGGCCATTAAGCAAGTTTGGTATTTTATGAGGTTTGGGAGTTGTAACCAGCCAGTTTGGGCGTAGAGGTCACACGTATGAGTGAGACGGTGGGCTCCAGAAATGAGTGATAGGCTTTGTTGAGGGCTGTAGCTATACGTTGGAGAGCAGTGGTAGACACAGAGCCATATATGATAAGGCCATGATCAATGAGTGAGACCACAGAGCTCTGAACTGCAACCATTAGGGCTTCAGGAGTAAGGCATTGCCTGTGTCTGTAGAGAAGTCCGATACGATTATTAGCAGCTTTAGCAAAGTTGTCGATGTGTAGGCCATAAAATAGGTGACTGTCGAATGTGATTCCAAGATATTTAAAGGAGGGTACATGTTCCAGGGCAGCACAATTACAGTTTAGAATGGTCAAAGGAAGATGCCTGTACTTGTTTTGTGTGTCGCAGAAGAGCATTGTCTTTTTTTTTTTATAGTTGAGGACTAACTTGTGCTTAGAAAACCAGTTTTTGACTGAGAGAAATAATCAACACAGTGACAAAGCCAATAAAAAATGTGAAAACTAATTTGAAAAAGTGGGTCTAAAACATATGAGAATATAGAAAAAACCAAAAGGAACCCATTACTGCATAGAAAGGTGTAAAAACTGTTTCCTACCATGGCAGTGAATGACCATACTTAAAATTCAGAGTTGAAAATATTAGGTTGATTTACTGCTAACGGTCTTAATGGCCATACTTTACACCTCCTAGACAGGCTGGTTTTACAAACAAAGGGCTGTGACTGATGATATCAGAACTTTGTTTGTTACCTGGGCATGCATGCAACAGTGAATGATTTGATACAATCAGTTTTAAATCTATCTGAGCACTCAAAATGGCCTCCAAACTGGACTACATTTAATCAAAATCAGATGACCAGGTAAGGGCCATGAAAACGGCAAGGCAAGGCAAATTGTATTTAAGAGATGCCCATCACGGAGACTCTGGGCGCCGAACACATTAAAACTTCATACAACAAATCATAATAAATACAAAACAGCATACTATTAAACATAAATATGTAATATTCCAGCAATTAACACAATATTTAGTATAAATACTACCCTCAACAGCAGCAACTAAACTCAAAATAGCCAAAGGCTAACTTAAGCATAAAATTCTAAAAAACAGGTAGGGACTATAAAACACAGTCCAGGAAACCAGATTATCTGGTCTACAACTGGATGGGTGGCATTTCTAGAACTGTGCTGCTCCTGGACACAGTCACAAATCTGCCTGCCAACTGTACTGAGCTAAACAATGAAAGGAAAAGGATAAAGGATCTTTACCAACAAAAATGAAAGTAGTAGTTAGTAGGAAATGAAACAGTTTGTAAATGTACTACACACGGACATCTATTTTTTCATTTCACTAATGCTAAGGCAGCACATAACTAAACCTGCATGAAAAGGACCTGGCTTTAAACGAAATAAGTTATATTTATGTATTTAGTTGTTTATTTATTTGATACCGGGGTTGAGAATGGAACTGCAGCTTTCCATAGGAGGAATTGCACTAGCCCAGCCAGGCAAGTAACAGAGATTCTGCACTAGCCCGCAGCAATCTGCACTAGTACCCGGGCTAGTAAATGAATGTTAAGGTTGACCGCTGACCCCCACCCAGATTAATTATACACTATGAAAATGATAGCTTTTAAAGAGACAGGCATGGAAGCTACCAAGGCAATGAAATGCAAGCACTTTTAAATGGTTAGAACACAGAACACCAGCCTGGCAGTGAGCATTTAGGCAAGCCCAGGAAGACAATTTAGGAACCCTCATTTGTAGGGGGGTTACACCCTTCCCTGCCTGGAAAGAACTTGGCAGCCGCGTCAAGTCTATACTCACAGTATATTTATAGAACAATGTTATGCTATACGAGACATATGTTCCATCACTATACGAGACAGCAAGTAAAAACTGATGCATCAGTAAACATAAACTTACAACATTACTATACTTATTCATGATACTCTATAGATATTCTGTAATGACAACAGTTATGCATTTTTCATACACTTTACTATTTTACTATGATTCACACAATAATATTACTGTACTTATTCAGGTAATTGTTATAGAAACATAGAAACATAGACTTTGACGGCAGATTAGGACCGCTTGGCCCACCTAGTCTGCCACTGTTATAACTTTTGCATTCTAAATAATACAGATGGGGACCCATCCCTATCATCTAACTTTGGGCAGGGGCACCACATTCATCCTTCAGAGCAATTAACTTAGAAGTGGCAGGAAACTGTCTTCGTGATCGGCCACTGAGCCTCTGGGAGCTAGACCTTAACACTCTGGCAGTAGAAAAGGCTTGCAAAAAAGATCTTCAAAGTCCAATTAGTTAATTCTTTACCCTGTCCTTGTCTTCGATGAAATGGCACTGGTCCTGGGTTTGCCCCTCCCTTCCACAGTGGTAACAAGAGTATCATGTCCAATGGGGTGGTCTTCTTCTTAGTGCAGCCACTATCTCGCTCATACGCTGTGCACATGGCCATCACTATATCACAAAGATGGTCAAACTTTTCCTCAAGCTTCTGAAATTTCTCCTCCCACAATGGGGCTTTGGCCCCCTCCTCCTTCGCCGTGTCTGCCAGCTCAAGGTGCGCAAAGGGCTCCTCCATTGAGATTCCTTCAGAGGCATCAGCAGATTCCCCCACACTTTTTCTCCTGAGTTGATGTTCAGCTCTCTTTACAATTTGGATTAGTTCCACGAAGGACGGAGCACCCTCTGTACAATGTTCAGTATGTAATCTAAGCAGGATGAAACTGGGATTTTCAACTGAAATCGACACATGATCTATTCGAACCCGGTCTAGATCTTTAGGGTCCACTCCCCCTTGTTTGGATATCTTCATTAGTACATGCTCAATCAAAACTAGGTAATCGGAGAGCAGCTTCCCTTTTTTCTGCTTCACACCCTTAAATTCCCACAACAGGTGACTCACATCCTCATAGCAGTCAAACACAGCAGTCAATGCCTCCACAAGCTGTTCAGCAGTCTCTGCAGGGTCCGTGAATTGAATCCCCCAATGACATCTAGAGCAGGCCCCCTCAAATTCAACAACATCTCCATTCTCTTCTGGCTCTCAGTCCCAGACCACTGGCTTATCATCCAAGTCACATGGGCCTTCCATGTTTCCCAATCTTTTTCTCCAGTGGGGTGGGGACAACTCCAGAGAACATGCCCTCCATGATTCGAGGCAATGGCGGGAGCTCAGCTGGCACCAAATTTTCGGGTAATGTCAGGCATGATCACTTGGGCCACTAAGGGGTGCTAATTCCAGCGGTGCCTCCCAGATGTAACCCCTAGGTGGCACTATCCCAAGGGATGCTACCTCTGCCTGCGTGACTAGGTGCAGGTTGAGGGGCCCGAGTTCTGTGAACGGGTGCCTCCACCCAGAGGACAGGGTTAATGGTAGCATAGCTTCTCTGGGTACAGCCCTCCAGGACACTGATACCCCCCTCTATCCTCTCTAGTGGCCTATACAGGTCAGCTACTACACAGTCACAATTAACACCAGAATACAATGTTATACCCACACTTGGCACACTTAGCACCAGGGCTGGATCAGCTGCACTGGCCCTGGAGACCCCATGCCAAACAAGACCTGCAATGGAGAAAAGCAATAGCAACACAGTATCCCCACCATAAAGGTACACAATAACCAGTGTAAATGCAAAAAAGATTTAGATCTGATTTATTGGGGGATGTGAACAAGGGAGGGTCAGTAATCTGGTGTTTGATTCTGGATCTGATTTAATCAAGCTAAGCATGCATGCCTCTAAGAGTCCCTCTAACGCAGGCACACACACTTTGGCTACTCAGTTGGTCTGCAGGCTAGCCAGAAGCATTGCCTAGGGCAGGCTAGCATTGCAGCTGTTGTTGGGGCCCTTAGGAAAAGAAACGCAACATGCACTTTAACCCACAATTTGTATTCTGGAGCCAGATGGGTCAATTCATAATGATTAACCAAAACAATTAAATCAGATGACACACTTTGATTTGAGCTCTGTTGCAAGGAGATACTCTGATGTTTACTTACACTACCCAGACCAGGAGGCAGGATGGACAAAATGAAGACCTCAGGATGATTGACTGCTGTGTCTGGAGAAGCAGGGCCCACATGATGCACCGTGGTGGTCGATCCTGTTCGATGGTGTTGGGCAGGGAGCCAATCCCCAGGCGGGTCTTTCGTCAGTTGATTCTCTGCAGTGTGAATGGCAATCTAGGCTGAGATGGTGAGGCCCAGACCCGGTGAACAGTTCAGATTGAATCCAGTAAAGTGCTGGATATAGTTTCCAGCTAGTGTGACACATTCAAGAAATGTGGGGAACCAAATCACAACCCACACTGCACATTCAGCACAATTATGGTAAAGGGTAGGCAAATACTACAGTTCAGGTGACAGTCCAGTTGCAATCAACAGTGTCTCTGCGCAAACCATACGCTCTGCGGTTGTCTCAAGTCCTGACAGGCCGATCGCACTGAGGCAAATGTTTGGTCCACACCAGGCGAATTTCACTTTGTCACAATTAGGGATTCCGGTCACAATCACAGCAAATTCGGATAAAGTCCGAGATATTAATGCAGACTTCTTCACTTGAGAAGATGGTAGCAGGCAGGCCAGATACCGCCTTCCTGTCGATTCCCCCATGCTATTACGTAGGAGCAGCTGCTCGAATTACTCGAGCTATTCACTCTCTCAACTCCAGCTACACACTGACACACTGCTGCAGGCAGCTCGGGGACTTCCCAGTGATCCAAAAGGTTTGGTTGGTTGATCCATCTTTCTGTCACAGCAAGGGCTCCCCTTCCAGGTCCATTTAGGTGCCAAACAGTAAAAACTACAATTCCTATAGAAATTCACTCCCACAACACCCCTGAGGACAGTCTCCATTTTAGGGTCCCCAAAGGTACTGGTTGGTCCAAACTGGCAGTCCAGAGCCAAGGTGGTGGTGCAAAACATAAAGTCCATGCTGCAAAGGAAGGCAGGTTAGACAAACTACTCTATCATTACTATTAAAACAGATAATCAGCAAACAATCACAGATTCTAGTAGGGCTTCCTCTGTGTAATTAGCGATGGCAGAATGAAGCGGCTGCATTGCAGCCCGGGCGGGACTCAAGCCTAAAATTACTCTGTCCCCACCCAGATTAATTATACACTATGAAAATTATAGCTCTTAAAGAGACAGGGACAGAGGCTAGCAAGGCACTCACATGCAAGCACTTTTAAACAGTTAGAACACAGAACACCAGCCTAGCAGTGGGCATTTAGGCAAGCCCAGGAAGCCAATTTAGCAACCCCATTTGTAGGGGGGGTTACAGAAGAACTAAGGTCAGCAATTCTGAAGGGAGCAGTAAAGAGGGAGGTAGTAGTGGTGGGCAATCTCAGTTTACCAGATGTAGATTGGGACATTCTGGCAGCTAAGAGCAGCAGGAGTCAAGCCATGCTAAATACATTGCAGGATTGCCTGTTGGTACAAAAACCCACAAGACTATCTGCCATTCTTGACATAGTACTTATCAACTCAGAAATGGCAGAAGGAGAGAGGACTGGGGAGCCACTGGGGTCCAGTGGCCATAACAACATATGGTTTGAACTGGCCCTAGGTACCAGAATTCAGATCAAGGATAAACTGAGGGTAGCAGACAAAATTAGGGTGTGAAGAGAGGTGGAAAGTAATTAAAGGGGCCAGTCTAGAGGCAACTAGGTCATGCTTAAGAATGGTTACTGAGAGCAACAGACACAAGAGACCAATATGGTTCTCAAAGAAAGTCGGGCAGTGAGGGCTAAGGAAAGGGCCTTCATTAGATACAATAAGAAACAGGGAGACAAGGAATGGGGTGATTGCCAGTTGAGGATGAGGGAGGCCAAGGAGGCAGTCAGGGACGCAAATGCAGATACAGAACTGTGTATTGTGGAGGAGGTCGGGGGACAGTTCTTTGGATATATTGGGGAAGATAAGAGTGGGAATTAATAACTTGATTGTGGGAGGCAGGGTAATAGAAGAGAACGAGCAGAAAGAGGCCATTCTTAATGGCTACTTTTGCTCTGTATTCACATTGCAGGATAGGAGGCTCTTGCTTGCAAGTGGCATAAAGGTTGCTGCAAGAGGGATCCCAGAAATCCTCATCACCAGTGTAATGTCCTCTGTATGGCTTTGTTAGATGACATCTTCTGCAAACTGAATTACAAGATTGCACATTTCAGTATCAGACCCAGGAATTAAGCCTTGCATCCCTGGTGGGAGAGGCAGCAGCCCTAGCCGTTCAGTTAAAAGGAAACCTTCTTTTAGCCAAGGTGCTAGACTGTCTCAATTTTTGGTATGTTGCACCTTTCACCTTCTCCACCAGGTGGCACTCTGCATCTGGTTATTAATTCTACATACACTGCAACATGTATCACCATCAATCAAATCAATCAATCAATCAAAATCTTTATTTATCCAGGTGAACACCATTGAGCAGGGCTCATTTACAAGATGGACCTGGTAGGGCCAAACAGTTACAACAGTTACAATGGACAGTATTTACAAAACAATAATATTTACAAAACCAACCTGGGAGAGTCATTCCCAGTTCATCATATGGATTTACAACATGATGACGAGTATTGTACATATATGTATATATACATCACAGAAGGGAATATACACTTCATTGTAGGAGTAAAAAACAGGACAATGGGACACCATGACCAGGCTACTAACACTGGAATGAGCCTCGGGTTTGTGGTCTTCCCTTAGTTCCCTAGCTGGACCCCGGTTGAGGTAAGTTGGACTGCCCTCTGTGCCCTGACAGGTTGGCTGGTTCTTTGACATGATTGAGTTTTGCATTGCATCCCATTAAGCCTTCCAATTTTTCTTCTGTTTCTTTGATGTCCTACAGTAGGGAATTTCCCTTCTTTGCTTTGCTCTTATTAACTACTGTTAGTCCCTCTTCTGACTCAGCTCCCACAACCTCCATGTGCGCAGTACCAACTCAGATGACCTTCTTTTTCTACTAGCTTAGTTTTTGTTGCCTCTCAAATTCATTATTACTAGCAAAGTTTAGCTGCCACAATAGGGTTTCATCACAGATGGCAAGTGTCTGCATGTGAGGCCTCATATCAGACTGATTATTTATTACTGTTTTGATCTTACTGACCTATGCAGAAATATTCTCTTTACTAAAATGCAGTCATACCTTAGCCCAGAACCAGATTTAAGTGGCTAGAGTACTAGACTCAGGACCAGGTAATCACGGGTTCAAACCCCACTAGATACTCAGTGTGAGACCTTCAGCAAGTCACTTAACCTCTCAGTGCTCCAGTTCACCCAGCTGTGGAAACAGGTAAAAGCAGAAACACACTGAAAATGAGATGCTGCCGAAAGTCAAACATTCTTACGTAGCACAACCCCCACATCCTACCACACTGCCCCTTTGTGAAGCAGGGAGTGGGCAATAACTTCAGGGGCGACTCTCATGTCTAGGGGTATCAGATGGTACAGTCTCACTGGAATTCACTAGTGCATTTTATAGACTGAAGACTGGCATTTTTTCCATGCCCTTGATGCATGGCTGTGGATCAACTTTTGTTGGTTAAAAAAACAGATTTTGCATTTACTTTACAATTTACTGTTCCCGCATGGCAACCTGGGATAGGCCTGAACCTATTTTAACTGAATAACATTATTTAGTTGCATTAGTTGTTGCAATTACAGGTAAACACTGTACCATTGTACCAATCTAGACACTGCAAGTTTTGAACTCGTAAGCGGGGTGATTATCGTCTCTCTTTTGTATGCTACTATGAAAACTGTAAGAATTTTTAAATCTTGTTTGCACTATAATAAAGCCAAGCACTTTACGGAATTAGCAGCATTAATGTCTCTTGTTACTAGAGGACAAAGAAATTTATGGCAGAACTGGGAGAAACTATGTGAGAGCTGTGGTTAGTGTATGATTACACAACACTACTTAAGTAGGTGCTGGTCCCCTTTGTTTGCATTTTATACTGTTTACTGACTTGGGCACTACTATTCCGAGATGTGGTCACACCCGCTAACTCTTTTCTGAAACACTGTACCCTCTAGGAATCATTCAGACACAGGGCATGGCAGAGGGTGCTTGCAAAACTCCAAACATTATTTTTACAAGCTGGTGCACACTAAGCGTGACATAGTGAGTAGTCACCAGCTGCAGTTCCCAGTGCCCATCTCCCTTCAGGCCTTGTGCAAAGCATGAGCTTAGTCTTCACTTGTTTTGTGTAACCCCCAGGCCACTATTTAACTAGTGTGCACACCCCCATTAAAGTCTGGAAACACAAGTGCCCACATACTGGCATACCATTCACTTTAAAAACAGATAGGTACCACCCTTGGCGTTAGGACGTATACCTGGCTCGTTTTCTAGAGGAAGAGAGGAGTGGGGGTACAGAAACAAACAACATGAACCTTGTGTAAATAACACAACCCAGGTTCTGGGAGGAGGTTGCTAGGCATATGCCAGATCTAACCTGCTGGGGGGGGGGCCCAGTAAATCCACACAACCAGAAGCAATCATTGGAATGTCCACAACAGTGACTGGGATTGTGCACTACAGTTTTATTAAACAGATGACAGTAAAAGCAGAAGTGGACCCCCAAAAGCCAATCCAGGCTGGATAGGTGCAATTCACGAACTCTCCTTGCTGCAGTACAGTTCATGAACAACAAAAGAACATTTTCTTCCCAAATTCTCAAAAGGTGCATTAGTGGACACCTGGCCATGAACACTTTCTCCCATGAGTGTTTTTCAGTGAGTAAAAGCCACACACTCAGAACTCCTCTTAGCACATCAGGTGCATTTAGTGAAACTCAGTCACCATCTCAACCTGCAGCTTGGCCACTTGCTCAGGTAAAATTACTGGCGCCCTTTACGAACTAGGAAGCCCTGCCTTGTAAGCACTTTGATGGCATTCCTTCCACCCTTGGCCCCAACCGACAGTCTCTGCCATTCTTCAGGGTTACACTATTGAAACTCCCATTCCCCACTGAAATGCTAGAGGTCCCACTCTCAACTTGTCACTCACTGGGATGACCAGAGAATAAACTGCACTCACTTGGGTCCACAGTTTAAACAGTACTTCACTCACTTGGGTGAAACTAGGGGCACTGACAGGTGTGATCCAGCCTTATCAACGGGCACACCCCCCCCAGACTATCAAATCCCCTAAGAAATGTGGAGAATATAGTCTCCTAGAACGGTACTCACACAAGTTGTCCCGTCCACAGGGCATGGAACAACGAAAACACAGAAAGGCACTCTTCTGGGTAGCAAATCAAGACAATTTCTTTCAGATCCTATTAAAGGTAGCTAAAAACACTTCAGAACATTTAGGGGATTGCCCCTTGAATCCATTGAGAACAATTAATTCCTTCCACTTCACAGGGAGTAGAAATTAGGAAACCCTGCTGTAACCCTTATCTCCACCTCTTCACCGGAAGCTAGACATGACACTCCACTAGGGTGAGAAATCCTGGGCCCTCTCCTCAGAGCCCACTGGAAATCCTCTTGCCACTCTCACCTCCTCACTCCACAAGTGGCTGAACAACACTGAGCATTCTAAGCTCTTCAGAGCAACTATCCACACAGTGTGGCTTATGCTGCTATGAGAGTTCTAAATGACCTAATCATTCTTCCATCAGACTAGCAGACTAAATAATGATGTCATTATGTAAGGATCCCCTAATGAGCTCCCTACCAGCTGCCTGCTGCCTTCCTAACAATAATACTGAGAGGATTCTAGTAACCCCAGGGGACTAGGTGGTTACATTTGCATGAAGTAAGATGCAGAGGACCCTCTGGCCCTCTGCAAAACAGAAGATAAGTCCTTGTGTGAAACAGGATCTGACACCTACCTTGCTTCAAGCAGGCCCCCCTGGGCTCTGAACAAAGCAGGACATGCAGTGCTGTTCGGACCCTGTGTGAAACAGGAGCCAAGTCCTAACTTGCTTTGTGCAGGGCCCACTGGATGCTCATAGAGGTGGACTCTCATATTGCTGCCTGCCCTGTGTTACTTTACTGGGAGTGGATCTACATTGGGAGGAGTTAAACCCACGGGGTGTGGGACCACTGGACTCCAGGGAAATGTTTGGAAAAAACCCAAGGGGTGATAGGGGGTATGGGGACCACTGCACACCAGAAAAATGTTTGAAAAGACCAGGAAAGGTGATCAGGGGGTAGGGGACCACTGGGTACCAGGGAAATGTATGAAGAAACCTGTAGGGTTGATTCGTGGCAGGGGGACCATTAGCCACCATGGATATATAGTTGCATTAATAGGGTGTCTGGGGGATAGGGGGAGCACTAGTCCAGTACAGACAGCTCATACAGGTACCATGGGGGGGGGCACAAACTCTGTTTGCTCCTAGCCTGTAATGAGGTCATAATGAAATGCAAATGACTCCATAGACCCTTGCTAGTGCTATGGTGTCATTTGTATCTTAAGGTACTAATATGGCATATTACTCAAGAGAAGCAACTGCCATATGTTGGCCCTAACAGCCCAATGCGACACCAATCCCTATAGCACCCTATTGTTCACATACCTCATGTGACCAGTAAGGGTGGGGAGGTTGTGACTGCCATCTGGATTGTGCCTGACTGGTATATTGGAGCATGCCTTTAGCGCTTGTACACTGCCGTAGTGCAAATACACCACTGGTTTGCTCCAGGCACTAATTTACTCCTGCAGCAAATATTTAGTGGGCCCTTATCTGGCCCTATGAATATCCTGGCCCCTGTCTCTTAGCTGAGGCCCAGCAAGGAGCCACTCTCTGAGACTGACTTCCCTTTGAGTGTTTGCAATTACTTGTTTTGAGCTTGGTGGAAGAGAGAGGCTAATTACATAAAGGATATAGAAAAGCTTCATAAGTAAAGATGATTCTGAGAAGAGACAGTGCCTATCTCTCAAGTTTAGTTTAGTCAGATCTTTACCTTACAGCTGGTATCTTCAAATCCAAAGAAACTGCTAAGAAGATGAAGATTTTAATATTCAGCTTGAGAAACAGACAGATAAGTTCCTCCAAGCAGGATTTAAACAAACAGATCTTGACATTGCTAATAGCAACAGCCAGGAGCATTGATTCAGGGTACCTAGGATAAGCTTCATTGGTCCCTGCAAACATGAACAACATTATTATGGGCTATGAGGTGTCAGGGTTACACTGTGTTAGCTGAGTTAACCAACAGAGTGGCACTATGCTATTTAAATATCATTAAAAAAAAATCACTCTTCCTAATGAGTTGATTAATTAAACAGACTATGACTTGACAAGCCAAGACACTGTACATTTACTCTGAATACAGTCTTTCTTTTCTTTATTTAACAAAAAAGTCTTCTGAGATTGCTAGGGGCCTTATGACTCTACCACTTTGTGTGGCTCCTCCTTGTTGACCTCATTGACCTGCTCTCTGTTGATGGCCACATTCAAGAAATGTCACCTTCCTCACTAGCTGTCTGTCAGGTATTCCCTGTGTCGGTCCAGATACGTCATCAGCAGCAGAGGTTGCTTCAGTCACCAGGCACTGCTATTATAGTTTCAGGATCAGAAGAACTCTGATCTGCAGAGTCTATTACAATTAGAGGTTGTGTGGATTGTTCCTTAGTTGTTAGCTCTTATGAAATGACAGTTTCTACAGTGGAGTTCCCCTTCCATCTCTACTACATATGACCTTGGTGCTACTTGTTTCAGACATGTACCTTCTCGCCAGTTTGTCTTTTCCTGAGGTGTTGGTTGTACCCGTACATGTTGTTCCATTTGGAGTTGCAGTAGTCCTTTGCCACCTTTATTGCAGTAGTATTTGGCTTGCCTCCTTGTCATCGTGGCACAAGTCAGGGAGCATAGGAAAACCAGGAGCAGTTTCAATATTTGCAAATAGCACTTTATTTTTCTCAATAACAGCAAAATAAAGAATAAAAATTATTTGGTATAATTATTTACAAAGGCAGAAAAAACTAAGTCCTTCTTATTCCAAGTTTCAGTCTCTCATTCTTTCACTCTCCTTGTCTCTCTAGCAAAAGCACTGCTGCTCTTTTATAAGTCTTTGCCTGGGAACCTCGTTAAGAGATGTTCTGCTTCTCACAGAATGTTCTTGAAAGTGTCGATGCAGGTGCAGCAAAAAGGACATAGTGACCCAGAACTGACCTTTTGTTCACAGCTCTGCAGAGAGTTTTCAAACTGCATCTCTGGTTAACCCCTTGAGTTCCAAATAGCATTGCAATCATTTCAACAGTAAAACTACATACATTTTCAAACAAAGGGATCCCAGTATCAGTGATGTTTCCACATAAAGATTCACATACATTTTTATACCCACAATATGCAAGGGAGAAGGAGAAGACAGAAACAGCAAGGCAGAGAGATGGTGAGGGGTGGAGAACTGCAAAACTATCAAAATGATCCATTTCTAGGTCTCACAAGAAAATTTGATTGTGCAACCAGACAGAGAAGAGACAGAAAAGGAAAGGAAAGAACAGACCCTTGTGTTTAAACTCTTTCTGCATACCAAATGGGACAGGGTCTTATTCAACCCTGTCATACTCCTTGGCTACTTTATTTTTTCTGTAACATTTTCGACAATTGCTGATTTCAGAAGTTTATTTAATGTGGGTAGCAATGTAAGAGTATGGCAAGACATGAGACATTGTACTGGGCTTCTATGCATATCTTCTGCTGGTGCATTTCTCCTCTCCAATATCGCTTTCCCTGGGTCGCTGTTGTCATGTGCTTTTTTTTGTAATTTTGACAGCTGCTTCCACTTTGCCATTTGATTGACTATGCTATGGTGATGTGACATGCTCAAATTCTGATGATGCAGAAAACTGCAAATTCCCTAGTGGTAAACTGAGGTCCACTATCAATAGTTAATGTCTCTGGGATTCTTGTGTATAAATAGTCTAATCCCTAGTAATCAGAATAGTAACTCAACCATGACAAGATACTTCAGGTTGTGCAGTGAAAATAAATCTATTCATATTTTGCTCCGTGAAGTCTGAGGTATTTCATGAGTCATGAGAGGGTCTTTCTGTTGTCTGGCTGAGAACTTACTGCAGATGCTGCGTTGACATATGAAGTCCTTTACCTCACTGTTCAGGCTTGGCCAATATAGAACATCTCGAGCCTTATGCCGACATGCTTCTGTGCCAATATGACTAGAGTGTATGCGTGTTAGCATTTCAGGATGCATGTCTTTAAGTAGGATGACTCTGCTGCCATTGAAGAGCACACCATGTTGTTCATCAGTTCATCCCTGTAAGTCCAGTATTCACAAATATTAGGTGTCACGTCCTCCTTCATGTGTGGCCACCATAACAGGATGACTGTTTTCAGTGTTTGCAGTGCTGTGTTAGTCTGGGTGAGTTTTTGTATAGATGCTGATCAGTCACATGAAGGAATTCAGGTTGCTTGATGTGCTGAAGTTCTTGAAGAAACCCTTCTTGCTGTATGCCAAAAATCTCATACTAAAGGGTCTCCTCAGTCACAGCCTTTGTAGTACTGCTGGTCTGGAGAGAAAGACAGTAAGAAACATCAGGGAGCCTCTTATACTGTGCATCCAAGTGACATTTAGTAGCATGCTTTGGAAACATTTGGGAACTAATAGCAGAGATTTAAAAAACTAGCTTTCAAGGGTTAGTGGTCTGTGTTGAAACATAGACTTTGATGGCAGATAAGGACCGCTAGGCCCATCTAGTCTGCCCATTTCCCTACCTACAGGATAGGCCGCAGATCCTAGTTAACCAACAGCCTATTTCTTCCTACCCCCCACAAGAATTGCCTTATGTCTGTGCCATGCATTCTTGAATTCTCCCACAGTTTTAGACCCCACAACCTCCTCAGGAAGGCTGTTCCATGCATCCACTACCCTCTCTGTGAAATAATTCTTCCTCACATTGCCCCTGAACAGGTATGTAGCACAGTCCAGGATGTAGTGATCAAATCCGGTACATGCAAAAGCCACTGCTAGGCATTCCTTCTTTATTTGTGCATAGTTTTGCTCTGTTGGAGAAGGAGTTCAAGAGGCAAAGGCCACAAGTTGTCCACTTTGCAATAGTACTGTTCCAAGACATCATTCACCAGTATCACAATGAATGGTTACAGGTTCAGTAATATCATAGTGTTTCAGTACGGGATGGTTTGTCACCAGTCTTTGAATTTGCTGAAATGCCTTTTGCTGTTGCATGTCCCAGTACCTTTCAACCTCTTTTTCGGTCAGACTACAAAGAGGTTCACAACCTCTTTTTCGGTCAGACTACAAAGAGGTTCACTAACCTCACTCTGAGAGACAAGGTAAGAATTTAAACAGATAGTTGACAAATCCCAGAAAACACTATGTCTTTCATGCTTTTGGTTTAGGCATATCCAAAATTGCTAGTACTTTTTCTGGCTCTGGCTTGAAACCTTCTGCAGTGAGAAGGTATCAAAGGTGGGGCACTGCTGACATGCACAGTCTCAGTTTTTCCTTGTTCGATTTGAGGTTTTTATAGCTAGCCCACTTAAGCAGTGCAGATAGATTGCAATCATGGTCTGTGTTTGCTACTTCTAAAGAGTCCTTCCACCCAAACAATAAGATGTTATCAGTAATGACATCTACACCCTTGAGCCCTTCCAGTACTTCATGTTGGTTTCGCTGGCATTCCTCTGGGTCTGGGGATATGCCAAATGGCATATGTATTGTGAAGGTTAGTGGGTGAGACAGATGCACAGACTCAAATAAAAGGTGTAGAACGCACTTTGCAGTATTCATTTTCCAAAATAAAAAAGTAAACATACAGAAAGGAAATAGGTGATTAGTCCTTCATTTCCACAAAAACAGTGCACAATTCCCTCAGTGCACAACTTCCAGGCTTCATTACGGTCAAATAGATTCCTAGCACATGAAAACTTGCATGTACTATGAGCTGCTTCCTCCATAATAGTCAGGTCTCTACTGACTGACTCATCTGTTTTGTATCACAAGAAGCAGGCTTTTATCCCTGCCTACTGATGATGTCAGCACCATGTGAGCTGTCTGACTCAATTCTCTATGTAAACACATGCAGGCTGACTCATTCAAAATATACACAGCCAGGCAGACTCATCTGACCTTTACACACCTCTGCTTCACCTAGGAAAGAATGTTTTGTTTTTGGCTTCTTGTAAACCCAAAGAAAAAATTACTCACCTTAGTAATTGCTTTTCTTCTCATGGAGTCTTGATATATTATGACTAATGCAGTTAGCCACTGCACTTGAACTGCCCCGGAGAGGAAAGAGTTAACTCCAGGGAGTCTGGAGTTCTACAGCGCGAGAGCGCTTATGCCAAAGTCTATCTGGGCAGTTTCAAATGAAACTGTCAGATCTTTAAGCTAATACTAGCAACAAGTCTGTGTGGAAAGCTCTACCACTAACCAAATGGCTACCTACTAGTAGAAATAACAACAATATAAACAACAATAACAATAATAACAATGAATAATAGTATTATTAGTTACCCCTGACAAGCACCATTAGGACCCCCCCTTCCCCCAAAGACTCAAGTCCAGGAAGGGGCCAATATATATGTAAATAAAATAACCTAGTTCCTAACCCTAAATAAAGAAGGTAAGGAAAAAAGCTACAATGGCATGACACAGTGCTTGCACTAATTTGCCACCCCTACCCAAGTAGAAGTTCTGAGAGGGGGCAGGAGGGAGGGTGGTCATAATAGCAAGACTCCATGAGAAGAAAAGCAATTACTAAGGTGAGTAATTTTTCTTCAAACACCATGAAGTCTTGCTATATTATGACTAATGCAGATTACACAGCAGTACCTCCATGGAGGAGGGTCAGAACCTACTTAGAAAATAGGCTCTGAAGCACAGCTGTGCTAAACGAGCATCTCTCCTGGACTGAATATCCAGGGAATAATGCTTGGTAAAAGTGTGAACTGTTTTCAAGTAGCAGCTTGACAGATTTCCAGAATGGAATATCTCTAGCAGCCGCTAGAGATGCAGCTGTACCCTGGTGGAGTGAGCCTCAGTCCGAGGGGGTTCTCTACCTAGTTTTTGATAACAAAATTGGATACAAGAGACAATCCACCTTGCAATTGTCCTCTTAGTGGCAGGTTTCCCTTTGCCAACCTCGCCATAGGTAAGGAAGAGTTGGAGGGATTCGAACCTGTGACCCTTGGTGCATTCCAAATAGTAGCTTAAGGCTCTTTTGACGTCCAAGCTGTGCAGTCTCCTCTCACCTGAGGAAGAATGCTCAGTGAAAAATACTGGAAGAGATATGGATTGGTTCAGGTGGAAATCTGAAACCACTTTAGGCAAAAACTTTCTGTTAGTCCTGAGGACTACCTTATCTCTGTGGAAAGAGATACAATCTTCTTCCACTGACAGGGCCTGTAGTTCACTTATGCGTCTGGCAGAAGTGATAGCCACTAGGAAAACAGTTTTCCAAGTTAGAAACTTGAGCTCTGCTGAGGACAGAGGCTCAAAGGGAGGTTGCATTAACTGAGCAATGCAAACATTCAGGTCCCAGGCGGGAGCTGGTTCTCAAAGGAGGGTTAGTGTGAAGTAACCCCTTAAAAACTTGGAAAACACAGGGTGAGAAGAAAGGAAGCAGGCTTCCCTGCTGACACAAAACAGAGACAGCGGCCAGATGACCTTTAAGGTAGCTGGCCTAAGGCCTAAGGAATTTAAATGGACCAAATAGTCCAGTAAATGGGCAGATCAGCAGATTCTGGGATAATCTGCTTCTCAGAGCACCAGATGGAAAACCTTTTCCACTTAGAATTGTAAGTGGCCCTAGTGGAAGGTTTCCTTGAAGCCTTTAAATATCCAGAACACCTTGAGAAAGGTGTAAGTCAGCAAATTCTAACTCCTCAAGAGCCATGCCTTGAGATGGAGGGATTTGAGGTCCGGATACACTCTCCTGTGCACAGGCCAGCAAGTCGTGGACTCTGGGCAAGCTCAGGGCAGGTGGACTGTCAAGGACAGAAGCAGTGGGTACCAGGGCTGTCTGGCCCAATCTGGGGCAATCAGAATCACTTTGCAGGGCTGAGATCTGATTTTACTAGTACCCTGAAAAGAAGAGGAAAGGGGAAAGGCATACAGGAACTTCCTTCCAGTCCAACTGAAAGGCGTCCAGGGGACTGAGCCCAGCACTGGAGGCCTGCAACAAAACAGAGGAAGTTGGTGGTTGTCTGGGGCTGCGAAAAGATCTATCTGAGGGGTGCCCCATCTGGCAAAGACCGACCCCAGCACCTGAGGATTCAGAGCCCATTCGTGATGGCCCTGAGAAATCCTGCTGAGGGCATCCACCAGGACATTGTCCTTCCCTGGAAGGTGAACTGCTATCAGGAGGTGTTCGGGAGTAAGCCAGAGACCACAACTTCATTGCTTTGGTGCACAAGGCTGATGACCGAGTGCCCTTGCTTGTTGATGTACCACATTGTTGTGGTGTTGTCTGTCCTGACTTGAACTACTTTGTTCTGGACAGAAGCTGAAAATGCCTGAAGAGCTAGAAAGACAGTTCTGAGTTCCAAAAGGTTGATGTGGAGCAGAGATTCCTGAGAGACCACACTCCTGAGTGGACAGGTCACCCAGTGAGTTCCCCACCCTAACAGGAGGCATCCGTGGTGAGGGTGAGGGAGTGGAGACGGGAATGAAAGGAACCCCTTGTTTTAGATTGCTTTGATCCTGCCACCAGTGTAGAGCCAGGATCAGAGTTTGGGTCACTGGAACCAATTTGGAAAGGGGGTCCCTCCTTTGAGACCAATAGGCCCTCAAATGGAACTGAATGTCCCTCATCTGGAATCTTGCTCCTTGCACTACAGCTGTGGAAGCAGCCATGTGCCCTAGGAGTTGCAGAAAATGCCTTGCTGGTCGAGAAACCCACAGGGTAAAGGAGGATGCCAGGGCAATGAGCCTGTCTACCCTTTCCAAGGGATGAAATGCCCTGGCTAACTTTGTGTTCAATTCTGCACCTATGAAAGTTAGTACCTGAACTGGTTCCAGAACTGACTTTGGTAAATTCAGCAGGAATCCCAGGAAAGTGAGAAGCTGCTGGGTGACTTGCAAGTGGGATTTTACCTGATCTGGGGACTGACCCACTATGAGCCAGTTGTCCAGGTAGGGAAACACAGCAATCCCTTGCCTTCTTAAATGAGCCACTACCACAGCTAGACATTTTGTGAATACCCTTGGCACAGAGGTAAGGCCGAAGGGCATTGTCCTGAACTGGTAGTGGCCTGAGGGAGTTCTGAACCTGAGGTACTTTCGGTGAGAAGGCCTGATCAGAACATGAAAATAGGCATCCTTGAGGTCCAGGGAAGCCAGCCAGTCCCCTGGCCTCAGGGAAGGCAAAATCATTGCCAGAGTTAACATTTTGAACTTTGGTTTCAAAAGATGCTTGTTCAGGTACCTTAAATCTAGGATGGGCCGCCATTCTCTTGTCTTTTTTGGGGTAAGAAAGTATCTTGAGTACAGCCCCTTGCCCTGATGGCAAGGAGGGACCCTTTCTACTGCTTTGCAGTCCAGAAGAGAAGAAATCTCTGCTTCCAAAGCAAGGGCTTCTGTGGGATTTTCAGGTGGAAAATGTCTGGCTCTCATCTTTGGAAACTGTTTGAAGCTGAGAACCAGACCCTGGCTTATTACCTCCAGAACCCATCTGTCCGAAGTTAGGGACACCCAGTTCTGGCTGAAATAAACCAACCTGCCCCCACTGGTACAGGAGAATCGGCCCTAGGCACCCCATCAGGGTGCCTGCTTACAATGTGGGCTGAGGGAGGGGACGTTTACTTGTGCCCCATCTACCTCTGCCTCTGAAGAAACCCCTCTGTGCAAATGCAGAGGAGGCCTGAGATTGGTAAAAGGCCTGTGGAAAGGCCTGCCCTACCTCTGGGAGCATGCCTCTGTGGAGTGGCATGCCTCTCCTTAGCCTGGGCACTTTTGTAGGTAGTTCTGTATTCATCCATCTTTTTCATATAGTTTTCTGTTTGTTCCCCAAACAGAGAATTACCCACTACAGGAAAATCCATAGCCTTTAACCGAGTATCTTGGGACAGATTAGTGCATCTGAGCCATGCCAACCTACGGAAAGCTACAGAAGTGGCCATGACCCTAGAGGAAACATCATTAACATCAACAGCAGTATGAAATTGAACTTTAGAGGCTCAATGCCATCAGCAGCCACCTGTTCCAACTCACTAGCCAGCTGGCCTGTGCCTGCTTGGCTAACTGCAATACTGTGTCCCATCTAGATTTCTGATATCTAGCTACATAAGCCATATAATTTGCCTGCCTGAGTCCCAAAGAAGCTGCCATATACTGTTTTTTCACCATGGCATCAATCCTCCTGGAATCCTTATCAGGAGGATGTGAGGCCAGGGGAATATTAGCCTTGTCACAGACTGCAGCTTGAACCACACCTACATGACTACACTACTCAGTGAGGAAGTCTGTATCAGAGCCTGACAAAGTATACCTTCTGTCCATTTTTTTATCTACAGGAGGGACAGAATGAGGATTTTTTAAAATCTTTGTTGTTTGCTTCCTAAATGACTTATGCAAAGGAATAGACAACCTCCTAGACTCTGGTATATCCATCATTTCTACGTAATCAGCTCCTCTTGTTCATCCAGCCTCCTCTAAAGGAAGCTGGAGGGTTTCTGCAACCTTTTTGTAAAACATAAAATGAGAAGGGGACTCAGACAGAATAGGAGGAGATTCTAAAGGTCTGTCTGGAGAAATGTCCGGTTCAATGGGCACGTCCAGACCCTCCCAGCCACATATATATTGATCAAATTCCTCCTCCCCCTCCTGTGGTTCATAAAATTCCTCAACATCATACTCCTGAACCACTGGAACTGAACGAACCAACCCTTTACCAACTGTTGGTGGTTCGACAGGACCCTGAGACAGTGACTGGACAATCTGTATGGCTTTAGCTATTTCTGCAGCAGTTGGAGAGACAATTTTGGACTCCAAACCTACTGATTTCTTTGTCTTTTTCACTGGGACTGGTTCCTCTGAACCAGCCTTCCTTTTGGCCAAGGAAGTCTCACCCTGGTCAGAGGGCACTCCCTCTGGTCCAGTGGATTTCCACACAGACTTTAATTTTTGTACTTACGGTTTACCAGATAGAGCTTTTAACCGAAATGCGGTAAGATAAATACTTTTTGCCGGTTCAAATGAACCGAAAATACTCGCTTGAACCGAGAAATGAACCAAGCTGAAGGAGCTGATCTCCGGAGCGACTGTTCAGTGAAGCGGAGTAAAGAATCTGACAGTTTCATTTGAAACTGCCCAGATAGAGCTTTGGCATAAGCGCTCTAGCGCTGTAGAACTCCAGACTCCCTGGAGTTAACTCTTTCCTCTCCGGGGTAGTTCAAGTGCAGTGGCTAACTGCATTAGTCATAATATAGCAAGACTTCATGGTGTTTGAAGCAGTTTACACAGAATAAAACATAAAGCATCAAGTGCAAGGCTCTGTGTTTCAATTAATTATCCTTACTTACATTCCCTCTGCATCTGCCTGCAGTACAGTACAGCACAGCACTGCACAGGAGGAGGCAAGCAACTTACTGCCTCTAGTCTTACTTATATGTTCCTTATATAGTATGGGGGGGGGGTGGACTACAAGACTGAAAGTGGCCAGATTTCAGCCTGTAGCTAGAAGAGTAAACTTACAATCAATCAATTATCATTATTTAACCAGGTGGAACACTGTTGAGGTGAACTCATTTACAAAGTGGGCCTACAAGAACAGGACTGTGTAAAAGAAAATGCAGCACAAATTCAGACAGGGGCTCTGACCCTGTCATATACCCCCCTCTCTAAAAGGGAACACATTTTCATTATTTTTTTTTTTTTTTTTTGCTTAGTGAGACTAGTTTCCATCCTTTTTACTTATTTCTATGAAAACCATACCTGACTCACACTATGTTTGAATTTCAGCTGCCATACATATTCAGATTTACTTTTAACTCACACCTCCTAAATCTTTCAGGAGTATTCACATATTTCAATATGCATATAGACTTATCATTAGCAACATTTCTCCATTTCATTGTCATTACAGACAGGAGCATTATCAATTGTTTAGACATAGGCATACATGTTCCTGATTTTTCATCTCATTAGTTTGCATATTACCCAAGTCCACCTCATCACAGTGGAATCACCCCATGAAACAATGATTTAGTCCCTTCTGGTCTTAAGAAGACCTCTTCAGTGCTGCCTTCTGTAGAGCTTTCATGCCCTTTCTGGAGGCCTGGACCCAAGTCCTGAAAAAGTATGCATGGCAGGCTCTGTTCCTCTTTTCCTCTCCATTTTCATCTCTTTCAACTCCTTTAAGTCAGGCTGTAGTACTTCGATTTCCTCATGCTCTTTCAGCTCAGGCAACAGTGCCTCTTCTGGTGGTGCAGATGTGATGTCCTCTTCAGCCTCTGGTATGCCGTCCTTGATTTCAGGTTTGGTTATTCTCCTGGCCCCTAGGTCCAATCCTGGAAGAGACTTTTCACCTATCCTCTCTGCCATCACTCTGGTCAAGATAGGTGACTTATATTCCACATGTTTACCTTTCTGCATCTGCTGTTCCTGTGACATCTGCCAGGATATCAGGGTGATATCCCCTAGTAACGTCTCTCTACCAGCCTAGATGCACCAGTATCCAACTTCTGACACCAGATGTGAAGGTTAGTGGGTAGAAAGATGCAACAAACACAGGTAAAAGGTGTAGAACACACTCGGTGGTATTTATTTTCCAAACTAAAATAATAAACATACAGAAAGGAAATAGGTGATTAGTCCTTCACTTCTGCAAAAACAGTGCACCGTTCCCTCAGTGCACAACTTCCAGGCTTCGTTCCAGCCAAATAGACTCCTAGAACATGAAAACTTGCATGTACTACGAGCTGCTTCCTCTACAACAGTCAGGTCTCTACTGACTGACTCATCTGTTTTGCATCTCAGGAGGTAGGCTGTTATACCTGCCTACTGATGAAGTCAGCATCTGACTCACAATTTTCTAAGTAAACACAGGCAGGCGACTCCTCCTGAATAAACACATTTCTCTAAGTAAACACATGCAGTCTGATTCATCCTAAATAAACACAGACAAGTTGACTCATCTGCCCTTCTCACACCTCTGCTTCACCTAGGAAAAGAATGTTTTGCTTTTGGCTTCTTGCAAACTCAAAGCAGTTTACACATAATAAAACACTGAGTGCAAGGTTCTGTGTTTACAATTCTTTCTCATTACTTACATTCCCTCTGTACCTGCCTGCAGTACAGCACAGGAGGAGGCAAGCAATGTACTGCCTCTTGTCTTACTTACACAGCTTCCACTTACATACTGTGTGACCCTTCGCAAGTCACTTAACTTCCCTGTGCTTCCAGGTTGTGCCTGTAAAAAAGCTTTCAGCTTAGTATGCTACTCCTGGTTAAACAACTAAAAAAAAAAACTTTTATGTTCCTTATACAGTACTTGGGAGAAGGGCAGGGAGAGACTACAAGACTGAAAGTGGCCAGATTTCAGCCTGTAGCTAGAACCATAAACTTAAAAGAACAGAATAGTCTAAAAGAAAATGCAGCAGAAATTCAGATTGGGGCCCTGAACCTGTCATATGCATCCACCGATGGTTGATGGTGGTGGCATTCCTCTGGGTCTGGGGATATGCCAAATGGCATATGCATCCACTGATATTGGCCAAAGAGGGTCCAAAAGGTTCAATCTTTCAAACAATCAATCTATCTTTATTTTTTAGCGTAATTCCACATAGATCAAAGCGCTGTACAATATTTAAAAACATATAAAACAACAATAAATAAAAATAATCTGAAATCTTAAAACTTGATCAGAACTAATTAATGGCAGCACACTAAATATCAATTGTGTCTGGAAATGTTAACCGAAATAAGTGCATTTTTAAGGCAGTTTTAAAGCTCTCGATGGTCAGGCATTCTCTGATCCAATGATGTAGACAATTCCACAGGGTAGGGGCCATGAAAGCAAATGAACGGGCCCCAGAAGTCTTTAATTGAACCCTGGGAACTTCTAGCGATCTCTTGTCAGAGGAACGGAGTGAGTGAAGGGGCAGTAGAGGCATAGAAGATCTTGAAAGTAGCATGGTCCCTGTTGTCAGGTAACTGCTTGCTTCATCCAGTTTTATTTGCTAGAACACATATTTGGCATCCAGCAATGAAAATATTTTTGTCTTGTTAAAACTTGGTAATATTTTCTCTAGAGGTATTGGGAGTACTTAAGAGCTTTATTGAGATGCAGAAGGTTGATACAAATGCATAGACTTCCAGATTTCTTTTTGTAACACCCCCCCCCCCATGGTGGTGCTTACCTGCCTCTTCACTGCCCCAGAAAGCACCACCTGCCAGTATCTTCTGCTCACTCCAGCTCCTGGCACTGCAGCCTGTGTGGGGGGCTTGAAGAGTGAGTGTCAGCAAGCTGCCACCTGCTCTGCAATTCAGAAAACATTTTGCAGTTCTATTGTGTTCATGTACAAGCAGCTGTCTGCTTGAATGTGCAAGCTGCCACCTGGCACATTGCTGCATGGCACTCAACATGCTCCACCCACACAAAGGACAATCTCACTGCTGCAACCCATAGCAAACAACTTGCTGACCCCCTCTAGTATGATCCGGACCCAGGGACACCAACTAGGGCATCAGGGGGCATGGGGAAACTAGGAGGGAAGCACAAGAGACAGTACGAGCTTGGCACCATTGCACCATGGAACTGCGCAGCTGCCAGCCATATTATGGAAAACACTGTTCTGCTTGGGGGAACAGTCTAACAGAGCTCATGATGGGGCGGTGAGAGCCCCAATGTACCCTATGTCATCACCAAATAACTAGGCACAGGTGTGCCTATCAAACCAGGGGGTCAGATAATGGCAAAGGAGGGCAATTGCCCAACAACAGGGACTCCAACTTGAAGCAATATTTATTCATATTGAGACATCCACCATTTGACCAACCCCTGACCTCAGCCACAGCCAATAGGAGGTCAGGGATTGTGGCATGTGACAACAGAAGCATTCTGGAAAAGAGACAACACAGTATGCTTTACACCCTTTCCACCAGCCAGCAAAGCATTAAGTGAATATTCCGCATACTAATTCTAGAGACTGACAGCCTGTTTGCCAGCCTGAAGCTGCCTTTGTCCAAGGAAATGCTGAGGGCAGATTCAGAAAAAGACAGTTGGCAATAAGCTCTCACAGAGTGAGAAAGGCTTGTGCTTCTGGCCAAAGCCAACTAAGGAACGTTTGCCTGCGCTTTCACAGCTAACATTCAGGAGGTGACCCAAAGGTTTTTACAACCCATAGAGAATATAGACTGAACTGTGTATTTGCTGCTTATGTTGGAATGACTCCTCTTTGCTGAAAGCGACCTTTCCTGTGAAAGGAGGCTAAAGTTTGCTACTCCAGAAAGGTGCCACAGATGCAAATCTGAGTGACTAGAGCCTGAGTGAGTACTCCTGTTTGCTGAAGCCTACATTGAGACTGCAGACATTCAGTCAGAAGGTGGGTTAATGGTATTCCTAGGCACTGGCTAACATCCCACACGACAGTCCTGAAGCCTGGACGTGCTTTCATGTATGGTGTGTGATGTGTGTGGCTTGCTCCCAGACTTGTCTATCCTGCGAAGGAGGATGTGGGAAGAACCAATGAGGTCCAGATGACTGCTGATGCAGACAGCCTGATCCACATCCAGAGGCACCTGAGACATGCATCTTCAAGCTGCCCAACTGATCAATTGCCAGAGAGAACCTGCACCAACAGAGAGGAGGAGAAGGAAACCAAGTTGTCAGGAAAGCTGTCAACATCAGAACTGTGCATACTTTCAGGGCTTGCCCTGCAACTGGGATTCTGTATAAAGTTAGCCACCAAAGCTAAGCATGAGTATTCAGGTCTTGCCCTGCAATTGGGATTTTGTACAAAGTTTGCCACCAAAGCTACAGCTTTTGCCACTGGGCCAGGATCTACAAATACATCAGTCAAGGTCTGCCATTTTAGCAACTGCATGACATGTGGGGTTTGGATTTAGAAGTGCTTTCTGTTTTAAAGTGCACCACTGCCTACCAGTCAGCTACAACTTAGATGGACCTTCACCATTTCTCTGACTGGGTACCCAGTGAAGCACAGGGAGTTTCTAAGGTTAAAATAAGAGTTTCAGCTGGTACCAGCTGGAAGTGGGTAGTGGCCCTAGAACAGGCTGGCTGGTAATACCAAAACGTTACAGTTCTTACCTAACCAATTGTATTGTATTGCCTGGTGGGGGGTGGACATTACTGTTGTTAAAGTGTTTTATAGGCCAAGCCTAGTCGGGCACCTACCTTTGGCCTCGGTACTGCAATGTTCACAAGATTTACAAAGAGAGTTATTTTGCATTCCCCAATCCCTTGTGAATATTTCCCAGTAAATATTTTATTGGCATTTTACATTTTGTATCATGAGGATATTATTATTAGTGGTAAGTCATTAACTGCATTTTTGTTGGTTTTAATGTGGCACTGTGATTTTCCATGTGTAGGGGTACACTGTGGGGGAGGTACTGCATCCTGGAGGACTGTACCACTCTGACACCTGGCCCACTTACACTTACTCTGGGTGGAGGCACCCAACCAAACTTAAACTATCCGCATAAGAACCACTACCACCCCCATTCAGGAAAATCAGAACTCAAGGCCCCTCAACCTTTTTTGAGCCAACAAGGCAGGGGTGGTAACCGCAACATCCATGGTGACCCAGTTACTGATTCAGACTGTTAGTTTTGTAACTCTCTTTAGTAGACCCATTTCTACGGTCCATTTCTTTAGCTCTTTCTTTACAGGAACTGCTACTTGACGAGGAGCTTGTTATATTGGAGTAATTTCAGTATTTATTTCCGGATATATTCTCCTGGTAGACATCCGAGCCCCCTGAAGACATACCCATACAGCTGCAGAATTTGGTCCATTGACAGTGGCACACAGCCAGGACTGTCAACAGCATGACATATCATTTCATCCTCTGCAACTTATAGGTGCCCCAACATTTCACTAGATTTGGCTGATAATAGCAGTGCCTGGGAGGTGTCAATTATTTCAAAATATAGGCTGTGGAGCTTTCCATTGTAAGAACAAGTCAAAATATATTTTCTCTTTGGGTGCATAGTGGAGCCATCATAGAATTTCAACCTGCAACTGCTTTGTTGTAGTTTTGGAGATCAATTTTGCACAATTTTTGCAATAATCACTAAAGTTTATTACATTACAAGCAAAGCCACTCTCAGTCTGGCACCTGAATGTGTGAGCTAGTAGTGCAGGTGATGTCTTTAGTTGCAGCTGGGCAAACAATTTTTCACCTTTACCTTTAACATTGTGAACCCAGTGGGTGATAGTGCAGACAAATAAGAGGTGTCATTGTCACTCTCCACATTGGGGGACATATTCAGAGCTGGCCAGAAGTACACACAAATCAATGCACCACACAAAAAAATTTGGCCAGCCAGCTCTGACATGATATTCAAATAGATTGAGTGATTGGAAAAAATCATGTACTCTGTTTGAATATTGAACTATGGATGCACGACATATATCAGGCAGCCACCATGTATAGCACAGTGCATCCAGGGTGCAGGGTGGAAGAACCCTGATGGGCGGATTCATGGCACATACCTGGATGTGCCATGTCCCCCAAGGGCAATATTCAGCCAAAATATGCAAATGAGCTAACTAGGCATGCATGGCGCAAAGGGGCCTCATGCATGCCCATTATGGGCTCATTTGCATGGCTGTAACTGGCAAAATGACCAGGTCAGCCCCCTGCCCAGCCCTGATCCCCATTGTAAAACAGAAGAAGTTCAACGATCCCACATTTTCCATAGCATAGTGGCCCCCTTCCCCATTGTAATATAAAATAAGTTCACCGATCCCACCTTTTCCATAGCATAGTGGCCCCCCCCCAGCCCTGATCCCTGTTGTAATACAAAATAAGTTCAACGATCCCAAGTTTTCCATAGCATACTAGCCCACCTCCCCAGCCCTGATCCCCATTGTAATACAAAATAAGTTCACCAATCCGACCTTTTCCATAGCATAGTGCCCCCGGCCCCAAACTCCATCATATTAACAATTCTTCCCCACATTCACACTGGTAATCTAGTTGATCCTCTTCCCTGGCCCGACCTCCATCAGAAGAACTGAAATCCCCAGTAGTAATATGGACCCCCACCTCCCCACCCTGTTAGGAAACGATCCATCACCTCGCTCCCCCCACCCCAAAACCTGACTGGAGCCGGCAACTGGCACAGCCCTCCTCACACCACCATGGCCAGTCACTGACTCAACTGTCAATGAACATGTACAGTACATAGTACACGCCCATTGGTAGACCGGTCTACCAATGGACACATACTATGTACTGTACACGCTCATTGACAGTTCAGTTGATGGCTGTCTGTGGTGGTGTGAGGAAGGCTGTTCCAGTTGATGGCTCTGGTCAGGTTGGGGGAGGGGTGGGTTGCTTCTAACCAGGATAGGGGGTTGGGGTGGCTACATTATTACCAGGGATACTGGGGATTTCAGTTGTTCTTCTTCTGATGTAGATCGGGCCAGGAAAGGGGGATCCACTACAATACCAGGGTGTACAGGGGAAGCATTATTGATATTATGGAGTCTGGGGCCATGTGAGGGACATTACACTATGGAAAAGCTGGGATTGGTGAACTTATTTTGTATTACACCAGGGATCAGGGCTGGGGAGGGGGGCCACTATGCTATGCTATGGAAAATGTGGGATCAGTGAACTTATTTTGTATTACAGTGGGGATCGGGGTTGGGGAAGGGGGCCATTATGCTATGGAAAAGGTGAGATTGGTGAACTTATTTTGTATTACAATGGGGATCGAGGCTGGGGAGGGGGGCCACTACACTATAGAAATGGGGCTGGGGGACATGTTAATATACAGCGATCAGAAGTGGAGAGAGACATGTACCCAGCCCTACACTGTGCATTTGGCACTACCCTGCCCCATGCATAGTTAAGGTAGGGTTTCAAAAGCATAACTCTGCACTAGTGCATCTGGCCATAATTACACTTGGGGGTGCTTGAATACTGCGATGTGCAGAATATGCATGAAGGACCCCTCATTTGCATTCACACATCGCAGTATTCTGGGTGGTGGTGCAGTCGGGTTTATGGGGCGCATCGGGGGCTTCTGAATATTGCCACACACCGGACAGCCCTCGCAAGTCTGGAGATGAGTGGGCGCATCTAGGGATGAGCCTCATGTCTCTTTTGAATATGTGGGTCATAGAGTACATTATGGGACTGCCTCTGTCACCGTTTGAATACCTTTGCAAAATGGTTTGTTTTACGGTGCTATAGACTGGATATTGTCCTTGCTCATGCTTCCTCACACAGTACACAAACTAAAGCTGCTCCTTGACCTTGTCTGCATAACACTGCTCAGCTTTTTGCTTTATTCCATTTGGTTGCTTGCATGCATCTATTGTGTGTATGGTGGATTTCTTCTGCTACTTCAGCTGCTTTCATTTTTTCTGTTTCTTCACTTGCTGTCTACTGCAGCATATATCAATGGCTTGATTAAGCTCCGATTCTGACTGATGCAACACACTGACTCTGTCCTCATTATCTTTAGTGCCTAGTGAGTTCATCAGTAAGTGTTCAAACATTGCATAATGAAACTAGCTGTCTCAGCCAGGCTGCATATTTATCTACGTTTTCACCTTCATTTGTGTTTATTCTATTGAAAATGTATTTCTCATAGATTACATTTCTTGTAGGTATAAAATGTTTTAATAATGCATCAACCATTTTAGGTCTGTCTCTTCTTTCTTCATTAGTTACCTGTAAATGATGATGATGATGATAAAAGTTCCATTTTTATCCAGGTACAGATATTTGGGGATGAATCCCTATTTTCAAAGAATGCCCTGTACAAGGCACAAACAAGACCAAGAACAAGTAAAACAATAAGAGGAAGAAATGTAACATGTATGTTACAACTCAAACTTAGAAATAATACAGGATTACACCACGTGTAGCATTTACAAGGTGTTTGCAAGGACTTCCTTAGTGCATTTTGGAACTCATTTATAGAGTTTTTAGCTTATATATCAGTTCTTATCCCATTCCATGAATTAGCCGGAGATGTGTGTATCATGGCTCCCCCAGACCTATTACAGACTCTTGATTGCAGCAGACGAATATCGTTTGTTCTTAAATTATACTTATTTCTGCTAGGTGACACAAGTCTCACTAAGCATCTCAAAGGAGGTACAGTTTTAGTCTTTAATAATTTAAAGCCCCAAGACAGCCAATTGAAGGCTCTTTTTTCCTCCGGTCCAAGTCAATCCAATTTGTGATAAACTAGACAATGATGTATGCTAAAGGGGCTACGACTTGCAAACTGAGCAAGTCTGTAATAGGCCTGATCTACTTTGTATAAGTTTTTACTGGCATTTTTATATACCTTACATCCATACTCTAAAATCAGGAGGAGCAATTGTGTTGATTTTCTTTCTAGTTTTATCTGTGAAACAATTTGAGATTCTCTTCAATGCTCCCAACCTTTGATTTATTTTTTTTGTCATTTGATCAATATGCTCCTTATAAGTCAGTTTATTGTCCACCAAGATTCCCAATTATTTATAACATGTTGTATTCTCAGTGTTCTGACCATTATTAAACTTTATATTTAAATATTGTATTTGTGTCTGCCTCTGCTAAATGTAAAAACCATAGCTTGTATTTTCTTTCTATTCATCAAAAGACCTGAGGTTTAAACCATGATTCCATTCTTGTGAGATCTTCCTGTAATTCTTGGTTCAGTGAGGCCAGGCTATCAGTCGATGCCACTAACACTGTGTCATCTGCGTACAACCTGACCTCACTGTGCAAAATGCTGACAAATTAGATATCAGTCCTTAACCAGGGTCGGACTGGCCAACCTGGATACCTGGAAATTTCCAGGTGGGCCCCCCTCAGTTGGGAAAGTGGTTGCCTTCTGAACTCTGAGAACTTTTGCATTTATGTTCTTTTTTCTAATTAAATGGGGTATCTGGGATACTGTTGATAAATGTAAGATGCAAACACAGAGCTAGTATATCAGATTAAAGTGGAATATTGATATGAGTGTGTCAACCTGGGCCCTAATCTATTGATTTTCCAGGTGGGCCCTCTGTACCCCAGTCCAACCCTTTAACCACTGCAGTATTCAATGTAGCCACTCTGACTGCCATATCTTCTTTGTTCATCTTTGCAGATATTTCATAGTTTGTCCATGTAGCCCAAAGGAAGCTTCAATTTTCACAAATATCTCCAGTCATCTGCATTGCTGCAGTCAGTGGAATGGTGCTTGAAACCATATTGTGGTGAATGAGTACTCTTAGAACTGCTAAGCAACCACTAAAAGTATAAAAAAGCCAATTGTATTCTGACACCATGCAACAGCAACAGTCAGGAGCCATACCTCAGGGTAACTAGGATAAAGTTTATTGGTCTCTGCAAATACCCAGTCCACCCCAGCCAGCCATCACAGTCATCATGAGGGTGAACAGCTGCTCCAACTTCACCCTCCCCCACCTCCAGGAGCAGGAATCAATGGGACTAGGAAGTCCCCTACTGATGCCACTCCCCTCGTGCTTCAAACTGCCAATATGGCTGCATCTCTGTGAAAGTGGGCGTGACCTCTACTAGTGACACAAATTTTGAACAAAGAGGTCACTCCGGGATGCCACTCGCCATCCTGCTGCAGCCAACCATCACAGGGGTCGTGAAGGTGAAAAGCTACTCTTGACATCACCATCCCCTCCACCACCACCTTCAGCGATAAAACTCAACAGGACTAGAAGGTCCCCTACTGATGCCTCTCCCTTGCCATTTCAAACTTCCAATCAGGTGGCATCAACAAAAGTGGGTGTGGCCTCTAATAGCAGCATGAACTTCGACCAAAGAGGCTGCTGCAAGATGTCGCATGCCAGTCTGCCAAAGCCAGCCATCACAGGGGTCACGAGGGTGAACAGTTGCTCCGACTTCACCCTCCCCCACCATCACCTCCACTGATAGGAATCAGTGGAACTAGGAGGTCTCCTATTGAAGCTGCTCCTCTGCTACTTCAAACTGCCAGTCAGGCAGCATCTCAACTCTTCTCCCTGTCATTAAAGGGGCCTTGCATCTAGCAGTCTTCTGCACTGTGGCGTTGAGTGCTAAAGACCGCGGCACAAAGAGCATTGGGCGTCTGCCATGGGTATTGTCCGTGATGATGCCCGTTGATCAGGGATGCTGCCCTATTCTTGTCTGGTGAGTGCCTAAGAAACTGACAGACTTGTGCATTGTCTCTTTTCCAGACACTTGTTACGAAGTGCTTATGTAATCCCTGCTCTGTTCTGTGATAACTCTCATTAAGAATGGCTACACTTACTTTGTTGTACATAGGGCGCAATTGGTCTGCTACAGTGCTTTGCTATGGTAACCCTGTGGTTGCGTGCTATTAGCCCCATATTACCTAGGTCCTCAGGTCACGCTATCTGGGTGAACTGGAAGTTGTGATAAAGCTTCACTGGATTTACTTGTTGAAGTCATCTTACACATGTATGTAATGCTGTTTTGCTCCTGCCACATACTTTTGAACTGTTTCACATTGTTGTGAGTAGTCCATCATTCCCTGGGTGCTAGCTATTGATAAACAGTGGTGTTTGCCGGCCCATCAGTGCAATGGTAGGGCTTCCGCCCATGATGCCAATGTCCCAGGTTTGGGAATGGACCCGGGAGTCAGAGGGTCAGCTGGGGGGGGTAGAAGAATGAAGCAACCAGGTGACAGCTCTCCTTCTCCAGGGGGAAGGCGGAGTGAGTGACTGGTACAATACTGATCCCTTTCGGAGGCTGGGGATCGGTAGCGACCAGTGCCGGCTTTGTGGGGAGGTGTGACAGACATTGAGCTACAAGTGCCCACATCATTGCACATCACATCTCCTGGGGGATTACAAATGGAAAAATCAGAGGCTCTGCCTCTGCTAGATGATGTCTGCCCCACAGAGTGGACCTTGTGCTCCCACTTAGGCTTTCAGTCTGGTGCTGCACATTTATCTCCATCGGGGGGATAAGGGGACCCCCCCCATGGCCCCATCCCTGGGAGGTGAGCCAGGGGTGTTTGGGAGCCAGCAGCTGTGGTGGCAGCATGAGGTGGAGCAATGTGTGGCACAGACCGAGAGGCAAGGACGTGGAACCCGAGCAAAAAAAAAAACTAAGCAGCGGTGTGCTGTGGTCATAGATGTCCTCCTCTATCTTGGTGCTGCCCATATATCTATTTAAGGCAGTACATTAGTTTTATTTTACACTGGTATAGACAGCCCCCCCCCATCAGAGTGCTGGCTGTATATATATATGTGTGTGTGTGTGTATATATAATATATATATACATATATATATATATATATATATATATATATATATATATATATATATATATAAAATAAAAAAAACTTCATTAACTTGCACCATTACGGTTTCTGTCATGCCCTTGATGGTATGGAAATATCAAGTTAGGGTGTAGAATCATAATAGCACACCCAGACTCACAACACAGTTACACACATGGCTAACATACAGAACTTTAACCCCAAACACTTACAACAGCTTATGTTGCACACACTCATAAGGGTCAGCATTTTTAAGCCAACTCACGTCCCTAACGCTCAGTAGAACACATTGGTCAGTTATACGTAACCACAACAGTACTGCAGACTTCCTACTCTTACCTAGCCCACTGAGCATTAGGAACATGAGTTGGCTTAAAAGTGCTGACCCTGTAATGTGTGAATTATAAGCTTGTTCTGCATAAGCTCCATGATGCATTCACGTCATCCATTGTAACCCCCCCCCGAGGAGCAGCGTTCAGGTGCTCCGATAACAGTGCGTACCGTGGTCACCCAGGAGCCTGGACCGGAGACATATACTCCCTCCTCCTACGGAGGTGAAGAGCATGCAATGGTGGCTCAATTCACCCCAGCCCTCCTGCCAGCCCTCAAGCATTCTTAGTCCATTCCCAAACCCGGGTCACCTGTGGTGCAACGGTAAATCCTTCCACTGCACTGGTGGGCCGGCGTATCCATGCCTAAAGTTGATTTTGCATAGGGACTGCGCCAATCTGTGGCACAGGTGCAGAGACACATTTCAGGCAGGATGTGAAGAATGACAGCTGTACTGTTCATGAGGAGGTGTGAAAAAATGCCAATGTTAAAAATCTGTAGTGAAAATATGAAAAAGTGGTGAAGTTACGAGCTTGCATAGAAACTGCGCAATACACGCTTGTAACTCTGTCATTTTTTGGAATTTTCAACATGGACTTGTTGGGACCTGACCTCACGAGCAGTGGCACTGTCATTTTGTTAATCAGTCCTGAAAGGTGATTCTGCTCAGTGACCGTGAAATCACCTTTCGAGTCCGATTAACAAGATGACAGTGACAGTGTTCATGAGGTGAGATCCCAAGAACCCCATGTTGAAAATTTGGTAAAACAATTTCTAAAAGTGGCTTAGATATCAACTTAAATTGAAACTCCCATTGTGTGCCATTATACATTGCTTACCTTGATTCTTCAGTTTGCAGTTCGGCATTGAAGAGTGCAGATGTGTCCCGGTCCAGAGACAATGGGTGCTCCTGACCTCCAAAGGTAAGTATGGGTAAGTGTGTGTGCGTGTGGGGAGGTGGCTACTCAGTGAAAAGGTGGGCATGGAGGAGGAGGAGGACTGAGGAAATGACGATGGACCGTTTTCTTATTTACAGATTATAAAAAGGAAAAGACATCGAGGACGGTTTTCTTTTTCATTAAGGGGGGACCAGGGAATGAAGGTGGTGGGTGCTACTGCATAGAGGGAGGGAGAGGGCGGGTAATTTATTTACATGGACAGGGGACTGGGGAATGAGAGTGGTAAGTGGTACTGCATAGAGGGAGGGAGCGGGAAGGATTTATATATGTATAAGAAAGGGGAACTGGGCTACAATGGTCATGGGTGGGACTGCACAGAGGGAGGGTAATTTATTTACATGGACGGGACGAGGAATGAGGTTGGTGGGTGGGACTGCACAGAGGGAGGGAGGAAGAGGGTGGGTAATTTTTTTACATGGACCAGGGAATGAGGGTGGTGGGTGGTGGGTAGTACTGCACAGAGGGGAGGAGTGGGAGGGATTTATATATGTATAAGAAAGGGGGACTGGGCTACAAAGGTGGTGGGTGGGACTGCACAGATGGAGGAGAGGGAGGGTAATTTTTTTACATGGACTGGGGAATGGGGAATGAGGATGGTGGGTGGGACTGCACAGAGGGAGGAGAGGGACAGTAATGTATTTACATGGACCAGGGAATGAGGGTGGCGGGTGGGTGGGGACGGTTTTATTTATTAACAGGTTCAAAATGAAATACATTTGGGTGCACTGGGGTGGGCTCCCAGTGTGCCATATGAGTGTGTGTGTGTGTGTGTGTGTGTGTGAGTGTGTTGGGGGGGATACATACCAGCATGGGGATGGGGCACCCCGATGTTGATGGGGCATAAAAGGAATGGGGGGGCTTCTACGGTAGTTTGATGCAGGATCCTGCATCGAAAATTTAGGTGCAGGATTCTGCATTGAAAAGATGTCGGTGGAAGGTTTTCTTTATTTTAAACAGGTTTAATACACTTGGGCACACTGGGGTGGGCTCCCAGTGTGCCACATAAGTGTGATCAGGGGAGACATAATGATACAGGGATTGGGGACCCCAATTTTGGTGTACTTAAAAAGGATTGGGGAAGGACAGACTAGTTTGATGCAGGTTTCTGCATCGATGAAAAAAAGATGTCAGGGGCGCTGCAACTTATACATAAGTACAGAGCCATACAGCAGCCCCATAGTACTGAAAAGGAACCCTCGTAACACTTATTTGGCAATATTTCAGTAACCATAGCAACTATGGAAAAAAATTGCACTGCAGTTGTAATTATGACTTTGAAACCTCCATGTGTGAGGTGGACTAAGCTACAGTTAGCGAAAAATCCATATCTCGAATAGTTTTGGAAATACGAGTGCCAAAAGGCACTGCAATGTTATCCTATGGGAAATTTCTCAACTTCGGAACTCTGTAAATATGGGCCAGTTCAATGTTTTTGGACCAAATCACCAAAAGGCACATCTGTGGGACCAGGGCTCACCACCCTGCAAATTTCAGCCCAAAAGCACAATCCACCTTGACACAATGAAGTGACAAAGAAAACAACACATGGAACAATGTTTTCGAGCATTGTTTCCATGAAAACAAAAATGTTTTTGCGACACCCATTTATCTTATAATGAAATCTTTCATGTACAAAAAAACGTGTTCTCAAACATTTTCGTAGTGTACATATAAATTTTTCCATAGGTCAAAATGGGACATGAAAAACTTCCATACCTTTGAACGAATTATTATTTTTTCACCAAATCTTCAAAAGGCACATCCTTGACCCAGGCCACATATATAATTGCACATTTGAAGCCAGACTGATGCACAGTTCAGTCTGTGGAGCATGACAAAGGAATGCAAAAAAGATAAGGATTTTTCACATTTTTGACACTCTACAGTTCTGCAACAGTACATCCAACCAGAACAAAACTTTCCAGATCCAGAGATCGATGGTTGAACGCTGTGCATGCTAAATGTCAGGCAAATCGGACACATGGTTGCAAAGTTATTAAAGTGCAAACTTTAGGGTTTAACATTAAAGTGGCCCACCAACCCCAACTATGCTAGCCCTACTGGGCATACATATATATTGAGGCATGCCTTGGGGTTGGTCAGCCCTTATGCTCACCCTATTCTCCTACACTGTGCTGTCTCAGCTTCTTTACAAATGGAATGGAGTGAGCATTAGGGCTGACAACCCCAAGGTGCACCCTTGATGCCTGTTGATGCATGCAGGGTGAGGGTGGGATAGGGAATTAGGACTGGAAACCCTAATACCACATTTCCAAACTTTTGTCGCTGGAACCCTAACTGATGCATTAACAAAGTTATTTGCAAAAAGAATTTCCTTACTTTTTGAGAAAGTATAATCGTAGCCTTATTTGCTTGTGGGAGCACAGGGCCCTATGGGCCCTGCACTCTCATCTATCAAAAAGTATAAAGAGATTGTAATTTACCCTCATGTTCCTGTGGAAGCACAGAGCCCAGAGGGCCCTGTGCTCCCACCAGTCCATAATGGTCCCTGCCTATTCTTTCACTGACTCTATGGGGCTTTGCTTCAATACCCACCCAGTAGGTGGCTCTATAGGCAGGGCTCACCTACTCCTATAGTCCCTGACTCACAGAGCCCTTCTTTTAACTCCCGCCACATGGGCAGTTAATTTCACTGGGGCTCTGTCTGCCCCCACAGTCCTTGGGCAGTCTATGACTGGGGTCTTGCTTGGCCAAAACGGTTGCTGCTGCTGCCGGCACCTGAAAGCATCCAAAGTTTATTTCTCTTTTTTTAAAACAAAAAACAGTCTGTTCTTTATAGAGTTGGCAGCCAGCACCCAGACCTGCCACCACTCACTCATCTGCCCACATTCTTTTCCTGGGCCAGGACTAATGCTGGGTACAGTGGCGAGGCCTGGACCCACCTCTTCCCACTCATCTCCATGGATTACTGGAGCTGGTGCTGCTGATGGCGGGGATGGCCTTTCCCTGCCACTGCCCCTCCAGACGGAATGTCTCCACCATCATGGGCACTAGGGACCTAATGGACTGCTGCCACCAAGGAAGGAGAGCGAGTGACCAGTTGATGGACTGGCCAGGACATCGGGAGGGATGCAGGGACAATAAGTCTCTCCTTTTGTCTGAGCCCTGGCCTAACGCTCCCTCTCTCACTGTTGTTGCTGCTGCTCTCTCCTACCCTCCAACTTGAAGTGAACGGCTGTTGCTGTTCAAATGGGTGAAGATTCTGTTCTGGAATCCTCACAAGCCCGACCCTGTCTGCCTGACCTCATAACCGGAAACCATGAGCCGTGACAAGGTAACTTGGGGGGGGGGTCTAACAGGAGCAGCAGACAGGGAAACAAACAAGCAGAAAAATAAAACATTTTAAAACCACAAGCCCAGCTGGGGCTTTACGGTTCTTGGGGGCACCTAACACTGGCCACCTACCCTGGGGCACCTTTTCCCCCAAATGAGCTCTAAAGCACTTGGATGCCCATTTTTGGAGGGCACCAGGAACTCTGAGGCACTACACAAAATAAAATATTTTACAAACATTTAATCTAATTCTAAAGGTCATGTCTGTATCGTTCAAACTAGAAACTATAAAACTTATAAAAATGCATTCTGAAATGTTAGGTTGATGTTTTTCATAATATATCACATATATGCTATTGTTAGGTTTGGTAAATATATTCTTTTTTCATACAAAATTCACACATCAGTCTGACCACTGACATGGTTCCTTCACTGCTAACCTGTGTAGAAGGACCAAGGGGAATGGCAGGAGATAGGTAAAGGATATCAGACTACTGTCAGCCATGGACGGTGCTCAATCATTTGGGGTAAAAATTTCTTTAGGTAATAAAGAAAAGTCAATCCACATCCTCTCCATATACAGTCCACCCAAGGAAGCTTGCAAAGGCTTCCAAGCATTCACTGACCTCACTGCTAACCTTCCCAATGGCTCTGAAATCATTGTTCTGAGTGACTTTATTACAAACTGATTGCCCCTTGACTCCAACCCATGTAAGGATGCAACAGCAGCCATTGACCTTGCTCAACTTGTCTCTTCACCTACTCGAAGAAACTATAGGACTGGCACCAGTACTCTTATTGACCTGGTATTTTCCAACCACCCTGAAAGGATCATGGACACAATAATGTTACCGGACGCCTGACTGACCACTCCCCAGTCACCTGTCGTTGGACCAATAAGGTCCCTAAACGACCATTCAAAAAAACTTATCAGACAGTCCTCAGGGAAGGGAACCAGAAACCTTTCCTAGAACATCTCTTCAGTTGTGATTGGTCCCCAGTCTTCCTTGCAGATAGTGCAGATGTGGCATTAAGCCATTTTATCACTTGCTTCAATTTGGCCTGTAATATCTATGCTGTCCTCAGGAAGTGCAGGGTGAAAAGGATCTCTAACCCGTGGATCACACCTTCTCTACTGCACCTTATGGTCACTCATAACCACCTTTGCAATGTGGCACAAGCCACTGGCAAACCATGCGACTGGTAAGGTTATAGAACTGCCAGACATAATTGCACCTGGGCCATTCGGCATGCAAAGGCCTAATACTTCCAAGGCATGTTTACTAGCTCCTGGGATAATAGTAAAAAATTCTGGGACAATATTAAAAACCTAAACAGGTAAACCCAATCAATACCCCCTCCCCAACCTTACTCTACTATAATGGAATAGCAGTCCAAGACCCAAGTGAAATTGCAAACATCATGAACACTTCATTCACTGACCTGAGTGGAGTCCCTCCCACAACTTCTTTGATGAATCTTCCACTACCAACACTGCCCGCCACAGGACCCCACTCCACACAACCCCGAATTCAATTTCAGGTCTATATCCCCATCTACCACCAGGAAACACCTTATGAAAGTGTTTGGTAAGTCTAGGCACAGCTCTGATACCCCTGACCTCAAATTGCTTCTCCTCTCCACTGATACTGCCCTGGACCCGCTCACCTGGATCCTGAATCTTTCCCTATGCCTCAGTCAATTTCCATCTGTTTGGAAAGCAGCAGTTGTGACACCTATCCACAAGAGTGATGACAGGACAAACCATGCCAATTACCGTCCCATTTTAATATTGCCACCCCTTTCAAAAGCCCTTGAGCGAATTGTAGCTGAACAGTTAACAGAATATCTCTCCACCCATGGTATCCAGTGCCCACAGCAACATGGGTTCAGGAAGGATCATAGTACACCACTGCCCTGCTCACCTACATGGACTATATCCATAAAGCCCTTGACCATGGTCAACTTGTAGGCGCTATCTATATAGACCGTACAAAGGCCTTTGATACGGTCAGCCATTCCTTACTGCTCCTGACCCTACCATCACTAGGACTATCCAACAACATTACCACCTGGTTCACAAGTTATCTAGGTGGCAGAACGCAGTGTGTAAAAATCTCTGACTCACTCTCCCCTAGCCACCCCGTACTATCAGGTGTTCCATAGGGATCAATCCTGGGCCCCTTCCTATTTAGCTTCTACCTCAATACTCTCCCCCTAGCCTGCCCCAACAACCTTCTCCTCTATGCAGATGATGCTGTGATTTACTCGAGCCAGCCTGATTCCGCACTCCTTACTCGTGACCTGCAAATTAGTTTTGCCTCCATTGAAACATGGTTCACTGAACAGAGATTCATTTTGAACTATAAAAAGACCAAATCAATGGTCTTTTCTGGACCACATAACAAGTTTAAAGCAGCCCGCTTGACCGTCACCAACATTACTGGCTCTCCACTTGAACTAGGAAAACATAAACTGAACTTACAAGCTAAAAATGGGCAGACTGGGTGGGCCTTAGGCCCTTATCTGCCGACACTATCTATGTATCTATGTAACAGGTATCCACTTTCAGGTACCTGAGCATCATCCTGAACAGCACGCTCTCTTACCAAGAGCACATCTCAAACATCAAACAAGAAATGCAAACGTAAGCTCCAAGTCACCTTCAGGTCAAGGAAAGTAATACTTTTACCGTTTCTTTTGTCTGGGAATGTGCACCCTAACCCTGCCCCTAGGGCTGACACCAGCACTAAAGTGTCAAAGGCAAGTGGCCTTACAATTGCAGCTATGAATATCTGTAGCCTACTTCCTAAGATGGCACAGCTTCAGGCCTGGGTTGCCCTGCATACCCCTGACATCATTTGCCTCACACAAGGCTAGTGTAATTGCTCTGTCAGGCTATCAATCCTTCAGAATCGATAAGAACAGCAAGGAGGGGGGGGAAGATGCAATATATATATATATATAAAAATATATATATATATATATATATATATATTAGCTTTTAGTAACCAGGTAAGTGTGTTAGGCAAAATAAAAAACTGCCTATTTTCAAGCACGACCCAGGAGTGTACAATAGTAAGGAGAACAATATAACAAAGGATAAGACCGGTATATGCACAGAAACACTGGACCACCATGCAGGACAGTCAAACAAGGGTACAGAGGAAAAGCAACCAATGTAGGAGGAGGTAATAAACCATCCAGGTAAATTGTACAGGAACTCGTTATGACTACTTAGCAATATTAGAATTATATAGGAACTCGGTATGACTACTTAGCAATCATTAGCCATGGAGTGAGCAGAAGAAACCAGAGTGGGAGATTAGGGGCACTTGCAGACACCAGGAGAGATCAAGTAAGAAAAAAGTGCTTTTTTGAATGAGTTGTGAGATGGGGAATGCTGTATGTCAGTGGGAAGGGAGTTCCAGAATCTAGGAGCAAGATTGGAGAAAGCTTGCTCACCCATTTTAGTACAGCAAGGAGGAACGGCGAGCAGGGAAGAAGTCGAAGACCTTAGTTGATGAGCTTGGATAACTGGTTTGAGCATAGCCGCAAGCTCATCAGGATGTGGTGGATGGGATAAGGAATCAATAAGGTTACCCAGAGTGTAGGAGTGCATACCATCGGGAGGCAACCAGTTCAATGCAGAGAAGAGAAGGCAGTGATGGGTGAGAAGGGGAGCCGACAGGGCAAATCTGCAGATCTTGTTGTATGTGGTGTCCCATTTATGCAGATCTGCTGCTTTAGCATGAGAGATGACTGGAAGAGCATATTTCAGCCCCGGGACCAAGATCCCCTGGGCTGAAGCAGTGAGTGAATGATGTACCCTGTAAACAGCTCCAGTCTTCAAGTTGATGTGTTGATGGACCTCATTGCTATGCAAGGTGAAGTGGAGTTGGGGGTCAAGAGTCACCCCTAACTATTTAAAGGATTTTGTGTTGGTTAGTACGGATCCATCGGGGCATTGGACCAGCAGGTGGTGGGATTCGACACTGACTTTCCTTAGGGACCCAAGGAGCATGGCCTGAGTCTTAGATTGATTGAGAATTAATTGGTTTGAGGAGAGCCAGGCCTGGATTTGACTGAAATAGGATGATAGGTGCACATTGATGTCATTGACAGATGAGGAGGTAGTATAAAGAAGCAGGTCATCCATGTACATGATAGATTTACAGTGGGTGGTGGAGGCAGGTATAGAATTAACAAAGCTGGAGAACAGCAATGGTCCCAGTACAGAGCCCTGAGGTACACCGCAGGAGATGGCAGAGGGAGATGACTGGACTTTGCAGAAAGAGGTAGTTTGGGAACGACAGTCAAGATAGCTTTTGAACCAGGACAAGGTGGGACAAGTAGCACTGTGGCCCTGTAGTTTGCATAGAGGAGGGGATGGTTAACCAGGTCGAATGCTTTAGTGAGGTTGATGAATACAGCACCGGTGAGCTGTCCATTATCCATGTTTTTCTTAACATCACTGGTGAACAGGGTAAGTGCCATGGTGGTGCTGTGTCCAGACCTAAATCCATGCTGTATAAGGGACAGAAGATTGTGTTTGGTCAGCTGAGAGACAACCTGGCCATGAACTAATTTTTCAAGCAATGCTAAGGGTAGGCAGTATAGCAATGGGCCTATAATTAGTTAATCTATTAGGGTCGCCTTTTTTGAACACAGTAATTATTTTAGCCAATTTCCATATGAGGGGAACAGCAGAGGTGGAGATAGAGAGGTTGAATAGTCTAGTTACTGGTGTTTCTAATAGGGAAGCCACCAGCCGAAGGATCCTAGGTTCAAGACCACCTGTACCTGCACTGCCATGGGGAGAGATGGATCCAAGAAGTTTTAGTACCTCAAGTCTAGTGACAGAAGCAAGCTTCAGTGGTGCTGAGGTGTCAGAGTTGTCCTGAAGGGAAGTAGGACAGCCAAGAGGAGAAGCCTGTGGGAAGGAGGGGAGCACTGTGAAGATACAGTTAAAAGCTTCTGCAATAGTAAGGGGGTGGTTGCAGCTGACATCATTTACCAACATATCCCTTGGAGTCTGCAGCTTGTTGTCCCCCCCCCCAAAGGATTTCATTTACTCGTGCCCAGTATTGTTTTGGGTTGGATGAGGAAGAGCGAAGTAGCTCACGGTAGTAGTTACTTTTTTTCAACCTGATGTCCTTCTTACAGGCATTTCTTAAGTCCTGATATTCTACATAGTCCAAATGCAGGGCAGAAGATTTCCATTTCACCCATAGTCTATCCCTTAATTTTAGGCGCTGGAGTAGCAGGCGCTTAAGCCACTTAGTAGGTTTACCCTTCACCCTATGAGTAGAGGTGGGGATATGTCTCCTGTAGAGCTAATAAGACGTTGGTAAAGTATTCAGTAGCTGTGTTGACCTCATTGGTGATGAAAATAGGGGACCAGTCGGCCAGACTGAGGTCCTGAAGAAAGACTACTGTATCCAGGAGGGCAACATTTGGGAAGGATAGAATTTTTGGAGGATAAGTTGGGGGAGAGGCATCCCACGTACAGTATATGGGACAGTGGTCACTGATGAAGTTCACTAGGACTCCAGAGGAGCTAATCCGGTCCACTCTATTGGTGAGTATCCAGTCCATGAGCGTGCTACTGGAACCATTGGAGGAGGCTCTGGTAGGAGATGCAATAATTTGAGTCAAGTTAGCTTTGCTAAGGGTAGATGCTAAGTGAGAGGCATTCAGGCCCAGCCAGTCCAGGTTGAAATCCCCAAGGCAGATAGTGCCAATTTTAGCAGATACCGTAGGTAGCTGGTCAATGAGTTCTTCAAGACCGAGCTTACTGTTTCTCAGAGGGGAGTATACATTCAGGATGTCGAGTTTCTTTGTGCCTCCCAATAGGAGGACTGAGTGCAGTACTTCACAATGACTAATGGGAGTACCTGGTACCAGAGATATATTAAGGTACGGTTTGAAATACAATGCCAGGCCACCCCAACCCTTGGGAGTGGTGTGGTCCACATGAAGCATATTGTACCCTGGGAGAGCACATGCTGAGTTAGGGACTGAAGATTTTAGCCATGTTTCTGACCAGGAAAGGATATCAGGATTATGCCGCTGTGAGAGATTTTCTTTCTGATCAGGAGTCTAATGATGGAACCGATGGGTTTATAACTGAGGCCCAGAGGAGGTATCTTATTCAAGGATTTATCCAGTAATATGTTTGAGAAGGAGAAGTCATTTTGGGAGGCAGCAGAGAAGGTGGAGGGGTTCCCAAGAATTAGTAGCAAGGAGTCTAGAGCCAGTAAAGAGAGAAAGGTGAGGATGCATTTAATCAGGAGCAACATCCTTAGGCTGTTGAGTAGGACAGGAGAAGTGAGGAGAAAGTGTAGAAAGGGTGGACGGTTGAGAGTGCTTAGAGATACCAGAGCACACACAGCACTGCTTACTACAGCCAGTTAGAGGTATTGTGATAAGAGATAAGATATGGGGACCTCTAGTGGCCAGCGGTTATAAATTGCAAATGAGAAACTAGGGAGATAGTTTTTTGGCAGCCCACATCAGAATGTTTTTTGACAGCCCACGCCAGAGCTCACGTGAGATTCCTAGCTATATATTCAACACCAGCTAAGGGTAGGAGAGGAATGGGGGGTGGGTGGGGACAGCCACGCAGCGGTTGTGGGGTGAAGCTCGACCCCTGGCACAAGCTGCTACCAGGATCTTCTCACCGATAACAGCTAAAATAGGAAGTGCTCCTCAACTCTGCTCCCTCCTGCAGAAGTCCCTCAGTGAGCAGACCAGCTGAACTGGATGGCTTGCGGTTTGTCTTGTTAGTAAGTTAAGTTTATAGATAAGCGACCGAAACTGTGTGCAAAAGAACCCAGTCCTGCACAGATATTTAACAGGGGAGTCTCTCATAGACCAGACTGGCTGGTTTAGGTAGCCTGAGGTTAATTTTGTGAAACGAAGCAAATTATGGTTTTAAAATAACAAGCTACCGAAGTTAAAGGTAGGGTGCCCAGCCCTGTATACAGTTAAATAGGCAGTCCATTTTGCTTTGTAGCAAGAAGCAAGTGAGTGAGAGCACTCCATTCACTAGCAGACTAATAAAAAAGGCGTTAAGATTCAAATTCCTCGGTCAGCAGCAAACAAAAGAAAATGTCGGCTCTTCTGCAGGTGCCCCAAATAGCATACCTTTCAACGTTTGGTGACTCAGCTGCTCTGGGGGTGGCTAGCCAGGTAGGCCATTAGCTATGGAGAGAGAGAGAGAGAGAGAGAGAGAAGGGAGAAGTCGGTTAAATAGTTTCAATTAGGGGAGGATTAAAGACCTGGATAGGGGACAGAGAAAGCGAGTGAATGGTGGGTAGGAGGAGTGAGGAGGAGGTTGGGAAAGTCCTAGACTCTGCAGTTAGACTGTGTGCATATGAATTAACCGACATTAATTAATTAATACAGTCCAGGCAGTGAAACATAGTATAAGGAACAAGGTATATAGCAGACAGAATAAAACACTATGTATGTCTTTAATGTGACGAGGTACCTTTGGAAACGAGCCTCTGGCTCAAAGGTTGTAAACTGATTTCACAAATAAACAAATAAATAAAACTATCACTGTCAGGTAACATCAGAATTCACAGCATATAGATTAAAATTAAAAGATCCTGCTAGTAATACAGATAAATTCAATCCTTTTCTGAAGCTCGACCCCTTGCATGAGCTGCTACCAGGATCTGCCCACCGAGAACAGCTAAAATGGGAAGTGCTCCACAACTCTGCTCCCTCCTGCAGAAGTCCCTCGGTGAGCAGACCAGTCAAATTGGATGGCTTGCGGTTTGTCGTTAGTAATTTAAGTTTATAGTTAAGCGACTGAAACTGTGAGCAAGAGAACCCAGTCCTGCACAGACATTTAAATGGGGAGTCTCTCATAGACCAGACCGGTCAATTTAGGAAGCTTGAGGTTAATTTTGTAAAATTAAGCAAATTATGGTTTTAAAATAACAAGCTACCAAAGTTAAAGGTTGGGTGCCCAGCCCTGTATACAGTTAAATAGGCAGTCCATTTTGCTTTGTAGCGAGGGGCAAGTGAGTGACAGCAATCCATTCACTAGTGGACTAACAAAAAAGGCACCAAGATTCAAATTCCTCAGTCAGCAGCAAACAAAAGAAAATGCCGGCTCTTCCGCGGGTGCCCCAAATAGCGTACCTTTCAATGTTAGGCGACTCGGCTGCTCCGGAGATGAATAGCGCAGGTAGGCCAGCAGATTTCAACATTTGGTGACTCGGCTGCTCCGAAGGTGGCTAGCCCAGAAGCTTTCAACGTTTGGCAACCCGGCTGCTCGGTATATATATATATATATATATATATATATGTAATAGATATACCACTCTGAGGTGTCGCGGTTAGCTCTGATACCACGTCTTGGTGATAGTTATGCGCCCTGGAAGGCCGCCAAAGGCCAGGCGTCCAACTAGGCGCATAGATAATAGAGCCGATCAAGACACCTTAGGAGTGGTTTATGTATCTTATAAAATGTCAAAATTGTTTTGGAGGGGGGTAAAAGTGCAGATGTGCGGTCGCGCTCTGATATACGCATGGTCATGTGATGCTCAGGATCCAATAGAGCAACAACAATGTCCTGATCCATTTTATAAATATATATATATATATATATAGTTAACTGTCATGAATGTGGACCATGAGCTTCTAATGGTAAAGCTCCTATTTGTTCCCCAGAACAAATCTCTAGTCATTGCGTGTGTCTATCTCCCACCCAAAAAGCCTGCTGAGGGACTCCAGAAAGTTCTGGGAGCCACAGTTGGCATCTCAAAGAGCTGTGAACTCATTCTTGCAGGGGACTTCAATATAAATTGGCTCAGTCCCAGCTCAGCAAAACTGAGAGACATAGTGGATTGCTCCTATCTCTCACAATTAATAGCTGGGCCCACAAGGTTAAATTACAAATCTGGAAGACAGATTCTCCTTGACTGGCTCCTCACAAGCTCACCAGATAGGCTCACTGACATCTTGGTGCTCTCAGACACCCTGAGTGATCATTCCCCAATTATCTGTAGACGGACCAATAAATAAAAAAAATCCCCACCTAAGCTTGTGGAAAGCAGAGTGCTGCATAAAGGCAGCTTGCCTCCTTGAAAGAAGCCTTATCCCAGATAGACTGGTCACCCATAGACTTTCTGCATGACCTGGACCAAGCATTACAATACCTCATTGACAAGTTCAATCAGCTGTGCGACAAGTACGCCCCACTCAAAAAAAGGAAGGTCTGAGGTTATAATAATGGGTGGATTACCAGTGAGCTATTGAAACTAATGAGAAAACGGGATAATCTATGGAGCAGGGAAAAGGTCACGGGGGGAAATCAATGACATTCAGAACTACAGGGCTGCTAGGAACAGATACACTCACCTAATACGGAGTGCCAAGGTGGACTATTATAAGAATCAACTTGAATGCAGCTGGGGGGACAGGAGGTGTTTCTGGGGCAACCTTAAGGAGCTCCTAGGCAAGGAAATCAAGCAACAACCTTTACTACTCAATATTAATGGCTCCAATTCTATAGACCCACTCACCATAGCAGAAGAGTTTAACTCTGCATTCATGGATCTAAGCTTCATCCTCCCTGATGAATACTTGAAGCCTGTGAATGTGGATCTTGAAAACACACCCACAAGTGCACAGCACCCACAATTCTATTTCAGGTGGGTTGCAGTCAAGGAAGCCATGGGCTACATCAAAAAGGTCTTAGGAAAGACTAGGATCGGCAGTGACAGTATCGACATGAAACTTGTAGCTCAAACAGTGGATGTGTTTATTGTCCCCATCACTAAAATCTTTAATAAGTCCCTAACCCTGGCTAAGTTACTCTCCCTCTAGAAACAAGCACTGGCCACCCCAGTTCACAAGAGTAGGGACAGGACATGCACAGCTAAATACAGGCCCATCTCTATCCTCTCCCCCTATCCAAAGCACTAGAGAGGATCGTAGCAAACCAAATCACGGATATATCCAGAAATACCAGTTGCAGTGTCCCCAGCACCATGGTTTCAGAAAAAAAACCAGCACCGCCATAGACCTGGTTGATTTCACGGATTACACTCACAAGGATATGGATGAGGGTAAACTGGTTGCATCCATCTTTACTGACCTGACGAAGGCCTTCGACATGGTCTGTCACCCCCTCCATCTCAAGGAACTATGGGCCCTTGGGTTGGCCTCCAATGTCATCCAGTAGTTTCAAGATTATCTATCCGGAAGGTCTCAAAGGGTCAGAATTGGACCAACAGTTTCTACCTCTCAGGACATAGTGGTGGGAGTTCCACAAGGGTTCATATTTGGTCAACCTCTTGCTGTTCAGCCTCTTTTTGAACACACTCCCAGAGGCAAGTGCCAGCAAAATTATCCTCATATAGATGATGCAGTGGTACTCAGCAGCAGTGCCCACACTGAGACCCTGCAGGCTGAGCTTCAGTCCAACTTCCAACAACTGGGGGTCTGGTTCAGATCTCATAGGCTGTTACTCAATTACTAAAAAAACAAATCCATGCTCTTTCTAGCCCTTAGCTAAAAAGGAGCTAGCCCATATTAACAGTTACCAACAACAGATAGGCCCCGCTTGAACAGGTTCATTCCTTTAAATACCTAGGAGTGATAATAGATGATACTCTCTCATATGGCCAGCATATTGACCAGGTTGTGAAAGCAGTAAATACTAAACTTGGGATAATTTATCAGCACAGGAAAGGCCTCACTAGCAATGCTCTCGGGCTCTCCATAAACAGCTCCATTCTCTCCATGGTTGACTACAGCCTGGTGGTCTACGGAGCAGCAACTGATACCACCCTCAAGAGGGTAGGTACGGCTTTAAACAAGGCCTGCAGACTGTTACTAGATGCTGACCAGCTCAAGCACACCTGTGTACTCTATGAGAAAGTAAACATATTAAGCCTCAAGAATAGAATCTCATACCAGACGTGCCTCCTAGGTAGAAAAGCCATGCTGGGCCTAACTCCTCCCTGTATCACTGACTTGATTACCTTAACCAACTCCATGGACAGGACCAGGAATAAAGAACTACCCCTGTTCTGTGTCCCTTTCCGAAGGACAGCTCTTGGACAAAGATCCTTCTGCTGCCGTGCCCCACTGTGGCTTAATAAGAAACCCAGCTAGCACTCTAAATGCTACTAGCCCTAGAACCTTCAAAGCCAAACTACAGCAGTTTCTACTTCAAAAGAATGTCTGAGTGCTAAACTGTTCAGAGCAGGTCTCCAGAGCCTGCGCCAACCCTGCCTACCAGCAACTACTCATGGACTCACTCACACGGGCCACCCCTCCCCACTCCCTACCCCTGCCCCCCAGACTCTGGTGCCTCATGCTCCACAGCTCTTATTCCACTAGTGGCTGTGCTTTCTCATTTGTCTCGCACCTCATCGCCCCTCTCTCTCACACACTCTCTCCACCCTCCCACCCCCGTTTTCTCCATCAATCTCCACTCTTATGATACCTTCCCTCTCCTGCTTAGTCTCTCCCTCCTTCCCCTCTTCCCCTCCCCTCTCTCTTCTCCCCTCCACTATCTCTCTCTCTCTAACCACCTTCTCCCACCTTACCACACACTCTCACACAGTATCCCCAGCTCCTCAGCTCCAAAGCTGTAATGCAATATGACAATGCTCCTCCTGGGCTGCTCTATCCCCACGCTCCATTCGCTAACCACTCTCAGGCCCATCTCTATCCTCTCCCCCCTATCCAAAGCACTAGAGAGGACTGTAGCAGACCAGGAAGGCTCACTAGTCAGGAGGAGGGGGACGTTCCTCTCTCCAGAGAACAAAGAGGATAGCAAAAGTAAAGACAAGGGTGCAGGGGCGAACTCATCCCAGAAAGGGAAAACCCTCAAGAGAGGGGAGACAGCGAGCGCAGGTTTAGGGTGGCTAAAACAGGATGGATATGGGGAAGCAACCCGAGCACAGGGAACTTCAGTCAGGGCACGGGAAAAAGCAGGGCAAGGGAGGAGACAGAGCTCACAGATAGTGGGGCGGGAGGGTCCTTTTGCAGAAAATGCCTTCGGGGGGATGGGAGCACATAGAGAGAAGGGGGAAATTAGTACTTGGGGAGATACAAGGGGTAAAGAGGGAAACAGGAATAGGGTAATTAATGGAATGCAAGGGACTGGGAAAATGACAGAAGAGAAATAAGCAGGTCATGGAGAGAAGGGTCTTACTTGTCGGGGACTCAATAATAAAAGGAATTCAATGGGGGGGCAGGGGGGAACAAAAGCAGTACCATATGGGTCGAGTGCCTGCCAGGTATGATGGCAGTGGATGTTATTCACTATATTCCCTCCAAGAGGAAACAGCAGGCTGGGAAGACACACCTGGTGTTCCACCTGGGAATAAATGACCTGGCGGGGAATAGCTTGATGGAGATGCAGGCAAGATTTAGAGCACTTGCTAGGTACTGCAGCAGACTGGGGTTCAAATATGTGGCTTTTTCAGAAGTGCTGCCCATACCAAGGGCAAGCACAGAAAGGAGACTGAGGATTGAGGAATTTAATAAATGGCTGATGGGATGGTGTGAACAGATGGGGTATGAGTTAGTAGGGGACTGGGGAACAACATGGGGGGATGAGAGCTTATTTGCCCTGGATAGACTGCACCCGAATAAGGAGGGTACGGCAGTGCTAAGGTGCAAAGTAGGAGAGTTCATAGAGCAAAATTATAATTTAAACTACATTGGGAGGGTTGAGAGCAAATCCACACCATGGGACAGGAGAGATGGGGGCTACCAGCCTCCCCCCCAGGATGGAAAAATCAGGGTAGAGGAAAGTGGAAGGAAACATGCACCAGGGGACAAAAAATGGGTCCAGCGAATGGAGAGCCATGTGCACCAATGCCAGAAGCCTAAGAAACAAGATTCCAGATTTAGCAGCGGTCATGGCTGAGGCAGACCTGGAAATCTTGGGAATCATGGAGACATGAGGTCTTGATGGCCAGGATTGCGACATGGCAATACCGGGGTATGTACTTTGTAGGAAAGACAGAGTAGGAAGAAGGGGGGGTTGCACTATATGTGAAGGAACACATTTGAGATCCAGAGGTTGGCAAATAGAGAGGAGGTGCTTCTGATGGGGGATTTCAACTTCCCGGACGTGGAATGGGGTACCCCATCAGCAGCATCCGCCAGTAGTAGGGAAATCATGGACTCTCTACAGGGAGCTCTCATGAAGCAGCTGGTAAGGGAACTGACCAGGGAGGCAGCGATCCTAGACTTGAGTCTTACAAATGGGGAATAGGTGGGAGAGGTATCCATAGGGGAGAACCTTGGCATGAGTGACCACGGCACCATTTGGTTCACGGTAAAAATGGCTGCTGATGTTTATCGTCCCAGAGTGAAGGTGCTAGATTTCAGGCATGCGGACTTTAAGAAAATGGGGGAATGCATTCAACAAGCATTGGTAGGGGTGGGGGGATTTAGAGGTTGGAGGAAATGTGGGGTACAATAAAAAAGGCAATAGTGGAGGCCACTACGGTTTAATAGAGAAGTGGTGGAGAAGGTCAGGGCAAAGAGAAAGGCATTTAGGAGGTATAAAATGACACAGAGGGAGGAGGATAGGACTATATACCAGGAGAAGTAGAAGGAAGCAGGTTTGGAGGTCAGGAGAGTGAAGGCAAGAACAGAAGAGAGAATAGCCAACACAGTCAAAGAAGGGGATAAAACCTTCTTCTGGTATGTGAGTGAGAGGAGAAAGTCAAAGGAGGGGATGGTCAGGCTGAAAAACAAAGAAGTGGGGTTGGTGGAAGATAACCGTGAGAAGGCAGAAATACTCAGCTATTTCTGCTCAGTGTTCACAGTACAGAAGGATGGAGAAGTTAGGAAAATCAAGGAAAACAAGGTGGGGGGTTGATTCCAGTCTGTTCCAGGTGGAGGAGGTCATGAGGGAGCTAGAGGGGTTGAAGGTGGATAAGGTGATGGGGTGCACCCCAGGGTATTGAGGGAGCTTAGTAAAGTACAAGCAGTACCTATGACCAGCCTGTTTAACAAATCCTTGGAATCAGGGGAGGTCCCCAATGACTAGAGAAGGGCGGATGTGGTCCCCCTTCATAAGGGGGGGATGACAAGAATGAGGCAGGCGATTATAGACTGGTGAGCTTAACATCAGCAGTGGGCAAGCTCATGGACAGACTGCTAAAAAAGAGAATTACTAGCTACCTAGAAGCCAATGGCCTACAGAACGGGCAGCAACACGGGTTCATTGAGGGAAGATTGTGTCAAACGAACTTGATAGAGATCTTTGACTGGTTCACCAGGGTACTGGATCAGGAGGTCTGTAAACATTAAGTACCTCAACTTCAAGAAGGCGTTTGATTCTGAGCCACACAGGAGACTACTGCACAAAATGAGATGTCTTGGGCTGGGGCCGGTAGTGGTTAGGTGAGTGCAGAACTGGCTGGGGGGCAGAGGGTAGGGGTACCTTCAAAGGAGGGTATAGTCACCAGTGGGGTACCTCAGGGGTCAGTGCTGGGACCATTCATTTTTAATATATTTCTAGGGGACATAGCGGAGAGGTTAGAAGGAAGAGTAGGTCTATTCGCAGAGAACACGAAGGTCTGCAATAGAGTGCATACACCTGAGAGGGTACAGAGTATGCGCAGGGATCTGAAGAAACTGGAGGAATGGTCCAAGGAGTGGCACTTATCCTTCAATGCAAAGAAGTGCAAGATCATGCACTTAGGCAAAAAAAACAGGGTGCAGAATACCGGATTGGGGGTATGCTCTACAAGTTACCAAGCTGGAAAGCGACATTAGTATAATCATTTCATGGGACCTGAAGGTAACAAGGCAACGTGAGATGGCAGTGGCAAGGGCCACACAACAAGAGAAGAACTGCGCCAGAGACTACAGGGTGGTGCAGGCTGAAGGTGAGCAGCCCCTAAATGAATGCACCAGTCCAAAAGGAACCCACACAGTAGAATCAGTTAGGGTTGGACAAAATTGCACACCAAGCACATTTAAGTTCCAAAATGAAAAAAGATTTAATGACTTACAACCTCAGTTAAGGGGTGTATCTCGTTACACTGCCCCAGTGCTTCACTCAGGGGGCCAGTAGGATGCTGGGTTATATCAGTAGGGGAATAACTAGCAGGAAGATGAAGGTCCTAATGCCCTTTTACAGGCAGCTTGAAGAAACACAATGCACTAACACAGCAACTAAACAAACTTATGCCAAGTCTTGTTGAAATAAACTTGTGAATTTATTCCTGAAATCAATGATAGGCAAAGATATTGTCACTGGATGCAAGAAACCCCTAGAGCCTTGGCAGATTGCCTTCAAGAAGGCAAGAGCCACAAATGAATCACCAGTGCACTTAAATACAATGAATGACATCATCACAGGTGTATGTTATAAGAAACCAACACTTTTACATGCAGAACACAGTATATCAAAACCTTACATGTACATAAAATAAATTGAAACAATGCTTCTTTTGTGTTAGCATAAGGTATTGCTTCATTAATAATACTAGATGAAAAATTCCTATTCTTAACTTATTCATTAAAGTAACACTTCACAAACAAAGCAGCCTAAGGGCAGACTGTGAAATCAATCCTTTTAACAGAGTATCAAACAGTGCTTGTTACCAAGCAGAGGATTAATTAATATTAAACTTCTGGGATCTTCTACCAGGAAATGTTAATAAAAGCACTGAATAGAACTTGCAACCGAATGCATGATGCCTCTAAAGGGAAAGAAGAAGATGAAAGAGGTAGAGAAGGAGATTATCTTTCTGATGCCATTTGTTCTGGCAATTTATGCAAAAAGGCATTCTAGAAAATCAAAAAAGTAAAACACATTATCAATCATATGCATTAACTTGCTCACAAAAGCATAAATTTATAACTTCATAAATTCCTTATTTTGCATGAAGAAGAGAGGGGAAGGAAAGTGTAAAATGTGGGGGGAGAGGAGAGATAAAAAGGAAAAAAGGAAAAAGAAGAACCAGATAGGGGAAGGTGCAGGTAAAATTGAGTATGGGGTGAAAGGAAGGAAGTGTGGGGAAGAGTAGAAAAGCAAAGGAGAGGGTGAAAAAAGGAAAGGGGGTTGGGGAAAACAGTGGAAAGAGGGAGGAAAACAAAATGAGAAAGTATAAAGAATGGGACAGAAAGAAAAATGAAATGGGAAGGGGGTGGGGGGTTTGTTTTCAGGGTTATGATTGGAAAGGGAAGAGAAAAAACACACGTCACATAATATCAAACATTTCTTTCGTAAACCAGTTTAACTATCGCTTATATTTCAAAAAGGGTTTCAAATCCCATTTTTCATTCAAAATCTTTCAGTCTTATTGTGTCAGCTTTAAAAATCCAAAATCCCGCCCTCTGGAGTAATAGGTTAGGCCTATCACCTCCTCTGGTGTGTGTCTATACCCATTCAATACCCACACACCTGAAACAAATGGGGGCCACAATTGTGAACCTCTGCAAAGTGTCTACCTATTGGGTATCCATTTTTGATTAATAATTGAACGTATATGTTCTTGGATACATTCCTCAAACATCCTCACAGTTTTGCCAACATAGTACAAATTGCAGCCACATCACAGGATGTATACAACAAACATGGTAGCGAAGGTAATCTTGAACATCTATTTTGATCTGATTGGGTAATAGCAAATCTTTACCTGTGTACACATATTGGCAAATATCACATTTCTGGCATTTATGCAGCTCCTTGGGTTTATTTGGCAACCATGTTCCAGGGCTCTACTCCTTTTTGTAAAATTGGCTGCAGACTGTCAGAACCCCACTTAGCAGGTCAGGCCCTCTGCTCCCACAGTGCCAACCTCTGAGCGTGGTATTGTGAACAGGAACAGAACATGGTAACCCTCCTGTCTGTTTTGTGGATTCGAATCAACCTTTGGTCTCAAGTTCTGGAGGGACTCAAACTGGGAACCTCTTACTAGCGTAGCCAATGTACAGGCTCAGATAATTCTGCTCTTCGGGGGAGCAGATATATTTTGCCTACGGGCACCTAACCAGGTGTACAAAATGAACCCTTAAAAACTCTATAAAAGACCTCAGAATAAACTCTTACCTTTTCCCAATTTGGTAAACCAGTAAGCTTATGCACAATGCCAGCTTTAACCATATATGCTTCACTTGTCAAAGAAAGAATTTCAAAGACACACCAAGTAGTCTCTTAAAATAGAGGTTTACTTTAAAACAGATGAAAAAATGTGTAAAATGTAAATACAGAACAATATATCACAAAAACATACAATCACTTAAAGAGAACAAGGTTTAAAAAGGGCAAATTAATTCCTACCATCAGACAATTAGACTTGTCTATCTAAAGTAGATGTTTCTTCTTCAGAGTCCAAACATGTATGTCTCTAAGTGGAAAACAGAATACTGTTTAAAACTGGCCTTGCCAACCTCTTTGCATGAAGTCACCTAGCTCCTCCCTGTCAGAATATAAAAAATATACAAAACAGTATGTCTTATCATTCAGAAGGTAAATTAAATAGGTGACATCAGCAAAAACTTGTTTCCCCATGTGACTTCCCAATCAAATCTGTATTTTTCCAAGTTCTTTCTTTCATCCATGAGCAGCATCCTGCTCTTTCACAGACATCAAAGGAACATTTATGATTTAGCACCTAAGTGACATAACCTGGCTTCTTCCTCTCACGTCATAAAAGTTTATGATTTCCTATCCTAGCAGCTGGCAGCTACAATTAAGCTAGATAAACAGGAGATCCTTAATTTAAGTCTCTTCTAGACTGTAATTATCTCCTGGCTTTTAGGATACATCTTTTAGCTGAGACCTGATTGGGGGGGGGGGTCATCCCACAGGCTGTCTCATCATGTCTCAAGAGAGACATTCAATAACACATTTTTATTTTACAAAAAGCATAGAGTAATCACAACCAGCTGTCCAAGCATCACAATCCTCCCTACCTAGACTGAATTTGGGAGCTCTATCCCCTGCATGGGATAAGCTTCCCAAATCAGTTCACTCCTCATAGACGTGAGACAACCCATCTGAGTTCTGATTTTTTTGCTCCAGCCCTATGTGGAATTGTCATGTCATACCCTCGCAAAGCAAGACTCCATCTTAACAATCTACCATTATTCTTACCCATTTGCATCAGCCAAACCAGGGGGTTGTGGTCAGTCAGTACCACAAAATGCTGCCCATATAAGTATGGCTCTAACTTCTTTAGAGCCCACACTATGGCAAAACACTCCATTTCCATGGTAGAGTATGCCTGCTCCCTGGGAAGTAACTTTTTACTCAGATACACTACAGGGTGATCTTTCCCTTGGCTGGATGTCTGACTCAGTACTGCCCCAATACCTATGCCTGAGGCAACAGTCTGAACTATAAAGGGTCTGCTATAGTCAGGACTTGTCAAAACAGGAGCACTGCACAGTGCCTCTTTCAGTCTGGTAAAGGCTTCTTCACAGGCTGGTCCCCAGGTAATTTTCTTTGGCATCCTTTTCTTTACCAGGTCAGATGGGGGCAGCCAGGGCACTGTAATTGGGTACAAATTTTCTATAGTACCTTGCTGTCCCAAGAAAACTCCTGATCTGCTTCTGCATTTCTGGTCTGGGACATGTCTGGATTACCTCTATCTTTAGTTGGTTAGGATGGAGCTGTCCTCGGCCTACCACATGCCTGAGGTATGCCACTTCTCCCATGGCCACCTGGCACTTCCCAGCTTTGACAGTGAGCCCGGCCCTTTGTATTCTGCCCAGCACTTCTCTAAGGTGGGACAGGGCTTCCTCCCAGCTGGCACTAAAGATGGCAATGTCATCCAGGTACGCCACGGCGTACTCCTCAGCACCATTTAACACCTGGATCATCAACCTTTGGAAAGTGGCCAGGGCGTTCTTCATTCTGAAAGGCATTACTTTAAATTCAAATAAGCCTATCAGAGTGATGAAGGCCAACCTCTCCCTAGCTCTGTCCATCAACTCTACCTGCCAATATCCCTTGGTCAGGTCAATGGTCGTAACGGTAGGTCGCCCCCCCCAACTTGTCCAGGAGTTCATCCGTCCGGGGCATTGGGTGGGCGTCTGACTTCGTGACTGCATTCAGTCCATGATAGTCCACACAGAAATCAGTAGACATCTGACTTGAGCACAAGGACTACAGGTGAGGCCCAGGGGCTGTGGGATCTCTGGATTACCCCTAAATCCAGCATCTCCTCCACTTCCCTCCTAATGTCCTTTTGGACAGCCTCTGACACCCAATACACTGTCTGCCATATGGGCGTCTGTGTCCCTATCTCCACATCGTGCTTCACTAAGGGGGTTAGTCCAGGCTTGGCACTAACAATGGGGCAAAGTCCACTAAAACCTCCCTCACTTCTTGGATCTTGTCCAGGGTCAGCTAGGGAGACAATTTAACTGCCTCCACAGAGGACTCCTGCTTATTTTCTTCCAGCAAGTCCAGAAGGGGGTCTTCTTCATCCATCCCCTCCCCAGGACTGCACACTGCAACCACCATGTCAGCCCTATTTGAATATGGCTTCATCATGTTGACAAGGTACATCCTTTCTGTCTGTCTTCTGTCAGGTAACTCTATAATGTAGTTCACATCATTTACCTTTGTAACTACTTTGTACGGTCCTGCCCACTCAGCCTGTAGCTTGTCTTTCCAGACCGGAATAAGGACCTTGACTTCCTGACCCACCATGTATGAGCAAGTTCTGGCTCTGAGGTCATACCACACTTTTTGCTTCTGTTGGGCAACTGACAGGTTGCTTTGGGCTGTCCCCATAAGCTCCTTCAGCCTTTCCCTAAACTTAAGGACATAATCCACTATGGGAGTTCCCTGGGTGGTGTGCTTGCCTTCCCAGTCCTTCCAGATCAATTCTAGAGGCCCACGTACCTGGCATCCATATAAGAGTTTGAAGGGGGGAAAATCCTGTCGACTCTTGGGGCACCTCCCTGTATGCAAACAACAGGTGGGAAAGGTATTTCTCCCAGTCCCTCCCATGCTGTTCAGCAAACACCCGGAGCATTGACTTCAGGGTACCATTGAATCTTTCCACAAGCCCATTGGCTTGTGGGTGATACAGTGTCATGCATCTCTGCACCACCCCACACTTCTCCTATAAACATTTCATTAGGACCGACATGAAGGAACCCCCTCGATTGGTGATAACCTCCTGCAGAAACCCAACACAGGAGAAAATCCCAAGTAAGGCATCTGTCACTTTGCCTGTCCTCAGTGAAGATAGGGCAACTGCCTCTGGGTACTGGGTGGCATAATCCACCACAGTCAGGATGAATCTCTTCGCTGAGGAGCATGGGGTAGTTGAAGGCCCTACAATATCCATTCCCACCCTCTGGAATGGCTCCTCTACTATGGGCAATGGAATCAGGGCAGCTTGGGTTTTCTTGCCCGCCTTCCCTATTTCTTGGCACTGGTGGCAAGACCTGCAATACTCCTTCACCTGCTGGGTGAAGTTAGGCCAATAGAAATTCTGGGCCAACTGCTGCATAGTGCACACGATTCCCAGATGACCAAACAAGGGAATATCATGTGCAATCTTGAGCAACTGCTCACGATACCCCCGGGGAACAACTAGCTGCCTGTCTAGCACCCCTCCCTCTGTCTGCACAGCCTGAGTATACATCAGTCCATTTTCCCAATAAACCTTATGTCTGCCGTCACCTCCCTGCACTCCATCAGAGTCTGCCCAAGCCCTCAGCTTCTCTAGAGTAGGGTCACTTCTCTGACCAGTTGCAAACTCCTCACACATTCCCAAGGCATGGGACAGGTCCCCTTCAGTCGCTAAACTAGGGTCCCTAGCACTAGCAGCAGGGCACTCAGAATCACTGTCAATCCCAATCCTCTGACAATCGGTCATCCCTCCCTCTTTGAAGTAACCCTCTGTAGCTGTGTGCTTAACTGCTACTAGGGAAATTTCTACCCCCTTTTTGTTAGTCTCCATATCAGGAGACACAGGCTAAGGAACCAGCCTCTCAGTGGTTTACACAATGGCTTTTGTGGGATTCAGGGAACTACAGTGTTCCTTTGCCGCTTGGCTATGGGTAACTGCACACACCATCCCTCGTTTGAGATTGTTGCCCAGGATCACATCCACTGCTAAGGTTTTGGCTACAGCCACCTGTTGCACAGTTCCCCCTGTTTCACCCCAGTCTAGGAGAACACTAGCGAGGGGCAATGTTTTCTCCTCACCGGTAAAGTCCTGTACAGTGACGTATTTATTGGGTATAAGCTGACCAGGCTCTACTAGATCCCCCTTTACCAAGGTCAGGGAGGCCCCTGTGTCCCTTAACCCTTGTGTCTGTACACCATTCACCATGACTGGGTGCATGTGCTCCCTCATGTTAACAGGCATGCTTCCAGGGACACACAAACAACCCACTTCTTTCCTAGCCCCCTGTTGTGTATTGCTTGCCTTTTTGGGACACTGTCTGGTAATATGCCCAGTTTCTTTATGCAACTAACATTCATTTCTTTTCTCAGAGAAATATTTTCTCTGAAACCTGGGGCTAACTGGTTTCGGTGGAGACAGTGAGGGTTTTAGCTGCCCTGAAGGTGCAGTTTTCCCTTTTTGCGCTGCCACGCCCAACCCATTCACTCTCAGAGCAGGTCTGCTCTTGGCATAGCGGTCCGAGAGTTCAGAAGCCTATTGCACTGTCTTGGGATCTCGGTCCTCCAGCCAGGTTTTCAGCTCTGCTGGACATGCCCAGAAAAACTGTTCTAACAAAATTATATTTTCAATCTTATCAACAGAGTTTGCTTCAATTCCTTCCCACCGTTTTAAAAACTGATGTTGTATTGTGGCTAGCTCCTTGTAGCTCATGTCAGGGTTTTTCCTGAGCTTACGGAATTTAGCTCTGTATGATTCAGCAGTTAATTCAAATTTTTTTAACAGTGCAGCTTTTAGTTTGCTGTAATCATTACTGTCCTCAATGTCCATTTGACCCAATGCAACCCAAGCTTTCCTGGTAAGTAGCAGGGATAGCTGAAAGCTCCAGGACTCCCTAGGAATTTTAGTCTGAATACAAACTTTTTCTAAAGAATTTAAAAAGGCATCCATATCCTCCCCCTCTTTAAATTCGGCAATCAATTTGGAATTCAATTTGTAACCCAGTCCTGTAGCCCCAGTTAAACCCAAGCCACTTACCTGCTCTGGTGCCGCTGGTTGGAGTCGTAGCTTCTCCACTTCGTGTTGCCTCTGGTGCTCACGTGCCTCATGGTCAGCATCTCGCTGTTCTCGCTCTGCTTCTCTGCAGCTCTGCCTCTCTGCGTTCTCGCTCTGCCTCCCTCAGGAACTCCAGCTCTATTCTGCGCAACTCATTCTGCAGCCTGAGTACTTCTGGCTCCAGAATGCTGGTGACCTTCTCCTGCTGCTGTGGTTCTTCGCTGGCACTGGCCCTGGCCCTGTTGCCCTCCTCATCGGATCTGGACACTGCACTGGCCGCTAGCCCTTCCACACTCAAGGTTTGGTCCTTTACAGTCACTGTCTGTAACTCGATGCTCTGGGTATCGGCAACCATCAGGGCATCCATGAGGTTCTGTTTGGTGGCTTTCACCTCGAACACGACTCCTCTGTCACTGCACAACTGCTTTATGTAGTCTACAGTGTGCCCGCTGTCATTGGAAGCCACCTTCTTCCCTAACTATGGCTACTCTGACTTGCACTTTAGAGAAAAAATAAATAAAACCAGTAGGAACTTGACTGTAAGCCAAGTGATATAGTTCTGTTTCCTTTTTAAAAATAAATCACTGCCTTTTTCTTTTTTTTTTTGCAAGTAAGCTGACACACTGAACAATAAAAGCTTGCAATACAAAACTTATGCACACTGCTGCCACCCAATCTGTCACAACCCAACTCAGCAGGTCAGGCCCTCTATTCCCACAGTGCCAACCTCTGAGCACAGTATTGTGAATAGGAACAGAACAGGGTAACCCTCCTGTCTGTTTTATGGGTTCAAATCAACCTTTGGTCTCAAGTTCTGGAGGGATTCAAACTGGGAACCTCTTGTTAGCATACCCAATGTACAGGCTCAGATAATTCTACACTTGGGGGGGGCAGATATCTTTTGCCTATGGGCACCTAACCAGGTGTACAAAATGAACCCTTAAAAACCCTATGAAAGACCTCAGAATAAACTCTTACCTTTTCCCAATTTGGTAAACCAGTAAGCTTATGCACAATGTCAGCTTTAACCATATATGCTTCACTTGTCAAAGAAAGAATTTCAAAGGCACACCAAGTAGTCTCTTAAAATAAAGGTTTACTTTAAAATAGATAAAAAATGTGTCAAATGTAAATACAGAACAATATATCACAAAAACATACAATCACTTAAAAAGAATAAGGTTTAAAAAGTGCAAATTAATTCCTACCATCAGACAATTAGACTTGTCTATCTAAAGTAGATGTTTCTTCTTCAGAGTCCAAACATGTATGTATCTAAGTGGAAAACAGAATGCTGTTTAAAACTGGCCTTGCAAACCTCTTTGCATGAGGTCACCTAGCTCCTCCCTGTTAGAATATAAAAATTATACAAAACAGGATGTCTTATTATTCAGAAGGTAAATTAAATAGGTGACATCAGCAAAAACTTGTTTCCCCATGTGACTTCCCAATCAAGTCTGTAATTTTCCAAGTTATTTCTTTCATCCATGAGCAGCATCCTGTTCTTTCACAGACATCAAAGGAACATTTATGATTTAGCATCTAAGTGACATAACCTGATTTCTTCCTCTAACGTTATAAAAGTTTATGATTTCCTATCCTAGCAGCTGGCATCTACAATTAATCAGGAGATCCTTAATTTAAGTATCTTCTAGCCTGTAATTATCTCCTGGCTTTTAGGATATCTCTTTTAGCCGAGACTTGGGGGGGGGGTCATCCTACAGGCAGTCTCAACATGTCTTAAGAAAGACATTCAGTAACACATTTTTATTTTACAAAAAGCACAGAGTAATCAAAACCAGCTGTCCAAGCATCACACAGACCAGTTGGTTCTGTAGGCTTGCTGTCTCCCTGAATGTGACCCTAGGTGAGTCACACACCACCTCGTGCAGATTTATATCCCATTTCAGGATTCCCCAGTTGCTCCAAACAATATTACCTATCTGGCCTGACACAAAATTGTGTTAACGTGAAAAGGTGATAGGATCCCTGTGTACTTGTTTTTCTGCTGTAACCTCAGACTGCAAGGTTTCCTCCTGTGTTTTAGATTTTACTTTATCATTTGCTTCTTTCAAATTCCTTACTTTATATTCTGTTTCTAAAATTCTATCTGATAACTCTTCTGCCTGGTGCAGAAAATCCTCTTCTGTAGTACAATTGCGCCATATTCTAATGAGTTGCCCATACAAGATAGGTTATTTAAGCTTATTCGGATGGGAACTATCATTCCTAAGTAAGGAATTAGTGGACGTTTGTTTTCTGCAGCCCTTAGTGGCTATTCTCCCTGTATTGGAATCCCCCATCAAAGTGATGTCTAGGAAATTGATCTCAGTACTGCAGATGTGGGAGGTGAATCTCAAATTTAAATCATTATTATTTAGCCAGTTCACAAAGTTCTCAGTACTTTCAGAGTCACCATCCCAGATGCACAGACAATCGGCAATAAACGGTCCCCATCTCACATTGTGTTTACAGTATGGATTTATATTGTTGTTTTGCAGGTAGTTCTTTTCCCACAAGCCCATAAACAAATTTGCATATGCAGGAGCCATGGAGGCCCCCATTGCTGTACCACATTTCTGGGTACAGAAATCATTGTTAAACTCGAAGTAACTATGATGTAATATAAAGTCTAGGGCATCAGTTAAGAAGTTCAGTGGGACATGTGTGACATATTGATCTCTCTCCAGATAATACTCTGATGCTACAATGTCATCTTTATGTTTGATGGAGGTGTAAATGGCCTCTACATCTATACTAATCTTCTTGAAATTGAGCTCCCAAACTGTAGACTGAAATTTCCTAATAGTGTCTGCAGTATCTTTAAGGTAGGAGGGAAGAGTAGTCATACTACAGTATATTGCAGACAAAAATCTACAAATTCGTAGTGGTGCTCTGTGAGGGACCCTACCGCTGACACGATGGGCCTACCTGGTGGGCACTGTACATTTTTGTGACCTTTAGGGAGACAATACAGTGTAGGGATAATAGGGTGTTCACAGAGCAGATACTGCATTTCATTGCTAGAAATATGTCCTTCCTGTTCACCTGTGTTAAGGAACATGAAAAGCTCTTTCTTATAAGAAAAGGTGGGATTACTGCACAATTTTTCATAGTTATTTACATCAAATAGCAATGTTTCAACCATTTTCTGATAGTCTGTTCTGCCCATAGTTACTATATTACCTCATCAGACTTTTTTGATAATAATTCTGATTATCTGCTAGTTCCTTAATAGCTCTTAGTTCAAAGCTTCTTAGATTTTTGTACATACACGTATCTTTCTTTCTCTGAAGCAGTTCTTTAACTCTGTACAACATTGTGTTTTCAAGAACAGTAATACTACTGTTAAATATAATGGGACAAAAGACCGACTTGCATTTGAACATAGTATTTCGCATGTGTTGAAATTCTTGTGTATTAGCACTACTTACTGGTTCCTGCTGAGCCTGATTAGTCTCTAAAAGTTCCATGAGAATGTTCAGATCCAGATCCCTGTGTCTCATTTGCACTGTTGTCCTCAAGTTATTGTGCCACTCTTATCAGCTGGTCCAAATCCTCTCTCAGATCACTCACAGGGACATCCTCTAAAACCTGTGTCCTCAGCTACAGAAGTATTCCCTCTATGTGCAAAGAAATATATCTGTCTAATCTTCCGAAAAAGTTTAAATAAATCCAGAAAGATTGAAAATTGATTTATAGTTGATGTTGGTACAATATTTAAGCCTCTCTTTAGAAGTGATACTTGTGTTGTTGTAAGTTCAGTGTTACTCAGATTTACAATTTGTAATTCAAATTCTTTGGTGCCCTTAGTGTCCTTTTGATGTCACCTTGGTCATCCACCTCTTCTACCTCTCCTTGTCTGTCATTTCCTGTGTTGTCCTGGGAATTCCCTTTCTCTAAAAAAACTGAAGTGTTGTAGTTTTAATAAGGTCAATGGAGACTGCCTTCTTAGGTGGCTTGTTGCTAGGGGCTGAAGTGTTATTCCTGTTTCTATTCATTGATCATCCCCTACTTCTTGATCTTGACACTGAGCTCCTTGGAATCACATATGCAGTCCCCAGTTCATAGCCTCTACCATCCCTTGTTAGTTTAGTCTGCTTACATGATATAATCTCCCTCTCATGCTTCAGAATCTTAATTTTAAATGCCTTGTCCAGCTCCAAAAATTATGTGTGGGTTTTAAATTTTTCTACCTCAGCTTTTGCAATCTTAAGTTCATTTGTTAATTGCACATAGTTTTCAGTGTCTTCATCAATTATGAGCAGGGCCCCTACTTTTCTGCGGCACAGTGGGACCAAGTTCTGCGGCAAGACTACCATTTGCCACAGAACTTCTGCGGCGGTGGTTTGTAATTTCTGCTGAAGTTCTGTGGCACTAACAAACTACCACATCACAGTGTCAGCTTTTCATCCTGACTTCACTTTCATGGCAGTGGTTATAGCAGTCAGGATGGTGGAAAGCACAGTAACACTAGTTCAAAAAAATAACAGAATTATAAAAATAATTTTATGCCTAAAAAAGCAAAACAAATGTCTCTCCCTTAAGGTCCTAGCCTGTTGCATAAATGACATATGCAGAGGGGAGCTTATGTGATAAATAAGGCATTTCTATATGCATGCTATCTATCCCACTAATGAGGTTTCCACTATCTCTAACTTCTATATTTGTATGTGCTTGCTACACCACTCATGAGGTTCACACTGTGTATCACTTATATATTTATATGCAGTCTGTAACATACATACAAATATATGTGTGTGTGTGTGTGTGGTGAGAGACAAAGATACTGTATGTGTGTGTGTATATATATATATTTTTTTTAATTTCCATGAACTTGCATCCTCATTCATACAGGTCCCATTGGAAATGGAATAGAGGAGTTATTGTAAAACTCATTTTTCATGTCAACCTGCTTTCCCTGACACACTGCATAACACCATCAGGCCATGACACTCATGTGAACTGATTGTGAGATAGAGCTCTCCAGCCCATCACAATGTGTCCACCATGTGACAGAACACTGCACCATACCTTTCTAGGCTCCAAGAAGTGATGTGTTCCACCAATCCTTGTGCTGCCCAGCCAGCTCCCAGAACTAATCTCTGAACCTGACTAGATAAGCGACTGTTCATTTCTGTTGCAGAATGCTGCCGTTTCATTAGCTAATGTATGATATAGCAATGATAACACCACATTCTGAGCATATGGGGGGTTTTGGATATAAAAAGGGGAGGGAACCAGATTCCATGGATAAACAGAAATATTAATAAAAAAAATCACCAAAAGAGTGAATTCTGCGGCACCGCAGAAGTTCTGTGGTAGATTGCAAGTTCTGCGCAAAATTCTGTGGCTGCAGAATTCTAGGAGCCTTGATTATGAGCTATGTATAACCTCTTGAGGCAGTATCCAATATTTTTAACAAAGCCTCCTTATGCTTAAAGCCATCCAATCCACAAGTGGGTGTTTTTGTAACCCTTAGCCCACATAGAGCTTGGCTTCTCTCCAAATAAGTTTCCAGGGAGGTAATATTATAATTAAAATTAATTTCTTTAATAAGCAGTCTCTCCAATTTAAGTAATGCAGCCCTTATATTACCTTCAGTATTTGATGCAGACACTGCAGCTCCATCTAGTGTTGTTCCTCCCAATCTGGTCTTTGCTCTTTCCTTTCTCTGTTGTAGAGTGCAGGAATCCTCTAGGGTGAAACTCGCTCCACCCACATTTCCTTCGGACATCACTGCCAACAGACTCCTGTTGCTAATTACTTGTTTCCTGGTCCCTGTCCTTGATCAAATCAGAACTCCTGTATTACTGCTTTCAATGAGTCAGTGATATGATTATAACTTAACTCAACCCTGAGTTTCAAAAAACGGCCACTTCTTGCAGAGCCATACGAAAGTTATGCTAGAGGAAAAACATACCCGTTTAATGAGTAACAGACTGGTTTACTCACCCGAGGGCAGGAAAGCAGGAAGCCAAAAAACACTTGGCAACTAGCATTGTTTGATACTCTGTTGAAAAGACTGAATTCACAGTTTGCCCTTAGGCTGCTTTGTTTGTGAAGTACTGCTTTAATGAATACGTTAAGAATAGGAATTGTTTCATATTGCTAAGCAGTGTCTTATGCTAACACAAAAGAAGCATTGTTTCAATTTTTTTAATGTACATATAAGGTTTTGATATACTCTGTTTTGTATCTAAAAGTGTTGTTTTCTTATAACATATACCTGTGATGATGCCATTCATTGTATTTAAGTGCACTGGTGATTCATTTGTGGCTAATGCCCACTTGAAGGCTATCTGCCAAGGTGCTAGGGGCTTCTTGCATCTAGTAAAAATAACTTTGACTGTCACTGATCTCAGGAATATATTCACAAGTTTATTTCAACAAGACTTGGCATAAGTTTGTTTTGTTGCTGTGGTAGTGCACTGTGTACTTTGGTTTGGGCTGGCCACTCATTTAACAGTGCATCACACCATTCCAGAAGCGCAGGTTACTCTTTTTGAACTCTGCGAGCAGCTTGTCAGGCCACATCTTGAGTAACAGGTCCAGTTCTGGAGGCCATACTTCAAGAAGGATGTGGATAGGGTGGAGCGTGTCCAGAGGCGGGTGACAAAAATGGTGACAGACCTCAGTCAATTGCCATATGAGGAACAACTGAAGGACCTAAACATGTACTCCCTAGAACAAAGAAGAGAAACAGGGGACATGATTGCGACTTTTAAATATATCAACAGTATTAACAGGGTGCCAGTAGGGGACATCTTCCAGCTAAAGGAACAATCAAAAACAAGGGGGCATGATATGCAGCTAGTTAAGGGGGAGGTTCAGAGGAAACATTAGAAAATTCTACTTCATTGAGAGGTGGTGGACAACTGAAACAGACTCCCAGAGGAGGTGTGGGGGGGACTGTAGGGTGATTCAAGAGAGCATGGGATAGACACAAGGGTCCTTTAGATCAGGGGGGCGGATGGTAGGAAATAGAAAAGTCCTAGCAGCTAGCTAGGTGTACTGGGCAGAATGGGAGGGCCTGGCGGTCCTTTTCTGCCATCACATTCTATATTTAGATGTTCTATGTGTAATGTATCCCTTCCACAAATAAAAAGGAAAGGTCACACCAGTTATCAGGTGCTCACTGACACAGCCAAGAAGCACAGTGAAACAGCCTCTGGTCAGAGCTAATATAGCTGCTCAGTGCAGTAAGAGCAATTACAGGAATACTCGGTGCTCTCACCACACTGGAGGCTGCCATATGCAAGATGGTGGTGATATCAGAACTGTGAATGCGCGACACTTGCGCATGCACAGTTTAAATCAGTAGCCATCTTGGGCACAGTGGCTGTCACTTCTGCAGCTGCAGAAGAAAATGTAGTGCCCCGCGAAGTGGGTTGTTTATGCAGCTGGTGGAGGGGAAGGGCCACATAAACACAACCAGTGGAACTGTGCCAGAGCACTGTGGAAGCATACGGAACAGCAGTCCGGTCACATGCTTCCACAGTGCTACTCTGCAGAATTGTAACAATACATCTGTGGAGCTCCGTCCACACAACCTTAAAAAGAAAAGTCAAGGCATTTACCACCACCAGTAGAAAGATGGCACTTAAGAAGCCAAGAACAGTGTCCAGCACAGAGTTTCTTCATGCAACAAGCAAGCAGTACAAAACTTAAAAGCAAGTCCCTGATAGGCACCTAATGTGCATCACTTAGTGAAGCTTTTTCAAGGATTTTAATCAGTGAGATGCCTTGCAAGTTTAACTTTTTTTTTTTGTATACTCTATTTCTACTCTGGGGACCAGGGTATCTCTCAGGATTGCCCTCACGGCCACTACCTTTACTTCCAGCCTGAAACCTCTGTGCCACCGGGAGACACATTGCTAAGCATCCCCTCCCAGATTCACAGACCCATCCAGTCCCCCAGATCACCCCCTGGGGGGGTCTGCCTCACCTACCTGGTGGCCTATCTGAAATTAGAGGGATGGTCCGGGTCGAGGGGCTCGGGAGAGCTGGTGGTCGGCAGGTCTGGTGATCGGATGTGAGCCTGAGCTCCCTGGGCCTCTGTCACCTCCCTAAGTCCACCGGGGAGTTTCCTTGGTATGTTCCCCCCATGAGATGTGGTGTGCAATGGCTCCTGCATGGCTTTCTCATCACGCCTCTTGCCGCTGGTGTCTGCCGTGTCCCACCCCTACAACGTCCTGTGTGCTTGTGCTGCCTCTGGTCTCCACCAGAGGCCGCTACAGTGCCAGGAACCCCTACAACCCTCCCCTAGGAGAAAAAGAGTGAGTCCTCCGACACTCAGTCCTCCCTTCCTGTCGACCTGTGTCTGCTCCTCAACCCAGGTCGCCAGCTGCATGAAGGTGTGGCATCCAGTGCCTCAACCCTCAGTGCCACCAGGCCAGCCTAACTTATCTTTATTGATTGTGCATTTGTATGCTACTGTAAGTCATTTTAAACAGCAGCAGTAAAAAAAATTACCCCTCACCTGGAGGATTTGAGGTACATATGTACTTTATTGCTAACTATTTTACAGTATTTTCCTACTTTGAGTGTTAATAGAGCAATATGTACATATTTAATTGCTCTGAAGAGATATTCATTACATTGCTGCTACAGTGTATGACTCCGTGATCTTCTCAAATGAAGTCTGACGATTTTAAGAGACTGCTATTACAGCAACGTTTGTACTCTGTGGCATTTTACAGTATGGGCCAAGTACCATACTTGCGCTTCTGGACAGCTATACTTTAACCAGTGTTTCTTTCTAACAGAAATGCTTAGGGCTACCCGGCCTACACCTTACAAATCAGATCTTGTGATAGGAGTCACATGCTGCAGCCACTGTTTTTCAGGAACTCTAGGATCTGAAACCTTGGGCTGCATACACAATGCATATTCACTATGGGCTCTGCCAGAAGACTGTTTTAACCTTTGTTATAAGACTTTTTGTGTGCTTTCAAACTGATGTTATCAGATTTATCTTTTGATTTTTCTTTTCGGCAATATCCTCAGTATTTTTTTTTTCAGTTCTGCTTTCATAGTTATGTACTCATGATCAAAACAGTATTTTTCCTTCCAACTTGCATTCTGAGTTTTAGAGTTTGGAATTTCTCCGGAATAGGAAAAGCCATCTCTGGGGAGTCAGCATTTGATAAGCTAGCTCTTAGTTCTAACACCAATCAATTCTGAATTGCATGCTGTCTCAGTCGGACTTCTGAGTTGGAATTCCAGCAGATCCTGCTCTTGTTTCTTGTAAAAAAGTCATTTTTATGTTTGCTTGCACGCATGTGCAAGAAATATAGTGCCATCATCCGAGTTTTCGGAGGTGTGTCACCCCCTCTTCCAATTCAGTCAGTGTGTTGGCAGGTGCGGCCCCAGTCCTCCAATGCATGCTGGAGCTGTCTATGACAGCTCCAAAATGCAGTGGCGTATAGTTGAAAGGGGGAGCTACGCTTCAGTGAGCAGCGCATCAGATATCGCCTGCTCATGCACACCCCCCTCACACACACACACACACACATACACGCATACCTGCCTGCTGCCCCCCACACACACACTGTATAGCCGACGGGGTGCCCAATCCCGCTGGCTCCACTGTCCTCACCCCTCCCCAGAGTACAGGGTGCCACGCTGGGAGCCCACCCCAGCGTGGGCAATAGATACTATGGCCGACAGGGTGCCCAATCCCCGCTGGCTCCATGCCCCCAGCCATTCTTGTGCCATGCTGGGAGCTCACCCCAGCGTGGCAAACGCCCTGTCGTCATCGTAAAAAAAACAACCTGTAAAGAAAAAAACGGTCCCACCGCAGGCTCTCACCTCCCACAACCCACACACCCACCCACTGCGACCCTGCCTCCCCACACCCACCCCTCACCCCATACTTACCTCTGGAGCTTGCACAACGCATCATCAGTGGACCGGAACACGTCTGCACTCTTCAAAGCCGACCGCAAACTGAGGAAATGCCGGTAAGCTGTATAATGGGATAGATAGGGTTTTTTCAACTTTGTTGCATATCTCAGGCATTTTTTGGAATTTTTGCACCAAATTTTCAATGTGGGGTTTTTGGGACCACTTCTCATGAATGCTGTCACTGTCATGGCGTTATTCGGGCCCGAAGGATGATTTTGCCGTCACTGCGAGAAATCACCTTTTGGGACCGATTAACCAAACAACACTGCCAGTGTTCATAAGGTGGGCTCTCAAGAAGCCTATTTAGAAAATTGGGTGTAAAAATTCCAAAAAATGACTGTTTTACGAGCGTTCGTTGCGCAGTTTCTATGCACGCTCGTAAGTTCGTGAATTTTCAATATTTTCACTCCAGATTTTCAACATTGCCATTTTACCACACTGTCTTATGAGTAGTACAGCTGCCATTTTTCACATCTCACTCAAAACGTGTTTCCGCCCATGTAGCGCACAATGGCGCAGTCGGTGTGTGAAATCAATGTATGGGACAAATTAAGAAAATCACCATGACACTGTTCATGAGTAGAGGTCTTAAAATGGCTATGTTGAAAATTTGGTGAAAAAATTCCTAAAAATGACTGTTTCTCGAGGCGTGTTTAGGTTCCTACGCACACACTTGTAAGTTTGCGAATTTTCAATATTTTCACTCCAGATTTTCAATATTACCATTTTACCACACCTTCTTATGAGTAGAACAGCTGTCATTTTTCACATCTCACCCAAAACGTGTTTCCACCCATGTAGCGCACAATGGCGCAGTCGGTGTGCAAAATCAATGTACAGGACAAATTAAGAAAATCACAGTGACACTGTTCATGAGCAGAGGTCTTAAAATGACTATGTTGAAAATTTGGTGAAAAAATTCCTAAAAATGACTGTTTTACGAGCGTGCGTTGCGCAGTTCCTATGCACACTCATAAGTTCGCGAATTTTCAATATTTTCACTCCAGATTTTCAACATTGCCATTTTACCACACCTCCTTATGAGCAGTACAGCTGTCATTTTTCACATCTTGCCCAAAATGTGTTTGTGCCCATGTAGCGCACAATGGCGCAGTCGATGTGCGAAATCAATGTATGGGACAAATTAAGAAAATCACAGTGACACTGTTCATGAACAGAGGTCTTAAAATGGCTATGTTGAAAATTTGATGAAAAAATTCCTAAAAATGACTGTTTTACAAGTGTGCGTTGAGCAGTTCCTATGAATGCTTGTAAGTTTGCGAATTTAATATTTTCACTGCAGATTTTCAACATTGCCATTTTATTACACTTCCTTCTGAACAGTGCAGCTGCCATTTTTCATATGTCACCCAAAATGTGTTTTTGCACATGTAGCGCACAATGGTGCTGTTGGTGTGCAAAAGCAATGTTTGGGACAGATTACGAAAATCACAGTTACACTGTTCATGAGCAGAGGTCTTAAAATGGCTATGTTGAAAATATGGTGACAAAAGTCTATAAAATGATTGTGTTACGAGTGAGCATTGCGCAGTTTCCACGCACCCTCGTAAGTTCATGACTTTGTAATATTTTCAGTCCAGATTTTCACCAGTGGCATTTTTCCACACTTCCTTATGAAGCATAGCTGTCATTTTTCACAACATGGCTGAAGTGTGTTTTCACACTTTCAGCACAGAGATGTGGTCGCTGTGGGAAATCATTGTTCGAGCTAGATACAGAAAATCACAGTGACACTGTTCATGATCGGAGGCACCAAAATGCCTGAGTTGACAATCTGCTGTAAAAAATCCCCAACCTAATTATATTACAGGTGTGCTGCACAGTTTCTATGTACTGGGACTTCTCCAGTTTTTTTTTATATTTTTACTGCAGATTTGCAACATTGCCATTTTACACCTCCCCATGAACAGTACAGCTGTCATTTTACATCCTGTTTGAATGTTTTGCACCTGTGGTGCTAAATGCCGTAGTCGCTGTGCATAAGCAGCTTTCGCTAACAAACTGATATTGCCACTGTTCATGAGGTGGAGTCACAAAAACCATGTTGAAAATTTGGGTGAAAAATACCAACGAATGCCTGAGGTATTAGGGTTTCCAACCATAACACCCAACCCTGTAGAGAATGACAGGCATCAGGGGTGTGACTTGGGATTCTTGCCTGTAATGCTCACACCATTCCACACCCTGCAGCCAATGAGAGGCATCGAGGTATGCCTTGGACTCTTTGGCCCCAAAGTTCATCCCATTCTTCTATATCGCACCCATCTAACCGTATTTCCTAATGGAATGGGGTGCGCATAAGGGCCAAAGACCCTAAGGAACACTGTGACACTTGGCAGTGTCTGCAGGGTGGGGTGTGGTGAAATGGCATGGCTGTTATGCCTGATGACCCAAAGGCACACCCCAATGCCTGTCACTCTCTGCAGGGTGGTGGTGGGGTTGGCTTCAGTTCAGTACTTCACTGACATTCCTATTACGCAGCACTGTAACTTCTACACTACCACTGCCAATGCCAGCAAGCAAACATTCAGCATTGACAAATGCTTGTTGATTTAGTGGTTTTGGGGAGAGACTATTGTCTGCCATTAATATACAGCCTCCACTTGCATACTGTGTGACTCTGAGCAAGTCACTTAACCTCCCCAGTGCTCCCGGGTCGCTCCTGAAAACAGGCACTTGTGTCTAGTGGGCCTTACCTGCTTATCAAAGAATAACATAGATAGATAGATAGATAGATAGATAGATAGATAGATAGATAGATAGATAGATAGATAGATAGATAGATAGATAGATAGATAGATAGATAGATAGACACACAGACAGACAGACAGAGAAACAGATAAACAGATTGATCTGCTGCCACCTCCATTGACCCATCATAGGACTATTTTAAAGCAAAAGTCCTTGCTATTTGAAACCAGTATGCCCCACCAAGGTGCACCAGTGTGCATGGTAATCATCTCCCCTGGATCACCCCTGAACTACTAGCGTGCCTTCACACTTGCGACCTAGCCTGGAAGACTCAAAAATTCTCCAGCTCTGCTGTTGTCTACCAATACTACCATGCACTCTATAGTAAGTGCACTTCAAAAAATGGTATGCCAAGGCTGAATACTTTCAATCTACTTTCCAGACCAATTTAAATAAATCTTTCTAAATTCTAGAAGGTAGTCCAAGCTCTTTCCTCCCCACCTGCCCAGCTCCCTGTTCTTGTACTTTGTGTTGATGGCTCCAATCTGTCAGACCCCTTGGCAGTAGCCAACAAATTCAACTCTTTCTTTATCACCTGTGCCTCATCTCTCCTGTCGACCCTACCCCCTTCCCCTTTCCCACCTCTTCGTCTGCTGATTTCCCTCTGCCCCACTCCTTCTTCTTCTCTACTGTATCCCCCTTTACCACTCTAGAGGCTCTCCTTGCCATAAACCCTTCCACTGGCACCTCTGCTGAAGGTCTTGACTCTAAAATCCTTTATCTATCTGCCCCAGTCATTGCCTCCCCCTTATTTCTCTGCTGAACCTCTTCTTCTCTCTTGCCTCTGTTCTGGTGGCTTGGAAGCATGCTTTCCACTTCCCAAAGGTGGTTACTCCTATACTCCAGGTAATTACTGGCCTATTTCTCTTCTCCCTATCCTAGCAAAATTCCAGGAACAAGAGGTACTCTCCCAGCTCTCCTCCTACCTTGACTCCTCTAGTTTCTTCACCCCTTTCCAGTCTGGCTTCTGGAAGCAACACTCCACTATCACCTCTCTCTCCTCAGGCTCACTATCTCCATCCTTACTAAGATGGATAGTGGCCTCATCACCTCTGCCATCTTTGTTGACCTAGCCAAAGCTTTCGACATTGACTCCCACTCCCTCCTTCTTGCCAAGATCCCTGCAGCTGAGCTCTCAGGCTCTGCCACAGACTGGTTCAATGCCTATCAAGTAGTAGGACACAATCCGCTCGGATTGCTGACTCTCTGTCCCCCCCCATCAAGACAGGTGTTCCTCAGAGATCTGTACTTGGTCCACTTCTCTTCTGTATCTTCCTAAATGACCTTCCTGCTGCTTGCTCCTCCACCTGTATCCATATGTATGCAGACAATACAGTCTTGTATACCTTTGGACCATCCTCTGATGTGGCTACCAGACTTCAACAAGACTTTAAAAATGTTCAGTGCTGGTTCTGTTCACTCCAACTTTTCCTGAATACCAAGAAGACCATCTCCATGACCTTCTGCACTAGGCAGAGACTCTCTCTGCTCCCTTCCCTCCTCACTTTCCACACCTCGATGGGACAAAACTGGAGAATACCTCCTCCTTTAAGTATCTTGGTTTCTGACTAGACCAGCACCTTGACCATTCCGGACACATGGATGCCATCATCAAAAAACTGCACCCCAAGTTAGGTGCCTTGAACAGAAACTGAGACTGTATCCCACTGCCTGCCCACCGGGTCCTGGTCCAGAAAATGATCCTTCCAGTTTTTTAATTACGGAGGTGTAGTCTACAGTGCTGTCCCCAAAACTTCCCTTGCCAGACTGGACACCCTCTATCACTCCTTCTGCCGCTTTGCCCTTGACAGTCCTCCACATGCACATCACTGTGATCTCTACCAATCTCTCTCTTTCCTCTCCCTCGAAAACAGGTGTCACTCACACTACATCTCCTTCATTTCTAAATTCTGGCTTGTTTCTCTCCTTTCCTTTCTTTCTTCCTCCCTATCACACACACACACCCTCCGGAGCTACGATTCTCTCACCATGGCTGTCCCTCCTAGATCCTCCACTGCTGGCCACTCTGCGTTTGCTCACTGTTTCTCTAAACTGTGAAACTCCCTCCCACTTGCAATCTGCCATGCCAGCTCCCTTTCTGCCCTCCCCTCCCTCCTACGCAACCTTCTCTCTGCTACTTGTAGCTGTCTTTAACTTCCTCCCTCCTCTCACTACTTTTGGCAGCCCCTACATGTTGCACTTTTGTTGAGTTTTAGCCTGCCACGTGCTCAGCTGTGTATATATCGTAGTAGTTCTTCAATCAGCTGTTGCTGTTTTCATTTCATACTACCTCATTCAACCTGAAGCTAAACTGATTCTTCTATGGTGTTCTATTTGGTCATGTACTTTTAATTCTCCTTGGTATTTTCTAATTCCGTTGTATTTGATGTTATTCCATTCCCCCTCCCGACAGGATGCACCTGGAAATGAGCAATATTGCTCAGTGTGTCAGTGTGCCTTTCCTGGTGAAACTTATAGATAGATAGATAGATAGATAGATAGATAGATAGATAGATAGATAGACAGACATAGACAGATAGAGACAGACAGACAGACATCTCAAAACAGAAATGGTCATTTTTTATCCTATCAAGGAGTGAGAAATTCATAAATCCATTCTGCAAGATGGGTTCCAACAAGGCATCCTTGATATCAGAACTAAACATTTTAGTGATAGAATAATAAGTTATTTCTTCATCAGGATCTTCTGCAGATCTGCTATTTGCCATGCAGAATCCAAATCAGAAAAAAAACCCATTAAAAATGCCTTGCTGCAACATTACAAAATTTGTCTTTAGCTTTTCTGGTGGGGCTTTAAATATAGAGCAGGCATACAAATCCATTACCAAATCCTCAATACAGCTGACAGTTGTAGTATGTCAATCACCTACTACTAGAGAGGTTGTGAAGTTTTACATTGCCAGTGAAGTTGCGAAATCCCCCTTTGAGTATTACTTCACAAAGTAATAGTACTAGTTTTACTTATTTATGGTGCCCTTCCCTGGATGCCCAGGGCACCAGTACAAAGAGAAAATAAATGAATACCCCAATGCATAATAATGGGTAAGCAATACTTATAAATATAGATTAAAAACCCTGACCCAAAAATAAATAACCAGCTGCAGGATTGCACACCAAATATATATAAGCTCCTCATAAATAATATGATTCAGATAGCAAAAGCCTGAGGAAAAACAGAGGTTTTAAGTCCTTTTTTTAAAGACTTGCATAAAGGGGGCCGCCCCAGGGCCCTCAGTAACAAATTCCATAGTAGCAGTCCAGCTACTTCGAAGGCCCTGTCCCGGATGTTTTAAGTCTGGTCCTGGAAAAAAAAAACAGAAGGCCCTCCTCAGCAGAATGGAGGGGTCGGCAGGAAGATAAGGATGAAAGAACTCACACAGGTAGCCTGGACCCAGACAGTGTAGGGCCTTATAGGTTAGCAAACCAACCTTGTAGCAGATACACCACTTAACAGGCAGCCAATGCAGGTCCCGCAGCGTTGGGGTAATATGAGCCTTCCTCAGAATGCTGGTCAGTAACCTCGCAGATGCATTCTGTACTAGCTGCAGGTGCTGCAGCGTAACTCCACTGACTTCAAAGTAGAGGGTGTTACAGTAACTGAGCCGAGTTGTCACAAAGGCATGTGCTAGAGAGTGCAAGTCCTCATGAGGGATAATGGAATGAATCCATCTAATATTCCTCAGATGACAGAAGCCATTCTAGATGACTGCTGACAAATGTCAGCACTTCATATGGTATGACACCCAGATTCTTCACCTTTTTGGCAGCATCAAGCCTGCAGGTACCAAGACAAAGCCCAGTTTCCATCCCTGACAATGTCAAATACCCCCTTCCCCACCCAGGCCAATCACCAGTACTTTAGTTTTGTCCAGGCTGAGTCTCAGCCTGCACAATGACACCCAGCCGTGGATCTCAGCCAGGCACTGGTTTATCACATCCACTGCTCCATGATCCTGAGGTGCAAAAAGACAGATAGTGCTGGGTATCATCAGCATAGCAGTGAAACCCAACTCCACACTACCTGATGATCCTGCATAGGGGCAACATGTACACCAAAAACAACATGGGTGAAAGGACTGACCCATGAAGTACACCACAGTACAAGTTCATTGGACATGATGAGAAGTTACCCATCACATCCCTCTGAGACCTGCCCCTGAGGTTGGTCTCAAACCAGCTAATGACTTTGCCAGTGAGTTCCATGTACTCTCTGGACTCAATTTTCAGAGCTCCAAAGAATGCAACCCTGGTGCATCAATGGATTTAGCACAGGGCTTGAGGCAGCATTTTTCAACTAGCTGGCGGGATTTTCAATCTCAAGCCAAATACCAGCTTTTCCCTGTTCTAACTTGCACCATTTGGGAGAGCTCTTTATGGGGCTCGTGCCAGATCTTTGGCCCAAGCTGCCATAAATTGAGGAAACTGTCAACTGCGCCCGATGTGCTAAAAATTGGGTACAGTTGCATTAAAGTACTTTGGTGCCACTGCAGTATCTGAAAACATGTCGATAAAGGGGGTCACCAGTAATTATAGTGTTTTAATATATGGATACGTAAAACAATACCCTTGTAAAGCATACAAAAAATTTCCGGTAATACCATCACTCCTGGAGCGATAACACCACCGTTCACAAGTGATAATACTATCATTCAGGTGCCGTAATACTATCATTTGGGACCTGAACAATAGTATTATCAAAAAACCTCAACTGCACAAGTGCAGCTTTGACAATGGCATCATCCTAAATGTGCCTTCCTATTGGCCACTTTTCTAGTGTGGGCGGGCAGAACAATTTTGAAAAAGATGGAGGCTCTTTCACTCGCTTAGCGAGAAAATGTCCTCGGGCTAGCACCGTGCTATTTTTATTTTTTTAATTTTTCCTTTCCTTGTCCAGCACCTCGAAAAATATCTGGTTGATCCTGCTTTCACACATCTCACCACAGAAATGCAGGTAAGACTCAGAACCAGCGAGTCTTCAGTGCAGTGCAGAGTAGTAGGAGTAACAGTCAGGTGCTCGAGCCGGAGGCTTACGGAAGTAGTTGGGTGCCCATTATTTTCATAAGAAAAATTGTTGTATCCATATATTAAAAAAAATTAAAAATAGGTGAGTGTGTATGACTCGGTAGTAAAACCATCTCGAGATTCTGGGGACAAAGGAATCTCTCGAGCTTCGTTCTCGAGGTTCCCTTGTCCCCAGAACCTCTCGATGGTTTTACTGCCTTGTAATACACACTCACCTATTCATTATTCTATTTTTATCAGGCACGGATATCCACACATTATAGGGGGTCACCAGTTATTATAAATTAATAAATCACCAGGAGTAGTATAAGTTCATATATCTCGTCAAATGTTAAATTTCAGCCAATCAGCGCGTGCCACGTCATTTGACAGGTGGGCGTGGCCTAAAACGGACCAATCAGAATCGCCCTTGTTAAACCGGAAGTCCTTCCCAAATCGCTATCCCGCCCCCCTTCTGGCGGAACTGACATCGCGTTCAGACCAGTCCTGCCTTGCGCAGGAGAGTGACACGTCAACCCGTGCCCTGCCTCTCTTGCAGCAGGAAATGACCCCCACTGAAACCCTGGAAGTGACTCTAACACCACCATTTTGTAAGCTGCCTACGCCTCATTCTCGTGACACCTCGAACCCTGCCACCCACCATTTTGTAAGCCCTGCGCCTCCTTCTCGTGACACTCCTCGATCCCCTGCCAGACCATCCTGGCTGGAACCCGAGTCCCACCATGCTAGCTTGAACTCCTGCGTCCCTCCTTTCTCCTGCACCCCACCAGCCTGGCTCAATCCCTGTCCCCTTCTCCTGCACCCCCACCATCCTGGCTCAAACCCTGTCCCCCTTTCTCCTGAACCCCCACCATCCTGGCTCGAACCCCTGTCCCTCTTCACCACCGTGCTCCTCCCACCCCAAAAAATCAGTTAGTGTTAATGTAGTGGTATGTGCCCCCTGTAGGCCTGGTGTATAACTGCAGGGACATGTGTGTGTTTTTGATTAGGATATTTTCAGAAAGAAGTATCTAGGAGGGAACCTGATAGTGCAGAGGTTTCACAGATCTGTGTGGAGACCCCACCCCGAGGGAAATTCATCTGCCTGTGTGAGTACCCCTTTTTCTGTTTTTGTAACAATATACAAAATTATTTAACATGCATCTGTAGGACTGTCAAACTTGCATCAAAAGGATAGCTTTATGTATACGCATGTAACATTTATAAGCTAAAACGGGGGGACCTCTGTGTAAATAAGGTGGTTCAGCAGTTTTCTCTGGATAGCATTGCAACAATCAAAAAACTAATTATTTATACTTTTGTCATGAATTAGAAAGAATAAAAATATATCAGAAAAAAGGAATACACATACCTATAGTTCACCCCCCTCAGCTCTGTGTAGTGTCAAGGAGAAGGCTGAAATGAAATGTGTGTGTGATATTTATGTTTTGAAAAAATGATATATTACAAAGAAAAGACAGAATGTAAAATGATAATGTTTCTCTTTCAAAAATAATTTTAAAGCACACAGTCTTAAAATGTATCTACAGCTTTGCTTAGATGTCTGCAAAAAATACACACTGTGTGTGTGTGTGTGTGTGTGTGTGTGTGTGTGTGTGTGTGTGTGTGTCCCTCATTAGACACGTGAGGAAAAGCAATGTCTTTATGTATGTTTAAAATATAGATGGGGTTTTTGGAGCCTGGTGGCTGTGTGTGTGTATGTGTGTGTCCGTCCCTCATTAGGCACGAGGAAAAGCAATGCCTTTATGGATGTTTAAAATATAGATGGACTTTTGGAGCTCACGGTCCTGTTGGCTGTGTGGTAGGTGTCTTTGTCTGTTAAGACGTGACAAAACATCTGTTGTTCATTTACACAGCCATGGCTACAAAGGACTATTGATTCTCTTTGGAAACATGTGTGTCTCAAGATTTTTGGATTACATGGTCCCTGTATTTACAGGGATCTGTAAAAATGTAGCTTTATGCTTTTGTTACAAAATAAATGTCTATAGTTACATTATCAAAAAATTAAAAAGTCATGTAGTACTAAATAGAAAAATAAATGATATGTTACAAAGAAAAGACAGAATGTAAAATGATAATGTTTCTCTTTCAGAATAATTTCAAAGCACACAGTCTTCTTTAAATGTATCTACAGTTTTGATTAGAGTCGGTGCAAAAGAATACACACTTTGTGTGTGTGTGTGTGCTATGTTTTACTGAATTACTAATTTAAAGGACTCAGCTGTTTAAAAAGACAGAATTTCTGTTTTGACTTTTAAAAACATAACTTGTTGGCACTCAACTGCCGTTATTATAAACTGTGCCTCTTTGTGTTTTAAGATTGATAAAAGCATCTGTTTTAATTAGACTGTGACCAACGTATTAGCAGTATGGCATTTCTTTTGAACTCTCCACATTGTAAATGAGAAAACTTGTGTTTCTCATGATTAACTTTTAACAAAATAAGTTTTATCTTCTGATTAGTGGTATGCAAGCAGTTTTACTAATTATTAATTTAAAGGACTAACTGTTTAAAAAGACAGAATTTCTATTTTGACTTTTAAAACATAACTTAAGCTGGCACTCAACTGCCATTATTATAAACTGTGCCTCTTTGTGTTTTAAGATTGATAAAAGCATCTGTTTTAATTAGACTGTGACCAACGATTAGCAGAAAGGCATTTCTTAATGCGCTTCCAGCTGTCGTGAGGAAGTGAGAAACAAAAGCCTACATTGACTAGCATAGGCTTATATATTCCCCTTGGAGAATGGGTGGGTGGTCTGATGGACAGTACCAGATGTTTTTCACTTCTTGCTACGTACTTGGGGTGGGGAGGGGAGGGGTCTGAGTCATTTTATATAAGCATTTCAAGATACTGGAAGCTCAAGAAGTAGTTGTGGCAGTCTAGCTCTGTCCTTTTGTCTTGAGCTAAAAAATTTAAAATATTCAACAAGTAGCATGGACTCGTGGACTCCTGATGAAGAGCTTATCCAAACATTTACTTGTTTGGCTAATACACAGTTGACCACTACAGAAGGTGTGTATTTTTTAACTAGAAATAGTAGATGCTGCATGTTTTAGAATTTAAATTTTGTCTTATAAAAGTTTTAAAATACTGAAAAGTAGTGACAGGGGTGTATTTTTCTGTTTTTAAACAGCCTTGCAGAGAAACCCTGGAGGGGAGAGGCTGGCTAATCCCCAGATTACCACTACAGAAGGTGTGTATTTTAACTAGAAATAGTAGATGCTGGTTTTAGAGTTTAAATGTTGTCTTATAAAAGTTTTAAAATACTGAAAGTAGTGACATGGGGTTTATTTTCTGTTTTTAAACAGCAGCACAGAGAAACCCTACAGGTGAGAGAGGGAAAAAGAGATCATTACATGAAATTGATGTTTTTCAAAGGCATGCAAGAGTTTCTGCTGGTGTCAGTGACCAGAATACATATAGCATAACTGAACAAGATATACAGCCATCTACGAGCAGTGGTTCAAGAGTCTCTGCAGTTGTAAATGAACCAAATGTGTCAATAAACATTGTACAGCCATCTAGGAGCAGCAGCTCAAGAGTCTCTGTGGCTGTAAATGAACCAAATGTGACAATAAACAATGTACAGCCATCTAGGAGCAGCAGCAGCACAAGAGTTTCTGCCCAAAGGTTTCAAGAAGTGACATTGACATGATCAATATTGGAAAGCCTATATTTTAAAACAATTGATAGTTTGTTTAATGCCTTGGTAATTGAGGGTAGATTATCTAGTGAGGATTACGATCATCAGCTGCTTAAATCTGAGCTTTTTAAAGTTCAGCTACTTTACTGAACAGTGTGGTGGTTTTAGTGCATGTATCTAAACAGTCATGCAAGGATTTAAAGATGATGGCACGTGCTCCGCTACATGTATGAAAAGTACAGGGGTTTGGAGGAAAAAGTGGCCAATAACAAAGATCAAATTACAAAATGAAAGCACAGAAGCTCTCCATAAACTGAGTACAAAGGGTTGCATCACTAACAAAATGAAAAAAATAACAAATGGGGTCAAAAGAAAAATCTGGGTAAAAATAAAACAATCTGAGAAAAGTTGATAAGAAAAGTAAAACATGCCAGGAAAATATTACAAAGTAGGTTGTTACAGCATATGCTAAAATGGTCTGCAGTCTGAATTAGAAAACCATCATGATGATGATCAGGCTAACAGGGCACCCTTACAGTGTATTTAGAAGTTGTACAGGAATATGAACGCAGTTTAAAAAATGTAATGCTACAGAATTCTCATCAAAGATATAAGTTTATAAATCTAGATAAAATAAAATCTTTTACAGAGGCTATTGCTGCAATGCACCAGGCTATAGAAAGTTTGTTAGACAGTGTGAAGAGAAAAACACAATATGGGGATTTTATACAGGTAAGATTAAATGCTGCTTCTTTGAATCACCCTTGTTCTCCAAGAAAGACAAGACCAAATGAACTAAACGCTGCAACCTTCTTAGATCAGATAGCTGATATGCTACAGAGCAATACTAAGTAATTGCTGATTCCTCTATACATCTCATGTAGTATCGACTATCAGGGAACCACCTAGGGGTTCGGGGTGGGGGGAGACTGACACTGAGCTCCATCTTGTATAGCAGGATTTTAAGGCAAAAAAGAGACGATACCTGATTGATTTAAATAACAGAGACAATAGTTTGTGTTTCGTGGCTCCATTCGCACTCTTAAATCCACATATGAGTGACAGTCAGTTGTTGAAATGGCTGTAAATATTGTGACGCTGAGCTAGGTTTGTCGTAGACCAAACCCCTGTCGCTTTTAGTGATGTGTCCCAGTTTGAACGTTTTTAGGAGTCAAAATTAAGATTTTATATCATAATGAAGGAAACTGGCAAACATTTTCAACAGGTCCAGAAAGATTTCCTAAAACACTGTTTGTATTATTACATGAAGCGCATTTTATGGTATCACTATTGTAAAAAATTCATAGGGCATGCGGTACCTCTGCGAATATTGTGATGTAGCCTACAGCCATAAGGAAATCATATCTGTGCACAAAAGTTGTAAAGTTTGTTTCGTACCCGTGTTGTCCTCAAAAGGAAATTGGCACAGTATCTTGTCACAAATGTAAGAAGATTTGTAGGTCTTCAGCGTGCCTAGAAAGACATTTAGCTAGAGCTGATGGGGATACAGGGTTTTGTAAATCCATGAAACTGTGTGAACAATGTTTTGTTTTTTAAGGGATCTCATACATGTAAATTGATTCAGTGTAGGATGTGGTTCTTTCATGACAGCAGACAAGCATCTGTGTTACATGTCACCACCACAGACGAAAAAGCACTGAGAAATATATAGTGTGTTTGATTTTGAAGCCACACAAGAAAACGGGGTGCACATACCAAATTTTGTGTATGCTAAGCAATTAGATGGGAAGAGGTCCTGGGAATTCGAAGGTGAAGATTGCATAAAATATTTTATAGGACATTTTATTGATGCCCCATTTAGACACTACACATTTATAGTAACACAATGCCAAAGGCTATGACAGTTACTTTATCATTAGCCAGCTAGTCAAGGAAAGAATTGATATTAAATTGCTCACAAGGAGGAAAAAGTACTCTGTGTCACAGTGACATCCCTACACATCAGATTTATTGACAGCCATTGTTTTCTTCCTTTTAAACTAGCAAAACCCTTGCAGCCCTTGGATTTGAGAATGAGATTGCTAAAGGTTACTTCCCCATTTTTTTAACACCAAGGCTAATGAAATTATGTAGGCCCCCCCTGCCCGATGCTCAGTTTTATGGTTTCTGAATATATGTTGCCTGAAACAAGAGTTTTGCAATGGTACCTAGCTAACAGACATAGAGAATTTAATCTGAAAGAGAGCTTCGCTACTATTGTCAGTTAGATATTTGAAATTTAAACCTGTCAGATTTAGAAATGAAGTACTGGAGATGACTACAAAAGTATTTTAAAACAGTCAGATGGTGATACAGTGGGTATGAACAGTATCCTTAGACCCCTTCCAGTACGTCACCATAGCCTCAATTTCTATGGCGATGTACAGATTTCTGTTCTTGAAAGAATGCACTGTTGCTGTTCTCCCCCCAGACAACTACCACAGACAGTTGAAGAGATACTCCACACCTGCTATTCAGTGGCTTATGTACATATCTGAGAAAGAAAACATTTCTATTCAGCATGCGTTAAGGGGTGGTGAATTTAAGGTGGGTCCGTACTTTTTGGATGGCTATTCAGTCATAAATGGAATACCCACAGCATTTGAATTTAATGGTTGTTTTTTTCATGGCTGCAACATCTGTTACTGTGAGAAAGATAGAAACCACATGACAGGGACTAGTTTTGGACAGTTATTCAATAGGACCACACACTAAATTTCATTTCCTAAAGACAGGGTTTACTTGCGGTTAGAGTATTGGGAACATGAATGGAAGCAATGATGCAATACAGATCAGGGTTTGAATAATTTCTGAGGGACAGGCAGCTACCACAGCCACTCGGAATCCTAGGCAGTCACTGTTTGGGGAGAACAAATGCCATTTGTCTGTACTATAAGACACAGCCTGATGAGAAAATACACTATTATGATTTTACCAGCCTTCTACTCCTTTTGTTAACAAACCAAACAGTATCCAGTCGGTCATCCTGACATCATTTGTGACAATTTTGATGACCTCACTCAGTACTTTGGTTTAGCAAAAGTAAAAGTCTTACCCCTAGGGTCTTTTCTTTCCAGTGCTGCCATCCAGGATTGGTAAAAAGCTTGTGTTTACATTATGTCGTGTATGCGCTAGAAAATAGAGTTCAAACAACATCATGCGCACACGATGATGAGCAAGGTCCTTACAGGTACCTACTGTACGGAATTAAACCTGGCACTGAAAAAGGCTACAAAATCATTAACATTTATGAAGTTTGGCATTTTAAAGAGTACATGCAGAGCTTTTTGCAGATTACATCAAGCTGCATCTAAAAGGCAAGCAAAGAGGCATCTGGTTTCCCTTCATGGGTCAAAACTGAAGAGGATAAAGTCAGGTACATACAACAGTATTTTGAAAAGGGAAAATGTACATTTGAACCCTGCAGCTATAGCTGTTAACCCTGCAAGGAGACAGATATCTAAACTGTTTTAAAATTCTTCTTTTGGGGAATTTGGGCAGAGAGCTAATTTACCAACAACGAAGCATAGTAACAGACCCACAGAAATTATTTCAATATGTTTTTGTTCCATATCATTTCGCAATCTCATGCTTTTTCATGATGATGAAACAGCATGTTTTAGCTGAATATACCAGCGATCATTACACAAATTCAATAATATCAACATATTTATAATAGTTTTACAACAGCATATGCCAGAGTGAACTCTACAACCTGCTAGATAGGTTACAGGACAGGTGCTTCTGACACAAAGACTCTGTCATTTTTGTCAAACCGGAGTGACTGGGAAGCCCCCACCTCTCGGCGTTGTTGAGGAGCTGACTTAGTGAAGTTCCTGCTGATGAACACATTACAGAGTTCATTTCCTGCAGCTCCAAACTTACGTTTACAGGCTGTCCTGTGGTGAGGAGTTGTTCTTAAGGTGAAAGGGTTTACCCTTAATGTAGCCAGCAGTAAACACATTAATTTTGAAAGTCTGAAGGACCTGGTCTTTTGACTATCAGTGGGTCACAGATCTCTAAAGAAATTACCGTGGAGTCAGCCTACATTGTTAGGAATAAAAGCAGGGTCCCTTGAAACAAAAACGCTGTCCAGACCCAGAGGAGTAGTTTATGACAAGCTTATTTTACAAGACAATTTTAAAACACTTCCTTACGGATACTGATTGTGAAAATGGATATCAGGTTGCAAGCATCCCTTTACTTATCTGTTGGCTGACCCTTCTATAGTGGAAGAGCTTCTTTATAAAACAGTTGTTGGAACATGCTGATGCCACTTTTATCACACAAGCCTGAAAATATTGTCTGGTCTCTACTAAATTCATTACATGACAAACAAGTCTGAACATGTTGCACCTTTCACTGATACGTGCCTCTGACATGTTTAGATGTCTGGAAAGTGACGTGACAAAACTAGTTACCATGGCATCATTTTTCAGCAAATCATTAGAGTACATTTTTAAAATTGATCATAAGAAAGTCCTTTGCATCTGTGGTGTAAGAAAATATGCAGTGAAATCCACAGGTGGTAGAAAAGGTATCTTTGTAACTGTGTGTCTTGGTACAAAATGTTGTTTGCATTTTGTTTAAAAACCCAATAGTTTGTGCATGATTGTCAGATGAAAACCGTAGCTGTCGAAGAACTCCCTAGTCCCATTTTTCTGAAATGTATCTGGCTAACCAGTGCTGTCAGGAGGTCATAGGGGGTCAGTATTGATGACTAGTGCTCGCGGAAGGTTTCTCAGTTTCCCTTGGGTAGCAGATCATAGGGAAACATGCCCAGAAAGTGCAGTCAATGGATGTGGGTGTCATTGGTTACAATTTTTCCAGCTGCTTGTGTTCATTTTATGGTTTATCACATATAATCAAAATGACATTTTCTCTGGTTTATCTCAATGACATTATCAAACACTGCATAGATAATGAGATTAACTGTTTGTGAAGGCTTCTGCAAATCTGATCTCAGCTCTGAGGTTCCCAGTTTTAATTAAAGAATAATGATCAGTACATTCTTGGTCCAGAGGGATCAAGGCAAACAGGGTGTACCTTGGGTAAATTCCTGATTGTTAACTAAAAGCTGCCATCTTTCATAGATTTCGCTAGTACCAGATTAAAATATTCTCCCTGCCAGCATTCCAATTTCTAAAATTCTAGCTGCAGAGGTTTAGAAGTAGGAATTTGTTCACCGGCCCAGATACAGAGCCACAAAATTAATGTTATAATGTTTAAAGTTAAAGGGATTTGTTGTAGGAACCACTAAAAGCATCATTGTCAACAAATCCCATGACCATCATTTTTGGTAACTGTCCCAAAACAAATTATCTTGGTTGCAGACCCTGCTGCCTGCAGGGGGCTGAACTACTTCATACCCACTCTGTCTATAGGGTATTTAGCGTTGGAGAGGTGAGCAGGGCCACAGGTGTCCCAGAGCCGGACTCCGGGGTCACTTTAACCCTTTTGACAAACAGAGAGGCGCCGACTTTTAGCTTATAAGGCTCAGCATCTCCACTCATCAGGCAAAAGCTGTCCCTGTGTTAGTTAGTCAGTTTCATTTAATATTCACACCATTCAGCATCAGTTTCTCTTGAAAAACAAGTCTGTGTGCAAGTGTCCCAGCAGTTCTACCCTCTACTACTGAGATGTGCAAGGAGCTTCTTTTATTAAAACCTACATTATCACCATATCTCTGTTCAGATTTCATGTTTACCTGGGGTGTGTTGTAAAATAAATCTTGTAGAATTGTGTAGAAGGGTCTCTTCACTGAAGTTCAGTACAGATTCATGACACTCTGTAGTAAGCCAGTTATTGCTCTGACTGATGAGCCGATCATCGACATAGTCATATCCAGCTGATCAAAAATGGCTGCTACTGCAGTTTATAGAGGCACACTTTGGCCGCTGCAGGTATATCACTACCATCCGCTTCATGTGATTTTTGGAAAACCAGGTAAAATAGTTGCATGTTGGGTATCCAAATAGTCTTCACCAGTCCCTGCTATATAAAATTCAATCGGTGAGTTTTCTGAAAAGGGCAGCCAGAGGGGGTATCTCTACATAAATGCTTTTTCAATGCCTGTCTGTGTGGGAGAAATGGCAAACAAGTCAAGTTCTGATTTTGTGCATTCTTCAGAACCACAGTGCATGAAAGCCATGTTTTTTAGAATGTGTCTGTTTTTTTCTGACCCTCAAGGGATCAAGCTTTTGCTTTGAGCGTTTTTCTTTATGTGAAGTTTTCAGTGCTTTTGAAATTAATTCTTTTAGCAGCTGGGGGTCGCATGGAGAAGTTAAGGTTGTACTCTGCTCTCTTTTACCTCTCTTGAATACACCAGCCCTGAGCCACTCCTGAGTAGGCTTATCACCCCTGACATCTTTTGTTTACTGCACTAGTCACATGCCCCACAACATCCTTTGCAACATTTTTAGTAGCTGTCTGTAGATGTGGTTTGCAATTTCAAACCCCCTTCTTAAAAATGGAACTGCTTTTCTGAACAGATCACTAAATATCCCTCCTATACCAAGAACCATACATAGTAGAAGTCCATGAAAGCCTGGCAGACTGTGATCCTGCCTGTGCCTTGTAATAGCTTCTGTGCAAGGCAGGGTCCCCATAATGTCGAACAATCACCATCCTTGTTTAAATTTTAGAGCACTCTTCTGCGAAATGTAATTCTCACGATCACCTTTCCAAATCGGTAAATGTAGCGTGTTCATTTTGATCATTCTTTATTTCATTAGTGACTGTATCGATCTGATGTTTACTGACTGTTTGATAATGGGGTTTATCGTAGGTCACAGTCACTATCTCATTGTCTTGGCTCCTTGACAGGTCCACACATCTCAGCAAAGGCACTTGTGGACTGTCACCCACTATTTCATGTGATAAATGCAGTGTAGATATATAATGTGTAAAACCCCCTATTAATATCTGGAGGGTTCATTGTTAGATTCTTTCCTACACCTACCTTTGAGTCTGCTAAAACCAAAAGGTACTGTAACTGTCGTGCATAAACAAAATGCATTTGATGTCACTGTCAATGCTTATTTCTCCCGATGGTTTGTTGTTCCAAAACCACTGGCAGTTCATTTACTTCAAATATGCTTTTATTAATTTGAGAAATAACACCAGCCATGTTAGAATAATAGCCCGATGGAATTGTAAGTGCTGCTGACTCTGTAAAGGGTCCTGTTGGTGGTGTTTAGTGTGGGCTACGCTTAGAGGCTGATAGAGCATACTGAACTTGTTTTTCTGTGCAGGCACATTGTCCCAGGTATGAGGGTACTGAATTTCAGCTAACCCTACTTCCCATTCACCAGGTAGTTCTTAAGCGCTTGTGGTAACTTTACATTAAAAGTAGATATAGTATTGTTGGAAAATAATAGAGCGATGCATTGTTGGGCAATGTGATATAAAATCCATTTTTGAGCATTTTAAGCCTTATCTGCTTCTAATCGTCCGAACCTGTGTTGCCTCAACCTGCTATTAAATTTATCGGGCCACCTCCTCCACTTTACCAGATACCATGTTTTTCTGCCACGCTTTTTCTCCTCTAGGATTTTCTGCACCCTGTACACATGGTCCTCATCAGGTTCAATTTTTGCAGCTCCTCAGCATAAAAAAGTACTTTTTAATGTCTTCCCCTGATAGTCTTTTTAGCTTATAGGTGGGCCTCTGTGTCTTTAAGACCTCCGCTACAATAAATATCTCATCTGTGTACGCCTGTTCATATCCTTTTCAAATACCCTTTTAGCTTAGATAGTCTCACGTGATCATCTTTCTGAAGGGTACCCTTTGTTTTTTGCCAAGAACAGAATTATCAGAGGATCTTTCCATACACCCAGGCATTGAAGGGTTAACATCCACAGGTCTGTGTTTAATGCTTCTGTGATAAGTATGGTTATAGCTGTGCACCAGGTCTGATCAACACATCTGTATATTTCAAGTATTCTGGCTGTAAGTAACCACATGCATGACTTCAGTGTCCTATTAAATCTTTTCTACAATGCTGGCCTTAATCTCTTATTATTCACAAATGGTGTATTTTATTTTGTTTTAATAGGTTCTTTAGGAAGCATTTTGAAACTCTTTTACCCTGATCAGTCAGCAACTTCTGAGGTGTCGTCCACTTTTAAAAATAGTTTTTAAAGGCTAGCGTCACTGCCTTGCCTGATTTGTCTCTTAAAGTCACTACCCAGGCATACTTGGACAGCACATCGATGCACGCTCAGTATGTACTTAAACCCATTATTGTATTTTGCATATTGACTCATATCCACTAAATCAGCTTGCCATTGTCTGTCTATATGTAGAAACAATGACAGGATTTCTCTTAAATCGGACTCTGGCTGCTTTGTGTAATGAATAGGGCTCCTGCTCGTAAGCCATTCTGCAACACCTTTCCTGGTGACCTCTTTATCAAGTTTTTTGCAGCCTTATACAGCTGAGTCACCCTTGTGAAACTACCCACTTTTATTGCATTAAAATATATTCTGGAACAGGTGATCATGCATCTCTTTCGCAACCCCCACACATCTGCTAGCTAGCAAAACTCTTGTCACCAGTAAAATAAAGTATGTGCTTTTTTTGTTCTTTTAAAACACTATGACAACCACAAAAGTGCAATGCATGATTATATTTTATTTATAAATACACGCTATAACAGTATTTGAATATTTTATAATACATAAACTAATGCATATAGGTTCTACATACAAAAGGCATAACACATGGCAAGCATGCAACGGATTATATAATATCTTGTTTTCTACTTCAATTTTTACACGCTTCACAATACCAGAAACAGCAACTTTTGAGCTGCATGTTTTACACAAGCATTGGCATCGTCCACTTCCCCCTTAGTGATGAGGTATGCACAATACATACACACATATGCCATACACCACTCAAAATAACAAGGCTGATTTTGAAGACATTCTGTTACATCTAAAATGACGTTCACCTTGCACACTGCTCTACGGTTACTGTTTTCCATTACATCAACATAGAGTCTCCATACAAGTGGTGGCAACTCTTTAATCAGAGTCAGTGTGCTGCCAGTGAAGCAGCAGCATCTTCAGAGCAGACATTTAATGCAGGCTGCTTTCCAAAGTATATAGGTTCCTTTAAAATGTCCTTTATCACACGGTACATTGTAGACATCAAGACTGTCTGGAATATTGGGAGCATGCCAGTACGTTCCATCTGAAAGTACATTATAATACACTATTTAGGAAAAGCATATGCTAAATCTGGTTTATGAAACACAACAAAAGCGATAAAAGAAGCAAAATTTATGATGTCAGACTCAGACCCCCCGTTCTGCAAACTAAACACTAAAAAGTCAACAGCAGTACAGATAAAACCACAAAAGTGTATTACATCATAAGGGTTATGCATAAACTCTATAGCAATTTTAAACATTGCTTCCTCAAGAGTAGCCCCCTCATCCTTAAAATAATCCACAGTTTCCTTTTGGGGTCCCTCTGGGAGACCATCAAAAAGACCTTGGCATGTCTCTAAAAGTACAGACGGTGCTTGTCCTATAGGTAGATTTAAACCAGGTTGTTTAGCTTTGTGTCTGACTAGTTGGTAAATAAGCCTCTGGATGCATTGATAGGTGTTTCCCATCGTTGTATACTCTGGAAAAAACATACATTTAGCAAGTGGTAAAAGCCAGGGTAACAATATGAACAATATTAAAATGGTAACAAGTAACAGTTTTTGGGGTGGGGGTGTGGGGTGTGGGGGTAAATGTTTTTAACAATGTAAACAGTGTTCCTGAATTTCCTTATATAATTTTTTAAAGGGTCCTTTTTTTGACCAGTGGATCATTTCAGCAAGCAGAGAAGCCAGGTTAACAACACGCACAATATCACAAGGTTTTTTCTGCTTTGTAGTACACACACACATGGCTATGACGACCATGATATAAAGTCCACAAAGACATTCATCGCCTTCCACGTATTATATCGGCAATCACTTTAACATTTTCTACAAGTGGTAACACAGATTCACTTATATATTTATCTGTATCCTCCCACACTTCTGGAAGGGCAAACATCATCAGTTCATAGGCTGCATGTATCTCACAAAGGCAAATGTCATATTGAGGTGAACCAAACAGTGATGGATGACAGTAATGGCTTAGGATCAGATACATAAGCTTTTGGATTCTCTCTGTACTTGCATCCCGTATGATTATCTGTAAAATAAAATATGACACATTTTGGTACTGAAATGTTTCCATGTAGTAATTTGGGGAGGGGGCAGGGGTGGGGTAATTTTTTTACAATATAAACAGGGTTCCTGAATTTCTTTTTAGAAATTTTTTAAAGGAACCTTTGCTGACCAGACGGCAGGCATCTTTTTTAATTTCACCATCTGTCTGCTGTAACATTTGCATAACTAACCACATGGGGTCATCGGATTTTCTCACATCATTTAAAACATGACTTATAGTTTCCAGGGTACAATTGGTCATATTTAACCCCTGATGCTTCATAGCGATTGCCAAGATCACGGGCATGAGCTGCCCTATATGTATGGCTTCAGAAACATTTCTGTATGCTTCTTTAGACCTTAAGTCATCAAGGACACATGAATGGTTTTTCTGACTCGGATCATCTATCTCACACCCAGGACAGGAATCGACCAATTCACAATGTATCACCCTCTGTATCACTGAAGCAATTGCGCCATGGATGGTATGATACATAACGTACTTACAATACATATCGTTGTCAGTTTTGGGGGGTTTACTACTGAGGCCTGGTTTTTCACGTGAGGTCCCCTGTCTAATCTCAGTAGAAGAGGGTTGTGTAGTGATCACAGCCTGTTCTGTGACATTTTGAAACATTCTATCGCTTCTCTGTATTTCTAACATACTGGTTCTCACACATCTCATTAACAACCACATTTGTATCTTTCACGCAGCAAAGACAGTCGAGCAGTAGATTTGTGGAAAGTCAAGAATCCATGCTGTCCTAATATGACTGCTGCTCCATCGCAAATCCTTCAGTCTATTAAAGTAAAACAGAAAACAGCATTGGTCCTCTGACTCATTATAGGTAAGATTTAGTTCTACTGCTAACTCATCTCCCTCAGTTACACCATGTCACCACTCACATTTTTTTTTAAATGTTACATTTTTAAATGTTAAAATGCATTTACCTCATCAAGGCAACTCTTTTCTTCTTCTTCTTCATTTTTCTCATCTTTCACTTTCTTAGCCTGGGCTTGACTGCTTGTGGCTGCATTATCATCATCACCCTCTTGGTCAGAGGCCCCTCTTGGCTCTGTCTTGCATTTCTTTTTCACAACTTTCTCCGATGCTTTTTTTGGCAGTGTCTCACTGACCATCTTCTCTGGCGCCCCCTTCTTGTCACTCTCTGTTTTTGGTTTCATAGTAACTTCTTTTTCTGCATCAGATTCACACCCCAGCAACTCTTCAAGGTCTTGCAGTGGTGTCTCTTCAGAAGGACAGTCAGATTTAGGATTTTCTGATTCACCAAACTGTTCAGCGAGTTTCTTTTTTATGTCAGACACTCTTCCACTCAACAAGACTTGTGTGGGGCATTCGTTTTCACACCTCATGTAGTACACATACGTTGGCTTGGGTTGTGGGGCCCCAACAGCTATCTTCTTGCTTGGCTTTTCATCTCCAGACTTTTCATTAGGTGGTGTGACAATCTGGCCTGTTACAGGGAGGTTGAATTTTTCATTAGGTGGTATGACAATCTGACCTGTTACAGGGATGTTGAAATGAGAAGCGCTTGCCATCTTCTTGCTTGATGTTTTTGATAATCTGCTCCAAGTCTATAAAACAGAATCTGAGAAATCTCTCAAAAGCTGTGCCTTCTGGCTTCAAATGCAGGGTTTATATAGCTAGCAAGATGGACTGCCCTTGGTAAAACCATCACCACACCCCATCATACTATACATGGTAACGTGTCAGAGGCACATCTGTTGTAGCCCCAACCCCCCCTTTTCAAAACATTATAAATATCACACACACATTTCATTTCAGCCTTCTCCTTGATACTACACAGAGCTGAGGGGGGTGAACTATAGATATGTGTATTCCTTTTTTCTGATATATTTTTATTCTTTCTAATTCATGACAAAAGTATAAATAATTAGTTGTTTGCGATTGTTGCAATGCTATCCAGAGAAAACTGCTGAACCATCTTATTTACACAGAGGTCCCCGCGTTTTAGCTTATAAATGTTACATGCGTATACATAAAGCTATCCTTTTGATGCAAGTTTGACACAGTCCTACAGATGCATGTTAAATAATTTTGTATATTGTTACAAAAACAGAAAAAGGGGTACTCACACAGGCAGATGAATTTCTCTCGGGGTGGGGGTCTCCACACAGATCTGTGAAACCTCTGCACGATCAGGTTCCCTCCTAGATACTTCTTTCTGAAAATATCCTAATCAAAACACACACATGTCCCTGCAGTTATACACCAGGCCTACGGGGCACATACCACTCATAAACACTAACTGATTTTTGGGGTGGGAGGAGCACGGTGGGAAGAGGGACAGGGGTTCAAGCCAGGATGGTGGGGTTCAGGAGAAAGGGGGACAGGGTTCGAGCCAGGATGGTGGGGTGCAGGAGAAGGGGACAGGGGTTCGAGCCAGGCTGGTGGGGGTGCAGGAGAAAGGAGGGACGCAGGAGTTCAAGCTAGCATGGTGGGACTCGGGTTCCAGCCAGGATGGTCTGGCAGGGGATCGAGGAGTGTACAAGAAGGAGGGCGGGGACAGGGGTCTGAGCCAGGCTGGTGGGGGTGGAGAAAGGAGGGACGCAGGGAGTTCAAGCTAGCATGGTGGGATTTGGGTTCCAGCCAGGATGGTCTGGCAGGGAATCGAAGAGTGTATGAGAAGGAGGGACGCAGGACGCTTACAAAATGGTGGGTGGCAGGGTTCGAGGAGTGTACGAGAATGAGGGGCATAAGACGCTTACAAAATGGTGGTGTTAGGTCACTTCCAGGGTTTCAGTGGGGGTCATTTCCTGCACAAGGGGGGCATGGAGTTGACGTGTCATTTCCTGTGCAAGGGGCAGGACACGGGTTCGAACGCATGTCATTTCCACCAGAAGGGGCGGGGCTAGCGCATTTTAGGGACGGACTTCCGGTTTAACAAGGGGCGATTCTGATTGGTCCGTTTTAGGCCATGCCCACCTGTCAAATGACGTGGCACGCGCTGACTGGCTGAAATTTAACATTTGACGAGATATATGAACTTATACTACTACCAGGGTCAGCGTGAATTAATTGTAGAGTGTTTAAGAAAACAAAGTAGGTGCTGACAGAACCACTAGCAGACCTCTAAGGAGAATCAAAAGCAACACAGCTATAGATTGGGGTGTAGCTAACGTGCTTTCACTACACAAAGTGGGGGGGTCAATAGGAAAATCTGGGTAACCACAGGCTGGTGAGCCTGACAGCAATACTGGGAAAACATCTGTTGACATTTTCCCAGGAGGAAATATTTGCATTCTTGGAAGAAAACAAATTAATTTATAGGAACCAGTATGGATTATCAGGGGCTGGTGTTGTCAGAGCAACCCAACAGACTTTTTTTAAAGTGACAAAAAAAGTAGACAGGCGCCAGGCAGTGCATATGCTACAAAGAGATTTTAGCACAGAATTTTACTTGGTACCATATACAAGGTCAGTTAGAAAGATGAGACAGCCCAGATGGGGAATGGGACAACTGACTGCATCCAAAATTGGTTGACCGACTGACCCTAAAGTGTGGTCCTAAAATGCAAAGTCTGAAGACAGGACAGTGACTAGTGTGCTACTTCAATATGTGTATCTGTTACATATGCAAGGATATTCAGGGTAAGGTAAGTCTATTAATAGAGGCTACAAAGCTCTATGGGAGGCGATAATCTTGAACTCAGTATTTATTTATAGTTAGAAATACATCCAGCAGAATAATTCATGCTCACAGTTACTGTTGGCAAATTGTGCAAACCATGTGAAGTGCTTCTTATCAAGAAGGTGTAAATTCCATCCATTAATACAGTGCAAAAACAGCAAATTACATTGCCAAGTCAACTGACAGTTGCCCGCCAAATGCCCCGGCAATTCGTTCTTCCCTTAGCTTGTAGTAATTTGCACTGTGTGGTAACTATGTGTAGCTGTGGTAGTATTTATAGAACAGTGCTTCACATATGCCATGCCTCCTGATGAAGCTTATGAAGAGCAAAGTGCCAAGGAGTTTGGCTGGCAGCTGCCCATTGGCTTGACCACAACAAATGTTTCTGCCCCCCCTTGTGGTGGACAGACTGCCAAAGAAGAGTGCTGATGGGGAGAGGGGCTGAGATCACCAACAACTGCAGCTTTACTGCCTTCTGCTGAGGTAATCACCAGAAACAGTACCACAGAGGCCTCGGGTCAGTACAAAGACAGGAAACTGGGAGGGTCTGACAAGGATTGGGATCAGAAAAGGGAGAGGCATAAGAGAGCAAAGTAGGGGAAGGGCTTCACATTCTGGAGAGCCATATTCGCAAATGCCCAAAGTCTGAGTAACAAGATAGGCGACCTCAAGGCTACCATGGTGAAATCTGGCCTGGACATTGTGGCTATCATGGAGACCTGGTATAATGAAAACCTGAGCTGGGAATTGGCCATACCAGGGTACAATCTATTCAGGAGTGACAGAGTAGACAAGAGGGGGGGAGGAGTGCCCCTTTATGTGAGGGAAAATATAAAGGCCACAGAAATTCAAGGAGAACTGGGAGGAAGGAAAATTCTGTGGGTTACACTAGAAAGGAGCAAGTGGACAGCCATCCACACAGGGGTAATATACGGACCACCAGCTCAGGGGGAGGAAGTAGATAAGGAGATGATGCTAGCAATCCAAAGGATGGCACACAAGGGAGAGGTATTGCTGGTCTGTGATTTCAATCTACCGGACATGAAGTGGAGCCTCCCCACGGCAGCAAAAGCTAGGAGCAGGAACATCTTGGACTCCTTGCAGGGGGCATTCCTTAAACAGCTGGTCATAGAACCCACAAGGGAGCTGGCATTACTGGACCTGGTGCTCATAAACGGGGACAGTGTGATAGGGGTTACAGTAGGAGAACACCTGAGGACCAGTGATCATCGAACAGTGTGGTTTGAAATAACGGAGTGGGAGGAACCAAGCCACACAAAGACAAGATTCCATGGGCAGGATTCACAAAGCTATCAGGACCCAAGTCCCACTCCGTAACTGCAGTTGCAGACTGAAATCGCCCGCAGCTGCACTGGTTGTGACTCACAGTCGCAGCAGTTGTGGAGGGTGTTACAGCTGCTCCCACCAGCCGTAGCCTCTTTCCACAGCTGCGGCGATCTCCTTGGTGACACCACCCGCAAGCTGCCATAATTCATAGAGCCGGTCATAATCCAGCTCCACCTTTGTGAATACCCGCAGCTGCGGGACTCCTGCGGCTTCACAAGTGGCCACCCTTTGGCACTGACGTTTTGCTGCAGCTGTGGGAATTTCACGTTCTTTGTGAATCCTGCCCCTAGACTTTAGGAGGGTGGATTTCTGAAAGATGGGAAAATGCCTAGAAGAAGCACTGGTCAGAGTGGGGGAGCAGAAAGGAGTAGAGGAACAGTGGGCAATGATCAAAACAGGGATTGCATTAGTGACACAACTCTTTGTCAAACAGGTCAGAAAAGGGGAGGAGGAGGAAGAAAAGACCACTATGGCTTTCTAAGGAGGCAGCAGAAAAGGTTAAAGCAAAAAAACAATAGCATTTAAGCACTACAAAAAGACACAGCAGGAGGGGTATAGGGAGAGGTATCAGGGAAAAAAGGGAGACAGGAAGTAAGGTAGGGAATCCAAGACACAAACAGATGAATCCATAGCAAACTAAGTAGTAAAGAGGGACAAAACCTTTTACAGGTCCATCAGTGAAAAAGGGAAGGCAAGGGGAGGGATTGTGAGACTGAAAGGGGATGATGGTGGTAGTATAGAGGATGACCACCAGAAATCAGATATACTGAACAAATACTTTTGTTCGGTTTTTACAAAGGAGGGGGTAGGAAATGGGCCAGCAATTAAGTGATAAGGGCAGGAAGGACACAGAAATGGACACAGGTCCCTTTCCAAAAGAAAGGGTCCTCAGGGAACTGGAGGCAATAAGAGTCGATAAGGCTATGGGACCAGATGGGGTGCACCCCAGGATACTGAAAGAGCTAAGCAAGAGTTGGCAGAACCTCTGACTACCCTGTTTAACCTGTCATTGGAAACAGGGGAGGTACCCAAGCACTAGAGGATAGCTGATGTGGTCCTTGTATATCAAAGTGGAAACAGAGAGGAAGTGGGGAACTACAAATCAGTCTGCCTGACCTCAGTAGTGGGAAAGGTCATGGAAACACTACTAAAAGAAAGAATAGTGGAACACCTGGTTGTCAGTGGTCTACAGGACCCAAGGCAGCATGGCTTATGGGAGGGAGGTTGTGCCAGACTAACCTCATTGAGTTCTTCGACTGGGTAACCAGGGAGGTGGATCAGGGAGTGGCACAGGATGTGGCCTACCTGGATTTCAGCAAGGCCTTTGACACTGTGCCACATAGAAGGTTGTTAAATAAGCTGGGGAGCACAGGGGTGAGAAAGAAGGTAGTCAAGTGGGTGGAGAATTGGCTAGATAACAGGATCCAGGGGGTGGTGGTAAATGGCATTCACTCTGTAGAGGGTAAAGTGACCAGTGGGGTACCACAGGGATCAGTGTAGGGTCCAGTCCTCTTCAATGTGTCTATCAGTGATATTGCAGAGGGTCTGGAAGGGAAAACGTGCCTGTTTGCTGACGACACCAAGCTCTGCAACAGGGTGGACAAAGCAGGGGGAGTGGATAGAATGAGTGGAGATCTAAGGAAGCTGGAGGATTGGTCACGGGATTGGCAGCTAGGTTTCAACACAAATAAGTGCAAGAAAATGCACATAGGGACAAAAAACCAGGAGCTACAGATCAACTGTGTGGGGGGGGAGGGGGAATAGCATGCTCCAAACAAGAAAGAGGCCTGGGGTGATAATCTCGATTTTTTTCAATTGTTCAACCAGGAGTGGCACACTAAGCTGAACGCTTGTTTACAGTTGCGACCTCGGAGCAGAGGGAAGTTAAGTGACTTGCTCAAGGTCACACAGTATGCAAGTGGAGGCTCTGGGATTCAAATCCAAGGCTCCAGATTTGCAGCTCAGGTCCTTAAACCACTGCGCTATACTGCCTCCCTCTGATGACCTCAAGGTAGGTAGGCAGTGTGACAAGGTGGCAGGAAAGGCAAACAGGATGCTGGGATGCATATGCAGGGGAATTACCAGCAGAAAAAGGGAGGTAATATGAACATACATATATACAGGACATTAGTGAGGCTGCACCTCAAATACTGTGTCCAGTTCTGGAGGCCTCATCTATGTAAGGACATAGATAGGGTGGAGGCGGTTCAGAGGAGGGCATCCAAAATGGTGCAGGGACTACATCGCAAGCCCTACAAGGACAGGCTGAGGGAATTAAATATGTACACCCTGGAGGAAAGAAGGGAGAGGGGGTATATGATTGAGACAATTAAATATCTCACAGGGAAGAATAAAGTACAGGAGAATACTATATTCCAAAGAAAAAGATGCTCAAGGATGGGGCCACAAGATGAAATGGGAGGGAGAAAGATTCAGAGAGAACGGGAGGAAGTACTTCTTCACAGAGAGCGTAGTGGACAAGTGGAACAGCCTGCCAGTGCTGGTGGTGGGGGCAGAAATGACTACAGGTTTTAAACATGCTCGGGATAGGCATAGAGGATTGCTGGTAGTCGGGGGGATACAAACTAATGACAGCAATGCATGATAGAGTGCAACTCTTAGTTGTAATAGGGCAAACTAGGTGGGCTGAAGGCCCTTATCTGCCATCAATTTACATGTTTCTATGTTTATATGAAGTTTGGTAAAATGATAGGAACTGGGCATTAATTCCAGAGGGAGAGGTTGGTAACTATCCTGTCTCAGAGTGGATCTCTGGTATATACTTCTCAGACTGCTGTGACCGAATCTGGTGGGCCAACAATTTCCCAGGTTGTTCTCCCATTTCCTAATAGGCCAGATTTCATTTAAAAAGGGCACATTCAGTTTTATGCTGGAGCAGCTCCTCTATTTCTCTCTTTAGGGTGTCAGCTTGGGTCCTACATGTAGTGGTGGGTGTAGTATCCTGGGCCGCCTGGGCTTCCAAACTCTTGAGCTGGGCCTTCTTAGCTTTCAAGCATGCCAGTTAGTGGAAAAAGAGACCTCCTCCATCTCATTTTCCCTAAAGTACTGGGTAAGTTCTGTTCTCAGCCAGTTGAAGAAGGGCTGAGACTATAGGAGGGAAAATGTTCACCTTCCCTGTGTTGCACTTCCCCTCGTTCTGCCCCAAGCCAAGATTAGTGAGACTGGAGAATGATCATAAAGGAGGATACTGCCAATTTCTACTCCCCACACCATATTAAGAAGTTATTGGATTATGAGCAGTACATCTCTCCTGCTACAGGGCTGGTGGACAGGGGAGAAAAAGAAGTAATCCCAGTGCTGCCCATGTTTTGGCCTCCAGGCATCCATCAGACTCTGAGAATGGCATAAGTGTCCCAGCTGAGGCACTATAGACTGTTCATGGTGGGATCCTTTCCTTGTCCTATCAAGGTTGCAGCACAGTGCCATAGTAATATCTCCTCCCAAAATACTATGTTTATGGGTCACCTGTAAGTGCTTAGAAAGCTGTTTCGAAAAAGGTCAGGGGTGGGTTGTTAGGGGCATACAAATTACCTAGAGTGATGTTTTCCCACTGCATGTACCCAGGTACAGTACAAGAATCACTCTCCCTTCTTTGTCCCTGCACACCTGTTGAATGCCTAGCTGTAGAACCTTCGCACAGCATTACCACTCCTTCACTCCTGGATGGCTGAGCATTATGGAATACCTTGCCCACCCTCTTGAGACACTCTGCACTATCTGAATCCAGGTGTGTTTCCTGTAGTAGGGCTATGTCACAGCCCATAGATTTAAGTTCAGTTAGTATCTTTTTTTATTTAGTTTTGGTTTACTATTTAGGGTGCACTAAGCAAACATTTGCCTATTTTCAGGCATGACCCAGGAGATTACAATACTATTCAGGGTTGGAATACAGACCCACCATAGTAACACAGAGCGCATTATACGGAACACAGCGATGATGAAACAGACCATTAAACAGGCAGTAAAGGAACACATTATTGAAGTTAAGATGAGATAAAAAATGTTTCAGGTAAAATGACATCAGCAAGAATATACATTAAGTATGGAGGCATCTAGTTGATGAGACATAAGGACAAGAACACAGGGGCTGGGTTACTAGGTACGAGCAAGAACTGGACAAACTGACTAGAGAATGATGTGTTGTGGAATAGAGGGGTGATTAGAATTGGGTAAGTTAGTTAGGGATAGGGACAAGTAGAGTGGATGGGAGGTAAGAGAATAAGTGCAAAAAGTTGTGTAGTTAGGGACAGGAACAAGAAGAGCATTGCAGCAAGAAGGAGCTGAATAGCTTTTTTTTTTTTTTGATATTTCTGTTTTTCCCCTCCTACGCCCTTCCAGAGCCGCACCATCGGGAGTCACCAATTAAGCCTGTCCCTGCCTAGTGCCATACGTGACAGCCCCGGTCCCTCCATCCTGCCTCAGAAACCCCTTGGGTGGGTCGGGGTGGGGGCTAACCCCTGAATTTTGTAATCTTGGTCAGGGTCCAGAACTGCAGGTAGGCACTGGCACATCAGGACCAGGCTTGGTGCTCCATCTTCCCGGCTCTGGGGGGGGTGTTCCATGTTTTTGTGGGATGTTGCAAGCCCATACATCGTGGCACACACGCCGACGTCTGCAACATCCCTCCCCCTCATCCATGAAGGAGCTGCCCCTGGAGGTGACTGGTCCCAGGCCTACGCCTGTAAGCAATCAGGCCCCAGTGACTCCAGCTTGCTGTCATGCCCCCAGCCTCCGCCAGGGGTCACCGCTTGCCGGGCTAGAAAGCCCCCCGGAGAAGGCAAACTGTCATCAGATGCACCAGCCTTTCTCCCCCCAGCCAACCACCGGAGGTCTGAGTTCGCTCCTGAACCCGGGCTCAGTGTAGAGTGAGGTGTGGCATCCAGGGCCTCAACCCTCAGCGCCACTGGGCTGTCCTGAATAGCTTTTTAATGGTATTAGGTACTTGGCATTTACGTATTGGAAGCAGGATGCAGTTCCATTGTTCCCTCTGGGGCATGACTAAAGAAGACCAGGTTATCCGCATACAGAAGAGGAGTAGAGTTTTTGAAGCAGTGGTTAATGGAATAGATATGCAGAGAGAACAGCAGGGGACCACGGATTGAGCCTTGGGAGACACCAAGGGAAATGGAGAGGTATTCAGAGATGGAGAAGCCAATTCTGCCATGCTGGTGCCTTTTAGAGAGGTAGCTGGCAAACCAGGGTAATGAGTGCTCTGAGATCCCGACAGCACTTAATTTATTTAGGAGAATGGGGTGGCTGACAGTGTCGAAGGCTTTTATGAGGTCAATAAATACCGCACCGGTGTAGTCACCTCTATTAAAAGATGAGTAAATTGCATTTGATAATATGAGCAAGGATGTGGTGGTACTACGGTTCTGGCAGAAACCATGCTGGGTAGAGCATAGAAGATTGTATTTTTCCAGGTATGAATTAAGTTGGGTAGCAACTATTCTCTGAAGCACTTTACTAAGAATTGGCAGTATGGCTATAGGTCTATAGTTAGATGATAGTTTATGGTTCCCTTTTTTGAAGACATGCACTATATTTGCCTTTTTCCAGATAAGAGGAACGGACAAAAGAGAGAGACAGAGAGAGAGAGAGAGAGAGACAGAGAGAGAGAGAGAGAGAGAGAGAGAGATTGATTAAAGATGCAGTTTAGGGGAAATGCAAGTTCACTGGCTATGAGTTTTAGTAGTTTTGGTTTTATGCCATCGGGGCAAGCAGACTTGGATTCAGGGATCAACTGAAGTAGTTGTGGACCTCATCAGTGCCAACCTGTTTAAAGAGGAAGGGAGGGTGCGAGTCTGCAGGAGGGGCTGTGGAGTGAGTAAAGGTGTCCCAGTGTGGGTTTAAGGTCTCAGTAAATGGGGAAAGATTGGAGAATTGTCTGTTAAAGGCATTTGATATGGTTATGGGGCTATTACAATTGACACCATCTACTGTATGTTGAAGTCTAACAGAGTTGTAGGATTGGAGTACCCAAGAGATTGATGAGATGAAGTCCAAGATAGTTGAGTTTATCCTTTATCCATACCAACCCTAAGTGCTCTAAGCTCGCCCTGTTGGTCTGGACATTCAACGGCATAATTTCAGTTTTGGCCAAATTTAATTTGTAAATTGAAAAGTGACCAAATTGTTTAATTATCTCTAGGCAAGTAGACAGGGAGATAGCCGGGTGAGTAACGTGCAGTAACACATCATCAGCATACACCAATAACTTACATTGATATGGGACAAGAGGAATGCCTTGAATTTGAGGGATTAACATTAATTTTCCTACTCAGAGGTTCAAAAAACAAGTTAAACAGGAGTGGTGACAAAGGATATCCCTGTCTGGTGCCGTTAAACTTAGAAACATAGAATTTGATAGCAGATAAAGACCACTTGGTCCACCCAGTCTGCCCCTTTCCCTACCTGAGGGATAAGCTGAAGATTCTAGTTAATCAACAGCTTACTTCCTCCTACCCCCCCCTAGAATTGCCTTATGTCTGTCCCATGCATTCTTGAATTCTCCCACCGTTTCTGTCTCCACAACCTCCTCAGGAAGACTGTTCCATGCATCCACAACCCTCTCTGTGAAAAAATACTTTCTAACATTACCTCTGAGCGTCCCCCCTCTGTCTTCAGATTGTGCCCCCTTGTTCTTGCACATCTTTTTCTGAAAGATACTACCCACTTGTACTTTGTTAATTCCCTTCCCTTGTGATACTTGAAAGTTTCTATCATGTCCCCCCATCCCTCCTTTCCTCAAGGGTATACATATTAAGCTGATTTAGTTGCTCCTCGTATGTCATCTGGTGCAGACCTTGCACCATTTTGGTTGCCCTCCTCTGAACAGCTTCCACTCTGTCTATGTCTTTATGGAGATGGGGTCTCCAGAATTGCAGGCAGTACTCTAGATGGGGTCTCACCAACTGTCTGTACAGAGGGATAACAACTTCCTGCTTTCTACTGTTGATGCCTCTCCATATGCATCCCAATATCCCCCCAGCCCTCCTTACTGCCTTCTCACATTGCTTGCCCCACCTTTAGGTCATCTGATATAATTACTCCTAGGTCTTTTTTGATTTTTGTTGTTGTTATTATCTCACCTCCTTCCCCATTGTGTACTCTTCCCCTGGGTTTTTGTTTCCCAGATGCATTACCTTGCACTTCTTTGCATTGAATCTGAGCTGTCATATTGTTGACCATTCCTCGTACCTTGCTAAGTCCCTTTTCATCTTTTCCACCTCACCTTGTGTATCATCCCTGTTGCAGATCCTTGTGTTATATGCAATGAGACATACTTTCCTTCCAGGTGCTCTCCAATGTCACCTATAAAGACATTAAAGAGGACCGGTCCCAGTACTGAACCCTGCGATACTCCTCTAGTTACCCTCCTTTCTTCACAGTGGACTCCGTTACTATTGCCTTTTGCGTCCTGTTGTCCAACCAGTTTTTTATCCAGGCTACCACCTTGGGACCCACTCCAAGGCTGGCTAACTTGTATATTTATCTTTTGTGTGAGACTGTGTCAAATGCCTTGCTAAAATCTAGGTAGGCCATATCCATAGCCCTTCCCTGGTCTACTACTTTGGTCACCCAGTCAAAAAAATCTATTAGGTTAATCTGACATGACCTTCCTGCTGTGAACCCATGCTGCCTTGGGTCCTGTGCCCCACTGGCCTCTAGGTACTCAACAATTCTTTCCTTCAGAAGTGATTCCATCATTTTCCCTACCACTGAGGTCAAACTAACTGGTCTGTAGTTTCCTGCCTCTGCCCTGCTCCCACTTTTGTGAAGTGGAATCACATCTGCCCTCCTCCAGTCCTCAGGTACTACCCCATCCTCTCATGATTTGTTAAAGAGAGTAGTCAGTGGCACTACTGGTTCTACCCTTAGTTTTTTTAGAATTCTGGGGTGAATCCCATCAGGTCCCATTGCTTTATCCACCCTCAGTTTCAAGAGTTCTTTCAAAACCCTTTCTTCTGTGAATGGACTGGTATCGACCCCCCTATTCAGAGTGTTTCTCTTGTTTGGTTTAGGTACCTCCCCCTCCTCTTCCATTGTGAATACTGAGCAGAAATATTCATTCAGTATCCCTGCTTTTTCACTTTCCCCCTCTGCCCACATTCCCTCCCCTTTATTAAGTCTCTGTATCCCTCCCTTCGTTTTTCTTCACTCCCTAATGGACCTATAAAAGGTTGTATCCCCCTTCTTGTCAGAGTTGGCTATCTTTTCCTCAGTTTGTGCCTTTGCTATTCTGACTGACTTCCCTGCCTCCTTCTGCTTTAACTGATAAAGTTCTCTGTCCTGCTCCTTTTGTGTTTCCTTATATTTCCTGAATGCTAACTTCTCCTTAACCTTCTCTTCCACCTCTTTTGAGACCCATAGTGTTTTTTTCCTTCATTTTGTTTTGTTGATTTGCTTCACACAAAGGCTTGTTGCCTCTGTGATGGCTGTTTTGATTATTCCCCATTGTTCCTCCACCCCTCCTTCTTGTCCATTTGCTAGTGCTTTTCTGAGGTACTCTCTCATTTTCCCAAAGTTAGCCCTCCTAAAGTCCAGTACTCTTGTTTTGTATGGCTTGACTCTATGGCTGTGTTTATTGTGAACTACACTGTTTGGTGGTCACTTGTTCCCAGATGGCTACCCACTTCTAAATCTGAGATCCTTTCTCCTTCCCCATTTGAGAGTACTAGGTCTTAGATTGCTCCCTCCTGAGTGGGTTCCATCACTAGCTGTCTGAGGCATGCCCCCTGTAGGGCATCAAGAATGACCCTGCTCTTGGATGTGCCTGCAGCAAAGGTACTCCAGTTAACATCTGGCATATTCAGGTCCCCCATCAGCAATATCTCCCCTTTATCTGCCATTTTAAGGATGCCTCCTATCATTTCCTTGTCCATTTCCTCCCCCTGAGATGGGGGTCTATACACAACCCCCATGCAGATTGTGGTGCCATTTCCTGTCTCCAGGGTGACCTATAGTGACTCATCTACTTCTTGTTTACTCTTTAGTTCTGTTGCTTTAATCCCTTCCCTTATATAGAGAGCTACTCCTCCTCCTCCTCCTCTTTTACCCACCCTGTCCCTCCTGTAGATTGTGTATCCTGGTATGTTTACATCCCAGTCATGGTTCTCTGTGTACCATGTTTCAGTGATTGCCACAATATCCAGGCATCCCTCTTCCATCAAGGCCACTAGTTCAGGGAGCTTGTTACACAGACTGTGGGCATTGGTACTCATCACCTTCCATTTTTTGATGGCCTTACCCCTTTTAGCCCCATCTCTGTCCTTACTGCCTTTTTCTGCATTTACCCCGTCCTGCTCATTACTGACTTATCTACCTTGGTGTTTACCTCTTTAACTACTGTGTTTTGTTGGGGGGAGGCTGGGATTTCCCTGCTCCTTTTCAGTGCTTCCCCCCTTGACTAGTTTAAATACTTGAAAATGAAGCATTTAAACCTATCATCTAGGATCCTGCCCCCTCCCGGACAGATGCAGGCCAGTATAGGCCTGCATCCCTCCAGGTGGCTCCCAAGTCCCCAATGAAGCCAAAACCCTGAGCTCCACACCAGTTTTTCAACCATTCATTGAATCCCATGGTGCAGAATACCCTAGCATAATCCTTGCCATAGACCTTGCCATAGACAGGCAGCACCTCCGAGAAGGTTACCATACATGCTACTTGTCTAAGGCCCCTCTCCAACTCTATGAACCCCTCTTGCACAACTCTGATCCCATTCACAGCCAGGTCATTTATCCCTAGGTGGACAATGACATCCAGCTCCCTCCCTTGTGCAGCTGCTCCCACAATCCTGAGGATTCGCTTCCTGTCCCTCTAAGCCATGGCACCTGGCAGGCGCCTTACCTCCCTAAACCCTTCCACCCCCACTTCTACCCCCCTAATCATTGAGTCCCCCACCAGGAGTTGTTTCCTTCTCCTGTGGGGTCTTATGCCACCCTCCTGTGGGTCTCCTTTGTGGAGGTTCCCAGCATCCTCCTTGGTCTCCACTGTAGGTGCCTCCATAGAGGAACCACGCTTCACCAGAACAGCATATGAATTGTGAAGAGGTACAACTGGAGGGATGCACCTCTGTTTTACCACCCTCTCCCTCCCTGAGCCAACCTTGGTCCAACCGCTCCTGTTGTAAATAAATCTGCTCTGACAGGATCCCATTAGATAAGACACGGGCTGAGGGATGGGAATATAAAACCCTAACCCATTGAATAAACTCAGGCAGTATATGATACATAGGAAGTAGCCTAAACAGATAGTCCCAAGAGACTTTGTTGAAACCAGTCATGGTTCTTATTGCACCATGACTCTGTAATGGCCACACTGTCCAGGTCAGTCTCTGCTATAGTGGTCTCTGAGTCCTGGATTTTATTTCCCAGACTTCGAGCATTTGCACACATGACCTTCCAGATTTTGCTACCACCCTGCTTAGCAACCCCCTACATTCCATTTTGCCTTCTCTCCTTCCAACCTCTGCTCTCATTCCCTCTCTTCATGTCTACCAGTTTTTTTTTTTTTGCTCAGTACCCTTGGGGGTCTCCCCCTTAGGGTTCTCCCTACTGACTACTTCAGCTTGTGTGTGTGTGTGGGGGGGGTCAGTTTATGTCTCCCTGCTTTATTCCATCACCTCTCTCGGCTAGTTTAAATGCTTGTCAATGTAACATTTAAACTGTTCACTGAGGACTTTGGTTCCCCTCCTGGATGGATGCAGACCATCTCCCCTGTATAGGCCCTTATCCCTTCAGATAGGACCCCAGTCCACAATGTAGCTGCACCCCTCCTTCAACCATGTGTTAAAGCTCCTGGTGAAGAGTGCCCTATCCTCCCCTCGTCATAGACAGGCAGCACTTCAGAAAGAGCTACTGAGTGTTCTACCTGCCTAAGACCCCTACCCAACTCCATGAACTCCTTAGCACTATCCAAGCATTGTCCTTAGCCAGGTCATTAGTCTCCAGGTGGCCAATGACATCCAGCTCTCCCTCCCATCCTGCTGCCCTAGCAAGCCTGAGGATCTGCTTCCCATCCCCCTGAGCAGTGGCACTGGGTAGGCACCTAACCTCTCTCTCCCCCTTCCCTCCTGTCCCAGAATCTACCCCCCCTCACAATGGAGCCCCCCACCAGTAGTTGCTTCCTCCTCCTCTTAGAGCCTCTTCCACCCTACTTGGAGTCTCCCCCCACATCCTCCCTGGTCACTACTGCGGGTGTCTCCATGGGATAGTCCTGCTCCAACAAAGCAGCATAGGAGCTGTTTAGTGATACCATATGGGGAATGTGCCTCTGATTCACAACCCTCACCTTTCCCAAGCCCACTGTAATCCAGTTGCTCCTCCTACTTGGCATTCTGTGCAGTTCCTGCAGCAAACTTGTTAGTCCCTGGGTGGAGAAGGAGGCCCTCTCCCCCCCTCCAAATTCAGGCCAGTTCAGCCTGGAGTCTAGCAACCTCTTCCCTCAGCCCAGAGAGGTACCTGCAGATAGGCAACACCATAGTCTCCAGAAGGTCTCCCTGAAGATTGCCACCCCACAGCCACTGCACTGCACCACTCCCAGCATCATTTCTTACAATGTCTCCCCTGGAAATACTTGGTCCCTTTTTGCTTGCTTAGGGTTTACCCTATTACCCTGCACAGCTAATAGTACCCTGTTGTACTGGTGTTCCTTTCTCCCCTTCTGGTTTGCCAGTACTTATACCTCCCCTAACCTTACTTCTAGATAGTGATCCCCTCTCCTTTTTGTTTGAAAACCTATTTGTACCCCTACCCTAGATAGGGTTTTTCACCTATCCCCAATCTTAGACCATCCCTGACTTTGCACGCACCCATGCAGTGTGTGCTACAATGGGAGTGAACCCCTTTGTGCTCCTTTTAAACCTTTTTGTACCCCTACCCCAACTTACCAAGCTCCCATGCAGTTTTTTTCTCTTTTTCTCCCCAGATGGATGTCATGAAGGGCTCCCAGGTGTGCTTGCATGCATGAATGCATGTGCATGTCGAAGCTTATCGACATCCACCACCAGTTCACAGCTTCATTTGCACTACCACGTGTGGTCACCCAGCTGACCAGATCCTTACCTTTGGTGTGCTCTGGGAGGCCTACTACCTTATGATTCATCACCCAGGCAGTTTTCCAAAGTTTCTAACCTGCTCTGGAGATGGGAGTTCTCGGCTGTGAGAGCTGCCCCTCCAGTCTGGGTTCACATCAACCACCCACCAGCCTCTTTCACTACAGTAACAGCTCCCTCTCTTTATGTGTGGTCTGTCCCCATTCTAACCAAGATTTTCTCTATTTTGTTGCCCATTTCTCAACCATGTTCAATACCATTTCCTAGGACAGGGAGTCGGGTGCTCCATTTGGGCTGCCAATGCTGCCAGCTCATCTCCCGCTGGGGTTTTCTGGGCTTGCTGCACCAGTCTGGAGCTTGTGCTGCCTGTCCCTCCTTTCAGGTATCCCAAACTCCCCAAGAAAGGTAAGAAAATGTTCAGAATGACCTATTCCGTCTGTTGGTGTTGAAAGTAGCAGCAGTCCAGTAAATTAGAAGGTTTATTTTGAATAAAATATAAGTACTCCAACAGAGAGCTGATGTGGAGCATGTCCAGTCTCATGCTCGGCTCTCTCAGGTCCGGCCATCCTCTCTACTCAGCTAACGAGGGGCTGTTAGAGATTCCCAGGGTAAGGCTTAAAACATCTGGAGCACGTGCTTTCATGTATGGAGCTCCCACCCTGAGGAATTCTCTACCTCATCAGATGCGAGAGTGTAGGACCATGGAGAGCTTTAAGACCACCTTGAAAACGCACCTTTTTCTTCAGGCATTTGGTGATTGTGCAGCATAATTTTGTCGTATTTTATGTAATGTTGGAATTTCTGGACTTATTATCTTATTGATTTTAGTATTTTGTTATTGTACAACACTTTGGTTTCAGAATCAAATGTTACAAATAAAGTTTATTATTATTATTATTCTAGGGGCCTCCTTTTTATATACCTTCTTACTACAGGCTGCACACTAAGTGGATTAGTAACTGTGCCTCAGTCGATACAGCTCTAGCATCTCTAGGGAGCCCAGTGACAGTTTTTTTTTCTTTTTACATGCCATTTTGTCTTGCTTTCTTTAGCTGAGAGATGGGGGAAGAAGTGCTCCTCTTGAAACCATATTGCTTTTTTTTTTAGCTCTCACTAAATTTTTTTGTCCTTGGAATCATTTTTGTAGCCAGCCTAAGAGTTTTTAAAAAACATTTTTCCACTCGAGTGTCAGCATTTTGTGATTTCAACTGATTTCTTGTTTTAAATGTTACCTGAGTATGTCAGAGTCCTTTCCAACTCTCTCATTCTGACCACTCTGTCTACTCCCCTTCCCTCATGAGCAATCTCAGCCCATATTAGTCAGAGGAAAGTGCCTGTGTGCTGACACATCACTTTCCTCTGTACCAAGCAACTGTTACAACACTGCAGAAAACAATGCCTGCCCCTCCTCTATCTGCTGGCCAAGTTCCCAAGCCCTGACGTTGATATCACACTTTATCACCCATGCATAGCACCTGTAGATTAATATCTTGTATGTAAACAGATGATCCAAGATCGAGTGCGTGATCCAAAAGAGCATCGCTAGTTCCTTCATGGAACTTACTGTAGTTCTAGTAAAGAAGGTGGCTAAATTTCAACTGTGGCTATAGAGGTTTGCCACTGTGGCACCATACAGGTAAAAAACTTGAGCCAGAAGCTAAAATTAAACACTGGTGGCAAAAGATTAGTGGGAAACCAGGTACTTTTGAGCCCACTTCTGGACTACTGCAATCTCTATTTTTCCCTGGGTCCTTCCCTGGTGGCCCAGTGGACCCCTCACTAACCTCAGCCCATTAATAATCTGTGGCATCCAGTGGATCCTGACCCCCATTTCTATCCCCTCACACCATCTACACCGATGGTCATGCCCTGCACCCATCTTTGCCACCTGCTGAGACACTCCACTCCTCCATCATATTCCAGCTCCACCCTGTAAGACTGCTTCAAACAGTTCTAGGTCTGGCATTGTAGTGTCCAACTAAGGTGTGTAGGGGCTGGCATGCAACCGCGTACAGCTCAGCGCACAATTTCCATGCCAGCCCCTGCATTAGTGCACCTGCATCCATTTCTTTCCCTGCACAGTACCAATTCCCGGTGTGTCCCCAGAGGGAAAGGCTTGCAGATGACCTGTGCATAGCATAATGGGTGTGGCGACAGTGATTGAGCACTACACAACTGTAAGTGTGTACGGGGCCCTGAGGGTCCTGACATTCCATTAGTTTAAGGAATATTACAAGAGTGAGTCCTGCTGAAACCAACTATAATCATTTTGCAGTAAATCAGAAAATCTTTTTAAATGAAAAACGTTCCTGTGTTATGGAAACAATGAGGGCAAGCAGTGTATAAACAGTCTCAATGACAAGTAAAACATGAAGGGTGGCAGCACACAGACCTTTCACCTGGATGTTCTACTGAACCATACAATTTCAAGTCGCAGCAACTCAAAATCCAGAAAATCTGTCCCTCAGCCACCACCCACTACAGGCCAGATTGCCAGCACACACTAGCAAACTAGGCAAAATGCTTTAATACAGAATTACAGTAACATTACACTGGCTAGAGTCTGCCTCAGGGCACTTCCTCTTCTAGGTCTCATGATGAAGTCACATGCCTAAGTTTTACATCTCAACTGATTTCCTTTCAGATATACAGTTAATGTGACTCGACAGATGGCGTCACCATAGATGGTAACAAATGGTGAAATCTCACATCATTTGTGGTGTCTCATTTCCATAAATCAGTGTGGTTTCTGTAAAGAGCTCTCCCAAATTCACATTCAGGGTTTTATAGGTAATAGGAAAATATTTTAAACATTCTCTTATGTCTTCATCCACTGAAGTCCCCTTTTCAATCATATTTTGGCTTTTGATTTTCAGAAATGATTTTTGCTGGCTGCTCTGATGGTCCTGCACTGCTGTGCAAATGACCCGAGTTTGGGTGCAAACTCCGGTTGCCACGGCAAGAGGTAGACAAGGCTGCATGCAGCTGCTGGAGGGCAGGGCACGCAGCTGGGGAAGGCTGGTGGTGGGTTTGGATGTGCAGTGACCCAGCATGTGGCCCAAGAAGCTTCCTCCTTCCACAGGGGCATGCAGGTACGTTGAGGCTGATGGACATGGCTCATGCCAAGGGGAGGTGGGAGACAACAAGAGAGATAGCTCAGTGGTGGGGGGGATTTCCCTGCTATCTGACAACAAACTCGCCTGAATAGGGAATATCCCTAGGCAGCAGCAGAGGCAGGTAGAAAAAAACTAATTATAAAAAAAAACAGAAATAGTGGCCCAGTGGCTTGATGGTAGCACTACTGCCCACCACGCTGGTGACCTGGGTTCGAGAGCAGACTAGAGTTGCTAGGTGTTGTTTGGGAGGGGGGGGGATCAGCTAGAGAACTGCTCTCCTTTCCCCGGGAAAGGAGGTTTGCTGATCCACTCATCGACTGCCATGGAGTGGAAGCTTAGTGGCAGTGCAACAGGAGTAACAAGAAGGGAGGGTGCTGCCGGTTTGATGCAACACCTGTGCGCCTCCACACAGCATGCAATAACATCCATGCCACAGCAGGAGAGGGGTAGAAAATGGAAAAAGTGGAATCACAGCAGGATGACTCCTCAGACCCTGCAGCCCCCGTACCACCTACAGGGCTCTGGGGCACATCAGGATTGGGCTTTGAGGGGGATGGCCCTCCCTCCCCGACCCTGCCGGGGAAATATCCAGGGGGGATTCATCCCCAAAGTAAGAACCTGGTACAGTGGGTGGCAGAAAAGTGGATGTCCAAGGGAGAAGGGAGCCGGCTACACACAGCAGAAAAACCTATGAGAAAGAAAATATTTTTATTTTATATATTCATTTTTAATACTGCTGTATGCTTTATAATCACACCCTTTTCTAGTACTAACTTTCTTTTATTGTGTTCCCAGGAATCCTATGGTATCAGTTCCCACAGCTGCAGACTAAGCTGCTTTCAATTTTACTCTCTTGCACTGCTGTGACTGATGCAGAAGTACTGCTCCATTATGAGTATATCAGTATAGACACCTCCTGCTGCACTGCAGTAATGATCAATGCAGACATTTCAATCTCTGCAATGGTGGGAGGTGAAATGCTGCAGGAATTCTATGCCCTTTTGTGGACATCCCCAGGCACCTGTAATGATGATGCTGTGGGGTGGTCAGGGGTTGGAAGAACATGTGAGCACTCTAGACTTCTGTCGGGTTACGGGAGGCCTCGTGGAGGAGGATGGCCAAAGGCTGACATATTAAACAAGCACTCCCTTCGGTCTCTCACGGAGGAGGGGTAGGAAATGGCCCCAGTTACACAACAGGGGCATAAAGGGTGGGGAAGTAGTCACTTGACTCTTCACTGTGGACAGGTCCAAGGGTACTGTCAAGTTAGAGTTGACAGGGCATTGGGCCCTGATGTAGTACACCCCAGGCTGCTGAGGGAGCTCAGAGAGGTACTGGCTGTGCCCCTGGCAACCCTGTTCATCCAGTCTCTGGAAACTGGAGAGGTGCCAAAGGACAGGATTGGAGGAGAGCTGACATCATCTCCCTTCACAAAGGGTGTCAGTCTGACATCAATGGTTGGCAAGGTAATGGAATTGCTTCCAAAGGAAAGAACTGAAGATTACCTAGAGATCAGCGGGCTGCAGGACCAGAGACAGCATGGGTTCAAAGGGGGAGTCCTGTCAGACCAGCCTGATAAGAGTTCTTCAACAGAGTGGCCAGGGTAGTGGACCAGCTTGGGGCAGTGGACGTAGCCTATCTAGATTTAAGCAAGGCCTTTGACACTGTCCTGCATAAAAGGTTGGCAATGAAACTGAGCAGCCTGGGGGTGGGGAAAAAAAACATAAAATGGGTGGAAAACTGGCTTAGGGACAGGAGCCAAAGAGTGGTTAATGGGGTACACTCCAGGGAGAGGAGGGTGACTAGTGGGGTACCACAGGGGTTAGTACTGGGTCCTGTACTCTTCAACATCAACATTAGTGACATAGCAGTGGGATGGGGGGTATGCCTGTTTGCAGATGACACAAAGATCTGCAACAGGGTGGACATACAGCGGAGTGTGGAAAGGATGATGGAGGACCTAGAAAAGATAAGAGGAGTGGTTAAGAAGGTGGCAGCTAGGTTTCAATGTAAAGAAGTGCATGGTTATGCACTTGGGACACAGGAACCCGGGGGCAGAGTACACACTTGGGGAAGAGGTACTAGAGGTCACAAGGCAAAAGAGAGACCTAGAAATTATCATTATTGATGACCTGAAGATGGCAAAGCAGTGTGGGAAGGTGGTGGGAAAGGCTTAGGAAGGGGCATCATCAGCAGAAAGAAGCAATACTTCCCCTGTACACTTTGTTGGTGATACCTCACCTCGAGTACTGTGTGCAGTTCTGGAGGTCCCATCTTTGAAAGGACATGGACAGATTGGAGAAGGTGCAGAGGAGAGCAACCAAAATGGTGCAGGGCCTGCATCAGAAGACTTATGAAGAGAGGCTTAAGGAACTAAACCTGTACTCCCTGGAGAACAGAAGGAGGCAAGGGATATGATTGAGACATTCAAATATCTCAAGGGAATAAACAAGGTGCAGGAGGAGAGTATCTGCCAGAGAAAAAGATGCTCTAGGACTAAGGGTCAAGATATGAAACTGGAGGGGGGAGGTAGGTTCAGGGGTAACGTGAGGAAGTTCTTCTTCATGGAAAGGGTGGTGAATGACTAAAACAGCCTCCTAGCAGAGGTGGTGGGGGCAAGTACAGCCACAGGTTTTAAGTGTGCATGGGATAAACACATAGGTAGCTTGGATAATGGGGGGGTGGATGACAGCCCCCCACGTAGTGACTTGGGTAGCACTATTAGAGGGGATTTTATAGGCAGACTAGGTCAGCCAGGAGGTCCTTATTTGCTGAAAGAATCTATGCATCTATGAAAACAGTATGGCTGCCAAAATAAGTTACATTGATGGGTATTTAAACGAGCGGGGAGGGGCAGAAAAAATGAGGGAGGCAGTGAATGCCTTCCCAGAAAATTAAGCAGTAAAGAGAAAAAGCCCAGAGGAAATAAATTCTCCAGGGGTAGGAGGCCAGGCAAAGGAGGAGAAAGGGGCAAGAGAATCGCGAGGTGGTTCTAAGTCTGATAGAAGAGCCAAGGAGGGTGGGTAGAGGGAGAAAGAAAAGGGAGTGGACAGTACTAGGGACAAGGGAAGGGTGAAGGATTGAACAGGGAAGGAAGGGAAAGGTAGGATCAAGGAGGGACAAAAGGAGTGGAGTACTGTGTGCGCCAGCACAAGCAGCCTAGGAAATAAAATTCCTGACCTGAAGGCAACCATGGCAGAGACGGACCTGGATCTGGTGGCCATAACAGAATCTCGGTGCACTTACAACTACAGCTGGGATGTGGTCATTCTGGGATATACCATTTTCCAGAAGGACAAGACAGGGAGGAAACATTTTTTAATTTTTTTGTTTAGTGATTTGTAAAAAACCTTTGAGCACAAGCTCTTTTACAAAGGTTCCACGTCATAGATTGCAAAACAAAGTACAGTAGGAGAAAGCAAAAGTACATTACAATGAACGATACAGCTTACATTCAGAACTTGCAGAATAACTCAAAACATAGGTACAAGTTAAATAACAAGAAAAAACACTTTATGAGGGTGGGGGGAGGAATAAGCCACCACAAAGTGCCTTGTCAGTAGTTCAGAGGGACGGGGATAGCTGGCAGAGGGATGAAGAAGGGAGGTACGAGAGAGAGAGAGGTAAGTACTGCGGTGGAGGTGAGAGGGTGGGGGAAGAGGGACGATAAGGTATAGGGAGAAATGGTGGGGGTGAGGGGAGGCTGAGCGGAGAGGACATGCTACAGTTAAATGGTGGGGTGTGAGAGTGCATGGTCAGGCAGCCAGCATTAGTAGTGACTGTTTGGGAACATCACAGGACTGTAAGTTGGGGAAGGGGAGGGGGGTGGCAGGTGCTGAAGAAGCATGACGCAAACCAATTGCTGGGGCAAGTCAGGAGAAGGAACAGAGGGAGGGGGTACCTGAGGCCTGCCTAGTGCTTGCTGGGGGGGCAGAGAGAGCAGGTTGGCTGGACTCAGGGGCAGGTGCACTTAGATAGTGTTATTAGGTGCTGTTTGAGGTCAGTTTTGAATTGTGCCAGACAATTGGTGGCCAAGAGGTTCCCAGGAAGTTAATTCATCCATGGGGGGCCTGGTAGGCAAATGCACATTTCCCAAGTGAGGTGCGATGGAAGGGGGTCACCAAGGTCCTTCTAGTCCTCCCTCTGGTGACCTGTAATGAGTTGGCCACCTTGATCAAACTGCCTACACAAGGTGGTGTTTTACCCAATAGAGCCTTCTTCCCTAGGATGCAAGTCTGGAATTTGACTCTGTTTCTTAATGACAGCCAGTTTGCACGTTCATACAGAGAACAGGTGTGAGTGCCACGCTCAGCATCCAGGGTGAGTCTGCAGGCTTTGTTGAGCGCAGTCTGAACCCTCTTGAGCGCTGTATCCATTGCTGCCCGATAGGCCACTAGTCCAGTCAATAGTAGATATAATTGAGCTGTGGACTGAGAGGTAGAGGGCCCCCGGAGAGAGGTGTTGCCTGTGCCTGTACTGGACACCAATCTTGGTATTGACTGTCTTGACCAGAGAGTCAATATGTTGCACAAACGTGAGGGTATCATCTATTATGACCCCCAGATTCTTGAACTAGTGAACTTGTTCCAGCAGGTCACTGCATGAGTTGGAGATGAGGGGCGGTGCTTATTTTTATTGTGGGGGCCGGACATAAGCAAGGCCTTGGTCTTCTTGCAGTTTAGTAGCAACTTATGACTGCAGAACCAGTCCTTGAGTTTGGAGAAGGAGTTCTGCAGCTCAGGTTGTAGGGCAGCCTGAGATGTGCTGCTGCTCAGGAGCACAGCATCATCTGCATATAGTATGAGTTTGGTGTTGCAGGCTGTGGGAAGGTCATTTAAGAAGAGGCTGAAGAGTAGGGGCCCCAGTATTGATCCCTGGGGTACCCCTAATGATACCTTTCTTGCGCTGGATACTGTTTGCCCAATTTTGACACACTGATTTCTCCGTATCAGGTAGTCTTGGAACCAGCAAAGGGCATTGGGCGCCACACCCATGTTTCACAGTTGGGTCAGTTACAGGGGATGGTTGACTTTATCGAAGGCTTTGGTGAGGTCAATAAAGACAGACCCCACCAGTTTATCTTCATCCAGGGCCTTATGTGCATAGTTTGTGGAGTCCAGCAGGGCAGTGGTGGCACTGTGATTTTGTCTGAAGCCATGCTGGTTGGGGCATAGTAGATTATACTTACTGAGGTAGTCAATGAGTTAACCCGCCACAATCTTTTCCAGTGCCTTGGACAGGGGAAAGAGGATCGAGATCGGTCTGTAGTTGGCTACCAGAGACTGGTCACCTCCTTTATGCACTGGCGTAACACAGCGTGGCAATGGGCACTATAAGAACGTCCAGGGTGAGGGACAGAGGTTTCATGTCTCTCCCGTCACTGCCCAGTCTGGTCTTACCTAGTATTTTCTTGAGCACAGTGAGGGCCTCCTTCACCATCACCCTTTTAAAGTAGAAGGTCAGGTGAGAACACTGGGTAGATACGTTGTTGGAGTGGTTCAAACCAGGCTGAAAATAGGCAGGTGGCAGCACTGGGGTAAGATCAGTGAAGGCCTTATTGAAGGCTTCTGCAATAGCTAGAGGGTCTGTAGTGGGGTGTTACTGATACTGAGCAGCTGAGGGTGTTTCTTGTCCTTCTTTCCAAGGGTGGTTTTGATGTTATCCCAGAATCTTTTCCCATCACCCCAAGAACTGCAAAGCTGGGCCTTGTGATAGTAGGCTATGGCGAGCCAGATTAGCTTGATGCAGCGGTTCCTGGCTGTTCTGTAGCACTGGTAGTCATGCTTGTTACCTGTGTTTCTGGCCTTGTTTCAGAGCATGTCCCTTTCTTTCAAGCGGGAGAGGAGCTCCCCATCAATCCAGCCATTTGCCTGCCCCCGAATTTTTCTTTTCGTGAGTGGGGCATAGATGTCGCAGAAGGAGCTAAAGCCCTTAATGAAGTAACTGAGGGCCTGATCAAGGGTAGGCACCAGGTCAATAGGAGTCCAATCATGCAGGCCAAGGGCTGATTTGAGGGCTCCAAGTTTACCCTTCCTTGGGAGTTTATATGTGAGGGATGGTAGGAAAGCCACTGACATACAAGGACATAGTGGAGACATGGAAGAGTTGGAGGTTCTTTGTGCTGGTTTACAGACAGGGTCCAGGGATTTTATCTGCATGGGGGTGGTGTATAGATCACCAACACAGGGAAGGACATTGGGTTTGGGGGGGGGGGACCACTGGCAGAATGGCAGGCAATGGGGAGGTACTGATTATGAGGGACTTTAATCTGCTGGATGTAGACTGGAGCATCCTGGTCACAGCTACAACAAGAAGGCAGGGCCATCCCCAACTTCCTACAGTGGGCATTTCTCAGGCAGCTGATTACAGAACCCACTAGGGACAGAGCAGTGCTGGACCTGGTACTTACAAACAGGAAGAACATTGCAGAAGTCACAGTGGTTAGCCCCTAGGTGTAAGCGATCATTGTACAGTGTGGTCTGGCATACAGATTGAGCAAGAGAAAAAACTCACTAGGTGAGGGTCCTGGCCTTCAGGAGGGCAAATTTTAAGGAAATGGGAGAATGCCTCATTATAAGTCTAATTAATTATTCATGAGCCTAGTGAGGCTCCGGATTGGCTACTGGATTGGTCATTAATGTCTTGGAAATGACCATTCCAACTACAGACTGACACTATGTGGCACACACCTCTTGTGCAACACAGCTAGAACCTACATAAAACCGGCAAAAATGAAAAATGTTATTGCAATTAGACTTGGGCCACCATCCTCCCAACCAGTTGTTAATCCCTCAGAAATAACTGGTTTCTCTGCCATTATTGCTCAAGTATATATCTTGAACAGAGGGATGGGGAGGGGAGTGGAGGCACAATGGAAAAAGATAAAGGAGGGAATAACTATGGCAACAGTAAGCTGTTTGAGGGAAATGAGCAAGGGTAGGAGGAGGAAGAGACCACTAAATTTCTCAACGGTGGTGGTTAAGGAGGTAAGGGAGAAAAAAATATTTTTTAGTGTAACTCTCCCTGTTACCCGGGGTTACTAGAATCCCAGTAAGACCTAGTAGTAGGCAGGGAAGGCAGCTTGTGAAACTCCAGTTAAATGGATTTCACACTGTCTCACTCTGTTCTCAGTCTCAGCTGAGACTGAGGGATGACATCAGCATAGAACTCTTGCAGCTGCATGAGCCACACTGGAATCTGCAGTTGGAAGTCAGGTTAGAATGTTGGGGAGTTTTGAACAGAGTGTGTGTGCAGTCTTGAAGAGAGAAGCAGCACAGCAGTCTGTGGACAGGCTCTTTGAGCCTTAAGCTCTGTCATAGAACTACTGTAAGGGGAGGTGTGTGTTTCTGCCAAAAGAGGAACACAGTAAGCTGTTTCTGAAGTGGTGGAGACCACTGTTACTGGTCCATGTACCCCATCCCTGAGGGGATGGAGGTGGAAATGTTTGCCTGTCTTCCAGGGGCAACCCTCCTGGTTCCGGCTAAGGAAGAAGCTGCCTTATTTCAAGTTGTACTGCGGCACCAGAAGCTGTGGGAAAGAAATTCCTGTGAGGAATCGCCTGTGGGGCTCCTGCAACCAAAGGGTGAGTTCGCCCGGACATAGGGCCTCTGTTTTCACCTGAACCATTGGAAAGTGTGGATTGGACTACTTAATTTGTAAGAGGTCTAGTGTAATAGACGTGGCCAGTTAATTCAAGTAGGTTCAAGTCCAGCACAAAGAGTAAAGTAAAGTGGGGATTGGACTGCTAAATCAGTGGGAGGCCTAGAGCAATGGGCTAAGCCAAGTAAAAGTATGTTCAAGTCCAGCACAATGGGAAAGCAAGACAAGTAGAGGAAATGTGACATACATTTAGCCTTAATCTACATTGCTAAGCTTTACAGAATGAGATGTTTAATATCCAGAGGAATGGCCGGGTATGAATTGTGTAAGTGAGAGGGGGGAGACTCCCCCATCAGTAGTAACCAAATTCACCTCTACGGATTTGCTCTGTGGCACCTTCACTTTCTCTCAGGTACTTAGCCCAGTGCCTGAGAGAGTGAACAATGGGACTAAAAGAAGTTTCCCTGATAGAGCTGAGGTGCTCTTAGGTGGCTTAGGGAGCCACCAGCAAAAGGTTTCCATGACATATGGAAGGTGTCTGAGTGGCCGGCAAGGGAGCCGAGCCAGGGAAATCCCAGATAGTGTACAAGTTCGGGCTGTGTACCCAAAGCAGTATGCAAGTCCAGACTGTGTGCCCGGTGGATTCAGAGCCTGAGGGCTGAAGTGTTAGAAGTGTTTCTGATTCTCTTAATCAGCATTACCAGAAAAGTAGCCCCATGTGAATAAAGCCACACTTTAGAATCCCATTCCTGGTATTGGACATTAAAGTTATTGCTTTCTGTGTTCAAAATTACTTGGGTGCCCCTGTGTAGAGTAGCCAAACCTAGCCCTTGTGCCAAGTAACCTATTCCTCCCCGAACCCAGTCCCCCACCTGGTACTGCTGTCAGATTCAAACAGCATACCACCTGTTGTTTGCAAAAAGGCAGGAGGGTGGGGGTACATTAGGAAGTACAAGAAAATCCAGATGAAGGGGGACAGGGAAGGATATCTAGATAAACAAAGGGAAGCAGGAAGGAGAGTGAGGGCAGCCAAGCCACAGAGGAGAGAGGATAACCAAAGAGGTCAAAAAGAGGGTAACACTTTCTTCAGGTACGTGAGTGGAAAGAGGAAAGCAACGGGTTTGACAGTGAGGATATGGAGAATGGGGAGTGAGAAATGTGCAGAGGAGGACCAAGAACAAAAATCTAACATTTCAAATGAGTACTTCTGCTCAGTCTTCAGAGTGGAGGGTATGGACGGTGGACCAGCATGTGGCAACAGGCATGGGGGGAGTGGACACATCCATTTTCAGAGTAGAGAGTCCAAAGGGGATTGGAAGCCTTACAGGAAAACAAGTCAGTGGGGGCACATGGGATCCATCTTAGGGTAGTAAAAGAACTCAGCAAGGTGTTATGTCCCTCTGGCAAGATTAATCATTGCCTCATTGGGGACAGGGTAGTTCCAGAGGACTGGAGGAGGGCCGATGTGGTCCCTCTGCACAAGAGTGGCAGTAAGGAGAAGGCTAGCTATTACAGGCCAGTCAGTATCACATCAGTAGTGAGGAACTTAACAGAAACCCCGCTGAAGGAGAGACTGATGGGGTACCTGGAGGCAAATGGGCTGTAGGACCAGCAGCAGCACAGTTTCCCAAGGGGGAGGTCATGTCAAACAAATCTCATAAACTTCTCTGACTCGGTGACTAAGGAGGTGGATCAGGGGAAGGCACTGGATGTGGCCTATATGGACTCCAGTAAGGCCTCTGACACTGCGCCACACAGGAGACTAATTAAGAAACTTCGTAACCTGGTGGTTGTGGAGAGGGTGGTAAGCTGGGTATCAAACTGGATGACAGACAGGAGGCAAAAAGTAATGGTAAACGGCAATCACTCAGGGGTGGGAGAGTGACCAGTGGAGTATCGTAGGGATTGGTACTGGGTTGTGTTCTTGTCAATGTCTTCATAAGTGGCATTGCTGAGGAACTGGAGTGGAAGGTGTTTCTTTGCTGACGACACAAAAAATCAGCAACAGGGTGGATACCCAGGAAGGGTTGGAGAGAATGCAAAGGGACCTGGGGAAACCAGAGGAGTGATCTAGAGAGTGGCAGCTGGGTCTCAATGCTAAAATGCGCAGTAATGCATCTGAGGTGGTGGGGGGGAACCAGGGGCCTGTGTATAAGATGGGAGGGGGGGCAGTACTTAGAGTTGTCAAGCAAAAGTGGGACTTTAGGGTAATCATTCATATCTGATGACCTCACAGTGTCAGGGCAGTGCGACAAGACACCAAGTAAGGCTAGCCAGACACTGGGGTGCAAAGGAAGTGGGATTTCTAACAAGTGAAGGGAGGTAGTGTTGCCACTATATCACTCGCTAGGGAGACTCCACCTAGAGTATTGTGTGCAGTTCTGGAGGCTGAACCTCTGCAAGGATGGTGACAGGGTGAAAGTGGTCCAAAGGAGTGCTACCAAAATAGTCTGGGGGATGCACACGAAACCATGCAAGGAGAGGCTGTGGGAGCTCAACATGTTCTCCCTGGAAGGAAAGAGAGTGAGAGGGGACATGATTAAGACCTGTAAGTACTGCATGGGGTGAACAAGGTGCAGGAGAGGAGTCTGTTTCAGGGGAGGAGCACCAGAACACGAGGGCATGCAATTAAACTTGGGGGAGAGTTTATGAGGGATGTGAGGAAATACTTTTCTACAGAAAGGGTGCTGGACACCTGGAACAGCCTGCCATAAGAGGTGGTGGGAGTGAAGACAGTGGGGAGCTTCAAGAATGTGTGGGATAGGCACATGGGCATAACAGGTAGAAGAAAGGGAGAAGGGAGGGACACCTGTGGCCAAATAGGGTCCAGCGTGCAGAAATAGGCAAGGAAAATACGGCAGAGCAGATGGGCCTATCAGTTCTTTTCTGCTGACAAATCCTATATTTCTATATTTATGAGGAGATGCTTGACTGATCCAGCAGGAGTGAGTTTTGCAAGCCAACGTGGAGGCCTGAGACCAAGAGAGAATGGAACCACCAGAGGAATGGCTTGCTACAGTGCCACTACACCGTGCCCATCAAGGAAGATCCCACTGGTCTGGGTAAACTGTGAGTAATTTTAGGGCCTTATCCTTGCAGTGTCATCACCACTGTTAGTAATTAATTTAAAAACTATTTAATGGAAAGGCCAGGAGTACAGATACCTGGCTTGGGTTTCGATTTTAGTTTGTTGCAAGCAAGTAATTTTGCTTAAACTTAAAGTGCACCTGCCAGGCTGGGCATCTGTCTGGCAGGTTATGCCATCTCTGTGGTGACACCGGCACAGCGAACCCCCCACAGCAAAACCCCAACTGCGCCTATATCTGCAGTGATGGAGATTTCACTTCGATAGACTTTGCGGCGATGGGGGGTATAGGCCTAACTCCACTGTCTGTGTGACATGGAGTTAGATATCTAAAGTAGGGGGTTGCGGGCACAGGCCCCCACCCCGCATTGTGCATTGCAGTGTTGGGCGTGTCGACAGGTTTCCAATGCTGTCGAGGATGTCACTGTGGGGGATGTTGCATCGGCATCGTAGATCCCTCTGGCAGTGCTCTAGTTAGCACTGGGAAAAAACTCTCTACTACCCTCTACTTAATGTTTTTAGGAGAATGTTATTTAGTTTGAGCTTGTTTGCCTTCTGGAATATTTTTCTGTGAAGGCTGCTATATTAACTAGTATTTTAAAACCAGTAAGTAAATGGTTTAGTGTTGAGGTGTAAGGTAATAGTGTTAGGCAGAGCCCTTTAGTGTATTTAGTTTAGGAGTTAGCTTTTTGGTTTTTAGAATCCCAGCTTTCGGATTCAGAGGACTAACATTTCACATTTGAATTCAGCGCTATTTGATAGCGCTTGTAATAAGAGACACAGAACAAACCTGAACTGGAGTTTGGCATGGTGGAAATATTGTCTGGGAACCCACTGAATTGGGAGCCATTTCTGGAGGAAGGTGAGTGGGTCAGAAGACTATGCTGCAAGTCATCTGCTTGCCGAGCTGTCAGAGCAGCACTGGAGTTGGGGAGAAGTGTGTCTTCAGTTTGCGGCCACAGACATTTCATCTTGGCTCTGGACTGGATGGTGGTTTGAATCTCCCTTGTAAGACATGGGGTGGCCGGAGTGGTTTTAAGTTCCAGCTGTTGTTGGCTGCTTACGGTGGGCCTAGGGGAGCAGAGCTGTGGGCTTGTTGCCCAAATTACTATCTGCTGGTGTGTACGCCCAGCAAACTGTCTCCCAAGGGGCTTGCTGTGAAGCGGTGCAGAGCTGTGGAAGGACTAGAGCCAGTCGAATATCACGTGGCTTCTGGATGTGCAACTGGCAGCTTGTGGATCCCCCTCCTGAGACTGTGCTCCTGTAAGTATTTTATTTCCTTTTTTTCCATCATTCCTATTGAGTGGTTGTGGGAGCTCCACTCTGCATTTACCTGGCATTTTGTACTAGAGCTGGTTCCTGATTTACTAGTGTGCCTAAGGAAGGTGGTGAGAGCGTCTCCCTTTACCAGGCCACTCAGCTTCTGGCTTGGTTCCATCCTGGGCAGTGGTGACAGCACTGTGTGTGAACTGTAGTCTTTCAGAACTCTGGACATTGACTAAATAAAGCACTTTACTAGTGATTATGCTGGACTTGTCCTCTGAATTTCAAATTTTAGGATGCTCCATTTTTTTGTGGTTTTTAAATTGTGTGTTAATTTTAGTTGGGTTTGGTCTTGATTTTGTTTGGGAATTGTGGAAGCTTGTAGTGTTTGAGTGTGATATGAATGTGGCTAGGTAACTTTCTGTATTTAATGTATGAATGATGAATGTATGTATAGGGACGTAGGTTTATTTAGATTGTTTCAGAACTGTGGTTTTAAGTATTGACCGACAGGTTAAGGTGGGAAATATTTTAGCGAATAGCTGCAAGATGTGTTTGGGCTCCAGACCCCATCATATTACCTACACAGCATCTCTGCAGCATGACCTTTGCCGACCCCCTCCTTCCAGCTGCAGTGGTAAGATGCTGTTGTGAGGTGGGCATCAGTAGGGGGCAAGTGGGTTGGCAATGAAGCACTGTGGATAGAGCAGGGCTGAGCAGCACTGGGGTGGTCAGCAGCAGGAGACACCCTTGGAAAAAAAAAGGGCCAGGAGAGAGGCCAGATGAGTGGGCAGATAGCCGGTGGGCCTGCAGTCTCCACTGGTCTCCTTTGGGCCGTGCTGTGCAATGCTCGATTGATGAGGAATAAGACTGCAGTTATGGCAGACTTCATTTCCTCGGACGATCTGGCTTGCATTATGGACACCTGGCTGGGAGACTATGCAGGTCCAGGTTTGGAGGCATCAGTTCTGGCCAGGTACTCTGTAGTGCACTGCCTGAAGAGGGAATGCAGGGGTGAGGGTGTGGCCATCTGTTTCATATCCTGCTTGAACTTCTCTGTGCACCCAGTGGGTTCTGCCTCATTGTTTGAATGTGTGGCTGTGCATGGGGGTCCAGGTGCAGGTTGCAGGATTCTCCTTGTTTACATCCTCCTGGCCATGTGGGAGATTTCCTGCAGGAAGTCATGGACTTTGTCGCCGACACGGTGTTGGAGTCATCCAGATGGTTGATTCTGAGTGACTTCAATGTCTGGGTCAACAACAAATCCTTGCAGGTTGCACATGACCTCCTTCTGTTAGTGACATCACTGGGCCTAGCACAAGTGGTTGCTTCTGCAACCCACCACCATGGCCACACCTTGGACTTGGTATCCTCACTAGGGCTTGAAGTCACTGACCTCAGGACTGATTAGGTCATTTGGTCCGATCAGTGCAGGGTGGAGTTCTCATTTGGGGGGGCCCTCCCCCCGATAGTCCCTTCCTTGTTCAGATGGTTCGCCATCGTCCCATTAAGGGGATTGTTCCCAGAGGGACTCTTGGCGGTGATAGACTTTTCTGGTGTAAGTACTGCATGCACGGTTGGGAAGAGCGAGGTAGTGGCAGCCTATAACAGAGCTGTCACCAAGGCGCTGGGTGCTATCGCACCGATCCATATATGACCCAGGTCTTCTTGCTTGAGACCCCATGGTTTGATGTGGCTCTCAAGGAGATGAAGACCAAGGGTCAGAAGTTGGCAGCATTGCTGGTGGAGGATCCAGTCTGAGGAGGACAAACTGGCTTTGAAAGTTCACTATGGTGACTATTAAAGGATAATCGACTGTAAGAAGGCAGAGTTCCTGTCCAGGGAGATTGCCACTGGGAAGAACAGACCAGCTCAGTTCTTTTCGACTGTGGACAGGTTACTCCACCCTGCCTGTCTACAACTGAAAAGAGCATTTTCAGTTGCATTATGTGATGAGTTTGCACAGTTCTTCTCAGACTGTTCTCCATTCAGTCCAGATCTCCCCAGTGGGACATAATCAGTCCTGCAATGGTGGGCCTTGTGTAAACAGAGGCATTCCTATTGTCTGAAGGGAGTTTCGGCTAGTGGGGGTGTCTGAGGTCATTGAGGTAGTCTCGAAGCTGCGGCCCACCTTTTGTGATCTGAACCTGGGCCCAATTTGTCTCATAGTGGGATGCGTCGAGGCTGTTGGTCTAGTGTTCGCCAAGACAGTCCAGTGTTCGCTCTCAGAAGGGTTCTTCCCTTATGCCTTGAAGAAGGCTTTGTTTAAGCCCCTTCTGATGAAACCATTGTTCGACCCTGATGTCTTGGTGAATTATCGACCTATCTCCAACTTCCCATTTCTGGGGAAGTTTGTTGAGAAAGTGGTGGCTCTGCAGCTTGAGGCACACCTCTCGGCCTTTGACATCTATGAGTCATTCCAGTCTGAATTTAGGGCTAGGCAGAGCACTGAGACGGTGCTGGTCAGGGTGCAAAATGACCTCCTCAGGGCAAGGGCTAGAGGAAACCAGTCAGTTCTCTTTCTCCTAAATCTCGCCTCAACATCTGACACCATGGACCACACTGTGCTTCTGGATCGCCTTAGAGAATACTGTGGACTTGTTGGTATTTTCATCAACTGGTCTGAGTCCTGTCTCTTAGGCAGGACGCAACGGGTAATGTTGGGAAATTTCTCCTCCTGCCTGAAGCCCCTGCCATGTGGAGTTCCTCAAGGCTCGATCATCACCAATGTTATTCGTGGTGTACACGCTGTCCCTGGGTGAACTCAGACATCACAGTGTGGGTTTTCACTGTTATGCAGATGATACCCAGCTGAATATGTTCTTTGCCCCCGGGACAAATAACACCGTGGAAATGCTAAACAACTGTCTGTCTGAGATCCAAGACTGGATGTCCTCTAACTAGCTGAAACTAAACCCTGCCAAGACGGAGGAACTGGTGATCTAGCCTGGTTGCAGGCATGATATGGATGCCACCAGGGTGGTAACAGGGTTATTTCATGGATCTACCCTGTTGATGGTGTCCACTAAGGTGAGAAATCTTGAGTGTCATCCTTGATGATAGCCTGACGCTTGATGCACAGGTGTCATCTATCATCTAAAGTGTTTTTTACTGCTTAAGGAATGTCACCTGGATTAAATCTGTAATTACACCTGATGATCTGCCCACACTGGTGCATGCCTTTGTTACATTGAGGCTGGACTACTGTAATGCTCTATACTTCAGAGTTAGTGGAGGGAACCTCTGTACGCTACAGCTGGTGGAGAACACAGTGGCCAGGTTGTTGATGGGCCTACCCAGGTCCTGTCATGTGACCCTGGTCCTGTGAAACCTGCACTGGCTACTTGTCTGATGGAGGATCGTTTTTAAGGTGGACTTGCTCACCTATAAGGCCCTATACGACTCAGGTCCTGACTACCTGAGTGACCTCCTGACCCCTGCCCTTCCAGTGCACTCCCTTCGATCCTTCACAGACGGCCTAGTGGTTCCGAGGGCCAGGCTGACAACCTCTAGTGACCATGCATTTGAAGTGGACAGCCCAGTCCTGTGGAACCTACCCCCCAGACCACTGAGGCAGGCTCCTTTGGAGGAGGTTTTTAAGAGGGGACTGAAAGCCCATATTTTTAGACAAGCCTTTTCTAGTTAACCGCTGCTGGTTTTATATTTATTATTTATTTATTATGAATTTTAATTATTATCTGTATAATGATTTTGTATGTATTTTTTGTTTAACTCCTGCCATATCTACTTCTTTTGTAAGGTGCTCAGCGCCCCTAGGACTGGGCACCATAAAAATAAAAGTTTATTTACAGTACTTACTTACCATAAGATCCCAGGTGCCAGACAACGAGCCTCCATCGATACAACAGAAAGGAAGCTTCCCTACTAGTTGCAACGGGAGGCATATACTGGTACCAGTGAAGGGTAGGTATGAGGCCTGGACGGTATAGTCAGCAAGTGGGGCTGGAGTGTGTGATATGGGGACAGGCTACTGTTTAATTTGGCTGAGCCTAGGCTGGCAACAGAAGCACAGCCACTGCACATTCATTTACGCTGGGCCTAGACGAGAAACAGAAGGCCAGTTGGGACTATCACCACCTCAATTACATAACTTTGTTCTTTCCCCTAGAATCTTATCCTGCCCCAATAAAACCCTGTTATTTGATTACTGCCTGAGCATAATTCATTTATAGAGTATTAAGCTCTGCATTTTGTGAGAAATTGTGGTTACACTGGAATGGCTTACAGGCGTAGTGATCATGTGGGAAGGTACTACTGCATCTCAAGGGGCTGTACCATAATTATACCAAGCCCACTTAAACCTTTCGCTGGGTGGAGGCACCACACTATTTAAATCTTAAACTCTGGATAAGACCCCCTCCCCAAATAGAAGTTTATTGACCCAGACCCCTTAGCCTTGATGAGCCCACAAGGCAGGAGTAGTAACCATTAACATCTATGGTGCCAGGATACACATGGTGATTGAAGTACAAAACAGTAATATTAAATGCACGCTGAAAGTAAGAGTTAAAACACGATGTTTTGACCTTATGTCTTCTTAATGCAACCACGGCAGCTGGGAATACCGCCGACTGCTCCTGCTGTTCAGCCCGACCCTGCGCTCCAAGCTCCAGCTGCATTTAAGCCCTTGATCAGGCTGCTACTTTTAGTGCAGCCATGATGGCTTGGAAGACTGCCGTCTGCTCCCGCTGTTCAGCCCGACCCTGTTCTCCAAGCTCCAAGTATGACCTCAACTGAAAGAACTGGGCCAGCCGTCGGGAAGCTCACTGGATGGGGCTCTCAGTGTGAGCACAGTACTGGTCACCCTCTTGCTCACTCCTCAATTGGTCTAAGAGTAGTGCTGTTTGTTCAGTGTGGTGTGAGTACAACTAAGAATTTTCTTCAGCCCACCCTCCCCCAACCCCAGCGCTATTTAAATACACTACTACCCCACCTCCCTTAATGCTGCTTCCCTGCCATTGGCCATAAATGTTCATTCTAAACAGGGTTAGATATCCAGTCCTCTGATTAAAAGGGGCCTAATCTCTCTAAACTTGCAGCCAACCTACTTATCTTCCTTACAAAAAAAAATGACTATTTCCACAAGGTTTTTACACTGTCTCCAAATAGTCTGCCTTCAGATCCTTCTGACATTCAGCTGCCTCTTCCACTATAACCTTCTTGTTGACTAAAATTTAACTTAGGCATACTTTCACTGCCTTCACTTTCTGCAATTTTTCCTTTATTGCTGCCATGTACCTACCAGCCTTTCTTCTTCTCCTGTGCTCCTTCTTTTATTTTCTCTCTCACCCTCCACCCCCCAAACATCTAGTCTCACCTCTGGTGATACGTGCCTGATTTACAATCACCTTACTACTACCTCAACTATTTTAGTCCACATCATCGCTCTGCCCTATCACATGATCACGCCACACTTACTGCCTCCACTTAGCAGCTGCATCAACTTAATTAGATGCTCCAGGGGCAAACCTTACGCTCTCAATACCACACTAGGCCTTAAGCTCCCAGGCACTTTCTCCCTCCTATTTCTCCTTCTGTTACTTGCAGGAGACACTTAGAGAAACCCGGGCCCCCCTACTCCTCAAAAACACCCACTCTTCCACAAGGGCTTAAAGGTCATGCACATCAATATAAGGAGTCTCCCACCTAAGCTTGACCTTCTACACACCTGGATAACCCAAAACACCCCCCCAATACCCTATGCCTCTCAGAAACATGGTTATCTGTAAAAATTTCAGACTCTACTATCTCCTTTCCCCACTACATTATTCACCAAGATCGCGGTAAATGAGGTGGTGGTGTCGCTATGATTGTGAAACACCACCTCTCTTATTCGGTCTTAAAAAAAGAAGCCTCCATTGGTTACCATGAACTGATTCTTACTAAATTCTCTTTCCCTCATTCTCTCCCGACCTATGTCGGAGTAGTCTATGCATCCCCCATCTCAGTCAAGATGCTCTTGTAATGTGTATAACTGCTATCTGCCCACTGGCACACCCAGGTGAACTGTTACTCCTTGGGGATTATAACCTAGACTGGCTGGCCCTCACTACTAAGACTGCTACAGCCAAGTCTGAATCCATGAACCTCTCCCAACTAATCACAAAACCAACCCGATACAACTCCATATCCTCAAACCACTCACTCAAAGATTAGAAACATAGAATTTGACGGCAGATAAGGACCACTTGACCCACCTAGTCTGCCCATTTTCCTACCTAACAGATAAGCTGCAGATCCTAGTTAACCAACAGCTTACTTCCTCCTACCCCCAACTAGGACTGCCTTATGTCTGTCCCATGCATTCTTAAACTCCCCCACTGTTCTTGACTCCACAACCTCTTCAGGGAGGCTGTTCCATGCATCCACAACCCTCTCCGTGAAAAAAATACTTCCTCACATTATCTCTGAGCCATCCCCCCTCTATCTTCAAATTGTGTCCCCTTGTTCTTGCACATCTCTTTTTCTGAAAGATGCTACCCTCTTGGACTTTGTTGATTCCCTTGAGGTACTTGAAAGTTTCTATCATGTCCCCTCTCTCCCTTCTTTCCTCAAGGGTATACATATTAAGCTCCTTTAGTCTTTCTTCATATGTCTTCTGGTGCAGACCCTGCACCATTTTGGTTGCCCTCTTCTGGACAGCCACAACTCTATGTCTTTGCAGAGATGGGGTCTCCAGAACTGCACACAGTACTCCAGATGGGGTCTCGCCAACTGTCTCTACAGAGGGATAACAACTTCCTGTTTTCTACTATTGATGCCTCTCTTTATACATCCCAGTATCCCCCCAGCCTTCCTTACTGCCTTCTCACATTGCTTGCCCACCTTTAGTCATCTGCTATAATTACCTCCAGGTTCCTTTCCATTTTTACTGTTGTGGGTATCTCACCCCCATTGTGTACTCTTCCCCAGGGTTTTTTCCACAGGTGCATTACCTTGCACTTCTTTGCATTGAATCTGAGCTGCCATACATTTGACCATTCCTCCTGCCTTGCCAAGTCCCTTCTCATCCTTTCCACTCCATCTTCTGTATCAACCCTTCTGCAGATCTTTGTGTCGTCTGCAAAGAGTAATACTTTTCCTTCTAGTTCCTCTGCAATGTCACTTATAAAGACGTTAAAAAGGACCGGTTCAGTACTGAACCCTGTGGTACCCCACTAGTAACCCTCCTTTCTTCACTGTGGACTAGTACCCTTTGCATCCTGTTGTCTAGCCAGTTTTTTTATCCAGGCTACCACCTTGGAACCCACTCCAAGGCTGGCTAACTTGTGTATTAGTTTTTTGTGTGGGACTGTATCAAATGCCTTGCTAATATCTAAGTAGGCCGTGTCCAGAGCCCCTCCCTAGTCTACTACTTTGGTCACCCAGTCAAAGAAATCTATTAGATTTGTCTAACATGACCTTACAATCATGAATCCATGCTGCCTTGGGTCCTGTGCCCCTCTGGCCTCTAGGTACTCAACAATTCTTTCCTTCAGAAGTGATTCCATCATTTTCCCTACCACTGAGGTCAAATTAACTGGTCTGTAGCTTCCTGCCTCTGTCTGGCTCCCACTTTTGTGAAGAGGAATCACATCAGCCCTCAGGTACCACCCCATCCTCCCATGATTTGCTAAAGAGAGTAGTCAGTGGTGTCACTAGTTCTACCCTTAGTTCTTTTAGAATTCTTGGGTGAATCCCATCAGGCCCCATTGCTTTGTCCACCTTCAATTTTATTAGTTCTTTCAGAACCCTTTCTTCTGTAAATGGACTGGTATCGACCCCCGTCTTCAGAGTGTTTCTCTTATTTGGTTTAGGTACCCCCCTCCTCTTCCTTTGTGAATACTGAGCAGAAATATTCATTCAGTATCCTTGCTTTTTTACTGTCACCCTCTGCCCACATTCCTTCCCCTTTATTAAGCCTCAGTATCCCTCCTTTGTTCTTTCTTCACTCCCTAATGTACCTGAAATGTACCTATAAAAGATCTTATCCCCCTTCTTAACGGAGTTGGCTATCCTTTCCTTGGTTTGGGCCTTTGCTATTCTGACTGCCTTCCCTGCCTCTTTCTGCTTTAACTGATAAAGTTCTCTGTCCTGCTCCTTCTTCGTTTCCTTATATTTCCCGAATGCTATCCTTTTCTTCTTAACCTTCCCTGCCACCTCTTTTGAGAACCATAGCGGTTTCTTCCTTCATTGTGATTGGGTTCTTTCTTCCCATCCTCATCGTATATCAGCATCTGGTGTCCTTGACCCAGCCCTAAGTGACCACTGTATCACCTACTGTATCAGGTAAACTCATCTACCTAAATCTGCACCAAAATACATTAAGATCCACCCTCTAAGCTCATTGAATTCACAGTCACTTCTCTCCGATCTCCTCCTTGCAAACTGGTCTGCGATCTATGCTGCTACCTCAGTTGATGCTGCCACCTCAGTTGATGCTGCCCTAGCTCAATTCACCAGTATTTTCAACAGCATCCGAGACCTTCACGCCCCCCCCCATGAAAAGCCAGGGTGAGGAAATGCCACCATCCTTGGATCACTGCCTCTACTGTCACACTCTGTAAGGCCCATGACAAGGCATGGACCATCTTCAAATCCTCCCTAACCCCCAAATCTAGGCAAGTATACAACACCGCAAGAAATGCTTGTACAAAGGCCATCTGTCATGCAAAAGCAGCCTATTTTAAACATTGCCTGAACACCACCGACACTTCCTCTTTCTGGAACACTGTACATGCCATTGTTGGGCCCCTGCCACAATCCCACACCCCTACTCTCAAGTACAATGGTGCTGAAATAACGAATCCCATACAAGTTGCAGACACCTTAAATACCTACTTCATGACTTGTGCTTCCCTGAATCTGACCTCCTCCTCATCTCCTGATACAAATTGCTCCCCAATACCCACAATAAACACCCAACTCCAGCTAGCTCCTGCTTCTGCTAGCTCCTGCTTCCACCTCTGAAGTTCTGCTCACCCTGCTATCCCTAAACGCATTTAAATCAAGCCCTGATGGTCTGCACCCTAGCCTTCTGCATCTCTCTACCCCTGCCATCACCCCCCCACCTCACTCACTTCATAAATTTATCATTCTCCTCTGGGTTAATTCCCAGTGCCGGGAAATCAGCATCTCATCCCACTCCACAAAGGTGGCAACCCTACCTTGCCCGGTAACTATCGTCCCATCTCTCTTCTTCCTGCCCTAGCTAAACTCCAGGAATGCCTTATTCAAACTCGACTATCCGAATTCCTAACCACTACAAACTTCTTATCCTCCTGTCAGTCTGGATCTAGAAAAAAAAAAACACTCCACCATCTCCTCCCTCCTCCGTGTTACTGGCCACATTCAATCCTCTGCTGATAAAGGCCATCTCACTGCTGCAGTCTTCATTGATCTGCCCAAAACCTCCTACTCCATTTCTCACCTGCTCCTACTAAACTCTCCTGAAGATGCAGGACTTGCCCCCCCCCCACACTATTCAGTGGTTCAATTCCTATCTAAGTGATTAACACCAGTCAATAAAAGTTGCAAGCTCCTTCTCCTTTCCTCTCCTCATCCTGACTGGTGTCCCCCAAGGTTCCATACTCAGCCAATCCTGTTCTCAATCTTCATAAACAACCTCCCATCCACCTGCTCCTCCTCCTCCTCCCTCATCCACATGTATGTGGACGACACTATAGTGTTCACATCCGGCCTGCACCTAGCCACAATACTTTTTACACTGCAGCAAGACTTCAGTACAGTTCAGGCTTGGTTCACCTCAAAACAGCTAAAACTCAACACTACGAAAACTGTCTCAATGACATTCGGTACCCCAAAAAACTTGCCAAATCTAAGCTCGCCTCTGCAATCACCTCTCTCAACAGCACACCTCTAATCACTGTCCCAGCCTACAAATATCTTGGCATCTGGCTTGACCTGCATCTAAATTTCTCCCTACACATGGACCACATTATATCCAAACTACGCCCTAAGTTGGGAGTCTTCTACCAAAACAAAGACTCTCTCCCGCTCCCTGTACATCGCGAACTTCTGACCAAGATGATCATGCCAGTCATTGATTATGCTGACATTGTTTCTTGCACTGCTTTCTCCACCTCCCTCTCTTGGTTCAACTCCCTTTTTTTTTGCCTTCTGTCTCGTCGCGTCAAACTCTCCCTACAGGACACACCACTGTTCCCTTCTCTCTTGCCTGGATCTCCCTCTGCTCTCACACAGACGTTTCACCCACTCTGGCTCCTTCACCTCTAAATTCTGGCTCAACCTGCTCCCCTTGTCTATCTCTTCCCTCCTTTCACCTGCCCCTACCTCAACCTATGCCTTATGCTATAGAGACTCATGTACCTTCTCACTCACTACCCCTACGTCTAACTTTGGCAAATGTGCCTTCAGCTACCACCTTCCTGTGGAACTCTCAACCCCCTCCTTCATAACTTTCCCTCCCACCCCATTGTCAAATCTCAGCTACGCCTTCTTCTGTACCCCACTTGCTCCCACAATCTAACCTAGTATCGCTGCAATTCACCCTTGCACTTATCTGCTCAGTCTATTTCCAGTCTCTTTGCCCATACCCATTCCCTCATGTGTCCTATCTACCTAAGCTGCATATTATGTTTGCTATTTTTCACAGTATTATGTGTGTGACATCATGTAATCTATATTCTATTTGTACTTAGCCTCCTGCGTGAGTGCTGATTTCCTGCTTATCGCAAACTAAGTGACTCAGTGTGCCTTTCCCAGTCACCAAATATTTTAATTTAAATTGAAATAATCTTCAGGAAATATCTAAAAGAGAAAAAATCAAAGTTAGTGTAGATGGGAGGGAAAATAATTGATATATATGTGGGGGGAAGGGGGAGACTCTGGGAGAAGAAGTGATAAATGGCAAGATAAAAAGAGAATCTGGGAAACAAAAAGATGATGATGGGAGTGACAAGGCATAGCAGGAGTGAATGAGCTAGAGAAGTCCCCAGGTGGGGACTAATTAACAGGGCCTAGTAAGAAGGCTGAAAGGTGACAAATGTGGGGGAAGGAGACAGAAATGAAGACATCTGGTGAAAATGAAAACAGATGTGTACAGATACAAAAAGACTGTAGGCAAAACAGGACGTGGCAGAAAGATGTTAGTAGAAGATAAGTCTTATTTAAACTGGAGAGCTGCTGGGAGCCAAGGCAGATGATCAGCTTGGTTTCCATGTTTTTTCTTTAGTCAGCATCCTAGAAACTCTGCTGAAGGACACAAACAGAAAGATCATTGACACTGTGGTCACTAGCGGTAAAGTGGGATACAATGGGTTTATCAGTGTCTCCATTCCTGACTGCCCTGAAATGGTCAGCCAGGTGTCCACAAGTTACTTCGATGTAAATAGCTGCACACTTCCTGCAAAGAATACAATATACCACATTAGTAAAAGTGCATGAGAACTCCTTGATGTGAAAATCACCCGTGGGACCCCGCATTTCAGTGATACTAGAAATACATTTGCAGGTGTAGCAGCAAGTTCTGTTGCAAGATTTGGTACCTGGTAGGGAGGAATTTTTAGGAGTAGGTAGGATGCTTCTTCCCAGGAGATTCCACAGGTTGGGTGGCCAGTGGTAGGAGGCAATAGGTGGCTTTGTAAAGGCAGCACCAATGTCAGGGTCAGTTTGCAAAACAGGAAAGTTACTAGTGATAAGTCTGTGAAAAGAAGGTGTACTGTGATGGAAGGGAAGCACTAGCGGAACGTGTCATTGTTGTTGCATGACGGTATCCTTCCTATGGGGGGGTCAAGGTTACAGGGCATGTTACTGACCCAGGAGAGTGCTCTGTCCACTGTGCTTTTAGGGTATCCACTGTTAGTAAAAAAACAATGCATTATTTGGGCCTGCTCAGCAAAATCATCATCATCTTCACTGCATAACCTGCGAAATCTAAGAAACTGTGAATATGGCAGACCATTCTTAACATGTTTAGGATGGAAGGAGCTGTGGAGGAGGAAACTGTGTGAGTCAGTGGGTTTGTAATAAACTGATGACCAGTGTTCTGCACAGTTTGATATCCAGAAAAGGCAGTGCAGAGAAGTATATTTCAACAGTGTACAGAAGGGATGGATTGGCCATGATAAACTTGTCCAAGAAGACTTGGAGTGTATCCCTGGAGCAGGAGGTGGCCCTCACACAGTCGTCTATGTAGCGTTTGTAGAGTTCAGGCAGTCCCTGTGAAGAAAATTAAAACTTGTTCCTCCACCCAACCCACAAACATATTGGCAAAGCTAGGACCCATCTTGGTACCCATGGCAACTCCAGTGACCTGCTGAAAAGAACTGTTGTTAAAAGAAAAAGCTTTGAGTTTAAGAATACGTTCTACCAGATGGGTTAGCGTGTTTGTTGGTGGCTGCTGGATTTCCTGCCTATTCAGAAAATGCTGCAAAGCTGTTAGGCCACCATTGCGGGGGATCACTGTGGAAAGAGTTTTGATGTCCATAGTGAAGATGAGCCGATGGGAGCCACTGAATCTGAACCTATCAAATACTGTAGCTGGCGAGCATGGTTAGTTTCCTTTCTATCTGATTACAGTGCACTCACACCCTTTTATGTCTTATTGTTTTTGTCACCAAACTTGGTATGGATATTCTTTGCTGCTAATTCTTTGTGCCACCAGCAACTCAGGGTTTGGTGACCTAATTATGTATGCTTTCTGGCTTGTGTTACACTTTCAACTTCATTTTGGGCTATATCCTCAGAGAACAATTGTTCCAACTATCAGCAGTGCAACAACTTTTTCCCCCCAAAAGCCAGTTTCAGCAACAGTTACTAAAAATATTAGCACGCGTGTCAAATCTACTTTTCTAGGTACCTCCAATGCTGCACACACTGTTTTATTTTTTTCATTATTTTCTCGATCCTAACTCTTGCCAGGTCAACAATGCTATTTTTAAGCCAAATATGGCAGCCCTCCTATTTCCTTGGGAAAAAAAAACGAAAACATTAATAAAATTGGAAGTTACAATTTCAAAAAAAGCTGCTCCTAAGAAAACAATACCGTGCGTAGGTTCAGTAAAGTAAGTAACAAGTAAAACTAGAACCCGCTCTATGTCCAGAGGGAGAAACAAACTGAGGCCCAACTCTTGGGTTTTTCTTTCAGTTAAAAAGTATTTTTATTACAAATTCTTGTTAAGATTACAGAGGTACATCCCCCCAGGGTGTACTAAGAACGCCCGACAATCATTTAGCACTCCTTCAGGTGCTTTTTCAAGGGAAGTTACCTGGAATCTTTTATAGGGAGAAAAGAAGGTAGGGTCAATTTTGTGGCCCAAGTTTATTCTATTGCTGCTTTATGCAATAAAACATGACAAACTGTGTATTGTGGTGGGATGACAGCATGCCTCTGGTGTGTTGCGAGGTTTGAGGCATTGCCGAATGTCTTCAACCATTCGTGAAGTACCCGTATTCCAACACAACGTAGGTCTTTGGGTGTCTTATTGCAATTATAACATGGGCTCAAGAATTTGAAGGGGTGAACAAATGCACAAAAATAAAACAATGTTAAACATTTTAATGATTATTTTTAATATGTTCATCCACCCCAACAAAATGGTCCCAGAACATCCCAGCACTGATATGCCATCTGAGGTTCAAAATATTATGTGCAGCAAAATCCATTTTTTTTAAATTAGCCCATAAGCCCTCGATCTTCCCCAACCCACTCCCATTTATCTATTTCCTCACCATTTCTCTTTCTTCTTTATATTTGTGACCGGGCGACCCCTGTCATGGAAGGGTACCCCGAGGTGCTGCAGACCCCCCTCCCAAGACGTGCTAAATTATTTAAGAAGCACAGAAATACATACAAAGTAAAAGTGCAGGACAGAAAACAGCAACCCTCCTTATGTTCTGTTCCCTTCCCCCTGCTGTTTCCTGTCCAGTATTTCAGAGTTATATTGTGGAGTATGTATTTAGTGGCTCCTGCCACCTTGCTGTAGTAAAAACAAAGTATGCCCCTATTATTATGGGTAGAAGCATATATTGCACTGCATATGAAAACTCCCCAGCAGGAGTGTAGAAAGGAAAGCCCAGGTCGCGCTTTTAAATAAAACTTCTGGCGCCCAAATGTTTGGAGAGCTGTCAGAGAGAGAAAATAGTTTTAAAATAGGAGCAGGTTCACTCCTCGAACTCCCCCCTCTCTCTCCATATCCATGAAGCAGCAGTAGCATTCGGAGCGGGCGGCTTTCAGGTTACTTGTCATGTTTTTAACAGGTTTCTGCCAACTGCCTGAGAACATGAGGAAAGGAGAAAGTGGTTCGCTGAATAGTTCACTCAGTTCACATAGCTGTGAACCGAGCATTAAATAGAAAGCTGCTGCCTTTCAATCTGGTGGAAGTGGCTGGAGACAAGAGAGACACTTTTTTTAAATGTAAAAAGGGAAGCGTATTCACTCCTCGCACATCCTCTCTCTCTCTCTCTCTCTCTGAGAACTGCTGGGTTGCAGTTGTAACTGGGGCGGCGATAACTTTTCATTCAGCCACTCTGCACTCGGAGATAAGAGCTGATGTCTCTATTGGATCTTTACTTCTTTGACTTACTTTGTGGCATTAATTAGAAATAGACCCTGTGCAGTCTATTATAAATAAAGGGAGTAAGTCCAGTGTAAGCAGGGCCCCTGGTGTTCTGTGGCAGACATTTCTGATTTCTGTTGCAGGGCTCCTTGCCTTCTGCAGCAGCATTTTCTGATTTCTACAGCACAATTTATTCACTTCTCTGGTGGAACGCAGTTCTGTCAGTGGCTAACTATGATGTGATGTCATCTACGACATCACATGCTGAACATAGAGGAGGGGCTACAGGACAAACGAGATGGAAAAGAAAGACTGACACTATGGAAAACAGTATATTTAAATGAAAATTTACAAAAAACAATGAATTCTGTGGCACTATATATATTTTGCGGCATGATGCAAATTCTGTGGAAAATTCCACAACCGCAGAATCGCAGAATTCCAGTGGCCTTGAGTGTAAGGGAGTGGTAACAAAGATGTTAACTGGAGGAGTGCATTTGCTCCTCGCTCGATCTCCCTTCTATCATGAGATGGCTGTGTCGCAGTGGCAGTTACTGACAGTCGTCCCATGTCTAAAACAAACTTGCTTGTGCTTAAATATTATGCGCTCTGAGTGAGTGATTGTATGTGAAGCGCTGAGCTAGCATTTTTGAAATTACACACGGGCACTAAAAAGACAAATAAAAGGAAAAACAAGGCTTACCAGAAGCCTGTAAAAGCCCACAGCAGAAGCAGACTACTGTTGCTCTGTGGCACTATGCATATGGTTCACAATAAAAGGAACAGGAAAGTCCTTGTTTTTACACACTACTATATAAACATGTAAACAGCCCGGTATTGAAAGTAGAAAACAAAGGGCCGCAAAAGTAAAATAAAATGGCCCAAATGAAATGTTTTACTGAAGGCTGTAACTTCAGCCCTCAGAATAAGAAGAGGGACTTGCTTATGTTAGTCAGGGTCTCACACGGTGCTTAGTACCTGTCTGTGTTTAAAAAGCATGAATAAAAACAAAAAGGGGTTCTTTACCTATGAAGTTGTACTAGGAGCCCAAGAATTGTACTATAGAGCTGGCAGCCCTCCAACTGCCTATATTTATGGAACTCCCAGTTAGTGAGGTCAGTGCTAAAGAGGCGGAGCTAGGGGTACTTAAGCTCTTCATAGCTATAAAATTGTGTACCCATGCAAAATGAAAATTATGTTGATGTTGTTAGGACTCCTATTAACCAAGGCTTAGAAATATCCCTTTCATTTTTGAACAGGCCTCACAGGAATAGGTTTTTAGTTAAATGACCTAATGTGGGAGTACCCCAAGGAAGTGATGTCACCAGTATGATTGTATAAAAGCCTACCACCAGGGGTAGAATTTAGAAAGGATGTAAGACCTTGCGAGAGGGTGCTCTCAGCATAGCACGAAATGGCTAACACTACGTTTCTTTCGATTTCTGTTTGAATTGCGAAGTGCTTGTGAAATCCCACGTCCTACAACAATATTATTTCCTCCCTTCTACCCACATAGTTTCTTTTCTAGCTTTATAGCAATGAGGGTTTCTGTACTTCAATTTGGTTGGCTAGTATCAGCCCACAGCCTTACATTAATCATTAACAGGAATGTACGACCTCATCACCTGCTCCAAGATCCAAAACGTTGTCTGCCCTGGAATACTCACTTTGTCATAATTCTAACTGCCCACCATTACTGTCTCTTGCTTACTGAACTGTGATCGCCACCTGGCTGATTCTCTCATACAGATGTGCCCCTAACATCTACTTCAATAATAAAATCTTTCACTTTGTCTCACTGCACCCTTATCCTGCTGAGATCAGCTGCAGGTAAAGAAAGACAAACAGTTACAGTACATGCTCACCGTAGCAGTAGATCTTCGAGAGAATCTCCTTCATCAGGCTAGCTACACCTATGGAACTATAAGCCACCAGGCACTAGGACCACCCAGAAACTGTTGCAAGCAGTCCACTTAGGGGCTGCCTACAACAATGACAGATGTCAGCTCTCCTATATAAAACGTGAGTGGCTCCTTTCCTTCTCAGTCCATACTTGGAGGACTTTCCTGTAGGGAATCGAAAAAGAACCTAGGGCTCTGCTGACCAGGCAAGGCAGAAAGCAGCAGACAGACCCTCGTGGAGAAGGAGACAGCACTCACCTGAGTCTCAGGATGCAATAGAGGAAAGGAGGGTGGGACAGCATGCCCTGGTCATAAAGATTCTCTTTAAGATCTACTATTACAGTGAGAACGTAACTGTTCTATCTTCTTTGAGGATATCTCTCAACAGACCACACCTGTGAAATGAGTACCAAGCAGTACTGACCATAAACAGTCCGGGTGATAGGAGCCTACAGGTGTAAGAAAGCAGGCCTTGGAGCACAGCTAAGCCAAAGCTAGCCCTTCTTCAAGAGGCAATGTCCATACTGTAGTGTTTAGTGAAGGTATGGACAGTACTCCAGATAGCAGCTGCACAGATTTCTACAGACATATTCTTCAAACATGCAACAGATGTGGCCATACCTCTAGTGGAATGACCACGAACAACCCCAGGAAGTTCCTTACCATACTTCCTATAACAAAAAATAATAGTTTGCTAACCATTTGGACAGGCACAGTTTAGAAATTGAAACACGCCCTTTCCCAGGGGCGAATGAAACAAAAAGCTGTGAGGACCTCCTGCAGTTCTTTGTTGCAGTGTATATAGTACTGGAGTATTCTACATACATCTAGAGTATGGAGCAATGCTTCCCCTGGATTGGTATGCTCAGGAAAATAAACTGGCAGGTGGATGGTTTGATCTAAAGTAAACTCAGACACCACCTTTGGTAACAGTTTAGGATTATTATGCAAAGAAACCCTGTCTTTGTGGAAAATCAAGTAAGGAGGCTCGCATATTAGAGCTTGTAGCTCTGAAATCCTTCGAGCAGAAGTAATGGCAATCAAAAACAAAGCTTGCCAAGAAAGAAAGCGTAAGCCATAAGTTGCGGGTGGCTCAAAAGGAGCTAAAGTAAGCTTTATCCAACACAAAATTCAGGTTCCAAGCTGGGACTGGATTACAGATAGGAGGCTTCTAGTGCAGAATGCCTCTCTAAAACGTATGGGCCACCTCCAGCTGGGCAATCATACAATCCTCAATAGGCATATGGAAAGCTGAAATGGCAGCCAGGTGCACTTTGTTGAAGAATATTGTAGGACTGCATCTGACAAGAACAGCAGATACTCTAGAACCTGATTTACTGGACAGGTAAATGGATTTAAGTGATTCGAAGTAGCCCACAAAACAAACTGCTTCCACTTCATAGAATAAGTGGCCCCGGTGGAAGGCTTTCTAGCAGCCAATAAGACAATAGACACATTTTGGGTAACCCAAAATCTAGCAATGGCTATGTTTTCAGGAGCCATGAATGGAGGTGAAGCAATCTGAGGTCCGGATGGACCAGGGTTCCCTGCTCCTGTGGCAGAAGTCCCTGGCATAAGGGCAGGGGTACTGGTGGTTCCACTGCCAGTTGCTGCAGTAACAGGGAACCAGATCTGTTGAGGCCCTAGGGGGGCAATGAGGATTAGAGCTGCCCCCTCCATCTGAAGTTTGCGTAGCACCCTCTGAATGAGAGGAAAGGGAGGGAAGGCATACAGGAACCTCCCCTTCCAAGACAGGGACAATGCTTCTTGCCAGAAAAACTCCAGGCCCTGGAATGAGCGAGCAGAAAAGTGGCAGTTTTGCATTGTGGGGGGATGCAAAAAGGTCCAGCTCTGGATGACCCCATCTGTTCAACAGATCTTCCACCACTGAGATCAGCAGTTCCCATTCATGCATTCTGGACTGTGACCTGCTTAGGCTGTCTTTCAAGACATTTTGGGGGCCTGGAACATGTACTGCTGATAGTTCTAGTCTATGTTCTAGAGCCCAATACCAGGCTCTCATTGCTTCCCTGCACAGGGAGTGAGAATGAGCTCCCCTTTGCATGTTGATGTAATGCATCACACTGACGCTATTCATCTGTACTAACACAGGACCCAGGGACAGGTGAGTCTGGAAGGCCTGTAGGCCATACAGAACAGCTCTCATTTCTAGAACATTTACGTGAAGGGTGCTTTTCACTGTGGCCCATGTACCCTGCATCTGATGGATCCCCAAATGTGCCCCCCAGACCATCCCCAAGACATATGTAGTTAAAATTTGGTGAGGGGAGGGGATCAGGAAAGGAACCCCCTTTAGCAGGTTTCTGGGTTCCATCCAACACTTAAGCACCTTGCGTACAGGAGAGGTTACTAGAACCCTCTGTTCTAGATCATCTGTGAGTTGATCCCACTTGATTCTTAGGGTTCACTGAGGGATCCTCATGTGTAATCTGGCTAGGGATTCCGTGACAATGGCCACTGCCATCAGGCCTAAGAGTCACAGAAATGTTCTGGCTGTGACATACCAGCTGTCCTAGACCATCTGGGCCTGTGCAATTAGATGTTTGGCTCTTTCCAGAGGCAAAGGTTTAAGTCTTGGGCTGTGTCCAAAACTGTCCCAATATACGTTACATGCTAGCAAAGGATCAAGACACACTTTAGTACGTTGATAGTGACCCCTAGGGCATCGAACAGCCATCTTGTTTGGGCTAGGGTGTGCAGGAGTTGCTCCCTGGAGTGAGCTTTCAGTAGCTAGCTGTCCAGGTTGGGAAATACACAGAGGCCTTTCCTGCGAAGGGCTGCTCCTACTACTGCTAAGCATCTGGTAAAGACCTGTGGCACAGATGACAAGCCAAAGAGCAATATTCTGATTTGGTAGTGTTCCCCTTGAAACAGGAACTTTAAGTATTTCCTGTGAGGTTTTCGAATTTTGATATGAAGGTAGGCATCCTTCATGATAAGGCAACAAGTCTAATCCCCTACCTGCAGTAGTGAGAATGGGCCCTGTAGGGTCACTGGTCTGAACATTTTGTACTCTATAAAAAAAGTTCATATCCCAGACATCCAAGATAGGCCTCATATATCTTGTCCATTTTGGAATTAGGAAATACTGAGAGTAGAACCCTGTGTTTCTCTGTTCCATGGGTACAGGTTCTATTGCCCTCTTCTGAAGCAAAGCGTGGACTTCCTCCAGGAACAAAAGAATATGATCTGGAGGATTATGTGTAGGCACTGGTGGATGGTCTGGGGGAAGTTATAGAAGTTCCAGAGCATGATCCTGTGCTTCTATTTCCCAGGCCCAGGCATTGCAAATTAGAGAGGATATCTTGAACATCTGCACCAAACAGCTTGCATCCTCTAAAGCGGGCACTGAAAATGAACTGCTGGACGTTATTCACAAAGCCTGCTACCCTAAGCCAGGAGTACCTCCTGAGGCATATCCCTGAGGAACCTGCTCTGGCTGAAGCATAAGCTATGTCATAGGCCATACATAGTAGGTGTTTTCCTACATCAGCCCAAGCTGTTAGAGCTTTGAGAAACACCTGTTTGTGTGCACCTTCTGGGGGAGCTTGGGCAGCTGCTCTAGCTTTTCTCTAGAGTGTATTATGGTATTTCACCACATGGGCCTGGCAATTTGCAATTCTGAGGCCCAAAGAGGCTGAGGCATAGGTTCTTTTACCCAGCACATCTAACCTCCTAGATTTCGTATCAGGAGGAAGAGAGCTAAGGTGTTTTGGTGCCTTGGCTCTATCATGGGCAGCATTTATGACTACAGAGTCTGCCTCAGGTTGGCTTGCAAAAAAGGGTTTTCTTGAGGGGGCCATGTATGTCTTATCTACCTATCTAGGTGTGGCAGGAATCATGCTAGGCCAATGCCAGGCAGCAAAGGTGGCATCCTCCAGGGCAGAGAAGAGAGGTGGAATTACTATGGGAGGGTTATCAGGCAATTCCAAGAAATCAGTAAGGTTTTTTGTGATTGTGTCGTGTTCCTCCAAACTGAATCCCATGGCAGCCTGTAACTGCTGCATTGTGGTTATGAAAGACAGGTCCGGGGGGGGGGAATGTACCTTGGGGCATAAACCATTGAGTCCTCACTGCACATGGGCACAGTGGAACTAGTCCTTTCATAAGGATTTTCCACATAATCTTCAACCTCCTCATCCTCCATTATAAGGCCAGAACCGTACTCTAGCTCATCATTGGTCTGGTTGATGGGATGAAGGGAGCACGCTGACGAGGCTGTTGGTGCTCAAGAAGGGGGCAGAGGAACAGCCTTAGTATGCATCAGTGCCAGGGTTTGACCCCGTCAACAGAGCCCCTGGTGCAGGAGAAGGAGGTAATAGGCATTTCAGAATGTCCATAAAGGCTGAGAGCACTGCCTGTATGTCAGCGCCCATGTAGTCGACAGGAACACTGACTGAGGTCAACGGAGGAGGCAAGGCCCCTTGTGTCGATGGCGAAATACCAGCTGTGCTAGGCCTGGTGGTACTGACCGCTTGCCCTGACCTAGAAGTAAGGCCACCATCAGGGTGGTGGGTGGCATCGCCACCGGAGTGGTCAAAGGTGCCGAAGTGTTTTGTAACTCTATGGAGAGGCAACCTAGAGCAGACCAGGGAGGTTTGGGCCTTTTCCTGCTCTTTCTCCTGGTGTTTGTGCTTGTGTGACCCAGACATCTTTTCTCAGGATTTAGAAGATCTGGACCCTGAGGAATGAGCCAGTGATGTGGCAGAGCTCTTCTGCTGGATCATCTTCTCCATTTGGGCTTCTTGCTGCTTTAGGAGGTGCTTTTCCAGAGTGCCCTTTGGGCATTGCCGGGATGTTGTGTTGAACCCTCTGCAAGTCGGGCACACCTGAACTTTATGGTTTGGGCCAAGGTAACTCATGCAAACCTCATGTGAATTTCTGGAGTATATCTTTTCACTGCATCCGCAATAATGGAATAGTTTTGACGGCTCCTTAGTTGACATACACGCCACCGAAAATCACTTATGAAAGAGACTGATATTTAAGGTGAGAAAAAAGAAAAGTGGCAACATTGTTTCCAAAGAGTATGGTCAATGGCAGGAAAAGAACTGAGGAGGAAAGAGGCAGCCCATGTTTATATGGGAGAACCTATGTCTGACGTTGTTGTGGGTGGCCTCTAGTGAGCTGCTTGCAAAAAGTTTCTGTGTGGTCCTAGTGCCTGGCAGCATATAGTTCCATAGGTGTGACCTGAAGAGAGATATCCTCGAAGTAGATCCCCTGATTACTTTTCTTAAATTTCCTTCTGTTGCCTTCTCAAGCGGTGGTGTCACAGCAACACAGCGTTTTCCTTAGTATGCTCAGCTGTTGCCATGACAACCATTACTACAACGTGAAGAGTACAGCTGGCCACAAGTGTAGCAGCAGCAAAGGCTGCCATGGAAATCACACAAAGGACCTTTCTGAGGGATCCTTGGCAACAAGTTTCCAACAGGGTGTTCTCGGGACAGAAAGAAAATATCAAAAAACTGCAGATCAGTTGTGCAAAACGATGCCCCTTTGCTGTCAAGACCTGTGTAATGAGAACTGCTCAAATAATGATTTGCATGCCATATGTAATAGTAAATTTGAAATGCACATTCTGCATTATGCTAGGCATACAGTCCCGCGCCATGATACCAGGCCCACGAAATTCAGGTCAACACAAAATACCAGCTTGAAATGGAAATTTCCAGGTAGAATGTTTTAAGAACTAGGTCAGCCTTCAGTTTTACAGGGTGACTTAACATGTAAACCAAGACAATCTTTTCCTTGAATGAAGTAAATTTAATCAGGGTTTTGGCCTGAGAAATTTTAGGGAGTTCTTTTATTACTAAGTTATATGATCACCTGCATGCCATCTACCATTTAAGAGTGACGTGATCTACTGTTGCGTTTTGAATCGTTGAAATTAACAGTCTGGCGTCACACCTTGCAAGGAGGACCACTCACAAATAGGTGGAAAGAGAGTGGTCTGGGGCTCTGCCCTCCAGGTGAAGAACTTAAAAATATAGACTTAACACATGGAATTGGGAATTATTTATTTTATTTATTTATTTTGCTTTTGGTAACCGGGTAAGTGCGCTAGGCATAAAATGCCTATTTTCAGGCACGACCCGGGAGAGTACAGTTTACAGACATACAAGATACATGTGACGCAGCACATGAAAGCAGCACAAATCAGAGGAAATAACAATACTTGGAGTGGAGAGACAATTGCATTGACAAAAATGATAATGAAAGTTACAGTACTATGCAGATTATATTACAGATTGGAATAGATAACACAGGGAAATAAATCAAAAGGAGACAGGCAGTGCAAGACGGTACAATAAGTGCCAAAACTGAGAGGTTTGTGGCTAGGGAAGAGTGGTAGGGAGAGAAAGAGGGGGAGGTGGTGAGAGAATGGGCATGATAGGGACTAAGAGAGGAGGGGAAGAGGTATCAAGGAGGTGGATTATCTAGAGATGAAAGAAAGCAGGGAGAAGTGAAGGTTCAAGGTGGGTTAAAGCAAGTGCAGGGGTTCACAGTATGCAGGTGTTCGCGGTGAAGTTTCTTGAAACTAGCATGGGTGGACGCTTGACGGATAGAAGCAGGTATAGAGTTTCAGTATTTAGGAGCTGTGCAAGAGAAAGCGCATGCGCCCATGTTTGATCTGCATCTTGGGATGTGCAGAAAGGCTTTTTGGAATATGAACTGGGGACTAACTGGGCTTGGGATCAGTCTCTAGGGGGCTCATGATCCCCTGACTTACGATAGCCAGGGTAAGCTGAAGCTAAAGCAGTTTGAACCCGAGGATGCAGTGCCTCTCAAACTATCTATTGTCTAAGCTGTGCACTGCATCTGGAGCTTTCCACCAATAAGATCCACATATAGTAGCAGTGTCAAGACCCTTTACTTGCCAAAGTCAGTGGTTGATGCTGAGCTGGGATCCTGCTTGCCAGTGGGAGTGGCCGATTGTGGAGACAATCTACAGTAAGGTATAACTAAGCCTCAGTTACCAGAGTGGGTGGTTAATATTTGAATCTTAAGAGTCTGGACATAAATTAGCAACTTAGTAACTGTGAGTGACTGGACCCAGATACCGATTTCCATGTGCCAAGCCAGGAGATGAGAAGAAGGAGAGAATATACCAAAATTAAGTCTCTAGACAGTAGTGGCTAGAACACAGCTTTTTGGAGTCTCTTTTTTTCCTCTCTTCTGGAACAGCGTCAACAGAGAGAAGGGTATGATGCCAGGACTCATATGTGCTATGTTGCCATGATTGATCTCCCTCTCTTTTTGCTGTACATTTATTCTAAGTAAATGTGCTTAACTAAGAGGTGCTTGGCTCGGTGTCCTAACTGTATCCATTGTGTATGACTAGTCATTCATCTCTCATGCCTCCTCAATTGACTCCGCCTTGGATTAGTTCAAGTCCAAGTTCCTCTTGGTCTGGGACTCCCATGCCCCACTCAGGCATACCCAGGTGCGAGGGGCCCACCTGCCCTGGGTCATCGCTGATATCATGGCTAGCCTTAGAGCCAGGGACCAGGCTTGAGAGGCCCATAAAGCCTCTGGTTCCACAATGGTTTACCAGAAGTACCGCACACTTTGCAATGCTTGTACTAGACAAATACGCCAGGCAAAAGCAAACTATTTCCGATCCGCCTTCTTCTCCAACATAAATCACCCTTCTAAATTCTGGAAGTTGGTGCAATCACTATTCACCCCTCCATCCCAACCCCTTACCCCAGCCATAAACACAGCAGGTTCCAAAGTTTCAGACCCGCTAACTGTGGCTACCGAATTCAACTCCTTCTTCACAAACTTCTGAAACCTTCTATTGATGGCTGCCCAGCACTCACACTGAGCCACTTCAACTCTTACTTAAGTAATCCACTTCCAGTCCACCCATGCTCTACCCAACTCCTTCACTCTAGCTATTTATACCAGTTTAGCCCTCTCCCCTGTTTTTGTCCCGCCACCCCACTAATGCATCAATGGCTGATCATAGTGGATGATCATGATGGCCCTACATTGGTCCTCTCCTCCCTAATTTTGGAACCTTTCTCTCTTTTTCCTCTACTCCCCCCTACTCCCTCTTCCTCTGTCCCTCCACCTCCCCAACTCTTCTCTTCTCTAAATCCTTCTCATTTGCTCCCCAGTGACATCCTGACAAAGCCTCTTAGGGCTGCTATGAAGGTACAGGCGGGCACTTATTAGAAGGGTTTTAGGACTCTTCAGATCCTGTTCATGATCTAGTAACACATTGCACTTAGTAACTCTGTATATGAAATGTTGTAACCCTGCATCTCTGATGTTATCCCATGTTATTTTGATGTTTGTCGCTCTGTTCATCTTGTTGTAATGTATGTCTTGCTTGACTTGGAACCTTTGTAAAAGAGCCATATTGGGCTCAAAAGTATTAATCCGAAATGTAAACATATAAAAAAAATAAAATAAATAAACTGCACAGCTTCTCTTCTGTCCTCTCTCCCACCTACCACCCCTACCCAATCTACCTCACCCTGTTCGGCCCAAGCTACTCCCCATGTTTTCTCCTTCCACCAAATTACCCCGACCAACATTTACAATGCCCTGCTTGCACTAAATTCCTCCAAAGGCAAATGTCCAGCCAGTTACAAAATGCTTTTCCTGTCAGCCCCTGTCATCGCTTCCCCTCTGGCCGCACTCTTCAATCTTTCCTTCTCCCTCACTTCTGTCCCATCTGAATGGAAACATGCCATAGTCATCCTCCTTCCGAAGGGTGGATACCCCTCCTCCCCTGGTAACTACAGCCCTATTTCACTCCTCCCCATTCTAGCAAAACTCCAGGAATGTCTAGTCCTCTTCTGGATCTCCTCCTTCCTCAACTCTACCTCTTTCTTCACCCACCAGTCTGAGTTTAGAAAGTCCCACTTCACCACCACCTCCCTCCAAAGGCTCATCGATGCCATCCTTACTAGAATGGATCATGGCCACATTACCTCTGCCATCTTTGTCGACCTTGCTAAGGTGTTTGACACTGTCTCCCATCCTCTCCTGCACTCCAAACTTTCCATAGCTGGGCTCTCCAGCAAGGCCACAGATTGGGTCCTGCCTACTAGGTAGGAGTGGAACCAATCTGTCAGAATTGGGAACTCCACCTCCTCCTCCCTCCCAATCATGACTGGGGTTCCCCAAGGCTCAGTCCTTGGTCTGCTACTGGTCTCCATTTTCCTCAACAACCAGCCCTCTGCCTTCCCACACACATCCATTCACATGTACGTGGACGACACTGTCCTGTACACTTCCGGCCCCTCAACCTCTGATGTGGCAACCAGATTTCAGCACAACATCAATGATGTCCAGCTCCGGTTTTGCTCCAATCAGCTCTTCTTGAATGCCACGAAAATGGTCTCCATGACTTTCGGCACAAGGCAGAGACTCTCTTGGCTCCCTTCCCTCCCAGCTTTCCACACCCTAGATGGGACAAACCTAGAGGACTGCACCTCCTTTAGATACCTCGGGGTATGGCTCTACCAGCACCTCGACCTTTTTGTACACATAGATTCTATCCACAAGAAGCTACACCCCAAACTGGATTCCCTGTACCGGAACCATGGAAGCACCCCGCTGCCAGCCTGCCGCGAAATTGTACAGAAAATGATACTCCCAATCTTTGACTATGGTGATGTAGTCTACAGTGTTGCACCCAAAACTACCCTGACCACACTGGACACACTCTTTCACTCCTTCTGTCACTTCACCCTCGACTGTCCTCCCAGAACCCACCACTGCACCCTCCACCAGACCCTGTGCCTCCCCTCTCTGCAGGATAGGAGGCAGTTCTACTGCATCTGGCTCACAGCCAAGTTCTGGACCCAGTCCTTACCCCATACCTCTATTCTGTCCTGGCCTCCTTCCCCTTCACACTCCCTCAGATACTCTGACTCCCATTCGTCGTCTATCCCGTGCATGTCCATCGCTGCCAGCCAGGCAGCCATCTCTTAATGGATGCCTAAATTGTGAAATTCCTTCCCCTTGGCCATTCGGCATGCCCGCTCTGTCCTCCAACTCAACACTCTCCTCAAGGCCCACTTCTGCTCTGCCTGTGCTTGCACCTAACATCTGCCTAGTCCCTAACTTAGCCAGGGCACTCTTACTCTTACCGAGTAGGTCTGGGAAGGCTGACCTAGCTGCCGGCTTGTTGCTCTGGTCGGGCACTTATGGTCTGGCTGTTTATTCTGCCTGATTGTACTCTCCCGCATTGATGATTTAAGTGTCATTGTATTGTATGTATTATATTGTACTGTATTTAGCTTCCTGCTGTATCACTGTACATAATGGGCTGATCATTTGCACTGTTGAACTGTATTCTGTGTTGTCTCTCATGCCCCCCCCCCCAGGATGCATCTGGAATCGAGCGGTAGTCCGCTCAGTATGCCTTCCTGGTAAAACTTTTAAATAAATAAATAAACAAATAATGAGTTGCTAGTTGTTTGCCACTATTACTTTAAGAGCACATGTTTAACTATGTTGGGGGTTACTGTCATGTCTTCGCGAATCGCTACTGTAAAGCTAGCCAAACAACCACAAAACAGACAATTATCCCTCCAGCTGGGACTCCCAAACATTCATGTTCACAAACCTTTCCCTCACTGCACCAGCTAGCAAGCTGACAGGATTACTCATGGAATGAAGCACATAATGCACAGAATGAGCACGCTAGCTCCAATTCTGAACCTCACAAGGTGGATGGACTATTTTGCTCCAAACACTATGTATTTATTTAAAAAAATAAAGGTGTTTTTTTTTGCATTGCTATAAAAGTAATAAGTTACTTCGGTATTACATTAATAATCAACTAATCACCCTGAGGGACATGTGGCACTTGGCTTTGCCTCATGCAATATCACACCCCTAAGATGTGATTAACTGACATTAATGTAGCCCCCCAGTACCTTATTGCCAAGGCCATTGATTAGGGTATTTAAAATAACTGAAATTCCATTTTCAAGACTTGAAATTCCAAGAATTGCACCGGTGATTGCTAGTCTAATTTCTAGATTTTACCAGGATTCTATGGTCATTCTTTACAGAGCATTAAATTAGGAAACTGAAAATAGTATAGGAAGCAATTATGAGAAAAATACAGGTTCTGCAGATTTACTGATCTGGACTAAATGGTCAAATTCTTTGTTTTTACCACTGTGCAGGCAGTCCAAATTCTGGAATGTTACCGGATTTTCCGTTAATTCCTACGGTACATTCAAAAGATGGATAAAATATAAGAATTAAAATCTTGGCTCAGTTCTACTGGCAGAAGGTTCACCTCCATAATCACAGAACAGAATGCCTCAGATGGAACCAGGGCTTCCATTTTATCAGTGTAACCCCTCTACAAATGGGGGTTCCTGAAAAGTCTTCTTTGAGCTTGCCTCAATGCTCACTGCCAGGCTGGTGTCCTGCGTTCTAGCCGTTTAAATGTTATTACTAGAGAGTGTCTGTAAAGCCTCTGTGTACTGTCTCTTTAAGAGCTGCCTGGTTGCAGTTATACTTGAACTGGGAGGGGGGGGTTGAGGGTCTCCATGCTCGAGTCCTGCCCGGGCTGCCTGATAATCACTCTGTTTCTGCCATCGCTAATTGCGCAGAGGGAGCGCTGTTTGAAGATGTAACTGTTTGCTGAAAATCCATTAAAATGATAGCGATAATGTAGTTTGTCTAACCTGCCTTCTTTGCAGCAAGGACATTTCTATCTATCTCCACCATCTTGGCCCTGAACTGCCGAACTGGACCAATCAGTACTAGCGGGACCTAAAATGGAACCTGCCTACAGGGGCTCTGTGGAGGCAAGACTTGTAGGAATTGTAATTTTGAGACGTTGGCGCCAAAATGCAACTGAAGGGGGAGCCCTTGCTTTGACTGACAGAAGAATCAGCCAACCAAACCTTTTGGATCTTGGGGAAATTCCCAAGCTGCCTGGGTCAGATCTCAGTGGGGAGTTGAAGAAGCAACAGCTCGAGACAGTCGAGCAGCCGTCTGCGTAGTTCGCGCGGAAGAACTGTGGAAAGGCCTGAGTTTTGGCCTGTATGTCTGCTTGCAGCCCTGAGAGGGAAAAGAGAATCATTTGCAGACTAAATCCGAGTATTGAGACCGAAGTAAGCCACCGGACTTATGACCAGGCTTGTACCTGAGGAAGACCAAAGATTTTGCTGAATACGATCGGCCTGTCAGGATTTCCAGCTACCTCTGTACTCCCGGTTTGTGCAGAGACTTTGAGATTGTGACCGGAGAGCGGTTTGCCTGGTACTGTAGAATTCCTTACATGTAAATGTGCTGTGTGTGTATAGTGGGTCATGATTTGGCTCCCCATTGTGTGAGTTGTGTTCGACTTACTGGAAGCTGAATCCAGCCCAAACAGACTGAATCCACGTTCAACTCCATTCAGCCTAGGCCTTGCCATGCTGGCCCTGCCAGACTACCCCACTGCACAGAGAAAGCCATCGACGAGAGACCTGCCTAAGGATCAGCCCCCTGCTCCACACTTGAACAGGAACAACGCCTCGGTGAATCATGTGGGTCCTGCTTCTCCTAGCACTCCAAATCAGCCACCTGCAGTCTCGATTTTCGTCCAGCCTGTGTCCAGTTTTGGGTATCGTGAGTAACCATCAGGGTAGCTCCCTGCAACAACAGCTTAATCTAAGTGTGTCATCTGATTGTCTTGTTGTTCCTTTTCTTTCATGAACTGAACCCTCTGGCTCTGGATTACAAATAGTGTGTATGATGCATGTTGTTTTCTTCCATCACAGGGCCCCAACCAGCTGCGATGCCAGCCTACCCCAGGCAATGATCCTGGCTAGCTCACCTCCTCCCCACCTGGGTACCCAGAGTACATGACTGTTTAGGGACTCTGAAGTGCATGCATAACTATTTGATTGATACAGCCATTAAGCAAATCAACCTGATTATGCCCCTCCCTTGTTCAAGTCCCCTCAATAAATCAGATCTAACTCTTTTTGCATTTAACTTAACTATGGTTCCAGTTTGTGCTCAAAGTACTGTACTGTTGTTATTTGCTCTGCATAACCTTGTTTTACAGGGGGTCCCTAGGGTTAAGCCAGAGGAGCCAGCCCTGGTGGTAAGTGTAAACAGTGTGGGCATTTGTATGGTGTACCAGGGGTATTGTGAAAGTGATTATTGTGTATCGTTTCGGCCACTAGCAGGGAAAGGGGGGAGTTACAGTGTCCTGGAGGGCTGTGCCCAGGCTAGCTTGACCACTACCAACCCTGACCTCCGGATGGAGGCACCCATTTCAGAACTCAGGCCCCTTAACCTGCTACTAGCCAAGCAGACAGGGGTAGTAGCCCTTGGGATAGCGCCACCTAGGGGTTACATCTGTAGCAGACAAAACAGCAGAAATGTCCTTGGTAAGCAGGTAAGGACTGGAGGGGAATTTGTCATGGTCAGCAAAGGAACACCAGAAATTAAAGAGCTTGTGGAACCAAAACTGGCAGACAGGAAAATAATCCACATTTAAAAAGTAGTTATTTGTAAACTTTTTATTTCTGAAGTATTTTATCATTTGCTTATTAGAGAGTTTTTTGTGTGATAATATTGTGCTGGATGTGTGTAATGGCTCTTAGTCTAGCAGCTGACATATCTATCCCCCCACTACGTCATCAGCGCTGTTATCTCACAACTAGTGACATCACAGGCGACTGACCTGGCAGCTATTGAGTGACTGTTCCTAAGCAGCAGTAATGTCACAAACAGTGAGGTCACAATGCGTGTAAGGTAGTGTGTGTGTGTGAGTGTCAGAGCTAGATACGTCAGCTGCCAGGCAAGTGCTGTTCCACACATCACCCCTTCTAACACCAAGTAAAACATCTTCTAATTAACCAAAAGGGGGAAGAAAAAGTATCTCTGATATAAAAGGTAATAGTTGGCTGCTTTTAAAAACTAATATTTGTTTTAGGCAGTGCACTAGCTCTTTAAACTGCAGTCCTTCAGTTTTTAATTTATGTATGTGTGTGTAAGGAGAGGGTTATAAGGGCAAACAACATTTTTTTCTCCTTAATTTAAGGCAGTTTTATTGTTAGGGCCTAGGTGAAGGTTTTTAGTGAGTAAAGGTTGCAATTGTTTGAATGGCAATCAGAGACGCAAGGTTAGTATTGATTTTACTGCAAAGTGGTTGGTGAATCTTTATCCAGTGCTGTTGTGCCGAGTTAACTAACAGCATGGCTAAAGACAGCCTTCAGTCAATCGCATTTCATGATTTCTGAAACCTATTTTATAATAACTCTTGAAGCTGTCAGCATGTCGGCCTCAGTCAATTAATTGTGTATGTGTTATAGACTGTGACTGGCTGTTAACATGTTATGTCCATTATTGGCTATAACTTGAAAACAACTGATAAAATGGGTAAGGGAAACCAAGATATGCGATTGATCAGATGTACGTACATAACCATGCATTATTCCACCACAACAGCATAGATTAAAAATACTTAATGTTCTGAACCTCATTATTCATTTTCAACAATAAAAATCAGAGAAACCATTTTATAATCCCAATAATGCACTCCAGGCTATGTGTAACTATGGGATAAGTAACCGGCACTTCTCAGGTGCATAAGACACTTGACATTTCCTCGTACTTCACTTCTTGAGGCATGCCATTATATAAGTAGTAAGATGCCATGGGGTGTGTGTTGTGCTGGTACAGTGTATGCCCAAGCTCACAGTAAGGCATGATGCTGCAGGTTTTGTGCCTTCGGCTCCTGGAAATGCACTGTGCCAGCACAACACTTAATTCAAAGTGTCTTATTGTACTTATAAAATGGGTAAACTAAAATTTAAAAATAAAAATAAATCAACTTTCTTTTAATTACAAACTGGTGTTTTCTTTTGTTTAAAGTAACCAGTAAAAAGTAGTCACTCCAGCTATCAAACATCTGTCTAGCCACACATTTAATAGACAGTATGTTTATCTTAGAATCCAAACTTCTGCAAAATTCTACTGGCTGAATGCTCACCTCTCAACACATACAACAGAAGGCCTTAGTAAGGCCAGGGATTCAATTGTATCTGGGGCAGAGCAGGCAGCAAAGATTTCCCTGGTAGGCAGGTAAGGATGAGGGGGGAGTCAATGGTCAGAAAAGAAGCTCCAAAATATAAAGCTGCAAGTAGTACTTCATTTCAATTTGTGTATGTGTGTAAGGAGAGATGTATAAAGGAAAGGAACCTTTAATCAGTTTGTTCTTTTTGTTATTTTGAGCACATTTAATTTTTAGGGCCCAGGTAATTTATTTTAGTGAATGAAGGTGGGAGCCATATTTGTAATGCCAATTAGCCATTTAAAAAAAATGTTACTGTTAGTGTGCTGTATCTTGCTGCCAGCACTTTTTTATCTGTGCGTTATGCTCTTTCAATGCACTGATCCACGCCAATTAGGATGCAGCAGTTTCCCTATCCACTTTATAACACTGAAACAATGTATAGATATGCCTTGTTCTTAATTCCTTTTTTTCTCTCTTTCTCTCTCTCCTCACCCACTCACTAGCATGCCCTGTTCAGCTGTCTCCCACTCCCATCACCAACCTTCTCCTGAAATTACCTCTTGACTCCTTGGGGGTTGATGTGGTGGGCTTTGCCCTTGCTCAAGGTCATGCTTGGTCCAGAGTAAAGGTGCCAAGGTTGACGGTGCGGGGCTTGTGGAGCAGGAACAGTGTCATTCTGCCAGCTGGAGTGTCTTTCCTTTCTTTTCTTTTCCCTGCCCCTGAGATGCTGACTGGCCACGAGCTACGTGACACATGCACTGGATGTTTATCATGCCTCCAGCTCCGTCAATGTCTCCCTTCCCTGATTAGAGCCCCCTGACTGCGCCACTACCTGTAGTTACCCAAGTGGTGGTCATGAGGTGGCAGCTACAGCACTCCCTTCCAGGAGGACTGCATCCTATGGGATGCTTAATTCTTCTCCCCCCAGCCAACCCCTGAAGACTTGCGCTCGTTCCGGAACCTGTGTAGCTGGCATCGCGAGCTGCATCACTACTGCTGCAACGTCAGGCCAGCCCTTGATCCTAATTTGTGAAGTTATCACAGTCATAGTACCAATAAAAGGAAACAGATATCTCATAGAAAGAAAGAGACAGCAGAAATGGAGTGACAGGCCCACCCAGTCTGCCTAGCCAGCTGCTAGGACTTTTGCTAATTCCTATGCCCCACTCCCCCATATCTAAATGACTGTTGTATCTATCCCATGCTTTCTTGAAGCCTCCCACAGTTCCTGCCCTTACCACCTCCTCAAGGAGTCTGTTCCAGTTATTCACCACCTTCTGTGAAATAGAATTGTCCAATGTTTCCTCTGAACCTTCCCCCCAATATCTGCCTATCTTGCCATCTTGTTCTCGTTTGCCCCTTGAGCTGGAAGATGTTGCCTACTGGCACCTTATTTATACCCTTGATGTATTTGAAGGTCTCAATCATATTCCCCCTCTCCCTCCTCTGTTCCAGGGAGTACACGTTCAGCTCCTTCAGTTGCTCGTCATATGATAATTGCCCAAGGCCCTGCACCATTTTTGTTACCCTCCTCTGGACAGGCTCCACTCTCTCCACATCCTTCTTGAGGTATGGTCTCCAGAACTGGACCCCGTACTCAAGATGTGGCCTGACAAGTTGCCTGTACAAGGGCATTATAGTGGCATATCTGGTGCTAGTAGGGGTATCACTTGCACAGAACATGCCTTGGAGGCCAGTGAACAGTCTGTCAGATAACACTGCAGTGTAACTTGGTAAATTTAATTCAGATTTTCAATTTGGACTCAGTGTTTCAGCCAACAAAGTGCAGCCCATCTCTCTTGTTGCCCAAGATGGTGCTCCCTTTTCTAGTTTTTATTAACAGAACAGCCAACACCATCACCACCCATGGCCCAAAAGTGAACTGTTAAAACTAACATGGCAAATAGATGGCACCTTAAATACAAAATGTAATACTATCTTTTCCTTATTTAGGTCATACTTAAACTAAAGGTGACCGGCAACAGGTTGGAGTAGCCAGATCTGGTTCCTGCATATCTGGTACTGGAGTTCAGAGCAGCAGTAAGGATACTTTATTGCCATGTCATTCATTTAAATGAGAACTGCCGGCAGAGGTGAAGCCCCGACCACTACATAGATCAGGGCTTCACCTCTCTGATCCTGCAGACACCATGGTAAATTAATAGTATTTTTACCAGACTACTCATAAATTTTGAACAAACCACCGATGGGCTCGACATTTTAAGTATGGCATTCCTCAACCCCCAGGATCTCGCTGAAAACATTGTTAGAAAATGACTCTGCACTGCCCCTGCCTTAACACACCCTTATGAACAGAGATTTTACAGTGTATGTATCTTTGATGCCCAGCGCTATTTTCACAGAATTTACCTATACATCATGACAGTTCCTGGAACTTTAAGTATTTTTCTCTTGAAATGTGAAGTTTATTACAGTGATAGTTTCTCCCATCTCCTGAAAGTTAACGACCCCTGTTTCCCTTTGACTAGTTTACCAGGAAATCCCAATTTTTTTAAAATGTAACTTTAGGTTTCCTGTCAAGTAAGCCTTTCCCAGACTGTAGAATACACATCCCCATATAACCTGTAAAATAAATAAATAAATAAATAAACCACCAACTCATGAGGTATCTTTCTGTCACCTCATCTCCAGGCTGGTTTGGGAATTTATTTATAAACAACATCACAGAAAAATATAATAAAAATACGTCTGAAATATTATAGCAGTGGCCAACTCACCACAGAGCTGACTACTCCTATCCATCACTGGTCACCTTTGAAAAAGAATGTAAAAATAACATAAGGAGCCGCATTGGTAGGGAAACACCAAAACACATGCTTCTCATTATTCCCCTTTACACCAAGCCCTACTCACAGCAGTGGGGCTTCCAAATGCTTGCTTGCTCCTCTCTGTCTGTGCCGCTGCCTTCTGGCTATACACACAGCAGCCCTGCGGTAGTCTTGTGGCTCTTCCAGCATTTCTGCTAGCTTTCTGGCCAGCCGAGAGCCCGAGATTTCCTTGATGGGCTGCATCAATGTGAGCGCTGGGCTCTGATTATACAGCAGCAGGATGTGGCACAAAGCAGAAAACTGCAACGGTGACCCAGGAAAGCACAATATGCCAGGACAGCGAATGCTACTGTCTGATGTGGTGTGGCTCAGCTTTACATGGCAAGCAAGGTAACGTTCTAATTGCTCTGCACCACTCGCGGCAGTGCAGAGCAGATCATGTGAAAGGGCCTACTGAGGTGTTCCTTTCATGTAAAGGCTACTGGCGGTGTGCTGGAACACTATGGGGCTCAATGTATCTGTTTTACACAAAAAAGGTCCAAATATAAAATTAAAGGGGAAGGAAATATGTGCTAATTGCCAGCCGTCAGTAATGTTCTTAATTTGCAGAAATGAAATTCATATGTCCAAATAATCCACATTTACCTATACCTAAATAAACAGTGATGTGAAAATTGTGTTTTCAATCGAATTTTTATAGAAAACATTCTGCATAGTTCTCCTCAAGGAACCAATAATTCAGAGTTTTTACTGTGTCAGATTTGCTGAAGCATGAGCTGTTACCCTATCAAAACTATGCTCTCAATTCTGTACATAAACCACAACAGATAAAACTCCAGATCACTGGTTCCATGAAGAAAACTAACAGAAAGCTGCCCATGAAAACAAAACAATACGAAACACACAATTTTAGCATATATTTTTTTTTAATTTGGAGACAGTTAAAGGTGGCTCATTTAGAAGTATACATTTCCATTCTGAAAACGGAACAATATAAAAAGCTGCCAATTAGAAGCAAGTCCCTTTCCTCTTTAAATTTTGTTTCAGGTTACTGTCCACCCACACCCAAAACAGTTTGTCACAATGGGCCCACAGGGTGCTTACAGTGCTCCTCTAAGAAACCAGAGTACCTTTCCAATGGCTTCGTATACAAGTGTACAATACTGTCTCAGTGACGAGACGTGCAAAACAATTTATAGTTACATGGTTTGCTTGTACAAAACTCCCTATGCATATTCATGCCCCATTTCATACAGAACACAGCAGTGGTATAAATTTGGATGAGATCTCCTGTCTGACTTATTTCTCTCATTGAAGACACTCACAGAACCTGAACCAGATCTCCAGTCTGACTTGTTTCTTTCTTTGAAGGGGCTCATCTGACCTGCATAACACACACTCAGCATAGTTCTTCATTAAGCCGGAGATGATGAGGGAAGGCTGTGCTGTGTCAGTGTCTTCCCCTCAAGGGATGCCTGGCAACAAGGAACAGTTTGCACAATCCTAGCACGTCACAAGCAAAATCTTTCCGATATGAACTTCTGACCCTGCAGGTAAGGTTTGAGTTAAGGAGTGTGAGGTCTCATTTCAGGAAGGATTCTGCCTTTAAAAGGAAAAAAAAAAAACAATGACTTGGCCGGAGTCAACCTGCTTGCACAGCCAGTGTATCACACACACACACACACACACACACACACACCACGTACACAAATAAGCTGGCATTTACACCCAGAAATGCAATCACGTGCAAGCAGACAGTGAGCCACCTATTCAAAACATCTGCATGCACAATTCAGTCACTCCAACAAATTTAAAAACACTCTTTTGGGCAAGAAAATGCCTGCCCAGAATTTTCACTGATGGACAGGGTTGGACTGAGGTACAGGTGGCCGACCTGGAAAGTGGATACAGGGGCCCACCTGGAAAACCAACAGGAAGAGCCCCGGGTGACACACTCATATTAGTATTCCTCTTAAGTCTAAGGACATAGGAGGGAGCTGGAGAAGACAGGGGGACAAAACAGAAACGGACAAGAAAAAAAAATGTTTAATATACTAGGTCTGTGTTTGCATCTTAAAGTTACTTGCAGTGACTTCAGTTAGGGATAATTCCAGTCCAGATACTGCCAAGCCAGTCAAGACAGTGGGAAAATTCATAAAAAGAAACAAACAAACGAGTGCAACAGTAAATGTCCTGCAACTACTACATTGCTAGATTCCCTTATGCAATCTATATTCTAGGAAAAAAGGGCATATGTTGCCAACCCTCTGAGACAAAAAAAAAAAAACATGCTGTGTAACAAATTCATGAACATACTCCCTGCAGCAATTCTTTTAGTTCATTTATTTAGTCTGTTGACCGGGCTACACAATACTGCCTATTGTCAGTCTTATTCCATGAAGGGGATAAAAATGAAAACCAAATGAAACTGAACCAGAGTAAGATGTTGGTAGTATTGGTGGTGAAATAGGAAGATCTGGCCAGGACACTGGCAATGTGAGGATGAGAGAAAAAAGAAGTCCATTATGCCGTGGTGACAGAACGTTCACCAACAGCCTGTACAGCAACACACTGCTGCAGACAGCCCCGACGGTGCCACGTCCCAACACTGACCAGGAAATGGACCGACACTGACCCTGTGTCAATGAGAGGGGGCTGCACCCACCCATGCAGGGGACTGTGCCCCCTGCATCCCCCTAATAAGGATTGCTAACTCCACATCACACAGGCAGTGGAGAACAGCCAGTCCTGCTGCCTGCACACCAGTCACTGCAACATGTTGTCGGTGGCAAATACAGCTCGCCGCAAGTGCGGTCGCTGTTGGGGAGTCGCTGTTACAGCATTGCTGTAACAATGGTATATCAGAGAAAAGGCATTTAGCAAGGTTAAAAAGTCTTGCAAATTAAAGTATACACTTGACAGACATAGTCATAAAGTCCACTGACATTGCCTTCTTCTCCATACTCCACAAACTGCCACAGCATTCCTCAGAAAACAACCAGTTACGGACTTCTGGTTCCGCTTGCGAGGACGATGGCTGCCTAGACGAACTGCTCTCACTCCCCCCAGGCAAAACCCTTCTTCTAGCTGCGCAAAATTCAACTGAATTCCTACAAAAACATGAATAAGAGTGGTACCAGAAATGCTGAACCTGTACCTTTCCGGAAAATGGAGGTTTATACAGAAGATGCTGCAGGATCGGATACTGAAGCTTCAGACATTGAAACTACGCAATCGCGGCCTACACCAGCCTCAGCAAAAACTACAAGTCTCTCTCAGCGTACACCAAAACTGAAAAACAACAACAACAAAAAATCACACTTGACACCATCTACCACGATCTATGTGCTTTTTGAGCAGATATCAAGCAATTGTATGCGGAAATACATCGGGATGTCACCTTACTTGAACAGAGAGCAGATGACACGGAGTGCTAGTTCACCGCCACAGAAAATCAGGTAGATGACCTGGAAGCCCAGGTACAACATTTACAAGAGTAAGAATAATTACTTGTAGCGCGTCAGGAAGATGTGGAGAATCGAGCCAGATGTAAAAACATTTGTTTATATTGCATTCCAGAGGGCATCGAAGGAGCCAACATTAAGGACTTCATCATTACCTTGCTTAGGTCCACACTTGATTTACCCCAGGATATGGCCCTGGATCTGGAGTGTGTTCACCAGGCACTTGCCCCAAAACCAACCTCAGCAACTGCTAGCCCTCATTCAATTATAGCGTGCTTCAACAGTTATTCAGTTAAACAGCAAGTTTTACTAACCGCTTGGAGAAAGCAAAAGATCTTCCATCAACAAAAACGATTTTATATCAACCCCGACTATGCGCCACAGCCTATGAGGCTACGTCGAGCTTATCTGCCATTGCTACCCACGCTGAAAGCGCAAGGTCTCAAATTTATTACGCCTTACCCTGTGAGGCTGGTTGTACATCTTCCATCAGGCAAGAAAGAATATTCCACCGCCTCGGAGGCACGAGAGGACTTGATGCAACACGGCCTGGTATTTCTGGAGCACCCCCGGCCCTCTTCATAGCCTCAATCTCAATCGCCACATTGGCAGACAGTTCCAGCATCCAACAATGGAAATGGGAAGGAAAACAACACCAAGAGCAAGAACCTGGCACCGAAGTAACGCCTAGCGGAATTCTGCAGAGCAGAGAATAATTCTCCAGCTACCTGAAGTCCAGGACTACCTTCCAGGCTGTTTTTTGTTTAATCTCCTCAGTAGGAACTGCTGAGGTCCAGGTATGAGAAAGCGGGTTAGGTTTGGTGGGGGGGGCGAGTTGGTAGGGATTTCTCTGCCGGGGCCCCCGAGGCAGACTTGACTAGACTGCTGGAAGCATATCCTAAATAGATACTTTTGCTCAGTGTTTACTGAAGAGAAGGTAGAGCAGGGCCCACAGCTCAGCACCATGGACACGGGGGGAGGGAGGTGAGCACTACTCCCTTCACAAAAGAAAGGGTCCTACAAGAGCTCGCCAAGCTCAGGGTAGACAAGGCAATGGGACCTGATGGCATACATCACAGGGTACTAAACGAGCTAAGGGTGGGACTAGCAGAGCCATTAGCAGAACTGTTTAGTGAGTCTCTGAGCACAGGAGAGGTCCCAGAAGACTGGAGAAGGGCTCATGTGATCCCGCTCCACAAGAGTGGTAGCAGGGAGGAGGCAGGGAACTACAGACCAGTCAGTCTTACCTCAGTAGTGGGCAAGATTATGGAGGCACTCCTTAAGGAAAGGATAGTGCAACACCTGGAATCCATAGGGGCACAGGATCCAAGACAGCATGGGTTTACAAAAGGAAGGTCCTGTCAAACTAATCTCATAGATTTCTTTGACTGAGTAAACAGAGTGATGGACCAAGCGGGAACAGTTGATGTCACCTACCTTGACTTCAGCAAAGCTTTCGACACTGTTCCACATAGAAGATTGATAAACAAGCTGGGTGGGCTCGGGGTGGGTCAGAAGTTGGTCAACTGGGTGGCAAACTGATTGACGGGCAGAAAACAGAGAGTGGTGGTAAATGGTATGCAGTCAGAAGAGATGAAAGTCACACGTGGGGTACCTCAGGGATCAGTTCTAGGGCCAGTACTCTTCAGTATCTTCATCAGTGACATTGCAGATGGACTAGAGGGTAAGGCTTGTCTGTTCGCAGATGACACCAAGATCTGCAACAGAGTAGATGATCCAGATGGGGTGGGCAGAATGAGAAGAGAACTGGATAAACTAGCAAAATGGTCAGAAGAGTGGCAACTGGGATTTAATGCAAAGAAGTGCAAGATCATGTGCATAGGGAAGAGAAACCCTGAAGTCACCTATAGGCTGGGAGGGGAGTTGCTGGCAGTCACAAAGGAAGAAAGAGACTTGGGCGTCATCATCACTGATGACCTGAAATCATCCAAGCAGACCTCTAAAGGAGTAGGTAAGGCTAGGGGAATGTTAGGGTGTATTAGTAGGGGTATCACAAGTCATAAGAGGGAGGTAATAATCCCTCTTTACAAGACACTGGTTAGGCCCCATCTGGAGTACTGCATGCAGTACTAGAGGCCACACCTTCACAAGGACATTAACCAAATTGAGGCAGTCCAGAGAAGGGCAACCAAAATGGTGCAGGGACTGCATCAGAAGACATATGAGAACAGATTAACAGAGCTCAATATGTATACCCTAGAGCAAAGGAGGGAGAGAGGTGATATGATCGAAACATTCAAACACCTTAAGGGCATTAACAAGGTGAAAGAGTCTAATATTTTTCAACATAAGAAAAATAGCACGACAAGAGGACACAGCATGAGATTAGAGGGAGGCCAATTAAGGGGTAATGTGAGGAAAAACAGGTTACTCACCTGTAACAGTAGTTCTAGGAATGGTATATGTTGTACATCCACACTGTCTGGCATGTCCCTTTCCCCTTTAAATCTTGCTGGAAGTCTTCAATCTGGCTCCTCCCACCCACCAGGGTGGTATATACCTCGGCTCCACCCCATGACGCCAGATCTTAGCCTGCTGGAAGCAAGGTGGTGCGCCTAAAGCCGGGGAGGTCGGGTGGGTGCGTATGGATGAACAACATATACCACTCCTAGAACTACTGTTACAGGTGAGTAACCCGTTTTTCAAAGAGCGTGGATATGTTGTTCATCCACACTGTCTGGCAGACTCCTAGCAGTTCTCTGGGAGGAGGGAGGCTAGGTGCACATCCCCTACTTAGGAAACAGAGATTGGAGAACCAAGGCCCCAAAAGTAGCATTTCGGCGTGACTCAAGGTCGATGTGGTAGTGAGAAATAAAGGTGTTTGCTGACTTCCAAGTAGCAGCCCAACAGATTTCCTGGATAGGGATGTCCCTGAAAGCAGCCACCGATGCAGCAGTATGGCGGGTAGAATGAGCTCTTAACCCTCTGGGAGGCTCCTTGCCTGCCAACTCATAACACAGACCTACGCATGATGTGATCCATCTTGCAATAGTCCATTTGGCTGCAGGTCTGCCAGAAGCAGCTTCAGCGTAGGTGACAAACAGCTGGTGAACCTCTCCCCTGAATTTCTGCCGTCCTCTCCTTGTAGTAGGAAAGAGCACGTCTAAGGTCCAGGGTATGGAGTCTGTACTCGGCGTCCGAGGTGTAATTAGGGTAATATACCGGCAGAGTCAACACCTGGTTAAGGTGAAACTCTGACACCACCTTTGGAAGGAATTTAGGATGGGGGCGCAGGGCTACTTTGTCCCTGTGAAAGACCAGATAAGGGGAGTCCACCGAGAGTGCCTGGAGCTCCCCTGTCCTTCTGGCTAATGTGATAACCACCAGGAAGGCAGTCTTCCACGACAAGTGTGAGAGCTCACACTTGTGCATGGGTTCGAATGGCTTGCCCATGAGCTTTGCCAAAACCAGCAAAAGATCCCATGGAGGTGGAAGTTCACGCACCAGAAGGGATATGTGATCCAGGCCTTTGGAAAAGTGCCTGACCACTGTCTCCTGTGCCAATGTCGACTGACTGGCCCGCGCCTGGTAAGCAGAGATGGCTGCCAGGTGCACTCTAAGGGTCAATGACCGAAGACCCCCTTTGGAGGGAGACCAAAGGTAGTCTAAAGTGTTAGACACAGAGCAGGAAAAGGGGTCCAGACTCTTACCCTGACACCAAATGGAAAACCTATTCCATTTGAAGACATAACATTTCCTGGTCAATTCCTTTTGAGATGCCTCCACCATAGTGTAGACATCCTCGGAAAGACCTAGAGCCTGGAACTCTAGCCGCTCAGGAACCAGGCTGTGAGGTGCAGGGATTGAAGGTCTGGGTGGAATACCTTCCCCTGGTTCAATGATATCAGGTCCGTGCGTGTACAAAGCCACTCCGGGGCCCTGCAGCTGAGGCTGAGGAGATCTGGATACCAGAACTGGCAGGGCCAATCTGGGGCTATCAGGATCACCTTCACCTTGTCCCTCCTCACCTTGAGTAACACCTTGTGGATCAAGGGAAATGGAGGGAAGGTGCAGAAGAGGCCTGGGTCCATGGCCTCGAGAAGGCATCCCCTTGCAGCGATCCCTGCTGAGGGGGCCGGGCATGGTACAGCCTCAGCTTGGTGTTCTCCTTGGAAGCAAACAGGTCCACCAACAGTTTGCCCCAACTGGAGAACACACTATAAGCTACCTCTGGATGGAGAGACCAGTTGTGGGATGTCTGGCCTATGCGGCTGAGAGCAGCTGCCAGTTGGTTCGATGCTCCTGCCACATGAATGGCCAGGAGATCCGCCTCCAGCTGACTGATGAAGGTCCAGATCCAGAGCGCCTTCTTGCATAGCAGACGGGAGTGCGTGCCGTCCTGTTTGTTGAGGTAGTACATGGTCATAGTATTGTCCGTCTGGACTTAAACCACTTGACCCCAGAGCTGAGGAGCGAAAGCTGACAGTGCCAGTCTGACTGCTCTGAGCTCCAACAGGTTGATGTGGCAACGGGACTCCTCGGGGGTCCAGAACCCGTGGGCTCTGTGGTCCCCCATATGGGCACCCCAGCCCATGAGAGAGGCATCGGTCGTGAGGATGACCATTGGCTTGGGGCGGACTAACGGGATCCCTTCCCACAGATGACTTGGGACGGGCACCACTGGAGAGTGTCCCACATCCTCTGGGTGACAGTGACCAGCTGGTCGAAAAGACCCTGACGCTGAGACCACTGAGTGGCCAGCTCCCATTGGAGGGTGCACATGTGCAATCTGGCCCAATGGACCACTGAGGTGCACGCTGCCATGTACCCCAGAAGGCGCAGGAAGTCCCGGGCAGGGCACAAGTGCTCAACCAGAAATGACTGGGCAAAGGAGGAAAGAACCTCCGCCCTGTCCGCCGGAAGCCAAGCTCTGGCTTGACAAGAGTCGAGCTCTGCCCCGATAAAGCCTATCACCTGAGAGGGCACAAGTTCTTACTTGGTCTCGTTGATCAGGAGGCCTAGATGGGAACAGGTTAGGAGGGCCAGGTCCCTGGACCTCTCCACCTCCTGCAGGGAGGAACTCGCCAGGAGCCAATCATCGAGGTAGGGGCATATGCGAACCCCTTGATGCCGTAGATGGTCTGCCACCACTGCAATGCATTTAGTGAAGACCCATGGGGCCAATGACAGGCCAAACAGCATGGCTCAGAACTCGTACAGGGTCTCTTCGACCCTGACATGGAGGAACCGCTGGTGGGACAGACGGATTGGGATGTGAAAGAACACGTCCTGTAGATCCAGTGAACAGAATCACATGTTTCGCTCCAGAGATGGTATGATCTGGTTCAGAGTTACCATCCGGAAGGTGCGAGACCTGAGATATTGATTCAAGTCATGGAGATCTAGGATGGGGTGCCAACCCCCCATCTGCTTGGGCACCAGGAAGTACCTGGACACGAAGCCTGGGTCTGTAGGAGGATCCAGCACTGGAGCTACCACCTCTTTGCAGAGAAGCTGAGCAATGTTGTCTGAGCGCCAAATGAGATCCTTTCCTCCCGTGGGGCACGGGCTCGGCTGGGGGGGGGGTACTGCTCAAACTCTAGAGGCAGTCCCTGACCGACCACTTCCAGAACACACCTGTCCGAAACGGTACTGGACCAAGCGGAAAGAAAGTGGCGGAGCTGGCCCCCCCATGGGAGGACCCAGAAGTGGCGTGACGGGTGTAGGGGAGGCCACCCCCAACCCGTCACTGTGCAGGCTTAAAGCAGGAGGAGGCTTCTGGACCAGCACCTCGGCCTCCTTTGCGGGGCTGTTGGGGACCCTGCTTGGGCCGAGGGTGCCACGCTTGAGCCTGCTGGTGCTGCTGGGCCTGGAAGGAGGGCTGCCTAACCGCAGGGGAAGAGTGCTGAAAAGGCTTCTTCTTGCGCTTCTGCTGATTCTTGCCCGAAGAACCCTTAGCAGAGGTGGCATTTAAGGTGACATTAGACTGCTCAATACGCTGGAGATGACCTGCCACTCCCGGATCGAAAAGGTCGGTGCCAAGGAAGGGCACGACAGCTAGCTTGTGCTGAGTATCCGCTGGAAAGGAGGATAATCTCAGCCAGGCCCTGCGGCGAGTGGCCACTGCGTCAGCTAGTGAACAGGCACAGGAATCTCCAATGTCCAGAGCCATCTGGAGCTGCTGTTTTGCAACAGCATGGCCCTGGTCATGGACCTGCTTGACTGTGGTCTGCATGTCTGCTGGGAGATGAGGGAGGACTTCATCAAGCAACCCCAGTAGGGCATGAGAGAAGTGTGCCATAATCACTGCCGAGCTAGCCTGACGAAGGCTCAGGGATGAGGCCGCATATACTTTCCGGGCAGAGTGGTCCATATTTTTGGACTCCTTATCTGGAGGGCGGTCAGTATCAGCAGAGCTACCCGTGCGCCAAAACACTGAGGCAGTCACAAGGCTCTCGGCCGAGGGATGCTTAGTGAAGCCTGCCAAGGACCCCATGGGTACTGTGTACTTGTGAGCCATGCAGGCAGACGGAGCCGAGCAAGAGGCAGGGCGCTTCCATAGCTCAAGGGCTGGGCCAACAATGGCTTCGGCCACTGGAAAGGCCTCCGTTGGGGTATCCCCCCTCTTAAGGATATCCGTGAGAGGATATTCCACCTTCTTTTGCACAGGCTGCAATGGTATACCAGTGGACTCAGCAAAGAGTCGAAGGATGCCCTGGAAGGAAGAAGGACCTTCTTCCAGGCCTGTCACTGACAACTCATCATCAGGGTGTGAGTGAAGACCAGTGGTATCCAAGTCTGAAGAGTCGGGACACAGGGGTCTCCCGCCTATGTCCCCTTCAAAGCGACTAGGGCCATCAGGAGCAACAGTTATGGGCAGACAACAAGGCAAGCCCGTATCTGTCCGATCCTCCTTACAGGGAGCCCCTCCCAGAGGCTGCTTAGGTGGTGGTTCCACCAAAATTGGTGGGAAGACTGGAACAGGCCGACCAGGAATGCATGCCGGTCCCACCAGAGGGAGAACTGGAGTTGGTGTCAGCCGAAGAGGCTGGGACCAAGTAATGGCCAGTGCAGCCGGAGTAGACGGCTTTTGACCAGTCAAAAATAGCTGCTGCCATATGAGGTCCTCATAATGTCAACGGAGCTTCCATCTAAGTCTCTCCTCGTCCGAGGAGGATGAGGAAAGGCAGTGGTGCCTCTTCCGGGAGTGTTTATGACCCTTTTTCGTTTTTTTGACCGACGGGGTCCTACTCCTCAATCGAGACCAACGGCGTCAGCTCTGTCAATTGGGAGAAGCCAGATCTGGCGAAAACCATGGTACCAGCTCTTGTCCCTCGATCAGGATGCCCAAAGGACCTGTCTCCTCGTTGGGGAAGGAAAGGATGGGAGTCCTCTCCAAGGAGTCGTCGACAGGAGTCGGCGACAACGGCTCGATCGGGTCAAGAGAAATCTCGGCCGGTTCTGCAGTATCCTTGGCTTCAGTGCCTTGGCCTGACGGAATGCCCGAGAAGCCGGCAGCCGAGGAAGCGATCTCGACTGAGGCCGAGACTGCTCTCGGTCCCAGGAACATCTTCTTCGACTAGAAGAAGAGGATTTGGGGTCTTTCTCCTTTCTCTTGGGGCGGGAGGAGTGCGAGCCCGAAGGCAACTCACCCTTAGTAGGGAGAGACTGGCACAACTCCAGAAAAGAACCCAGTAAGGAGGGGCCAGGTTGAGGCAGCCTGAAAAAACTGGCTGGCCAAAGCTTGGGCAGCTTCCTCCTCAAAGCAGCCATCTGTTCGAGCTGCTCGGTGGATCCCGTGGCCATGGAAACCGCCCACCTGGCCTCCTTCAATTTCACTGGTGGATTGCAAAGCTCCAGTCTCCCTAGCTGAAGGCGCGCCTTGCGGTCATCCAGGATGTTGGGATGGAAGGCCAGACAAATGGTGCAAGCGGAGGTATCGTGCACGGCACCTAAGCAGTAAATGCACGAGAGGTGGGGATCGGTGCGAGACATTTTCTGTCTGCAAGGACACTGGTGAAACCCGGGGGAGGATGACTTGTCCTCTATGTCCGAAGCGTTTGGACAGAGTCTTAAGCTCTAATGAGTTTTATAAAGAGCAAATGCAGCAAAAACCATCAATCAGACTCCAGGGCATATGGTACTTGAAAAGTAGCACGAGGGAACCTGTATCTTCCAGCAGAAAGGAAGATCTGGCGTCATGGGGCGGAGCTGAGGTATATACCACCCGGGTGGGTGGGAGGAGCCAGCATGAAGACGTCTGGCAAGATTTAAAGGGGAAAGGGACATGCCAGACAGTGTGGATGAACAACATATCCACGCTCCTAGAAGTTCTTTTTCACAGAAAGGGTGGCGGATGCATGGAACGGCCTACCTCAGGAAGTGGTGGCTATGAATACAGTGCAGGGCTTCAAACAGGCATGGGATAGGCATAAGGGAGCAATACAGATAAGTATGAATAGATAGGCCACTGACAGCAAAGGACGATGGCACATTTATAAGGTAGAAAAAGAAATGGGCAGACTGGATGGGCCTTATCTGCCGTCAACTTCTATGTTTCTATATGTAACCCTCTAAATTTAAGGGTAATTACGTGGTCACTTGTTGGGATATGCCCTGAGGACTTTATCTCCACCTTTGACCCCTCATCCCCCCCAGTTCCCTGGTACTAAGTACATTGGGGATTGATTATTAACTGCACTTTATAGTCCTTTCTTCACTGTGAGGGACATGGAGCGTTGGGGCATTTCTGGCCTGATTTTTGGAACAGAATGGAACATTATTTTGGCACGCTAGGCTGTATGAGACATAACTACGTTTTGGCTGCGAATAAGCACTTATATGTTCATATTTGTTTTTTACTTTAAAAAGGGGTCAAGGTTTTGAAATGCTTTATACATATATGCCCTGCAAGATGTACGCAGTGTAAAAATTATAATTTTTGCTACATTTGAACATACTGCATGACTGTTTAAACAGATCAGAGAAACTTCAGTATTGGGGACTAAAATGGATATATTCTCTGTTTTTTGTGGTTGAACTCTTTGTTTTATGGTTTGAATTAGTAGAACAAATTTTTTGATTTGGAGGGGTAGATGTGGGATTATGCGCCTGGGTTCTACACCATTGTTCTTAATCGGGCATTTATACGCTCCCTTACCCTTTCTGCTTTGTTTTTACCCTACTGTATACTTTTGGTTGGGATCTTTTAGGTCTCCAGGGGTCTTGAGCGGACAAAGCCCCAGACATACCCTCGAACCTGTAAGGAGAGTGGTATAATATTGCTACCTCTCTGAAGGGAACAGGGAGAGACTTTCAGTCCTCCCCCACCTTGGAAGCCACATTTGTTTTAATATCAGAGAGATATTATCCTGAATACCGGACACTTGATAGTAATCTCAGGCTTTATTTCAGTTTGGCGGCGTTCCATAGGCTCCTTAATGTTAATGGTTGTGCCCTGTTGGCCAAGTTTCACGTTTTGGATACAATATGTTGTACAATGCAGGTGTAGTCCGATTGTTCAAGGTATATACTGGGGCACAGCCTTAGTGACCCAGATGGTCATTAGTCATTATCTGAAGGTACTATGAAGTATTTTTATAGGTCTCACAGAAGGCAGTGGAGATATTCTATATACCCCCGGTTGTTGCCTGAGAGGAAGGAGCGATATGGGAAGTCATTTTTACCCTACGATATAGCTGACTGCTACACCCCTGAAAACAGCTAGCTCATCTCATATATTGTTATTTAATGTAAATGGCATCCATAACCCTATTAAGAGGAGAAGGTTACTCCAATTTTTTAAGAGAGACTGACCGGATATTATTCTCCTCCAAGAGAAACACCTCCCTCAATCAGAGCATGCTAAGCTTAAATCATGGGGATTTCATACTGTACTGGCCTCCTCCAACCCCTCCGAACGCAGACAGGGAATTGTGATCCTAGTCCCACAGGGGGGCCCATTCCACTTGTAAAACCAAATCGCTGATAATAAAGGTAGATATGTTATAATGGTGGGCTTATTATCTTCAATCCAGGTAACCCTGGCCTCAGTATATTTCCCCCCCCCCAACCCGGGCAGTTCAACCCCGGTGGCCTGGAAGTTTTTAGATGATTTTTTCTCTTTAGCACAAGGCCTCTATATACTAGGTGGAGATTTTAATGTAACCTTAAACCCTACAATGGATACTTCAATACCCTCCAGGCATAGAGCCTCCCCGATACAAAAGTATTTTGAAAACAACCCTCCCCACATTAGGCATGATTGACATCTGGTGGCATTTTTTTCCCTCACTAAGGATGTATACTCATTACTCTTCCAAAACCAACACCTCGGCCAGGTTAGATTACTTTTTTGTATCAGTAGAACACTTGGAAATGGTACAGGACATCTCAGGAGGAGCTTCAATCCTCTTGGATCATGTCCCCCTCCTACTAAAGCTGGCTCCAGATAAACCACAAAACATTCCTTCTGGTGTTCTAACCTATCTTTTATTCAAGACCCAGAATTCAGTCACTTGGTGAACCGGATGGTTCCCTTGACAGTGACAGATAATAATTCAGCAGAGACTTCTTGAGCCATACAGTGGGATACACTTCAAACAGTACTCAGGGGAGAGATTATTAAATATGCGGCTAAGAAGAAAAAAGAAAGGGAATCCCTACAAACAGAATTATATGCCACCCTCACTCGGCTACAGGCCTGGGTCCGGCAGGGGGAGATGAACCTGAAGCCCCAACTACAACTTACTAAACAAAAGTTGCAAAAACTGGAGGACCAAAAGATAGAGCAGCAGTTAATGTATTTAAAACTTAAATATCAAGAAAGGGGACCTAGGGGAGCCAGATATCTGGCCAGGCGGCTGCCAGGGATGAGACGACACGCCATGGTTACCAAGATACACGATCCTCAAAATCAAAAATATCTAGTACACCCAACAGCTATTAGACAGGCTATGGCCACATATTATAAGAATCTCTACATGGAGGAGATCACCCCATCCCTTTCGCAGATCACACAATATCTAAAAAATGCTCCCCTCCCACGACTCTCACAGACACAGGCAAAGGGACTGCTACGTTCCATCACAGCAGAGGAAATTAAGGCCACCCTTAAATTAACTAAGACTCAGAAGGCACTGGGACCCGATGGGCACCCGGCAGAGTTTTATAAAAAATGGAATAAAATTCTTGTCCCACCATTGCTTCTTGTCCCACCATTGCTTAAAGCTTTCCAAGAAATTCAAGAGGGAGGTATGCCACCACCATCATGGAGATATGCGGAGATAGCAGCCCTTCCCAAACTGGGTAAAGATGCTACTCAGATGGGATCATATTGCCCAATTTCGAAACTAAATACAGATTATAAACTATTTATGTCCATTTTAGTTTACAGAATAGATGGTCTCCTCCCCCACCTTGTACATGGGGACCAGGTAGGCTTTACTATGAAACGTCAGGCTCATGATGCCATCTGCTGGGTGCTGTTACTTGCAGACTGTGCCTCCTGCAGGCAAATCACCCTAGTCCCTTCTTGGTCTTGATGCTGAGAAGGCATTTGACCAGGTCTCTTGGTCCTACCTATGGGCGGTACTGTAACGTTTTGCCTTCCCAGATAAATTTATCTCCCAAATTCAACATATGTACCAGTTACCTGTGGCATATCTTAAATTAGATGGCTACCTCCTCCTTTTCCCTTGTCTCGGGGCACCAGACAAGGTTGCCCTATGTCTCCCTTACTATTTGCTTTGTACTTGGAACCCCTTGCAGCTCATATTAGGAACGTAATAAATATTGAGGGAATACCATTGAGTGTAGGATATATAAACTCACACTCTTCACTGATGATATTTTACTAACACTTACTTCCCTCCCCTGAAACTTCTATCCTGGCAGTCTGGGATCAGTTAGAATTATTTGGAAATATGTCAGGCTACAAGATAAATGGTTCAAAGACGGAAGTTTTAAACTATTCCTTCACTTTATCTAGAGCTATGAAGGATGCCTTCCCGTTCCGCTGGAGCAGGGTAGAAATGCGTTACTTAGGAATTAAAATCCCATCCAGACTGTTACATTTAAAACTAGTTAACTTTGAACCAATTACCCAAGTGATAACAGCTGATTTATCAAAATGGTCACACCTACCTATTGGGTCGGTTAGTAGGGCAGAAGCCATTCAACAGAATATCCTCCCCCGAATCCTTTTTTCTTCATACACTTCCCATTATACCTACCCATGTGTATTTCACAGCATGGGATAAGTTAATCTCTAGATTCCTTTGGGGGAGGGGAACCACCCAGATTGAAATACAATATATTATAATTGTCTAGAGCTCAGGGTGGCCTGAGCATTCCGAATTTTAAGAAATATGCACAAGCAGCACAGCTACGAGCTGTCCTTTTACATATCTCTGAATTGCATATGACGTATTGGAAGGACATTGAGAGGGCCATTAATGGGTTGGAGGATTTCCCCTCTTATATTCTGGCATACCCTCCGAGATGTCCACCCCTGCGGAAGTTTATGCAAGTCACAAGGGAACTTTTTAAGGTATGGCTTGTAGTTGACAGATATACCCTCACCACTTCGGAGAGGCTGTACCTCTCCATGTTAGCCAGTAACACAGCTTTATACTTCCCAAGATTGGTTTCTTTAATGTAGGAATGGAAACCCTATAATTTATGCTACGTGTTTCAAATTGTAGGCCCATTTGGCTTATTCTCTTTTGCCTCCCTACAATCTACGTACAAACTGCCTGCCACCCAGTACCATGTCTATGCACAACTTAGACAGTGCTTTTCGACCCAGGAGGAGTCCCTCTCCTCTGTGGCGGAATCCCCTTCTCTTCTGGTTGGTCTGATCAGACAACATTTGAATGGTGGTATCCACGAACACCTTATCAGTCACCTCTATCAGGCACTATGAGTAGAAGAACCTGACCCCCTAAACCCTATCAGGCAACACTGGGAAAAAGACATTGGGATAAAGATTGCTGAGAAGAATTGGTATAAGGCTACCCTTCCTTACTCCAAGGTTTCATCCACAATATATTGGAGGGAATTTACCTGGAAAACCAGATTATGTTATTTTAGAACCCCAGCTGTCACGGCCAAGTATAGGGAGGGAGATCTGGAACAGTGTTGCAGGGGATGTGGTTTTCATCCGGCTAGGGAGATGCTTATTTTATGGTCCTGCCCCCTGCTCTGGGAATATTGGTCTAAGATTATTTCTGAATTTAATTATATTTTTCGGATACCTGATTTACTTACACCAACCTTTATCCTAACTGTGACCCCCCCCCGCCCCGTGGGCCTTAATCTGAATGGGGGACAATATAAACTTACTGAACTCTTGGTCTCGAGTACCAAAATAGTGATTACCAGACTTTGGTTTACTAAACGTATACCGACCAAAGAAACCTGGCAAAACTGGTTTATGAAGTATACAGACTAGAACAGTTAGCAGCTAAACTAAATAATTGAACGAGGGGTTTTACAAATAGATGGAGTCTATGGACCCACTTTCAGTTGGAGCGATACCCAGATTTTGTACCATAATGGCGGGGATACAAATAATCTCTGTCATTCAGTTCCTTGGATGCAAACATATGAAATGGGGGGCTCAGGCTAAGGGGTCACATAGGGATCGGGAAGGTATTGCATTAACTTACTGTATATTAAAAACTACCTCCCCACAAACATTGCTAACCTGTATCTGGTGGAGAATGAATTTACAAATAGTATGTCTCTTGTCTCCAATTCCTCCTCTAGCATTGTCTTTATATAACTGGTCAGGGGATTTAAAAAAATGTGTTACTTTGTGGTCCTACAAGATGTGAATGTACACTGATGCTACTGTTTTACCTATGTACCTACACTACACTGTATGGTGACTATGATTTTATTGAAAAAAAAAAATTAAATTAATAAAAAAAAAAAAAAGAAAACAACCAGTTACATACACACTGGAAGTGGTAATTAACTCACGGCTCTTTGTCCACTTTCAGCAGTACCCTCCTGACTCACATGAAACTCGTTTTTTCCACGCTCTGACTTGCATCCTTTCGGTTAGAAAATGGTAACTATTTTTTTCCACCTAGGCAATCTTGTGTCTTGCAGGTGCCAAAAGACAGCACACAATATGTAATCCCCATAGCTATTCATGCACAGCTTCGAACTGCTTTCTTTTGCTACTGGGTACAAATGACCAGCCAGGGAAAAAGTGGATCTCGTGCTTCTCCCCAGAAATAGTGTCCCAGTTCCAAGACGCTCTTCTTAGCTGCAAGGATTTAGTTAGTTGAACCATTGTTCTGATTTTACCAAATAACCACTTAAAATGGCCATAAACAGTGTTTGCAAATTATGCTCCATAGACTTGAATGGAGTGCACCCCCACACTCTCCCTATACATAGGTTATAAAATGTTGCAGGGTGTGTGTGTGTGTGTTCGGGGGGGGGGGGAAACACATGGCCTGCAACCAGGCAGTGGAATGGGATCACACAGCTAGCCCCACGAGGGAAATTTATGATTATTTCCTTTTAGGGGATATGAAACAAAAACATGCACCTGCCACGGTGGAGCTCCCATGGTGATAAGGGAGCTTCCTCTTATTTGTTTTAATTTTCCAAAAATAGCAGGAAAGTTTCTCTTTGAATACAGTACAATCCCCAACCAATGTGCAGGTGAGTGGTGGGGAGCCTGGTAATGGACAGGGTCAGCCTTTGGCACCCTATATTCCAGCAGTCGCTGAGGGTTCCTTACTCATAGGGGCTTGCAGACAGAAGCTGCACAGATCATTAGTCTTTCAAATTTCATGTTTGTTTTAAAGAGCCACTGACACCACCAGGAGAACGTTGAAAAACATAATATTTAGAGAAAAAGCTTCTTATATTTCTCACGAGCACTGTTTTTCTTCTTACCATTATTACAGAGAACATATGCATGAAAACAGGATCTCTGTTCCTTGACAATTCAGCAGCTCCTGTTGCTTATTCCCAACCTGATGTCATAATACACTGCTTGTAACATCACAGTATCACAGTTATTCCCATGGAAACTGGCTGTGAATACAGAACAAAGCATTATGATTTCTAGTAGGCAGTTGGGGTTCAATGCGGAAAAGTGCAAAGTCCTGCACTTTGGAGCAAAGAACCCAGGGAGGGGTTACCAGCTGGGAGGGGTGCAGATAGTATCCATTGAGGAGGAAAAAGACCTAGGGGTGGTTGTAACAAGGAAGATGAACAATACAGAGCAGTGTAGGAGGGCGGCAGCAAAAGCCAACAGGATGCTGGGTTGTATCATGAGGGATCTCCCCAAGAGCTGGGAGGTGATCCTGCCTCTCTACAGGGCACTGGTCAGGCCGCACCTGGAGTACCGTGTGCAACTCTGGCACCCATATCTGAAGGAGGATGTGAAATTACTGAAAGGGGTACAACGCAGGGCAACAAGGATGATCCGGGGATTGGAGGACAGACCATACAAGGAGAGGCTGAGAGAGCTGAACATGTACTCCTTGGAGGAGAGAAGGGACCAGTGGGATATGACTGAGACCTTTAAGTACATAAAGGGGATAAACAAGGCAGGCACTGAAGGGATACTCAGACGGAGGAGGGGGAGTGACATGAGAGGGCATGACCTTAGACTGGAGGGAGGAGGATTTAGGACGGAAGTGAGGAGACACCTTTTCACGGAGAGGGTTGTAGCAGAATGGAATGCTCTACCAGAGGTGGTGGTAGCCTGTAAGACAGTGGTTAGTTATAAAAAGGGATGGGACAAGGTGGGGGGGGGTAATTGGGAAGGGAAGTGGCAACGGGGTAGCTGCAAGGTGAGGGTGCTAGTTGCCCACTCGAGCAGACTTGATAGACCAGGTGGCCTATTTCTGCTGGCAAATGTGTATGTTCGTATAAGCTGTAGGGGCGGTTGCTCTCTAGGGGATTAAGATCCTGTTTGTTTTTTTTATTATAGTTTTTTTATTAAATGAAACACATACGTATACATTGAGCCATTCAAAACTAGTACACCAGCCCATTCCAAACAGACATCATATTTTCAGACACAGAAAAGATTAACAATGTATGTAACTTGTATATGACTGTAACCTATTATAAGTAACATTACTATGTAACATATGTGTACTCTATGTTTAATGTTCTGCACCTATACTGTTCTCACTGTTGTAACTAACCACACTATGTAACTCTGTCTACCCCCCACCGACGAGATAGCTTTGTAAATGAGTCCATGACTCAAATGTTGTAAATCCGACTTTTCTATTAAACAATCCGAAGAAATATTAAGGATCTTAAATCACTGCCTTTGTTAAGCTCAATTACTTCTCCAGAATTTCAGCCATCCATTCCCAGCACAGCCTTCACTAAAGAATCCTGTTTTTGTGTGAACTTCCTCGGTAATAAGTGGGAAAAGACATCAGTAGAAGATAAATAAAATACAAGCTGAATTGCGTCTAAATATTATGCTTTCCAAAGTTTTCTCAGAGGTCTCAGCAGCTCTTTACATTTAAAGGGGACAGGAAACTATTCTATTTGGCAACCGTTCTTATTGTTCTCGTTTACAGCAATGATATACATACACATAAATGATCCACATGCAACTGTACCTGAATAAAACCTGATGTGAAAAACTGGATTTTGCATTGTTTTGTTTTTATGTGCAGACTTCTATTACAGTTCTCTTGATGCAATCGGTGGTCTATAGTTTTAACAATGTCATGGTCTGAGCATGGAACTCTTAAGCATGGTTCTGACAGGACAACTGCTTGTGATTAGCATTCTGTACACAAACTGCGACATAGTAAACACTCCAAATTATTGGTTCCATGAAGAGAACTGTGCTGAATGCTGCCCTTAAAAAAAAAAAAACAATTGAAAACTAATTTTTTTCACATTCTTTTTAGACCTAGATCAAGTTTATGTTGATTTGTGTTGGCTGCCTGCAACTCAACGTTCCGATGTGTCTCGAGTCACTGAACCTACAACATCATTCCGTGACACAGCAGTCTGTGATACATTCCAGTATGTCATATGTTAACATGGACGGTGCGGGAGAGTTTTATTACGTAGTGAATTTGAAGCATTTTTGTCAGAATGAGAAGTGTTGAAACATGCCTGAATTTGTCAATTTATCGTAGTCTAAGTTTTTAACTTAATAGGCAATTATTCTTTCAGTATGTGTTTTTTCCCAGTCATATTTTATTTATGACACACAATATGGTATTTTTACAAGGTGATCTTGCACTGCTTTAGATCGTAGCATACAGTGATTTATAATTTCGCTTTGTGTAACATGTGCTCATTTATTTACATAGAAGCATAGACTTTGACGGCAGATAAAGACCGCTTGGCCCATCTAGTTTGCCCATTTCCCTACCTACAGGATAGGTCGCAGATCCTCGTTAACCAACAGCCTATTTCTTCCTACCCCCCACAAGAATTGCCTTATGTCTGTCCCATGCATTCTTGAATTCTCCCACAGTTTTAGACCCCACAACCTCCTCAGGAAGGCTGTTCCATGCATCCACTACCCTCTCTGTGAAATACTACTTCCTCACATTGCCCCTGAACCGCCACCCTCTATCTTTAAATTGTGTCCCCTTGTTCTTGCACGTCTCTTTTTCTGAAAGATGCTACCCTCTTGGACTTTGTTGATTCCACTGAGGTACTTAAAAGTTTCTATCATGACCCCCCTCTCCCTTCTTTCCTCAAGGGTATACGTATTAAGCTCCTTTAGTCTCTCCTCATATGGCTTCTCTTGTAGACCCTGCACCATTTTAGTTGCCCTGCTCTGGACTGCCTCTATCCTGTGCATGTCCTTGCGGAGATGGGGTCTCCAAAACTGGATGCAATACTCCAGATGGGGTCTCACCAACTGTCTGTACAGAGGGATAACAACTTCCTGTTTTCTGCTGCTGATGCCTCTCCCTATGCATCCCAGTATACCCCCCCCTCCCTACTGCCTTCTCACATTGCTTGCTAACCTTAAGGTCATCTGATAAGATTACCCCCAGGTCCCTTTCCTTTTTTGTTGTTGTTACTACCCCCCCCATTGTGTATTCTTCCCCTGGGTTCTTGTTTCCCAGGTGCATTATTTTGCACTTCTTTGCATTGATTCCTAGCTGCCATACTTCTGACCATTCCTCCAACCTTGCCAAGTCCCTTCTCATCCTTTCCACACCTCGTGTATCAATCCTGTTGCATATATTTGTGTCATCTGCAAAGAGGCATACTTTTCCTTCCAGTCCCTCTGCAATGTAATTTATGAAGACATTAAAAAGGACTGGACCCAATACTGAACCCTGCGGTACCCCACTAGTAACCCCTCTTTCTTCAGAGTGGACTCCATTTACAATTACCTTCTCTGTCCTGTTGTTCAGCCAATGTTTTACCCAGGCTACCACCCTGGGACCCTCCCAGGCTGGTTAATTTATTATTAATCTTTTTGTGTGGGACTGTGTCAAATGCCTTGCTAAAGTCTAGGTAGGCCATGTCCACAGCCTCCCTGGTCTACTACTTTGGTCACCCAGACAAAAATCTATTAGATTAGATCCTGACATGACCTTCCGCTGTGAACCCATGCTGCTTGGGTCCTGTGCCCTACTGGCCTCTAGGTACTCAACTATTCTTTCCTTCAGAAGTGACTCCATCACTTTCCCTACCACAGAGGTCAAACTGACAGGTCTGTAGTTTCCTGCCTCTGTCTTGGTCCCACTTTTGTGAAGAGAATCACATCTGCCTTCCTCCAGTCCTTGGGTACCACACCATCCTCCACGATTTATTAAAAGGGTAGTCAGTGGTTTCACTAGTTCCCCCCTTAATTCTTTTAGAATTCTGGGGTGAATTCCATCAGGCCCCATTGCTTTGTCCACCTTCAGTTTTAGGAGTTCTTGCAGAACCCTTTCTTCTGTGAAAGGACTGAGATCGACCCCCCCCCTATCAATAGTGCTTCTGTTAACTGGATTAGGCACTTCCCCCTCCTCTTTTGTGAATACTGAGCAGAAATTTTAATTCTGTATCCCTGCTTTTTCACTGTCCCCCTCTGCCCACCCACCGTTCATTTTATTCAGCCTCACTATCCCTCCCTTTGTCTTTCTACGCTCCCTGATGTACCTATAAAAGGTTTTATCCCCATTCTTAACTGAGTTGGCTATCTTTTCCTCAGTTTGGGCCTTTGCTATTCTGACTTTCCGCCCTGCTTCCTTCTGCCTTAACTGGTACAGCTCTCTGTCCTGCTCCTTCTGTGTTTCCTTATACTTCCGGAATGCTATCTTTTTCTTCCTGACTTTCACAGCCCTCTTTTGAGAACCATAGTGGCTTTTCTTTCGTTTGATTTGTTTATTTGCTTCACACAAAGGCTTGTTGCCTCTGTGATGGCAGTTTTGATGATTCCCATTGTTGCTCCACACCTCCTTCTAGCCTGTTTGCTAGTGCTTTTCTGAGGCACTCTCCCATCTTGCCAAAGTCGGCCCTCCTGAAGTCCAGTACCCTCACTTTTGTATGGCTTGACTCTGTAGCTGAGTTTAACGTGAACCACACTGTTTGATGGTCACTTGTTCCCAGATGGCAACCCACTTCTAGATCAGAGATCCTCTCACTGCCCCCGTTTGAGAGTACGAGGTCTAAGATTGCTCCCTCACAAGTGGGTTCTGAAACTAGATGTCTGAGGCTTGCCACCTGTAGGGCATCAAGAATGGCCCTGCTCTTGGATGTGGCTGCAGCAAATGTGCTCCAGTTAACACCTGGCATATTCAGGTCTCCCATCAATAGTATCTCCCCTTTCTCTGCCATTCTAAGAATGCCTTCTAGCATATCCTTGTCCATTCCTTCCCCCTGACATGGGGGTCAGTACACAACCCCTGTGCGGATTGTGGTGCCCTTTCCAGTCTCCAAGGTGACCCACAGTGCCTCCTCTCCTCCCTGTTTACTCTTTTGTTCAGTTGCTTTTCCGTCCTTTACATAGAGAGCTACTCCTCCCCTCTTCTCCCCTGCCTGTCTCTCCTGTAGAGTTATGTACCCTGGTATGTTAACATCCCAGTCATGAGTTCTCTGTGTACCATGTTTCTGTGACTGCTCGATATCCAGGCATCCCTCTTCCATCAAGGCCACCAGCTCAGGGCTTACTGCCCAGACTACGGGCATTGGTACTCATTACCCTCCATTTCCTGATGGCTTTACTCCTTTTGCCCCATCCCTGTCCTTCTTGCCTTTGTCACTTTCTTCATTTACCCCAGCCCTTCTCATCGACACCCTCTATTTGGTGTTTACACGCCTTACTACCGTATTGATTTTTGGAGGCTAGGATTCCCCTGCCCTTTCAGTGCCCCGGCTAGTTTAAATGCTTGCCAATTAAGCATTTAAACCTATCACCTAGGATCCTGGTTCCCTCTTGGAGAGATGCAGCCCATCATGCCAGTATAGGCTTGCATCACTCCAGGTGGACCAGTCCCCAATAAAGCCAAATCCTGAGCTCCACACCAGTTTTCAACCACTGATTGAATCCATGGTGAGAACATCTAGCCTCTCGCCATAGATGAGCAGCGCTCCGAGAAGGTTACCATGCATGCTACTTGTCTAGGCCCTCCCAATTCCACAAACTCTTCCTGCACTTCTCTAATCCTTTCTTAGCCAGGTCATTTGTTCCTAGGTGGACAATGACATCCAGCTACTTCGTGCAGCTGCTCCAGCAACTTGGATTTGCTCCTATCCCTCAAGCCATGGTGCCAGGCAGGCACCTTATCTCCTCTCCCTTCCTCCCCCAGTTCTACCTTCCTAACAATGGAGTCCCCACCAGGAGTTGTTTCCTTCCTCTGCCCCTCCTGTGGGTCTCCTCTGTGGAGGTTCCCAGCATCCTCCTTGGTCTCACTCATGGTGCCTCCATAGAGGAACCACCTGCCAGAATGGCATAGGAATTGTGGAGGTGCAACTGGAGGGTTGCACATCTGTTCCACCACCCTCACCATCCCTGAACCCACTGTAGTCCAACCGCTCCTCTTTCTTGGCAACCTCTGAGGCCACGGCAGTGGCACTGGTGGTCTCTGGATGGAAGAGGAGGTCCCACAAATCCTGGCCAACTCAGCCTGGAGATGAGCAACCTCCTCCCTCAGCCCAGAGAGGTGCCTGCAGATGGGACAGCACCACATCCTCCAGAAGTTTGTTGACCAGGTAGGCCCACTGAGACAAGAAGTCCCTTTTTCTGGGGGTAACCGGGGGGCAGGGGGATACAGATGGTAACCAACTAAAATCGAACCAGATTAAGCTGTTGCTGGTATGTTTTCAGTGAATGGGGGAAATTTGGACAGGACACCAGGGAAATTCCCCTACTGGTAACAGAGACTCCAGTAAAAATGTTGGGACTGCATTTTGGATCGGGAGACATGGCTCTATATAATTGAGAAGAAAGTTTGAAACTCTGTGATGCAAAAGTCCAAAGATGGAAAGGTTAGAAGATATCAAAATGAAAAAAAAATAGAGTGTACATCATAAAGCAATTTTTAGTTCCGACTTTGCTTTATGTTGCTAGCCGTTCCACTTCCCATAAAATTGAAAGCAAGATTAGTACATTTTCCAGATGCTCTGGGGAGCAGACTTAATCTGGTAAAAGAGGGTTACTTTTCTGTCTAAACAGAAAGGAGGCCCAAATATGGCCCACCCAATTATTTTATTTCATTTGTTTTGGTCAAAAACTTTTTCCCTAGGGCTGCAAGAAGGAAAAAAAAACACAGGCTAGGCTTTGGATGACTAGGGGGTTAAATTAATATCATACTAACATACTAAAAGCCAGCAGAATAGGCCTGATGGTCTGTCTTGTCTGCTCGACAGCCAGCAACCTAGTGATGCTCGCCTTCCCACCCCCCCAGCCATCGAGAGGGGCTTCTTTGGTTTCAGTTTCCCCTTGTACCTGTCCCACCCCTTCTTGAAGCCCTCCTCTGTGCCCTCCTCCACCAGCCTCCTGGGCAGCACATTCCAAGGCTCCACCACCCTCTCAGGAAATAAATGCTTCCCTCGTCCCCCTGTAATTTCCCCCTCCAGCTTCCACACATGCCCCTGGTTGTTCCCCCCTTCTTTAGCCTAAACAGCTCCTTGGTTCCACTCTTGGTTATTCCTTTTACGTATTTGAAAACCTCTATCGTCTCCCCTGTCCCTCCTCTCTTTTAGTCTTTCAGTGTGTACAGCCCAAGATCTTCCAATCTCTGCTCACAAGGCCTCCCCTCCATGCCCTTAATCATCCTGGTCGCTCTCCTCTGGACTCTCTCTCCAGCACCTTCTTCAGATGAGGTCTCCAGAACTGTACACAGTACTTGAGTATGTGTCAGTATGGGAAGAGACACCTCCAACATCGGCAAAGCAGTATAAAGTCCCGGAATATTTTAAACCACTCATGCAGAAATTAGCTAAATGGAAAATAAAAAGAGAGGATATTCTCCGTAAAACACGAAAATGGCACTACCAGTGTGTGCTGGAATGTATGGGATTTACGCAACCAGAATTTAGAAATGTAGGCCATCAAAGAATAATGTAGTATGTAAACAACTAATTGACTCAAGAATACCACAGAAAATGTGGGACACAACGTGGATGTGTGCCTATGGTAAAGTCCAGTTTAAGGGCAATCATAAACACAAAGTACTATCAGAAAGGATGTGCCCGTACCATAGTTGTAGAACAAAAGTTGAAACAATGGAGCACTTTTTCTTTCAATGTGATTATGTTAAGGATTTCTGGAGGCATGATACTAATAGATGGGAATTATTTTGCTTGCCACAAATAACATATGAGCAATTAATTCTAGGCGATAATGGGAGAATACCAAACTAGTATGACGAAAGCACTTTGACAGTATTTTTTGCAAGCATAAAATATTATCTACCTGGGACGCTGGAGGGTTGGCCGGGGGGAGAAAGATTGAGCATCCCTGGACAGCTCTCCTTCTCCGGGGAGGTGGGGAAGTGCCCATACACAGCCTACGAGGCCAGGGTCCCCAACACTGGTACTTCGCATTCCAATGGAGGTGGGCAGAAGCTGAGCGCCATTGCACGCCCCTGCCTCAGAGGAAAACTAAGAAAATGGAGGAGAGAGCCTCCGTCTACATGAAGCCCTCCCCAGGCTTCAATTAGCCACCACTGCCGCACTCCCAACCAGATACTAGTTCCACGGCGCTGGAATTAGGGGAACCGGTGCCATGGCCCCGCCTTCCGGGGTAACCGGGAGTTGCGCCACTTGGCAGTTGGTGGAAGTCTCGGGGGCCGTGACCAGGGCAGAGACAGAACGGAGGCCTCCCGGATAAAATGATAAATAAAAAAAAAATATTTTATCTATAGCAAGCAAGAAATGAGTGGGTTTTGCAGCAACAGAAAAAGACACATGAGGTATTATGTAAGTTATGCGAAATAGCTCTTAAAGAGGTTTTTTGGAAGGATGTAAAGACAAACCCATAATCAAAGGAGAATATTTGGTGGTAGGGTTTTAGATTCTGTCAAAAATATCAGTAACAAGGTTCACATGTGGTTGTTTTCTTTCTTTTAGTATGAGTGTACACCTAGATTAATGAAAGAAACAGTTTAAGATTATTAGCTAATGGGTAGGTATGAAGAGGTAAAAGTTATAATTTTTTTCCTCTCTCTTTTCTTTCACTTTCCTTTCAAAATAAAAATCTAGATGTACCAGAAAGGCTCTACTAAGTCACTGTTAAATGAAGGATTTATTTCAGGATGATGAAAATGTTTTAATTTTTTTTCTCAAGGTTTATGCTATATTTTTTTCTACAATAATTAAAAGAAATAAAACTTTATGTGTTAGGAGTTTATGGGATGAGAAACAATTCTGAGGATAAAAGGAGAAGGTATTCTGTTTCAAATGCAAGAAAAAGAGTGGGCTTTTAAAGTGGATTTTTGTTGATTTTTTTCCTGTGTACTCAAACCAGATATAATGTGATGTACGGTGATGGTTGTGTTTATTGAATAAAAAATGTCCCTAGTCTTTGAGAAGTGCCATCATGAGATCTTTAGCATCCACCTAAACAATGGTATACATCCCCTACTGCAACATTTCTACAGCGACCAACACTACAGCAAAATGTCGCTGTAGTGTTGGTGCTGGACCCTGGCACTGCTTTTGTGGGTGAGGGGCCTTGCATCCCCTACCCAATCAACTTCAGACTGGAGTTGTATGGGGGGTGGGGAGAAGCCCTGAAGAACACACAGTAGACAGTGACTGCCATTATGTCGACCATAAATGTGGTCGACATAACGGTGTCGCTGTAACAGCGGTAGACATCGAAACTGTTGACTCCGAACTGTTGACTTCCGGTCGTAGAACAACCACTAGAACAGGCAGACGGGAGCTAGGTTTGACGTCTCATCTGAAAGATGGTACCTCAGGGCTGCAGCACTCCCGTCATGCTGCACTACAGTGTCAGTACTGGGATTTAACCCAAGTGCCTGGTATGAGGATATAACCCACAGCCTTCTGATCTTCTGGCCTCAGAGGAGAGTGTGCAACCAACCTGCTGAGCCACTGACACTGATGTTCATAGACTTTTCTTCAATAATTACCCAATAAACAGTAAGTGCTTGAGGTATTCATTGAATTGACAGGGTGTGCAAAATGCATTAACTGGTGTTAATTGTCTATGTGTATTTTTCATTTACTGTGAGCATTGTCATTAAGATTTTTGTTTAGTGGCCGGCCCGATGGCGCTGAGGGTTGAGGTGCTGGATGCCACACTTCGCGCCATGCTGACGACCCGTGTTCTGGAATGGGCAAGGGTCGGCAGGGTTGGGGGAAGGATCAAGCGTCCGGAGGACTGCTCTCCTTCCCTGGGGAGGAAGGACATCAGTGATCAGCATGCAGCTGCCCCCTGGTGGCAGCTGGGGAGCAGCTCCACCATGGCTGCACTTGCAAGGGTATGGAGGAGGCTGATGCTGGGAGAAGCGCGTAAAGTGTGCACACTCCATCCCTTAGCGCCACTGCACACCTCCTCCAGCAGGGGAACACCACCAAAAAAATCCCCACTGGCAGCATGAAGGCTGCTGGCAGGCGCCAGCCACGGTCCCGATACAAGTCAACTCCCTCCCGGCGCTTAACGGGAGGTGATGAGTCTGGTCTGAATTGGCTAGATGTGGGGAGGAACCAAAGTTATAACCTCTCGCCGTGAGCATAAAAGAAATCATTAAGAAAAAAAAAGATTTTGTTTAGTAAGTGACGATGGTTTATCATTGGTAGCCGAATGGAGGAAAAAGTTTATAAGTAAGGAGGGTTACAGTGTATGAATGAATCTTTCTTTATTGATTGGTCAATATGACCTTTACAAAGTTAAGTACAAAGAACGCAATATTATAATACAATATTGAAAATCAAGTTGTAATAAGATTCCATAAATACAATTCTAACTAAAACTGACTTGAGCACATACAAATAAATCATTCTGTATTTCTGTTTACAATTTTAGCCCTTATTCTGCTTATAGCAAATAAATACCTAGCCACTTTATTAATAAAGTGACACTTGCTGCCTTACGTGCAGAGAGTGCCATGCTAGTGATTTCTGTTTCTATTCATTAAGGTGAAGCATCGTGTGGAGAAAACAGGTCGACAGTCATCAGACCTGCTGTCTGTGGTTTACAGTTTGGAATCTTGTGGATACACGTTAAAATACATTTTCAATCAATCAATCAAAATCTTTATTTAGTCAGGCAAACATCATTGAGCGTAGCTCATTTACAAGATGGACCTGAGTGGTCATACAAATCAGAGTACAAGTATTTTTTTTTTTTTTTTACATGGACAAGAAAATAACATAAACAATAGTACAATGACATAAAATGATAGTAAACAAAAATTTACATATATACAAGGCACAGTAAAAATCACTTAACCTGTAAAAAGTAATATAGCAGGGATAGTATACAAATAATAGGGCCTTTATGGCTTTTATAAGAATATAGCAGCTGACTGGATAATAGAAGGAGAACTAAACAGAATGGAATAGGGAAGGGGGAATGTAGGTTGGATGGGAGATTAGGCCTTATGGAAGCAGTTGCAGAACTCTGGGAATAGGGTGGAGAATAATCTTTGAAGGATGATAGGGTAAGAGGGTATTTAGATTCATAGATTTTTGGAGGAGTTCCAAGTAACTGCTAGGGAGTAGCTGATAGCAGCCCTCCCAAACCGGTGCAGGCATTAGGAACCTTTAACATGATGAGTTTACTGATCCTTAAGGTGTATGGCCTAGAAGTAATTCGGTAAAACAGTCTGTGATATAGGAGGAGTTTGCCTGATAAAGCTTTGAAGATCCAGATTGCAGCATTCCTATTTCTTCTGTGTTGTAGGGATGTCCAATTAACTGCTGTGTAAACAGAGCAATGATGGGTGCTGGAGGGAAGGTCAGTAATAAATCTGATGGATCTATGATACAGGGTGTCCAGCTTATTTAAGAGTGAGAGTGAGCAATGACCATAGAGAAAGTCAGCATAATCAATGAGGGATAGAAATGATGCCTGGATTAATCTTTGTTTGGAGTCTCTGGTAAGGTAGTGTTTTATTCTGTAAAATAGGCCAAGCCTTTGTCTCAACTTTTTTAGTAGCTCTTCAATATGGACAGAGTAGTCAAGCTTATTATCAATCCAGACTCCAAGATATTTGAATTTGTCCACAAATTCCAGCTTCTCTCCAAGTAAGGTGAATAATTGTGGGGTGGTGGGTGATGGGGTAATGGCAGAGCAACTCTTTGTGGCAAAGAACATAGCTTTTGTTTTTTTGGCATTTAGAAGTAGTTTTTTTTCCAATAGATTGTGTTGTAGGATGGAGAATTCTGACTGCAACAGTTCACAGGCTTTTGATAATGAGGGGTTGCTGACATATAATACAGTATCATCAGCAAATAGATGAATGCTAGAGTGGGAGAGATTGGCATCAATATTATTAATATAAATGGCAAAGAGGATGGGGCCAAGAATAGAGCCTTGTGGTACACCTCTTAGCAGTGGTTTAGAGGTGGATAGGTAATTTTCATTTTTTACCAATTGTGACCTATCAGTTAGATAGCACTTAAACCAACTGAGTGAGAGAGAATCCAGGCCTAGAGAGCTAAGGGAGGTGATTAATGATTCATGATCCACTGTATCAAATGCTTTACTCAAATCCAGGAACACAGCACAGGTACTATTCTTCTTATCCAAGGCAATCTGCCAATCATTAGTTACTTTGGCTAGGGCAGAAATGGTGTTATGCCTTGATCTAAATCCGATTGTGCTGGATTTGGAGGTTGTTTTATCCAGATAGGCCCTTAACTGTGAATTTACTAATTTTTCAAGCATCTTGGATAGTACCGGTAGGATGGAATGGGCCTGTAATTGTTAAGGTCCATAGGATCACCTGATTTAAGTAGTGGAACTACTTGAGCTGTTTTCAAGTGGAGGAATGGATCCAGTAGCTAGGAAAGATTGAAGAGATGAGTGAGGGGGCAGATAAGGCGGTGATGCTATTTTCAGAAAGTAGGGATCCAGGAAGTCTGTACCTGCACTCTTAGAAGTATCTAAATTAGATAGGAGGTCTTCTACTTCTTTCAAGGATATTGGATTGAAGGAGAAGGTTGAAGTAACCTTTGTCCCACAATGGATTGAAGGTTTAAAGATGATCTCAAGAGACTTGCAGGTGAGGAATCAAATGCAAGGCCAGCTGTGGAGAAGTGATCATTGAAGGTATTCAAGATTTCTTGCTTGCCCGTGATTTCTGTGTCATTCAGTAGCAGTTTGGAGGTTAAGGCAGGGGTAGAGTTTTGGCCCAGAATTCCCTTTATAGTACCCCAAAGTCTGGATGGGTTATTGTAGGAAGCATCTAATTCAGCTCTATAATAGGCAGCTTTGGCAATTCTTATTTGCTTTGTACATGAATTTCTTGCTTTTCTGAATTGAAGCCAGTCTCTGGTATCCTTTGTTTTCTTGCCTTTTTCCAGAGTTTGTCTCTGGCTAGCAAAACTGATTTAAGATCAGCAGTGAACCAAGGACAAGATCTTACTTTAGTTCTGATACGTGATAGGTGCATGAATATTGAGAGCATTAGTGATGATGTCCTTTAATATCTGGAGAGCTGTTTCAACTGAGGATGTAAGATAAAAGTCTTGCCAATATGTTGTATTGCACAAATCATGGAGATATCCTGAGATGTTGAATTCCTTTTTTGACCTTTTGAGGACAAACTTTGCAGGATTGGATGGTTTGAATATAGTTCTTATGCCAACTATAGGACAATGATCACTTACATCACTGGGTAGTACTCCTGCATGTGAATATAAGTGAGGCTTGTTTACCAACATAATATCCAGGAGTGAGCTGTTGATAGAATTTTTTAGGTTAATCCTGGTTGGATCTTTGATTAATTGTGTGAATGCATAGGTGTCACAGAAGGATACTAGTGGTGCAGATGCATTAGATAGCCAGTTTAAATTCAAATCACCAAGGATGATGGTATCTTCACATTTTATTCTGCTTATGTTTGCTGTCATGCTAATGTTATCATAGATGGAAAAATAATGGATTGCATAATTTGTGTGTTCTGTTTGCTGCTGTTGACAGCTATCAAACTGAAGGGGGGGGGGTTAAAATATTTTCAAGCCTGTCTGGTTATTTGCATCCTTGGTACAGTTGTAAAAGTAGGGGTCATCTTACTTTTTTATGTCAGTAAGGATTGGATTTGGTTGTGGCATACTTGTTTTAGGGTACGGGGCAAACTGATAAACTAGGGAAGTGGTACGAGTTTTTGTCTAGGGACGTGAACATGGATGTCCTTGATAGTGTGATTAAAGTGTATCTTGCTGTTCACGGTGCAATCAGTGCCACTGTATTAAACTATGTTGCATTCCAATTAAAAAAAAAAAGCCTGTGAAAAAAATAACAATAGTCTCATTCACCAGACCTGCTGTCTGTTTTTCTCATATCTGGAAGCTGTGTATTACACTTTTTAAGAGAGAGAGAGAGAGAGAGAGAGAGAGGAGGGGGGGGGGAGAGAGAGAGAGAGAGATATATGGGTGTGATGGAGTTAATAGTGCAGAGAATGTGTGCAAGTTGTTCTGTTGTCTGGGGATGAAATAAAAACAGTCCCATGCCTTGTACTGTTTATGCAAATATGACAAAATGAATGGAGTTGATAATTTCACCTGCAACCCTCAATTGGCATCTGCGCTCACACACACAATTTGTTGATTTCTGCAATTTCAGAACAGCTGTAACAAATAGACTGGAGTCTAACATTGGGGGTCAATGTGCATTGCCCTAATTTCTGTCAGTCATATAAGTATGTTGACCTTCTAGGATAGCAGTACAGGGGCTTCATGATATATCATAGCCTTCGCCTCATTCACTAAAATATCACAAAAACCGAAAAAAAAACACACACATATTATCCAGGATAGTCTTTACTTGTTTTGCACCCCGGAAATATGCAGTACAGCATAACATCCTTTCCACATAAACTTAACCTGCAAAGAATTAAATGCATCAATTACAAATAAGCATGGCATGCGCTCAGTCTCAGTGTGGCAGTATGTCCCTGCTTGCCTGTGTAATTAGTGTCAAGGTGATGTTAGTTTGCACCTCTCCCAGCTCTGTGAATGATTACCTTTGACAAAGTAAGTGCATGCCGCTGGTTGGAGATACGATTTGACTGGTTCAAGAACCTATGCACGTAGCATTACATCCCACCGCTGGCATGCATGATCTGAGTTTGTGTCCAGAAGCCAGTCACAGTGTTTTAGGTATGAAGGTGATCCTGTCCACATAGCCTTGAGTCTTGATGTTATTATGCACAGCCTCACTCTGACACTGGAAGCAAGCCACTGGATTGTGGGAATACAGTTGAACATCTCTGCGTCCAAGTTCGAGTTCCACCACACACAGTCATGGACTCATTTTTGGTCATGGAGCTAGACACATGTTAAGAGGTACGGGTCCAGGCTGAGCACCTAGGCAGCTCGGGTTGAGTCTCACATTACTTAAGCTAGAACTCGCTTTGAAACCATAAGCCTCTCATGGCTCGGGGACTAGGACGAACACCTACAAACCCAGGTTTAAGTCCCACCACTGCAATGAACAGACTTACTTTGTGACAGAAGCCAGTCAATGGGTAGATGGTATAGGCCTGAGCTGAGTAATGTTCACCCAGGTTTGAGTCCTTCCGTTGCCATGCGGAGGACTCAATTTGTGACTTAAGTTAGGGAAACAAAAAGCATATTATTACCACTGTGGATGTTCTTTGCAGCACTCTGTACCAATGTTGCCTATTGCTAAATGACGGCATTGACTGCAATGATTTCAAACAATTTCACACCACAGACAGATCATCAGGTGATGTAAACAATGTGTGCATTAATAAATGTTTCTAAAATTATTAGTAGGTTACACACTACCTCAAAAACAGAGTACATCCAAGGGTACTAAAGGAACTGGCTGAGGAGCTGGCAGGGCCAGTGGCAGACCTATTTAATAGTTCACAAGAGTCAGGTGTGGTACCGCAGGACTGGAGAACAGCACATGTAGTGCCCTTTCACAAAAGCGGTCCCAAGGATGACCAAGGGAATTACAGATCAGTCAGTCTGACTTCCATTGTTGGCAAGCTCAAGGAGACCATACTAAAGGAAAGGTTGGTGGAATATATTTCACTTATTTGTTGAGAGATCAGAATTGCAAACCTTTAAGTCAGAGACTCCTTTGCAAAGGCTCCATGTCATGGAAGTACAAATAAGAGAAATGGACAATACAATGAAAGGTATTACAAATGAATGCGGAGGGTAAAACAACCCAGAGTCAAGTATGGTACAAAGGTTACAAGCAATACATTGAAAGGTATTTCATCTGAATGCAGAGGGTAAAACAACCCAGATTCAAGCATGGTACAAAGCTTTCAAGCAAATTAAGCTATTGCTTACATTCAAATTTCAAGGATGTTGCAAGGTTTCCTAAGCCCATAAAACACATACTTAAGATAAAGGCACAGGCCGGCCCAGTGGTGCGGAGGGCTGAGGTGCTGGACGCCACACATTATGCCATGCTGGTGACCCAAATTTGGGAGTGAGCTCGGGCTGCTGAGGGTCAGCCGGGGGAGAAGGATTGAGCGCACGACGGGCTACTCTCCTTCTCCTGGTGGGAAGGGCTGCAGGCTCCCGCTGCTATATCATCACCTGGGTGACCACAGGTGGTGGTGCAGTCAGGAAATAGCAGACGGGAGGGTCAGACGTCAGCCGAAGGTCAACGAGAAGGCATGTCTCGGCGTGCCTTTGTCTCCTTGACCCTCCCTGTGTGCTGGCATCAGTGGGAGGAGACTCGAAACTAGGAAAAATACCCCATGTTTGGCTCCTGGAGATGGGACTCAGTGCCGTCGACCTAGAGGACTGGAGGAGCTCTGGCACTGTGTCTGCCTCATTTAGGTAAGGAGGGGGGATAGAGGGACCCTCCCCCCCCCACCCGGGGGGCAATCCGGCACATTGAAGGATATATATAGGGCGGAGACAGGCGGGGACCAATATCCTCATAGTTCTGGTCAGTGAGTGCACTTGAGGACCCTGAGGACAGGAGCCAATGTGGTGTCAGGAGGGGGGCATAAAGAAATAGTAAAAAAAAAAAAAAGAAAAGAAAGGCACAATACATCAGAAGAATCAATCAGAGTAGATGGAGAGGAGGGACGGGGCAGAAGGCACAGAGGTTTGGCTTGGTACGGTTCTGGACAGATGAGGTATCAGGGGACAGATCATTTAGCCAGACTGGAGCACCACAGTGGAAGGCACGTTGTCCCAAGGGGGTTCTGCAGAATGGCACAAGCAAAGTGGCTTTGTCTGAACCTCTAGTATTCCTTATGGATGGTGCATGTTGAATGAGGTTAAGGAGGCCAGATGGGGTATTTACCATTGACAATCTTCCTGGCAAGGAGGCAGGTGTGGTATTTCAGCTGGCCCTCAAAGTTAAGCCAGTTGGAGAACCAATAAAGGTTACAGGTGTGAGTCATCCTATCACACCCTGTGACAAGACAACAGGCCCTATTCAGGGTGACCTTAATTCTGCAAAGTGTGGTACTGTCAGCCGCGCCATAGAGGATGATCCTGTAATCTAATAGGGAAAGGACAGAGGAGGTAACCGCTAGACGAAGGGCTGCAGGAGGCATAAACCATTTGTTCCTGTAAAGGAGATCAATTCTGGCATTTGTGGCAGAGCTAAGACGATGGATATGTTCATGATAGTTTAGTGAGGAGTCAAGGGTAAGACCCATATATTTAAAGGAAGTCACTTGTTCTAGCTGTGAGTTTTGACAGTTAAGTATGTACAGTGGGGTGCCCCGTATTTGTTTTGATGATGAGTGAAGACCATAGATTTTGGTTTTTTTTTGTAATTTAATACCAGTTTACTGGCAGAGAACCATGTTTCAGTTTTGGAGAAAAGACTCTGGAGAGCAAGCTGAAGGAGGGGGTCACGGTGACAGTAGAAGAGAACTGCGTTGTCTGCGTATAGAAGCATTTAGCCAGAACATGCTTTTGGGAGAGATTTTAAAAAGAGGCCAAAGTATGGATCCCTGGGGGATGCCAGAGTGAACCGGCAGACTGTCAGAAAGAGTAAATTTTGACACGCTATGATCTACCACTTAGGTAGCTCTCGAACCAGGAGATGGGTTCCGAAGCAAGACCCAGAGTGAGGAGAGACTCTGGTAGGAGAGGGTGACTGACCGTGCCGAACGCCTTAGTCAGGTCTATGTACACAGACCAGACTAGGCGTCCATAGTCTAGAGCTTTGTGTAAGAAGGTGGTGTATTCCAGCAGTGCAGTTGAGGTGCTGTGCCCCTTCCTGAATCCATGCTGTTCTTTGCAAAGGAGGTTATATTTATTCAGGTAGTCAGTGAGCTGGTCTGAGACAGTTTTCACCAGGGCCTTGGAGGGGGTGGGAAGAATAGAGATGGGGCAGTAGTTATTTGGAGAGATGCGGTCCCCTCCTTTGAGGATAGGCGTGATGACACCCACTTTCCATTGGGAGGGAACTGGCCGAGACAGAGAGAGAGAGAGAGAGAAGTTAAGAATTTTTGTAAGAGGAACAAGGACTATAGTGAACCAAAAACAGCAGACAGAAAAATATTACTTTAAGAAACAGTTATAACGTTTTTATTTCTGAAGCAGTTTTCTTTTTCTATCAGCTCATTAGAACCCTTTCTATGTGATAGCATTATGTTGGATGTGTGAAGTAACACTCTGTCTAGCAGTTGACAGAACTGGTTCTTTTCCTCCCATTACATCATCAGCACTGTGACCTCACTGACAGTGACTTCACTGCTGTCTGAACTAGCAGTTACTGCGTGGCTCTTTCTGGTAAGTTGTGATGTCACAGCAGTGAGGTCACAATGCTGATGATGTAGTGAGAGGAATAGTGCTAGATATGCCAGCTGCCAGACAGAGTGCTCTTCCACACATCCCACCTACTAATAATCATGTAAAAAATCTTTCAAATAAACCAAAGGGAAAGAGAAAGTACCTCAGTTGTAAAAGCTATAGTTGACTGCCTTTAGAAACTTATATTAGTCTTAGGCAATACACTAGCTCTTTAATTTCTTATGTACTAGTGAATGATCACATAAGGGACATCTTTGGGCCATGCAGAACATTCAAACTAAGTAACATAATGCCAAAAGAATAAATTCAGGAGTTCTCAATGACCAGCTCTGCTGGTACCCAGAGGGTACCCTATAAGGACAGGTTTGCTAATGGAGACACCCATACACATTTTCTCTTTCCTCATCCACCCACGCCCTCCCATACCCTGCACTCCCTCCCACCTCTGAGTTCCCCCTTAGCCTACCCCAGTACTCTCCTCACTCCGTTACCTCATATCCACTTCCTTATCCTCTCCACTGTTTCCCCTCGCGCACGATGTATGGATTTCTGCTGCATCCAACACCGAATATCCATGTTGTTTCCTGACAAAGCCTCTGGCTGCTCAAAAACCGCTACCCCCTTGTAATACTACCATGCTACCAATTTCCTGTATTTATCTCATGCTGTATTTTGCCTACTGTTATTAATTTTTCTATAATTTTCCTGTTGTAGCTTGCTCTGTTTCCATGACGTGGGACCTTTGTAAAAGAGCCTTGTTGGCTCAAAGGAGTAATCCGAAACTTAAATAAATAAATACACCTCCCAAACACTAAATAAAACAAAATTAGCAGCTTGACCCTTACTTATTCACACACATTAATCATTTATGGTACACATCAAATAAAACAGAACTCAGTGCACCCCCCCCCCCAATTGCAAATCTTTCCACTATTACAACTTTCATTTTGCTGGAGTGTCCCAGTCCTCCCCCAATTCCAGAAGCATTTTGGGAACTTAGCCATCCAGCCAGGATTTACAAATACCTCAGCCTGAGATTTTAGAGCATTTGAGTTTGAGGTTTTGATTCCTAAGGCAAGGATAACTTTTCATTTAAAGGGGAATGGTCAGCAATAAGAGCCTCACACTCAAATGTGAGACTGATCCCAATTAGCCCCTTGTGTGCAAAACCACTTTTTTTCCCTTTACTGATTACTGTAGTGTAGTAGAGTGTGTCGGGCTAATTTCATTGACTTGTAAGCTGACATCTCCTGTAACCAGAAATGTAACCAGAAATTCCACACTCCCCTTCAGCTGACTTCGTCGGAGGACTTCAGCAGTGGGAGATTCAATAGCCTGCAGTGAATGTCAGTTTTTTTATAAGTTGCAATCTTCTGTTTGCTGTTCTCCTGGGGCTAGGTACAGTCACAAAGGACTGTACTAAGCCTCGTGAGCACAGCATGACCAGCAAATATCTAATTTTAGTGTACAAAATGATATGTTATATGTGGGCTATTGACTCTCCCAGCTCTGCAGCCCTCCTTAGATGTTAGCTGCAGAGGATTCTGGGATTTCTGGTTAAAGGAAATGGCATCTTAGAAGTCAAAGTTAGCCTGATACATTCTACTATACTGCTATAAACAGTAAGTAAAAAAAGATTTTTGTACACAAGGGCAAATAGGTATCAGCCTCACACTTGGGTGTGAGGCTCTTATTGCTGACAGTTCCCCTTTAAGTCCACCACCACCAGCCAACCACGTCCAAAGACAGCTGTCCCACTCAAAGTCCACTACAGGTACTCAGTAACATTCTGGGAGCTCCTTTGAAAGTATTTTTAAAAAAAAAGTAACACACTGGTGCCAGTGGGGAGAAGGTAATGAATCCAGTACTGAACAGCGAGAGTCACTCACTGTACTGCACTCGGCGGTTTAGGGATGAGCTTTGCCTGGACTAAACTGGATGCAGATGCAGACTAAAAGTTGGGGGGCGACATTCATTATTACGAGCAGACCCGAAAGATTGAGAGGTCTTTTTCTGCAGACCATTTTCTTATGTTCTTATGGACGGGCATTTCTAGTTATACCACAGGGAAGTCTTTAATTTGATTAAGCTAAGGGGGCAATGGACGACCAGCCCCCTGTACTACCTCATACTGCCTAAGCATTCCCCTTTCCCCCCATTTAGGACCCAGAGCTGACCCCAAATCTTGGAATAGCTTGAAATGTTTGGAATAGCTTGTGTTAAAATGGGTTAGTGAAAACATCAGCTCCCATTGGTTGTATCCCCCTTTGTGGCCATTGATTATTCCCCAGCATACACGCAGTTGCTGTGATGGGTCGGCCAGCAGTTATCAGTAGGCATAACGGCACTTGTTACATTCCTGTCATCCCAAAAGTGAACTGTGGCCATTTGTAACTGTGGGGAAGCGAAAGATCCCCATTGGCTGCTGTTGTTGTCCTGTATTTTCTGTGTAAACTGTGTCAGGCATACAGCAATTAAGAAACACAGTCCAGACCCCAAGTGCCCCCCCGACAGACAGCAAGAGTCGAAGTACTGCAACTTGTATTTTCAACCAACCCGCCCAGCATAAATCCGCCTTCACGTGGCTTCCGTCTCTCCCCTCTCATTATTATCCCAATACCATTTTTTTCCACCAGTCCCTCACAGCACCACATTCTTAGAAACATAGAATTTGACGGCAGATAAGGACCGCTTGGCCCACCCAGTCTGCCCATTTCCCTACCTACTGGATAAGCTGCAGATCCTAGTTAACCAGCAGCCTACGTCTTCTTACCCCCACCCCCCCAGAATTGCCTTATGACTGTCCCATGCATGCTTGAATTCCACCACTGATTTTGACTCCACAACCTCTCCGGAAGGCCGTTCCATGCATCCACAACCCTCTGTGAAAAAATACTTCCTTAATTTACCTCTGAGCCGCCTCTATCTTCAAATTGTACCCTCTTGTTCTTGCACACCTTTTTGAAAGATGCTACCCTCTTGGACTTTGTTGATTCCTTGAGATACTTGAAAGTTTCTATCATGTCCCCCTCTCCTCCTTTCCTCGAGGCTATACATATTAAGCTCCTTAAGTCTCTTCTTCTTCCGTGCAGACCCTGCACCATTTTAGTTGCCCTCCTCTGGACAGCTTCCATCCTGTCTATGTCTTTGGGAGATTGGGTCTCCAGAACTGCACACAGTACTCCAGATGGGGTCTCACCAGCTGTCTGTACAGAGGGATAACTTCCTGTTTTCTACTGGTGATGCCTCTCCCTATGCATCCCAGTATCCCCCCAGCCCTCCTTGCTGCCCTCTCACATTGCTTGCCCACCTTTAGGTCATCTGATATGACTACCCCCAGGTCCCTTTCCATTTTGTTGTTGTTAGTATCTCACCCCCATTGTGTACTCTTCCCTGGGTTTTGTTTCCCAGGTGCATTACCTTGCACTTCTTAGCATTGAATCTAAGTTGCCATACATTTGACCATTCCTCTAACCTTGCCAAGTCCCTTCTCATCCTTTCCACCCCACCCTGTGCATCAACTCTGTTGCAGATCTTAGTGTCATCTGCAAAGAGACATACTTTTCCTTCCAGTCCTTCCGCAATGTCGCTTACATTGTCTTACCCTATGAGTTGTGGATTGCAGCTCCCCATGCCTCTGTGACTTCCAGAGCTTTTCCGTCACAGGACACATACAAGGCACTTACACAACCATACAATTCTCTCTGTCCCTTGCGTTCCACTCTCACTGGCCTGACTGCAAATGCACAGCAACTAACAAGTGAGGCCACCACAACCAACAGCAACTGCACATCCCCGCCGGACATATCAGGCTTGCCCAATACTCCACACTAGCAGAGTGTGAGAGAGAGAGAGTGAGAGTGACAGACACTGCCGCGATTCTCTTCGGCCGCTGTCATGCAAAGCGCTGTCATTGGCTCTCCACAGTTCCCCCACTCACTATTGGGACCAGACTGCCAGAGTGTAATGGTGGAGGGGGCCACATTGAGAGACCATAGATAAGGCCATGTGGACAGTCGCTGGGGGATAATGTGGATCGCTGGGGGGAAGACAGATATTCTAACTGTGGGATAACATGCACCTCACGGGTAATGCTGTGCATGGTTGGCGGCTGGAGCATCCATTTTTTTTTAACTCTATTTCCCTCCGATTGTGGCTCGTGAGAACTCTCTCAGGCATCCCATCCTTGTTCCTGTCCGCCTGTGGATCTCTCAGTCTGTGCCTCCTCTCTCCTCACCTGCCTGGGGAGGGTAGCCCATCGTCTCTCTTGGGCTCAATTGTGAGTCAGACTCTGGCTGCAGGTGGGGCCCAGGTGGAGGAACTGGAAAGCCAGCTGAGGAGACCCGGGTGGAGGGCATGGTGGATAGGTGCCATCGCCTATCCCACTGAGCTGGTGTTTTTCCCTGTTCTCGCGTGGGACCCACTCCTCTCCTATCGTGGGCACACCCGACACTCTGGCGCCCGCGGCAGCGCTGCTCGCGCCAGCCACGCTTGTTCTTGTGCTGCCCGGCTTGCTGCAACGACCACGGACACACTGGGACGACCCATCCCCTGTTCCCGGGAGGAGCGCACCACTACGGCACTCCTTTTCTCAACCCGCCCCTGCCAACCCATGGCACCCAAACTCGGATCGCCGGGGTGGCACGAGGGATGGTGTCCAGCGCCTCAACCCTCAGCGCCACCGGGCCGGATGGCTGCAGCATGCTTATGTTGTGTTGTTGGACAGTCAGTGTGCACTCAGTGCACAGAGGTCCACGGGGTGGGTGTTATATCCAGGAAACTTTTTGCAGAAGGGGAAAAAAGAAACAAACAAAAAAAAAGACTGCTGGGATATAAGACAAAAGAGTAAAGTTAGCCGCCTGGAATAGGTGAGTCTGTGCAGTTTACAGTCACTAATGAAAGTATTATGTGTAGAGTAACATGACAGAACTACTTTTTACAGCAGACAGACACAGTAAAAAGAAAGATATTTAAAAAGATTTAATATAGATTAGATAAATTTTTTTTTCGCTCAGAAAAAAATGCCATTTTATAAGTGCAATGACCCACTCCAGGCCCATGGGTATACTGGGCATTAATGCATGCCCTAGTTGGTTGGAGGACACTTGGGCTGTGCCCTCCTGCCTCACAACGCACCCCTATTGAGGGTTATAGCTTACGTGCTCACTGGGCAAACTACATGCACTGCACTTTTATGGGTGGGTGATTGCTGTGGGGAAGTACTGCATCCCAGGGAGTTGTACCATATGGACACCATGCCCACTTAAAACCTTTTTTTAGGCAGAGGAACTGCAGTTTATAGCAATTTGTAACATGGCAATAATCAGACAGGTGGAATGGGCAGCAGCGATTGGTGAAAGGGCATCACGGGATCAAATGTGGAGTGGGTATTAATCCACGATAGATGCTGTGCCCAATAAGGTAGTACCAAAGCCAGCCAGACCCCCAGCTTAGCAGCACTGGGCACAGGTGGGGAGCGAGTTGTAGACAGGCAAGTGTGGCAGAAGGACAGGGAGACGAGCTACATGCAGAGTGCAGCACAGTGGAAGGCAGCACACCGGAGAGGCACTAGGAGCACAAGACGCAGTGGCCGACGTCGGACGAGTGTGCGAGAGGGAAGGGGAAGTGACCTGGCTGGCACGCAAATTTGGCACCGATCGCACACTGCAGCTAGTGAGCAGTGCACCGGAGACCTCCAATGCCTCCCATGAAAGAAAAAGCCACGCCGATCGGCACATTTTCTGGACTGGCATGTGAGCCGCACTATTTGCTTTAATTAGATGTTGTGAATAGTTTGACCGCATCAACATGATAATGCTGTTTTGTCACAACATTTGAAAGTGCAGTACAAATGTATCTTCAGAACTCCGACCCCGTGTAATGCTGCTCAACGCACACGACATAGGCTCCTGGCGACCCTGTCCTCCCGCGGCCCATATGATAAGTTGATTCGGGCGGTGGCATCTAATGCGACTGATGCATGGTTGGGTGGCTGTTCACCCTCGGCCCCGGGCCACAACCCTCCCAACCATCATGCATCAATCCAGCATTAGATGCCACCTTCGTCGTGGCTTAATGCTTACTTAATATACTGGATAAAACACAGTGAGCTTTAATAGCTTTTTCATGTGCCCAGGAAAAACATCAATACAAAATATGATGAAGACACACTTTCACTAATTAATACAACAGGATTGTGATATCAACAACTTATGGAGAACACGCTTAAATTTGGAAGCCCATGTGTCCTAGCCAAGCTTTGATCACCTCAACCCCAATCTCCCTGCCGCCTAGCTTGCATCCAGTAAACAGGGATACTAACCATTCGCGGCCATACATCTCAACCTCCTGAAATGCAAATCAGGGACAAGGCTTTACAAAAACAAAAAAACAAGGACGAATGACCAAACTCGGGTATACATCTTACAAACGGAAAAGACTACAATATTGTCGAGCTTAGTGTGAAATGTATTTTCTAAACGAGCGCATTAACGCTTGGCAATATCGTATGCTTCAAATGCCTACTTTTCAGTGACAACAGTGCCACATTTAAGAGCGACATGGTAACACAGGGTACATGTAGACCCAACAAAAACTAGCTTGATTGAAGGCCTTAGGGATTACAGACAGGTTACTTTCTGCCCCATAACAGCAAAGCTCCGCTAAAGCAAACAAATGGCATCTCAGGACGCGCTCTTAATTAGCCTGCAACAAATGCATCTCTTCCACATGTGCACTATGCAACCCACATGTTCTGTTGGCGCGCTATTCAACCAGTCTTTTCCAGCAGCCCCGCCCAACTCCTCCAAATAAGCGGTCGCCAATCAACAGCTGCTAAGCAATGCCAATCCTCCGCCGCCCAGCCCCGCAATGCCACTCAGCATGGTCGCACTGGTACGGGAACATTGGTCATGCAGCAGCCAATCAATGGGTTTGTGGGTGGTCCTCAGGGCGCCAGCAGGTTAGGTTGCACTACTTAAAATATCAGACACCGCACCATTCGCGCCGGGTATATGGTGGTATAGCAGTGCGAGTGGGTTAGTTCCTTAGTAAACAGAAGCGCGCGGTCAACACTCATATTTGCATAAAGTTTCCCCAACATTCGATTTGCACCCAGCCTCGTAACGGCAGCTTCTACGCAACGTTACGCCTGGCTTTTGGCGCGTGACTTCGCGGACGGAGACAACGACACACCAGCCCCTCGCCTCACCGTCAGGATGCCGAACATTAAGATCTTCAGCGGCAGCTCCCACCCGGACCTTTCGCAGAAGATAGCGGACCGCCTCGGGCTGGAAATTGGCAAGGTAGTAACCAAGAAATTCAGCAATCAGGAGACTTGGTGAGTCATGTTTTTGGGCAGGCTGGTTGTTTATTTACATGCACAACTCTTTATTTTTAACAAATTAATTTTGAGGTTTTAGGCGTGTACAGAGCACGCGCTACGCGAAGACGGTGCCATATTTATGGAAGTAGACGAGATACAACGTGAGAGAGCCCTATTCGCTGGGCCTTGTGGGAGTTGTAGTGTCATTTACGGGGAGAAATGTTATGGGTTGCGCATGCGCATCGTTTGACTCCTTGTTGCAGGCGATCGGTGCTCAAGGCAAGGCCCGTGACTGCGTCAGTTTGCTAATGACGTCATCAGACGTATTTCACAGTCATCACGAATTATCGTCTGATGAACATACGAAGAAGCCAGCAGAAGGCCATTTGGTCTATAAAGTCTGCTCGTATTGCAGGATCCATTAGCTTCAGCAAAAAAAAAAAAACTGCTTAAAAAAATCGGGGACACATCTTCATAATTGGTGGTATCCACTCAGGAAGCGCGTGGAATAAGGGGTTTAGTGTAAAAGGCATTTTTTTAAGGAAGAACAAGTTTGTGACTTTAATGTTTGACATTATTTTGTGCTTACCACCCCCACTGTTTGGTCATGGAAACTCATTTTTCAGTAGGGACAGGGTAACATTCTGAGGCAAAATCGGGGACAGTTGAGAGGTATGCTTCGTACTACTACCATTTTTCCTATCTATGACCTTTCTCTTCTCTTGTGCCTGTCCCAGCCTGCCCACTGTCTTCAACGAGATTACCTTGTCGGCGATGGTGGAGAATTCCGGACCTACGCTATTAGCGTAGAGTTCAAGTTACACTTCTTTCTCAGAACTACATTGCGGTTATTTTTTGTGTTTATTTGAGTTGGTTGGGGGTGGGGGTGGGGCTTTGCCTCCATACTCTCTTTATTAAAGAAAGGGGTGTGGGAGGCAAAGCCCCCCATCTCAAATAAACAAATACAAAATATTACAAAAAGCACAAGCCTGTACTGTATTTATTCCTGTTACTAAACTTCACCAACACTGATCAGATTTATTCCTGCTAGACAGACACACACACACTGGGGTGTGACATTTTATGAGACTTAAGCACATCTAAGTGCACATTTTTCATTGCAGTCTGTTATTCTTGAACCACAGTTACGTGATAGGTCCAGTGTTCTGCACTATCGCCACCTCTTCTGGCAGCGCATTCCAAGTATCCACCACCCTCTTTGTGAAGAAGTGCTTCCTGACCTCCCTCCGAAGCCTCCCACCCTCCAGCTTAAGACTGTGCCCCTCCTGTTATGGTTGCCACCCGGCTTAAAGAGACTCTCCTTATCAACTTTATTTATCCCTTTAAAATATCTGAAGGTCCCAGTCATGTCCCCCCTATCTCCTGTCTTCCAGGGAGTACATGTGCTGTGCCCTCAATCTCTCTTCGTATGCCTTACCCTGCTGACCTGCTATCATATTTGGAGCCCTCCTCTGAATGTTCTCCAGCAGGTTAATGTCCTTTTTGAGGTGTGGGCACCAGCACTGAACTCCATACTCTATATATGTGGCCTTACCAATGACCTGTACGAGGGCAGCATAACCACCTCTCTCCTACTACTGATCCCCCTGGATATGCATCCCAGCATCTTGTTTGTCTTCGCTACTTTCTTGCACCATGTGGAGTACTTCAGGTGACTAGTGATCATCACTCCCAGGTCCTCCTCCTCTGATGCAGATACTCGTACTCCTTCCAGGTAGTACTCTGAGGTCTGTGGTCTTCTACACACTGCAGCTATTAGCAATAGGGCAAATTTTACTGTTTATCAAAATGTTATTGAATTAAAATACAGTACACACAAATAATGCTATATGTAAAAAAACGTTCAACAATAATCCTTAGAAGATAAACATTAGTAACGTAAGAGACTTGTAAAAGTGCTCACAGTATTCATTAAATTAATTATAAATTATAGACAAACTACCTTAGTAGTAGAAGGAAGTTACCCCACTAATCCTTGAACAATATTACCCTGAAGAAATAATGTGAGAAATATAGTGGAAAAAGCAGAAGGGGGGAGGGATAGATTACTGGCAGCCTAAAGGCTTACTAGGTTGGTGAAGAGAAACCATTATAAATTGTGTCCCACTTAGAGTTGAAAATATGAGCCTGATCTAGTATCAAGTGATTCTCCTTGGTCTCAAAAACTTCCAAGAAGTCAGCCTTCTATTCTTTGAATGACAGTGGCCACTCCTCCAGCTGTATTCTGTGTGTGGAGCTACCAACCGACATTGAAATTAGAGCAATGGTGCAACACTGTTCTGTACTCCATATTTTTTTTCATCAACATGACCGACAAGATTGGGCTTTTCATTTAAATTCTCCTTCAGCCATGCAATGTCTTAAAAAAAAAAAATAAAAAAAAAATTGATGCATTGCCCCACAAAAATACCATTTTGGGACACGACCAGAACATATGGATCAAGTCACAGTTGGCGTATCCACATCTTAGACAGTTGGACGTAACTCTCAATCCCATCATGTTCATTTGGAGGAGTATAATTTAGCAACAAGGTATGACAGGGTGTGGTATATCATGAGATCACGCCTTGGGTAGTTGGGCAGGCCGAGTGCATCCAACTGCTCAAGAAGTGACGATATCATATGATATACCACACCCTGGAGTGACTTATTGCTATTATGAACTGAGTTTCAAGTTTCTAAATAAATACAACAGGTTTTAAAACGTTTTATGGATGAGTTTTTGGGTGGTGGAGTACTTTTAGAAAAAAATAGTTCTCGGACAGAGAGCAAGGAGGCTGGTGGCACTGGAACTTTTCTGAAGCTGTGATGATGTAGTCTGATATCATCACTGCTTCAAAGAGCTCTCAGCCAATCAGATTCCTATATTTACGATCCTCCGTTAAAAATAAAGGCTGTGAATGGTTTTGAATCGTATCAGTTCGGCATTGACTGTTTTAAATGTTTTTAATAGAATTTAACCAGGGTGATGTAAAATATCTGGTACACCTAGGAAGCTTACCGTAAAAGCTTCCTGAATACAGCGCTGATTTGGTCGCGTGCCTTTCTTGTGTTTAAGTTTTGGGGGTGGATCGTTCCCCACATCCCCTTGCTTTTTTTTCCCCCAAGGTGGTGTGGGGGTGAACTCCAACCCAAATAAACTAATTAAAAGTAAAGGAACAGGGAAGAGTTGGTTGCAAAGCAACAAAAGGAGTTACAGAGAGTATCTAATCTGGGCAAGGAGGTGGAGGGCACAGACCCATAGACTACATTTGCATAATCCAAAACAGGGAGCACCATTTTGTTGATGAGCTCACAACAAACCTGTAGAGACAGTCTTTATTTTGGTATAAGGGATGGAGTTTGTCATGGATGGCGTCAGTGCGGATAGAGAAGTCAAGCTTGATGTTGGTCCTCAGACCAGCTTACTTGGAAAGAAGGAACCACTTCAAAGTCGGGAACCATGTAACATGCAGAAAATGGCATTGATGCGAGTTTGGACAGTTTTTTTTTTACTGGTGCCAAAGGCCATGGATACTGTTTGTGTTGACTCTAAACTGATTGACTACAACCACTGTAGGACATTGTGGAAGTTGTGCTGTAGCAGATCTTCTACATCAGTGGTGGAGGGGCTAGAAGTGTTAATGACTCATCTTCATACATATGAATATGCAAGTTTGGCACAGGCTGGTGGGACGTCATTGAGGAAGATGGAGAAATTGTATGGGGCCCAGGATACAGCCCTGGGGGATCCCTGCCTGAATGGGAAGAGGAAGTGGCAGGGCACTAACCTACCTTTACAGACTGGCGGCGTCCTGTGAAGTAAGAATGGAACCAGTCGATAGCAGGATCTGAAAGGCCAGCAAGACTCTGCTGTTTCATAATAAGCGTGGGAGATGGTCAAAGGCCTTAGCCAGATCAATGAAGATGGCTACCATGATGTGACCCCAATCCATCTCTAAGGGGATATAATCAGACGATGGCGTGATCTGTCCTGAAGCCAGACTGGAGTGTGAGAGAGTGTGTGTGAGTGTGTGTGTGTGTGTGAGTGTTGTGTGCGCGCATGCTACCAAAACATAGGGAAAGGAGAGGTTGGAGTGAGGCAGTGCCTGGGGCAGAGAGATTTGGAAGACTAGGGTCAAGTCCATCTGGACTAAACTAATTCAGATTCAGAGTACAGGACAGACCGGGTCTTCTGCCATCTGGGGCAGTGGTGGTCTTTAGAAATATGAACATAGAAACAGAGTGTCAGTAGAGGGGGACCTTATGGTCCATCAAGTCTGCCAGTTTTTACACTCTTCCCCCCCCCCGCCACTTATTTCTTCCCTGTAGCCACTATTCTCGTGTATCTATTCCATGCCAATTTGAAGGCGCTGACTTTCTTGGACTCCACTACTGACTGGGGCAGATAGTTCTGTGCATCCCACCCTTTTAACTTTACACGTTACTGGCACTTGTACATGTTAAGGGGGTAGAGTTACATGTACCCCTTAAAACCTGTAAGTGCCTAGGCCGCCACTGCTCCTAACAGAATTATAGTGACTGGGGAGTGGGTTTTTTTTTTTCTCTGCTAATGGTTAAATTCAGTTACAATTCGCCATTATAACAGCAAACACGCACTGGGTTTATTTCTCAGACCCACCACAGCAGACAAACACATAAACGTACCCAATTATCAAATATTTAGAGCGGATTGCCAGACAAGGGGTGGGGGAGTTGCTATATATGTCAAATCCAATATATCTGTAACTTGCTTAGATGCAACATCTATCCCCAAAGAATTCAAATGTCTATCCCTCAAAGTGGCTGTCTCCAACACTGCAGCATTTCGGCTAGTTGGCTGCTACAGGTCCCCTTCAGCGGATCATAAGCTTCTAGCCCACCCGGGGAATCAAATCAAGATGGATACTGAAGAGACCATAATCCTAGGTGATCCAAACCTTAATTGGCTATCCAAGGCCGCGGCTCCTTTAGTATAATTTTGTGATGCATATGGTTTTTTTCACAACTTATATATGAACCAACAAGAATCAACAAAAAAATCTGAGCAACAGCACATTATTTGACATCATGCTGGTGAACAAACCCACCTCTTCACGACGCTGGAGTGCTGTTCAGCAACATAAGTGACCACTGCCTTATTGCTGGAATAAGGTCATCCGTAAACTAACACCCCAGCTAAATTCCTACTGAGGAGATCCAAGAAAACTTTCAACTCTGAGGCATATCTTCATGATCTAAATCACTCTACAAGATGGCAAGAGTTCTACCTAGCAGACTCAGTGGAAAAAGCTCATCAGGTGTTAAATAGCATAATACTAGATGCCCTTAACACTCATGCACCAATTACTAGAGTTTGAATTAAAAACCAATCTTGTCGTTGGTTTTCACCTGACCTTAAATCAGCCCTGCTTGAGAGAGATAAGCTTTGGAAAAAGGCAAGGAAGACTAAGAACCCAAATGACTGATATTTAAGAAAGCCAGGAATAGCTGTACCAAGAAAGTACGGGATGCTAAGGCTGCCTACTACATGGCTGAACTCGATCCTCATACCACAATCCTGCCAGGTTCTGGAGCACTATTAAGGCATAACGGACAAGATCCTAGCACTTCACTACCAGCTCAAATGCACCACAACAAGGTGACAATCTTGGACGGAATGGAAATACTGGATGCTTTCAATAATCATTTTACAACCGCTGGCCTTGCACTTGATACTCTCAGCCAATCTGCTCACGTGCTCAGTTAAGCTCCTAGTATACAGGATCTCAGTTAGCTGAATCCTCCTTCTCCTTCAAACCGATTCTGTTGAAACAAGTGGAGGATCTAATCTCAGATGGATATAAAAAGTGCAGGTGCTGACTCCTTGACCCTACTTTCTAAAGATTGCAATGCATGCACTTGCAGTTCCTTTAACACACCTTTTAACTTGTCCTTAAAATCTGGTTCTATTCCTGCAACTTGGAAAACAGCCCAAGTTTTCCCTCTACTGAAATCAGGGACCCCATGGACCTTAACAACTATAGGCCAATCTCTATCCTTCCAGTACTGTCTAAGCTGCTAGAAAAACTGGTAAGCATCCAATTAAGAGATTACCTTGAAGAATCTAATCTTTTAAATCCAGCACAATCCGGGTTTCGGTCTAAGCATAGTACTGTTTCTGCACTGGCTAAAGTTACAAATGATTGGCAAACCGAACTGGATAAAAAGAATAGCGTTTGTGCTGCATTCCTTGATCTAAGCAAGGCATTTGATACGGTGGACCATGAGCTGCTACTCTCTTCCTTGCACTCCATAGGCTTGGATCCATCCTCCCTTACATGGCTCAGGTGTTACCTAACAGGAAGAACACAGCAAGTGAAAGCTGAAGGAGACCTATCTCCACTAAAACCACTTCTAAGAGGAGTTCCACAAGGATCTATCCTGGGCCCTATCCTTTTCGCCATTTATATTAACAATATTGATTCGAATATTACCAAAGCCACTGTACACTTGTTCGCAGATGACACTGTTTTATATGTCAGCAACCCATCCTTCACTACAGCTTGTGAAGTTCTACAAACAGAATTCTCTATACTACAACATCAATTATTGGAAAAAAGCTTCTTTTAAATGCAAAGAAAACAAAGCAATGTTTTTTCTCCACCCAAAGCCATACAAATCCTCATTACTAAACAACCTCCCCAGCTATCCACTATCCTTGGTGAAAGCCTTGATTATGTAGAAAATTCAAGTATTTGGGGTGTGGATAGATGGCAAACTTGACTACACAGTTCGTATTGAAGAACTTTTAAAAGCTTCACAGAGACTTGGTCTATTTTTTAGAATAAGGCACTTTCTAAACAGAGATTCCAAAATGAGGTTGGTCCAGGCCACATTTCTCTCAGTAATTGACTATGCAGACTTCCTCTATAGTCACTGCCCTATTTCCTATTTATGCAAATTGGATACACTATACCACAGAGCTCTGAGGTTCATAACAGATCTACCATTTAACACTCACCATTGCTCTCTCTATGCAGCAGTTGGTTGGACATCTCTACATCTCAGAAGAAACAGAAATGCTGCAGTGTGGACATACAGAATTTTGACTAAGATGCTTCCAAACTATATATTAGACTGCTTCGCACAGGCCACAGCTGGCACCTACGCCCTAAGAAGCTACAATTTCATTATGCTCAAAGTGCCTGAAGTCAACACCCAGCATGGGAGATCTGCTATCAGTTATAATCTAGCTATATCATGGAACACGATTCAAAAGTCCTTGAAGCTGATCAGCCGGGTATCCTTAGCATCCTTCAAGCATCTATACCTAAGTCTCTTCCCTAAAAATGCAATTGCTTCCACAAGTTCTAGTTTATTTGCAGTTCTTTCCTTCCCCCTCTCAGGCTGCCATCATATCATGGCAATTCACTTCCCTAGAATTCATCTCCACAGATACCTCACCCCCTGGCTATAATCTTCTCCCATTAACTCCAGGCTCTTACCTTAGCCCTTATCACTGCCTTTCACCCTCCAGTTCTAGCACCAGCCCCTGCTCTAGTCATGCGACTCTTCCTACCATGTCACTTGTCTCAGTCTATGACCACCTCTTTCAGTCATCCAATCACTATTTCTCTTTGTCCACATTGACTTCCCTTGGATCTTTGGAATCTTGGGTATATCATGTTGAATGTATGCCATGTTTACTGCCAATGTTGATATGTATATACTGGTTTACCTAGAGTGCATCTTATATGTTCCTACCATATCCTGTTATGTTTAAACAATTTCTGTTCTTGATTTCTGTATATAAGTGTTTTAATTCATGTACATATACCAATTATTGAACCTTGATTATTGTATATAAGTATATACGTGTTTTAAATCTTCCTATACATGTACCAATTATTGAACCTTGACCTTATCAGGTCCATCTTGCAAATGAGCTGTGCTCAATGATGTTCGCCTGAATAAATAAAGATTTGATTGATTGATTTCACGCAGTGTGCTAGCTGCTGTGTTCCCTTCATGCTGGACACTTCACCATCTCTAGCACTTGGACTCTGCTATAAGAAAATGTAAAAAAAAAAAAAAAAGTATCTGCTTGAACCCGATCGTAGACCACGTTTGAACTGGATTGTGGCTGCATAGCAGTGTTTCTGTTTTATATAATTGCTGTGACAAAAATGCTCCCCAGCAATTAAACTCTGGTTTCCGTGCCCTCAGCTGGCCTCTCCTTCGGGCTGTCAATGGACCCCCATCCAGATGTATCCCTTTCCTGGGGGCCTCCCGGGCCCACAAGAGTGGAGATAGGGTCCAAATTTGTGTCAGATGCACAACAGGATTGTCTCTGTAGGCAACTCCCAGAGCTTCATGGCGTGGGAGCCGGGTGATCGTTATCCGGTCAGCTGAGTGGCAATTTTCCATTTTCTCCTGGCCACAGCGGCGTCCTGGAGGCAGGGGTATTCAGTGTTGAAGCTCACACTGCCAAGAATGCCTACCGCAGACCACCACCAGAGGCTGCCCAGCAAGTGGTCTGATATTGTTCTTCCTCTTCCCTTCTCTCCCCAAAAAAAAAAGCATCCAAAGCTTTTAACTGTCTCACTTGTCGCTTCTGCTCCTTCCTGATGGCTGGGTTCAGGTACGAACCCAGGTTACCAGTGTGCCAAATGAACGCCATCGCCGCACCATGGAGCCAACTTTAACGGAATTTTAACACACTCTCAGTGTTGATGCTTAAACCCCTGAGAGTGAAGCTTGGGGTTGTGTAGCATTCAACATTTCAGGTTGTGTGGTGTGTTTTTAAAAAAAAAAAATAGTGTATGGATAGTGTGTGTGTGTGTGTGTGTGTGTATATACAAGAATTTTGCGCACACCTTTAGTGTTGGATGCCACATGAACCCTGTTTTCACCACAGTTCTATAAAATAAACATTTCTATGCATCTGTGGCCCAGTTTGGTTTCAGTGAGTGGTCTGAGATCGCCTTTATTTTTAGTGCTTTATTTTAGTCGACAGCTGAAAGATTATTTATTTTTTTTGTGGTAGTTACTTTTGTTCTTTAATATCACTTACCGCCAAGTCAGTGGTGGTTCAGTCTCCAGGGACAAGACAGAGGCAGCCAGCGGTTCGAATGGAAGAGCTGCAGCTGGCGCATGCACAGAGCGAGGAAAACCCACGTGTGTTTGCAGTTATAAACACTCCTTTATAACGACAGATTATGCCACGGGTTTCCCTATGGGGGGAAGGGAAACCCAGTTATTACATTGCCATTAAATACACCATCTCGTATATTACATGGATATAGATAAATACATAAATAGATATATGGATAAATATATATATAATGCTATCTGTAGCCCTTCCCAATTTCATGTCATCAAAATGCGGTTTTCTGGCTGGGGCTTCAGCGGGCACTCAACGACTGGCTTTCATTGTGGAACTGAGGTCTCTTGAGGTAAAAATGCCTGGCCAAAAATAAAATTGTTTTTAAAAAGCTAGTAGTACCAAAAAGTGAAGGCAGAATATCAAGGATAAAGAATGGGAAACAGTGAACAACACTGGTCACTTTGAGACATCATGACAAACAAGGGAAATAAAGGTGGAGGACGCACTAGCCAACAGCTATCACCAATGGTGTGGTTTTAATATCACGATGTGTGGGGAGCCAGAGTGATCTGTTACTTGGGTGGTAAACTTCGTCGGGGGGGGGTGGACTGTGGGAGAATGCAGGAAGTACTGAAAGGGAAACTGGAAGGCATAAGGCAGGAGATGGACATGGAGCAGAAATGGGATATTAACCGGGGGATTACAGAGGCAACAGAAGCCTGCACAAGACAGAGTAAGAGGAGCAGAGCAAGAAAACCATGCTGGTTGAACAGCGAGGTGGTGGGGGCAAAATGAGGTGCACGAGAAGTATAGGAGGACTGGGAAGGAAGTGGGCAGGGAGGAGTATGCAAGATGGTCTAGAGAGGTGACCAGAAAAGTGAGAAGCCAAGGCTCAGATGGAGCTGAGATTAGCACAGGAATTAACGGGGTGTTTCAGATGCATTGGGAGAAAAGAAAGTGCAAGGAGACAATAGGATAAAAGGAGTGGGAGGGATGGAAAAGGGGAGGAGCAGGCAAAAGCACGGAATGAATATTTTTGCTCAGAGTTCACGGAAGAAAAATGAGGGCCGCTACCACAATGGGATGGGAGGGTGGGATGGGGGAAGAGGAGGCGATGGATAGAAGAATTGAGGCTTCAGTTCCCCCACGGTCGGCCAGCACCCAGCCAGCCTGCACGAGACCAGGACGCCCGCCTGCAGCTCCTTGGAAGCTGCCTGCCCTTGAACAGGGCTGCTTCAGCTCCCCCACGGTCGGCCGGCACCCAGCCAGCCACCGACCGAGACCAGGATGCCCGCCTGCAGCTCCTTGAAAGCTGCCTGCCCTTGAACAGGGCTGCTTCAGCTCCCCCACGGTCGGCCGGCACCCAGCCAGCCACCAACCGAGACCAGGATGCCCATCTGCAGCTCCTTGGAAACTGCCTGCCCTTGAACAGGGCTGCTTCAGCTCCCCCACGGTCGGCTGGCACCCAGCCAGCCACCGACCGAGACCAGGTCGCCTGCCTGCAGCTCCTTGGAAGGTATGGGACAGCGCAGCCAATTGGAACACGGGTTCTTCCAGCAAACCTGCTCTGATTGGCCAGGACTTTTCCCCTGCTTCAGCCATCTGTCACTTTTTACAAATAGATTTTCGATAGAACTAAGCACGTTTAAACTGTGTAATTCAAAGTTTTTCAACTGTATTATCTTGATTGTAATTTCTACTGGTGTTTTAAAGTGCTTACACCTCTTCTGTCTCAGTGCTCCTCCTGCAGCGCGCCCCCCCCCCCATCCAAGCACTCTGCCTTGGCGCCGAAAATTCTAACCACCTTTTGTCTTACTAAACTGCTCAGATCTAACCCATCCTAATCTCTATGCTAAGTGGCTAGTTTTCCATTAGCAGGTTATACAGACCTGCCATTAGAGGGATTCTTGGTCTTTCTACACAAATCACTGTACTCAGTCGTGGGCAATATGGCCTGCATTATCATTCTACTTCTTTCCCGGTGCTGCTATAAGGGGAGGTTGTAGTTTGAGGTTCCCCTAAGCTTCACTGAACAGGCTGACGACTTCCTTAAAACTGCCTGTGCGACAGCTCTGCAGCTGAAAACAGGAAGCCCTCAGTGTCTGCCATCCACCCTTCAGACTCAAGTCAGATAGACTCTGAGCACTCTATTCTTACCTACGCTATGCTGACATCATCCAATAATAATGTCTTACTTAGTATATGCTTCCTTCCACCCTCCTTGGTGTGCTAGGAACCCAAGTGTCCCTCCCCCCAATAGGGGTGTACTACTTGCCATAATCTACTCACTGACCCTACTCTGGGTGGACAGGCTCATAGACCCATTCCCCCCAGAACCAGTGAGCAATCTATATAATATCCCCCCACACGACTTCCTTAGCAGCTACCCTATCTCAAGTATATCTAGTTTCTTAACAGAGCACGAGATCATAAAGGGTGTATGCTATGACCTGTTTTACAATATGAGCAGGACGCGTCTAAGACACCTCATCTCAATACCTGGCACTAAACTGCTCAGGTTACTAGTCTTGATACTTCTCCTGTCAGGTGATATCCAATCTAACCCTGGCCCATATGTACCCAGTACCTTGGTAGCATCCCCCCAGGACCATCAATGGGCGGCCGCCTAGGGTCTGAAGATAGCTCATATGGACATATGTAGTCTTAGACCAAAAATACATGAAGTCCAGGCCTGGTTGGACCTTTGCAAACCGGACTTACTAGCCATCTCTGAAACCTCGCTAAAAGCCCACATCTATGACCACGAGATTCAGGTCATGGGTTACAATAGCTAGCGCAATGACAGAGAAGCCAAAAAAGGGGGTGGGGTCCTAATATATGCTAAGGATGGCCTCTCCGTGTCACCTCTACCCCAGCAGACTAATCCTACTGCTGAGGAAGAGAGCATATACATCCGAATAACCCTAGGGCACGCCAAACAACTAACAATTGGTTGCGTCTACCACCCACCAGAATCAGCCCTCATCCCTTGAAGCCATCACAAACGATACGGCTACCAAGGTAACGGAGCAACTAATCCTGGGTGACTTCAACATTAACTGGGCCCAGGACCCTGGTCGTGCCTCGAAGTCACTTACCCATGAAGCAGGTCTGACGCAGGTCATCTCTGAACTGACCAGACTTAATTACAAAACTGGGAACCACACCACCCTTGACTGGGCTCTGGTGTCTAACCCCACTAATATACAAAGTGTGGGTACAATGGCAGACTCTCTGAATGACCATTCCCCAATCTTCTGTATATGGAAAAACAAACCACCCAAGGTCCAACCTAGAATTCTCTCCACCCGTGACTTCTCCAAGTTCTCTGAACTACAATACAATCGCTACCTAGGTAGTCTGGACTGGAACCCCATAAATCTTCTCCCTACTCTTACTGAGGCTGTGCAATACTTCCAGGACGAATTAACCACAGCGGCCAACCTCTTTGCTTCAATGAAGAGAATGAGGGCTAAAGGCAGTTGCTACAAGTGGATCTCTCCCCTCCTCAAAGCCCTAATGGCTACTCGGGGGGGAGGGGGGCCTGGAAAAAGTTTAGGCACACCTCCCTCCTGGCAGATCTCGCTGAATACAAAGCCCTGAGGAACAAAGCCAAGACAGCCATAAAACTTGCTAGGAGAGATTACTTAACACACCTTCAGAAAACCAGCCTGGGCAACCCCAAGCAATTCTGGAATCGTATCAATGACCTGATTAAGGGCAGCAAAAAGCTTGAGTCCTGTCCCATGGAGATTAATGGTCAGCTCACAACTGACCCTTCTCGAATATTGGCTGCCCTTAACGGGCACTTCTCAGACCTCGAGGCCTACAAGACCTGCCTGTCTCCCCAGACTCTTCTCCCCCCCCCCACCTCACATGGAAAGACCCCCATTTCACCTGAGACTGGCTAAACGCACTGAAGTACTAAACCTCCTAAGGAACCTGAAACCGAAAGGGTCAAGGGGACCTGACGTTATCAACCCTCGGCTACTCAAGGCAGGAGCTACCTCCTTAGCCTAGCCTATAACCGTGCTCCTCAATCGATCACTGTGGGAAGGAGTAGTCCCTGACCAGTGGAAACATGCCAGTGTTGTCCCTATTCGCAAAGGGGGGCTCAGGAAAAAACTCGACAACTACAGGCCCATCTCCCTTCTCTGCTCACTTGTTAAGGTGCAAGAAAGAGTCCTCTACAATCAACTCGGGGACTACCTGGAAGCTCATCAGCTCCTTGCCCCCCTCCCAGCATGGATTTAGAACAAACCATGGTACTGACACTGCCCTCATTAACTTCACGGATGAAGTTCTCAGGGCAGTGGACAAAGGGATACCCACTGGTGCAGTCTTTATAGACTTATCCAAGGCGTTCGACCTCGTCGACCACAACTTGCTGCTCCAAAGTTGCAAAATATAGGCCTAGACAATCATGCCCTGAAGTGGTTTGGGAGCTACTTATCAGGCAGGGCACAGGAGGTCTCATGGAAAGGGTCCGTGTCTGACCCACTACCCCAAACCAGGGTGTACCTCAGGGCTCAATTCTAGGCCCCCTCCTGTTTTCCTTGTTTACCAACGACCTGCGCACCCACTGTGGGGAGAGCTCGGTTGTGCAGTACACTGACACTGATCTTCCGACCCCTGCGTGACGTGGTTGCCCTAGGCCCTCTACTCCAAAAAGATTTCACTTCACTAGCAACTTGGCTATGTAAGAACAGAATGGTACTAAATGCCGACAAGACCAAGGCAGTGCTATTTGGGCCAGGATCCCTGGGATTTGACAGGTCCTCATGCCTCTTCTTTACCTCACTCTCTGGTAAAGCCATTAACGTAGTCCCTTCCCTAAAATACTTAGGCCTCACGCTGGATCGGAATATCACATACAAGGAACACGTGGACCAGGTCACCAGGACCCTACATCGGAAACTTGGCACCCTCTACCGACTCAGGGACTAACTCATCCCTGAAGCCGGGTTCTCCATAGCTACCAGCGTCCTTCTACCCAACCTGACCTTTGCGGCCTGTATTGTACAGGGCATGGCTAAACAAGAGATTACCAGGATGCAAACCCTATGTAATAAAAAAGCTCATTTTGCAACCTTAGACCACCCGAGATGTCACCACTGTGACACTTTGGCCAATCTTCGTTGGCCCACATTGGTCGCCCGCCTCCAACACCCCTTGCTTGTCCAGGCCTACAAGCTTCTCAAACCCCACGCTCCACCATGCATTGCTGGGATCATAACCCTCAAACTCAACCCAAGGAAACTAAGGACCTTGGATAGAACACTATTAGAAGTCCCTAGGGTAAGGACAAATGCTGGTGGAAGATCCTTTTCCTCCCAAGCAGCCTGCCAAGGGAACAAGCTCCCTCCCCAGGTATTTATTTATTTACTTTTGTTTACCGGGTAAGTCACACTAGACATCCATGTGCCTATTTTCAGATGCGACCCGGGAGAGTTACAGACATGAGTTTTACAACTACAGTGAGTTATACAGCTTATACATACAGTGAAGTGACTGATACATCATTACATACAGTGAGGTGGCTGAAATATAATTTACATACAGAGGGGTATCAGAAGACAGTCAGTACAGAAGTCAGTACAAAAGTAACACATGAGCCCGGGGGTGGTTACAGATGGCCCGGGGGAGTTAAGCGCTAGGCTGTGTTATATACAGTGAGTGCAACCCAGTTAGTCATTGCTTGGCCAGGTAGTCAGGAGAGTAAGAGCAGTGGTCCCGGGGGGTGCGGAGGACCTACGTGCCTGCCTAGTGTGGAACAGGCTGAGGTGCAAGGGCAAGGGGAGGAGCCCTTCAAGAAGTTCCAGAGGGAGATTTTAAATCCATTGTGGGAGCGGGAGGACCGTGTATGTACTGGAAATGAGTTCCATAGTTTCGGGGCGTAGCTGGCGAAGGCCTGGTCACCCGCTAGGGAGAGTGTCCTGGGGACTGGGCGGGAGAGTGTAGCCCTTGACCTAAGATGATATGCGGGAGCGTCAGGGTTTAGGGGAAGGGCAAGGACAGCAGGGGTGGATGTCCTGACGATGTTGTTGATGAAGTTCCCCATTACGAAGACTCGGTGCTTCTCCGGAGGGAGCCACTCGAGACGAGAGTAGAGGTCGCAGCGGTGTGTGAGAGGAGGAGCAGAAAGTGTGAAACGGCAGATGCTGTTGTAGGCCATATCCCATTTCGAAAGGATGGATTTCGGCGCGGTGGCAAAGGTCACTAGTGCATAGCTGATGGAGGGGAGGAGAACACCCCTAGCTAGGGCCACCTGAGCAGCTGGGGTGAGAGTCCTTTGCTCTGTATGCAAGACCGAGCTTAGCATTTGTGGTCTTACAGATGTTTTGGACGTGTAGGGAGAGGTCCAGCTGGGGATCCAACGTGATGCCAAGGTACTTAATTACGGGAACCGTCTGCAGAGGCAGGCCGTCAGCCCTGTGGATTAAGAGGGGGGCGGGGACATGATTTTGTTCTGCTTAGGGAACCTAGGAGCATAGCCTGCGTTTTCTTAAGGTTGGCGGTGAGCTTGTGTGATGCTAGCCAAGACTGGACACATTTGAAGTCGGTGTTTAGATTGGAGTTAATGGTATCAATATCCCGATCACTGTTCAGGATGACAAGGTAGTCAGCGTACAGGGTGACTAGTCCATGGGAGGGGGCGGACGGCAGCTCATTGATGAAAAGGGAGAAGAGCAGCGGACAGAGGACTGACCCTTGGGGGCCCCACACTGGACAGAGGTGAGCTGTGAGTGGGTCTGGTTAAGATTGGTATATTGCTTCCTACCGGTTAGGTAGTTGAGGAACCAGGTGTGGGCTGGGTTAGAGAGTCCAACGGCGAGGAGACTGGCACTGAAGAGGGAGTGGTCGACCCTGTCAAAGGCCTTGGAGAGATCCACGAAGATCGCACGTGTGAGATTGCCCTGGTCGGTGGCTGTTTTAATATGGGAGGTAACAACCGCGAGGGCGGTGGCCGTGCTGTGCCCCTTCCTGAAACCTTGCTGAGCTGGAGAAAGGAGATTGTGTACATGCAGATATTCGTTTAGCTGAGAGGCCACAACTTTCTCTAGGAGTTTGGAGGCGGCCGACTGGATGGCAATGGGCCGGTAATTAGCAAGGTCTTTGGGGTTACCTTGCTTGAGAACAGGGGTGATTTTTGGCTACCTTCCAGAGGTCTGGGATGACACCAGCTGTTAGAGAGGAGTTGAAGATATGCGTTATAGGCAGGGCAAGTAGGTGGGCACCCAACCTAAGAAGTTTCGGCTCAAGGTTGTCGTGCCCAGCTCCGGAGTAAGAGGAGAGGTTAGCAAGCAGCCTCTGGGTTTCAGCAGTGGTCACGTGTTGTAGGAAGGAGGGCCGGGTCTCAGGACCAGGTTGGGAGGAGGTGGTGGGACAGGGTGCAGGCAGTTGGTCCGTCGGGGATGTGGGAGCGGCAGGGGCAGAGGGTTTTGAGGGAGGGCAGTTCGAGAACATTGTGTTAAAGGCATTGGCGATATGGTGGGTTGTTGCAGCTGACCCGTCGATTAGGAAGTCAGTGACTTTCACTTGGACAGAGCCCCCCACTGCGGTTCTAATGTTCTGCCAAAAAGCCCTCGGGTTGTTGGCCGAGGCAAGTAGTGTGGATTGACAGTACTCTCTTTTGGCTGATCTGATGGCTTGTTTGCAGATGTTCCTGAGGCGTCTGTAGGCAGTAAGATCATTAGGACTGTGGGATGCTTTGTAGGCTTCCCAGTACTTGTCCCTGCGTTTCATTAGGGCGAAAAGGCCCCCATGGAGCCATTTGGTGACGGTGCCCCGCACCCTCCTTTTAGTGAGGGGGGCATGTTTGTTCTGTACTGGGATGTAACTTGTTAGGAAAGCACCCAGTGCTTGATCAGGATCCAAGTAGGCGGTGACCTCATTCCAGTCGATCAAACCAAGGTCAGCAAGGAAGTCGGGCAAGTGGAATTTTGAGAAGTCCCACATCTGTATAACTTTACCGGGTATCTTTACCTGGGAGATGCCCCAAGTGCAGTAAATGGGTGAGTGGTCCGAGATGGCATCAGGTAAGATGCCCGAGGATGTGATCCTGTTTGGTCTATTAGTCAGGACCCAGTCGATCAGAGTCCCTTTCTCTCTCTTCCCACCCCCCCGGGGGGAGGGCCTTGTAGGTTTGGTGATAATCTGGTTTAGTGTGAGGCCCGATAACAGTGGCTCATAAGATTTCGAGTTTGAACCTAACCAGTTTAGGTTGAAGTCCCCTATGATCAGGACTTCACTTGTGCCCACTCTTTCACTAACATTGAGCAGGACTGAGGAGAGCCCAGGCAGGCCGCCTCCGGGGGGATTGTAGCAGCAGATCAAATGAACTTTCTTGGTGAGTCCAAGCAGGAGAACTGCATGCAGGAACTCACAGGGCGGGAGGAGAGAGATCAACTGCAGAGACATTTAGGTGGGCTTTGTAATAAGTAGCACCCCACCACCACGTTTGTTCCCCTCGACGCTTCTGATATGGCTGTATCCTGGTAGAGTGCACACCGTATCAGGAGTGTGGGGCTTAAGCCATGTTTCTGTGATGCCCAGTATGTCTGGGTTGTAATGGGCAACCCAGGCAGTAAGCTCAGCAAGGTTGTGTAAGAGACTACGGATATTAAGATGGACAATTTTTAGGCCTTTGGTGGATAGCCATGAGGTGGGTGGGCTAGGGGGCCGAGGGCAGCCTTGCTTGGAGGTGGTAGTTCTACACTGGGGAGGCCCAGTAGGGGCGTTAAAGGGGACGGACATTTCTGTGCGGAGGGGCAGTTGTGCGGAGGGGCCGCACTGGGGTGTAGAATACGAAATGAAGATGAAGGCTGAGATTTGATCAGGTGATGTGTGGACTGAGCTCAGGCCTGCAGTGTGGTGAGTCTTAGGCTGATTCTTTGTTTATTTATCCTATTGTTTTTTTTTTTTTTGGGCAGCAGGGCATGCACTAGTCTGAGGCTTGAGAGCTGATAGGTCTGCCCCTAGTAGTAGAACGGTATAGCTTGCAAATGGGAAACTGGGCTGATAGGATTAATTCTAAGCCAGCCCATGCAGCCCATGTGACCTCGAACTGTCTATTTAAGGAAGGGCCCACCAAGGGTGAGTGGTGGTGGTGATGAGGAGCGAGCACGCATAGCGTTTGGCGTTTGGCGGGGCTAGTCTGTCTGAAAAGCTGCGCGAGCAGCAGGAGGGCTGTAACTGTCCCGTAGCGTGTACGCCTTTGAAAATGGCGCCAAATCAGCAAAATCTGTACTGTGCAGCAACTGATGGAAAGCCACCGTCCCAGCAAAACGGTAGGAGGAGGATGCCACGGGAAATTGCCTCTTTAACTCTGTCTGGAAGTCCGCAGGGGTTTGGGGGAGGGCCGTGGAAGCGCCCTCGCGACCACCGGGAAGGTAACTGTGGAGACAAAGGGAGAAAAGGCATGAAATAAGTAGGCTGGGGGAGAGGGGGCAGAGCTAGGGGAGTTGCAATGCGACCAATGGCGTTGCTGTGCAGGAGGAGTCTCGCGACCAGCAAGGCAGGCGAATCACACAGAAATACAAGTTTGTTCAGCAGCTGTAAATCACAGGTATAAGTACAAGCAGTTGCAGCTAATGGTACAAGCAGTTGCAGCTAAAGGAGGTACAGGCCTCCTCCTCACTCATGAACTTCGCACCAGGCTTAAGTCCCATCTGCTGACCTCAAGCGCCTGCCACTGTCATGGCACTTAAAGCTCCTAAGGTACTCCCCTCTCTTCAACTCCCGTCTCCTAGCTTAACCTTCCTACTACCTGCCTTTTACAGACTGCTCGCCAGAGGCCACGTGTAACCCCTGAATAAACTATTTGCAAAGTACTACCAGTTGCTTACATGCCATGATGATAACCATGCCTGCATTGTTTTTTTTTACCGTGCCTGTAAGCCATGCTTGTGTCCACTGCTTTTCTTTTACCATACCTATATCTGCTATTTTTCTTTACTGTAACCACCTCATGATGTAACTCACAATGTCTTACAGTATGTCCTTGTTCATTCTTATAACTTGTATTGTTATACTAACATACTAAAATGCCAGCAGAATAGGCCTAATGGTCTTTCGTGTCTGCTCGTTTGGTCAGCCCCCACCCTGGGTGCTGACCTTGCTGTCCCCCTCGCCTTCTCTGGCTTCTCCCTTCCCAGTTCCGGATATTCTTGCTGCATTGGATTTTGCTTCCTGAACCCTTCCCCTGTACCTGTCCCACCCCCTCTTGAACCCCTCCACTGTCTCTGCCTCCACCAGCCCCCTAGGTAGTGCATTCCATGGCTCTACCACCCTCTCAGTGAAGTAGCACCTCCTCCTTTCTCCCCTGAATCTTCCCCCCTCCAGCTTCCACCCATGCCCTCTAGTGGCCCCTCCTCCTTCCTTCGAAGCACCCTCACTGTTCCTCCCCTATTTACCCTCTTCATGTACCTGAAGACCTCTATCATGTCCCCCCGGTCCCTTCTCTCCTCCAAAGTGTACATATTTAGCTCTTCGAGCCTCTCCTCATAGGTCCTGTCCCCCAAGCCCCAAATCATTTTGGTTGCTCTCCTCTGGACCCTCTCCAGGAGGTTAATGTCCCTCTTTATCCCGGGTTGCCCCTGAAAAAGGGACCTTCAGGGCTCAGTGGGCCTACCCGGTCACCAAAATTGAATAAATAAGTAGAGTCCTAGAGGGACTGAGGGGACTGAAGGTAGACAGTGCACCAGGGCTGGAAGGTATCCTCCCCAGGGTGCTGAGGGAGATGGAGGAGGTGTTGGCTGAGCCACTGGCGGATCTGTACAGCACCTTACTGGAGTCTGGATATGTGCCACTGGACTGGAGGATGGTGCATGTAGTACCATTACACAAAAGCGGATCAAGGGATGAACGGGTAATTATCCTCCGGTAAGTCTCACCTCCATAGTGTGCAAACTCGTGGAAACAATACTAAAGGAAAGATTGGTGTCGTACCTGGAAGACAGTGGTCGCCAGGATGTGAGGTAGCATGGGTTTGTTTCAGGAAAGTCTTGTCAAACGAACCTGATAAAATGTTATGACTGACAGGTGAGTTGGATAAGGGTCATGCGGTGGGTGTTTTTTTTTTTTTTACTTGGACTTCAGCAAGGCCTTCAATTGGAGTTTTTTACTTGTCTTATTATTATTTCTGTTTCCACTTTTGTGGACATTTGCATGTTTTTTGAATTCTGTTGATTCGTTTTCAGAGCATGTGCCCTCGTTTTCCTTCAAAAAAAAAAAATTCTGAAGCCTTCAGGCAGCTCTCACTCCGCTCACTCTCCTTCCTGTATTTTGATTGGCTGTGGCCCTAAGCTCATTTAATAAAAATTCTTACAAGCATACCTCCGGGGCAGTTGCACCTAGGCAGCTAAATGCTAAAGTTACTGATACTGAAGGACTCCTTGGAAGAAAGATTACTGCGTTGAGTAATTTCTTTTCCTTTGGTATCTTTGGCCATGGCACTAGTTTTCCGGAAGTCACCGGGGCACTCTTGAGTCAGTTTAAGGGATGGACCAGCATGCATTGGCCGTCGCTGCTCATGATGTATTACTGGGCGTGAATGCAGGGCCGCGCGGGAAGTTGCCGCCACTTTCGCGCGCCTGACAGACCGGAACTAACGTGCCTGCTGCCCACCCACCAGTGCGCCTCAAGAAACATAGAAACATAGAATTTGATTTGCAGATATGAATGCTGGGCTCACCCAGTCTGCCCATTTCCTACCTACTGGATAAGCTGCAGATCCTAGTTAACCAGCAGCCTACTTCTTCCTACCCCACCCCAGAATTGCCTTATGACTATCCCATGCATGCTTGAATTCCACCACTGATTTTGACTCACAACCTCCGGAGAAAGGCCATTCCATGCATCCACAACCCTCTCTGTGAAAAAATACTCTTAAATTACCTCTGAGCCGCCCCTCTATCTTCAAATTGTGCCCTCTTGTTCTTGCACACCTCTTTTTTGAAAGATGCTACCCTCTTGGACTTTGTTGATTCCTTGAGGTACTTGAAGTTTCTATCATGTCCCCTCTCCCTCCTTTCCTCGAGCTATACATATTAAGCTCCTTAGTCTCTCTTCATATGTCCTCCGTGCAGACCCTGCACCATTTTAGTTCCTCCTCTGGACAGCTTCCATCCTGTCTATGTCTTTATGGAGATTGGTCTCCAGAACTGCACACAGTACTCCAGATGGGGGTCTCACCAGCTGTCTGTACAGAGGATAATAACTTCTGTTTTCTACTGGTGATGCCTCCCATGCATCCCAGTATCCCCAAGCCCTCCTTGCTGCCTTCTCACATTGCTTGCCCACCTTTAGGTCATCTGATATGACTACCCCCAGGTCTCTTTCCATTTTTGTTGTTGTTAGTATCTCACCCCCCATTGTGTACTCTTCCCCTGGGTTTTTGTTTCCCAGGTTTCTCCTCGAGCTGTTGTGGTCTCCCAGTCCAGGCTGAGGTGAGACTGGTGCCAAAATAGATTGTCACGGTAAGGAAATATAAATTAAAAATGAGGATGGTCCTGCTTTCCCGGTTGCTACTCACCACCAGTGACGCAGTAATTCGATTGTACTTGGCATGGTTACTTTTTCATCTTGTGGTCAAAACAAGGTTGGTGTATTAAAGGAGTTGTACTGAGAGATTAAGCCCCAACTGCTGCACAGATCGGGGCTTCACCTCTCCAGTCTCCCCTGCAGTCGCCAGATTCAATCAGTAAATTCTTTACCTCATTTACTCGTAAAATTCAGTAAAGGATCTGGTGGAGCTGGCATGTTGACCATGGCGTTCTTGGGGAAGCGGAATCTCACGGATAGTCCCGCGAGATGACATGGCATTACCCTGACATTAATATCTTATGTTCGGAAGTACAAGTATATATATTTTTCAGATATCCGGTGCAATTTTTACTGAATTTGCCAGTGTTTCATGGCTATGCCTGCCAACCCATGGAATTTTGGCAAATTCAGTAGAAACGGCACTGGATATCTAAAAAATATATACTTGTACTTCCGTACATAAGGATACTATTATTGCCTGGGTAATGCAGTGTCATCTGCGAGACCCCGTTTCCCGAGAGCGCCACGGTCAAAATGCCGGCTCCACTGGAGCTTTTACAGAATTTTGAGTAAGGAGGTAAAGAATCCAGTAGTAGTGACCTTTCTAAGGAGACAAAACATTATTTTTTCCATACCTGGACGACTGGCTCATTGTGGAGCAGTCTCCAGACCAAGTCAAGTCAGACCTGCAAGTGACACAACAGTTGCTCACTTCTCTGGGATTCCTCCTCAATCTTCCAAAGTCATTTCTCAAACCAGTGCAACTCCTGACCTTCATAGGGATAGAGCTGGACACTGTCCAAGCAAAAATGTTTCTTCCTCTGGCAAGGGTAAAAGGCCCTTACAGACCTGGCTTCTTCTTTCCGCCTTCTGGTGTCTCGACCGGCAAGGCATTTTCTTCAGCTTCTGGGACACATGGCAGCTTCCACTGCAGTGGTGCAGGGAGCCAGATTTCAGATGATGGAAATTCAGTTTCATCTAAGGTCCTTTTGGTCTTTTGTGGGGGGAGAGGATCCTTTAACAAACTGATTCCAGTGACTCAGACTCTGATCCAGGCTATCCTGTGGTGGTTGGGTCAGGGCAACCTCAGGCAAGGAGGTCCCACTCATCACCCAGACTCATTCTGTGGTATTAACCACAGATGCTTCTCTCCTGGGATGGGAAGCTCACTTGGGAATCCTCACAGCACAGGGAGTGTAGTCACCCCATGAGTCACTACTTCATATCAACCTTCTGGAGCTCAGGTCAGTGTACCTGGCTCTTCAAGCTTTTTCGGACTCCGTACAGAACAAGGTGGTTCAGGTCACAACAGACAACACCACCACTATGTGGTACATCAACAAGAAGGGCGTAACTCTGTCTATGGCCTTGTGCATGGAAGCCATGAAATTATGGTCTCTGGCGTATTCCCTGCAGACATCTCTGGTAGCAGTCTACCTTCCAGGGAAGGACAATGTGCTAACAGATGCTTTAAGCAGGATATCTCTGGGCCATCACGAATGGTCCGTGGATCCCTTGGTGTTGAATGTAATTTTCTCAAGATGGGGCACTCCAGAGATGGATCTCTTTGCAGCCCCAGACAATCACCAACTTCCTCTTTTCTGTTGCAGACCCCCAGTCATTGGCTCAGTCCCCCTGGATGCTCTAGTTCTGGATTGGGAGGGGAAATTTCTATATGCCTTTACCCCCTTTCCTCTGTTGTTCAAACTTCTGGCCAAGATAGGTCACAATCATGCAAAGTGATCCTGATTGCACCAGACTGGGCCAGGCATAACTTGGTATCCTCTCTTGCTGTCCCTAGCAGTCCATCTTCCCCTGTCTCTTCCCAAAAATTACAATCTGTTAACCTTCTTTCAGGGAAGGATATGGTACTCCAACCTTAGGTCTCTCAACTTCAAGGCGTGGCTCTTGAAGAGTTAGAATATGCAGCAAGTCTGCATCTGTCACAGGGTGTTCTGGATTTTCTCAAAGCCTCTAGAAAACCTGCCACCAGAAAAACTTATAATTCCAAATGGAAAAGATTCAGCATTTGGTGTTCCAATAGGGATGTCTCACCAGATGCTACTGATTTGGCTACAGTTCTGGATTACAGTATATGGTTCATCTTAATGGCTTAGGCCTCAGGCCAGCTACTGTGAAAGTACACTTGGCAGCTGTCTCTGCATTCCTGTCCGGGGGTGGGGGGGGAGAGAATGCTTCCTCTCTGGCATCCCACCCTGTTTTCGGTAAGTTCTTTAAAGGTTTGTTCCATACCAACCTTCCCTTTAAGGACCCTCTCCTGCTTGGGATCTTAATGTTTGCATTGCTCAGCTTATGCAACCCCTTTTGAGCCTTTGGCCTCAGCAGAACTTAAGTACTTGACTTGGAAAACTGTGTTCCTGGTAGCTATCACTTCTGCCAGGCATATCAGTGAATTGCAATCCGTCAGTGGAGCCTGATTTTTATCTCATTCCATAGAGATAAGGTGGTCCTTGGAACCAACAGGAGGTTCTTACCAAAAGTGGTTTCAGATTTTCATCTGAACCAGTCCATGTCTCTTCCTGTGTTCTTCACGGATCATTCTTCTTCAGGAGAGAGATCACATGGTTTGGATGTTAAGAGGGCGCTTGGCTACTGCATTGAGCGCACTAAGGCACTTAGGTTTGACTGTCCTCAGTTGTTTCTCACTTATGGTGACGTGGGAAAGGGTAAACCTGCTAAGAGAACTATTGCCAGGTGGATTGTCTCTTGTATACAATTCTGCTATGAAAAGCTAGGCAAAATACCCCCCTCCCCAGCCTGCGGGCTCATTCGACTAGAAGCAGGGGTTCTTAAATGGGGAAGCCCTAAACTGTTCCAGGGGAGGCTCAGGCAAGTCTGAAAAAGTACTGTATTTAAATTTTGAGTTTTATATATTTTGCGTGAAGAGATGGAGCACACTGAAAGAGGATAATAGGTGAATTTTACGTATTTATTTACTAATGGGTGACAAGGAAAGGTGAATGAGCCAAGGCTAATTTCAGGTGTACCCGGGGGAAGGGTAGGGAGTGAATACATTTCAAAAGGTAACTGCAAAATGATCAAGAAATACACAGTGAGTAATAGTGCAAATAATACGAACAATAAACTAATAATGAGCTGTGGTAATTGATCAATTTGTAAACTGATGGCAGAACAGCCCAAATACAAGGGTTGAGCACAGAAGTGCTAAGAGCAATAGTAGGAAACAGCAAAGTAATCCCAGAGAAGTTGCTTAGAAGCAGGGAAGGAAATGGAGAGGCAAAGTATGCAGGAAAGTTATTTCATATAGAGAGGAAACAAAGTAGTCTGACCCATGAAGGTACTGCAATAAGGGGTAACAATGGTTCAAGAATGAAAATAGTGGTGCAAGTAGGCTGGCCTGTGGGGGGTTACAATATGCTGAATAATATTTATTTTGTTATTCAGATAACACCTTTGAGCACAGGAGCTCTTTTCCAAAGGTCCCACGTTAGTATAACACAAAGAACTGAATGTGAGACAAGTACTCAAAGGAGTTTCAATTTATTCATGGTGTATTGCGCAGAGCACAGTATGTTATTTTTCTTTGGGTAGGCCCAAGATTATTTAAGTTTTTGGGGGAGGCTCAAAATGTTTTCCATGGATTTGGGGAGGCTCACTGTGACAATGTAAGAACTATTGGCACTAGAGGTACAGCTGCTTCTCTGGCTGCTGCCAGAGATGTATCTTTACTAGGAATATGCAAAGCAGCCACCTGGAAAACAGTCCGTACATTCACCAAGCATTACTCTCTGGATATCCAGGCTAGGAGTGATGCCAGGTTTGGCACAGCAGTACTGCAGAGCCTATTCCCAAAATAGGTTCCATACTCTCCTCCTTGGAAGTACTGCTTGGTAGTCTGCATATGTCGGAATACAGCAAGACTTCATGTTTGAAGAAAAAATTACTCGCCGTAGTAAGTAATTGTATTTCTACTAATGGAGTATTGCTGTATTTTGACCTGCCTCCCCTCTTAGAATCTGGTTTTTGGGGAGTGGGCTGGCAGGCACAGTGTTGCACCTCGGGGGTGTTGTTGGCACTCTTCCCTTTTTAGAAAGGGGAAGTGGGTTCTGTTTGTTTTGTAGTTATGTCTGGTCACTACATGGTTATTGTTTTGGGATTCTCGACTTGAGTCTTTTGGGACCCAAAAAATTGGTTGCCTTTTACATAGAAACATAGACTTTGGCGGCAGATAAGGGCTGCTTGGCCCACCTAGTCTGCCCATTTCCCTACCTAGAGTATAAGCTGCAGATCCTATTTAACCAACCGCCTATTTTTTCCTACCCCCCACAAAAATTGCCTTATGTCTGTCCCATGCATTCTTGAATTCTCCCACAGTTTTAGACACCACAACCTCCTCAGGAAGGCTGTTCCATGCGTCCACCACCCTCTCTGTGAAAAAAATACTTCCTCACATTGCCCCAGAGCCCCCCCCCCATCTTCAAATTGTGTCCCCTTGTTGAAGGAACTGGAAGGGGACAGGATCAGTTGTGTTCCAGGACAGTAGCTGCTGCTTGTTGTTTTCACAGGGTTCTTGTGGATTTTACTTGGTAGAAGGTTTCTTCTTTTCTTTCTTCTAAGGGGCTAGCAGGGTATTGTTTTGGGGGCTATTGGAAGTTTGAAAACTGGTTTATGGCTGTAAGTGGGCTCATTTGTTGGATGTTTCACTGTGTAACAGGCTGCGCTGGTGGAGGCCTATTTCTTCTGATTTAAAACCTATTTGGTGGGATTTGCTTGGCCTGGTTCTTTGGCTGCTGGGCTTGGAGGGGAGACACAGGGCTGATGCACTCTTCCAGTCGGTGTCTGCCCAAGACCCACCCTCCCTCCCAGAGTTCTGCTAATTTATGAGGGAACACCTGCCCTGCAATTGGAGGAAAGGGCTGCAGGTGCAGCTCATGTAGTTCTAGCCACTGGGGGTTGGATTTAAAGGCTGGGAGAGAGGAGCTTAGGGAGTTATTCATTTCCCTTGTAAGTTTACAGTGTACTGCACCTAGTAACAGGGTTACCGGTGTACTGTGGGACTGTATCTGAGATTAGTGGGTGACCTGATTAGGCAGTGGGGGTGTATCTTGGACTTGGGGGAACCTGGTGGCTCACCCAAGGAAACCTACTTGGAAGGGGATGGAACCACATGTCATTGGGGCCGGCATCTTTTTGAGGGTGGTGTGGAGCAGCCATGATACTGGACTGGGCTTGGAAGTTTGGTGGTTGCCCAGTGTGCTACCAGCTGGCACAGCTTAGGGAGGAGGTTGCGGGGATTAGGAGACAACTGGAAGAAGGTGGGAGGTATGGTTGGGGAAGGGGGCAGGAGATCTCCTGCGGGGTTGCACCAAGCACTGGGGGCGGGGGCATGGGGAAAGGAGTGCAGGAGAATACTCAGAGGTCACATAGGGACCCTGGCAGAGGGGGTCCAAAAGGACACTACCAAGGAAGCAGGCAGGTAACTGGGGACCCTCACAAAGGAGGGACAGAGGGGGACAAACATTCTCAGGGAAGTAGGCAGATGGCCAGGGCTGGACAGAAGGAAGCAAGGCGGGGAGGTGGTTCAGACCTTACACTCAGTAACCGCTTTAATTCTCTTCTTTTGCTCGAGGATGAGGGGGGTGATGTAGCAGGGTTTTATTTAACTCTAAAAATTGATTAGCGTTTTGCTCATAAAAGTGCTAAAACTGTGTGAAAATTAATAGTTTTTGCCTCACTGTGTTTAACAAACACAACACCGGTCCTATTCAACAGTTTCATCAGTGACATTGTGCAGGATCTAGAAGACAGAATTTCACTGTTCGCTGATGACACAAAGCTCTGTAACAGAGTAGACACACCAGAGGGCGTAGACAGAATGAGAAGCGACCTGCAGAAACTTGAAGAATGGTCAAGGGTTTGGCAGTTGAAATTCAATGCAAAGAAGTGCAAGATAATGCATATGAGACACAAAACCCTGGCACAATATATCAGTTGGGGGTGAGGATATAGCATGCACCAAACAGGAAAGGGATCTTGGGGTTGTCATCTCTGATGACCTCAGATGAGAAACAGTGTGACAAGGCAGCAGGTAAAGCAAATAGGATGCCTGGGATGTATAGGCAGGGGCATCACCAGCAGGAAAGGAGGGTCATAATTCCACTATACAAGACACTAGTGAGGCCCCACCTGGAGTAGAGTGTACAGTTCTGGAGACCATACCTACGTAAGGACATATACAGGGTAGAGAAGGTTCAGAGGAGGCAACAAAGATGGTGCATGGATTGCATCACAAGTCCTATGAAGACAGGCTGAAGGAACTGAACATGTACTCCTGGAGGAGAGAGGAGGGAGGGAGGGAGGATATGATAAAGACATACAAGTATCTTACAGGGAGGAACAGGGTGCAGGAAAACACTATTGTTAAGTGAAAAGATGTTCCAGGACTAGAGGGCATGGGATGAAGTTGGAGGAGGGCGATTCAGAGGAAACATGAGAAAGAATTTCTTCCAACAAATTGGTGGACAAGTGGAACACCCTGCCAGAGGAAGTGGTGGGGCTGAAATCAATCACGGGATTTAAGAATGCATGGGATAGACATAAAGGAATTCTAGAGGTCAGGGTTAAGAGGCAACAGACTTCTAGGAAAACAAACTGAAATTACAAGCTCATATGGGCAGACTGGGTGGGCCACAGGCCCATATTTGCCGACACTGTGTATGTATCTATGTAACACTTCTAGAAAATCTATATAAATACTTTGTGTACAGTTAGTATCATCCCAAGAAAAAAACTGCTAATCAGTTATTTAAAACCCTGATGTAACCACGACAGGGGTGGTTAGAGACGGAAAGGGAGTGGGGGGCAGGAGGTAGGGGCCGGATAGCAGGAAGAACAGGGGGGAACCTGGAATGCAGGAAAATGGGTGGAGCAGTGAATCAGAACAGGAGGGGCAGGGGGAAGAGGGAAGAAAGCGCAAGGAGAAGGACCAGTTGGGAGGAAAGGTAAAGGAGAAGGACCAGAATTACAAAGAGGATTCAGTAAAGGGAGCTGAGGGTTTAGGCCAGGGGAGCACGACAAGCAAGGAGGGACTAAATGGAGACAGGACGGAAAGAAGGAAGGGAGGACGAGCCAGGCTAGTTTAGCAGATGGGGGAGAAGGACCAGTCGCGAGCAGTGAGGGGGGAGTTAGCAAGGTACAGAAGGATACTCAGGAGGAGGAGAGGCATAGGATTGAGGGGAGGGGTGGCCAGGAGTAAATAAGGAGGGTGGCATGTGGCATCCAAATAGGGAGGAACAAGGAGGCCGGCTGGGTGGAGGGGCGTAGAAAGGATGAGGACATGGAAGGGGGAATGGAGCGGTCAGAATGTCTCCTGTTGGGGGTTTCAATGATCAGGGGTATCAAATGGGATAGGGAGGGAGAAGCCTGGCCAGTTAGAACAAAATGCTTCCCTGGACTAACGGTGCACAGGTCTAAGCACGAGGTGTATCAGCTGACAAAGGATTGTGGGGGTTCCCCGGACATACTGGTCCACCTGGATACAAACGACATTGAGGGAAATAGCGAGCTAGAGATACAGGCAAGATTCAGGGAGCTTGCCAGGGTCTGTCATGGCATAGGATGCACAGTTTCCTTCTCAGAAATCCTGCTGGTGCCAAGGGCTAGTGGGGAACACAAAAAGAAGATTAGGGAGATAAACCAGTGGCTCAGGGAGTGGTGTGAGGCCAGAGGGTATGGGTTGATGGGGGATTGGGGGGAGCTGTGCTAGAGAGAGACTCCATCTCAATTTGGAGGGAGGAATCGTTAAGTTGAAAATAGAGGTTCATTGGTGAAAAGTGGGGTTTAAACTTGTGAAGGGGAGGGATGGGAGAAAAGGCTGTCAAGGGATGCGATAAAGAAGGACTCTGTCTCCACCACCCTGGGGAGCTGGAGGATTGCGGGAAAAGGCTGACTGGTAAAGTGCAGTCAAGGGGAAAACAGAATCCCCATGGGAACATGAGCAGGGGAAATGGAAGTATAGGGAAAGGGTGGAAGGTAGTCTTGCTAAATGCCAGGAGCTTGGGCAATAAAATGCCTGAGCTCCAGGCGATGCTAACTAAGGGAGCAGTGGATGTGGCAGCGGTCACTGAGACCTGAGCCACTGCAGGACACGACTGGGACCTGAACCTGGAGGGTTACACTATGTTCAGGAAGGACAGGGGGGAGGAGGGGTAGCAATGATAGTCAAAAACTGCATTGGCATAGGGGAAGTAGAGGAGGCGGAGGGAACCGTTGAGGCGATTTGGGTCACCCTGATAACAAGGGGGGAGGCAAGATAGTTAAAAATAGGAATAGTGTATAGACCCCCTGACCTGGTGGAGGAGCTGGAGGAGAGTCTGGTGGCAGATGTTGGGAGACACTGCAGACTGGGCAGAGGAATGGTGGTGGTGTTGGGGGACTTAAACATGCCAGGAACAGACTGGGAGACTGACATCCTCTGTGACCAGGGAACAGAGGTTGTTGGATGTCTTTCAAGACGCGTTCCTAACTCAGCAGGTGGGGGGAACCGACCAGGGAGGCGCGGGTACTGGATGTGGTCCTGGCAGACAGTGACCAGATTGGGGGCCTGGAGGTAAGTGACCCGTTGGCGGGGAGTGACGATTCTACGGTCTGGTTCTGCCTGGACCTAGGAGGGCTAGAAGGCTGCACAAAGACTGAGGTAACTGACTTCAGGGGGACGGATTTTAAGGAAATGGGAAGGGTCCTTAAGGAGCATTTGGATGTGATTGGGTCAGACATGGACGCTGATATTGGGTGGAAATCATCAAGAGAGGGTGCAGGATGCTACCAGCACCTGTGCAAGAGTAAGGCGAAATGCGGTGGGGCCGAAACCTGTCGGTGGACCAGGGAGGTCCAGGATGTGGTGGGGAAAGAAGGCAGCCTATAGGCAATTCAAGTGCTCAAGAGTCAAGGGATCGAGGGAGTATGAGCTGATGGCTAGAAGGGCCACTAGGGTGGTGAGGCGGTTAAGGCAAGGAAGGAGCAGAACCTGGCCAGGAAATTAGGAGAGGAACAAGGGTTCTTTAGATACATTGGGAAAAAAGCGAAGGGTGAAGGGGCAGATTAGCAGGATTAAATCAGGGGAGAAATGGACACAAGACCTGGGGGAGCAGGCTGAAGTGCTAAATGAGTACTTCACCTCAGTTTTCACCAAGAAAAATGGGGGTGCTGCATCATACATGGGAGGAGACAGATACTGAGGAGGGGGGGGACCCTTATCTATCGGTGGGTCTGGGGAGAGGGGGGAGGCATCACTGGCAGGAGGGGGGAGGGCTAAGCAGGGAGAAGAGGTACCAGAAGTGGAAATCACAGCAGAGAGAGTCAGGGAAGCCCTCAGCTCCCTTAAGACGGAGAAAGCCCCGGGGCCGGATAAATTACATCCCAGAGTGCTGAAGGAACTTGCGGATGTCCTGGTAAAACCCCTGGTGGAGCTTTTCGCCATCTCTTGGAGGACAGGGTGGGTGCCCCAGGACTGGAAGGTGGCGCATGTAGTGCCTATCCAGAAGGGGGGTGGGTCAAGGGAGGTGGCAGGGAACTAAAGGCCTGTCTGCCTGACATCGGTGGTGGGCAAGGTGATGGAGGGCATTGTCAAGGAGAGGCTGGGAGGGGACCTGGAAAAGTCAGGGGGCCTGGACGATAGACCGCATGGATTCGTCCTGGGGAAATCGTGTCAGACAAACCTTGTGGAGTTCTGTGACTGGGTGACTAGTGCCTTGGACTTGGGTAGGCCAGTGGACATCCTCTTTCTAGACTTCATCAAGGCATTTGACTCTGTTCCTCACATGGGCCTGTTCGATAAGCTGTGAGAAATGGGAGTGGGGAACCAGATGATCAGATGGATAGGCAGTTTGCTCCAGGACCGGACCCAGAGGGTCGTGGTTGGGATGGTCACATCCCCAAGGAGGTCATTAGTGGGGTCCCACAGGGATCAGTTCTTGGGGGGCCTGTTCCGCCTCGTCTCTGATGTAAGGACAGGAATCAGGAGTGAGATGAGTCTCTTTGTGGATGACTCAAAACTGGGGGGTGGTGGATGGGGAGGAGGAGGGTGGCCCTACGGGGACCTGGAGGCTCTGGAAAGATGGTCTAGAAAGTGGAAGCTGAGGTTCAATGCAGGAAATGCAAGTTACTCCACCTGGGGCAGAAACCCGGACCTAGTGTACACCTGATGGGGGCAATGCTACAAGTCTCGATGGCTGAGAGGGACCTGGGGTGGTGGTGGATGTCAAGATGAACAACTCTGAGACTTGTAGGAGGGCAGCAGCCAAGGCCAACAGGATGCTGGGATACATTGCTGGGATCACCTCCAGAGGAGGAGTGATACTCCTCTGTATAACTGCTTGGTGAGGCGCACCTTGAGTACTCGTGCAGTTTGGAGGCCACACTTAAAGAGCGACATTAAACTCCTGGAGAGGGTCAGAGGAGGGCAACCAAAATGATTTGGGGCTTGGGGGACAGGACCTATGAGGAGAGCTCAAGAGCTAAATATGCTACATTGGAAGAGAGAAGGGACTGGGGGACATGATAGAGGTCTTCAGGTACATGAAGAGGGTAAATAGGGGAGGAACAGTCAGGGTGCTTGAAGGAAGGAGGGGAGGCCACTAGAGGGCATGGGTGGAAGCTGGAGGGGGAAGATTCAGGGAGAATGGAGGAGGTGCTACTTCACTGAGAGGGTGGGTGGAGCCATGGAATGCACTGCCTTAGGGGCTGGTGGAGGCAGAGACGGTGGAGGGGTTCAGGAGTGGGTGGGACAGGTACAGGGGAAGGGTTCTGGAAACAAAATCCAATGCAGCAAGAATATCCGGAACTGGGAAGGGAGAAGTCAGAGAAGGCGAGGGGGGCAGCAAGGTCAGCACCCAGGGTGGGGGCTGACCAAACGAGCAGACACGAAAGACCGTTAGGCCTATTCTGCTGGCATTTTAGTATGTTAGTATGTTCTTGCACATCTTTTTTTTTTTTTTTTTTTTTTTGAAAGATGCTACCCTCTTGGACTTTGTTGATTATACTGAGGTACTTAAACATTTCTATCACTTGGGCAGACTAGATGGGCCAAGCAGTCTTTATCTGTCGTCAAAGTCTGTTTTTATGTTCCCCCTCTCCCTCCTTTCCTCAAGGGTATACATATTAAGCTCCTTTAGTCTCTCCTCGTATGGCTTCTCTTGCAGACCCTGTACCATTGTAGTTGCCCTCCTCTGAACTGCCTCCATCCTGTCTACGTCCTTGTGGAGATGGGGTCTCCAGAACTGGACGCAGTACTCCAGATGGGGTCTCACCAACTGTCTGTACAGGGGATAACAACTTCCTGTTTTCTGCTGGTGATACCACTCCTATACATCCCAGTATCCCCCAGCCCTCCATACCGCCTTCTGCATTGCTTGCCAACCTTAAGGTCATCTGATATGATTACCGAGGTCCCTTTCCTTTTTTTTTTTTTTGTTGTTACCTCCCTTGTGTAATCTTCCCTGGGTTTTGTTTCCCAGGTGCATTAATTTGCACTTCTTTGCATTGAATCCAAGCTGCCATACTTCTGACCATTCCTCCAACCTTGCCAAGTCCCTTCTCATCCTTTCCATGCCTCTTTGTGTATCAACCTTGTTGCAGATCTTTGTGTCATCTGCAAAGAGGCATACTTTTCTTTCCAGTCCCTCTGCAATGTCGCTTATAAAGACATTAAAAAGGATTGGACCCAATACTGAACCCTGTGGTACCCCACTAGTAACATCTCTTTCTTCAGAGTGGACTTCATTTACAATTACTTTCTGTGTCCTGTTCAGCCAATGTTTTACCCAGGCTACCACCCTGGGACCCACTCCCAGGCTGGTTAATTTGACTGCTAATCTTTTGTGTGGGACTGTGTCAAATGCCTTGCTAAAGTCTAGGTAGATCATGTCCACAGCCCCTCCCTGGTCTACTATTTTGGTCACCCAGTCAAAGAAATCAATTAGATTCGTCTGACATGACCTTCCCGCTGTGAACCCATGCTGCCTTGGGTCCTATGCCCCACTGGCCTCTAGGTACTCAACAGTTATTTCCTTCAGAAGTGATTCCATCACTTTCCCTACGACAGAGGTCAAACTGACAGGTCTGTAGTTTCCTGCCTTTGTCTTGGTCCCACTTTTGTGAAGGGGAATCACATCCGCCTTCTTCCAGTCCTCGGGTACCACACCAACCTCCCATGATTTGTTAACTAGTGACACCACTGACTACCCTTTTTATCTGCTGAATTCTTTTAGAATTCTGGGTTGAATTCCATCTGGCCCCACTACTTTGTCCACCTTCAGTTTTTTGCGTTCTTTCAGAATACTTCTTCTGTGAAAGGACTGAGATCGACCCCCCCCCCCACCAAAAGAGTGCTTCTGTTAATTGGATTAGGCACCTCCCCCACCGCTTTTGTGAATACTGAACAGAAGTATTCATTTGGTATCCCTGCTTTTCACTGTCGCTCTCTGCCCACCCACCATCCATTCTATTCAGCCTCACTATCCCTCTCTTTATCTTTCTCGCTCCTGATATTCCTATAACCCCTCACCCTGCCTTTTAGCAAAATGACAGGTGGCATGCTGTTGAAGCTGACAGCAGTACCTGGTGGGGATTGGGTTGGGGAGGATGAGTTACTCAGCACATGGGACCTAGGTTTGGCTACTCTGAACAGGGCACCCAAGTAAATCCGAACACAGGAAGCAGTAACTGTAATGTCCAGAACCAGGAATGGGATTCTTCAGTGTGACTTTTATTCACATCAAGCTGAACAAAAGCATAAGCCGGACCCCACGGGCTACATTTCCTGGTAATGCAGATTAGAGACAGCAGAACACTTTTCACTGTTTCCAGCCCTCGGCTCTAAACCCCACAGGCACACAGCCTGACTTGCATGCAGCTTTGGTACACAGCCCGACTTGTGTACTACTTGGTGTTTCCCACCGCCCAGCTCCCTGCTGGCCACTTGATCCGCGGTCCATTTGAGGAATGAACCAATTATCCTGTTGTGGCTCCCTAAACCACACTAGAGTCTTGATTCCTAGAGAGGATTTTCCTTACAATCCCACGTCTAGGTACTTCCCTCATCACTGGCCAAGTGCCTGAGGTAAAGTAAAAATCCACCAAAGAAATCCATAGAGGTGGACCTGGTCACTAAAGATGGGGGGCCTCCCACCTTCAGCTCCCACAGCCCATACCCGGCCATTTCTCTGGAAACTGAACAATTCCTTTACTGAACTTTCAAATGTAGATGTCTGTCGCATCTCCTCTACATACCATTTGCATCCCAACAAGCGCTGGACTTGAACCTACTTTTAATTTGCTTAGCCCATTACTCTAGGCTTCCGCTATTTTAGCAGTTCAATCCTCACATTGTCACACAAGTCCCAGGGTGAAAAACATAGGCCCTTTTAGCAAGAGCAGACACTCACCCTCACGTTGCAGGTGCCCCACAGGCGACTGAAGTCTTTTTGTTCTCCCAAATAAACTCTGGAACACACAGGCAGCTTTTCCTTTACAAGCAGAACTAGGGTATTGCCCCAGGAATCTGCAGGGAACCCTTTCCTGCCCCCCCCCGAAGGGAGGGGCACTGAGACCCGAAAACAGCGGTCTCCACTACTTCAGTTATCTTCTGTGTCTCTCTTTAAGGTGGAGCCGCATACCCTTCTAAACTAAAAGTAGCCCTCTGACAGGGCTGAGGCTCCTAGAGCCTTCACTGAGCTGCTTTCTCAGCAAGCTCCCAACTTCACACTGAACTGACTCACACTGACTTCAAAACCTCCCAACGTTCTATACCAACTCCCTTGCTGCAGATTCCAATGTGGCTTATGCAGCTGCGATAGTTCTATTGGTGATGTCATCCCTCAGTCTCAGCTGAGACTGAGAACAGAGTGAGACAGTGTGAAACCCATTTAACTAGAGTTTCACAAGCTGCCTTCCCTGCCTACCACTAGGTCTTACTGGGATTGTAGTAACCCCGGGTAACGGGGTTACACCTATAAAAGGTTTTATCCCCCTTAACAGAGTTAGCTATCTTTTCCTCAGTTTGTGCCTTTGCTATTCTGACTACCATCCCTGCTTCCTTTTGCCTTACCTGGTACAGTTCTCTGTCCTGCTTCTTCTGTGTTTCCTTGTACTTCCTAAATGCTATCTTTTTCTCCCTAACCTTCACAGCCACCTCTTTTGAGAACCGTAGTGGCTTTTTCTTTCGTTTTTATTTGCCTACACAAAGGCTTGTTGCCTCTGTGATGGCAGTTTTGATATTTCCCCATTGTTGCTCCACCTCTTCATTTAGCCTGTTTGCTAGTGTTTTACTAAGGCACTCTCCCGTCTTGCCAAAGTCAGCCCTCCTGAAGTCCAGAACCCTCACTTTTGTGTGGCTTGACTCTATCTGAGTTTATCGTGAACCACACTGTTTGGTGGTCACTTGCTCCCAAATGGCTACCCACTTCTAAATCTGAGATCCTCTCACTGTCCCCATTTGAGTACGAGGTCTAAGATTGTTCTCTCACGAGTAGGTTCCAAAACTAGCTGTTTGAGGCATGCCACCTGAAGGGCATCAAGAGTGGCCCTGCTTTTGGATGTGCCTGCCGCAAAGGTGCTCCAGTTAACATCTGGCATGTTAAGGTCCCCCATCAACAGTATCTCCCCTTTCTCTGCCATCCTAAGTATGCTGTCTATCATATCCTTGTCCATTCCTTCCCCCTGACATGGGGGTCTATATACAACCCCTGTGCGGATTGTGGTGCCATTTCCAGTCTCTAAGGTGACCCACAGTGCCTCCTCTCCCTGTTTACGCTCTTGTTTAGTTGCTTTTATCCCTTCCCTTACATAGAGAGCTACTCCCCCCCCCCGCCCTTCTGCCCTCCCTGTCTCTCCTGTAGGTTGTGTACCCTGGTTTAACATCCCAGTCGTGGTTTTCTGTGTACCATGTTTCTGTGACTGGTACAATATCCAGGCATCCCTCTTCCATCAAGGCCACCAGTTCAGAAAGCTTGTTGCCCAGACTACGGCGTTGGTACTCATTACCCTGCATTTCTTGATGGCCTTACCCCTTTTTGCCCCATCCCTGTCCTTATTGCATTTCACTTTCTCCATTTACCTCTGCCCTTCTCCCTGTCGACATCTCTATGTTGGTGTCTACCTGACTTAGTACCCTGATATTTGGGGGGGGGGGGCAGGATTTCACTGCTCCTTTCCAGTGTCTTCGCCTTGGCTAGTTTAAATGCTTGTCAGTGAAGTATTTAAACCTATCACCTAGGATCCTGGTTCCCCTCCTGGACAGATGCAGACCATCATGCCAGTATAGGCCTGCATCCCTCCAGGTGGACCCCCAGTCCCCAATGAAACCAAATCCCTGAGCTCTGCACCAGTTTTTCAACCACTGATTGAATACCATGGTGTGGAGCGCCCTAGCCTCACCCATGCCATAGACAAGCAGCACCTCTGAGAAGGTTACCGTGTGTGCTATTTGTCTAAGGCCCCTCCCCATCTCCACAAACACTTCTTGCACTGCTCTGATCTGTTTCTTAGCCAGGTCATTTGTCCCTAGGTGGATAATGACATCCAGCTCCCTCCCGTGTGCAGCTGCTCCTGTGATCCTGAGGATTCGCTCCCTGTCCCTCCAAGCCATGGCGCCAGGCGGGCACCTTACCTCCCTCTCCCCTTCCTCCCCAAGTTCTCCCTTCCTAACAATGGAGTCCCCCACCAGGAGTTGTTTTCTTCCCCTGTGGGGTCTCATGCCATCCTCCTGTGGGTCTCCTTTATGGAGGTTCCCAGCATCCTTCTTGGTCTCCACTGTGGGTGCCTCCATAGAGGAACCACACTTTTTCAGAATGGCATAGAAGTTGTGGAAAGGTACAACTGGAGGGGATGTGCCTCTGTTCCACCACCCTCATCCTCCTTGAGCCCACTGTGGTCCAACCACTGCTCTTTCTTGGCAACCTCTGAAGCAACGGCAATGACCCTGGTGGTCCCTGGGTGGGAGAGGAGGTCTCACAAATCCTGGCCAACTCGGCCTGGAGATGAGCAACCTCCTCCCTCAGCCCAGAGAGGTGTCTGCAGATGGGACAACATTGCATCCTCCAGAACATCTCCTGGAAGACTGCTGCTCCACAGCCACTGCACTACTCCCATCATGTCTTTTTTTCTGGTCCCCTAACTGTTATTTGGAATACTTACTCTTTTCTCTGTTTGTTTATTTTTTTCTCTCCCTCCTTACTTACTGCCTCTGCACCCTTTTAGCTCCTGATCTTCCTGTTCTGAGACAAGAAGTTCCTATATTTCTCAGTAGTCTTCTTACTTGCTCAGTCAGACCTCCAGCAGCTAGAGGGGGTGGAGAGCTACTCTTGTTCTTCTAGGATGGTGAGTCCTTTGGCTGTGTGATCACTCACTTCCTGCTCCCAAACAGGAAGTTCCTGTTAGTTAAATCCTGTGCCTGTAAAAGTAGAACTGGTTTAGGGTGGAGGGGAGGGAAGGAGGACAATATAGTCCCAGTAGAGAAGTTTTAGTTATACCAGTAGCTCCTGTCGCCTGGTGTTTTGTCTGTCCTCTGGCAGAAGCTGTCTAGGGCAGTGTTTATATCTGGTCTTAACTTGGCTCCTTCTAGCTAAGCCACTCCCTCTACTTTGCAAATCTTTCTACACTTAGTTAATTTCACAGATAACAGTTCCCTTCTGACACCTGTGACAAGCACCTAGATAAGTACACAGATAACAGTTTACTTCAACTACCTCAGACAAACACACCTTTTTTTTTTTTTTTTTTTTTTACCCTTAATTGAAGGTTCCAGTATAAGAGATCTAGTTCTTAGTCCCAGTAGAGAAGTTTTAGTTAAACCAGTAGCTCCTTCTCCTGGTGTTCTGTCTGTTCTCTTTTGACTAATTATTTACAATTTCCACCTAGGAGGTGTAGTTAATATTAGCTCGTAAGAATCTGACTGTTACACTTTGAAATGCAGCAGACACAGGTTTGAACCGAGCTCGAGCCCAAGGTTCTATGCTCTGGCATACAATTAATTCTTTTCTTTCCGGAGCAGTTCAAGTGCTGGGGCTAACTGCATATGTCAGAATACAGCAAGACTCTATTAGAAGAAACACGATTACTAAGGTGAGTCATTTTTTTTTCTCTCCATTACATACCTGTTCTATCTCACTCTCTTGCAACTGCTTCAGACTACTAATTATTTCATTGCCTCTACTTCCTATCCCCCACTAACACTCATTTCTCCTTTTCTCCTCGTACTTAGAACCCCAAGGCGGCTCTACTCCACCCTACCCTCCAGTAGCTACTACTGCCCCTCTTCTCCCTCCCACCCTACCCCATTTAAGCTGACCTGGTTAACCAGTACGTGGACTGAGTGGGCACCCCTGAGTGACAAATGCCCTGCCTTCTACTCTCTTCCCTGACTAGTCTACGTTTGGCTGTCCTGTTAACCTCAAAATGGACTGGGGAGCAGCCTGATCTTTCTGGACATAGTCTCCACCACTCATTCACACTGATGGGAGTACCTGGAGGTGCTAGGACCCAGCGGGAGCCAACCATATTCTTGAGGAAGCGCACCGCGAGCTAGGCTCGTGTGGCATTGACTATCTCTGCATCGACCCTCCAACCACCTCTGTTCCTTTTTTCCCCACTGTCAAGTGCACTTCAGTGATGACGTCGCTCGCCCACCGGGAGTCAGACTTCAAACTAGCAGCTTAGTTTTCAGTTTTATTATTCTGTATTTTATCATGTACCGATTTTATATATTAATTTCTTTCTTGTGCAAGAAAGAAGACTTTAGCCCTCCATTGACTGAGTCGACCATGAGTGGGGCAGGGGACTGTAAGGAGACTTCGTATGTAAGCTGTTCAGTCAGCTGGGCCTGGTCTGGTCAGCCGCCCTCTCCAGATTGCGGGGGGAGGGGGGGTCTGACAGCGGACGGTCCAGTGCTTATGGGGATGGGCGGTACCCTCGAAAGCATAAAAAGAAACGGTCCCATTCATGGCATCGTTCGACCTCTGGTACATCTGCGCATAGACGGTCAGTTGTTGACGTTAGGAGCCGGTCTCCGCTTCTTTTGGAGTCGCCGGTTTCTGTCTCTGGCCTCATTGACACCGGCGCTCGTCTCCGCTTATTGGAAGGGCTTCAAATGAGTAGTTTCACCATTGGGCCGCTCTTATGGAGCAGTGGGCTCGGAGGTTGTCCCTACTGCCTGAACCGGCCAGTCCATCGCCAGGGCCTTTGGGCCTGTCTGTTTCAGATCGGGCAAGGCGGTTAGGACTTCCTAGTCATGCAGTGCCTTCGGTGCCGTCTACTCCACGTTCCGGTGTCTGTCCCCCCCCCCCCACATGGCTGTGACGCAGGGGTCCACACCGATGCCTTTATCTCCTGCCGTTTTTCATCCTTTACCTTCAGATTGCAGTTCTCAGACTTCTGTGACTGTGCTGTTGGTGCGCTGCCGACTTTGGTAGCTGAGGTCACACAGGCGCCATGGGTGGTGTTGGCGCCGTCTGCGGCACCACATTTCCTATCTGCGCCATCCTTGGCACTGGGGTTGGCATCCACTACCCGTGGGCACTGCCTTTGCCAGGGTTGGCGCTGGGGGTGGCACTGTGTGCAGTGTCGCACTCCCTGTCAGCGCCATGCGCAGTGCCGTTTTCTGTCTGCGCCATCTCTGTACTCGGTGCCAAGGATGTGTGCAGCACTGTCTACTTTCCAGAGGTTTTCAACTCCGATTATTTCTCCTCCTCTTCCTCCTGGTTTTCATTCCGTCACTGTCTATACAGTCCCCCCTGGAATATCAGTAGATGATTTTGAGCTTGATCGGGGAGATGATGTCCGCCGGCTGCCTTCCTCGCTGCACTGCCCGCTGTTCACCAGACGGAAGCTTCACCCTTGACACGGGTGCGTCTGCTGCTTCAAGCGGCGGGCGGACCCTTCCTCGCCCGGCTGCCTTCCTCGCTGCACTGCCCGCTGTTCACCAGACCGAAGCTTCACCCTTGACATGGGTGCGTCTGCTGATTCAAACAGCCGGGCGGACCCCTTCTGTCCGCCGGCTGCCTTCCTCGCTGCACTGCCCGCTGTTCACCAGACCGAAGGTACGCTGCAGAAACTGGACTGTCCAGAACCATTGACTCTGCCTGCTGACGGGCTGCTGCAGTTCTTTAATTCTTTGCTACTGCTGTTCCCTCTCTGGACCTTAAGCTAATGTTATATTCTGATTGTGGTACTTATTAAGTCTCTCAAATTGTCTTGTAAATCCTAACTAAGCGACCTAAGCTTGTTTACAGCAATTTTGCACTGTAAGGTAGTTTGAAGTGCAAGTTCATTTGGGCTGCAGGTTTGTAGATTGTAAAATCTTTTTGTTTTAAGGTCCAGTGGTAAGCTACCCTGGATCAGAAAGTAAGTTAAAGTGATACAGTTCTTTTCTGTTTAGACCAGATTCCATTTGGGTCACAGTTGTAAGCTTTGCCCTGCAAATAATTCAATTTCTCTTTCACTTTCTGTCCTTCTGTCTCCTTGCTGCTTGAATTTTAACGCCCACCCCCATACCCCACCTCCAGCCTTTATTAAATACTCCCCCTCGGCACAACCCCTAGCAATGTTCATCCTCCCCTCTCTCTAATATTGCAACTCCTCTTAAAGATACAGAGTGATATTCTTGTCTTTACAGACATTTTCCTATTTTCACCACCTGCTTGCCTATCAGCATTGTTTAGTTCCTGCTCTATCTGCTGTCCCAACACCTTCAACTACTGCAAGCTGCTGACGAGAGGAGGGGAGACGTGGGTGACCTACACGAGGGTCCCCCCAGCACACTAGTTGTGGTGATCTGTTCCTTTTGGGGCCCTACCATACGGGGTGTCCTGGTTTGTCCCTCTTACAGGTTTCCAGGAGCCCTGGTTTGCTCGTTTTCTAGGTCTCCAGTTGCCTATAATCTGTGGGGGTGGTTACTACTGTCCTTACCATGGATGAACTGGAAGCCACCTCTCCTATGTTCAGGAGGGGGCGGCAGGTCGGTTTTACGACACTAATAATTATGATACTGGCCCTGGGGCTAGTCCTCCTTTATTGTGCTACCTCAACTCCTAGCCTATTTATTGACCCAGGGTTGTGGCCCTCCTCCCGTGATGATACTGATTTCTCCTTTTCCAACCTACTTGTAACTAAGGTAATGCACTACGGTACTGTCCTTACCCTTGACACTAGATGCCTTATGTATACAGTCAGGGTGAAGAAAGTCCGAAGCATGCACAGGCCTGGAGGTAGGCCGCTTGTAAGATTGTTCCTCCCCTGGCTAGCCCTACTGTCACTTCTCATGGCTGGAGATATTGAGCTCAATCCTGGGCCATCTAAGCTGATCTCTAATATTCCCGCCACCTGGAATGGGAATAAAGGACTAAAAATAGTGCATATGAATATTAGGAGCTTGCTTCCTAACCGAGACGATCTCCTAGCGTGGACTGAGCTATACAAGCCAGACATCCTAGGGATAACTGAGACTTGGCTCAAACCCTCGATTCCTGACTCTGCCTGCTTCCTAACAGGATACGAGTTCATTCGTCTAGACAGGACTGGGGGTAGGAAGGGGGGTGGCACCCTCATCTACTACAGATCCCATTTGAAAATCTCCCTGGTGGCACAGAGTAAACCTGATCATCCACCTTGTGAGTTTCTTCATGTTCTCCTGCTGCTGGGCGATGTTAAGAAGCTGCACTTGGTGTGCGCCTATAACCCTCCTAGGGGGGGTCTGACAGGACTCACTTACCTCTTAGATGCAGTTAGGCCCAGTATAGGTGACCATGAACTCATTATTATGGGTGATATCAACATGAACTGGGAGTGTGGCAATATTAGGAAATGCGAATCACAACTTGCCTGCCTATCCCTTAACCAACTAATCCATGACCCGACCAGGACAGGCAGCCAATGGTTCCTCAAGTTCCCTGCTGGACTGGATCCTGACCAACCGGCCGGAGAGGATTGCCTCATCAGGCCGCTATCAGACTCCATATCTGACCACTCCCGGTATACTGTGTCTGGAAAATCCCTCCCTAGAATTCCACACAAAATCATTCAAGTCAGAAAATACTCCAGTTTTGACCCTGAGGCTTTCCTGGCCGATCTAGGATGTACTGACTGGACCAGGGTTCTTGAAGCCTCTGACCCTCAGTGGCAGCCTCCTGCTTCATACATTCCTTTGGTGTTCTCCAAGATAGACCATCCCCAGGGTCACCGGAGGGTGAGGGAACAGCCACCTTCTGGCTGAATGGTGACTTACTTGCCCAGATGCGGAGAGAGACAAATGCTGGGCAAGTACTAAGGGTTCCAGAGATCCTGCTAATCTCCTGAGATATCGGCAACTCAGGAATGGTGTAAAAAAGCCATTAGGGCTGCCAAAAGTAACTTCTGTAATCGGCTTTACTTAGCTCTGTCAGTGATCCTAGGAGGTTCTGGAGACATTAAATCCCTCGTCAGTGGGCCTCTCACTCGGGTGTGTGGACACTTGATTATTGATGGAGTCTCGTGCAATAGTCCCCACACCTGCGACCACCTCAATCTCCACTTCTCTGACCTTTGGGCCTCACCTCTCGTTTCACGACCGATGGGGGTCGCTGACTAATATCCCTCCGATGCAGGTGAACATCCTCTTCGAGAGTATTTAATCTTAAGGCCGTGTCTGTCCTTGATGTTGGAACTGCTTGGCTGCCCTCTCCCAGCACTCCAGTGCAGGGCCTGACAACCTTAGCCCAGGTTTCTCAAGCTGGGAGCAGCTTACATTGCCCCCTCTGATTGCCCATATCTTTAACCTATCCCATAGCTGGGGATAATCCCTGACATCTGGAAGGAGGCAAGGATAGTCCCTGTTCTGAAGCAGGAAATCCAGACTCCCTGACAACTATCCCCTATTGCTATTCTCCCATCCCTTGGTAAACTCCTGGAAAGGTTGTGGGAGCAACTCTCGAGTACGTGGATACCCATGAGCTGCTTTCTGGGGCCCAACATGGTTTCTGGAAGGGTCATAGTACCACTACTGCCCTGATTACTGTACTGTAACCTCTAGTATTAGATCCGCCATGGATCAGGGCAAACTGTCAGGTGCTATATTTATTGACTTGTCAAAAGCTTTTGACCTTGTCAACCATGACCTACTGGGGGAGCAGTTCAGGGCTCTCGGGTTCTCTCCGCATGCCATGAGTTGGATGATGGGCTACCTAACGGGTGGAAAGCAGCGCACCTGCTTTAACAAGGTCCTCTCAGAGCCTAGGGCTGTGACCATGGGAGTTCCCCAGGGATCGGTACTTGGACCTCTCCTGTTCTCACTTTTTATTAATCAACTCCCACAGGTGACCTCTCGTTGCCAAGTCACGCTTTATGCAGATCACCTTGTGCTAGTGGCCCATGCTCGTAATGCTGCTGACCTTAACCAATGCCTATCTGAAGACTTCAGCAGAGTCTCGGCCTGGATTACCAACCATAGACTGGTAGTGAATCGTAACAAAACTCAGGCCATGCTCTTTGGTTCCACGGCCAAGTTAAAAGCCCCATCAGCTATACTTAAAATAGCTTGTGATGGAGGCCCCTGTTGCCAACAAGCGAGCTCAATTAAATATCTTGGGTCACCCTCGACCCACAACTTGACATGGAAGCCATATCCAAAACATCTGCAGAGCCACCAGGTGTAAGCTTGGCCTTGCCTACTGGGCCAAATACAACCCTGACTCAGGAGAAGCCAGGCTGGCATGCGGTGCTTCTCCCCTCCTAGTTATGGATACCACCTATTTGCCAGGTCACCTCAAATCCATCTTAATCGATTGGAACACGGCATATAATGATATCTGTCGGTTTGCACTTGCTGCTCCAAACTCACCCCCGATGTGAGCTCTATGACAAACTCAACTGGCTCCCCCCTGCGGAATTCCTGATCCTTGGTGTAGGAAACTTCACCAGGAAAGTGCTTGCACGGGCATACCGTCGGGACTGGCGCATCTCCTCCCAAAACTGGATGCCATCCCCTACCAGCTCAGGTCACAGACAGCCGAGTTGCTTAAAGTTCCCCCTACTCGGACCCTTATGGGGGATTGTGACTTTACCGCTTTTGTGCCTAGGCTCTGGAACTCCATTCTGGACTCGGTTCGCTCTGCCCTTCCCATGGGACCTTCGCTCCTCCCTGTGGTCCCACCTAAAACGAACGACAAGATGTGACTGCTCCTAGTCTCTGTAATGTAATACTCTGCAGTCCACTATTGTCCACTCTGAGTCCATGATGGTCTATGAAATATGTATTCAGTGATTGTAATGTTTATCTATGTCCTGTAACAATTTGTACTATGTGTGGCAGTATCTCTGCCCTTATACAAGCGTTGTTATAGCTGTTTGTTATAGCTGTTTTTTACTGTATCATGCTGTTTCTCCAATGTTGCCATGTACGTATACTGTATGTTTTGTGCTCTCCCGGGTCGTTCCTGAAAATAGGCATACTACTTGTCTAGTGTACTTACCCGGTAAACAAAAGCTAAATAAATAAATGAGGAGGATGATGAGGATGATTATTCTTCTGCCCTGCGGACACAATTTAGGAGTCTGTCATAAGTTCAGGGGCATTTTTTTTCTTCCTGACTAACCCACTCATTTACATCTATGTTGTTCTTAGCTAATGCATCCAATGCGTTTTGCACTTCAGTCTCCTGATCGAATGGAGAAGCAGCAGCTATCGAAGGGAGGAGGATGCCACTGAAACGAAACATCATAATGTGTTTACTTTCTAAAGAAATCTTGTTCTGGTTCCACTTCTGTGTTTCAGTTCCGAATGTAAGGAACTACTTTCTGTGTCTGAGTGAGACTGGTAGAAATCATCAAATTTAAACAGATTTGTAAGACTTTGTTGCTTTTTTGCCTTGGGAGCTCCGAGACGCCGCCGCTTAGACTAGCAGGTACGAGTCACCCTCCACTTCAAGCTGAAGCAGTCTCTCGGGAGCAGTGCACAGCAGATTTGAACCTGGCACCTTTCTGCCAGTACACCAGTGCTGACTTGTTTTCTTACTCGCTGCTCTCTGCATTCCACAGCATTCTTGAGTGTTGCAGTGTACTTAGACTAAGAATTTGTGTCGGATGCATAGTTAAATTCATAATTTACCAAAAAAAGTGGTCAAGGCAGGTCCTGCATTTCAGGAATTAAATTGTGCTATTATAGCCCTGCTTTCATCAAGCTTAGTCTGCTTTATTTACACTTTGAACTGGGGGCATAGGTGCTCCACCCATCCTTGAGCGCAGTCTATATAACTTTTATTTCATGTCTCAGGGGCTTGTTTTTGTATTAATTGTTGACTAATTCATGCTTTGGGGACTTGAGAAGTTCTGTTTGTAGTTTTGTAAATACAGTTACAGCCTGCTTTATTGATTGTAGACTAAAAAGCTCCATTTTCTAATCCATTTTCCCATTTGTAGGTTATACCTAGCTACCCCTAGAGGTCACTGTTTGCTCATTCTTCACACACTGAATATTCCCCATGACATTCTTTTGCATAGCTTTTGCTCAGGTTAGGAGTGCTTCGGCTTGGAGTGGAGAAAGCTGCAGCCTCCTGTTTTAGTGGAGGTGACCCTAACCACCCACATTATCCTACCTCATGCTTTTTCAATAGTTATACCTAGATACTCTCTCCACCTACATTTTTCTACTCCAAGCTTTTTCCTATCCTGCTACTATCGAATATCTTGAGTTTTAATCCAAACTTCTTCCTCTTCGTTGACCCATCTTTAAGCTTTAATATGGTGCTGAGTATTGTGCTGGCTTATAGTTACATATTTGTAGTACTGGGCACAGACCAATTGCTGCTCACTCTCAGGCAGGACACAGGGCAGCCCACAGACCCTCTGTACTCCAGTTTATGTATCTGTCCCCAAGCCGACCTTAATCCTACCCTTCTTACCATATGTGGGCTTGGAAAAAAGGGGGGGGGGACTGCTATATGGTTATGGAATATCTCAGTCTACAAATGTCCGATTCTCTCTCCCCGGTCCTCCTGAAATTCCTGTTGACCCGTTAAGTAATGACTCGCTGGGGATATTGAATCTAACCCTGACCCTCCATGTCCTAATGTTCCAACAGTCGGTCTGTGCTTATGACAGAGGTCTGGAACTAGTCCACATGAACATTAACGGCCTCAGACCTAGAATGCATGAACTCGAAGCATGGGTAAATATGCACTTCCTTGACATAATTGCCATTTCTGAAACCTGGCTCAAGCCTAGTATCCAAATGCATGAGGTTGAGCTCCAGGGGTTTCAGTCCTTTAGACATGATAGATGTGGTAGGAAGGGTGGTGGAGTTATCAATTATTTATTCATTACATTTTGGTAGCCGGGTGAGCCCACTGGGCCCCGAAGGTCCCTTTTCCAGGGGCGACCTGGGTTTACATGGAAAAAATTACAACACAATGCATTACAAAGGCATACAAACATACTACAGGGTTATACATAGTTGTACTTCAGCTGGTTACATATGCTGAGTTCGACATTTGGTTAGTGCAATCATAAGAGATACTACCTTAAAGTGTAGGGGGGCGTGTAGCCCCCTGTTTCATTCATGGGTGTAGGGCTGTGATATTTTGGGGTTACGCTTGGGGGCTGCCTTTCTTTAGCAGGTGGACATAAGTGCCTTAAGCCTTGTGCGAAAGCTGTTGAGGGAGGTGGCTTTCTGGACTCCGGGGGGGCAAGGAGTTCCATAGGGTGTGGGCGAACAATCCCCCACCGCCTTGGTTTTGACCCTGGGCACTGCTAGGAGTGTCCGGTCCATCGTGCGGAGGAGCCTAGTGTTACTCTTTATGGCGATGAGTCTGGAGAGGCTGGGGGAAGGGGAGGGGCTAAGTAACTTAAAGGTTTGACAGAGTAGTGGGTACTGAAGCCGGGCTTCCCAGGAGGTCCATTTTAGTTGTGACAGAGTGTCGCAGTGATGGGACCTGGGGCCGGATTGTGTGGCAGACCGAGCCACCTTGTTATAGAGAACTTTTAGTTGGTTCGTTTCTTGTCTGGCTACTCCCTGGACCACCGGGGCCTCGTAGGTAATGGTTGGGAGTAGGACGCTGGTGGCAGTAGAGGCCCTGGCAGCTGGTGTAAACTAGTCTTTCAGCCTGTATAGAGTCCCGCGTTTTGCATGAATATTTTTAGTTACCTGATCTACGTGGTCCTTGAGGGTGAAGCCCTGGTCCAGGGTAAGGCCAAGGTATTTTAAAGATTCAACCACCTCTAGTCTACTGCCTGACGCAGTAGTCGGAGGTATTGGCTTCTGTCACGACCGAGGGCTCTAGGTCCAAACAGCATGGCCTTGGTCTTGTTAGCATTAATGACCATTCTATTAGTGACAAGCCATTACTCTAGGGATCTCGGGTCAACTTGTAGACAGGAGCAGAGATCACCTAGATTAGAGGAGGGGTGGTAAATGACGGCATCATCCACGAACTGTACCATGGAGCTCCCACCACAGTGTTTGCTGAGTTCCTTGGTGGAGAGAGAGAGAGAGAGAGAGAGAGAGAGAGAGACGGGAGCCAAGGATAGACCCTTGGGGCACCCCCTCCATTAATAGGAGAGGCTCCGACAAGGAGTCTTTCCATTTTACCCTCTGTGACCGCCCGGTAAGATAGCCATCAAACCACGACAGAGAGTGGCTGTCTAGTCCAATGTAGCTCAGCTTGACAAGTAACAGGTTGTAGTTGACAAGGTCGAACGCTTTGGAAAGATCAAAGAAGACCGCTCCGGTGGGGGTCCTCTTGTCCAGTTCTCTGAGAACATCTGTGGAGAACTTGATAAGTGCGGTGTCAATCCTGTGCTTGGTTCTGAAACCATGCAGTGAGGGTGCTAGCAGTTGATGGAGCTCTAGGTAGTCGCGGAGTTAACCGTATATCAACCTCTCTTGTATCTTTGCCAGGCTACAGAGAAGGGAGATTGGCCTGTAATTGTTAGTTGACTCCCTCAGGCCTCCCTTATGGATGGGGTCTACATGAGCCAGTTTCCATTGTTCCGGGACATCACCTACTATTAGGGATCGGTTGAGGAGCCTGGCTAGACCATGGTCTCCTTCCTTCAGTATACAGGGTGAATTCCATCTGGTCCCACTGATCCAGATGTTTTGAGGGTTATTAATAATAGGAGAACTTAGTTGGGTTTTACTAGTCTGAGGTGGAAGGCTGGGCGGTCCTATCTGTGGTGTGGGTGATCATTGGGGTCCGCAGGGAGGATTGGCAGTCCCGCTTTGAACTGATCCAGGTTTGTGAATTGGCGGTTGAGGGCCAGTGCAATGCTTGGGTCATCATTTGTTAGTTGACCGTTTACCTCGACGGGGCCATGTGTGGTCATGCCATTCCCCTTTATTAATCCATTTATGTGCGCCCAGAAAAGTCTAGGATTCCCTAGATTCTTTTTTTGTAGTTGGGTGACATACTCTCTTTTGGCCACTTTAGTAGCCAGTTTGCACCTGTTTCTGAGAGTTGTAGCTCATCGAGTCAGCAGGTAGGGAGGAGAACTTGTACTTCTTCCAAGCTTTGTCCGGGTTTTTCATTAGGGACTTCACAAGGGGGTGATCCACCTATAGCAGCTCCCCTTGGTGCGGAGTTTCTTCATATGGGCGAGTCGGTCTGCAACTGAGGTAATTGTTCGCTGAAAGAAGGCAGCAGCCTCATCCAGAGAGGGGAGGAGTTTAATTGGACTCCAGTCAATGCTATTTAGGCAGCCTGTTAGATGTTCGGGCAGAAGGTGTGTGAAATCCCTAGCAGCCAGGATATGCGGGCGGAATCTGGGTGCCCTGTTTTTCCCAGATGCAGATTATTGGGGAGTGGTCACTCGGGGCATCCGCTAAGGTGCCTGCCGCCTGTATGTTGGAGGATTTCCCGTTTTGTAATTCTTGTGGGTGGGCCTTGCGATAACCTGTTCAAGATTTGCTTCCTGAACCAGCCCAATTAGGGAGTGGTTATCATTTGGGGCCCAACTGAGATTAAAGTCCCCCAGTATGAGTATCTCAGTGGCTACCTCTTTGGAGATGTCCTTTAGTACTGCCTCGAGAGATGTACGAGCATTCTTTGGGGGGTTGTATATGCATCCAATGTTGAGGTATCTACAGGGGCCAAGGATGATGCGTATGAAGACCGATTCACCATCCGTGAAGGTGCAGGTTGACCTGCACGGAGTTAAGGGTATCTTTAGTGTAGATTAGGACACCTCCCCCTCTTTTGTTAACTCTCTTTTCTGTAGGCAGGGTACCCAAGGGCTGCAATCTCATGGGGAAGTATTTGAGGCTTACTAACATACTAAAATGCCAGCAGAATAGGCCTAACGGTCTTTCGTGTCTGCTCGTTTGGTCAGCCCCCACCCTGGGTGCTGACCTTGCTGTCCCCCTCGCCTTCTCTGGCTTCTTCCTTCCCAGTTCTGGATATTCTTGCTGCATTGGATTTTGCTTCCAGAACCCTTCCCCTGTACCTGTCCCACCCTCTTGAACCCCTCCACTGTCCTCCACCAGCCCCTAGGCAGTGCATTCCATGGCTCCACCACCCTTTCAGTGAAGTAGCACCTCCTCCTTTCTCCCTGAATCTTCCCCTCCAGCTTCCACCCATGCCCTCTAGTGGCCCTTCTTCCTTCCTTGAAGCACCCTGACTGTTCCTCCCTATTTACCCTCTTCATGTACCTGAAGACCTCTATCATGTCCCCGGTCCCTTCTCTCTTCCAATGTGTACATATTTAGCTCTTGAGCCTCTCCTCATAGGTCCTGTCCCCAAGCCCCAAATCATTTGGTTGCCTCCTCTGGACCCTCTCCGGGAGGTTAATGTCCCTCTTTAAGTGTGGCCTCCAAAACTGTCCAGTACTCAAGGTGCAGCCTCACCAAGCAGTTATACAGAGAGTATCACTTCCCTCCTTCTGGAGTGATCCCCTAGCGATGCATCCCAGCATCCTGTTGGCCTTGGCTGCTGCCCTCCTACAAGTCTCAGAGTTGTTCATCTTGACATCCACCACCACCCCCAGGTCCCTCTCAGCCATCGAGACTTGTAGCATTCCCCGGGTGTACACTTGGCCTGGGTTTCTGGCCCCCAGGTGGAGTACCTTGCATTTCCCTGCATTGAACCTCAGCTTCCACTTTCTAGACCATCTTTCCAGAGCCTCCAGGTCCCCCTGTAGGGCCACCCTCCCCTCCTCCCCATCCACCACGCCCCAGTTTCAAGTCATCTGCAAAGAGACTCATCTCTCCTGATTCCTGTCCTTATGTCAGATCGTGGCGTTGAACAGAAGGGGCCCAGGACTGATCCCTGTGGGACCCCACTAATGACCCTCCTTGGGGATGAGACTATCCCACCAACTCGACCCTCTGGGTCCGGCCCTGGAGCCAATTGCCTATCCATCTAATCATCTGGTTCCCCACCCCCATTTCTCCCAGCTTATCCAACAGGCCCATGAGGAACAGAGTCAAATGCCTTGCTGAAGTCTAGAAAGAGGACATCCACTGGTCTCCCAGGTCCAAGGCACTTGTCACCCAGTCATAGAACTCCACCAGGTTTGTCTGACACGATTTCCCAGGATGAATCCATGCTGTCTATCGTCCAGGCACCCTGACTTATCCAGGTCCCCCTAGCCTCTCCTTGACAATGCCCTCCATCACCTTGCCCACCACCGATGTCAGGCTGACAGGCCTGTAGTTCCCTCCACCTCCTTGATCCCCCTTGTGCATAGGCACTATATGCCACCTTCCAGTCTTGGGGCACCACCCTGTCCTCAGAGAGATGGTGAAAGCTCTGCCAGGGGTTTCGGCAGGACATCTGCAAGTTCCTTCAGCACTCTGGGATGTAATTTATCCGGCCCTGGTGCTTTCTCCGTCTTAAAGGAGCAGAGGCTTCCCTCACACTCTCTGCTGTGATTTCCACTTCCGGTACCTCTTCTCCCTGCTTAGCCCTCCCCCCACCTGCCAGTGATGCCTTCCCTCTCCCCAGACCTGCCGATCGGTGGGGTCCCCCCTCCTCAGTATCTCGGTCTCCTCCCATGTATGATGCAGCACCCCCATTTTCCCTGGTGAAAACTGAGGTGAAGTACTCATTTAGTACCTCAGCCTGCTCCCAGGTCTTGTGCCCATCTCTCCCCTGATTTAATCCTGCTAATCTGCCCCTTCACCCTTCGTTTTTCCCCAATGTATCTAAAGAACCCCTTGTTCCCTCTCCTGATTTCCCTGGCCAGGTTCTGCTCCTTCCTTGCCTTAGCCGCCGTCACCACTCTAGTGGCCCTTCTAGCCATCAGTTCGTACTCCCCTCGATCCCTTTCACTCCTTGAGCACTTGAATTGCTTATAGGCTGCTTTCTTTCCCCGTACCACCTCCTGGACCTCCCTGGTCCACCAACAGGGTTTTTGGGCCCTACCGCATTTTCGTCTTACTCTTGCACAGGTGCTGGTAGCATCCTGCACCCCTCTCCTGATGATTTCCCACCTACTATCAGCGTCCATGTCTGACCCAATCCCATCCAAATACCTTAAGGATCCTCCCATTTCCTTAAAATCCGCCCCCTGAAGTCTGTTACTTCCGTCTTTGTATGCCTTCTACCCCTCAGGTCCAGGCAGAACCAGACTGTGGCATGGTCACCCCCGCCAATGGGTCCCTTACCTCCAGGCCCCCAATCTGGTCACTGTCTGCCAGGACCACATCCAGTACCCGTGCCTCCCTGGTCGGTTCCCTCACCTGCTGAGTTAGGAGCGCATCTTGAAAGACATCCAACAACCTCTGTTCCCTGGTCACAGAGGATGTCATAGTCTCCCAGTCTGTTCCTGGCATGTTTAAGTCCCCCAACACCACCGTTCCTCTGCCCAGTCTGCAGTGTCTCCCAACATCTGCCACCAGACTGTCCTCCAGCTCCTCCGCCAGGGCAGGGGTCTATACACCCTCTATTTTTCTCTCTTCTTGCCCTGTTATCAAGGTGACCCAAATCGCCTCCACGGTTCCCTCCGCCTCTAGTCCCCTATGCCAATGCGGTTTGACTATCATTGCTACCCTCCTCCCTTCTCCCCCCCTGTCCTTCTGAACATGTAACCCTCCAGGTTCAGGTCCCAGTCATGTCTTGCAGTGGCCCAAGTCTCAGTGACCGCTGCCACATCCACTGCTCCCTCAGTTAGCATCGCCTGGAGCTCAGGCATTTTATTGCTTGAGCCAGGTTTCCAGTACGGCAAGGATGTCCAGGTTGTACCGGTCCAGCCAGGCTTGTACTTCACCCATCTTTGGTGTTAGGCTACATATCTTCATATGCGCAATCCGGAGGCCTGTTGTGGATGCCCAATGAGGGTCCTGAGGGGAGGAGACCAGGAGGTTGTTAGGTGGGGTTCCAGAGTTTGGCTGGATGCCCCCTGCCATGAGCAGGAGGGTAGCAAGGAGGCAGAGAAGGAAGGCTACGGAGGGGTAAGAGCTTGGCACAGGGTCTGCGCTTGGCGTAGAATAAGGTGTAGCACCCAATACCTGTCCTGCAAAATTCATGGGCAATCAGGAGAGCTTCCGCGTTGTATTGGGGGGAGGGGTGGCAGTGCCAGGGGTGGCATGGGGGGGTCAGACAGAGGGGGACTTCTGGCGCCCGTCTCGCCTGATCTAATAGTCATGTCTGCCCAGAGAAGGGAGGGAATATACAGAGTGGCCAGGAGGAGTCCTCGGTTAGGGCAGCTGAGGTGGGGTGGTCCTTGCTTGATCTGCATTTTGATGGATGCAGGGTGCAGAAAGGTAAGGAGGGAGAGCTGAGTCCCTGGCATGACTGCTCAAGGGTGGTCCCACTTAGGAAGGCAAGTAGGTGCAGAAGCACTTACTAATGTATAATTCTCTTGTCTGTGATTTTTAATGCTACTAATCTTTTGGCAGGCAAGTGGACCGAGTATAGTTTATAGCATGGGGGGTCACCCTAAGCAAATGATGCCCCACAGTTTGGCATATATCATGACAGGGTCAGCCTGTCGCTTTTGGGGCAACTTTAGCCAAGCTAACACATCACTATAAGTAGGTGAGATTCTATCTAGCCTGGCTAACACATCACTATCTAAGGATAAAGTAGCTGCAATCAGTGCCCCTGTAGATGGTCTGTAGCATACATATAGAGAGAAGTTAGTCATGCAGGCTAAACAGGTATAATGTTATAAGGACCTTAAAGCAGTGCTATAATAGTAGGAAACTATGCCTTAGAATCTAAAAATGATTGAGTAGAAAACTGTCTCCAGGTCTGTGCTGACAGTACAGTTAAGGTATCGAAGCAAGATGTAGAAATGGTGCCAAATCCACAAGTCCTGGAATTCTGTGAGAGTAGAGCTCCTCGTGGCAGCAACGTACCTGGTGAAATTCTTTTGGGTTGGGGGAGGGCGCCCTGATTTCCGCGGCCCTCTCAACCTCAGGGACCCTCTTGGGATCCGATGCACGCTGGCGAAATTCGTTTGGAGGTGGGGGAGGGCGCCTTGATTCCAGCGGCCCTCTATTTACTGATAATCTCCTTTGAAAAGTTAAAAACTATCAGAGTTGCCTGTGAAGATCAAACTGAACCACGATCTGAGTTTCCCTTCCTTAAAACAGAGAGGAAATGATTTCAGAACTCCAGATAATTTCCCCCTGTGAAGGTATGTTATTTCCCATTTCTGTCCTTTGAAATCTGTTTCCGTGCTGTGGACTGAAAGGACCCTGCAGTGGCGATATGGAAAGTTCTTGAACCTGAGTCTCTAGTGTGCCATTAGTCTGTACAGGTGGCGAGGGGGCTATCTGTGCTCATTTTGGGAATGATTCACCGTGCCGTGTTGGCTTTCCGCTCCTACCTCTCACAAACACGCCGCTTTACTCACTTAGGCAGCTCCGATTTAATTATGCCCTATGAATACCTGGAATGGGTTGTTCTCCGTCGGATCCGCGAATGGGTTGCTTTCATTCTTGGCCATTGCCTCCTGGTCATTCTGGACCCACTGACGGGACTCTTCATGATCTTGTCTGGTCAAAAATGTAACTGCTCCTCTTTGATTTCAACTTCATTTACGTGTTTAAAAAAAACTCCCTAAATGCCTCCCTGGTGGCAACGCCAGACCATACCCAGTCAGATGGCGAGGCAGTGTTCATCAAAATGTTGCTTAGCGGGACTGAGCCCCTGCTAATGGGCTGAATCTACAACCTACCAAAGACTGCAAAAGATGCCTTAAAGAGCCTTCTGGCTCTGATGCCGGGGCAACTTCTGTGGGAGAAAATAATCTTTGGCGACTTAAACCTCCACTGGAGCCAGCACACAATTAGTGATGTAAAATCCAGCTTACTAGAGGCCAGCTTGACCCAATTGATCCAAGGACCCACTAGGTTGAACATTGTCAGGAAACTACACCACATTAGACTGGATTCTTGCTTCAACCCAAGTAGTTTCAAACTGACTGGGACATTTGCGGACTCCATAAGTGACCATACCCCTATATTCGGCATCTGGAAAAACGACCATCCCATCCCTCCACCCAGAGGTTTTTGGACTCTGGATTATTCCAATTTCGACACCTGCTCCTTTCTTGAAACCCTAGCAGTGGTGTATTGGACTCAAATCAAGTTAGCCACCAATCTGGTCTTAGCCCTTTATTTCTTCATCAATAACGTCCTCTCAGCCACCAATAAGCATGCTCCCCCTAAAACAAATCACAGTCAAGGAAAACGCTCAAAGTAGTTGTCCAGAGACCCTAAAAAAACAAATGAGAGACAAAACCTGAGAGAAACTCAAATCTACAAATCCAAGGATTGGGAGGAATATTGAAAATTGAGAAACAAGTGTAAAAAGGAACTAAAATCGGCCAAGACAGTACCTCCAGAACCTACAAAATTTTGGTCCCAAATTAACTCTGCTAAAGGGGAACACCACCCATGAGAAAAGTGACATAGTAGCAAATGGTGTCCACTATACCAATCCACAAGATGCTACTAATGCTGGGTTCATTGTAGAACATTTTTGAAACGGGACAATGTCCCACAGGTCCCAAAAGATAGGGGACAAATTGAGAAAATATGTGGTCATGTCTCGAAATGATAGGGACAAACAATTTTAGCTTGTTCTGTCGACTCACGTACGTGACTTTTTTTTAATTTTTTTATTTTTTTTCCATCTTAAGTTTTTCATTAGAAAATGATATACATAGCAGGCACTGCAGAGGCAGTGGCCATGAGAGGCACAGCTGCTCATAAGCCTGCTTAATATAGATAAGTAGCAGTGTACAGACTTCTGAGTAATATATTTGTTTCCCCTGGCGAGCACTGAACTGCACTCTGCCTCTGGCCAAAGTTTTGTTTAGTACTGTTACGTAGGCAGCACATTAGGCAAGTTCATTTTTCTTTCGAGTCCCCTTTTAGATTGTAAGCAGCTACAGCATGGCTTGGTCTAAAGAAACACAGTTCACACAGCTTTGACTTCAAATCCCAAATGGTTTAAGCACCCTAAGCCTTTTTTCACCAGTAACCACCTTGCTGTAGTATTCAAGTGTGAGAGGGGTCGTGTTGTAAGGGCAGACAATTGAAAACTACAGCCTTCTTAGACTAGTGTATATGTTGATTTAACTCAATTCACCCACCACAGCAGTGGTAATTCACCAGAAAAGAGCCTTTCCCAAGTGAAAATATATATTTCTGAAATGCTCTCTGTCTTTGGCCATTGGTTTTGATTTAATTTTGTCTTTTCAAAGCACATTAGGTAGTCTTTTAAGTCTCCCTTTAGACTGTTACAGCTTATCTTGACTTGGGACCAAGAAACCCAGTTCACAGACAGCTTGCACTTCAAATCAGTAACCTTCCAGCTGTAGTATCAAATTATCAGAGCGGTCAGGAGAAAACTAAAAAACGCCAGAGAAGCAATTGAGCCTCCTGAGTGAAGGAAAACATTTTTTTTTGCCAGGGTCTGTGACTGAGTTAGTGTACCTTGTTATATGTGTATATGTAGAGATAGATGTGTGTGTTTGTGTGTAAATATACAGATATATAGCGAAATGTGTATGTAATATATGATATAATCTGCTGCAGCTCAAGCCATTTATTAAAAAAAAAAAGTCTTGATTACTGCTTACACAGAAATAGTACTAGCGCTAGCCAGAATAATGTGGTCGGTAGCTATTAAATAATGCAAAACACACAATTTGGAGTCCTCCGTATCTGTTGAGACTGCAGAAATCCGTGAACTTGACCGAGATAGCCAAATGACTCAGACTGTTATTTATGGCCAGTTTTTAACTGCTCATCAATGATGCTGAAACAACTAAGAGCAAATACAAATGACATCTACACTCTCCAAAAACTTACTCTGAAATGCATTCTCATCCTATGTGCACATTCGTTGACAGTGACCATGTGTGCTACAGAAAAACGCATGTGATTCAGTCGCCGACGCAGTGCAAGTATTAAGCCGATAGGATGGTTCACTTGTCTCTGAAATTCATGCCCTGGTCACAGACACACACACACACACACACACACACACACACACACACACACAGTATTTCACAAAGACAAGGTAGTTCTCAGAACTCGCCCTAAATTTATTTCCATAGTAGTCTCGGAATTCCACCTGAACCAGCCCCTGGTCCTTCTGACCTACTTTGCAGGTTTTCAGAATGACTGGGAATGTACCCTATATTTGGAAGTAGAGGGTTTTGTAATTCTACATCAATAGAACAAAAGAGATTCACAAATCCAAGCAACTTTGTCTCATTCAGCATGGCCCGGCTGGGTCAGCCTGTTGCCATAAGGTGGATTTCAGTGTGGCTGGTAGCATGTCTCCACCATTGCTCTATAATGGCACAGGTCAAGCTGGAAGGCAGGGTGTATGCTCACTGTAGCAGAACGGTCACGGCATCTCTGGCAGAGATTCAGAATGTGCCTTTTGGAGACATCTGCAATGCTAACACTTGGAGCTCTGTGCACACTTTTGTGAAGTACTATGCCTTGGATGTCCATGCTAAACAGCATCCTTCCTTTGGCAGGACAATCCTTAATAGACTTCTGTCCTGAGTGAGCTCCTCTCTCCTGCGGCCCTTCTTGGGATTGTTTTAGCTCGGTACTTTCCCACTAGTGTGAATGAGTGGTGACGACTTTATGTCCAGGAAGATATGAAAATTATGTACCTGCTGTAATTATCTTCTTGGATGAAGTCTCCACCACTCATTCACACACTCACCCACCATCCCCCGAGCTCACTGACTGTTCTGGTCTTCACTGCCTCATTGACCTAGGCTGTGAAGACACTGTTGAGGTGACCCATTTTAGATGATCATACAGACTATCTCATGTCTGTAATAGGTTAGTTTACACTGCACCTCCTCAGTAAAAAATGTACTGAGGTGGTTGGAGGGTTGCTGCTGAGATAGTCTATATGTCGCGAGCCAGCCTCACCGCGCTAGCCTTCTTAAGATTTTTGGCTCCCGCTGAGTCCTAGCACCTCTGGTATAGTCCCACTAGTGTGAATGAATGGTGGAGAATTCATCCAAGAAGATCAAGAATTACGATAGGTACGTAATTTTCATTTAACGTTTCATCTGAGGAAGACTGCACCTCATGCGTGCAGCACCCACCTCATGCTGGACTACAGTGTCAGTATTAGGATTTAACCCAAGTTTCTGGAGTGGTGATAGAACCCATATCCTTCTGATCTTCCTGCCTCGGAGGCAGGTGTGCAGCTTGTGGAGCCAGTGACACTGCAATATCCACTGTGGTTATTTTGGGCACTGCCTGCATTTTAACATCTTGGGCAGTAAGTCTTTGGAATATCAACTCTACTTTAGTGTCGATGGCTTGCATAGAGACTTGGAGGGCATTTCATTGGGATCTGTCCCTCACGTAGTCTGTGATTGCTGTGACCTGTGTCTCTACTGTCAGTTGATATTTTTTTTTTGTCAGCTCCCTCCTCCTTTATTCGGTCTCATTTTCAAGAAATATATGTGGCTGTGCAGTATGAGTTCTATGTAACGCTGTCAGAGGTGTCTTAATTTCAAGAGAAAGCTGCTCTTTTCCTGCTTTCATGCTAAGCTGTGCAGAGCTCATTCTGTGTCTCCTACTGGTAGGTGTGCTCAACAGCACCCCCAGGTGTGTATTCTTGGACCTCTACTCTACTCCGACACAAGGTATCTTGCTTGATAGCGCTTGGAGAACAGCTGTCCAGAGTCGCTTCCTATTTTTACTAGGGGTGTTTACCTCCTTGTCTGAAGCGTGTGAATCATCTCCCTGACTCAGGCTACCTATAGAATTAATCCCCAGTCAGCATAAAAAAAAAAAAGACACCAGAAAAAACAATCTGTGATCTTTGGTACCAGTCAGAAACTGGCCAGATTCACAACAGTCTCTGTTTTCGCCATATTGGATGACACCTCTTTGAAGCTGTGCAGTCCTTCAAGTAACTCAGCATGTGGACTGATGGAAAGCTTGACTTTTCAGCCCGCATCGATGCCATCCATGCAGAACTCCACCCTACACTTGGTGCCTTGTACTGCAACAAAACCTGCGTATCTCAGCAGGGAGCTTGTTACCAAGATGGTGCTCCCTGTTCAAACAACATGAAGTCTTGCTGTATTCTGACATATGCAGTGATGTCCAACCTTTGAACTGCCCCTGAGAGGAAAGAGTTAACTTTCCATGCAAGGCATGGAATGCTGAGCTCAAGTTCGGTTGAGACTCTGTTCTTGTTTGAACCCAAACTGCCAAATTCTTTACTTTGCCTCGCTGATCAATCGCTCCGGAAATTTCTCCTTCGCTTGGTTCAATTTAGTCGGTTAGTGTCGTTTTTTTCTTCAGTTTCAATCGAATTTCTTCCATCTAACCTGTCAGTCTCTGGTACCATGAGTACTAGATAGGTTTATTATTATTAGCTTCTTACGTGGAACTTATAAGCGTCGGATCGGTTCGGTTTGAACGATCAGGTGTGTTTAAAAAATTTCATTATGTTTTTCCACGTTACCCGTATACGATCAAGAACCGATAAGGATTATCTTGCCCATGGCGGATTGCCGAAAAGGGTAAGTTTGGTTAGGACTAGCATGGCTGAGAAACCAAAAAAAATAGGCCCACTGGGTTTCAACACTGGTGGTGTGTGTGTGTGTGTGTGTGTGTGTGTGTGTGTGTGTGTGTGTGTGTGTGTGTGTGTGTGTGTGAAGCCTTTGGTAAGGCTGATCCCCCACACCACCTGTGTTTATTGTCTGGAGTTTGACCACCTCGATTCAGACTGCCAGATTTGCAAAAGTTTTCCCACAACTACCCTAGAAAAGAGAGTAAGTAGGCTGAGGGAAAGGGAGGCCAAAAAGTCAGCTGACTCTGATGGCCAGCCTGGTTCGGTTCCAACCAAACCAGAAGGAGTGCCCTCTGACCAGGACTGAAATTCGGGCAAAAGGAGAACCGACTCTGAGGAGTCTGTTCAGGTTAAAAGAAAAAGAAGGGATAAGTCGCCGGTTCGAATCCACAAGTTCTTTTCTTCGACCGCTGATGAAATGGCGAAAGTGATGAGGATTTTTATGAACCTGAGGAGGCGGAGGGAGAGTATGAGGATAGTGATGGTGATTATGAAAGTCTGGATGTGCCCATTGACCCGGACATCTCCCCAGACAAACCTTCAGGTGTTTCTCCTCCTAGGCTTTGAGTCCCTTCCCTCTTTGTTTTACAAAAAAGTGGCTGAAACTCTCCAGCTTCCTGTGGAGGAAGCAGTAGAGGATCAGGAGGAGACTGATTATGATGAGATGATGGACATCCCAGAGTCTAGGAGGCTGTCTATTCCCCTCCATAAGTCTTTTGGGAAACAGACATTTAAAATTTTAAAGACTCCTAATTCTATATCTCCTGTGGACAGAAGAATGGACAAAGAGGTATACTCTTTCAGGCTCAGATATGGAGTTCCTTTCCCAGCAATGCAGCCATGTTGGGGTAGTGCAGGCTGCTGCCTGTGATGAGGCAAATATACCCTTGGCTTCACACACCCCGGATGGACTCCAGGAGGAGTGATGCCATGGCAAAGAAACAGTACATGGCAGCATCTTTGGGACTCAGGCAGGCTAATTATATGGCCTACACAGCTAGATACCTGAAGTCTAGATGGGACACTGTGATGGCTCTAGCTAAACAAGTCCCTGGCCAGCTTGCCAAGGAGCTGGAGCAAGTGGCTGCAGATGGTATTGAGGCATCCAAGGTGCAATTTCATGCTGCAGTGGACTCCAGTGATGTTTCATCTAGAGTCATGGCTACATCTGTGGCCCTTCATAGGATGGCTTAGCTCAGATGTTCTAGCCTGTCACAGGATACCCAGACTAAGGCCATGGATTTTCCTGTTGGTAATTTTCTGTTTGGGGGGCAGACCGAGAACTACATGAAGACGATGGATGAATACAGGACCACCTATAGGAGTGCTCAGGCCAAGGAAAGGCAAGCCACTCCTCAGAGGCAGCATCGCAGGGGCAGGCCTTTTCATAAGCCTTTCTACCAAGCCCAGGCCGCCTCCTCTTCTGCTTATGCTCAGAGGGGGTTCTTTAGAGGGAGAGGCAGACAGGGTATAAGCAGGCCTGCTTCCACCCGTCGGCCTAAAGCCCCTGCCAAACAGGCACCCTGATGGGTTTGCCAGGGCCGATTCTCCACCACCTGTAGGGGGCAGGCTGGCTTACTTTGTCCAGGACTGGATGTCTTTAACATCAGACAAATGGGTCCTGGAAGTAGTAAGCCAGGGACTGGTTCTCGGCTTCAAAACCTTTCCAAAGATGAGAACCAGATCCTTTCCACCTGCAAATCCTTTAGAGGCACTTGCCCTAGAGGCAGAGGTCTCTTCCCTCTTGACTCTCAGAGCTATAGAAAGGGTTCCACCCCCACACGAAGGGAAAGGATTGTACTCCAGGTATTTCCTCACCCTTAAAAAGACAGGAGAATGGCGGCCCATCCTGGATCTCAGATATTTAAACAAGCACCTTTTAAAGCCAAAGTTCAAAATGGCGACTCTGGGAATAATTCTACCCTCTCTACGGCCAGGGGTCTGGCTAGTGTCTCTGGACCTCAAGGATGCCTATTTCCATATTCTCATCAGAAGCTCCCATCGAAAATACCTCCGGTTCGAGCTGCCCTCAGGCCATTACCAATTCAGAGCAGTGTCCTTCGGCCTAACCTCTGCTCCAAGGGTGCTCACAAAATGCCTGGCCATAATAGTTGCCTTCCTAAGATGGCAAAGGATTGCCATCTTCCCATACCTTGATGACTGGCTCATAGTAGGCCAGTCCCCAGACCAAGTCAAGTCACACCTACAAATAACTCAACAACTGCTCACTTCTCTAGGTTTCCTTCTGAATCTTTCAAAGTCAGTTCTAGAGCCTGTACAGTGCCTCACCTTCATAGGCACAGAGCTAGATACAGTAAAGGCAAGAGCCTTCCTTCCCCTGGACAGGTCAAGGACCCTTATTGCACTGGGCTCTTCATTCACCCTACAGGTGTCTCGACCAGCAATGCATTTTCTGCAGCTCCTGGGGCACATGGCTGCTTCTACAGCAGTGGTGCAGGGGAGCAAGATTTCAGATGAGGGACATTCAGTTCCACTTGAGAGCCTTTTGGTCTCAGAAAAAGGATCCTCTGAGCAAACTGATCCCAGTGACTCGAACCCTGATCCAGGCATTGCAGTGGTGGCAGGATCAGGACAATCTAAGACGGGGGAGTTCCTTTTGTCACTCGGTCTCACTCTATAATCCTTACTACAGATGCCTCCCTCTTGGGGTGGGGAGCCCACTTGGGAGACCTGACCACCCAAGGGTTGTGGTCTCCTCAGGAATCTCTGCTTCACATCAATCTATTAAAACTAAGAGCAGTGTTTCTAGCACTTCAAGCTTTTTTCCAAGTCTGTTCAGAACAAAGTAGTTCAGATCAGGATGGACAATACCACCACAATGTGGTATATCAACAAGCAAGGGGGCACTCAGTCTATGGCCTTGTGCACAGAGGCGGTGAAGTTATGGTCTCTGGCCTATTCCCTGAACACCTCTTACAGCAATACACCTCCCAGGCAAGGACAATGTCCTGGCAGATGCTCTCAGCAGGATATCTCGGGGCCATCATGAATGGTCCTTGGATCCCCTGGTTTTGAAGGTGATCTTCTCCAGATGGGGCACCCCACAGATAGATCTTTTTGCAGCCCCAGACAATCACCAACTTCCCCTTTTTTTGCTGCAGGCCCCCAGTGTTGGGCTTAGTCCCCCTGGATGCCTGGTTCTCAATTGGGAAGGGAAGTTCCTGTATGCTTTCCCCCCTTCCCTCTCCTGTTCAAAGTGCTAGTCAAAATCAGGTCTCAACCCTGCAAGGTGATTCTGATTGCTCCAGACTGGGCCAGACAGCCCTGGTACCCTCTCCTGTTGTCCTTAGCAGTCCTCCTTCCCCTGTTTCTTCCCAGGAATTGCAACCTGTTAACCTGTGCTCAGGGGAGAGTTTGGTATCCGAATCTCAAATCTCTCAATCTCAAGACCTGGCTCTTAGAGTTAGTTTGCTGATTTACACCTCTCTCAAGGTGTTATGGATATCCTAAAGGCCTCTCAGAAGCCTTCCACCAGAAGCACTTACAATTCCAAATGGAAAAGATTCTCCATATGGTGCTCTGGGAAGCATCTTTCTCCAGAGTCTGCTGGCCTGCCCACAGTCCTTGACTATATGGTTCATCTGAATAGCTTGGGACTCGGACCAGCTACAATAAGAGTGCATCTGGCAGCTGTCTCTGCTTTTCTTTCAGCAGGTAAGCCTTCTTCCTTTCAGCTCATCCTGTATTCTCTAAGTTTTTCAAGGGTTTGCTTCATACCAATCCGCCATTCAGGGACCCTGCCGCTGCATGGGACCTTAATGTTTGCATTGCTCAGCTTATGCAACACCCTTTTGAGCCTTTGTCCTCAGCAGAGCTTAAGTACTTGACTTAGAAAACTGTTTTCTTGGTGGTCATCACTTCTGCCAGGCACATAAGCGAGTTACAAGTCCTGTCAGTGGAGCCTGATTTTTATCTCTTTCCATAGATATAAGGTGGTCCTCAGGACTAACAGGAAGTTTTTGCCTAAGGTGGTTTCAGACTTCCACCTTAACCAGTCTGTCTCTTCCTGTGTTCTTCACTGACCATTCCTCCTCTGGTGAAAGGAGGGTGCACAGTTTGGATGTGAAAAGAGCCCTTAGCTACTACATGGAGCGTACCAAGGGTCACAGGTTTGACTCCCTCCAACTGTTCCTCACTAATGGTGAGGTTAGTAAGGGAAAACCTGCCACTAAAAGATCCATTGCCAGATGGATTGTCTCTTGCATTCAATTTTGCTATGAAAAACTGGGCAGGATTCCACCCTCAGGCCTGAGGGCTCACTCTACCAGAGGTACAGCTGCTTCCCTAGCACTTCCAGGGATATTCCTATCTTAGAGATATCTCAAGCAGCTACCTGGAAAACAGTTCTACACTTTTCCCAAGCATTACCTCTGGATATCCAGGCTAGGAGTGATGCTCGGTTTAACACAGCAGTGCTTCAGAGTCCATTTCCTAGGTAGGCTCTGTCCCTCCTCCGTGGAAGTACTGCTTGGTAGTCTGCAATTTGTCAGAATACAGCAAGACTTTATGTTGTTTGAAGAAAAAATTACTCACCTTAGTAATGTTGTTTCTTCTAATAGAGTCTTGCTATATTCTGACCTCCCCATCTGCCTTCCCCTCGCAGAACCTTTGTTTTTGGGATGTGGGTGGGCAGTAGCAGTGTTGGCACTCAAGAGGTGCCCCACCTTTTTATTATCACCCCCTTTTCTTTGGGTGAGTAGGTGGTGTATTTATTTCATTTTTTGGGTTTCCTGACTTGAGTCTTTGTTTTGGGACCAAAAAATCTGTTTTTTATATTTAGTAGCCAGTTGGCTAGTGTAGGTTTACAGCTTCCACACAGGACACTCAGTGAGTTTAGCTCGTAAAGATCTGACGGTTTGAGTCCAAACAGCAACAGACAGTCTCAACCGAGCTCGAGCTCAGCGTTCCATGCCTGGCATGGAAAGTTAACTCTTTCATCTCCAGGGCAGTTCGAAGGTTGGACCTCACTGCAATTTGTCAGAATACAGCAAGACTCCATTAGAAGAAACAACATTACTAAGGTGAGTAATTTTTTTCTTCTTGTCAGCAGGCAAGCAGTCTTCCCTTTCAGCTCATCCTGTATTCTGTAAATTCTTCAAGGGATTGCTGCATACCAATCCTCCCTACAGGGACCCTGCCCCTGCTTGGGACCTTAATGTTTGCATTGCTCAGCTTATGCCACCCCCTTTTGAGCCTTTGTCCTCAGCAGAGCTTAAGTACTTGACTTGGAAAACTGTTTTCTTGGTAGCCATTACTTCTGCCAGACGCATAAGTGAGTTACAGGCCCTGTCAGTGGAGCCTGATTTTATCTCTTTCCATAGAGTTAAGGTGTTCCTCAGGACTAATAGGAAGTTTTTGCCTAAGGTGGTTTCAGATTTCCACCTTAACCAGTCTGTCTCTTCCTGTTTTCTTCACTGACCATTCCTCTTCTGGGGAGAGGAGGCTGCATAGCCTGGATGTGAAAAGGGCCCTTGGCTACTTCATAGAGCGCACCAAGGGTCTGGGTTTGACTCCCTCCAGTTGTTCCTCACTTGCGGTGAGGTTGGCAAGGAAAACCTGCCACAAGGATCTATGCCCAGGTGGATTGTCTCCTTATACAATTCTGCTATGAAAAATTAGGTAGGATCCACCCTCAGGCCTGAGGGCTCACTCTACTAGAGTACTAGCTGCTTCCCTGGCTGCTGCCAGGGATATTCCTATCTTGGAGATTTGTCAAGCAGCCACCTGGAAACAGTACATACTTTCACCCAAGCATTACTCTCTGGATATCCAGGCTAGGGTGATCGGTTTGGCACAGCAGGTAGCTGAGAGCCCACGTTCCAAGGTAGGTTCTGTCCCTTCTCCATGGAGGTACTGCTTGGTAGTCTGCAAATGTCAGAATACAGCAAGACTTCATGTTTGAAGAAAAAAATTACTCACCTTAGTAATGTTTCTTCTAATTGAGTCTTGCTGTATTCTGACCTGCCCCCCTGCTTCCCCTCTTAGAACCTGGGATCTTACTTCGAGAGGGCTCTTGCAGTAGGTAATTACATATAGGACGGATGCCGGACGGCGGCAGGACCCCACGGAGAAATTCTAGCTAGCAGTCCTGAGAGGACCGCCCCATGTCAGGTGACCGGCGTCGGTATAAAGGGGCGGTCCCGGACGCCCCTGCTTCCAGTTCTTTCCCGCCGTCAGCTCTGCAGCGCCTCGCGGTGAAGTTCATATAGTTCAGTCCTGTTGCTTCGTCGGTTTTTCCGAAAAGTAACAGTATTTTGTATTTTCTTCGTCAGGTGAACGTCGGTATATGTCGTCTCCTTCAAAAAATAAGTGAGACTCATGCGGCGCCCAACTGCCTCACAAAGATGGTCACTCCCTCTGCCTTTTCTGTTTAGGCCCCGATCACGCGGTCAACAAGTGTCCGCACCGCCTTCATTTCAGCGTGGCCACCCGCAGACGACGCAAGCAGTCTCTCGAAGCCCATCTCTTCAAGAAGATGATGTCCGCGATGGAGAAGGAGTTGAAGAAGCTTCGGCAGGCATCTACCTCCCCTGAAGGGAACAAGAAGCGGGACAAGGAAAGGCACCGGGAGAAGGCCTCCTCCTCCACGACTCAGCCAAGGTAACTCCCCCTCCGGGGGATCGCCCGGCGGCAGCCTCCAAGGCTTTGGAGGAGGCGTTGGCCCGCCCGTCAAGTTCACGTTCGAGCCCGCCGGGTGTCTCCAGGCAAAAGGAGGCTCCAGCCCCCAGTACCGCCGCAGGGCTGCCCCCTACTGGTGCGGACACCTCCCATAAGCCGGACGTCGGCTCCTCCGACGTCCGCCGGGAGAAAGCCGCTAAGACACCTGACCCTTTGGGGCGGTGCACGGCAGTGTCCCAGTCTGACTGGGCCTCTTCTCATCCTCGGCCCGTCTCCGACGAGGGACCCCCGAAATCGGACGCCGGCTCCTCTGGCGTCCGCCGGGACTCTGCCTCTAAGTCGCACGTCGGCTCCTCCGACGTGCGCCAGGCTTTGGAGCATACGGCAGACCCTGCTCAGTCTGTCGTACCAGGTTCCCCGCAGCCCTCGCTGCCGTCCGGGGAGCCAGAGTCCCCCCTGCCTGACCCCGGGGATTTTTCTCCTCCATCCCCGGACGAGGCTCTGGATCCCTGGACCACCGTCCGGTCCTCTTCCTACATAGCCGGATCTGATGCCGGCTCCCCCGACACCGGTGGGGGATATTCCCCTTCCATCGGGCCCTCCACCCCACGGGCCTATCACGGTTGATCCATCAGTGGAGTTCCCGACTGGGCCGTCTGCTCTGGCAGCTCCTCTGGTGCCTGGGTATCCGCCGTCCTATCCAACGCCGAATTTTTTTTTTTTTTTTCCCCCAGGTCCACAGTATCCTGTGCCGACTCCTAGCAACCCGCAATACCCCGCCCGGTATTCCAAGCCGGATTACGGATACACCTCACAGTTTCCATCCAGTACAACTATCCCCACCCTTCTACCGCCTCCCGGCTGCTGGTGGATCTCCAGGAGACTCTGGACTCCTGGTGGGCTGAGCCAAGGCTCAGCTCACCATGAGGTTGAGAGTTTCTCACGGCAACGGTGCCACCCTCGGCTCCCATGCAGCCCAGACGGCACACTGCCTCTGGATTCCCGGCTCTGCCCTCGGGATCCAGAGAGGCAGGACACGCCGTCGGGGATCCCCCCAAAGAACCTTCCTCCTCCCCTAGACGAGTCGGGAGTCTTGCTCTGCTGCTGCTGCTGCTTCTTTCTGCTTCTTCTCCTCTCCTCCTCCTCCTCCGATGGTGTTCCCGAGACAGACCGAGCCGCGCTTCTCCGTCAAGCTCCAGCCGAGGACTCCTCCAGATTCCTCCGAGGATCCTTCCTTCACGGAGTTGCTCTGGAAGATCCAGGAAGTCCATCGGTGGCATCCCTAGAGCCTGATTCTCAACGGTTAAACTCTGCTGAACATCTGGACATGCCCCTTACAGCTTCCTACCTGGTGCCACCCTGGATCGAACCTCCCATCCTTGTTTCCACATTATTTGAAACAACCGCCGGCTTTAGCCCCACTTCCTCGAAGTCCAACAGGCTATACCAGGTCCGGAGGGTGTCGACTTTTTAGACTCTCACCCCCGTGCAGACTCGGTTGTGATTAGCGCCGCTCACGGCCGGTCTGCACACCCGAAACATTTGAGCTTGTCTCCCCCAGATAAGGAATCCCGCCTTCTGGATCAGTATGAAAGGAAGATTTATGCTGCTTCCACACGAGGGATTAGGGCCCTAAATTATGTAGCACATATGGGGGATTACCAGAAGGCTGTCTTTACCCAGGCAGAATCCAAGATTGACTCCTTACCTGACTTTCAAGTCAAGCAGGAGTTAGCTGACCTGGTCCATTCTGCTTGTTCGGCCAGTCGTCACATTCTGAGGACGACCTACGATGTAGTGGACACCGCAGGACGGAGACTGGGCTCCGTGCTGCCATCAGTCTTCGGCATCATGCATGGCTCCCTGTGTCAGGTCTGGTCCCGGAGGTGCAGTCAGCAGTTCAAGAAGCACCTTTCAGGGGTTCTGTGCTTTTCAGTGGTGATGTCAAGGACATCATCACTGACTTGTAGGAGAAGGGGACGGCCCTTAAATCTGTTGATTCAATGTACCGTCCCCATCCTCCACAGCGCCGTCCCTTTCGCAGATGCAGCCGGCCTCAAGTGAAACCTCAGGGAAGGCGGGCCACTAAACGTCAGGACCCCACAGCTGCCAGGCTCCCACCACCCAAAAAAGCAACGGGTGCCCCAGCTGCGGCGCTGCCTCACACCACCTGACTCCTTCCCTCTCCCACCGCCTCCGGACGTCCCGGAGGAACCGGTAGGATGGAGATTCTCCCTCCACCTTCCGGGTTGGGAGAGGATAACATCGGATTCATGGGTGCTTCAGATCATAGCAGAGGGGCACTCCATAGAGTTTCTACAGAAACCTCCACGTCACCCGCCTCTGAACTCCTCTTACTCAAGGGACCATCTTCTTTTGGTCAGGGAAGAAACCTCTGCTCTCCTTGCGAAGCAGGCTGTAGAGCCCGTCCCCCCTCACCTCCACGGGACGGGTTACTATTCCCACTTTTTCCTTGGACCAAAGAAGACTGGAGATCTCAGACCCATTCTCTATGTCCGCTCCCTGAACCTATATGTGGAATACAAGAGGTTCAGGATGCTCTCCCTTCAAACCCTCTTGCCCCTGCTTCGGCTGGGCCAATGGCTTAGTGCACTGGATATGCAGGATGCATTGCACATTCCCATTCGCCCCTCGCCTGAAAGTACCTCAGGTTTTACATTCAGAGGACCACTGCTCAATTCAGGCGCTCGCTTTGGTCTTTTCCTCGGCTCCCCCGAGTCTTTACCAATGCCTGGCAGTGGTAGCAGCCCACCTGCGTACTTTGGGAGTTCAGGTTTTCCCTACCTAGACAACTGGCTCCTGCTTGACCCGTCACAGGAAGGGAACTCGTGCATTTCCTCTCCCTCACACAGCAGGTTTTCACTGGTTTGGGTATCACCATCAACCATTCCAGGTCTCACCTGGATCCTTCTCAGAGACTCCAGTTCATCGGGGCAATCTTCGATACGACAATGTGCAGGGCCTTCCTGCCTCCGGACAGGGGGGCTTCCCTCCAGTCCTAGATTTCCCTTCTCTCGGAATACAGGAGGGTTCCGGTGAGGTCGGTGCTCCGTCTCCTGGGGCTTATGGCGGCGGCCATCTCGACGGTTCCGTGTGCGCGCCTCCACATGAGAATCTCTCAGTGGACTCTCCGCTCTCAGTGGGATCAACGGGTAGATGACCTAGATCATCTGGTTCTGATCTCCTCGCCGATGGTAAGAGACTTGCAATGGTGCATGGTTCGAGAGAACCTATTCCGGGGTCCCTTTTTTCATCCTCCCCCGATCAGACTCTGACCACGGACGCTTCAGGCTAAGGTTGGGGAGCCCATCTGGGTCCTCACCGAACCCAGGGCCTATGGTCAAAATTGGAGTTAGTTCTCTACATCTACGTGCTCAAGTTTCGAGCAGTGCTGTATGCTCTCCAGGCCCTTCACCAATACATCCTTCCCGGTCACCTAGCTGTCCAAACGGACATGTGCGTGGTGAGGTACATCAACAAGCAGGGAGGGACCCAGTCCTACCCGCTGTGCAGGGAAGCGATGAGGGTTTGGGAATGGGCAACGCTTCACAACCTTCACCGCACTGCGATCCATGTTCCGGGAGTCGACAGTGTCCTGGCAGACAGGCTGTCGCTCGTCGGCTCTTCCACACGAGTGGGAACTGGATGAAAAAGTTCTAAAAAGCATCTTCCAGATTTGGGGGACTCCTCAGATAGACCTGTTCGCCTCCTCCCAAAACACAAAGCTTCCAACGTTTTGCTCGCTCGCTCCAGAGTGAGGCGCTTTCTGGGCGATGCTCTATCTCTAAGCTGGAAGGACAGATTCGCTCCATGCTTTCCCCCAATTCCTCTGGTCCCTCGTGTGCTGCAGAAACTTGCTTGGAAGGGCGAGAATGATTCTGATCTACTCCTTTCTGGCCCAGGCAAATCTGGTTCTCTTCTACAACAATACTCAGAGGTTCCTCCTTTTCCTCTTCCTTTATCTCCAGGATTGCTGACCCAGGATCAGGGGACCCTGGTCCATCCGGGACTCAAGTCCCTTCAACTTCATGCATGGCTCCTGCAGACCTAGCTCAGTCTAAGCTTTGGCGTTTCTCCTAAGGTGGCCCAGATTCTGGTGGAGGCTAGAAACCCTCCACTAGGTCCACCCTCACGCCATGAAATGGAAAAGATTTTCCATCTGGGCTGCATCCAGGAACGTGGAGCCCTTTTCCTGTCCTGTGACCAATTTACTTGATTACATGCGTCCTCTTTTCGACCTGGGTCTCAGTCACTCCTCTTTGAAAGTCCATATGGCGGCTATTTCAGCCTACCATGCCCCTTTCACTGATAAGGCATTTGCCCAACTGGAGGTATCCATAACTTTTCTCAGAGGGGTCCTTCATCTGAGGTCCCCTGTCCGGATTCCAGCTCCCCCTTGGGACTTAAACTTTGTCCTCGAGAAACTTACTCCTCCTCCCTTTGAGCCTGCGGCTTCTGCAGACTTGAAGTTTTTATCGTGGAAGACGCTCTTCTTGGTGGCCATACTTCCGCTCGCAGATTTTCCGAGCTTCAGGCCCTGATGTGCAAAATCCCTTATCTGATTTTTCACAAAGAATGAGTAGCTCTTCGCATGAATCCTAAGTTCCTCCCGAAGGTGGTAGCGGAATCTACCTTAAATCAGTCTATTGAATTACCTGCCTTTTTCACGCAGTACTCTAACCAAGGAGAATACTTGCTCCACACCATGGATGTTCACAGGATTCTGAGATACTACACCGATAGGACGAAGGATCTCAGAAAGACTGATCAGTTGTTAGTCTCTCTTGCTCACAAAAGAGAAGGCAATGCTGTTTCTAAGCAATGCCTATCAAAATGGTTGGCCCATTGCATCACTTTCTGTTACGACAAGTACAAGAAGACCCTACCGGGTCAAGTCAGAGGTCACTCCACTCGTGGAGTAGCAGCCTCGGCGGCTTGTTTCAAGAACGTGTCCGCGACAGACATCTGTGCTGCCGCCACTTGGACTTCTGTCCATACCTTTACTAAACATTACAGTTTGGACATTGCCTCTCGCCGTAGAGCAGGCTTCGGGTTAGCGGTCTTGCAAGGCCTCCTTTCTTGAGGCTTGCAAGGTTTTCTTTTGCTACTTCGTAGAGTAGTACCTTCTCCTGGTGCCTTTCTTTTGTTCCAGACTGCTTGGGATTCTGTCCTATATGTAATTACTTACTGCAAGAGCCTTCTCGAAGTAGGATAGTACAGTTACGTAAGAACTTACCTTTTAGCTCCTTTTCCATTGAGGAAAATATCTGCTTCTCTCTCATCCGGGCCTGTGGCGGGAAAGAACTGGAAGGCGGGCATCCGGGACCGCTCTTTATACCGACGTTGTCTGACACCGGTCACCTGACGTGGGGGCGGTCCCTTGCCAGGGACTGCTAGCTATAAATTTTTCCATGGGGTCCTGCCGCTGGCCGGCGTCAGTCCTATAGGTAATTACCTTCTGCAAGAGTCTCTCTCGAAGATCTACTGTTGCGGTAAGTTCTTATGTAAGTGTACTTTTTTGGGATGTGGGTGGGCAGGAACAGTGTTGGCACCCTAGAGGTGCCCCCCTTTCTTTTCTCACCCTCTTATGTTTGGGTGTGTGTTGTGTTTGGTTTTTTGGGTTTCCTGACTTGAGTCTTTGCCTTAGAACCAAAAAACCTATCTATTAAATTTAGTTGCCAGTTGGCCAGAGTGAGTTTACAGTTTCCACACAGGACGCCCAGTGAGTGTAGCTCGTACGGATCTGGCGGTTTGGGTTCAAACGGACAGTTTCTCAACCGAGCTCGAGCTCAGCGTTCCATGCCTTGCATGGAACGTTAACTCTTTCCTCTCCGGGGCAGTTCAAAGGTTGGCTATCACTGCATATGTCAGAATACAGCAAGTCTCCATTAGAAGAAACCTTCTATTATCTATTTTTGCCCCCTACTGCTCCCGTTGGCTATCAGCTCCGGTCACGGACCCCTGTTGCCCCCACCTCCAGATATCACCGCATCCCAATGGTCATCCCTGGCACCCCCAGAGGCGGGGCCCGGCGGCTCCGACCCCGATGTCGGGCAGCTGAACTGTGACTAGTTGGGGATCGGCTCCGAGGCTGATCAGGCTAACAGGGCAGGCGCGATAAAGACAGGCGAGGCTCAGTTTTTTTTCTTTATCCCCCTTAACAGGATGGGACGATGCAATGTCGACCCGTCTGTCCCATCCTGGCCGTACTATTGCGCTGGCGTGTTGCAGCCACCCAGCCTCCGCTAGAGTGCCGGCTTGTCGCGCGGCGTGCCCTGTCCTCCCCAAGGAAGGAGAGCTGTCCAAGGGGACGCTCAATCCTTCCCTCCCGTCAAGCCCTCCGGCACCCAGGTCTGCTCCCGAACCGGGTGGCGTGCCGCAAGCAGAAATCCAACCGCCTACCGACAGGCCGCCCATTAGAAGAAACAACATTACTAAGGTGAGTATTTTTTTTTTTTTTTGACTACGCAGGTGTGGTCTGTGGTACCACCCCCTCCACTTCCCTTGCCAGAATGCACACGCTTTGTGATGCCTTTGGCTGCTTTGCTACAAACTCCGCACTCACTACTCCTCCCTGTCCACCTCTCCTATCCTCACATCATTGGTCTCTGTGCTCCTTCAAGTCCAAATACTGGTTTGGTTCCTTTGCCTCTTACTACTAGTACTACTCTACTTTCCCAGTCCTCCTGCACCCTTCACTGCAGAGATTATTGCATTTTCTCCACTCCTCACCTGGACATTCTGCCTTCTCCTGTCAACTTCCCTTACTCTGGAACTTGCTCCCCTCCTTCCTTCACCTCTCATCATTCCCTTGGGCACCAGTTGAAACTCCTCCACCACCTGCTCTTGTTACCTGTTCTCCTCATAGCATTCTGGCTTGGAGCCCCTACCGTCCATGCTCGTGCCTCTGGTGCTCTATGGAATAGGTATTCTTGAAGATCTGGAGTTACTGTAAGTGACTTTCCTTTGTGGAAGCCTATTCCAAGTCTTCACTCATACTGTGAAGTATTTCTTCCTGAAGGTTCCCTTGGATTTTTCCTCTTTTCAAAGAAATGTTGTGCTCCTTGCTCTTTCATCCTACAGCTGAAAGTGTTGCATTTATTTTTATGGTGTTATGCCTTAACACACTTTCACTTATTTTACGATTTATCAGTAACTCTTGGTGCTCTGCTCATCTTCACAATTGCTGTGTAAGTTTAGTTTTTATTATATTGTGTTGACAGGTGTTATAATTCAAGAAAATTGTTTATATCAGAAATGAGTCCTAACTTCTCAAGTTTCCCCCAGTGGATTTGTTAATGTGAGCACGATTGGCACAGTACTGTTTGGTAGATGTACTTGGGATTTTCATGTCAACCTCTAGCATCCTTGGGAAGGGAGTACCACTGCGCCTAAATCCACTACTTAAGTTTATGGCCATTTAAGGTGGAACTGATGAAGGAGCAGATGATCTAACATGGGCAGAGTGCTGTAATAGTGGTCATAATTAGGAAACTAATGTTCAGTGCATTTTATTTTCTAGCGTTGAAATTGGAGAGAGCGTTCGAGGAGAGGATGTTTACATTGTGCAGAGTGGTTGTGGCGAAATTAATGACAACCTCATGGAACTCCTCATCATGATTAATGCATGTAAAATTGCCTCTGCATCCCGAGTCACAGCTGTCATCCCCTGCTTCCCCTACGCCAGGCAAGACAAGAAGGATAAGGTATGGCAAACCAAATGCTTTTAACTAGAATATTATGTAAAATGGTTGTGTTGAAGATGGTCACAAATTGCAGGATGTTCTCCGGTTTCTGTAAACCATTTCAAAGTTTTAGTATTTGACCTAGTACATGATGCCCAGACAATATGAATATGTGAAATCTGCCAGCAGATAAAGGCCTAGTGGTCTGTCAAGTCTGCTTGAATGTGCAACTAGTACCCCTTATTCTGCAGCTGCCCTTCACGTGACCCTCCACCTTGCCCTGTCCCAGCCCCTTTTGAAGCAGCCCACTGTTCTACTGGATACCACTTCTGCCGGTAATGCATTCCAACCAGCTACCACGGGTGTGTGTGTGTGTGTGTGTGTGTGTGTGTGTGTGTGTGTGTGTCTGTCTGGGACAGAAAAAAGTCCCCTCATCTTTCTCCTGAACCTTCCTCCTTCCAGTCTCATATCATAGCCCCAGGTGTCCCTCCCCTCCCTTACTTTGAACAGCACCTCCGTATCCGTCTTGTTTATTCCTTTCATGTACTTGAAGGTTTCAGTCCTGTTCCCCCTGTCCCCACCTCTTCTTCAGCGAGTACATGTTCAACTCCCTCAGCCTCCTCATACGGCAAGTCCCCCAGCCCCTGGAACATCTTTGTCGCCTTGCGCTGTACCCCTTCCAGTAACTTAATGTCCGTCTTCAGATACGGGTGCCAGTACTGCACGTAGCACTCAAGGTGCAGTGTACCTAATGTATATTGTGACCTCCCTCTCCTCGGATATACCCCTTGTAATGCAACCCAGCAGTTTATTGGCCTTTGTAGCTGCCTTCCTACATTGTGCTGAGTTGTTCATTGACCCGCTAATGAGCACCCTGTATGCTTCTCCTCCTGTCTCAGCTAGCTGCACTCCACCCAGCTGGTAACTCCTCCTTGGGTTTTTCATCCTAAAATGCAGCACCTTACACTTTCTGGCATTGAACCCCAGTTGTCAGGTGTCCTTCCAGGTCTGCCAGATCATCCTGCAAACCCTACCATCCCCTTGGGTCGTCCACCACTGCTCCCAGCTTGGTGACGGCAAAAAGATTGGTCTTGCTCTTGATGCCAAATATGTCTGCAATGAATATCCCAAATACGGGTCCCAACGCCAAGCCCTACGGAACACTGCTCGCCACTACCCTTGGGGATGAGCGCTCCCCTCCCAGCACCACCCTCTGTTGCCTTCCCTGAAGTCAGTTCCCTACCCATCTCACCAGCTTTGTACCCGTCCCTGTGCCTTCTAACTTACTTCTCAGTCTCCTATGCGGCACTGAGTCAAATGCCTTACTGAAGTCCAGGTACAGGACATCCACTGCATGGCCCCCGTCCAGTTGCCTAGTTAACCAGTCCTAGAACCCCACCAGGTTGGTTTGGCAGGATCTGCAACTTACGAAACCATGCTGTCTGCTATCCTGTAGCCTTTTGGCCTCCAGGAAAGTCACGAGCCTCTCCTTTAGGATAGTCTCCATCAGCTTACCCACAATGGATGTGAGGCTCACCAGTCTGTAGTTCCCTGGTTCATCCTGGGGCCACTCTTGTGGAGGGGCACCACATGTACCCTTCTCCGAGGTACACACCCTTAGTGTATGGAGGCATTGAATGGGTCTGCCAAAGGTCCCACCAGAACCTCTTCTTGTTCCTTCAGTACCCTAGGATGGATTCCATCTGGGCCTGGCGCCTTGTCCATCCTCTGTGTCCTCAAACCCTCCAGAATTGGATGTCTGGATTTTTCTCTGTTTGATTAGCAGGGTACTTTCTCTGTCAAATTGTTGTGTAGGGTATCTTGCTGACAGGAAGGCACTCATCGCAGCGGTGGGTGAGAGCTTTTATTCGATTGTTTTGTGAGGACACAGTTTAGGCCCAACCCCTTCCCACCACCCCTGGAAATAGTTCTTTATACCTGAGGTTCTGACATCATTTCCTCGAGTGCAAGGTGCATTTCACTGTCCTATCCTCTCTAGCACACTGCACTGATAATATAAGCATACACGTTGTATAATATATATATATTTCTATATAATCAAATCACCGCTGCGCACACATACAAATACAATAAAAAAAAAAAAATAGATAAACATGTAGAGAATAGTGCAATGTATAATGGCTGTGGGGCAGCAGTCTTCCGGGAGTCTTTCTGGAGGCTGAGATGCTGCCTATTTGCAGACAGCTATCTGCCCTGAGGGAGGAAGTTACCGTCTTCAGGCCACACTGGACAGTAGTAAGGAAACCTTCCCCAGGCCACACTGGACAGTGAAAGGAACCTCCCCATCCAGGGAGCACTAAGCCACCACCACTGCCTCAGAGGTTGCGAAGAAAGCACAGCAGTTGGACCACAGTGGGCTCAGGGAGGGTGAGGAGGGTGGAACAGAGGCACACCCAGTCAATTGTTCCACTCCACAATCCATACACCATTCTGGGGGAGCATAGCTCCCCTATGGGTGTACCCACAGAGAAGACTGATGATAACTGTCACAAGGGAGGCCCACAGAAAGGAGGCAGAGGACACCAAAGGGAAAGGAAGCAGCTCCTGGTGGGGGACTCAATTATTAGGGGTATAGAACTGGGGGGAGATGAGAAAAATGAAGTAAGGTGCCTGCCTGGTGCCATGGCTTGGAGGGACAGGAAGCGCATCCTCAGGATCACGAGAACAGCTGCAAGGATTCCGAGCTGGACGTAATTGTCCACCCTAGGGACAAATGACTTGGCTCATCATGAGATTAGAGCAGTGCAGGAGGACATTGCAGAGTTGGGGAGGGACCTAAGACAGTAGCACACACAGTTTCCTTCTCAGAGGTGCTGCCTGTCAAAAGCATGGGGAGGCGAGGTAATTGGCACCATGCAGTTTAATGAATGGTTGAAAAATGGTGCGGAGCACAGGGGTTTGGCTTCACTGGGGACTGGGGTTCCACCTGGAGGGACACCAGCCTATACTGGCAGGATGGTCTGCATCTGTCCAGGAAGGAACAAGTCTTTTGAGCAATCGGTTTAAATGCTTCATTGACAAGCTTTAAACTAGTCAAAGGAGGCACTGACAAGCAGCAGGAAAATCCCAGCCTCTCCCTACAAAACAGGGTACTAAATGAGAAAAGACAGAGGTAGACGGTCCAGTGGGGATGCTGCACTGGAAGGTAAGGCCATCAAAAATGGAGAGCAATGAGTACTAATGCCCGTAGTCTGGGTAACAAGCTTCCTGAATTAGTGGCCTTGATGGAGGAAGAACATCTGGATATCGTGGCAGTCACAGAAACATGGTACACACAAAACCATGACTGGGACATAAACATACTAGGATACACTGTGTACAGGAGGGACAGGGAGGGTAAAGAGAGGAGGAGTAGTTCTTTACATAAGGTAAGGAATAAAGCAACAGAACAAAAGGTAAACGGGAGGAGAAGAAGCACTGTGGGTAAATTTGAGACAGGCAATGGCACCAATAACACGCCAGAGGGTTGTATACAGACCCCTTCTCAGGGGAGGAAATGGACAGGGAAATGATAGAAAGTATACTTAGAATGGCAGAAAAGGGAGATATTGCTGATGGGTGATCTGAATATGCCAGATGTTAACTGGAGCGCAGTTGCAGCTGCCACTCAAGAATGCAGTTATTCTAGATGCCCTACAGGGGCATGCCTAGACAACTAGTACTGGAGCCCACTCGAGAGGGAGCAATATTAGACTTGATTCTCTCAAATGGAGATGGTGAGAGGATTACAGATGTAAGTAGGTAGCCATCTGGGAACTAGCGACCATCCAACAGTATGGTTCACATAAACACAGCAATAGAGTCAAGCCATACAAAGACAAAAGTACTGGACTTTAGGAGGGCTGACTTTAAGCCAAATGGGTGAGTGCCTAAGGAAGCGACTAGCAAATGGGCAGGAAGGAGGGTGGAAGAACAATGGGGAATAATAAAACTGCCATCACAGAGGTAACGAGCCTTTGTGTGAAGCAAATAAACAAGACGATGTAAGAAACCACTATGGTTCTCAAAGGAAGTGGCAGTGAAGGTTCAAGAGAAAAGAAAGCATTCAGGAAGTACAAGGAATGCAGAAGGAGCAGGACAGAGAACTGTATCAGTTAAAGCAAAGGAGGCTGGGAAGGCAGTCAGAACAGCAAAGGCCCAGACCGAGGAAAAGATAGCCAACTCAGTTAAGAAGGGATAAAACCTTTTATAGGTACATCAGGGAGAGAAAGGAAGACCAAGGGAGGGATAGTGAGGGCTTAATAAAGGGGAGGAGGGTGGGCAGAGTGAGACTGTGAAAGGCAGAGATACTAAACAAATATTTTGCTCAGTATTTACAAAAGGAAGAGGGGAGGTACATAAAACAAACAGTAGTAACACTCTGGATACAGAAGTTGATACCGGCCCATTTACAGAACAAAGGGTTCTGAAAGAACTCTTAAAACTGAAGGTGGACAAAGCAATGGGGCCTGATGGATTCATCCCAGAATTCTAAAAGAACTAAGGGTAGAACTAGTGACACCACTGACTACCCTTTTTAACAAATCATGGGAGGATGGGGTGGTACCCGAGGACTGGAGGAGGGCAGATGTGATTCCCCTTCACAAAAGTGGGAGCAAGGCAGAAGCAGGAAACTATAGACCTGTTAGTTTAACCTCAGTGATAGGGAAAATGATGGAATCACTTCTAAAGGAAAGAATTGTCGAGTATCTAGAGGCCAGAGGGGCACAGGACCCTAGGCAGCATGGATTTACAGCGGGAAGGTCATGCCAGACGAATCTGATATATTTCTTTGACTGGGTGACCAAAGTAGTAGATCAGGGAGGGGCTGTGGACATGGCCTACCTAGACTTTAGCATGGCATTTGACACAGTCGCACACAAAAGATTAATATGCAAGTTAGCCAGCCTGGGAGTGGGTCCCAAGATGACAGCCTGCGTAAAGAATTGGCTGGAGAATAGGACACAGAGAGTAATAGTAAATGGAGTCCACTCAGAAGAAAGGAGGGTTACTAGTGGGGTACCGCAGGGTTCAGTATTAGGACGGTCCTCTTCAATGTCTTATGTTGACATTGCAGAAGGACTGGAAGGAAAAGTATGTCTCTTTGCAGATGACACTAAGATCTGCAACAGAATTGATGCACAGGGTGGGGTGGAAAGGATGAGAAGGACTTGGCAAGGTTAGAGGAATGGTCAAATGTATGGCAGCTTAGATTCAATGCTAAGAAGTGCAAGGTACAATGCACCTGGGAGACAAAGGGGAAGAATACACAATGGGGGGTGAGATACTAACAACAAAAAAATGGAAAGGGACCTGGGGTAGTCATATCAGATGACCTAAAGACGGGCAAGCAATGGAGAGGGCAGCAAGGAGGGCTGGTGGGATACTGGGATGCATAGGGAGAGGCATCACCAGTAGAAAACAGGAAGTTATCCTCTGTACAGACAGCTGGTGAGACCCCATCTGGAGTATTGTGTGCAGTTCTGGAGACCCCATCTCCGCAAAGACATAGACAGGATGGAAGCTGTCCAGAGGAGGGCAACTAAAATGGTGCAGGGTCTGCACCGGAAGACATATGAAGAGAGACTTAAGGAGCTTAATATGTATAGCCTCGAGGAAAGAAGGGAGAGGGGAGACATGATAGAAACGTTCAAGTACCTCAAGGGAATCAACAAAGTCCAAGAGGGTAGCATCTTTCAAAAAAAGAGGTGTGCAAGAACAAGGGCACAATTTGAAAATAGAGGGGGTGCTCAGAGGTAATTTAAGGAAGTATTTTTTTTTTACAGAGAGGGTTGTGGATGCATGGAACGGCCTTCCGAAGGAGGTTGTGGAGTCAAAATCAGTGGTGGAATTCAAGCATGCATGGGATAGTCATAAGGCAGTTCTGGGGGGTGGGGGTAGGAAGAAGTAGGCTGCTGGTTAACTAGGATCTGCAGCTTATCCAGTAGGTAGGGAAATGGGCAGACTGGGTGGGCCAAGCGGTCCTTATCTGCCGTCAAATTCTATGTTAATCCTGCCCTCCATGATTTTCCCATCCATCACCCCCTCCTTCTGCACCTGCTCTCCCGCCCCCCCTTGTGCATCACCCCACCCTTCTCCTTAGTAAATACAGAGTAGTAGTAATCATTTAGGTCTTCTGCCTTATCACCCCCCACCCGCCCACCCACCCACTCTGCTTCCTAATCCTTACAGCTCCTTTTCTCCGTGAAGAAGTCCTTCTCCCCCTTCTTAATGCCCTGCGCCAGCCTGAGCTCCTTGGACTCCTTGGCTGCCTTTGTCACCTTCTTCGATTCCTTCAGGTACTTCTCCCTGTTCTTCCCTCTCCCTGTTTTGTACCTCCTAAAGACTGCTCCTTTCCTCTTAACCTTTTCCATGACCTCCTTGCTCACCCAGCTAGGTTTCTTTGCCCTAGCTGTCTTGCTGCAGGTTCTGGTTGCCTGCACTATCCTCAGCTTTATGGCTTCCATCTCTGGTTAGTGCTCATACTAGGTTGCATTCTGGCCACTTATCCTTTTACCACTTCCCCCATCCTCCTGAAATCTGCCCTCCTGAAGTTCAGCACCCTGGTGACAGATTCCACTTCTTCCTTACCCATATCTTTTTTTTTTTTTTTTCAAACCTTTTAAGTTTTTAACATAGAGGATCCAACTTGAAAACATCAAACACAAATAGATGAAACAAACATGATACAGTCTGCCCCATGTTGGCTGCCCCCCACCCTCCCCTCCAGCCCCCATGCCCCTCCCTCCCTTTCTCAAGCTTGGCACATTCCTGTTATTCCTTTTAAGTGACCTGTATAAAATATCACCTGTGGGACTTAAACTGAACTGACGAAACACTAGTAAGTGGACTCCAGAACCTTTGCAGCCTAATATGTTGAATGACTTATGACTTTGAAATCCGTGTTTGGAGGAGATATAATGTATGCAACATCTCCCATACATTTTTATAGCGAGAAAGAGGAACCCCCAAAAAAAAACTTGCTTTAATTTGTTCAACTTGGAGGTTAAATAGTAAATCTTTTAACCATTCTTCATATGAGATGGGATGGACATCTAGCCAATGGAACAGTCAGTTTCTTGAGGGTAAGTGATGAGTGCCATGTGATACTTCCAAATTCTGACTCTGATCGTGAAAAAATCTCCAGTCAGACATATTTCCGGAGTAAATAAATCCCCAATTCTCAGTAATGGAACCACACTATCCCTTATTTGAGCCCATGTATTGTTGATCGGGCATTCCCAGAAAATGTGAAACAGGTAAACTTCGGGCTGTTTACATCTGAAACAAAGGGAATTCGGTAACCTGCCTATTTTATAGAGCTTTACAGGAATCCAATACATATCATTCAAAAGTCTGTAGTGGGTAAGTTTCAGTCAGTCTTGGGACACACATTCTGAAATCTAAACGAATCAATTTCCAATCCTCTAAAGATTTCTGGAAACATGAATTCCAGTATCTGGGGACTTCTTCGCTCGTGTCCAAAGCAGTAGTGCATAAGGAGGCATACATTAATGAGACAGCGTGGGGCTTCCCACTTACTGGGACCAACAGCTCCAACCAAGCGCCCCCACCTCCCGGAGTTCCAGGGACAGGGAACTTTTGATTTAACAGATGACTGAGTTGCCAGACCTTAAAGATCTGCGTCTGTGGAATAGAGACCAAGATGGCTCTGGAATCCAACCAAGCCCCCTCACAGAAAAGTCCTCAACCCTGGCCGGGTTGAGTTGGGGGAGCCATACTGGAGAGATAATATCCCCACCGATCCGGAGATTAGGGTTGCCCACTATAGGTTGCCTCAAATCTTTGGTATTCTGGTAGTGAAGAAAGGTGCACAGTTGCGCTTGTGCTTTGAGAGACAGGAGAATGGGGTTATTGATACAAGCAGGAAGGTTTTGTAGGGAAGTATACAGCAAGGCCTCTTTCAAACAACATGAAGTCTTGCTATATTATAGACATTAGCAGTTTGATCCAGCTCTAGAACTGCCCCGGAGTGAAATGGTTAAAACCATTCCAAAATAGAATTTTGGCACGAGAGCAGCTCTATCTGTGTCATTTAAAACTTGAACTGTCAGATTCTTTACTCCGCCTCAGTGAACAGTCGCTCCGGAGATTTCTCCTTCTGCTCGGTTCATTTCTCGGTTTAAAAGTGTTTTCTCGGTTGGATTTAACCGAGAATAGTTTTATTTTAACCGCAAAACCGTTCGGTTCAAGCTCTATCTGTGGTAACCGTAAGTAAATGAAGGTTTTGTCTGTGTGGAACTTGTAAGTTATCGATTCGGTTTTGAACCGATCAGTGGGTTTAAAACTCATTTAAAACTAAAAGTTACTATTTTAGAGTGCGGTTCCCGGTTCTTATCGGTTCTAAAAAAAAAAAAAACTGATTTATTACGGTTTTTTTCCAATACACGTGACACAGTTAGGAACACGATAAAATTGTGCTTCCCTAGCACTCCCGTTAAAGAGAGAAGTTTTTGGTTAGGCTGGCATTATGTCTGAGAAACCTAAAAGAAAACCGGGCCTACTGATTTCAACACTGTGATGTTTGTGGGGAAGTCTTTGCCAAGGCTGACCCACACCACATGTGTTTATTGTCTGGGTTTGACCACCTCCAGTCAGACTGCCAGGTATGTGAAGTTTCCCTGCAGCCACCCTGGAAAAAGATTGGGCAGGCCTCAGGGGCGAGATCAAAAAAGTCCGCTGACCTGGATGGCCAGCCCGGTTCAGTGCCAACCGAACTAGAGGGAGTGCCCTCTGACCAGGCCAGACTTCCTCGGCGAAAGAAAAGCTGGTTCTGAGGAACCAATTCCAGTAAAGAAAACAAGAAAATCAGCAGGTCTGGAGTCCAAAATTCCTTCTCCAACTGCTGCAGAGATAGCAAAAGCCATACAAATTGTCCAGTCACTGTCTCAGGGTCGTCCGAACCACCACTATCTGGTAAAGGTCGGTTCGTCCGGTCCCAGTGGTTCAGGATTATGATATTGAGGAATTTTATGAACCAGAGGAGGAGGAGGAGTTATGAATAGTATGAATGTGGCTGGGAAGGTCTGGGTGTGCCCATTGAACGGACATCTCCCCAGACAGACCTTTAGAATCTCCCCTATGCTGTCTGAGTCCCCATCTCATTTTATGTTTTATAAAAAGTTGCTGAAACCTCCAGCTTCCTTTAGAAGAGGCTGTGGATGAGCAAGAGGAGCCTGATTTTGTAGAAATGATGGCTATTCCAGAGTCTAGGAGATTGTCTATTCCTTTACATAAGTCTTTTAGGAAACAAACAATTAAAATTTTAAAAGCTCCTAATTCTGTGCCTCCTGTAGATAAAAAGATGGACAGAAGGTATACATTGTCAGGCCCCTGATACAGAATTCCTTTCTCAGCAATGCAGTCATGTTAGTAGTTCAGGCTGCTGCCTGTGATAAAGCTAATATTCCTTGGCTTCACATCCTCCTGACAAGGATTCCAGGAAGATTGATGCCATGGCAAAAAATAAAAACAGTATATGGCAGCCTCTATGGGACTCAGGCAACCAAATTATATAGCTTATGTAGCTAGGTATCAGAACTCTAGATGGGATACTGTTATGCAATTGGCCAAGCAGGCCCATGGCGGCTGGCTAGTGAACTAGAACAGGTGGCTGCTGATGGCATTGAAGCCTCTAAGGTTCAGTTTCATGCTGCTGTGGATGTTAATGATGTTTCCTCTAGAGTCGTGCCACATCTGTAGCTTTTAAGTAGGTTGGCCTGGCTCAGGTGTACTAGTTTGTCACAGATACCCAGACTAAGGCTGTGGATTTTCTTGTGGTGGGAAATTCTCTGTTTGGAGAGCAGACAGAGAATTACATGAAGAAGATGGATGAATATAGGACTACTTACAAGAGTGCCCAGGCTAAGGGCGGCAAGCCACTCCTCAAAGGCATGCCCCAGGGATAGGGTAGGCCTTTCCACAGGCCTTTCTACCAGACTCAGGCCTCCTCTGCCTATGCTCAGAGGGGCTTCTTCAGAGGCAGGGCAGACGAGGGGTGGGCAGACCTGCTCCCCCCCAGCCTAAAGCTCCTGCAAACAGGCACCCTGATGGGGTGCCCAGGCCCGATTCTCCTGTACCAGTGGGGGGCAGGCTGGCTTACTTCAGTCAGAATTTGGCTTCTTTAACCTCAGACAAGTGGGTTCTGGAAGTAGTAAGCCAGGGTCTGGTTCTCGGCTTCAAAATTTCCCAAGTTGAGAAGCAGACTTTTTCTACCTGCAAGTGCTTCAGAGACCCTCGCTCTGGAAACAGAGGTCTCATCCCTGTTAGCTCTCAGAGCAGTAGAAAGGGTTCCTGCCCTGCATCAGGGCAGGGTCTGTATTCAGATACTTCCTTACCCCAAAAAGACAGGAGAATGGCGGCCCATTTTAGATCTCAGATATCTGAACAAGCATCTTTTGAAACCAAAGTTCAAAATGGTAACTCTGGCAATGATTTTACCTTCCCTAAGGCCAGGGGACTGGCTAGCCTCCCTGGACCTCAAGGATGCCTATTTCCATGTCCTAATCAGAAGATCCCATGAAAGTACCTCAGATTCAGAACTGCCTCAGGTCATTACCAGCTCAGAGCAATGCCCTCGGCCTTACACTGCTCCAAGGGTATTCATAAAGTGTCTAGCAGTGGCAGTGGCCCACTTAAGGAGGCAGAGGATTTCTGTTTTCCCTATCTAAACGACTGGCTCATTGTAGGCCAGTCCCCAGAACAGGTAAATCTCACCTGCAGGTCACCCAGCAGCTTCTCACCTCCCTGGGTTTTCTGCTAAACCTACCAAAGTCGGTTCTGGAACCAGTCCAGGTACTCACCTTTATAGGGCAGAATTGGACACAAAGCTGGCCAGAGCCTTTCTTCCCCAGAAAGGGTAAGGAATTTAGTGGCTCTGGCCTCTTCCTTCACTCTGCAGGTCTCGACCAGCAAGACACTCTGCAGCTCCTGGGGCACATGGCTGCATCCACAGCTGTTGTGCAGGAGCCAGATTTCAGATGAGACATTCAGTTTCACTTGAGAACCTTTTGGTCTCAGAAGAGACCCCCTTTCCAAGTTGGTCCCAGTGACTCGAACCTTGATCCTAGCTCTCCAGTGGTGGCAGGATCAGAGCAATTTGAAGCGGGGTTCCTTCATTTCCCTTCTCACGACTCTGACTCTCACTACAGATGCTTCCTTCTGGGTTGGGGAGCCCACATGGGCGACCTTTCCACTCAGGGAGTTTGGTCCCCCCAGGATCTCTGCTCCACATCAATTTGCTGGAACTCAGAGCTGTCTTTTTAGCTCTTCAAGCTTTTTCTGCATCTGTCCACGACAAGGTGATACAAGTCAGAACAGACAACACCACAACAATGTGGTACATCAACAAACGGGGGCACTCTGTCTTCGGCCTTGTGCACCGAGGCAATGAAGTTGTGGTCTCTGGCCTATTCCCTGAACACTTCCCTCATAGCAGTTCATCTTCCAGGGAAGGACAATGTCCTAGCGGATGCCCTCAGCAGGATATCCCAGGGCCATCACGAATGGTCCCTGGATCCTCAAGTGCTGGGGATAGTTTTTGCCAGGTGGGGCATCCCTCAGATGGATCTTTTTGCAGCCCCAGACAATCACAAATTTCCTCTGTTCTGTTGCAGGCCTCCAGTGCTGGGCTCAGTTCCCCTGGATGCCCTTCTTCTGGATTGGGAGGGGAAGTTCCTCTATGCTTCCCCTTTCCTCTCCTATTCAAAGTACTAGTCAAAATCAGATCTCAGCCTTGCAGGGTGATTCTGATTGCCCAGATGGCCAGGCAGCCCTGGTACCCTCCTTCTGTCTCTGACAGTCCATCTTCCCCTGTGCCTCCCCAGGAATCACAATCTGTTGACTTGTGACCAGGAAGGGTTTGTATCGGACCTCAAATCCTCAACCTCAAGGCCTGGCTCTTGAGGAGTTACAGTTGCTGATTTACACCTCTCTCAGGGTGTTCTTGGGATCCTAAAGGCTCAGAAAGCCTTCCACTAGGGCTACTTATAGTTCTAAATGGAAAAGGTTTTCCATTTGGTGTGCTAGGAAAAATATTTCCCAGAATCTGCTGAATTGCCCATTTGTTAGATTACATGGTACATCTTAATTCCTTGGGTCTCAGACCAGCTACCCTGAGGTTCATTTGGCAGCTGTGTCTGCTTTTTGTGTCAGCAGGAAAGTCATCCCCTCTTCCTCTCATCCTGTGTTTTCCAAGTTTTTAAGGATTACTCCATACTAATCCTCCCTTTTAGGACCGGCCCCTGCTTGGGACCTTAACGTTGCATTGCCCAGTTAATGCAACCCCTGAACCTCTGTCTTCTGCAGAGCTTAAGTACCTAACTTGGAAAACTGTTTTTCTAGTGACTATCACTTCTGCCAGACGATATGAATTGAAGCCTTGTCAGTGGAGACTGACTTTATTTCTTTCCACAGGGATAAGGTAGTCCGTAGGGACTAATAGGAAGTTTTGCCTCACGGTGGTTTCAGATTTCCATCTTCATCAATCTATCTCCCTTCCAGTATTTTTCACTGATCACTCCTCTTGGGTGAGAGGAGGTTGCACAGCCTGGATGTTAAGAGAGCTCTTAGTTATTATATAGGCGTACTAAAGGTCCAGAGTTCGAATCCCTCCAACTTTTCCTTACCTATGGTGAAGTTGGGAAGAGGCAAACCTGCCACTAAGATCAATAGCCAGGTGGATTGTGTCTTGTATCCAATTTTATCATCAGAAAGTGGGCAGAGCCCCCACCCTGGTTTGAGGGCTCATTCTACCAGGGTACAGCTGCCTCTAGCTGCTGCCAGAGATATCCTTTATTAGAGATTTGCCAGGCTGCTACTTGGAAAACAGTACACTTTACCAAGCATTACTCCCTGGATGTCCAGGCCAGGAGAGATGCTCGGTTTGGCACAGCTGTTCTTCAGAGCCTATTCCTAAGTAGGTTCTGCCTCCTCCATGGAGGTACTGCTGTGTATTCTGCTAATGTCTATAATATAGCAAGACTTCATGTTTGAAGAAATAATTACTCACGTAGTAATGTTGTTTCTTCTAATGGAGTCTTGCTATATTATAGACCCCCAAACCTGCCCCTCTCAGAACTCTCTACTTGGTGGGGTGCGGCAACTTAGTGTGGGTACTACTTATGTCCTGTTAGCATTTTGTCCCTTTGGGACTTTGGGGTGCATGTGTAGCGTGTGTGTTTTATTATACTTATGTTCCATTTTCATATTAGAATGGTGTTAGTATTTCTGGTCCCTGACTTGAGTCTTGGGTGTTGGGACCATCAATGGTTGTTATTATTTAGGTAGCCATTTGGCTAGTGTAGGTTACAGCTTCCACACAGACCTTAGTGAGTTTGGCTCGTAAAGATCTGACAGTTCAAGTTTGAAATGACACAGATAGAGCTGCTCTCGTGCCAAAATTCTATTTTGGAATGGTTTTAACCATTTCACTCCGGGGCAGTTCTAGAGCTGGATCAAACTGCTAATGTCTATAATATAGCAAGACTCCATTAGAAGAAACAACATTACTAAGGTGAGTAATTTTTTCTTAGCAGTCTGTAAGCCATCAATGAGTTCTCTTTCAAGCACTAACCAAGTAGGTAGATAATCCAGGGAAGCAATCTCTTCTTGGGAAGAACCAGTGTAGATATTTTAGTAGCCCGACTCGCCCAGTAGTATATGCCAAAATGTGGTAGTTTGTCCCCTCGCCGGGATAGAGGCAGCTAGTTTCAGATATGACCTACGGGGATGTTTCCTTCCCCATATGAAGGAAGAGATGAGGGCATGGAGTGATTTGAACCATTTTTGGGGTATCCAAATATTAAACATGTTAACGGGGTAGAATATTCTTGGCAGTATATTCATTTTAATTATACTTATTCTTCCCCAAGGAGAGATCGGAAGCGTTTGCCACCTCTTAAAATTCTGTTGAATGGTGTCCAGAAGGGCATCTAGGTTTTGCTTTATCATGGACCTTTCCCTAATAGATATGAATAAACCTAAGTATTTAATACCTTTCAGATGACATTGTATTTCCATTGGAGAAATATCATGCCTTACGAACCTGTGATTTAAAGGGAGAACTGATGTCTTAGCTATATTTATCTTATAGTTGGAAAGCTCCACATATTCGTGGATAATCCTCAAAGCTATAGGAAAATATTGACCTGGATTTACCAGATGTAATAGCACATCGTCTGCGTAGGCTGATAGTTTGAAAGTCTGAAAACCTATGGAGATGCCCTGAACCCCATTCTCTGCTCTCAGTTTGGCTAATAACGGCTCCAAATTAATGTTTAATAAGGGAGAAGAGGGCATCTCTGCCTTGCACCTGACCCCAGTTGAAATTTATCTGAAAATAACCCATTACTGTAGATCCTGGCTGGAGGATTTTGATGGAAAGAGGCCACCCAATCTGTAAATTTGGCAGGAAAACCAAATCTACGCATAGATAAAAAATAAAAACTGCCAGTCAACTCTGTCAAATGCCTTCTCTGCGTCCAGTGATACCAAGACCCACCGGAGACTGAATCCCTGGATGCAGAGAAGACGTGCTAGCTTAAGGAAATGGTCAGAAGAATGGCGCCCCTGCATGAAGCCGACCCGGTCTCAGTGGATAATCCCAGGAAGAATCCCTTTAATTCTGTCGGCCAGGATTTTAATATCACAGTTTAATAAAGATATTGGTCGATAGGTACCTGTCACTTCTGGGTCTCTATTCTGTTTATGTAATACAATGATGGCCACCTCCAAAAATGGAGTTGTCTAGGGGATTGCCTTCCAACATCCAAATAGGGGCGGGACAACCAAGGAACAATCAGTTTACTAAAAGATTTGTAAAACTTAGGGGAAAACCTGTCTGGTCCTGGAGCTTTATCAGACCCCAAGGAGGCAGTTGCCTCTTGGATCTCTGATTCCAGAATAGGGGAAATTAGTGTGTCCTGTTTGGCCCGATTGAGAGGGTAGCTCCAGTGCATTAACTTATTGCTCAACTGTGTCTGCAGGAGGTTTAAGGGGCATAGGTAGGTTTATAGCTCCCTGTAAAAGTCGACAGATTCCACAGCGATAGCCTTAGGGGCTAAGATAAGGTCTCCCGTCAGGTGGGACCTCACACTAGGAATAATCCGAGAAGATTCCAGCTTCTTCAGTCTTAATGCCAATAGGTGGCCAGCTTTCTCCTCCCGATCAATATACTTGACTCACGTTTTTAATGTAGCATATTTAACTTTCTCCCGTAGAGTTGAAGTATATTGATCCCTTAAGCCCACTAACAGTTGCCTTTTTTCTACTGTGGGTGTAGGGGATAGAGAGGCTTCTAAACTACATATTTTTGAGAGAAGTGAAAGATTCTTGTTCCCTCTTCCTCTTTCTACGAGAGGCTAATCTAATAAATACACCTCGAATGACGCACTTCAGGGCACACCATTACTTATCTAGCCTCGACATAGAGTTTTGGTTTATTTTGAGAAATTCTACCATCTCCCGGGATATGGAATCAGTAATCTGGGGATCCTTAAAAAGTTGATTATTCGGCCTCCATAGTGAGTCGGGGGAAGTGTCAGGAGTTTGGTCACATTTTACTACAGAGTGATCTGAAATCATCCTGGGTACTATGCTCGCTGCCATCACCCCCTGTAAAAGTGGTGGATTATTTTTTAGTTGTTCAATGCGGGATGAAGTCCCGTGTACTGAGGATCTAAATGTGAACTCCCTAGCAGTGGGGTGCAGGGTCTTCCAGGGAATCTACCAGACCCAGATGGTCTGATAGTTCTCGAAGAGCCCATTGGGCCGGGGAGAGGCCATTCCTCCTAGGTATCGACTTGTCTAAATCTGGGGAGAAAGGGAGATTCCAGTCCCCTTCTATAATACATGGAAGTGTAGTATGAGGCACCAAGGCTTTTAACAAGGTGGTGAAAAATAGGGAAGAGTCGATATTCGGTCCGTAGACACAACCCAGCACCAGGGACATTCTGTCGAGCATCCCTTTAACCAACAAGTACCTCCCCTGTGGGTCCACTATGATTTGCTTCAATTTAAAGGAGGTGTTCCTGGATACCAGTATGGCAACTCCCTGACTTTGGGAGCATCTCCAGCAGTAAACACCTGACCAATATATTGGTGACGGAGAGTACTTTCCGTTTCCAGGAGGTGGGTTTCCTGTAAAAACAGGATATTCTCTTTTAAGCAGTTTTATATGCTTCAGCATCTGATAACGCTTCAATTAGTACAGAGTCCATGAACATGCCATGAAACCAGTCAAAGAAAGTTAAGTGTCTTCCCTTGCATCAGTCATTCCCATGCCACCTAGTACAGACACCATGTACCTTATGTACCAAGCTAACCCCCCCCTTGCAATCTCTGACGAATAGAAAATGCCCCAGATAACTTCCACCCTTGCTTTCCCCTTCCCCACATTCCACTCCCTTCCAATGAAACAACCCGAGGAATACTCGTTCCACATTCGGAATACAGACATTAAGAAAAAGCCCCCCCACATGTTACAGCACGTGATACCCACGACTAGGCAGCGGTCCACGACTCTTTCTTCCCCAAACCCCAAAGTAATTTCAAACTTTAAAACATGATTCTCCAAAAACATTAAAAGAAATCTTAGCAGCTACATAAAGTTCACAAGTGAAACTCCCATCATGTTACAGTGACATACAGAACTTTGCCCAAGTCATAACAGTCTGGTTGCTTTAGAAATGTTTAAATAATGACCAGCAGGAGAGCTTAAATACCAGTAATGTCCCTAATAATTATTGGGAGAGCACAAATGAACTTGTTACTCCAACAAAAGGCTAACTGCCTTATTTAATCTAATATACAGCCACCGACTGTGCGTTTAAAAAAAAAAAAAAAAAAAAAGTTCCCTCTAAAGAGAACGATAAAGTTCCAAACCACCAAATTAGTAATTTCTCATAATGTTAATCTATGTGTTGCCTCACAAACAATTCTTCAGTATCTTAATAATCCCGGCTGTAATGTTCAGTAACAAGGAAAGTACCACAGCATTGTTGCAATATGATGCCACCAGTGTTGAAAATCCGGGGAAGTACTAGTCAGTCGAGTGAAACCATCTGTCTTCCAAATCAAAATTTGTAGAAATGTGGCTAGTCTCCCATCCGATCGATATTTCAAACTCTCAGAATACCAAGATTCACCCTCAAAATGCCTGCTAGGTCCTATAATCTACATATTAACTCTGATGTGCCAACTGCCTACTGTCTTCTCAGATTAAAAGTGTTAATGCCTTGTACATATGTATATTGTTATATACTAGCACTTATGTCATTGTATTACTGTGTTTTGTTACCCCTGTCATTGTATTACTGTTTATGATACCCTTGTCAATGTAATAACACTTGCACTTCTTGACCACTCAGGTCCATCTTGTAAATGAGCTATGCTCAATGATGTTCGCCTGATTAAATAAAGATTTTGATTGATTGATTGAATCCTCCAAGCTTAACAGTGCAGGATCAGACCTTGCCTCCAACTAATGAATCAGAGTCAACTCTCACAGAAATGGTTGGGAAGTAAATTACTCTGCTCCCTCTCAGCTGTCTTTGGGTCATCTAATGCGGACCATGTCCCGTTCACCAGCACCTGTAGATTAGCTGGGTACAGCACTCTAAAATGTATATTCGCTGCTAGTAATTTCGATACCACACCATGAAATTCTGCATGTCTCTGCCACATAGATGTGGGGAGGTCTTGGGTGATTCTAATGGGGGAGCCCTCCAATAGAACCTCCTTCAGTTATTTCGCCTTGACAAGCAAATGTTGATGTTCCTGATAGTTTAGAAATTTTAAAATGAAAGTTCAAACATGAAGTCTTGCTGTATTCAGACATAATGCAGTTAGCCCCAGCACTTGAACTGCCCCCGAGAGGAAAGAGTTAACTCTATGCAGAAGCATAGAACATTGAGCTTGAGCTGTTTTCAAACCTCTGTCTGTGGTACTTCCCAGTGTAACCATCAGATTCTTTACTCTGCCTAACAGTGAAGCCGCTCCGGAGATTTCCTTTGCTCGGTTCGGTAAATGTACAGAGTTTGGTTTAAACTGCATTTTTTTTTCCGGATTTCCAGCTTCTGTCTATGGTACAGGTAGTGTGTAGGTAGGTAGTGACTGTGTTCTGTTTTGGTGAAAAAGTGGAAATTGTCTTTTTCTTCGGTTTCTTCCCTGTCTGTCCGGTTTGGAACAGACTTTGTTAAACTTAATTTCTGGGATTAGTGTGGTGTTCCAGTACTGATCGGTTTCAAAAGAACTGGACTTTTTGCTGGTTCTTTAAAAAAGTCCATGACATGGTTTGTAACTAGTCGGCTGTTTTATTACCTGGCTTGAAAGCTGCAGTAGGGTAATTTGTTAGGTTGGCCATGTCTGAGAAACCAAAGAAGAAAACTGGTCCCACTGGGTTTCAACACTGCACTGAATGTGTGGAGGCCTTTGCTAAGGCCGACCCCCACCTCCTCTGTGTTTTATTGTCTGGGGTTTGACCACCACAAGTCAGACTGCCAAATCTGTAAAATCTTTCCTAAATCCACTTTAGATAAAAGACTGAGTAGGCTGAAGGAAAGGGAAGCAGAGAAGTCCATAAATCCGGATGGCCAGCCTGGTTCGGTTGCGGCCAAACCGGAGGAGGTGCCTGCTGACCTAGGCGATACCTCCTCTGGCAAAAGGAGAGCAGACACCGAGGGGACGGTTCTGTCAAAGAAGAAGCGCAAGTCTGCCGGTTCGGATCCTGTATCCCACTCTCCAACCGCGGACGAAATAGCCAAAGCGATTAGTATTGTCTAATCGCTTAGACCAGTTCCATCTGAACCGGTACCGCCAGTTCAGCAGTTGGTTCAGTCTGATCCGTTTCCTCTGGATTATGACCCAGATGCTTATTATGAGGAGTGAGTGAGAGGGAGAGTAAGACTATCCTGATGATGATGATGATGGCGATGATGATGACAATGATGAAGGAGGTCTGGATGTGCCCATTGAACCGGACATCTCACCAAACAGGCCCTCGGGTGTCTCTCCTCCCAGGCTTTCTGAGCCCTCTTCACACTTTTTGTTCTACAAAAAGGTGGCACAAACCCTGCAGCTTCCCTTGGTTGAAGCCGCAGAGGAGGATGAAGAGCCTGATTTTGTGGAAATGATGGACATCCCAGAGTCCAGAAAGCTGTCTGTCCCTCTCCATAAATCCTTGTGGAAACAGACACACAATTTTATAAACTCATAATTCAGTACCTCCTGTGGATAGAATGGACAGGAGGTATTAGTTATCAGGCTCGGCTGCGGAGTTCCTTTTATAGTCATTGCAGCCATGTTGGGGTAGTGCAGGCTGCAGACTGTGACAGGGCTAACTTTCCTTTGACTTCACACTCCCCCAGATAAGGACTCCAGGAAAGTGGATGTAATGGCCAAAAAATAGTATTTGGCATTCTCTTTGGGACACAGGCAGGCTACTTATATTGCCTACACAGCCAGGTACCAGAAATCCAGATGGGATATGGTTCTGGAACTGGCTAAACAGGCATCTCCCCAGCTAGCCAAGGAGCTGGAGGTGGTGGCTGCTGATGGAACTGAGGCATCCAAAATTCAATTTCATGTTGCTGTGGACTCCAGTGATGTGGCATCTAGAGTCATGGCTACATCTGTCTCTCAGAAGACATGCTTGGCTCAGATGTACTAGCCTTTCACAGGATACCGAGACTAAGGCCATGGATTTTCCTGTAGTAGGTAACTCTCTGTTTGGGGAGCAGACAGAGGCTTACATGAAGAAAATGGATGAATACAGGACCACGTACAGGAGTGCACAGGCCAAGGAAAGGCAGGCCACTCTGCACAAGCAGCAGTCTGGGGGTAGGCCCTTTCAGAGGCCTTTTTACCAAGCCCAGGCCTCCTCTCCCTTCCCACAGAGGGGGTTCTTCAGAGGGAGGGGTAGGTGGGGATGGGCAGGGCTCCCTTCTCCTCTCAGTCTAAGGCTTCTGCCAAGCAGACACCCTGATGTGTCAGCCCAGGTTGACTCCCCATTTCCAGTAGGAGGCAGGCTGGCTTACTGCTTCCGGTCCTGGAAGTAGTAAGCCAGGGACTGGCCCTCAGCTTCAATAAATTTCCAAAAAAGAGGGCCAAGTCTTTTCCACCTGCATCAGCCTCAGAAACCCTTGCCCTAGAGGCAGAGTTTTCCTCTCTTCTAGTTCACAGAGCTATAGAGAAAGTTCCTATTCAGCACAAGGAAAAATGACTGTATTCCGGGTACTTCCTTACCCCCAAAGAAAACGGGGGAGTGGCGACCCATCCTAGACCTAAGGTATCTGAACAAATGCATTTCAAAGACCAAATTCAAAATGGTAACTCTGGGAATAATCCTTCCCTCTCTAAGACCAAGGGATTGGCTAGCATCTCTGGACCTCAAAGATGCCTACTTCCATGTTCCTGTCGGGTGCTCCCACAGAAAATACCTCGGGTTCGAGTTGCCTTCAGGCCATTACCAGTTCAGAGCCATGCCATTCGGCCTAACATCAGCTTCAAGGGTGTTCACAAAGTGCCTTGTAGTAGTGGTGGCTTACCTCAGAAGACAGGGTATCGCCATCTTCCCCTATCTAGAAGACTGATTTTTAGTGGGTCAGTCATCTTTACTGGTCAAGTTGGCTCTTCAAACTACCCAGGACCTACTCGGCTCCCTGGGATTTCTTCTCAGTCTTCCAAAGTCTGTACTCGAACCAGTTTAACTTCTCACCTTTATAGGCATAGAGCTGGACACTGTACAAGCAAAAGCCTTCCTTCCCCTGGCAATGGCAAAAGCCCTAGTGGATCTCGCTCCCTCCTTTCAACCTCTGGTCTCCCGCCCAGCAAGACAGTTCCTGGGCCACATGGCAGCTTCCACGGCAGTGGTGCAGGGAGCAAGGTTCCAGATGAGGGACATTCAGTTTCATCTGAGGTTTTTTTGGTCTCAAAAGAAAGATTCACTTACCAAACTGATTCCAGTGACTCTGACTCTGGTCCAAGCTGTCCAGTGGTGGCTGGACCAGGACAACTTCAGACAAGGGGTTCCATTTCTCCCTTAAGACCCATCAGTAATTCTAACTATGGGTGCTTCTCTCCTAGGATGGGGAGCCCACCTGGGAGCCCTGACTGCTCGAGGGCTGTGGTCTCCACAGGAGTCTCCTTCGTATCAATCTCCTGGAACTCTGGGCAGTTTTCTGAGCCCTGCAGAGCTTCTCGAATTCAGTCAAGGGCAAGGTGGTCCAAGTCGGAACGGACACCACCACCACAATGTGGTACATCAACAAGCAGGGAGGCACTCGGTCCTCAGTCTTGTGCACAGAAGCCATGAGGCTGTGGTTTCTGGCCTATTCTCTTCGGACTTCTTTTGGTAGCAGTTCATCTTCCAGGGAAGGACAATGTACTAGCAGATGCTCTGAGCAGAATTTCACGGGGACACCACGAATGGTCCCTGGATCCTCACATCTTGAAGGTCATCTTCTCCAGGTGGGGCACTCTAGAGATGGATCTCTTTGCAGCACCAGACAATCAACTTCCTCTGTTTTTGTTGCAGACCTTCAGTCCTGGGGGACGGTTCCCTAGGATGCTCTTTTTGGACTGGAAGGGCAGGTTTCTCTATGCCTTCCCTCCCTCCCCTCTGCTGTTCAGAGTTCTGATCAAGATCAGGACTCAACCCTGCACAGTGATACTGGTGGCTCCAGATTGGGCCAGACAGCCTTGGTATCCTATACTGCTGTCCTTGTCAGTGTTGCGTCCCCTGTCTCTGCCCAGGACATACAATCTCCTGTCCTCCTCCCAGGGGTGGATCTGGTACCCCAATCTCCAGTCTCTCAATCTCAAGACCTGGCTCTTGAAGAGTTAGAATATGCAGCTCTACATCTTTCTCAGGGAGTTCTGGATATTCTGAAGGTCTCCAGGAAACCTTCCACTAGAAAAACTTACAACTACAAATGGAAAAGGTTCAGTATTTGGTGCTCTCAGAAAGGCATCCGCCCTGATTCTGCAGACATTTCCACAACCTTAGACTATGTAGTTCATCTCAGTGGTTTAGGCCTTAGGCCTGCCACTCTGGAGGTTCATCTAGCAGCTGTCTCAGCAGGGAAGGGCTCTTCCCTGGCATCTCATCCTGTTTTCAGAACGTTTTTCAAGGGTATGGTTCACATTAACCCTCCCTTTAGGGAGCCCACTCCGCCTTGGGATCTTAATGTCTGCATAGCTCGGCTAATGCAGCCATTCTTTGAACCTCTGGCTTAGGCCAAATCGAAATACTTGACCTGGAAAACTGTGTTCCTGGTAGCTATTACTTCTGCCAGGCGGATTAGCGAGTTACAGGCTCTGTCGGTGGAACCTGACTTCATCTCCTTCCATAGGGACAAAGTGGTCCCAAGAACCAGTAGGAGGTTCTTGCCCAAAGTGGTATCAGATTTTCATCTGAACCAGTCTGTATCTCTCCCTGTGTTTTTCACTGACCAGTCTTCTTCCGGTGAAAGAAGGTTACACAGTCTGGACATTAAGAGGGCTCTTAGCTACTACAATGAGCATACTAAGGCACATAGAAATGACTGCCTTCAATTGTTTTTTCACTTATGGTGAAGTGGGGAAAGGTAAGCCTGCCACTAAGAGAACTATTGCCAGGTGGATTGCTTCTCGTATACAATTTTGTTATGACAAGTTGGGTAGGACGCCCCTTCAGGCCTGAGGGCTCACTCACCTAGGGGTACAGCTGCTTCTCTAGCTGCAGCCAGAGATATACCTTTGTTAGAGATCTGTAAAGCAGCCACCTGGAAAACGGTACATACTTTCCCCAGGCATTACTCCCTGGACATCTAGGCTGGGAGTGATGCTAGGTTTGGTACAGCAGTACTGCAGAGCTTCTTCCCAAACTAGGTTCTGCATTCCCTTCTCCATAGGGAACTGTTTGGTAGCCTGCATTATGTCTGAATATTACAAGACTTCATGTTTGAAGAAAAAATTACTCACCATAGTAATGTTGTTTCTTCTAATGGAGTCTTACTGTATTCGGACCTCACCCCTGCCTCCCCTCTCAGAACCTGGTTTTGGGAAGTGGGCTGGTGGGTACAGTGTTGCACCTCAGGGGTGTACCTTGTACCCTCCCTCTTGGGTGGGGTAGATGTTATTTTTCTGGTGTTTTTACTTCAATATTGTCACTACCTTTCCTTCTTGGGTTCTCGGCTTGAGTCTTATGGGGCCCAAAAAGAAATCTTTTGCCTTTTTGGCTATATTATAAACAATTTCCATAATATAGCATATTAGTTAGTTTGCCCATAAGAATCTGACAGTTACGCTGGGAATTACCACAGACAGAGGTTTGAAAACCGAGCTCGAGCTCAGCGTTCTATGCTTCTGCATAGAGTTAATTCTTTCTTCTCCGGGGCAGTTCAAGTGCTGGGGCTAACTGCATTATGTCTGAATACAGCAAGACTCCATTAAAAAAACCAACATTACTACGATGAGTAATTTTTTCTTGTGGGCCATGCTCCAGCTGCCAGCATAGGCCGCAGTGCCCTGTGTGCCCGCTCTACAGTATATTCAGCCCGGAAAGGTGAGGGGCCCGCTATCTTCTGAACAAACTTTTGGGCGAATAAAACCGGTTTGGAACCCTCTTCTCTCTCCGGGAGGCCGATAACCACAATGTTATTGTGGCAACTCCTCCCTTCCAAATCCTCCACTTTGGTTTCCAGTTTAGAGATCCTCTGCCTTAAGGCCATGGCAGGATCGACTTTTTCCAGGCGTCTTTCCACCGATGCAAGACGTACTTCACAGTCCCCGGCTCGCTGGGCTAGATCTCTCACTTTCTCCTTTACATTTTTCAGTTCTTCCATTAGAGATCTGATATCATCTGTAAAGGGGAGAAATTCCTCCAAGAACCTCTCCTGTGATAGAGGAGTGGAATCTTGGGTCGGGGTGGCTCTTTTCGCCACCGATACAGGTTGGGCCTTCGCTTATTTAGCCGCTTTATTGGGAGAGACCGGCGGCGTGTGGTGCGGCAAAGCAACATGCATTTCAGCCTCTATCTCTGTACCAAAAGTAACTATTTGCTTTAGTGCCTTTCCAGACAGGTAGCCACACCTGAGATGAGCAAAATTGAGTGCACTACAGTACAATTTTTGATTATTGGGGGTTTTAAGGAGGGATAGCGGGAGCGCACTGAACGTCTACTCTGCACGAGTCATCACGTAATCTCCCTCCTTACCCATATCTAATATGAACCATACTGAGTGGTGGTCACTCCCCACCAATGGTTCTTCCACCCTCAGTTTCCTCACAAATTCTCCATTTGCCACCACAAGGTCAAGGGTATTCCCTAACCTGGTTGGTTCATTGATCATTTGCATCCGAAATTTGTCCTGGAAGGCATCCAGCAGTACCTGCTGCCATCTATTCCTGGTTGTTGGGTACTCCAATCAGTTCCTGGCATGTTGAAGCCCCCCCTCGCACGATCACCACACTACCCTTCTCACAGGTCCTCTTGATCTGTCCCACTAGTTCCCTGTCTAACTCCTCTGTCTGAGAGGGCAGTCTGTACACCACTCCCATCCTGAGAGTCCTATTCTTGGAATCCTGAATTTGCATCCATAGTGACTCCGTACTACCCTCCCCCCCTTCCTCCTGTACACACTTCAGTCCTTCCCTCACATATAGTGCCCCCTCCTTTGCCATTTGCTCTGTCCCTACGAAATATCCTGTACCCTGTTATCGACTGGTCACAGTTATTGTATTGAGTGGCCCATGTTTTGGTGATGGCTGCCATGTCCACCTCCCCCGCTGCCATGAATCTGTAGCTCTGCAGATCTTGCTTCGAGAGGGCTCTTGCAGTAAGTAATTACATATAGGACTGACGCCAGCAGGCGGCAGGACCCCACAGAAAAATTTCTAGCTAGCAGTCCTGGCGGGGGACCCTATCGCCGGGTGAATCTGCACCAGGAGGCGTCGCTGTAAAGGGCGGTCCGGACGCCTGCCTACCAATTCTTTCCCTGCCGTTAGCCTTCAGCACGCTCTGCGGAAAAGTTTGTGCTTAGTCAGCCCCTACGCCTCGTTTTTTACCAAAATCTTTTTCGACTAACGTCAGTACTAGCATCGGTGTATGTCATCCCCTACACCCCCCTGAGCACAAGAATAAGTGAGATATGCATGTGTTCTGCCCCTAGCGATCACCCGGTCGAGAAGTGCCAGCACTGCCTCAGTTTCAACGCGGCTACCCGGAAAAGGCAGCAGCAATCCCTGGAAGCCCATATTCTAAAGAAGAAAATGAGTTCTATGGAGAAAGAGCTCAAAAAACTCCCTCTGGAGTTGCTGGGACGCAGGGAACATCCCCTCCAGGGGATTGCTCTTCGGCTGCCTCAGAGGTTTCCGAGGGGGCATCGGCCTGCCCGTCTGGCTCAGGCCTTGCGGGCACCTCCGGGCAGTTGGAGGCCTCCGCCCCTGGTTCAGCCGCAGGCTCGCAGCCTACCACTGTGGGCGACTCCAATAGGCCGGGCGTTTGCTCCTCCGACGTCTGCCCGGAGAGGGCCGGTAAGACGTCCAACCCTCCGGGGCGATGTGCGGCCTCCACCCCACCGGACCAGGCCGATCACTCTACTCGGCCTGCCTCCGGTGATGACTCTCGTAAGTCGGACGTCAGCTTCTCCAGTGCCTGCCGAGGCTCGCCACTAAGCCTCCGTCCGCGCTCGTCCAACGTCCGCCGGCAAAGGAACTGACGACCCCCCACATCCGTCTGCACCCGGTTCCCGCAGCCTTCGCTTCCATCTGGGGAACCAGTCTCCCCAACCCGACCCCGGGGACTTTTCCCCTCCGTCCCCGGGCTAAGCTGGGGATCTTTTGCCTCTGTGAGTCCTTCCTCTACCTGGAGTGCCGGACTTGACGTCGGCTCCCTGGACACCGGCCCCTCTGGCGCCAGGGCCTCCGCCGTCGGCCCGGTCATCTGCCTTACCGACTCTGGGAGACATTCTGTTCCCATCGGGTCCTTCGGGCTCTCCACTATGGACCTGCCCGTAAGGCCTCCGGGCTGTCTGCTCCGGCAACCCCCGACTCTCGGGTATCCTGCGTCCTATTCGGCGCGGTGTATCGGGACCGCAGTATCAGGCGCCACAGTACCTGGACGCTGGGTTCCGCGCGCAGTACTCAACGCCACAATACCAGGCGCGGGCTACCCTGCAGCCGGGTTTTGGATATGCTCCATACGATTATAACCCGTATCCTTATCCCCCGCCTCCTCCTCCACCGCTCTCGCGGCCGCCGGTGGACCTGCAGGAGACTCTGGCCTCCTGGTGGGCTGAGGCTAAGGCTCAGCTCACCAAAGAGGACGAGAGCTGCCTTCCGGCGACTGTGCCGTCCCAGGTTCCCGTACGTCCGAGGCGGCACACTCTCTCACCACCTCCAGACTTCAGGGTTCTTCCATCTGGATCCAGAGAGGGGCAGGACATGCTTCCCCGGGGACTTCCTAAGGGGTCTGTTCCTCCCCGGGTCGGGAAAGGGAGTCTTTCTCTTCTTAATCCTCCTCTTCATCCTCTGACTCTTCCAACGGTTGCTCCGAGAGAGACGATGAGCCTTGCTGTCCGTCGAAGCCCAGGCCAAAGACTGCTCTGAAGTCTCTTCCGGAGGATCCTTCTTTTACGGAGTTGCTTAGGAAAATCCAGGAGGTTCATCAGTGGCACTCCCTGGAACCAGATTCTCAGCGTCTGAAACTCGCTGAACATCTGGATCTGCCTGTGACAGCTCCTACCTTGGTGCCACCCTGGATAGAGCCTCACACTGACCTTGTTACCACAATATGGAAGCAGCTGTCAGCCTTAGCCCCACTTCCTAGGAAGTCGAACCGGTTATATCAGGCTCCAGAGGGTGTTGATTTCCTGGATTCTCACCCTCATGCAGACTCTGTGATTAGCAACACTCACGGCCGGTCGGCAAACCCCAAACATCTTAGCTCGTCACTTCCTGATAAGGAATCACGCCTTGTGGACCAGTATGGGAGAAAGATTTGCGCTTCCTCCACACTGGGGATCAGGGTGCTGCACTATGTCTGCCATATGGGGGACTACAAGAAGGCCATGCTGACTCAGGTGGAAGCCAAACTGGAGTCCTTGCTTGACTACCAAGTCGAGCAGGAGTTGGCTGATCTCTTCCGCTCTGCTCATTTGTCCAGTCGACACATGCTACGTGCGACATACGATGCAGTGGACACTGCTGGGCTGAGCTCAGCTTTCGCTGTAGGCCTGCGGCGTCATGCTTGGCTCACTGTCAGGCTTGGTCCCGGAGGTGCAATCTGCTATCCAGGAAGCACCCTTCAGGGGGTTGGTGCTTTTTAGGGTGATGTCAAGGACATTATCACCAATTTGCAAGAGAAGGGGACGGCTCTGAAGTCAGTTGATTCCATGTACTGTCCCCATCAGCAGCAGCATCCCTTCGCAGACTGAATCGCCAAAGGTGAACCAGGAAGGCAGGCCACAAAACGCTGGGCCCCTCAGCTGCCAAGCCCCCGCCCAAAAGCAGCGGGTGCTTCAGCTGCAGCACTGACCCACACCACCTGACTCCTTTCCTCTCCCACTGCCTCCGGAGGAACGGTGGGAGGAGGTTTTCCTCCACCTTCCGGGATGGGAGAGGATAAACACAGATTCTTGGGTGCTCCAGTCTCATGCAGGAGGACACTCCATAAAGTTTCTTCAGAAACCACCTGCCACCCCAGTAGTCATTCAGGAACATCTTCTCTTGGTCCAGGAGGAAATCCCGGCTCTTCTGCTGAAGCAAGCGATAGAGCCTGTCCCCCTTCATCTGCAAGGGACGGGTTACTGTTCCCTTTTCTTCCTGGTCCCAAAGAAGACAGGAGATCTCAGACCAATTCTCAATCTCAGTTCCCTGGATCTTTACGTAGCGTACAAAAGGTTCAGGATGCTCTCTTTACAGAGCCTTCTGCTCCTCCTCTGGCCGGGTCAATGGCTTTGTGCTCTGGATATGCAGGATGCTTATCTGCACATTCCCATTCGACCATCTTATAGCATATACCTTCGTTTTGCATTCCAGAGGGACCACTACCAGTTCAAGGCGCTCCCATTTGGTCTATCCTCGGCCCCCTGAGTATTTACCAAATGCCTTGCAGTGGTGGCTGCCCACCTGCGTACCAAGGGAGTGCAGGTTTTCCCGTACCTGGACGACTGGCTCCTGGTGGCCTCGTCCTGGGAGGAACTCCTGCGTTTCTTCTCCCTTACCCAGCAGGTTTTTGCCTGCCTGGGTATTACCATCAGCCATTCCAAGTCTCATCTGGACCCATCCCAGAGGCTACAGTTTATTGGGACAATCCTCGATATGACCATGGGCAAGGCCTTCCTGCCTCTGGACAAGGCGTCTACCCTTCTGACCCAAATAAGTCTGTTGTACGACCATAGGATGGTCTGTGCGAGGTCGGTCCTTTGCCTTCTCGGGCTCATGGCAGCTGCTATTCCTGAGGGTCTCTCAGTGGACTCTACACGCTCGATGGGATCAGCTAGTGGATGACCTAGATCACTCAGTTCTTGATCTCTTCGCCGATGATTCGAGACCTGCAATAGTGGATGGATCGAGAGAACCTGTCTCGGGGCGTTACTTTCTTTCATCCTCCCCCTTCCCAGACTTTAACCACAGACACCTCAGGTGAAGGTTGGGGAGCCCATCTAGGCCCTCATTGGACCCAGGGCTCCTGGTCCAAGCTAGAACAAGCTCTCCACATCAGTGTGCTCGAGCTTTGGGCAATGTTGTACGCTGTCCAAGCCCTTCACCAATACATCCTTCCCGGCCACCTAGCTGTCCAGACGGACGTGTGTGGTGTGGTATATCAACAAGCAGGGAGGGACTGGGTCCTACCCTCTCTGCAGGGAAGTAATGAGGGTTTGGGATTGGGCAACACAACACGACCTTCGCCTCGCGGCAACTCATGTTCCGGGAGTCGACAACACCCTGGCAGACAAACTAAGTCGCTCTTCTGCTCTGACACGAGTGGGAACTGGACCAAGGGGTCCTAGACAATATCTTCCAACTTTGGGGAACACCACAGGTCGACCTGTTTGCATCCCCCCAAACGCAAAACTTCCCATCCTCTGCTCGCTTGTTCCAGAGCGAGGCGCTTTTTGGAGTGACGCTGTGTCTCTAGACTGGAAAGACAGATTTGTCTGCCTTTCCCCCAGTTCCACTTATCCCACGAGTCTTGCAGAAACTAGCTTCAGAAGGAGCGAGAATGATTCTGATCACTCCTTTCTGGCCCAGGCAAATCTGGTTCTCTTCTACAACAATATTCAGAGGATCCTCCTCTTCCTGTATCTCGGTTTGTTGACCCAGGATCAGGGGACCCTGGTCCATCCAGGCCTCAAATCCCTTCAACTACATGCATGGCTTCTGCTGACCTAGCCCAATTCTGTTTTGGAGTGTCTCCCAAAGGGGCGGAGATTTTAGTGGAGGCCTGAAAACCCTCCTCCAGATCCACTTATGCCATGAAGTGGAAAAGATTCACTATTTGGGCCGCTTCCAAGAACAAGGTACCTTTCTCCTGTTGAGCGGGGCTTCTGCTGGAGTATCTACGTCATCTGTTTTGACCTGGGTCTCAGCCATTCCTCTCTGAAGGTACACATGGCGGCCATTTCGGCCTATCATGTTCCCTTCGCAGACAAGGCTTTTGCTCAACTGGAGGTTTCCAAGACCTTTATCAGAAGGGTCCTCCATCTGAGGTCCCCCATCCGTACTCCTGCTCCCCATTGGGACTTGAACTTTGTTCTCAAGAAACTTACTCTCCCTCCTTCGAACCTGCAGCTTCTGCGGATTTGAAGTTCCTTTCGTGGAAGACTCTCTTCTTGGTGGCCATTACTTCGGCTCGGAGAATCTCCAAGCTCCAGGCCCTGATTGTAAAATCCTGTACTTGATTTTTCACAAGGAGCGAGTTGCTCGTTGCACGAATCCTAAGTTTCTACCCTAAATCAGTCCATAGTTACCTGTTTTTTTTTTTTTTTTTTATGCAGTACTGTAATCAAGGGGAGTATTTACTGCATACTTTGGATGCTCACCAGATTCTGAGGTACTACACCAACAGGACAAAGGATCTCAGAAAGACTGATCAGTTGTTAGTCTCTTTTGCTCACAAAAGGGAAGGCAATGCTGTTTCCAAGCAATGCCTGTCTTAAGTGGTTGGCTCATTGCATCACTTTCTGTTATGACAGATACAACAAGACCCTCCCGGGTCAAGTCAGAGGCCACTCCACTAGATGAGTAGCTGCCTCTGCAGCTTGTTTCAAGAATGTGTCTGCGGCAGACGTCTGCGCTGCCGCCACCTGGACTTCCGTCCATACCTTTACAAAACACTAGAGTTTGGATGTTGCCTCTCTCCGTAGAGCAGGCTTGGGGCTTCTGTTTTGCAAGGCTTCCTATCTTGAGACTTGCACAACCAGAACCACCTTTGGGAGTACTTTTCCTCCTTCCAGTGCCTCTCTTTATTCCAGACTGCTTGGGATTCAGTCCTATATGTAATTACCTACTGCAAGAGAACCTCTCGAAGTAAGATAGTACAGTTAATAACAGTAGATCTTCGAGAGAGGCTCTTGCAGTAGGTAATACCTTCCCGCCCTCCATCCCCCTAGGCTTTTTCAGCTCCTTTTCCATTGAGGGAAATATCCGCTTCAAACAACATGAAGTCTTGCTGTATTCTGACAATAGCAGTGAGTCCCAACCTTCGAACTGCCCTGAAGATGAGTTAACTTTCCATGCCAGGCATGGAACGCTGAGCTCGAGCTTGGTTGAGACTCTTGTCTGTTGTTGTTTGAACTCAAACCGTCAGATTCTTTACTCCGCCTCACTGAACAGTCGCTCCGGAGATTTCTCCTTTTCTCTGTTCATTTTGTCGGTTAAAATACTGTGTTTCTCGGTTTCCAACCGAATTTAAACCGCAACCTGTCAGTTCAGTCTCTGTCTGTGGTATTCGTGAGTACTAGATAGGTTATATTGTTTTTCTATTCTGTGTGGAACTTATAAGCGGTCATTGGTTGATTTGATCCGATCAAGTTGTTGTAAAATCTTTAATTCTACTTTTAGAGTGTGGTTACGGTTCTTATTGGTTCTAAAAAAAAATGGACTTTACGTTTTTTTTTTCCCATGACCTATGACACGGTCAGGAACCAATAAGAGTGTCTTGCCTGGCAGATTGCTATTAAAAGGGTAAGTTTGGTTAGGACTGGCACCATGTCTGAGAAACCCAAAAGAAAAACCGGGCCCACTGGGTTTCAATACCGTAGTGTGTGTGTGTGTGTGGGAAGTCTTTGCAAGGCTGACCCCCACCACCTGTGCTTATTGTCTGGGGTTTGACCACCTCAATGCAGACTGCCAGATTTGTAAAAATTTTCCTTCAGCTACCTAGAGAGAGAGTTGGTAGGCTCAGGAAAGGGAGGCCAAACGTCCACTGAACTGGATGGCCAGCCCGGTTCGGTTCAAACCGAACCAGAAGGAGTGCCCTCTGACCAGGGCGAAACTTCTTCGGGCAAAAGGAGAGCAGATTCTGAGGAGTCTGTTCCGGCTAAGAGAACAAGGAAGGAAAAATCAGCTGGTGTGGATCCAAAAGTTTCTTCTCCAACCACTGATGAAATAGCCAAAGCGATAAAAAATTGTGCAGTCGCTTTCCCCAGTTCCGACTGAACCGGCACCATCAGGAAGGTGCTCGGTTCGGCCAGTTCCACCGGTTCATGATTATGATTGAGGAGTAATTATGAACCAGAGGAGGAAGAGGAGTATGAGGAAAGTGAATGTGGTTTTGTAAGTCTGGATGTGCCCATTGACCCGGACATCTCCCCAGACAGACCTTCAGGGGTGTCTCCTCCTAGGCTTTCTGAGTCCCCCTCCCACTACATGTTTTATAAGAAAGTGGCTGAAACCCTTCAGCTTCTTATGGAAGAAGCTGTGGATGACCAGGAAGAGCCTGACTATGTGGAATTGACGGATATCCCAGAGTCTAGGAGGCTGTCTATTCCGTTAGACAAATCTTTTGGGAAACGGACATGTAAGATTTTAAAGACTCCTAATACTATACCTCCTGTGGATAAAAGAATGGACAAGAGGTATACTCTGTCAGGCTCAGATACGGAGTTCCTTACACAACATTGCAACCGTGTTGGGGTAGTGCAGGCTGCAGCCTGTGATGAGGCTAATATTTCCTTGGCTTCACACCCCCCAGACAAGGACTCCAGGAGGATTGATACCATGGCAACAGTACATGGCAGCATCCTTAGGATTCAGGCAGGCCAATTATATGGCCTATACAGCTAGGTATCAGAAATCCAGATGGGATACTGTCGTGGCTTTAGCAAAACCGGTCCCTGGCCAGCTTGCCAAGGAGCTGGAGCAGGTGGCTGATGATGGTATTGAGGCATCCAAGGTGTAGTTTCATGCTGCAGTGGACTCCAATGATGTTTCATCTAGAGTCATGGCTACATCTGTGGCACTTCGTAGAATGGCTTGGCTCAGATGTACTAACCTGTCGCAGGATACCCAGACTAAGGCCATGGATTTTCCTGTTATGGGTAATTCTCTTTGTGGAGCAAACAGAGAATTACATGAAGAAAATGGATGAATACAGGACCACCTATAGGAGTGCCCAGGCCAAGGAAAGGTAAGCCACTCCTCCGAGGCAGTATCCCAGGGGCAGGCCTTTTCATAGGCCTTTCTACCAAGGCCAGGCCTCCTCTTCTGCCTATGCTCAGAGGGAGTTCTTTAGAGGGAGAGGCAGAAGGGGTACAAGCAGACCTGCTTCCACCCCTCAGCCTAAACCCCCTGCCAAACAGGCACCCTGATGGGTTTGCCAGGGCCGATTCTCCACCACCTGTAGGGGGCAGGCTGGCTTACTTTGTCCAGTACTGGAAGTCTCTGACATCAGACAAATGGGTCCTGGAAGTAGTAAGCCAGGGACTGGTTCTCGGCTTCAAAAAATTTCCAAAGCTGAGAACCAGATCTTTTCCACCTGCAAATCCCTCAGAGGCACTTGCCTTGGAGGCAGAGTCTCTTCCTCCTGGCTCTCAGAGCTGGAAAGGTTCCACCCTACACCAAGGCAAAGTTGTACTCCAGGTACTTCTTACCCCAAAAGACAGGATAATGGCGGCCCATCCTGGATCTCAGATACTTAAACAAGCACCTTTTAAAGCCAAAATTCAAAATGGTGACTCTGGGAATAATTCTACCCTCTCTAAGGCCAGGGGACTGGCTAGTCTCCCTGGACCTCAAGGATGCCTACTTCCATATTCTCATCAGAAGCTCCCATCGAAAGTACCTCACAAAATGCCTGGCAGTGATAGTTGCTTCTCTAAGAAGGCAAAGGATTGCCATGTTTCCATACCTGGACGACTGACTCATAGTAGGCCAGTCCCCAGACCAAGTCAAGTTACACCTACAGATAACCCAGCAGTTGCTCACCTCTCTAGGTTTCCTTCTGAATCTTTCAGAGTTAGTTCTAGAGCCTGTTCAGCTCCTCACCTTCATAGGCGCAGAGCTAGATACAGAAAAGGCCAGAGCCTTCCTTCCCCTGGACAGGGCAAGGACCATTATTACACTGGCCTCTTCATTCACCCTTCAGGTGTCTCGATCAGCAAGGCATTTTCTGCAGCTCCTGGGCCACATGGCTGCTTCTACAGCTGTGGTGCAGGGAGCAAGATTTCAGATGAGGGACATTCAGTTCCATCTGAGAGCCTTTTGGTCTCAGAAAAAGGACCCTCTGACCAAACTGATACCAGTAACTCGTACCCTGATCCAGGCCTTGCACTGGTGGCAGGATCAGAACAATCTAAGACAGGGAGTTCTCTTTGTCACTCAGTCTCATTCTTTAAACCTTACTACAGATGCCTCCCTCTTGGGGTGGGGGGCACACTTGGGGGATCTGACCACCCAAGGGTTGTGTTCCCCTCAGGAATCTCTGCTTCACATCAATCTATTGGAACTCAGTGCAGTATTTCTAGCACTTCAAGCTTTTTCCAAGTCGGTTCAGGACAAAGTAATTCAGGTCAGGACAGACAATACCACCACAATGTGGTATATCAACAAGCAAGGGGCATTCTGTCTACGGCCTTGTGCACGGAAGCAATGAAGTTGTGGTCTCTGGCTTATTCTCTGAACACCTCCCAGGCAAGGACAATGTCCTGGCAGATGCTCTTAGCAGGATATCTCGGGGCCATCACGAATGGTCACTGGATCCCCTGGTTTTGGAGGTGATCTTCTCCAGATGGGGGCACCCCACAGATGGATCTTTTTGCAGCCCCAGACAATCACCAACTTCCCCTGTTTTGCTGCAGGCCCCCAGTGTTGGGCTCAGTCCCTCTGGATGCCTTGGTTCTCAGTTGGGAAGGGAAGTTCCTGTATGCTTTTCCCCCTTCCCTCTCCTGTTCAAAGTGCTAGTCAAAATCAGGTCTCAACCCTGCAAAGTGATTCTGATTGCTCCAGACTGGGCCAGACAGCCCTGGTATCCTCTCCTGTTGTCCTTAGCAGTCCACCTTCCCTTGTCTCTTCCCAGGAATTACAACCTGTTAACCTGTGCTCAGGGGAGGGTTTGGTACCCGAATCTCAAATCTCTCAATCTCAAGGCATGGCTCTTGAAGAGTTAGAGTTTGCTGATTTACACCTCTCTCAAGGTGTTATGGATATTCTAAAGGCTGCTAGGAAGCCTTCCACCAGAACTACTTATAATTCCAAATGGAAAAGATTTTCCATGTGGTGCTCTGGGAAGCATATTTCCTTAGTCTGCTGACCTGCCCACAGTCCTTGACTATATGGTCCATCTAAATAGCTTGGGACTCCGACCAGCCACAGTAAGGGTGCATCTGGCAGCGGTCTGTGCTTTTATTTCAGCAGGTAAGCAGCCTTCTCTTTTAGCTCACCCTGTATTCTTCAAGGTTTTTCAAGGGATTGCTTCATACCAATCCCCCATTCAGGGACCCTGCCCCTGCTTGGGTCCATAACGTTTGCGTTGCTCAGCTTATGCAACCCCCCTTTGAGCCTTTGTCCTCAGCAGAGCTTAACTACTTGACTTGAAAGACTGTGTTCCTGGTGGTCATTACTTCTGCCAGGCGCATAAGTGAGTTACAAGCCCTGTCAGTGTAGCCTGATTTTATCTCTCTCCATAGAGATAAGGTGGTCCTCAGGACTAACGGGACGTTTTTGCCTCAGGTGGTTTCAGACTTCCACCTTAACCAATCTATATCTCCCTGTGTACTTCACTGACCATTCCTCCTCTGGTGAGAGGAGGTTGCACAGTTTGGATGTGAAAAGAGCCCTTAGCTACTACATAGAGCGTACCAAGGGTCACAGGTTTGTCTCCCTCCAACTGTTCCTCACTGATGGTGAGGTTGGTAAAGGAAAACCTGCTACTAAAAGATCCATTGCGAGGTGGATTGTCTCTTGCATTCAATTTTGCCATGAAAAACTAGGTAAGATTCCATCCTCAGGCCTAAGGGCTCACTCTACCAGAGGTACAGCTGCTTCCCTGGTGGCTACCAGGGATATTCCTATCTTAGAGATATGTCAAGCAGCTACCTGGAAAACTGTTCACACTTTTACCAAGCATTACTCTCTGGATATCCAGGCTAGGAGTGATGGTCGGTTTGGCACAGCTGTGCTTCAGAGCTTATTTCCTAAGTAGCTTCTGTCTCTCCTCCATGGAGGTACTGCTTGGTAGGCTGCTATTGTCAGAATACAGCAAGACTTCATGTTGTTGGAAGAAAAAATTACTCACCTTAGTAATGTTGTTTCTTCTAATGGAGTCTTGCTGTATTCTGACCTCCCCCTGCCTTCCCCTCTCAGAACCTTTGTTTTTGGTACATGGGTAGGCATAGCAGTGTTGGCACTCAGGAGGTGCCCCACCCTTTTTATTATCACCCTCTTTTCTTTGGGTGAGTGGGTGTTGTGTTTATTTCATTTTTTGGGTTTCCTTGCTTGAGTCTTTGTTTTGGGACCAAAAAATGTATTATATTTAGTAGCCAGTTGGCTAGTGTAGGTTTACAGCTTCCACACAGGACCTCAGTGAGTTTAGCTCATAAAGATCTGACTGTTTGAGTTCAAACAGAGTCTCAACCGAGCTCGAGCTCAGCGTTCCATGCCTGGCATGGAAAGTTAACTCTTTCAAATCCGGGGCAGTTCGAAGGTTGGGACTCACTGCTATTGTCAGAATACAGCAAGACTCCATTAGAAGAAACATTACTAAGGTGAGTAATTTTTTCTTCTCTCTTGTCCGGCCTCTCTTGGCCTGTGGCGTGAAAGAACTGGAAGGCAGGTGTCTGGGACCGCCCCTTTATACAGACTTATCATGACTCTGGTCACCCGACGTTGGGGCGGTCCCTCGCCAGGGACTGCTAGCTAGAAATTTTTCCGTGGGGTCCTGCTAGCGTCAGTCCTATATGTAATTACCTACTGCAAGAGCGCCTCTCTAAGATCTACTGCTACGGTAAGTTCTTACGTAACTGTACTTTTTCTTTCCAAGGTCCTAGCATTCAGGGTGATCACCTTCCACCCCCCTTCCTGCCCTCCTTTACTAGCATCACCACTAGTACTTGCCCTTTGTCGTTTGTCACTGTTATGGGGGGGTAAGCTCATATGGCTTCCCAACCTGTGGTCTCTGCATGTCCCTTTCCCACTTGCCACCCCCTGCTCCTAGTTCAATTCCCAGCTACTTCTGTGTACTCCTCCATCCTCTGTTTCAGCATGTTCTTTCCCTCCTTGCTCAAGTGTAGTCTATCCTTGGCATAGAGACTACTGTCCTCCCAGGTCCCTCCCAACCCCCGACCAGCCCATACCCTTTAGCATGACACCAGGTTCTTAGCCATCCATTAAATTCCTCTCTTCTTGGCTTTCTTGCTGTGCTTGCCCTGGGCACTGGAAGTATCTGTGAGAAAGTTACTGATCTTTCTGCCCTTCACATAATTGTCCTAGTTCCTCAGCCCTCCTCTGGTCTGTCCTGTCAGCAAGGTCGTTTGTCCCCAAATGTATAATAAAATGATGCTTCTCCCTATCTCTTCTAGCATATGTTAGAACAGATTGTACCACCCTTTCCGCTGTCATTCCGGGTATGGTCTCCACCCAAATGCGACTATGCATCTCCCCTTTGCTGCCCCACCTGACTCCTTAGTATTGAGTCCCCCAGCACTAAGATTCTAACCCCTTACCAACTGCTTGCTTCCTCTCGTCCCCACCTCTCGCTCCTGGCTGCTCTCCTCTTCCTCCTGCAGAGTAGTTTCCTCCCTTCCACCCTTGTTGCATTTCCACCAGCAGAACTCCCACCCACCCCTCCAGTTTCTTCTGGACTTCTGTCAGTTACTCCCCAATCTCACATCCCCCTCCTTTCCCTCTAGTGCTGCATAACAATTTTCTGAAGACCCTTCTCCTATGCCTGCTTCCTCCCTCCTCATACTATTCTGTTGTTCCTTTCAACTCCATGACTGTTTCCACTGCTCCTCCTCCCCTCACCAGTACCTTTCTCTTCCTTCCTGTTGTTTTTTCCTTCACCTGGGTTCCCCCAATACAGTTTGTCTTGGCCTGGGTCCCCCTGTTGCTGCTTCCCTTCTTCTGATGCTCTTCTGCCCCCTGTTGGCCCAAATTGATCTGCCTCCTCCTCTCCCCTCCTCCCTCAGTGTTGGGCTATAACCTCCTTAAGTTTGCCTTGCCGTCTTAGCTCCTTCTGCAGACCCTTGATCTCCTTTTAAGTTTCCCAGTTTGGTTGCACACTAAACATCCCCCCACCTTCATGCAATTCTTAGAAAGATTGGGCGCACTGTAGTTGTTGCAGCCACCTATCCATTGCTCTAAATGGCCCACCAGCGACCCCTACCATCAGATGAAGGATACCAATGCTTCCTCTCCCCTCTATCATTGCAAAACATTCTTCTCCTTTTCAGTTTCCCCCACCATGCACTAAACTTTGCAGCTAGTGAAGACAGCAAAAAATGACAACCCCACTAAAAGCACCAAAAAAAAAATGGGTTGGGTACCAGAAGAAACAGGTCTCCAATTCAGAGGGACAATAGCAACACACCAAAAGGTTTCAATGGCTCCAAAACAGTTCCCTGCTAGCCCCTTCTAAGAAAGATAAACTCAGCCTGCTACTAAGTAAAACAGTAAATAACAGCCCACTTAAAGCACAACAAAACACATTTCAAAATTTCAACAGCCCCAAAACAATTCTCTGCTAGCCCCTTAGTAGTAAGAAAAAATCTACCCAAGTGAAATCAACAAGAAAGTAATTTAAAAGCAGCAAGGAGTAGCTACTGCACTGAAATGAAACTGATTTCCTTCCCCTTCTAGCCTCTTCTGAGAAGCCATAAACAAGCTGATTACATAGATATTTATGGATAAAAATACTTCCTACTGGTCCATCCAGTCTGCTCAATTCATACCTAGGCCCTCACCAGTCTAACTAACCGAGTAGTCTTCTGGCCAATCAGTCATCACACAGTTCTGTTTGAACTAATCCCTCAACCCCATCAAACTAAACCGTCCCATCTGCCTATCCCAACCCCTCTTGAAACTTTCCGCTGTGGTGACACTGACAACTGCACTGGCAGACTTATTGCACTTTTCCACCATCCTCTTTTGCTTAAGGTGAGGGTTCAAGAATTACACTGGGCTCCAGATGCGTCTTCATCAAGCACCTGTTCAGGGCAGGATTACTTCTGTTTGCTTGTGAAGGCCTTATATATGCACCTTGTTAGCTTCCCCATGTCTTGTTACACTGGGCTGAGGTCTTGAGATAGTCATCAGTTAGAACTGCTGAAACTGAGGGTTTTAAAGTCTGCTCCAGTCATCATATTGGGCCCTCTGATCCCGTCCCCCATGCAGAACCTTGCAGTTCTTGGCATTGAATTTCAGTCTCCAAATTTTAGTTGGACCACCTTTTCAATTTCCCCTGGTTTCAGTTTCCTTCTACCCTTCTCACAATCCACTGTGCCACATATTTGTGTTCTCCTGAAATATAAATGTCTTGTCCTGGATTCCTTCTCAAATGCTGCAGTTAAACACATTGCAGAGCACTTGACCCCCTGTGGGACCCCACTGATAACTTCCTGACCTCTGAATATGTACCATTTAGTACCACCAATGGGATTCTCCACCCATCTAGTGACTTTTTCCCAAATATAAGTCGTAGAAACAGACTTTGACGACAGATAAGGACCGCTTGGCCCACAGAGTCCAAGGCCTTTCTTTTTTCTGTGTGTGTGTGTTTTTTTTGGGGGAGGGAGGTTCATTTAATAACTTTGTACATTAGGGTTTGCATTATCTGGTATTTAAACAAACCAGTTAGGTACTACCCTTAAGGTTACTTCATCATCACCAACACCTGTTCAAACAACATGAAGTCTTGCTGTATTCTGACTATTGTAGTTAGGTCCTGCCTTTCAACTGCCTCTGAGAACAAAGAGTTAACTTTCCATGGCTAGCATGGAATGTTCAGCGCGAGCTCGGTTGAAGCCCCTGTCTGCTATTTAAACTCCAACCATCTGATTCTTTACTCCACTTCACTGAACAGTCGCTCTGGAGATTTCTCCTTTGCTCGGTTCAAAAAAGTCTGTTAAAGTGTCGTGTTTTTCGCTCGGTTCTACCGAATCTGTCTATTTAAGTCTCTGTCTGTGGTACCATGAGTACTAGATAGGTTTTACATTTAGTTTCTGTGTGGAACTTGTAAATTTGGGATCGGTTTGAACTGATCAGATTGTCTTAAAGTTTTGAATATATTAGTGTGTGGTAACCGGTCCATATCGGTTCTTAAAAAAAAAAAAAAAAAAAAACCCTGATTTAATTACGTTTTTTCCAAGACCCGTAACAGTCAGGAACCGATAGGGGTGTCTTGCCTGTCGGATTGCCGAAAAAAGGGTAAGTTTTGGATAGGATTGGCCATGTTTGAGAAACCCAAGGAAAAAACCGGGCCCACTGGATTTCAGCACTGCAGTGTGTGTGTGTGTGTGTGTGTGTGTGTGTGTGTGTGTGTGTGTGTGTGTGTGTGTGTGGAAGCCTTTGCTAAGGCTGATCCCCACACCACCTGTGTTTATTGTCTGGGGTTTGACCACCTTGATTCAGACTGCCAAATTTGTAAAAGTTTTCCCAAAGCTGCCCTGCATAAGAGTAGGTAGGCTGAGGGAAAGGGAGGCCGAGAAGTCCGCTGACCCAGATGGTCAGCCCGGTTTGGTTCCGACCGAACCAGAAGGTGTGCCCTCTGACCAGGGCGAAACTTCTTCGGGCAAAAGGAGAGCAGATTCAGAGGAGTTGGTTCCGGTTAAAAGAAAGAGAAGAGAAAAATCATCCGGTTCGGATCCACAAATTCTTTCTCCAACCGCTGATGAAATGGCCAAAGCGGTAAGGATAGTTCAGTCTCCAATTTCAGTTCCAGCCGAACTGGCACCACCTGGCAGAGGCTTGGTTCGGTCGGTTCCAGATTATACTTTAGAAGAATTTTATGAAGAGGAGGAGGAGGGGGGTGGTGGTGGTGGTGATTATGAAAGTCTGGATGTGCCTATTGACCCGGACATCTCCCCAGACAGACCTTCAGGTGTTTCTCCTCCTAGGCTTTCTGAGTCCCCTTCCCACTTTGTTTTACAAGAAAGTGGCTGAAACCCTCCAGCTTCCAATGGAAGAAGCAGTAGAGGATCAGGAGGAGCCTGATTTTGTTGAAATGATGGACACCCCACAGTCCAGGAGATTGTCTATTCCCCTCCATAAATATTTTGGGAAACAGACATTTAAAATTCTAAAGACTCATAACTCCATACGTCCTGTGGACAGAGGTATACCCTTTCAGGCTCTGACACGGAGTTCCTTTCTCAGCAATGCAGCCATGTTGGGGCAGTGCAGGCTGCTGCCTGTGATAAGGCAAATATTCCTTGGCATCACACCCCGATAAGGACTCCAGGAGGATTGATGCCATGGCAAAGAAGCAGTACATGGCAGCATCTTTGGGACTCAGGCAGGCTAATTATATGGCCTACACAGCTAGATACCAGAAGTCCAGGTGGGACACTGTGCTAGCTCTGGCTAAACAGGCCCTTGACCAGCTTGCCAAGGAGCTGGAGCAGGTGGCTGCGGATGGGATGGAGGCATCCAAGGTGCAGTTTCATGCTGCTGTGGACTCCAATGATGTTTCATCTAAAGTCATGGCTACATCTGTGGCCCTTCAGAGGATGGCTTGGCTCAGATGTACTGGCCTATCACAGGATACCCAGGCTAAGGCCATGGATTTCCCTGTCATTGGTAATTCTCTGGGGAGCAGACAGAGTATTACTTGAAAAAGATTGACGAGTACAGGACCACCTACAGGAGTGCTCAGGCCAAAGAAAGGCAAGCCACTCCTCAGAGACAGCATTCCAGGGCCGGGGCAGGCCCTTTCAAAGGCATTTTTACCAAGCCCAGGCCTCCTCTTCTGCTTATGCTCAGAGGGGGTTCTTCAGAGGGAGAGGCAGACGGGGAATGAGCAGGCCTGCTTCCACCCCTCAGCCTAAAGCCCCTGCCAGGCAGACACCCTGATGGGTCTGCCCAGGCCGATTCTCTAATACCTGTAGGGGGCAGGCTGGTTTACTTTGTCCAGGACTGGAAGTCTCTGACAACAGACAAGTGGGTCCTGGAAGTAGTAAGCCAGGGACTGGTTCTCAGCTTCAAAAAATTTCCCATGATGAGAACCAGATCCTTTCCACCTGTAAATCCATCAGAGACCCTTGCCCTAGAGGCAGAGGTTTCTTCCCTCCTGGCTCTCAGAGCCATAGAAAGGGTTCCTACCTTACACAAGGGCAAAGGTTTGTACTCCAGGTATTTTCTAACCCCCAAAATGACAGGATAATGGCGGCCCATCCTGGATCTAAAATATCTGAACAAGCACCCTTTAAAACCAAAGTTCAAAATGGTGACTCTGGGAATAATTCTGCCCTCTCTAGGGCCAGGGGATTGGCTAACCTCCCTGGACCTCAAAGATGCCTATTTTCACATTCCCATCAGGTGCTCCCATGGAAAGTACCTCAGGTTTGAGTTTCCCTGAGGCCACTATCACTTCAGAGCAATGCCTTTGGCCTAACATCAGCCCCAAGGGTGTTCACAAAGTGCCTGGCAGTAGTGGTTGCTTTCCTAAAGAGAGAAAAAATCTCCATCTTTCAATACTTGGACGACTGGCTCATAGTGGGTCAGTCTCCAGACCAAGTCAAGTCACATCTGCAAGTAACTCGGCAAGTGCTTACTTCCTTAGGATTCCTCCTCAACTTTCCAAAGTCAGTTCTCGAGCCAGTACAGCTCCTCACCTTTATAGGGACGGAGCTGGATACAATAAGGGCAAGAGCCTTCCTTCCCCTGGACAGGGCAAGGACCCTTATGGAACTGGCCTCTTCATTTACCCTTCAGGTGTCTCGACCAGCAAGGCATTTCCTGCAGCTCCTGGGCCACATGGCAGCCTCTACAGCAGTGGTCCTGGGGGGCAAGATTTCAGATGAGCGACATTCAGTTCCACTTAAGAGCCTTCAGGTCCCAAAGAAAGGATTCCCTTACCAAACTAGTCCCAGTGACTCGAACCCTGATCCAGGCTTTGCAGTGGTGTCAGGATCAGGACAATTTGAGACAGGGAGTTCCTTTTGTCACTCAGTCTCATTCAGTGATACTCACCACAGATGCCTCCCTGCTGGGCTGGGGAGCCCACCTGGGAGATCTTACCACCCAAGGGCTGTGGTCACCTCAAGAATCTCTGCTTCTCATCAGTCTCTTGGAACTCGGAGCAGTGTTTCTGGCACTGCAAGCCTTTTCCAAATCTGTACAGAACAAGGTGGTCCAGATCAGAACAGACAATACCACCACAATGTGGTACATCAACAAGCAAGGAGGCACTCGGTCTACGGCCTTGTGCACAGAAGCAATGAAGTTGTGGTCCCTGGCCTATTCCCTGCAAACCTCTCTGATAGCCGTTCACCTCCCAGGGAAGGACAATGTCCTCAGCAGGATATCCCAGGGCTATCACGAATGGACCCTAGATCCCCTAGTTTTGAAAGTGATTTTCTCGAGATGGGGCACTCCACAGATAGATCTTTTTGCAGCCCCAGACAATCACCACCCTCCTCTTTTTTTTTTTTTGTTGCAGACCCCCAGTCTTGGGCCTCGGTTCCCCGGAATGCTCTGATTCTGAATTGGGAAGGAAATTTCTGTGTCCCCCTGTTCAAAGTGTTAGTCGAGATCAGGTCTCAACCATGCAAAGTGATTGTGATTGCTCCAGACTGGGCCAGACAGCCGTGGTACCCACTGTTGCTGTCTTAGCAGTCCACCTTCCCCTGTCTCTTCCCAGGAATTGCAACCTGTTGACATTCTCTCAGGGGAGGATTTGGTATCCGAACCTCAAATCTCTCAATCTCAATGCATGGCTCTTGAAGAGTTAGTTTGCTGATCTGCACCTTTCTCAAGGGGTTCTGGATATCCTTAAGGCTTCTTGAAAGCCTTCCACCAGAAAGGTTTACAACTCCAAATGGAAAAGGTTCACTATTTGGTACTCTATTAAGCATATTTCTCCAGAATCTGCTGGGTTGCCTACAGTCCTGGACTATATGGTTCATCTTAATGGCTTAGGACTTAGGCCAGCTACACTTAAAGTGCATCTGGCAGCTATTTCTGCCTTCTTGTCAGTAGGCAAGCCCTCTCCTCTGTCAGCCCATCCTGTGTTTTGTAAGTTCTTCAAGGGATTGCTGCACACCAATCCCCCCTTTAAGGTCCCAAGCAGGAGCAGGGTCGCTAATGTTTGCATTGCTCAGCTTATGCAACCACCCTTTGAGCCTTTGTCCTCTGCAGAGCTCAAGTACTTGACTTGGAAAACTGTGTTTCAAACAACATGAAGTCTTGCTATATTATGACACATGCAGTGAGTCCCAACCTTCAAACTGCTCCGGAGGTGAAAGAGTTAACTTTCCATGCCAGGCATGGAACCTTGAGCGCAAGCTCGGTTGAAAACTGTCTGTTGTTCGTCAAACTCAAACTGTTATTCTTTACTCCGCCTCACTGAACAGTCGCGCCGGAGATTTCTCCTTCTGCTCGGTTCGTTTGTCGGTTAAAAAGTATTATTTTATCGTTTTTTTGACCGAAATTGAACCGCAACTGGTCGGTTCAAGCTCTGTCTGTGGTATTGTAAGTAATAGATAGGCTTACATTTATTTTATTCTGTGTGGAACTTGTAAACGCTTTTTGGTTCGGTTTGAACCGATCAGGTTATTCTTAAACTTTACTAGTCCTTATTTAGAGTGCGGTTCCTGGTTCTTATCGGTTCTAAAAAAAAAAAAACACATTTCATTATGTTTTTTTTCCACGACCCGTGACACGGTTGGGAACCAATAAGTCTTGCTTGGCGGATTGCCATAAACGGGCAAGTTTGGTTAGGCTGGCACTATGTCTGAGAAACCCAAAGGAAAAACCGGGCCCACTGGGTTTCAGCACTGTAGCGTTCGTGGGGAAGCCTTTGCTAAGGCTGACCCACACACCACCTGTGTGTTTTGTCTGGGGTTTGACCACCTCAATGCAGACTGCCAGATTTGTAAGAATTTTCCTGTTGCCACCATAGAAAAGAGAGTTGGTAGGCTCAGGGAAAGGGAGGCCAAAAAGTCCACTGACCCGATGGACAGCCCGTTCCAGCCGGACCGGGGAGTGTTCCTCCACCAGGGCGATACTGGCAACGAAGAGCCAGCTCTGAGGAGCCGGTTCCAACTAAAAGGACTAGAAAGTCAGCTAGTGGGAGCCAAAGTTCTTTCTCCAACCGCTGAGGAAATATAGCAAAGCAATTCAATTGTCCAGTCTTTCAGGTTCCACTGAACCGACACCATCAGGTAGCGCCGGTTCAGCGGTTCCACCGGGTTCAAGATTATGATTTTGAGGATTTTATGAACCGGAGGAGGGGAAGAGGAGTATGAGGAGAGGGAATGGGTTTTGAAGGTCTGGATGTCCCATTGAACGGACATCTCTCAGACAGACCGTCGGGGGTTTCTCCTCCCAGGCTATCTGAGTACCCTTCTTATTTTATGTTCTATAAGAAAGTTGCTGAAACTCTCCAGCTCCCTGTTGAGGAAGCTGTTGATGACCAAGAGGAGCCTGATTATGTAGAAATGATGGATATTCCAGAGTCTAGGAGACTGTCTATTCCTTTGCATAAATCTTTTCGGAAACACAGTAAAAATTCTAAAAACTCCTCACACTATACCTTCTGTTGATAAAAGGATGGACAAGAGGTATACATTATCAGGCTCTGATACGGAGTTCCTCACACAGCAATGCAGCCATGTGGGGGTAGTGCAGGCTGCAGCCTGTGACAAGGCAAATGTTCCTCTAGCTTCGCACCCCCCTGAAAAGGACTCCAGGAGGATTGATGCCATGGCAAAGAAACAATACATGGCAGCATCTTTGGGACTCAGACAGGCAAATTATATGGCTTATGCTGCTAGGTACCAGAAATCCAGATGGGATACTGTGCTGGCCCTGCAAAACGGGTCCCTGACCAGCTTGCCAGGGAGCTGGAACAGCTGGCTGCGGATGGTATTGAGGCATCCAAGGTGCAATTTCATGCTGCAGTAGACTCTTAATGATGTGTCATCAAGGATCATGGCTACATCTGTGGCACTTCGCAGAATGGCTTGGCTCAGATGTACTACCTGTCTACAGGATACCCAGTCTAAGGCCATGGATTTTCCTGTTGTGGGCAATTCTCTGTTTGGGGGCAGACAGAGAATTACACTAAGAAAATGGATGAATATGGACCACCATAGGAGTGCCCAGGCCAAGGAAGGCAGGCCACTCCTCAAGGCAGCATCCAGGGCAGGCCTTTTCAGGCCTTTACCAAGTCCAGGCCTTCTCTTCTGCTTATGCCCTAGAGAGGGTTCTTTAGAGGAGGCAGGCACGGTGCAAGCAAGCCTGCTTCCACCCCTCAGCCCAAAGCCCCTGCCAAACAGGCACCCTGATGGGGTGGCCAGGGCTGATTCTCTACTACCTGTAGGGGGCAGGCTGGCTTACTTTGTCCAGGACTGGAAGTCTTTAACATCAGACAAGTGGATCCTGGAAGTAGTAAGCCAGGGACTGGTTCTCAGCTTCAAATAATTTCCAAAGGTGAGACCCAGGTCATTTCCACCTTCAAATCCATCAGAGGCACTTGCCTTAGAAACAGAAGTTTCTACCCTCCTGGCTCTCAGAGCTGTGGAAAGGGTTCCACAGCTACACCAGGGCAAAGGGTTGTACTCCAGGTACTTCCTTACCCCAAAAAAGACAGGAGAATGGCGGCCCATCCTGGATCTTGGATATCTAAACAAGCACCTTTAAAACCAAATTCAAAATGGTGACTCTGGGAATTATTTTACCCTCTCTAAGGCCAGTGGACTGGCTAGCGTCCCTGGACCTCAAGGATGCCTACTTCCATGTTCTTATCAGAAGCTCCCATCGAAAGTACCTCAGGTCTGAGCTGCCCTCAGGCCATTACCAGTTCAGAGCAATGCCCTTCGACCTCATCTCTGCCCGAGGGTAGTACACAAAATGCCTGGCAGTAGCAGTTGCCCACTTAAGAAGGCAAAAGATGCCATCTTTCCTTACCTGGACGACTGGCTCATAGTAGGACAGTCTCCAGAAGAAGTCAGACTTCACCTTCAGGTAACTCAGCAACTGCTCACATCTCTAGGTTTCCTCCTCAATCTTCCAAAGTCAGATCTTCCCTTGTCAATCTTCACCATTCATTACTTCCTGGGTGTAAGCCGGAGGCGCGCACCCGTCACAGGAGCCTTTTTTTTTTTTAAACTTTGGCTAACGGCACCGCCCTCGAGAGTGACGTCATGCGCGAGGGGCGGCCATTAGTAGCGACCGACTCCTCCTCCAACTCAGTTCTGTTTCTCCCGCCGTCGAGGCAGCACCTGCTCGCGTGTGAAGCGTTCAGTCCGTAACTGCGTGGTAGTGTACCAACTCCTGTTTTCTGCCGCTTTCAGCGCGTCGATCCGGTAAGACTGCTCCTTTTTCTATCTATTGGCGCCGGGTGTGTTTCTACTGTGTTTAGCCTTAATAGTTGGCGTTATGTCCGGTTCGGGAGCTAAGCGCTTTCTAAGACAGGCGCGCCCTATGCGTCGGTGCTCCTGTGGCGGCATTTCTCCGTCTCGGACGGCAGCGTTGCCGCCGTTGCCTGGGACCCAACCATGATATGGATTACGTGCGGCGCCTGTTTCTCGATGGACCGTCGCGTCCCAGAAAATCCAGCGCAGTTAGCTTCGGCAGAGCCCGCCGACCTTGAGAGAGCGATATCGCTCACAGAGACTACGGGCAAGGTCATTAAGCCCTTCCCGGGTCCCTCCGGGCCTACTCCGGTCGAGGAGAGGGGTCCTCCTCGTCTAATCTTGCCGAGGAGGCCCCTTCTGCGGTGTTGGGGCGTCGTGTAGTCCCTCCCGGAGCGCGGCGCGACACCTCTCGGCAGTCACCTCTTAGGAGGTGCAGGCTCCCCCATGTCGAGGCTCTCGGCTTTGGGCCTGGCTGGGTGGACCCTCGCGCGCCTTTAGGCGCCGTTTGAGATCCAGGCGCGTTCGCAGTGCTGGTGATAGATCGCGCCCTTCCGCGCCGTTTGTATCCAGCGCGCGGTGGCAGGGACGCCGTTAGCGGTGCCGCTTTGGGCCTCGGCGCCGATGGACATGGTGGGCGCCCGTCGGCCAGTACCCGCCCTACGCCTCCAGCGGCGCACCCGTGAGCCTTGTCCTTCCTCCAGGCAGTGCGGGCCTGCCAGCCGTTGGAGGTGTGAGTTAGGCCTGGCTGCTACCGGGCGTGGGGGCGGCGGCATACCCCTTGGTACCAGGGCCGTTCGCGGCCCCGTGGCCTCAGGGACCCCTGGGGTGGCCAGCATTGAGGTCCTGCTGGTCTCGTCCTCCTCCGAGTGCAGTGACTCGGACGTGGACCCATCCTGGCACCCCCACTCTTCGGGGTCTGGGTCCCCGGTGGCTAGAGGTACCAGGCGGCAGCGGGCCCCTCCCTCTGTCCCCCCCTACGCTACGTCTCCTGAGGGTTCCCGGCTGGGGTGGCGGGAGCCCGGGGCAGGCGTGCTGGGGTGACGGAGGGGGAGGCTCCCTCTCTGGAGCCGGTGACAGCTACCCCGGGTGCTGTTGCCCCCTCTAGGGACAGGGGCGGCTACGGTGGGAGGAGAGCCCTCTCGGAGTCCGAGGGGTTGAGGGCAGGGTCTGCAGCCCGGTCTTCTTGAACACCCAGAGGTGGCCAGGAGACACTGTCAGTGCAGGCCGCCCCTCTCAAGTTCTAGAAATTGCTGTCCTCCGGCGGCGTTTGTGCGGACTGCCCTTCTGGATCCATGCAGTCGGCATCGTCACGGGGAGGTTCTCCCCAGGGCTCTTCCAGGCTCAGCTTCCCCAGAGTTCCGTTCTGCGGCCTGGTCTGATATCCGGGATCCCCCTTCTGAGGCTCCTTTCCCCGGATTCAGAGCCCTCGTGAGAAGCAGTTGCCTCTCGGAGGTGCCCTCTCCATCTCTCTCCCACCACCCCGCTCCCAGGCCATATCGGTCCCTCTGGTCCGTTATCCTGGGAGCAGTTCAAAGATTCTCGTGACCTTCCCCTCATATGTTGGATACATGCATGCGGGTCTTTCGACTCTCCCACGCCAGGGAATCCTCTGAAATTCCAGCTCCCCATCATCCTCGTCTCCCTCCTCTGAGGGAGAGGAACCCCTGCTCATCTTTCCTCCGATGCTGATTTCACAGAATATCAGCGTTTCCTCTCAAGGATGGTGAGGATCTTCAGATTTCCTATGTTCGGGAAGACAATACCCGAGCGGGAGGCATGAATTCCTTGGTGAATTCAGTAGCCCAGCATTTAGTGGTACCTTCCTGGCCTATCCCTTCCAGGGGCGCCTATCCGGTCCTAGCAGTCCCCTGCCGCTTCTTCTCCAGCCCGGCCGACTGTCACGTGGGTATTGTCCCCCTCAAGTCTCTAGGTTCCCTTCCCAACCCGCCCTCTGGTTTGCCTGATCTCCTTCTAGAAACGCTGCCTGGTATACGACTTCCTTATGATTCGAGGACTCTCTCGATTCGACACCGTTGGGGGCAAAGTGTTCTCTTCTTCTGATGCGAGTGCCTGTATTGCATCATCAGGCTCACCACGCTGCCTGGCCGGCATTCAGCGGTGATGATGTCCAGCTGCTGGCATCAATGCCTGACTGGACTGAAGCTGGACAGAGCGTTGCCCTCTCCGCGGTAGGCCTGGAGCTGGCAAGACACCAGGCAAGGGCATCTATAGCCTAATGAGGTGGCTTCCGGAGCCTGCCCGGGGACAGCGATCTGCATCAGGCGAGGAGCTGGCATGACCGTGCTTTCCAGGTTGTCACCCCTGGCCCGAGGCGTGGGGTGATTCGCTCCGCCTTCCGGGGACCGTCTTTTCTCCTAGAAAGCTAGGGAGACTTTACAGGGCTCCTCCGTCTCCTGAATCTCGGGAGGCACCTCTAGCTCTTCCCCCACTTGGAAGCTTTCTGAATAAGCCAAGGTCTCTCCTTCTGTTTCTCACCAGCGGAAGGCTGGGGGTCTTGTTCCCTCAGGGTATGGCCTCTTCCTCCCGCGGGGAAGAGGAACAAGGTACTCACCCAGGAATAATGAATGGTGAAGATTGACAAGGAAGATATGAAAGTGCATGTGCCTACCGTAATGTTTGATCCTCTTGTATCTTTCACCATTCATTACTCACACCACCCACCATCCCTCAGTGGCCTCTTCCTGTGGCTTCTCCACTCCGTCTCCTTCCTCTCTCTGCAAAATAAAAAAAAAAAAAAAAAACTATAAAAGATAGGAAGAATTGCTCAATTTTTCAAAAAAAAATCTATCTTTTGGGGGTTCTTATTTCTCCAGAAAAATTATTTACTCCTAAGATTCTTGGGCCATCTAGTGGATTTGCGATCAAAACTGCACAACTATCTCTTGCCATTCCTCAGGCGAGAGATACCTCTGGGGTTTAGCCTGGCTCAGGCTGTTCAGTTTTGATCCTGCAATCCAGTGCTCAAACTGTTTACCCTAGAGATCAAAAACCCCCTCCCCTCCTCCCTAATTCTTGCCTTGCTGCAGGAGAAAGCGGAGGAAGGAGCACGTCTGTTTTTATAAAAAAAAAAAGGGGAATGCTGAGGAAACTCTCTTCGACTGCTATAGGCATTCTTGGTATTGGGGTCATGCTCTATCTGCAAATTATCTGTTTAAAAAAAAAAAAAAAAAAAACAAGAGGGGAGATGAGAGGGCATGCAACCCTTCTCGTGAGATTTTGATAGTGGTTTCTCCTTCCAAGTGTCATCCTGGACAGTTTTACAGAAAAGCGAGTGCTGACCATAACCAATCCCAGCCAGCCTAAGCCTCTGGCCTGGCTCGAGAGTCGACTGAGTCCCACTTCTATGCTTAAGCATACAGAAAGGCTTACATTTCCATTTCTAAACCCCTGAGCAGCGCTCTCTTGCTGCCTGGGGTTTATTCTTCCTCTCGGTGTCCTCCGGTTCAAGGCCTTCTGACCAGGAGCCGAAGAGGTATCAACAACAATGGCATGTTGAAGATGAGGACTATGCCCTCCTGAGTCTGTCTAGCGGGTTTGGTGAACCTTCTCTTCAGCTCTATCTCCGGGATTCTTGCTTCCTGTTAGTGAGCCTCAGCTATAAGCTAACTATGCTCGTTGGGCATTCTGGTCCCTTCAACATCCCATCTCTCTTCTCTTCTCTTCTTCTTCTTCATCTTTCTCATTTCCTTCCTTTTCTCTCCTCCTAGAGTCGCCCAGGTAAGGAGACCCTGCAGTCCCTAGGTTAGGGATACTCTTATCTCCTCTGTCCTTCCTCCATCGGCTTATTCCTTTTTCAGTTCATTCTTCCTTGCTTTGCTATCCCTTGGCTATCTTGCCTCGCTATCTCTATTCTTTGCTTTCGCTTTTGCCTCTCCTGCTCACAGAACTGAGTTGGAGGAGGAGTCGGTCGCTACTAACGGCCACCCCTCGCGCATGACGCGTCACTCTCGAAGTGGTGCCGTTAGCCAAAGTTTTTTAAAAAAAAAGCTCCGTGGCCGGTCTTGGCGCCTCCGGCTTACACCCAGTAAGTAATGAATGGTGAAGATACAAGAGAAGATCAAGAATTCGGTAGTACGTAATTATTTATTTCTAGAGCCTGTCCAGCTCCTCACCTTCATAGGTGCAGAACTGAACACAAAAGAGGCCAGAGCCTTCCTCCCTCTGGAAAGAGCAAGGACATTGGTCTCTCTGGCCTCCTCTTTCACCCTGCAGGTCTCTCGACCAGCAAGGCATTTTCTGCAGCTCCTGGGGCACATGGCTCCTTCTACAGCAGTAGTGCAGGGAGCAAGATTTCAGATGAGACGTCCAGTTCCATTTGAGAGCCTTTTGGTCTCAAAGGAGAGACCCTCTAACCAAATTGATCCCAGTGACTCGAACCCTGATCCAAGCCCTTCAGTGGTGGCAGGACCAGAGCAGTCTGAGACAGGGGTTCCCCTTCATCCCTCGGTCTCACTCCTTAATCCTTACTACAGATGCATCCCTCTTGGGGTGGGGAGCTCACATGGGCGATCTCACTACCCAGGAATCTCTGCTCCACATCAATCTGTTGGAACTCAGAGCAGTTTTTCTAGCACTTCAAGTTTTTTCCACATCTGTTCAGAACAAAGTCGTACAGGTCAGAACAGACAACACCACTACAATGTGGTACATCAACAAGCAAGGAGGCACTCGGTCTATGGCCTTGTGCACCGAAGCAATGAAGTTGTGGTCTCTGGCTTATTCCCTGAACACCTCCCTTACGGCAGTTCGCCTCCCAGGCAAGGACAATGTCCTGGCAGATGCTCTCAGCAGGATTTCCCAGGGCCATCACGAATGGTCACTGGATCCCCTAGTACTGGAGGTAGTATTTGCCAGATGGGGCACCCCGCAGATAGATCTTTTTGTAGCCCCAGACAATCACCAACTTCCCCTTTTTTGCTGCAGGCTCCCAGTGTTGGGCTCAGTCCTCTGGATGCCTTCCTTCTCGGTTGGGAAGGGAAGTTTCTCTATGCTTTTCCCCCCTTCCCTCTTCTGTTCAAGGTGCTAGTCAAAATCAGATCTCAACCCTGCAAGATGATCCTGATTGCTCCAGATTGGGCCAGACAGCTCTGGTACCCACTCCTTATGTCCTTAGCAGTCCACCTTCCCCTGTGTCTTCCCAGGAATCAGAACCTGTTAACCTGTGCCCAGGGGAGAGTTTGGTACCCGAACCTCAAATCTCTCAATCTCAAGGCCTGGCTCTTGAAGAGTTAGTTTGCCGATCTACACCTCTCCCAAGGTGTATTGGATATCTTGAAGGCTTCTGGAAGCCTTCCACCAGGCTTCTTATAATTCCAAATGGAAGATGTTTTCCATATGGTGCTCTGGCAGGCATATTTCCCCAGAATCTGCTGACTTACCCACAGTCCTGGATTATATGGTGCATTTGAATACTTTGGGGCTGAGACCAGCTACCCTAAAAGTACACCTGGCAGCTGTGTCTGCTTTCTTATCAGCAGGTAAACCCTCTTCTCTTTCAGCTCATCCTGTATTCTCCAAGTTTTCAAGGGGTTGCTTCACACCAACCCCATTCAGGGACCCTGCCCCTGCCTGGGATCTTAATATTTGCATTGCTCAGCTTATGCAACCCCCTTTTGAGCCCTTGTCTTCAGCAGAGCTTAAGTACTTGGAAAACTGTGTTTTTGGTAGCCATCACTTCTGCCAGGCGCATAAGTGAATTACAAGCATTGTCAGTAGAACCTGATTTTTATCTCCTTTCATAGAGATAAGGTGGTTCTCAGGACTAACAGGAAGTTCTTGCCTAAGGTGGTTTCAGACTTCCACCTTAATCAATCTGTCTCTTCCTGTGTACTTCACTGACCATTCCTCCTCTGGCGAGAGGAGACTGCACAGTTTAGATGTCAAAAGAGCCCTTAGTTACTACATAGAACGTACCAAGGGGCACAGGTTTGACTCCCTCCAACTGTTCCTCACTTATGGTGAGGGTTGGTAAAGGGAAACCTGCCACTAAAGATCCATTGCCAGGTGGATTGTCTCTTGTATCCAATTTTGCTATGAGAAACTGGGTGGGTTCCTCCCTCAGGCCTGAGGGCTCACTGTACCAGAGGTACAGCTGGAAGTCTCTGCTTCCAAAGGGACATCCCTATCCTAGAGATATGTCAGGCAGCTACCTGGAAAACAGTTCACACTTTACCAAGCATAACCCCTGGACATCCAGGCTAGGAGTGATAGTCGGTTTGGCACAGCAATGCGTCAGAGCCTGTTTCCTAAGTAGGTTCTGTCCCTCCTCCATGGAGGTACTGCTTGTAGTCTGCATATGTCATAATATAGCAAGACTTCATGTTGTTTGAAGAAAAATTACTCACCTTAGTAATGTTGTTTTCTAATGGAGTCTGCTATGTGCAACCCGCCTACCCCTCTCAGAACCTCGTTTGGGATGTGGGTGGGCAGTGTAGTCATTGGCACTTTGTAGATGCCACCTTTATTTTTCACCCCTCCTTTTTGGGGTGTTTGGGTGTGTTTTTATTTTTGGATCCCTGACTTGAGTCTTTGTTTTGGGACCAAGAAAATGTGTTCTTATATTTAGTAGCCAGCTGGCTGGTGTAGGTTCTGACTCACACAGCCTTAGTGAGTTTTTGCTCGTAAAAGATCTGACAGTTTGAGTTTGAAGAACAACAGACAGAGTTTTCAACAGAGCTCGCGCTCAAGGTTCCATGCCTGGCATGGAAAGTTAACTCTTTCACCTCCGGAGCAGTTCGAAGGTTGGGACTCGCTGCATATGTCATAATATAGCAAGACTCCATTAGAAGAAACATTACTAAGGTGAGTAATTTTTTCTTTTGGTAGCCATTACCTCTGCCAGGCGTATCAGTGAATTGCAAGCCCTGTATGTGGAGCCTGATTTCATCTCTCTCCATAGAGATAAAGTGGTTCTAAGAACTAACAGGAAGTTTTTGCCTAAGGTGGTTTCAGATTTCCACCTTAATCAGTCTGTATCTCCCTATTTTCTTCACTGACTATTCCTCCTCTGGAGAGAGGAGGCTGCACAGCTTGGATGTTAAAAGTGCCCTCAGCTACTGCATAGAGCGCACCAAGGGTCACAGGTTTGAGTCCCTCCAATTGTTCCTCACATATGGAGAGGTCGGTAAGGGCAAACCTGCCACTGAGATCTGTTGCCAGGTGGATTGTCTCTTGTATACAATTCTGCTATGAAAAACTGGGTAGAACCCCACCCTCAGGCCTGAGGGCTCACACTACTAGAGGTACAGCTGCTTCCCTGGTTACTGCCAGGGATATTCCTATCTTAGAAATTTGTCAAGCAACCACCTGGAAAACAGTCCATACATTCACTAAGCATTACTCTCTGGATATCCAGGCTAGGAGTAATGCCTCGGTTTAGCACAGTGTACTTAATAGCCTATTCTCAAAGTAGGTTCTGTCCCTCCTCCATGGAGGTACTGCTTGGTAGTCTGCAATAGTCAGAATACACCAAGACTTCATGTTGTTTGAAGAAAAAATTACTCGCCTTAGTAATGTTTCTTCCAATGGAGTCTTACTGTATTCTGGCCTCCCGCCTCCCCTTTCAGAACCTGGTTTTTGGGATGTGGGTTGGCAGAAGCAGTGTTGGCACGCTAGAGGTGCCCCTTTTTCACCCTCCTTTATTTTGGGTGTGTGTTGTTTTGGTTTTTGGTTTTCCTGACTTGAGTCTTTGCTTTGAAACCAAAAAACCCTTTAACAAATTTAGTTGCCAGTTGGCTAGTGTGAGTTTTACAGTTTCCATACAGAACTTCTAGTGAGTATTGCACGTAAAGATCTGACTGTTGGAGTTTAAACAGCAGCAGACGGGGGCTTCAGCCGAGCTTGCGTTGAATGTTCCATGCTGGCCATGGAAAGTTAACTTTGTTCTCCGGGGCAGTTGAAAGGCAGGACCTAACTGCAGTAGTCAGAATACAGCAAGACTCCATTAGAAGAAACAACATTACTAAGGTGAGTAATTTTTTTTTATACTTTTGGTTCAGGAGTCTATCCTATTTTATCTCAACCTAGGTTTTTATTTTTATCTACTTTGAAAGTTTAGCTATCATCTCATTTAATATACCCTTTATTTGTCCCTTAAAAGGCTTCCATGTCTTATCAAAAAGTTCATCCTCTCTCTTTTTTATGTATTGAAATGTTTCCAAATTCATAGTGTCCATCAAGAAGTTTATCCAGGTTTCAGGCTCTGGAGGATTTGGGTCTTTCCATTTGAGAAGGATGCATTTTTTTTAGCTATTGTCATGGCAATTGATAACACTTGTTGAGTATGTACCAAGTCTGGCATCTTATCTAATATTACAAAACATGTAAAAAGTGTGGAGAATTTAATATTTGTGCGCAGCACTTAAAAAATTCGCAAACTCTGGACCAAAAATTTGAGACATGGGCACTTGGGTATGAGATTGATTATTGTGCCCGTAGTTATTGCACGTCTCGGGCAGATTTCAGTTGTGTTCGGATTCATCTTACGCAGCTTATAGGAAGTGTAGTATACTTGGTGGAGTATATTGTACTGAATGTGCTGCATTTTACTAGTTTTAATATTTAAAAAAGGGAGCTGTTGAGACCATAATTATTCTGATATCAACTGTTAAACGACGAGCTCCAAATTCCAGCTGCACTCAGCCACCACTTTGCCAACCTCGATGTGTTCGAGGCTGGTCTACCATGCCCCATCACTGACCTCAAAATGGGGGCACCCCCCAACCAAGGACACCCATCCTTCCACCTTAGGCTGGTCAAGCCAAAAGAGGTACACTCACAACTAATGACCTTAAAAACCTTGGGCTGAGAGGCCCCGACGGGATTCACCCCAGGCTGCTGAAGGACCGTGCCACCTCCCTAGCCAGACCTCTGTCTTGGCCCTTCAACTGCTCCTTGTTGAACTGTGCAGTCCCTGAAAAATGGAAGCAGGCCCAGGTGGTACCCATCCACAAGGGAGGCAGCCGGGAGTCCATTGGAAATTACAAGCCAATCTCCCTCCTCTGCATCTTATCAAAACTCCAGGAAAGGTTGATCTACAGCCAACTGTGCGACTACTTGGAAGTCCACCAACTTCTGGCACCCTCCCAGCATGGCTTCAGGACCAGGCACGGGACTGACACTGCCCTCACCAAATTCTCCACGGAAGTACTCAGAGACCTGGACAAGGGGTCCCCTACTAGAGCAGTCTTCATAGACATGTCCAAGGCCTTCGACCTGGTGAATCACAACCTGCTCCTAGCCAAGTTGGGCAAAATAGGCCTAGACTGCCATGGTCTTAGGTGGTTTGAAAGCTGCCCAACTGGTTACACTCAGAGGGTAAAATGGAAGGATGCCATATCAGACACTCACTCCCTAAATGAGGGGGTGCCTCAAGGTTCGATACTCTACCCCCTCCTCTTCTCCCTGTTCACTAACTAAGTGACCACAGTGGTGGGAGCACTGCTGTCCAGTATGCAGATGACGCTGTCATCTATCTCTCCACATCCAACCTGTCTGACCTCAGCTTCTCACTCCAAAATGACCTACAATCCTTCGAGAACTGGCTCGTCGAGAATAGAATGGTTCTCAACATGAACAAAACCAAGGTAATGTTGCTTGGTCCCAGATCCCTAGGTCAGGATAGAAAACCACTACTACAGCTCACCTCTGCGGCTAGCACCTGCTTATAAGTAGTGCCTTCCCTAAAATACCTTGGCCTCACCTTGGACCAGGGTCTCTTTCTTAAGAACCATGTGGACCAAGTAACCAAAACTATACATGAGAAACTGGGCACCCTCTACCGACTAAAAGACTAGCTGGTACTGGAAGCTAGGGTCCGCCATCGCCACCAGTGTCGTCCTCCCCACATTCACATATGCTGCCCCAGTTGTATTTGGGATGGCGCAGACTGAGAGGAACAGACTCCAAGTGCTGTACAATAAGGTGGCACGCTTTGCTTCCCTGGTAAACCCCAGGAACCATGATTGCCATACCCTGTCACTACTCAACTGGCCATCACTGGACTCCTGCCTCCAGTACCCATTGCTATTCCTAGCATACAAACTAATCAGTCCGGATCCTCCCCCTAGTCTCTCTGGACTCGTCACTGTAAAGACCAATCCCCGGCCCCTTCACTCAGCAGGACGAACTCTCCTGCAAGTCCCCAGAGTAAGAACCAGTGCAGGAGGAAAATCATTCACCTACTCTGCTCCCACCCAGTAGAACTCGCTTCCTCCCAGTGTGCAGGAACACTTTCCATTAAAAGCTTCCGCACTAGGCTCAAGACCCACATGGTCACAACCGGCACCTGCCACACTGTCGACCCCCAAGACCACTCCATAGACTTTTAGGTTTCCTTGGACAGCACTTGACTCTGGCTGGGCCAGTACTGTATATCAGCATCGTAGTTCCCCCTAATTTCTTCTCAGGAATCTTGCATGTATGTTAATGGTAAAATATGAAATTCATGCTCACTGCCTCACAAGTATGTACCAGACTGTATCCTGCCTGCAATCTCATGTAACTCATGTTTACCATTTCACTCTCTGTTCCTTTTGTAAATCCTGGGTCGCCCCTGAAAAGGGGACCTCTGGGGCCCAGTGGGCTCACCCGGTCACCAAAATTTAATAAATACATACATTTTCATTCCCAAATCTTTTGCCCATTTAGATTTTAATGTTTCTATATACTATTCTTTGGTATTGCAAATAAACACCCATATAATTTTGATACGAGACTTTTGTTTTCCCTTTGAGCTAAAATAATATTGAGAATGGGAGCGGACTCGAATCTGTGTTCCATTCGTTTAAAAGTTCTTAATTTGTAAATATTTAAAAACATTATTGGAATATCATACTGTTTGAATGTTTAAATGTCTTAAATTGACCATTAAGAAACAGTTGTCCACATTCGTACAGCCCTAATGTTTTCCATATTTTCTTACTTGCATATTTTATTAATGGGATGAATGAAAATTAATATAGGTGAGAATTGTGTAACACCAATCTTAAAATCCAAAATTTTATGAATTTCATATCAACAATTGATGGTTGTATATGTTGCTAAATTTCCTTTTTTTTTTCCCTCCTCCTTGTTCTTATAGAATCCTGAAAACAGTAAGTTTACAATTTCCAGATAATCGTACATCTTTGTTTCCATCTCCACTGACCTTGGAGTACCTGGAAAATTTTATTTAACCCAGTTCCAAATTATAGTGATTTGTGAAACTAAATATTTATAAAAGTTTGGCATTGCAAGCCCTTTTTTTTTTTTTTTTTATAAAGGGTATATCAATTTCTCCCATGCTACCCTTGGTTTTTGTTTTGCCAGATAAAATTTGATGATTTTTTTTTTTTTTGAAACACTCATTCGAGATATCTTCCAAAACTCTCCTGATTACTATAAGTATTTTGTAAGTATCTGCATTTTTATAACACTTTACCAATTAAAGCTAAATGAAGTGAGACCCATCTGTCAGGGTCCTTTTTATATCTAATAGTGATTGTACTAGCTATGTTCATATGGAGTACCTATACTATTCATTATCGTAATACCCAGTATTTAATTGAATTTGTCGTGGGGCATAGGCAATTCTCTGGAAAGTAGTATTGCATTGCTCTCATCCCGTTTAAGAATGAATGATTTCTGGGGATTTATCTTATAACCGGATGCCATTCCAAATTCCTTTACTATCTGAAAAAATTCTTAGAAATGTGGGACTTTTGGAAATATAATAAAAAATCTGCATATAAATTAACTTTATGTTCTATAAGATTATGCATAATTTCTGAAATATGGATCATCTCTTATTCTAACCGCCAAAGGTTCAATGATTAATGTAAAAATTGGAGGTGAAAGTGGACGTCCCTGTTGGGTGCCCCTGGTTAACTCAAATGATGAGGGTATATTTGTTTTGATTTGGGCTGTAGGTTCTTGATAGGCAGTCACAATCCAGTTAATAAAAGTTAAACCAAAATTAGTCTGTCAGTGTTGAAATAACAAATTTCCACTCCACTCTGTCAAATGCTTTTACTGCATATACTGTAAACAAGATAGCTTTTTTTTTTTTTAGTTGTAATTTCTCTCTCCTCTCAACATCGTATCCCAGCTGTGTCGGGAGTCGCTAAGGGTATTGCCCCCGCTTGCTGCCTTGCCTGGAACCCCGGTAGACCCCCATGGAGCCGTGGTTATATCCCCCAGGTGGGTACGAGGTGGGGCCCGTACACCCCGATCATTCAACATATGTCAGGTCCCCTCCGGCAGTCAGGCAGGCAGCAGTCATCAGGGCTTATACCCAGCACTCCTTCCCCTCGGCGCTTCGGTGTGTTTTTTCCCTTGTTCTATGGGAGTGGCTATGCCCAGACATCAAGGCATCCCCGCCGACGTCCTCACTCCCAACCCTCTCTGTGTGCTCGCATGCTTGTTGTGCCTCTGTCTTGTGCCAGAGGCCAGACAAGTGCAGAGTCTGCAGCCACCCACCCACCCGGGAGAGGAGAGCTGTCCTCTGGATGCTCAATCCTCTCCCTTCCCTGCTGACCCCTGACGGCCCAGGCTCATTCCCGAACCCGGGTCGCTGGCGTGGCACAAGGTGTGGCGTCCAGCGCCTCAGCGCCACCGGGCCGGTATGATTGCTTTTTTTGAGGTATTCTTGGATATTATGTTTGTGCATCTAACATTTTCTGCTATACGTCTTCCTTTAATGAAACTGTTCTGGTCTCTAATTTCTGAAAGAACCTTTTTCAGTCTTAGAGATAGAATTTTAGCAAGGATCTTGTAGTCTACGGTAAGTAGCGGGATTGGTCTGTAAGATTTGCAATGGTCTGGGTCCTTCCCTATTTTATGGATCAAGTGAATATGTGCTTGACCAAATGTTAGGTGGGGTTCTTTTTAAATGGCTAATTTTGTTAAAAAATCTTGTGAGTACAGGGGCTAGAATATTATGTTTTAAAAAAACAATTCTGATGTAAAACCATCCAGGCCAGGTGCTTTAGCTGATTTCAGTACCTCTATAGCATCCTCAGTCTCTAGCTTCGTTATTGGACTATCCAGAAAATTTTTCATTTAATTCGATACTTGTGAAAAAATGTTAATGAAGCTTCTGTATCTTGAATAGTCTGGGATGTGTAAAGATTTTATGAAATTCTGCAACAATTTTAATTACTATTGGTTTTTTGTATGTATTACCTTCTTTATATCTCTAATTGATGTTATATTTTTTTCTGAGTGGTGCTGCAACTCTGGTGCCGTTCGCGGTGCTGAAGGGTCGTTGCCAATCGCGGTGCTGCTGTGGGCTGTGGTGTCGTTCGCAGTGCTGGAGGTGGTGTGGCTCGCAGTCCTGGGGCAGATCGTAGAGTGGTTTGGCTTCGGGCCTCTCAGTCCTCCTCCTCCTCCTCCTTGGAGGACTCTGCATCTGATCTGGACTGCCTCCCAGATTCATCTGAGTCCTCTGGTTCCTTTGTGTCCAGCAGCTTGGCCCCCACTCAGCCTGACTCTGTTGGCTGGGCAAGTTCTGTGGTCAGTGGGACAGACCAGCCTGTGGCCGCTGCTGCGCAGCCCAGAACCACGGACATGTCCATCCCTTCAGCTGGGGTACCCACTCCTTGGTGATCCTGGACAGTCTGAGTCTGGGACAGTCTTGGACGCCCCAGGAAGGGGGGGGTGCTGTACCTTTGGCTGACTTCTAGGGGTCAGCTACAGGTTGCCAGTTACCTAGGCTGGTGGTTATGAGGAGGAGGGTCCTTTCAGAGTCTGAGGGGTTGAGTGGGCAGGGTTTGGATGCAGAGGCCTCTCCCTGGGACCTGCCCAGGTTCTGGGAGGAGTCGCAGTGTGTATCCTTGCCCCTTCCCTGGAGACTCTTCGAGAGAGGCTCCTGCTTTGGAGGTCAGGGGCCATCCTTCTGGACTCTTATGGTCCCGGTCACCTCATGGGGGGATTTCTTCCTTTGGGCACAGCTCCAGCCTTTCTGACCCGCTTGAACGGCTTCTGTCTGCTGAGACCACAAGGTCTCCCTCCTTGTTGGGAATCATCCTCTCTGTCTTCCTGCCTGGGCAGAGACTGTGCTCCTCCTCGGAGGTGCTTGGCCCCTGAGCCTCTGCCTACTTCTCCTCCTCTCCCAGGTATTCCCAGTTCTACAGGACCCCATACCTAGGAGCAGTTCAGGGCTTCAGCTGCACTTTTCCCTACCTGTTTTAGAGCCATGGACGAGCAGGTGTTTCACCACTTTCTAGTACAGCCTGACCTTGAATCTCTGGACTTGTCTGCTTCCTCGTTTTCCTTCTCCGAGGGAGAGGAACCCTCTATCCACCTTTTCCCAGCGGCTGACCTTATTGCTCATCAGTGCTTCCTTTGGGGGATGCTTGACGAGCTCCACATATCCACCCTTAGTAAAACAATCCAGATTCGGTCAGAGCGTGCCTTCTTAAGCCGAGTTCAGTGACATCCACACCCCGCAGTTCCGCCCTGGCCTGTCCCCTTCCGGGGCGTTGCACCGTGTCTGGCGGCATCCCTTCTCCTCTGTTCCAGCCCTGGGACCTTTGCCAGAATGCCGTGGCGCGCCCCCCCCGGGGTCTCCAGGGACTCTGCCTCACACTCCTGGATACGCCTTCTGGGCATAGAACCCCAGGCCGTGACCGACCTCTGGACTTGCTCTTTGGAATTCGATTTCAGGCGCAGAAGGACGTTCTTGGCACAAACTCTGCTCTGCATGGCAGCACATCAGGCCCACCATGCTACTACAACAGGTAATTGTGGTCTAGGCTAGGACAAATTCTGTCGCCTCTGCCAGATTTGGAGGAAACCAGACAAGCCATTGTCCTCTCTGCACAGGGCCTGGAGCTTGCAAGACACCGAGCAAGAGCATCGTACAACGTCAGTGCGGTGGCTTCCAGGCTGGTGGGGACAGCGATCTGCATTAGGCGGTAGGCATGGCTTCGTCTGTCCCGCTTGTCATCCTTGGCCCAGCCTAGGGTAAGGTGATTTCTTCCATCTACTGGTGAACCCTTCTTTCTAGGGACATGGGATATGTTGTTCAATCCACACTTACTGGCAGGTTCCTTGCCGCTTTAGATCTTGCTGGAAGGTCTTCAAGATGGCTGCTGCCACCCACCTGGGTGGTAAAACTCTCGGCTCCGCCCCATGACGCCAGATCTTCCTTTACCGCTCCGAAGGTCAAGTTCCCTCCTTTGTGCTATGCATTTTAGGCCTGAATCCAAACTCTTCGGTTAACCCAAAACTTATCTTAAAATTTACATGACTTCGGTCTTTTTCTTCCCTCGCGGCTGTGATGGACAAATCGACTCCCGGATTTGTGGGCAGAAGATGTCCCGGACCAATCTGCACTCCACGTGCGTTTACTGTCTTGGGCTTGAGCACGATTCGCAGGCCTGTGACTTGTGCAAGTCCTTCTCAGCCACAGTCTTAGAGGATCGTGCTGCCAGATTGCAACTTGGGTGCCCCGAAACATGTCCTCCGGTCAAGTTGAAGGAGGCCCGTTGGGCGGTGTCCAGCGCCGGGCTCGGCTGAACAGCTCGAACAAATGATCGCCCTCAAGGAGGAAGCGGCCCAGGCCACATCAGCATCTTTTTCGGTCGCAGCATTTATCCCACTCTTTGAGCTCCTCCTACATGGCTTCATTCAAAGAGCTTTGTCAGTCCCTCTCCACCAAGGAAGAGGGGCCTTTGGGACATTCTTCTTGGTCCAAGAAGGACTCCAAGGGTAAGTCCTACCAATCAATCAAGTCTTTATTTAACCAGGCATTCATGCAGAAGCTCATTTGCAAGATGGACCTGGGTGGAGCATGAACAATTGTATATACAAGTCAACACAGGTATTTACAAGGCAATACAGATAATACTCTTTACAGAGAGAAAAAAAAAGAAGTTAATATGTACATAGAATTATACAGATATTGTACAGATTACACAGTATTTACATACATGGAAGTGTCTATAGGAAGATAAAGCAGGTTATCTAAGATTGCAGGAGGAAGTAACAGAAGAAAAAATAAAAAAATATACACCAGGTAGAGGTGAAGGAAGGGAGGGAGGGAGGTAGGGGGAGAAAGGCTAGGAGGGCACGGTGCACAGAAAAGAGTTGGTAAAACGGGATGTAGAGAAGGTGGATGGAGAAAAGGAGTATGTGTGAGCCCCGGGATTGAATGCTATAAAGTACGGTGCATGGTAGGATGTCACAACCCAGGGTAGTGAGCTCCTATCTGAGGTTGGGAAAGGAGGAATAAGGGGATGGACGGGCCTAGTGTTGATAAGACAGGGGGATAAGAGAGAGAGGGAGAACAATTGGGTTTGTGAGGAGCAAGTTGAGGGGTCAGTACTAAAAGTTGGGTCTAGGCATGGCTATATACCAGTGCAAACACCGGTACTGGGTCTGAATGGGTGAAGCAGTTGCATACTTCTCTGATTGTACGGAAATAAAGCATCTTGAAGGCATTTATACCGATTAGAGTGCTTAATTTGAGGTTTTTTTGTAGATCATTCCATAAGGTAGGTAGCACGAAGCTTATGGCTGCCCTGCCGAAGCGGGATTTTGCTTTGGGTACTTTAAGTGTAATAGCTGAGTAACTTCCTAACGCGTATTTCCCAATTATACTCTGGGCAAGACAGCAGGAGATATAGTAAGGCAGCTTATTAGAGATGGCTCTGTAGGTCCAGAGAGCAGCGTTTCTGTGGCGCCTGAACTTTAGTGATGTCCACCCCACTGCCGCATATAGGGTGCAGTGATGCATGTCGAAGGGGAGTTCCATTATAAACCTCATTGCTCAATGGTAGTGTGTCCAGTTTAGCCATGTAAGAGTTGGGGCATTGGCTGTAGAGGAAGTCAGCGTAATCAACCAGTGATAGGAAAATGGATTGGACCAGTTGTTTCTTGGCATCTCTGGTGAGAAATTGGTTGATTCTATAAAAACAATCCAAGCCTTTGCCAAAGTTGTTTTAGCAAGTCCTCGATATGTTCAATGAAGGAGAGTCTTTGGTCTATCCAAACTCCCAGGTACTTGAATTTTGTAACAAATTCTAGTTTTTCACCTAGAACTGTGGTAATTTGGGGAACTGTCCTTCTGGACAACAGGGTTAGCTGTACAGATAAAAGGGGAGAGGACCATCGCTTTAGTTTTTTTGGCATTAAGGAGTAGCTTTTTTTGGAGGAATTGGCTTTGCAAAAGGTTGAATTCTGACTGTAGGTCATTGCAGGCAGCTTCAGGTGTTGGGCAACTCATGTAGAGAACTGTATCATCCGCAAACGGATGGATGTTGGCTTCTTTTATACAGTAGTCTATCTTATTAATGTAGATTGCAAAAAGTAAGGGCCCTAATATAGAACCTTGAGGTACCCCTCTTTGCAGAGTTTTTAAGGGGGACAGGCCTCCTTCGGCTTTAACTTGTTGAAGGCGCCCTGTAAGATGGTCAGTAAACCAACGCAGAGAGGAGGGGTCCATACCTATAGTTTGAAGGGAGGAGAGGAGCAGACTATGGTCGGTGTCAAAAGCCTTGCTTAGATCAAGGAAAACAGCACAAATAAAGTTTTTGCTCTCAGGATTACACAGCCAGTCATTAGTAACTTTGGCGAGGGCTGAGATAGAGCTATGTTTAGCTCTGAATCTGGACTGCATATGATTTAGCAGTTCCCTAGACTCAAGGTGAGTCCTCAGCTGTGCATTTACAATTTTCTCTAGGAGCTTGGACAGGACCGAAAGGAGGGAAATTGGCCTGTAGTTATTGAGATCGCCTGGGTCACCTGATTTGAACAGCGGTATGACGTGCTGTTTTCCATATAGGTGGTAAGGTGCCCTGAGACAGGGATAAGTTAAAAAGGTGGGTGACGGTATTGCTAGTATGTGGTAGGCAATTTTAGAAGTAAGGGTCAAGGATGTCGGCCCCAGCACTTTTTCTAGTATCCAACTGAAGCAAGAGGTCCTCTACCTCTTTCAGTGGGGCAGGTTGAAGTGAGAAAGGCGGTGAAACTATCGGAGTTTCAGGCAGTTGGCTGACAGTCTGGGAGCGAAGCATGTTTGCAGGGGAGTTATCAAATGCCATACCTGCAGTAGCAAAGTGGTTATTGAATGCGTCAAGTATATCCATCTTTTCTGTTATAGTCAAGTCGCCAGAGGTACCGTCGACGTTCGTGGGAGTGGAGAGGTCCCCTTCCCCAGAGAGTTGACACTTGACTTCGATCGAGGTTGTGGCTAAGACCACTGGTTTCACGGTGTCCCCGTCCGGTCAGCCGGCAGAGACGCCCATCGCCGCAGTCGAGATTGTTCTCGACCCATCTGATGGGCTGTCGACTGGAGAAGCTAACAACCCTTCACCAGTTCCCCCAGTGAAAACCGAGGACTTGCCTGTGCCTCCTGTGCCGGAGTCCCTGGTTAAGGTCCCCGAGCCGAGGGAGGAGCAGGTTTCCCCCGACCACTCTCAAACACACCCTTGGAAACACCAAAAGTCTTGGACCTTTTCTCGGTCCAGCCGATCCGGCCGTCAGCGGTCTTGGAACCATGGAAAGCGGTGGCGCCACTCCACTCATCTCGTCTTCGTCCTCTTCGGAGGATAGGCTCCAGCGCCAGTTGCGTCTGCGCTACGAGGATCTGATATGGCAGCAGCTCCCTTTTGACTGGGAACAAGAAGACTCCGTCGCCTTCCCCGACCGTTAAGTGGCTGTCACCTGAGCGGCCGAAACAACCCCTTGTTGTAATCGAAGAGCCGAAGCCGGCACCGGTTGTTCAGCCGAAACCGGCTGCGCCACCCATTGTGGTGGAAACCTTGCCTCCACAACCTAAAACTGGGGCCCCGACCAAGGATTCTCGGTCGGGTCAGGGTTTGCCCCATTGGTTGTTGGCCACCCTCACTCCCGATCGACCTTAGCAGGTGGAGGGTGGCTCATGCCCTCGGCAGCTGTTTGCAGACTTCTTGGAGTCTAATGATGACTCTTCCCTGTTCTCCAGGGTTCTCTACCTGGAGTCCACTGGGGGTCAGTCGGTGGACGAGAGCTCATCTGAGTCTACTGGGATGAAGCTCAAACCCATTTCAAAATGGGCCAAGTATCCCCTCACGGAGATACTGGACTGAGGGGATTTCCCCACGGAGGCCTTCCTGGTGGCTGAACCCATTGTTGGCCTGGCCCTGTAGCTGTGGCAGCAGCCAGCTTCTTGTCCACCACCTTCTGCCAGGATGGCTCGAAAGTACGCCATTCCCACTGGTTCACTCTCCCAAGTTCTCTGAACACCCCTCCTCGGAGGGGCTAGTGACCGGCGTTTTCTGGCGCTTCGGAAACGCTCGGGATGTGGACAAGCCACCCGATAAGGAGACCAATAAACTGGACTACGGGCGGAAAGTCTGCTGTGTCCTCCCTAGGCCTTCGTCAGGCCAGCTCGGCTGTTCTGATGGCACACTTTTAACACACCCTTCTGGGCTCTCTGGATGAGGTGATTCCTCATCTCCCGGCTGACCTCCAGACTACGGTCAAGCATGTGTGGGATCAGGGAAGGGCGGTGGCCAAACAGCAACTCCAGACTTCTTTGGACATAGCTGACTCATGTGCCTGGTAAGTAGCGGCCACAGTGGCCATGCGCCGCAGAGCTTGACTGCGGACCTCCACTTTTACAGCGGATACCCAGCACAAGCTGGCAGACGTTCCCTTCTTGGTTACCGACTTGTTCGATCCCAGGGTGGAGGGTCATCTGCAAAGGATAGAGAAGTCCAGTGCCACCTTGGACTTGGTCACGCCTGCCCAGAAGGACAAAGGCCACCAGCAGCAACGTAAGCCCTTTTGGCCTTCAGCCCCTGCAGCACGTCTGGCACAGCAACACCAGCATCAGGGCCAGCAGGCTCGCACTTGGCACCCAAAGCCAAGCCTGCAGCTTCCTCCAGCAGGAAGCCAGGAGGGAAGGGTCTAGGAGGCTCCTCGGCCAGTCCTTCCTCCAAGCCCGCCCAGTGACTGGTTGAGGAGTGTCGCCTTCAGTCTCATCACTCCTCCCCAGGTTCCCCCCATGGGGGGACAACTCCGACACTTCCTTTCCGCCTGGTCCGATATCACCACGGACAGCTGGGTGCTGGAAGTGGTAGGAAAGGGTCTGCCTCTGGAATTCGAGCCGTCACCCCACGGTGGGCTACTGGGTCCGCAGCCTCTGTCTGCTCGTTGAGCCGACATTGCCCTGCTGCTCCAGAAGGAGGTGATCAGGGAGGTGACTGATCCTCCACCAGACCCAGGGTTTGTGTCCAGGTACTTCCTGTTCCCAAAACAGACGGGGGGGGGGCTGGCGCCCCATTCTAGACTTACATGACCTGAACAAGTTCCTACTGTCTCGAAACTTCAGGATGGTCACTGTGGCTCAGATCATTCCATCCTTGGAACGAGGTGTGTGGTTCTGGTCTCTGGACCTCCAGGACACGTTCTTTCACATCCCGATCCGTCCGTCTCACCAGCGATTCCTCCGCTTCAGAGCAGAGGGATCCCTTTTCGAGTTCCGGGCCATGCCCTTTTGCCTCTCACCAGCTCCCAGGGTCTTCACCAAATGCATGGCAGTGGTGACAGCATTCCTGTGGCGCTGAAGGGTCCGGGTGTACCCTTACCTGGACTGGCTGATTGCAGCCCCTTCCAGGCTGGAGGTGGAGCTGTCCAGGGATCTGGCCTTCAGGTCTGCTCTCGGATTGGCCTCCTCATCAGCGAGGGCAAATCGGAACTCATGCCAACACCAGTGATTCAATTAATCGGGGCAGAGCTCGACTCTCTACGAGCCAGAGCACGGCTCCCGGCGGACAGGGCCGAGGTTCTTTCCTCCTTTCCCAGTCATTTCTGGTTGGGCAATTGCACCCTGCCTGGGACTTCCTGGGCCTCATGGTGGCCTGTACCAGTGTGGTCCATTGGGCCCGTTGGCACATACGTCCCCTACAATGAGGGCTGGCCTGCCAGTGGTTACAGCGCTCCGGTCCTCTGGACCAGCCAGTGATAGTGACCCAGGAGATGGGAAACGCTCTCCAGTGGTGGATCGTTCCAGCTCATCTGCAGAAGGGTATCCCGTTTGCCCAGAGCTGACGTTCACTCTAACGACTAACGCCTCTCTGGGTTGGGGTGCCCATCTGGGGGAGCTCAGAGTGCACGGCCTCTGGTCCCCTCAGGAGTCTGTCACATCGACCTGCTGGAGCTTCGAGCGGTCCGACTAGCCTTCACTGCTTCGCTCAGTTTGTACAGGGTCAAGTGGTCCAGGTCTAGGCGGACAACACCACCACCACGTACTACCTAAACCGCCTGGGCGGGATGCGCTCCTTGCCTCTGTGCAAGGAAGCTCTCTGCACTTGGTCCCTCGTGAGCAGACTGGAGGCGGATCTCCTAGCCATCCATGTGGCAGGAGCCTCCAACACTCTGGCCGATGCCCTAAGCCAAATAGGTGCTGCATCTCACGAGTGGTCCCCCTGCTGGAAGTAGTACATGATCTGTTCTCCCACCTCTTCACACCTCAGATGGACCTGTTTGCCTCCAGGGAGAATGCGAAGCTGAGGCTGTTTCATGCCTGTCCCCCTCAGCAAGGCTCGCTGCACGGGGATGCCTTCTTGAGGTCGTGGACCCTGGGCCTCTTCTATGCCTTTCCACCATTTCCCTTGATCCACAAGGTGCTTCTCAAGACGAGGAGGGACAAGGCGCAGGTGATTCTGGTAGCCCCAGACTGGCCCCGCCAGTTCTGGTATCCAGATCTCCTCAGCCTCAGTTCCAGGCTTCCGAGGCGGCTTCCAGCCTCCCCGGACCTGACCTCAGTCAACCAGGGCAAGGTACTCCACCTGAACCTTCAATCCCTGCACCTGACGGCCTGGTTCCTGAGCGGCTGGAGTTCCAGGCCTTGGGTCTTTCCGACAAGGTCCTCAACGTTGTTGAGGCATCCCATAAGGAGTCGACCAGAAAATGCTACGCCTTCAAATGGAAGAGATTCTCCATTTGGTGTCAGGATAAGGGGTTGGACCCTTCCTCCTGTTCCTTGGCCAGCATTCAGGACTACCTGTGGTCCCTTTCTCAGCTAGGGCTTCGGCCGACTACCCTTAAGGTGCACCTGGCAGCCTTCTCTGCTTACTGGGCATGGGCCGGACAGCGGTCGGTGCCGCAGGAAAAGGTGGTCGGGCGCTTTTCCAAAGGCCTTGATCACATATCCCCTCTGGTGCAAGAACCTCCACCTCCGTGGGATCTGCTGCTGGTACTGGCTATGCTCATGGGCATGCCATTTGAACCTATGCACAGGTGTGATATCTCTCACCTGTCATGGAAGACCGCCCTCTTGGTGGCTGTCACGTCAGAAGGATGGGAGAGCTCCAGGCGCTTTCCATAGAGTCTCCTTCTCTGGTCTTCCACAGGGACAAGGTTGTCCTGCGCCCCCTCCCGAATTTCCTTCCGAAGGTGGTATTGGAGTTTCACCTTAACCAGGTGTTGACTCTGCTGGTGTTCTACTCCAGTCACAACTTGGAGACCGAAATATAGGCTCCATACTTTAGACCCTAGAAGAGTGCTCTCTTATTACAAGGAGCAGCTGGCTGAAGTTCGGAGAGAGGTTCGCCAGCTGTTTGTCAGCTACGCTGAAGCTGCATCTGGCAGACCTGCAGTCAAGCGGACGATAGGCAGGTGGGTCACCTTCTGCATAGATCTCTGCTACAGGTTGGTGGGCATGGAGCCTCCCAAAGCGATAAGAGCTCATTCTACCCCGCCATACCGCTGCATCAGTGGCTGCTTCCAGGGATGTCCCTATCCAGGAAATCTGCAGGGCTGCTACCTGGAAGTCGGCACACACCTTCCCACTACCACATCGACCTTGAGTCACGCTGGGATGCTGGTTTTGGGACCTCTGTTCTCCAATCTGTATTTCCCAAGTAAGATGTGTGCGCCTTGCCTCCCTTCTCCCGGAGAACTGCTAGGAGTCTGCCAGTGAGTGTGGATTGAACAACATAGCCATGTCCCTAGAAATGCAAGTTACTCACCTGTAACAGGAGTTCTAGGAATGGTATATGTTCATCCACACAACCCACCCGACCTCCCTGGCTTTGGCCTACCTGGCTTCCAGCAGGCTAGATCTGATGTCATGGGGCGGAGCTGAGAGCTTTACCATCCGGGTGGGTGGGAGGAGACAGCTTGAAGACCTTCCGGCAAGATTTAAAGTGGCAAGGAACCTGCCAGTAAGTGTGGATGAACAACATATACCATTCCTGGAACTCCTGTTACAGGTGAGTAACCTGTATTTCAAACAACATGAAGTCTTGCTGTATTCTGACAGTAGCATTGAGTCCAAACCTTCGAACTGCCCCGGAGATGAGTTAACTTTCCATGCCAGGCATGGAACGCTGAGCTCGAGCTCGGTTGAGACTCTGTCTGTTGCTGTTTGAACTCAAACTGTCAGATTCTTTACTCCACCTCACTGAACAGTCGCTCCGGAGATTTCTCCTTCTGCTCAGTTAAATTTGTCAGTTAAAGTACCGCTTTTCTCGGTTTTCGACCGAATTTAAACCGCAGCCTGTCTGTTCAGTCTCTGTCTGTGGTATTTGTGAGTACTAGATAGGTTTATATTGTTTCTATTCTGTGTGGAACTTGTAAGCGGTTCATCGGTTCGGTTTGAACCGATCAAGTTACTAAACAATCTTTATTTTACATTTTAGAGTGTGGTTACCGGTTCTTATCGGTTCTTAAAAAAAAAAAAAAAAACTGATTTTATTACCTTTTTTTCCACGGCCCGTGACATGGTCAGGAACCGATAAGAGGGTCTTCCCTGGTGGATTGCCATTAAAAGGGTAAGTTTGGTTAGGACTGGCACAATGTCTGACAAACCCAAAAGAAAAACTGGGCCCACTGGGTTTCAACACTGCAGTGTGTGTGGGGAAGTCTTTGCCAAGGCTGATCCCCACACCACCTGTGTTTGTCTGGGGTTTGACCACCTCAAATTTGTAAGAATTTTCCTGCAGCTACCCTAGAAAAACGAGTTGGTAGGTTCAGGGAAAGAGAGGCCAAAACGTCCGCTGAACCGGATGGCCAGCCCGGTTTGGTTCAGATCGAACCAGAAGGAGTGCCCTCTGACCAGGGCGAGACTTCTTTGGGCAAAAGGAGATCCGATTCTGAGGAGTCGGTTCCAGCTAAGAGAACAAGAAAGGAAAAATCAGCTGGTGTGGATCCAAAACTTTCTTCTCCAACTGCTGAAGAAATAGCCAAAGCAATAAAAATTGTGCAGTTACTTTCCCTGGTTCCGACCGAACCGGCACCATCAGGGAGGCGCTCGGTTCGGCCGGTTCCACTGGTTCAAGAGTATGATTTACAGGAATTTTATGACCCGGAAGAGGAATATGAGGAAAGTGAATGTGGTTTTGAAAGTCTGGATGTGCCCATTGACCTGGACATCTCCCCAGACAGACCTTCAGGAGTGTCTCCTCCTAGGCTTTCTGAGTCCCCCTCCCATTTCATGTTTTATAAAAAAGTGGCTGAAACCCTTCAGCTTCCTATGGAAGAAGCTGTGGATGACCAGGAGGAGCCTGACTATGCCCAGAGTCTAGGAGGCTGTCTATTCCTTTACACAAATCTTTTGGGAAACAGACATTTAAGATTTTAAAGACTAACACCATATTTCCTGTGGATAAAAGAATGGACAAGAGGTATACACTGTCAGGCCCAGATACAGAGTTCCTTACACAACAATGCAGCCATGTTGGGGTAGTGCAGGCTGCAGCCTGTGACAAGACAAATATTCCCTTGGCTTCACACCCCCCAGACAAGGACTCCAGGAGGATTGATGCCATGGCAAAGAAACAATACATGGCAGCATCCTTGGGACTCAGACAGGCCAATTATATGGCTTATACTGCTAGGTATCAGAAATCCAGATGGGACACTGTCATGGCTTTAGCAAACAGGTCCCTGGCCAGCTTGCCAAGGAGCTGGAGCAGGTGGCTGCTGATGGTATTGAGGCATCCAAGGTGCAATTCCATGCTGCAGTAGACTCAAATGTCGTCATCTAGAGTCATGGCTACATTTGTGGCACTTTGCAGAATGGCTTGGCTCAGATGTACTAGCCTGTCACAGGATACCCAGACTATGGCCATGGGTTTTCCTGTTGTGGGTAATTCTTTGTTTGGGGAGCAAATGGAGAATTACATGAAGAAAATGGACCACCTACAGGAGTACCCAGGTCAAGGAAAGGCAGGCCACTCCTCAAAGGCAGCATCCCAGGGGCAGGCCTTTACACAGGCCTTTCTACCAAGCCCAGACCGCCTCTTCTGCCTGTGCTCAGAGGGGGTTCTTTAGAGGGAGAGGCAGAAGGGGTACAACCAGACCTGCTTCCGCCCCTCAGCCAAAAACCCCTGCCAAGCAGGCACCCTGATGGGTTTGCCAGGGCCGATTCTCCACCACCTATAGGGGGCAGGCTGGCTTACTTTGTCCAGGACTGGAAGTCTCTAACATCAGACAAGTGGGTCCTGGAAGTAGTAAGCCAGGGACTGGTTCTCAGCTTCAAAAATTTCCAAGCTGAGAGCCAGATCTTTCCACCTGCAAATCCTCAGTGGCACTTGCCTTAGAGGCAAAGGTCTCTTCCCTTCTGACTCTGAGCTGTGGAACGGGTTCCACCCCTACACCAGGGCAAAGGATTGTACTCCAGGTACTTCCTTATCCCAAAAAAGACAGGAGAATGACGCCATCCTGGATCTCAGATATTTAAACAAGCACCTTTTAAAGCCAAAATTCAAAATGGTGACTCTGGGAATAATTCTACCCTCTCTAAGGCCAGGGAATGGCTAGTGTCCCTGGACCTCAAGGATGCCTACTTCCATATTCTTATCAGAAGCTCCCATCGAAAGTACCTCAGGTTCGAGCTGCCCTCAGGCCATTACCAATTCAGAGCAATGCCCTTTGGACTAACCTCTGCTTCAAGGGTATTCACAAAATGTCTGGCAGTAGTAGTTGCTTCTTTGAGAAGGCAAAGGATTGCCATCTTCCCATACCTAGATGACTGGCTCATAGTAGGCCAGTCCCCAGACCAGGTCAAGTTACACTTACAGGTAACTCAGCAACTGCTCACTTCTCTAGGTTTCCTTCTGAATCTGTCAGTCATTTCTAGAGCCTGTTCAGCTCCTCACCTTCATAGGTGCAGAGCTAGATACAGAAAGGGCCAGAGCCTTCCTTCCCCTGGACAGGGCAAGATCCCTTATCACTCTGGCCTCCTCTTTCACCCTACAGGTCTCGACCAGCAAGGCATTTTGCAGCTCCTGGGGCACATGGCTGCCTCTACAGCAGTGGTGCAGGAGCAAGATTTCAGATGACTGGACATTCAGTTCCATTTGAGGGCCTTCTGGTCTCGAAAAGGACCCTCTGACCGGACTGATCCCAGTGACTCGAACCTTGATCCAGGCCTTGCACTGGTGGCAGGATCTGAACAATCTTGAGACACTGAGTTCCCTTTGTCACTCAGTCTCTCTCTAATCCTTACTACAGATGCCTCCCTCTTGGGGTGGGGGGCTCACTTGGACGACCTGACCACCCAAGGATTGTGGTCCCCTTAGGAATCTCTGCCTCATCAATCTGTTGGAGCTCAGAGCAGTTTTTCTAGCACTTCAAGTTTTTTCCAAGTCTGTTCAGAACAAAGCTATTCAGATCAGAACAGACAATACCACCACAATGTGGTACATCAACAAACATGGAGGCACTTGGTCTACGGCCTTATGCACAGAAGTGATGAAGTTGTGGTCCCTGGCTTATTCTCTGAACACCTCCCTCTCAGCAGTACACCTCTCAGGCAAGGACAATGTCCTAGCAGATGCTCTCAGCAGGATATCTCAGGGCCATCACGAATGGTCACTGGATCCCTGGATCTTGGACGGGATATTCTCCAGATAGGGCACCCTACAGATAGATTTTTTTGCTGCAGGCCCCCAGTGTTGGGCTTAGTCCCCCTGGATGCCTTAGTTCTCAATTGGGAAGGGAGGTTCCTGTATGCTCCCCCTTCCCTCTCCTGTTCAAAGTGCTAGTCAAAATCAGGTCTCAACCCTGCAAGGTGATCCTGATTGCTCCAGACTGGCCCAGACAGCCCTGGTATCCTCTCCTATTGTCCTTATCTGTCCATCTTCCCCTGGCTCTTCCTGGAATTACAACCTGTTAACTTGTGCTCAGGGAGGGTTTGGTACCCGAATCTCAAATCTCTCAATCTCGAGGCCTGGCTCGTGAAGTTAGAGTTTGCTGATTTACACCTCTCCCAAGGTGTTATGGATATTCTGAAGGCTTCTAGGAAGCCTTCCACCAGAACCACTTATAATTCCAAGTGGTAAAGATTTTCCATATGGTGCTCTGGGAAGCATATTTCCCCAGAGTCTGCTGATCTGCCAACAGTACTTGACTACATGGTTCATCTCAATGGCTTGGGTCTCTGACCAGCTACACTAAGGGTGCACCTGGCAGCGGTTTCTGCTTTCATTTCAGCAGGTAAGCTCTCTTCTCTTTCCGCTCACCCTGTTTTCTCCAAGTTTTTCAAGGGATTGCTTCATACCAATCCTCCATTCAGGGATCCTGCCCCTGCTTGGGATCTTAATGTTTGCATTGCACAGCTTATGCAACCCCCCCTTTGAGCCTTTGTTTTTAGCAGAGCTTAAGTACTTGACTTGGAAAACTGTGTTTCTGGTGGCCATCACTTCTGCCAGGTGCATAAGTGAGCTGCAAGCCCTGTCAGTGGAGCCTGACTTTATTTCCTTCCATAAGGATAAGGTGGTCCTTAGGACCAACAGGAAGTTTTTGCCTAAGGTGGTTTCAGACTTCCACCTTAACCAATCTGTTTCTTCCTGTGTACTTCACTGACCATTCCTCCTCTGGTGAGAGGAGGCTGCAAAGCCTAGATGTGAAAAGAGCTCTTAGCTACTATATAGAATGCACCAAGGGTCATAGGTTTGACTCCCTCCAACTGTTCCTCACTTATGGTGAGGTAGGCAAAGGGTAACCTGCCACTAAAAGATCCATTGCCAGGTGGATTGTCTTTGCATACAATTTTGCTATGAAAAATTAGGTAAGGTTCCACCCTCAGGCCTGAGGGCTCACTCTACCAGGCCAGGGATATCCCTATTCTAGAAATATGTCAAGCAGCTACCTGGAAAACAGTTCACACTTTCACCAAGCATTAATCCCTGGACATCCAGGCTAGGAGTGATGCTTGGTTTGGCTCAACTGTGCTTGAGCCTATTTCCTAAGTAGGTTCTGTCCTTCCTCCATGGAGAGTACTGCTTAGTAGTGTTCCATTCAAACTAATACAGCAAGACTTCATGTTGTTTGAAGAAAAAATTACACACCTTAGTAATGTTGTTTCTTCTAATGGAGTCTTGCTGTATTCTGACCCCCGCCTTCCCCTCCCAGAACCTTTGTTTTTTTGGGATGTGGGCAGTGGCAGTGTTGACACTCAGGAGGTGCCCCACCTTTTTTGTTATCACCCTTTCTTTGGGTGAGTGGGTGTTGTGTTATTTCATTTTTGGGTCTCCTGACTTGAGTCTTTTGTTTTGAGACCAAAAATTTATCATTTTAGGAGCCAGTTGGCTAGTGTAGGTTTACAGCTTCCACACAGGACCTCAGTGAGTTTAGTTCGTAAAGATCTGACGGTTTGAGTTCAAACAGCAACAGACAGTCTCAACCGAGCTCAGCGTTCCATGCCTGGCATGGAAAGTTAACTCTTTCATCTCCGGGGCAGTTTGAAGGTTGGGACTCACTGCTACTGTCAGAATACAGCAAGACTCCATTAGAAGAAACAACATTACTAAGGCGAGTAATTTTTTCTTATCTGCCGTCAGTCTGTTTCTGTGTAGGTGGAACTGACCAGGGAGGCGCGGATACTGGATGTGGCCCTAGCAGCCAGTGACCAGGTTGGGGGCCTGGAGGTAAGTGACCCATTGGCAGGGAACGACCATACCACATTCTTGTTCAGCCTGGACCTAGGAGGGGTAGAAGGCTGCACAAAGATGGAGGTAACTGACTTCAGGGGGGCAGATTTCAAGGAAATGGGAAGGATGCTTAAGAAGCATTTGGATGGGATTGGGCCAGACATGGACGCTGATAGTAGGTGGGAAATCGGGAGGGGGGTGCAGGATGCTACCAGCACCTGTGCAAGAGTAAGATCAAAATGTGGTAGGGCCTGTAAGTCCTGCTGGTGGACCAGGGAGGTTCAGGAGGTGGTGAGGGGAAAGAAGTCTGCTTATAGGCATTTCAAGTGCTCAAGGAGTGAATGGTATCGAGGGGAGTATGGCCAGAAGGGCCACTAGGGTGGTGAGGGCGGCTCAGGCAAGGAAGGCGCAGAACCTGGCCAGAGAAATTGGGAGAGGGAACAAGGGGTTCTTTAGATACATTGGGGAAAAACGAAGGGTGACGGGACAGATTAGCAGGATTAAAACGGGAGGGATGGACACAAGACCTGGGAGAGCAGGCTGAGGTACTAAATGAGTACTTCGCATCAGTTTTCACCAAGGAAAATGGGTGAGGTGGGGGCTGCATCATACATAGGAGAAGATGGTGAAACTGGGGGGGTCCCTTGCTGATTGGCACGTCTGGGGACAGGCTGGCCATCACTGGCAGGAGGGGGTATAGCAAAGCAGGGGGCCGAGTTAGCGGAGGTGGAAGTCACGGCAGAGAGTGAGGGAATCCCTCAGGTCCCTTAAGATGGAGAAAGCACCGGGGCCGGATAAATTACATCCCAGAGTACTGAAGCAACCATCGGATGTCGGTGAAACCTCTGGCGGAGCTTTTGGCATCTCTCTGAGGGACAAGGTGGGTGCCCAGAGACTGGAAGATGGCGCATGTGCGTATCCACAAGGGGGGGGGGGAGATCAAGGGAAGTGGCAGGGAACTACATGCCAGTCAGCCTGATATTGGTGGTGGGTAAGGTGATAGAGGGCATTGTCAAGGAGAGGCTGGGGGGGGACCCGGAAAAGTCGGGGTTCCTGGACGATGGACAACATGGATTTGTCCTATGTAAATCATGTCAGACAAACCTTGTGGAGTTCTATGACTGGGTGACGAGTGCCTTGGACCTGGGTAGACTGGTGGACGTCCTCTATCTTGACTTCAGCAAGGCGTTTGACTCTGTTCTTCACGTGGGCCTGTTGAGTAAGCTGGGAGAAATGGGGGTGGGGAACCAGAAGATCAGATGGCTAGGCAGTTGACTCCAGGACTGGACCCAGAGGGTTGTGGTTGGCGGGATAGTCTCGTCCCTAAGGAGGGTCATTAATGGGGTCCCTCAGGGATCAGTCCTTGGGCCCCTCCTGTTCAATGCCTAAGTCTCTGACATAAGGAAGGATATCATGAGTGAGATGAGTCTCTTTGCGGATGACTCAAAACTGGGGGCTGTGGTGGATGGGGAGGAGGGAAGGGTGGCCCTACAAGGGGACCTGGAGGCTTTGGAAACGTGGTCTAGAAAGTGGAAGCTGAGGTTCAATGCAGGGAAATGCATGGGTACTGCATCTGGGAGCCAGAAACCCAGGCCAAGTTTACACCCGGGGGGGGAGATGCTATAAGGCTCAGTGGCTGAGAGGGACCTGGGGTGGTGGTGGATGTCAAGATGAACAACTCTGAGACTTGTAGGAGGGCAGTGGCCAAGGCCAACAGGATGATGGGATGCATCGCTAGGGGATCACCTCCAGAGGAAGGGAAGTGATACTCCCTCTGTATAACTGCTTGGTGAGGCCACACCTCGAGTACTGCGTGCAGTTTTGGAGGCCACACTTAGAAGGACATTGAACTTCTGGAGCTTGGTGGACAGGACCTATGGGGAGAGGCTTCGAAGAGCTAAATGTGTACATTGGAAGAGAGGAGATACCGGGGGGACATGATAGAGGTCTTCAGGTACATGAAGGGGTTAAATAGGGGAGGGGCAGTCAGGTCGCCTAGGAAAGGGGCCAACTAGAGGGCATGGGTGGAAGCTGGGGGGATTCAGGGGAGAAAGGAGGAGGTGCTACTTCACTGAGAGGGTGGTGGAGGCAGAGCGGAGAGTTTCAAGAGGGGTGGGACGATACAGGGAAGGGTTCTGGAAGCAAAGTCCTGTGCAGCGGGAATATCCAGGACTGGGAAGGGAGAAGCCAGAAAGGGCGAGGGGGGCAACAAGGTCAGCTCCCAGGGTGGGGTCTGACCAAACAAGCAGACACGAAGGACCGTTAGGCCTGTTCTGCTGGCATTTTAGTATGTTAGATACCAATCTTACCTCCTTGCCAAGAAATGCTCTCTGTCTTCTACCAGCAGGGGTCCAGAAACTCTGCTTCCACTAACTCTTCTCCTGTGCCTCAAGGGCACCCTAGCACTCTTATCTCACGTCTCGCCTACTCATCTGACGTGACCAATCCTTAGCACTTCAGGTCACCACCCTACCTCACAACCTTTGCCACCTCTACCCCACCCGTTCTTTATACCCCTGCCCACCCTCTAGTACCCTTACCACTATCCTCCTATCATCTCCTCTCATGCAATCCAGTAAGGTGCCCTAACTTAGGCTCAGGCAAATTACTTGCTGCCTATGATCCTAAATTTGGTGTGTTCACTATAGGAACTCTCATCTAAAATGTATGCTTTATTGCTGTATTTTACTGTTACCCTGCCTAAACGTGTACCGCTGTTTTTGATGTACCGTTATCCTTGTTACTGATGTGTGACCCATAAATGAGCAAACACTCACAGGTGTAATCCAAGAACTCAATAAAATAAACAACTGTTGATGTTCTGGGAAAAACTCATGCTTCGTTTCATGATTTTTGAAGTCCTCATAAACCTTGGGTGTGACGACCTTGTTAAACCCCACCCCCGGTTTGTGTTTTCTATCTATATTTATATTTATCTTTATCTATATATATATAAAATATTACAATTGCAGCTTTTTTATGCTAACAGGAAATACTCTGGTTCATTTTCAGAGCAGAGCCCCCATCTCAGCCAAGTTGGTTGCGAATATGCTGTCTGTTGCTGGAGCTGATCATATCATTACTATGGACTTACATGCCTCTCAGATCCAGGTAAGGAAGAGTCTGTGGAATCTGACATAAGTTGGGTTGGTGAAAACAGAATGGTGGCATGGGTATCTGTATAAATAATTTAATGGAACAATGTTCAGTAAGACAGGTAGGTAATAATGCATATTGTAGTGTGCATTGTGGTGGATTCTAGAACATTTTAACAAAATGTAGCAAGCTGATTGGCTCACAGGTTGTCCAAAGTGTATAATTATCTTACCATAGTTACAAGCCTTGTGATGAGACTTGCTGGTAGCCCTATCACAACTAAATCAACCCTCCTACACCCAAAAACTGACTTGCCATTACAAACCTGACTCACCTTTACATGCTCAAAATAAAAGTTCATTAAAATTAAATGTTTTACCTTCTCATCCCCTCTTTACAAACATACAAGAAAAATCATCTTCCAGGAATATATCTTCACCATTTATTCACACTAGTGGGTCCAGGCTGGAGGCACTTCAACACCACGAGAGTCAAAACATTCGAGGGAGCTGGCGCGGAAGTAAGTGGTGCACATGCACAGCACTGCAAAAGTGGCTCGCACCACTAGGCTTACCTCGGCACCAGCCCGCCAACTGCCTCAATTCCTTTTTTCCCCTCCCACCATCGAGAGCACTTCGGTGACAACATCGCTAGCCCTTAGGGAATCGGAACTTCACGTTTATATGACCACTTTAATTTGACAGTTTTAAGGTAGAAATTATTTTTTCATCAGTTTAGTGATGTTATAAAAAAAAAAAATTTCTTTCTCTCAGCCCGTCTGAGCCTCATGATGATGTCTCTACAGATCATGGTAGGGAGCCTCAACGTTTTGACTGGTGCTGTATTTAGCTGGCACCTTGTTTGTCCCGGTACTATATGGCCCGGTACCTTGTTGGTTCGGCGTTGTTTACTTACAAACATACTCTAAAATGCCAGCAGAGGAGGCCTAATGGTCTTCGTGGTCTGCTCGATGGTCACACTGCACTGGGGCAGTCTCCACTGTCCCCCCCTCAGGTTTCACTGTCCCCAGTCGAAGATGCTCCCACTGTAATGGACCTCGTCAGCTTCACCTTCCCCCTGTATCTGTCCCATCCCCTCTTAAACTCCTCCACAGTCTCGGTCTCCACCAGTCCCCTGGGCAGCGCATTCCATGGTTCCATCACCCTCTCAGTGAAGTAACACCTCCTCTTCCCCTGCTTCCACCTGTGTCCTCTAGTTACCCCCCCTTTTTCCTTTGGAACACTCTGACTGGGCCCACTTTTACATACTTGAAGACCTCTGTCATGTCTCCTCTGTCCTTCCTTTCCTCCAGGGTGTACATGTTAAGCTTCTCGAGCCTCTCTCCGTAGCTTCTTTCCCCCAGGCCCCAGATCATTTTGGTTGTCCTACTTTGGACCCTCTCCAGGAGTGCAGTGTCCCTCTAAGTGCGATGTCCAAAACTGCACACAATACTCGAGGTGTGGCCTAACCAAGCAGTTATACAGAGGAAGGATTACTTCCGCCTTTCTGGAGGTAATCCCCCTAGTAATGCATCCCAGCATCCTATTTGCTTTTGCCGCTGCCCCGCTACAGGTCTCTGAGTTGTTCATTCTGACATCTAACAACACCCCCAGGTCCCTCTCGCCCTTAGAGACTTGTAGTGCGCCTCCCCCCAGGGTATACCCTTGGCCTGGATTTCTGGCCTCCCGGTGCAGAACCCTGCATTTCCCTGCATTGAACTTCAGTTTCCACGTTCCCAACCACCTTTCCAGAGCCTCCAGATCCTCCTGCAAGGCCACTTTTGCCTCCTCATCCACCTCCACGCCCAGCTTCGAGTCATCTGCAAAGAGAATAATTTCACTCCTGATAACCTTCCTTATGTTGAGACATAGGTATTACAGGAGTGGTCGAGTACCCGACTGGGGAACCCCAACTCAATGACCCTTCTTGAGATGAGACTAACCCCCCCCCACCACCACCCTCTGAGTACACTCTGGGCCAATTACCTATTCATCTTATCTGCATCTCCACCCCCATTTCCTCCAGCTTACCCAGCAGGCCATCGTGGGGTACCGAATCAAACACGTTGCCGAAGTCTAGAAAGGGGACATCCATCGGCCTACCCTGATCCAGGACATGCGTCACCCTGTTGTAGAACTCCACAAGGTTTGTCTGACATCTTCTTGAGACAAAGCCGTGCTGCCTATCGTCCAGATACCCCATTTGCTCCAGTAGCACCCCCCCCCCAGCTTTTCCTGGACAATACCCATCACCTTGCCCACCACTGATGTCAGGCTAATGGGCCTGTAGTTCTCCACCTCCTCTCTTGATTCCCCCCTCCCTTGTAAATAGGCACCATGTGGGCCCACCCTCCAGTCTTGGGTACCCTCCCTGTCTTCAGAAAGATGTTGAAAGCTCCACTGGGGGGCCGCCAGGGCATCAGCCAGTTCCCTCAGCACCCTGGGATGCATTTCATCAGTCTCTGGTGCTTTCCCCATCCGAAGGGACCCGAGGGCTTCCCTCACTCTCTTCTGGGATTTCAACCTCCACGTCCTCCCCTTTGCTCCTTGTACTTTCAACACCCCACCTGACTCTGCTGGCCCCTCCCTCTCCCCAGACACGGCAGGGTCCAGATCTCAAGGGTCCCCACCCCTTCCTCCGGTTTGCCCTCTCCTCTTCTCCCCGGCAGACACAGCCCCTCCATCCTTCTTGGTAAAAACTGAGGCAAAGTACTCGTTTAGAACCGTGGCCTGCTCCCCCGCATCCTGTGCAAATCCCTCCCGTCCTTATCCTGCTTATCTGCCCCCTCACTTTTCTTTTTTCCCCCTATGTATCTAAAGAACCACTTCAAACAACATGAAGTCTTGCTATATTATGACATATGCAGTTTGTCCCAGCCTTAGAACTGCTCCGGAGGTGAAAGAGTTAACTTCCATGCCAGGCATGGAATCTTGAGCGCGAGCTCGGTTGAAAAAACTGATCTTCAAACTGAAACTGTCAGATTCTTTACTCCGCCTCACTGGACAGTCGCTCCGGAGATTCCTCCTACTGCTCGGTTCATTTGTCGGTTACAAAAGTGTTATTTTTCAGCTTTCTAAACCGCAATTATATATTTTAACCGCAACCGGTTGGTTCAAGCTCTGTCTGTGGTATCGTAAGTAATAGATAGGTTTTACTTTTCTCTGTGTGGAACTTGCAAACGTTATCGGTTTGGTTTGAACCGATCAGGTTGTTGTTAAAACTTATTAAATTACATTTAGAGTGCGGTTCCCGGTTCTTATCGGTTCTAAAAAGAACGGATTTCATTACGTTTTTTTCCACGACCCGTGACACGGTTGGGAACCGATAAGGGTGTCTTGCCTGGCACTGCCGGAAAAAGGGCAAGTTTTTGGTTAGGCTGGCATTATGTCTGAGAAACCCAAAAGAAAAACCGGGCCCACTGGGTTTCAGCACTGTAGTGTCTGTGGGGACGCCTTTGCCAAGGCTGACCCACACACCACATGTGTTTTATTGTCTGGGGTTTGACCACCTCAATGCAGACTGCCAGATTTGCAAGAATTTCCCTGCAGCTACCCTAGATAAGAGTTGGTAGGCTCAGGGCGAGAGGCCAAAGGTCCGCTGACCGGATGGCCAGCCGGTTCGGTGCCAACGAACTAAGGAAGTGCCCTCTGACCAGGCGAGACTTCCTCGACAAGCGTAAAGCTGACTCAGAGGAGCCAGTTCCAGCAAAGAGAACTAGAAAATCAGCAGGTGTGGAGTCAAAAATTCCTTCTCCAACTGCTGCAGAGATAGCCAAAGCAATCCAAATTGTCCAGTCACTTTCCCCGGTTCCGTCCGAACCGCCACTATCTGACAAAAGGTCGGTTCGGCCGGTTCCACCGGTTCAAGAATATGATATAGAGAAGTTTTATGAACCAGAGGAGGGGGAGGATGATTATGAACAGTGTGAATGTGACTGAAAGTCTGGATGTGCCCATTAAACCGGACATCTCCCCAGACAGACCTTTAGAAGAATCTCCCCCACTAGGCTTTCTGAGTCCCCTTCTCATTTTCTGTTTTATAAAAAGTTGCTGAAACCCTCCAGCTTCCATTGGAGGAAGCTGTGAATGAACAAGAGGCCTGATTTTGTAGAAATGATGGATATTCCAGAGTCTAGAGATTGTCTATTCCTTTACATAGTCTTTTAGGAAACAAACAATTAAAATTTTAAAGCTCTAATTCTGTGCCTCCTGTAGATAAAAGATGGACAGGAGGTACACTTTTTCAGAGTCCTGATACAGAATTTCTTTCACAGCAATGCAGCCATGTTGGGGTAGTTCAGGCTGCAGCCTGTGATAAGGCTAATATTCCCCTGGCTTCACATCCTCCTGACAAGGACTCCAGGAAGATTGATGCCATGGCTAAAAAACAATACATGGCAGCGTCCTTGGGACTCAGACAAGCAAATTATATGGCTTATGTGGCAAGATATCAGAAATCTAGATGGGATACTGTCATGGCTTTCGCCAAACAGGCCCCTGGCCAGCTTGCCAAGGAGTTGGAGCTGGTGGCTGCTGATGGTATTGAGGCATCTAAGGTGCAGTTCCATGCTGCAGTGGATTCTAATGATGTTTCCTCTAGAGTCATGGCTACATCTGTGGCTTTTCGTAGATTGGCTTGGCTCTGGTGTACTAGTCTGTCACAGGATACCCAGGCTAAGGCTATGGATTTTCCTGTGGTGGGAAATTCTCTGTTTGGGGAGCAGACAGAGAATTATATGAAGAAAATGGATGAATATAGAACCACTTATAGGAGTGCACAAGTCAAGGAACTGCAAGCCACTCCTCAGAGGCAGCCCCCCAGGGGTAGAGGCAGGTCCTTTCATGGGCCTTTTTACCAAACCCATGCCTCCTCTTCAGCTTACGTTCAGAGGGGGTTCTTCAGAGGGAGAGGCAGATGGGGTACAAGCAGGCCTGCTCCCACCCCTCAGCCTAAAGCCTCTGCCAAACAGGCACCCTGATGGGATGCCCAGGGCCGGTTCTCCATTACCTGTAGGGGGCAGGCTGGCTTACTTCGTCCAGGACTGGGAGTCTTTAACATCAGACAAGTGGGTCCTGGAAGTAGTAAGCCAGGGTCTGGTTCTCGGCTTCAAAAAATTTGGAAACAGAAGTCTCAACCCTCCTGGCTCTCAGAGCTGTAGAAAGGGTTTCTTCCCTACACCAGGGCAAGGGTCTGTACTCAGGTACTTCTTACCCCAAAAAAGATAGGAGAATGGCGGCCCATCCTTGACCTAAGATATCTGAACAAGCACCTTTTAAAACCAAAATTCAAAATGGTGACTCTGGGAATGATTTTACCCTCCCTAAGGCCAGGGGACTCGCTAGCTTCCCTGGACCTCAAGGATGCCTACTTCCATGTTCTTATCAGAAGCTCCAACCGAAAGTACCTCAGATTCGAACTGCCCTAAGGCCATTATCCGTTCAGAGCAATGCCCTTCGTCCTTACCTCTGCCCCAAGGGTATTCACAAAATGCCTAGCGGTAGCAGTTGCTCATTTAAGAAGGCAAAGGATTGCCATCTTTCCCTACCTAGACAACTGGCTCATTGTGGGTCAGTCTCCAGACCAGGTCAAATCACACCTGCAAGTTACCCAGCAGCTGCTTGCCTCTCTGGGCTTTCTTCTCAATCTTCCAAAGTCAGTTCTGGAACCTGTCCAGGTACTCACCTTTATAGGTGCAGAACTGGACACTAAGCCAGGCCAGAGCCTTCCTTCCCCTAGAAAGGGTAAGGACCCTAGTGGCCCTGGCCTCCTCCTTCACCCTGCAGGTCTCTCGACTAGCAAGGCATTTTCTACAGCTCCTAGGACACATGGCTGCTTCCACAGCTGTAGTACAAGGAGCAAGATTTCAGATGAGGGACATTCAGTTCCATTTGAGAGCCTTTTGGTCTCAAAGAAGAGATCCCCTATCCAAGTTGATCCAAGTAACTCGAACCCTGATCCAGGCCCTTCAGTGGTGGCAGGATCAGAGCAATCTGAGACAAGGGGTTCCCTTCATCCCTTTATCTCACTCCTTGACCTTTACTACAGATCGTCCCTTTTGGGATGGGAGCTCACATGGCGACCTCTCACCCAGGGATTGTGGTCCCCTCAGGAATCTCTGCTCCACATCAATCTGTTGGAACTCAGAGCTGTTTTTCTAGCACTTCAGATTTTTTCTGCATCTGTTCAGAACAAAGTGGTACAGGTCAGAACAGACAACACCATTACAATGTGGTACATCAACAAACGACGGGGCACTCGGTCTTCGGCCTTGTGCACCGAGGCAATGAAGTTGTGGTCTCTGGCTTATTCCCTGAACACTTCCCTCATAGCAGTTCTCCTCCCAGGCAAGGACAATGTCCTGGCAGATGCTCTCAGCAGGATTTCCCAGGGCCATCACGAATGGTCACTGGATCCCCGAGTACTGGGGATAGTTTTTGCCAGATGGGGCACCCCTCAGATAGATCTTTTTGCAGCCCCAGACAATCAACTTCCACTTTTTTGTTGCAGGCCCCCAGTGTTGGGCTCAGTCCCCCTGGATGCCTTTCTCCTCGATTGGGAAGGGAAGTTTCTCTATGCCTCCCCTTCCCTCTCCTGTTCAAGGTGCTAGTCAAAATCAGATCTCAGCCCTGCAAGATGATTCTGATTGCTCCAGACTAGGCCAGGAAGTCCTGGTACCCACTTCTTCTGTCCTTGGTCCATCTTCCCCTGTGTCTCCCCAGGAACCACAATTTGTTAACCTGTGCCCAGGGGAGAGTTTGGTATCCGAATCTCAAATCCCTCAACCTCAAGGCCTGGCTCTTGAGGAGTTAGTTTGCTGACCTACACCTTTCTCAAGGTGTTCTCGAAATCTTGAAAGCTTCTAGGAAGCCTTCCACTAGGGCTACTTATAACTCCAAATGGAAAGGGTTTTCCATATGGTGTTCTGGGAAGCATATTTCCCCGGAATCTGCTGATCTGCCCACTGTTTTGGACTATATGGTCCATCTTTATTCTTTGGGACTGAGACCAGCTGCCCTGAAAGTGCATTTGGCAGCTGTCTCTGCTTTTATTTCAGCAGGGAAGCCCTCTTCTCTTTCTGCTCACCCTGTATTTTCCAAGTTTTTCAGGGGATTGCTTCATACCAATCCACCATTCGGGGACCCTGCCTCTGCCTGGGATCTTAATGTTTGCATTGCTCAGCTGATGCAACCCCCTTTTGAACCTCTGTCTTCGGCAGAGCTCAAGTACTTGACTTGGAAAACTGTGTTTCTGTTAGCCATCACTTCTGCCAGGCGCATAAGTGAGTTATAAGCTTTTGTCAGTGGAGACTGACTTTATTTTCTTTCACAGGGATAAGGTAGTCCTCAGGACTAAAGGAAGTTTTGCCTGAGGTGGTTTCAGATTTCCACCTTAATCAATCTATTTCTCTTCCAGTGTTCTTCACTGACCATTCCTCCTCTGGTGAGAGGAGGTTGCACAGCTAGATGTTAGAGGGCCTAATTTACTACATAGGCGTACCAAGGGTCACAGGTTTGACTCCTCCAACTCTTTCTCACTTATGGTGAGGTTGGGAAAGGGAAACCTGCCACTAAGAGATCCATTGCCAGGTGGATTGTCTCTTGTATCCAATTTTGCTATCAAAAACTGGGTAAGGTTCCCCCTTCAGGCCTGAGGGCTCACTCTACCAGAGGTACAACTGCGTCTCTAGCTGCTGCCAGGGACATCCCTATCTTAGAGATATGTCAAGCAGCTACTTGCAAAACAGTACACACTTTCACCAAGCATTACTCCCTGGATATCCAGACCAGGAGGGATGCTCGGTTTGGCACAGCCGTGCTTCAGAGCCTATTCCCTAAGTAGGTTCTGTCCCTCCTCCATGGAGGTACTGCTGTGTAGTCTGCAATTGTCATAATATAGCAAGACTTCATGTTGTTTGAAGAAAAAATTACTCACCTTAGTAATGTTGTTTCTTCTAATGGTCTTGCTATATTATGACCTCCCCCCCAGCCTGCCCCTCTCAGAACTTCTACTTTAGGTATGGGGTGGGCAGTCCAGTGTTGGCACTTATTGATGCCCATTTTATGTTTTCCACCCCTTCTTTTTTTTGGGGTGTTTGGGTGTTGTGTTTTATTTTATCTTATCTTATCTTGTTTTCTGGTCCCCTGACTTGAGTCTTGGTGTTGGGACCAGGAAAATGTGTTATTATTTAAGTAGCCAGTTGGCTAGTGTAGGTTACAGCTTCCACACAGAACCTTAGTGAGTTTTGCTCGTAAAGATCTGACCGTTTCAGTTTGAAATATTCCAGACAGAGCTTTTCTAACCGAGCTCGTGCTCTAAGTTCCATGCCTGGCATGGAAGTTAACTCTTTTACCTCCGGAGCAGTTCTAATGGGACAAACTGCAATTGTCATAATATAGCAAGACTCCATTAGAAGAAACAACATTACTAAGGTGAGTAATTTTTTCTTACTGGACCTTGGTATCATTTGTGTCAGGACTGTCCATAAGGGTCCAGCAGCCACCTGTGCACAGTTGAGTATTACTTGTTTTCTATTAAGATTGGCACTGGTATAGATCCCAGTTTTACAATCAAAAAAAGGCACTGGTAATAGACAGTTTATTAACTGGGGCAGGACTGGCTGGTGGCATTTTCACAGAAACCTGCACTCTGTTCATAGGTCCAGAACTAGTTTGCTTTGCTTAAATTGGTGAACATAGCAGACAAACCTTTGATAATTATGGCTGAGGATAAATCAAAGGTTTCCGACGAGGGGCCATTCAAAAATACTAATACCAAAAGCAGAGGTGCTGAGGAACCCTCCAGATCCCAGTCAAAAAATAAAGCTTCCACAGATGAAGTTCCTCACAAATTGAAAAATAAGAGTGACAACAAAAAAAAAAAGGAAGCTTGATCAAGCCTCTGAAGTGGCTAAAAAGAAACTCTGTCAAGACAGATATGCTCTCGTTGCTCCTGGGAAAGCAGATAGTGAGACAACAGGCAGCTTGAAGCATTCAGAAAAAACAAAGCACTTAGAAACTGTGCAGGTTCTTTCGTCAGTGCAAGATATGGAAAAAGCATGGCAACTGTTTCAGACCCTTCAAAAGATGGGTCCTCGATTTACTGGGACTGGCAAGCAGTCTTCCACAGTTCTCTTCTGTAGACTGTGAAGGTGATGCAGATGATGAATTCTGTGATGCCCCGACATGGATTTTGAGGGGCCTTGAACCCCCATGAGTCCCAGACCTTCGCCTTGGGGATCCCCTGGGTGACCTCGAGGATCCTTCCTCTGTTTTCATTTATACAAAATATGCTGGATACCCTGGACCTCCTTACACAGGAGCCCAACCAGGATGTCGATGAAGACTGATTATAGGGAGATGAATGGTCTTACATCCTCAAAGATCCTGGTCGTCCCTATCTATAATGCATTTAGAAAAAAATACCATGAAGGTGCTTCAACACCCCACTTCAGTACTAGGGGTTGATAAGCAGCTTGAGAGAAAATATAAATTTTCTAAAAAAATGGTACAGAGTTACTGTCAGCACACTCTAGCCACGACAGTATAGTACAGCAGGCAGCTTGTGAGAAAGCTGGGGTCTCCTTGTAGCCCTGTCCCCCTGACAAGGATTCCAAGAAAACTGATTTTATAGCAAAGAAAACATAAGCCACAGCTTCTCTGCTTCTCAGGCTTTCTTCTTACATGGCATTCACAGCCAAATATCAGAAAGCCCTTTGGAAATGTGTCCAGGTTGTCGCCCGCAACAGATCAGATCCTATGGTACAGGAGCTGGTGGATACGTCAAACTGCCTTGGAAGCTACTGTGTACTAATTCCACATGGCAAATGACCGTAATGATGCAACCTCTAGGGTGATGGCCCATGCCATATCTCTGAGACGCTTCGTCTGGCTTAGAACAACCAGTCTGACCACAGACACTCTGAACAAGGCCATGGATTTTCCCTGTGGTCAAAATGTTTGATTACAGAACCACTGACTACATGAAAAAGGTCGTTGAGTACAAGGCCTCCTGGCAGAGCTATTCATCCAAGCCTAAACCCGCCACCCCTCAGAGATCTTGTGCCAGGGGTGGTAGGGGCAGAAGTTTTTTGTTCCCAGGCCTTACAGTCCCTATCCCCAATCTGACTTTAGCCAGTACGGGGGTCTTTCAGAGGCTGGGCAGTAGGGGCCAAAGATCCACCTCTACCCAGCCATCTTCCTGTCGGTCTTAAGTCCTGGTCTGTGTCCAGGCCGCCTCCCCATTTCTGGTTGGAGGCAGACCCTCTCACTATCTCCAGCACTGGTCCCTCATCACATCGGACAAGTGGGTGCTGGAGATCATGGAGACGGGTCTGTCATTACATTTCAAGCAGCTGCCAGACCTCAAGCATACCCATGTGTCAAGACTTCTGTCACCATCACAGATACCGCTGTTGGAAATAAAGGTACAAAACCTTCTGGCTTTACGAGCAGTGGAGAGGGACCCCACCCTCTAAGGTCAAGGGCCTCTACTCCAGGTAATTTCTGACACAAAAGAGAACTGGGGAGTGGTGACCTATCTTAGATCTCAGATATTTAAACATCTGAGAGAACCCAAATTCAAACTGGTCACTCTGTCACTGGTCATACAGTCCTTACAGCAGGGTGACTGGCTAGCCTCCCTCGACTTAAAGGACGCCTACTTCCACATACCCATAAGGAGACCTCACAGGAAGTTTCTCAGGTTCAAAATTCCTTCAGGTAACTTTCATTTCACCGCAGTGCCCTTCGGTCTGTCCTCGGCCCCAGGAGTCTTTACCAAGTGTCTCGCAGAGTAGTAGCACATCTCAGGAGACTGGATGTTTCTCTCTACCCCTATCTGGATGACTGGCTCATAGTAGCAAAGTCTCCTTGCCAAGTCAAGGAATCTCTTTCCCTCACAGAACGCACTCTGGAGTCTCTGGGTTTCCTGGTAAATCTCAAGTCTCACCTGGAACCCACCCAGCTGGACACTCGAAAGGGATATGCTTTCCTCCCACAGGAAGGAATTCGGAGATCTTACTTTGAGAGGGTTCCTGCAGTAGGTCTTCACATATAGGACACAGGTGGATCTCCGTTATGGACTTGTGTGTACAAATAAATATCTGACCAGAAACTGTATGGCAGTTCCTAGAAATTAGACTTCAGTAAGTGTTCTAAAAATGAAGTTCCAGCTCTTCTGGTATGCCTTTACTTTGCGTGAAGGAATGACGCAAAACATTCTTTTGTAAAATGCATCTTGAAAAAAGAAAACTTGGAATTGTGTTTTGACCTTTGCGTCATTATTTCATCACCGGCTCTGTAAATCGCAGGCTTTAAGCATCCTCAGTGCAGTTTCTTGTAAGCTCAGTTTGACCCAGACTTGTTTACTGTGATCTTCTGAGCCAGTGACAATAATAAACCATACAGTACTGTGCAGTAAAATGGGGGATGGGGGCGAGCAGTCCTTATCTGCCATCAAATTCTGTTTCTATATAAGACTATGCCCCCTGGCGTCCGGTACACACGGCAAACTTGTAGATGGCAATCAGCGGGGACCGCCCTGGGTGTCGTGACGTCAGCCAGACTATAAAACTGGCGGTCCCACGCCTGCTCTCCAGTTCTTTCCCATTGCCTCAGTCTCGTTCGGCTTGCGTCAGAACAGCAATCTAACGGCCGCGTTATATTTCTCGAAGTGTTTCTTCGCCTCTTGTAAAATTCTCAGGATTTTTCTTCAATTTGATGTCCTCTAGACAGAAGAAAAAGTGCTCAAAGTGCTGCTCTTAAATCCCGCATGGGGACGACCATTCCCACTGCCTCCTCTGCCTCTGTTCGAAGCACAACATCCAGGAGTGTTCCATCTGCCAGGCCTTTAACCGGGTGACCAGAACCAGGCGCAAGAGGATCCTCGAGGCCCATCTTTTGACCAGACACTTGGCGTCTATGGAAAGGGAGCTACAAAAACTAAGGGAAGGGTAGTCGTTGCCGGCCCTGAAGGAAAAAATGTAAGAAGCAGCATCGGGACAGGAGTCCGTCGCCGTCTGAGGCGCTGGCAACCATGAGTACTTTTTCGGGTGTCCCGTCCGCTTCTTTGGGCCGGGCCCCTTCTCCCCCTCCTGCTGAGATGAGCGGGCAACTGGGGGTTGCCTCTTTGGAGCTGGTAATTCTGTCGACTGATCCTGCCAGTAAGTCGCCCCTCACCTCTGGCGCAGGGCCTCCGCCGATCAGACTAGCGACTGCCTCCCAGCCGGATCTGTTCCTTAGGACGCTGGCTCCTCAGACGTCCACATAGATCCGTCTGGCTCCAGTTTGGCCCCTGACGTTGGACAGAGTGAGGGACTAGTCGACCCGTTGTCCCTCAGGGTCCACCACCCTAGAGACTCTCCACCCGACCCTTTGTTGTTTGCTTTAGCAAAGTCGCCTGCAGACCTGCCGTTGGGGGCCCCTTCTGTCTCTTCCCCTTTGCCAGGTCTTCCTCCATCGTTGAGTTCATTCCACTGCCGACAGAGGACCTGGGTATGGGAGCCCCAATGCTTGAGGCGTGCTCCAGGCCCGATGCCCCTTGGGCTCCACGGCACTTCCCCTGCAGGTCCTTCATTTGGGTTCATTGCCCTGGAACCCTCTTTCCCGCCTGCGGCCACCCTTCTGTCTGTTTCTCAATATCAGACACTGGGCCAGGTGCTTCCATCGCTGGGTTTCCCAACGCCAGAGTTTCTGACCTCTGGTTTTCAGACGCCGGGCTTTCCATTGTCATCATTCCTGACAACAGGTTAACCTACTCCAGGACATCCCACGCTGGGTTACCCAGGGTACTCGTATTACCCGTCCTGGCACTACCCTCAGTACCCGGGTTATCAGAGTTATCAGCCTCCACCTTCTCCGGTGCCGGAACTTGAGTCCGTCCCTCGGTGGTGGAAAGAGGCTAGAGCGCAGCTTGTGTCAGAGTTAAGACAGCCGGTGAGGGAGACACCCTCTGTTAGGATGACCTCTCCACTGCCTCTTGGTACCAGAGCCTCTGCCTCTGTTGCTGTAGGCGTTACTGAACCAGACCCTTCCGTTCCTTCTGGCTCTGATTCCTCTGACACTAGTTCGATTCGGACATGTCAGACCCCAGATCTCCCGTGGAGGTTCCTCCGAAAGACTCCCCAAAGTCCCCTGCAGAGAATCCTTCTTTCGGAGACCTGCTACGTTCTGTTGAAGTGGCTGGCCGTCCAAAGAGGTTGATCCCCAAAGAAAACATCTTGCAGAGCACCTGGATCTGGCCACCTCGGACCCTATTCGACTGTGGATGGGACCTCATGAGGATGTTGTTACCACAGTCTGGCAACAACCGTCCTCCATTCCCGTGGTCTCCTGCAAAGCTGACCGCACCCATTATCCCCTGGAAGGGATTTTTCACCTGAACTCCCATCCTAAGGCTGATTGTATGGTCACCATGGCAGCTCACGACCGTTCAGCCCAGCTCAAACATCTGAGTTCTTCGCCTCCCGACAAGGACTCGCGTCAACTCGATTAGTTTGGGTGCAAAATTTCTTCTTCTTCTTGTGCGATACGGTCCCTTAATTGCATCTCGCACATGGTCGCCTTTCAGAAAGCTTCTCTTTTGGATCTAGAAAGGGACCTCCAGGATGTTCAAGATGAAACCCGAGGAAGAAGCTCTTGGATAAAGTATGGATGGGGAAATCCTTGTGTCACCATGCCCTTCGGGCTACTTACGACTCGGTGGATTCGGTGGCAAGAGCAGCTGCCACGGGGATCTGCCTCTGATGCCTCTCCTGGCTCCGTATAGCGGGACTGGTACAGGACATGCAGTCCTCTCTGTTGGATGCCCTTTTCAGGGGTTCCGTCCTTTATTGGCAGTGACGCTAAGGACATCATTACTGGGCTGCAGGAGAGCGGACGCAGATCCTTATACAAGACTGGACAGAAAAAGCAGCCTTTTCGCCGCCAAAGAAGGTGGAACAAATCCCAGGCTAAGCATCAAAGAAACATGCACCTGGATCGGGAGCTCAAACCCCACAGACCAAATTTCAAAAACAGGCCTCTGGGGCAAAAGCTCCCCTCTGCATCCTGACTCCTTTCCCCTCCTTCCGCTACCTCCAGTACATCTGGAGGAACTGGTCAGAGGGAGGTTTGACCTCCACCTGGAAGGCTTGGAGGTCCGTCACCACAGAAAATTGGGTGCTTCAGCTCATCCCACGAGGTCACTCCATAGAATTCAGTGACATTCCAACCCCTCAACCACCAGGACGGTCCTTCTATCCCTGGGATCGGGTCCCCATAGTCTCTCAAGAGATTCAGGCACTTCTCTTAAAGAAAGCCATAGAGCCTGTCCCGTTAATCCAAATAGGAAGGGGATTCTACTCCCATTTCCTGGTTCCAAAGAAAACTGGTGACCTGAGACCAATCCTGGACCTCAGCACACTAAGCATCTTCGTCGAGTACAGGAAGTTTCGTATGTTGACCCTTCAGGGGCTCCTTCCCCTGCTCCATCAAAACTTTTGGCTGTACTCCCTGGACATGCAGGATGCTTACCTGCATATCCCTATCCTCCCAGCTCACCACCGCTTTCTCTGCTTTGTTTTCCTGGAGAAACATTTCCAGTTCGAGCACTCCCATTTGCTCTGCCTTAAAGCCGTGGGCCCCGTGTTCACCAACTGCCTAGCGGCGCGGGGCCTTTCTGTGCCGCCAGGGCATTTGTCTTCCCATACCTGGATGACTGGCTGTCAGCACCCTCTCCTACCAACCTGAAAGAGGCTCTCTCTTTCACTCTGAGCTTGTTTGCTTTACTGGGCATAATGGTCAATTTTCCCCAGTCCCAGCTAGTGCCCTCACAGGGACTCGGGTTCATTGGAGCTGTACTAGACACAATTCAGGGCAACGCTTTCCTACCATCAGATCGGGCTGAGAGCCTTGCTTCTCAAGCCACACTGGTAGCACAGGCCTGATGGATCCCTGCACACTTGGTGCTTCGTTTATTGGGTCTGATGGTGGCTGCCATTTCGACAGTCCCAATGGTCAAGCTTCACATGAGGTTCACCCAATGGTGTCTTCGAGTCCGGAGGATGGATGACGTGAACCAAAAAGTCATTATCTTCAGCAGCCTCCAGAGAGATCTACCGTGGTGGCAGGATATCTCGATTTGTCGAAGGGGGTCCTTTTCCTTCCGGCAGTTCCAACTCAAATTCTCTCACTACGGATGCCTCAGATCTGGGCTGGAGTGCTCATCTGGGGTCTCACAAGACACAGGGGTCTTAGTCTGATCAGGAGCTGATGCTCCACATCAGTGTACTGGAGACCAGGGCGGTTCTTTACGCACCCCAGGCATTCCAGTCACTGCTGGTTCTGGGATCTATCTTGGTACAGACGGACAACATGTCTACTGTCTGGTACATAAACTAGCAGGGGGTAACCAGATCTTCTAGGGACATGGATATGTTGTTCATCCACACTTACTGGCAGGTTTCTTGCCGCTTTAAATCTTGCCAGAAGGTCTTCAAGCTGACTCCTCCCACCCACTCGGGTGGTAAAACTCTCGGCTCCACCGCATGACGCCAGATCTTCCTTACCGCTTGGAAGCTCAGGTTCTCTCCTTTGCGCTCTGCATTTTAGGCCTGGCTCCTAACTCGTCTGTTTAAACCAAAACTTACATTAAAATTTACTAGACTTCGGTCTTTTTCTTTCTTCGCGGCTGTGATGGACAAGTCGACTACCGGATTTCGGCGGTGCCCTTGTGGGCAGAAGATGTCTCGGACCGATCCGCAATCCACATGTGTCTACTGCCTTGGGCTCGATCACGATCCGCAGGCCTGCGAATTGTGCAAGTCCTTCTCTGTCAGTGTTCTCAAAGATCATGCTGCCAGACTTCAACTTGGGCGCCCCGAGAGACTTATTCTTCCGGTTAGGTCGAAGGAGGCCCGTTGGGCAGTGTCCGCGACTGCGGGCTCGGCTGAACAACTTGAGCAGATGATCGCCGTCTAGGAGGCGGCGGCCCAGGCCGCATCTACTTCTTCCTCGGTCGTGGCATTTATCCAGTGCTCTCTGGGCTTCTCCTACACTGCTTCTTTCAAGGAGCTTTGTCACTACCCCTCTCTCTACAAAGGGAGAGGGGCCTTCGGGACATTCCTCTCTGTCCAAGAAAAAGGACTCTAAGGGTAAGTCCCACCGTCGGCTTTCGTGGGAGTGTGAGGTCCCCTTCCCTGGATAGTCGACACTCTACTTCGATCGAGGTTGCAGCTAAGGCTGCTGGCTTCACGGCGTCCCCGTCAGGTTAGCCGGCCGAGACACCCGTCAATGCAGTCGAGATTTTTCTCGACCCGTCAGATCAAGCTGTCGACTAGAGAAGCCGACAACCCTTCTTCATTGGTTCCCCTGGTGGAAACCGAAGATTTTCCTGTGCCGGAGTCCCTGGTTAAGGTTCCCGAGCTGATGGAGGAGCGGGTTTCTCCCGCTTCCTCCTAGACTCACCCTCAAACACCGAAGGTCTCAGTCTCAGACCTCTTCTCGGTCCAGCCTATCCCGCCGACGTCGGCGGTCTCGGCACTGAGGAAAGCGGCGGCACCGCTTATCCTTGTCTTTGGTGCAGATTGCATCTGCGCTATGAGGATCTGATGTGGCAGCAGCTCCTTTTGACCGGGAACAAGCAGACTCTGTCGCCTTTCCTGGTCATTAAGTGGCTGTCACCAGAGCAGCCGAAACAATCTCTTGTCATTGAGGAGCCGAAGCCGGCACTGGTTCTTCGGCCGAAACCAGCTGCACCACCCATTGTGGTGGAACCCCTGCCTCCACAACCAAAAACTGGGGCTCTGACCTCTGATTCTCGGTCGAGTCAGGGGTTGCGCCATGTTGTCTGTCGCCCTCACTCCCAATCGGCCTCTGTAAGTGGCGGGTGGCTATGGTCCCAGGCAGCTGTTTGCAGACTCCTCTGAGCCTGACGACTATTCCTCACTGTTTTCCAGGTCCCTTGACCTGGAGTCCACTGGGGGTCAGTTGGTGGACGAGAGCCCATCCTCGTTCCTGGGAATGCTTCAACTCATCTCAAAATCTACTGGGATGAAGCTAGAACCAGTTTCAAAGTGGGCCAAGTATCCCCTCATGGAGATACTGGACCGAGAGGATTTTCCTACAGAGGCCTTTCCTGTGGCTGAAACCATTGTTGGCCTGGCTCTGGAGCTATGGCAGCAGCCATCTTCTTGTTCAGATCCTTCGGCCAGGATGGTCAGGAAGTATGCTGTTCCAACCGGCTCACTCTCCGGATTCTCAGAGCACTCCTCTGCGGAGGGGTTGGTTACTGGTGTCTTCCAGCGCTCCAGAAACGCTCTGGACGTGGACAAGCCACTCAATAGAGTCCCAAGAAACTGGACTACTCGGGGCGTAAAGTCGACGCCGCATCCTTCTTAGGCCTTCATCAGGCCAGTTCGGCTGTACTGATGGCACACTTTTCCCACGCCTTTTTGGGCTCCCTGGATGAGGTGATTCCTCATCTCCCAGCTGACCTCCAGACTACGGTCAAGCAGGTGCGGGATCAGGGAAGGGCGGTGGCAAAGCAACAGCTTCAAACTGCTCTTGACATTGGAGACTCAGTATCGGCCGTAGTGGCCATGTTCCACAGAACTTGGCTGCGGATCTCCACCTTCACGGTGGATACCCAACACAAGCTGGCAGACGTCCCTTCTTTGGTATCGACCTGTTAGGTCCCGGGGTGGAGGGTCATTTGCAGAGGATCAAGAAGTCCAGTGCCACCTTGGACTCTCACGTCTGCCCAGAAGGACAAAGGCCGCCAGCAGCAGCGTAAGCCCTTTTGGCCTTCTGCCCCTGCGGCACGTCCGGCCCAGCAACACCAGCATCAGGGCCAGCAGGCTTGCACTTGGCAACCCAAGGCCAAGCCTGGAGCTTCCTCCTGCTGGAAGCCAGGAGGGAAAGGCCCAGGAGGTCCCTCGGCCAGTCCGTCCTCCCTCCAAGCCTGCCCAGTGATGGGTTGAGGGGTGTCGCCCCAAGCTCGTCACTCCTCCCTGGGTTGCCCGTGGGGAGACTGCTCAGCCACTTTCTTTCCGCCTGGTCCACTATCACCACTGACCGCTGGGTGTTGGAAGTGGTAGGAAAGGGTCTGCCTCTGGAATTCGAGCAGGCCCCACCCTATTGAGCCATCGCCCCACGGGGGGGGGGCTACGGGGAGCGCGGCCTCTCTGTCGGCTCGTCGAGCTGACATTGCCCTGCTCCTTCAGAAGGAGATGATCTGGGAGGTGGTGGATCCTCCACCAGACCCAGGGTTTGTGTCCAGGTATTTCCTGGTCCCGAAACGGGCGGGGGGCTGGCGCCCTATTCTAGACCTACACGACCTGAACAAGTTCCTAAGGTCTTGAACCTTCAGGATGGCCACTCTGGCACAGATCATTCCATCCTTGGAAAGAGGCGTGTGGTTCTGTTCTCTAGACCTCCAGGACGCGTTCTTTCACATCCCAATCCGTCCATCCCACCAGCGATTCCTCCGCTTCAGGGCGGAGGGGTCCTTTTACAAGTTCCGGGCCATGCCCTTCGGCCTCTCTCCAGCTCCCAGGGTCTTCACCAAATGCATGGCAGTGGTGACAGCATTCCTGCGGCGCTGGAGGGTCCGGGGGTATCCTTACCTAGACGACTGGCTGATTGCAGCCCACTCCAGATCGGAGGTGGAGCAGTCCAGGGATCTGGCCCTCCAGATCTGCTCTGATTGGCCTCCTCCTCAACGAGGCCAAATCGGAACGCGTGGCATTGCAGGTGATTCAGTTCATCAGGGCAGAGCTCGACTCTCTTCGAGCCAGAGCACAGCTCCTGTTGGACAGTGCCGAGGTTCTTTCCTCCTTTGCCCAGTCATTTCTGGTTGGGCAGTTGCGCCCTGCCCGGGACTTCCTGGGCCTCATGGCGGCCTGCACGAGTGTGGTCCGTTGGGCCCATTGGCACATGCGTCCCCTTCAGTGGGGGCTGTCCTGCCAGTGGTCACAGTGCTCCGGTCCTCTGGACCAGCCAGTGGCAGTGACCCAGGAGATGTGGAACGCTCACCAGTGGTGAATCATTCCAGCTCATCTTCAGGAGGGTATCCCATTTGTCCGCCCCTAGCCAACGGTCACTAATGACCGACGCCTCTCTGCTGGATTGGGGTGCCCATCTGGGGGAGCACAGAGCGCATGGCCTCTGGTCCCCTGAGTCTCTATGCCACATCAACCTGCTGGAGCTTAACGATCGGTTCGACTAGCCCTCACCGCCTGTGCTCCGTTTTGTACGGGGTCAAGTGGTCCAGGTCCAGACTGACAATACCACGACCATGTACTGCCTAAACCGCCAGGGCGGGACATGCTCCTTGCCCCTACACAATGAAGCTGTCTGCACTTGGTCTCTCGAGAGCAGACTGGAGGTGGATCTCCTGGCCATCCATGTGGTGGGAGCCTCCAACACTCTGGCCAATGCCCTAAGCCGGATAGGTGCTGCATCTCACGAGTGGGCTCTCCGGCCGGAGGTGGTACACGACTGTTCTCCCACTGGGGCACACCTCAGGTGGACCTGTTTGCCTCCAGGGAGAATGCGAAGTTGAGGCTGTTTCATGGCCCCCCCCCAGCAGGGCTCACTGCAGGGGGATGCCTTCTCGAGGCCTTGGACCCCGGGCTTCTTCTATGCCTTTCCCCTATTTCCCTTGATCCACAAGGTGCTTCTCAAGGTGAGGAGGGACAAGGCACAGGAGATTCAAACAACATGAAGTCTTGCTATATTATGACAATTGCAGAGTCCCCATCTTCGAACTGCCCCGGAGGTGAAATAGTTAACTTTCCATGCAAGCATGGAACTCTGAGCACGAGCTCGGTTAGAAGGTTCTCTCTGTCTGTGGAACTTGTAAACATTTATCGGTTCGGTTGAACCGATCAGATTGTGTTTTAAAATTGCTAGTCCTTTAGAGTGCGGTTCCTGGTTCTTATAGGTTCTATAAAAAAAAAGCAGTTTCATTATGGTTTTTCCACGACCCGTGACGGTTGGGAACCCGATAGGAGAGTCTTGCTTGGCAGATTGCCATAAACGGGCAAGTTTGGTTAGGCTGGCATTATGTCTGAGAAACCCAAAAGAAAAACCGGGCCCACTGGGTTTCAACACTGTAGTGTCTGTGGGGAAGCCTTTGCTAAGGCTGACCCTCACACCACCTGTGTCTATCCACCTCAATGCAGACTGCCAGATTGTAAGAATTTCCCTGCTGCCACCATAGAAAAGAGAATTGGTAGGCTCAGGGAAAGGGAGGCTAAAAAGTCCGCTGACCCGGATGGCTGGCCTAGTTCGGTTCCAGCCGAACCAGAGGGAGTGCCCTCTGGCCAGGACAGTACTTCCTCGGGCAAACGAAGAGCTGGCTCTGAGGAGCCGGTTCCTGCAAAAAGGACTAGAAAGTCAGCTGGTGTGGAGTCAAAAGTTGTCTCTCCAACCGCTGAAGAAATGGCTAAAGCAATCCAAATTGTCCAGTCTCTTTCCCCGGTTCCGACTGAACCAGCACCATCAGGGAGGCGCTCGGTTCGGCCGGTTCAAGATTATGATTTTGAGGAATTTTATGACCCATGGGAGGAGGAAGAGGAGTATGAGAAGAGTGAATATGGTTTTGAAGACCTGGATGTGCCCATTGACCGGACACCTCTCCAGACAGACCTTTAGGGTTTCTCCTCCAAGGCTCTGAGTCCCCTTCTCATTTTATGTTTTATAAAAGGTTGCTGAAACTCTCAGCTCCTGTTGAGAGCTGTTGATGATAAGAGGAACCTGATTGCAGTGAGAAATGATGGATATTCCAGAGTCTGAGACTGTCTATTCCTCTGCATAAATCTTTTCGGAAGCAGACAGTAAAAGTTTTAAAAACTCCTCACACTATACCTCCTGTAGATAAAAGGATGGACAAGAGGTATACTTTATCAGGCTCTGATACAGAGTTTTCACACAGCAATGCAGCCATGTGGAAGTAGTGCAGGCTGCAGCTTGTGACAAGGCAAATATTGCCCTAGCTTCACACCCTCCTGAGAAGGACTCCAGGAAGATTGATGCTATGGCAAAGAAGCAGTACATGGCAGCATCCTTGGGACTCAGACAGGCAAATTATATGGCTTATGCTGCTAGATACCAGAAATCCAGATGGGATACTGTGCTGGCTCTAGCAAAACAGGTCCCTGACCAGCTGGCCAGAGAGCTGGAACAGGTGGCTAGAGATGGTATTGAGGCATCTAAGGTACAGTTTCATGCTGGAGTAGACTCTAATGATGTGTTATCAAGAGTCATGGCTACATCTGTGGCACTTCGTAGAATGGCTTGGCTCAGAAGTACTACCCTGTCACAGGATACCCAGTCTAAGGCCATGGATTTTCCTGTTGTGGGCAACTCTCTGTTTGGGGAGCAAACAGAGAATTACATGAAGAAAATGGATGAATACAGGACTACCTATAGGAGTGCACAGGCCAAGGAAAGGCAGGCCACTCCTCAGAAGCAGCTTCCCAATGGCAGGGGTAGGCCTTTTCATAGGCCTTTTTACCAAGCCCAAGCCTCCTCTTCCGCTTATGCCCAGAGAGGGTTCTTTAGAGGGAGAGGCAGACTGGGTTCAAGCAGGCCTGCTTCCACCCCTCAACCTAAAGCCCCTGCCAAGCAGGCACCCTGATGGGGTAGCCAGGGCAGATTCTTCTCTACCTGTAGGGGGGCAGGCTGGCTTAGTTTGTCCAGGACTGGAAGTCTCTAACGTCAGACAAGTGGGTCCTGGAAGTAGTAAGCCAGGGACTGGTTCTCGGCTCCAAAAAATTTCCAAAGATAAGAACCAGATCTTTTCCACCTGCATCTCCATCAGAGGCACTTGCCCTAGAGGCAGAGGTCTCTACCCTCCTCGCTCTCAGAGCCGTGGAAAAGGTTCCACCCCTACACCAGGGCAAAGGTTTGTACTCCAGGTACTTCCTTACCCCAAAAAAGACAGGAGAATGGCAGCCCATCCTGGATCTCAGATACTTAAACAAGTACCTTTTAAAACCAAAGTTCAAAATGGTGACTCTGGGAATTATTTTACCCTCTCTAAGGCCAGAGGACTGGCTAGCGTCCCTGGACCTCAAGGATGCCTACTTCCATATTCTCATCAGAAGCTCCCATCGAAAGTACCTCAGGTTCGAGCTGCCTTCAGGCCATTACCAGTTCACCAAATGCCTGGCAGTAGCGGTTGCATGCCTAAGAAGGCAAAAAATTGCCATCTTTTCTTACCTGGACGATTGGCTCATAGTAGGCCAGTCCCCAGACCAGGTCAGCTTACACCTTCAGGTAACTCGGCAACTGCTTACCTCCCTAGGTTTCTTTCTGAATCTCTGTCAGTTCTAGAACCTGTCCGGCTCCTAACCTTCATAGGCGCAGAACTGAACACACAGGAAGCCAGGCCGTTCCTCCCTCTGGACAGGCCAAAGACCCTAGTCTCCCTGGCCTCCTCATTCACCCTGCAGGTCTCTCGACCAGCAAGGCATTTTCTGCAGCTCCTAGGACACATGGCTGCTTCCACAGCAGTAGTGCAAGGAGCAAGATTTCAGATGAGGGACATTCAGTTCCATTTGAGAGCTTTTTGGTCTCAAAGAAAGGATCCTCTTACCAAGTTGATCCCAGTAACTCGAACCCTGATCCAAGCACTACAGTGGTGGCAGGATCAGATGCAACCTGAGACAAGGAGTTCCTTTTGTCACTCAGTCTCACTCCTTAATCCTTACTATGGATGCATTCCTCTTGGGGTGGGGGGCTCACATGGGCGACCTCACTGCCCAGGGACTGTGGTCCCCCCAGGAATCTCTGCTCCACATCAACCTGTTGGAGCTCAGAGCAGTTTTTCTAGCACTTCAAGCTTTCTCCAAATCTGTTCAGAACAAAATTGTACAGGTCAGAACAGACAACACCACTACAATGTGGTACATCAACAGGCAAGGGGGCACTCAGTCTATGGCCTTGTGCACTTAAGCCATGAAGTTGTGGTCTCTGGCTTACTCCCTGAACACCTCCCTTATGGCAGTTCACCTCCCAGGCAAGGACAATGTCCTGGCAGATGCTCTCAGCAGAATTTCTTAGGGCCATCACGAGTGGTCCCTGGATCCCCTGGTTCTGGGAATGGTATTTGCCAGATGGGGCACCCCGCAGATAGATCTTTTTGCAGCCCCAGACAATCACCAACTTCCTCTTTTGTTGCAGGCCCCCAGTCTTTGGCTCAGTCCCTCTGGATGCCTTAGTCCTCAGTTGGGAAGGGAAGTTTATCTATGCCTTCCCTCCCTTTCCTCTCCTGTTCAAAGTGCTAGTCAAAATCAGATCCCAATCTTGCACGGTCATTCTGATTGCCCCGGATTGGGCCAGACAACCCTGGTATCCACTCCTACTGTCCTTAGCAGTCCACCCTCAACTGTGCCTTCCCAGGAAGCACAATCTGTTAACCTGTGCCCAGGGAAGGGTTTGGTACCCGAATCTCAAGGCCTGGTTCTTGAAGATCTACACCTCTCACAAGGCGTAATGGATATATTGAAGGCTTCTAGGAAGCCTTCCACCAGGGCTACTTAAAACTCCAAATGGAAAAGGTTTTCCATATGGTGCTCAGAAAAGCATATTTCCCCAGACTCTGCTGATTTACCCACAGTCCTGGATTATTTGGTCCATCTGAGCACTTTGAGGCTGAGACCAGCTACCCTGAAAGTGCATTTGGCAGCTGTCTGCTTTTATTTCGGCAGGTAAATCCTCTTCTCTTCCAACTCACCCTGTATTTTCCAAGTTTTTTTAAGGGATTGCTTCACACCAACCCTCCATTCAGGGATCTTGCCCATGCCTGGGATCTTAATGTTTGCATTGCTCAGCTTATGCAACCCCCCTTTGAGCCTTTGTCTTCAGCTGAGCTTAAGTACTTGACTTGGAAAACTGTGTTTCTGGTAGCCATCACCTCTGCCAGACGCATAAGTGAATTACAAGCGTCGTCAGTGGAGCCGGATTTTATCTCCTTTCACAGAGATAAGGTAGTCCTCCGGACTAATAGAAAGTTCCTGCCTAGGGTGGTTTCAGATTTCTACCTTAATCAATCTATATCTCTTCCAGTGTACTTCACTGACCATTCTTCCTCTGAGAGGAGGCTGCACAGCCTAGATGTGAAGAGAGCCCTTAGTTACTACATAGAGCGTACCAAGGGTCACAGGTTTGACTCCCTCCAACTGTTCCTCACTTATGGTGAGGTTGGTAAAGGGAAGCCTGCCACTAAAAGATCCATTGCCAGGTGGATTGTCTCTTGTATCCAATTCTGTTACGAAAAACTGGGTAAGGTTCCTCCTTCAGGCCTGAGGGCTCACTCTACCAGAGGTACAGCTGCTTCTCTGGCTGCTGCCAGAGACATCCCTATTCTAGAGAGATGTCAAGCAGCTACTTGGAAAACAGTTCACACTTTGACCAAGCATTACTCCCTGGACATCCAGGCTTGGAGTGATGCTTGGTTTGGCACAGCTGTGCTTCAGAGCCTATTCCCTAAGTAGGTTCTGTCCCTCCTCCATGGGGGTACTGCTGTGTAGTCTGCAATTGTCATAATATAGCAAGACTTCATGTTGTTTGAAGAAAAAAATTACTCACCTTACTAACATACTAAAATGCCAGCAAAATAGGCCTAATGGTCTTTCGTGTCTGCTCGTTTGGTCAGCCCCCACCCTGGGTGCTGACCTTGCTGTCCCCCTCGCCTTCTCTGGCTTCTCCCTTCCCAGTTCTGGATATTCTTGCTGCATTGGATTTTGCTTCCAGAACCCTTCCCCTGTACCTGTCCCACCCCCTCTTGAACCCCTCCACTGTCTCTGCCTCCACCAGCCCCCTAGGTAGTGCATTCCATGGCTCTACCACCCTCTCAGTGAAGTAGCACCCTCCTCCTTTCTCCCTGAATCTTCCCCCTCCAGCTTCCACCCATGCCCTCTAGTGGCCCCTTCCTCCTTCCTTCAAGCACCCTCACTGTTCCTCCCCTATTTACCTCTTCATGACCTGAAGACCTCTATCATGTCCCCGGTCCCTTCTCTCTTCCAAAGTGTCATATTTAGCTCTTGAGCCTCTCCTCATAGGTCCTGTCCCCCAAGCCCCAAATCATTTTAGTTGCCCTCCTCTGGACCCTCTCCAGGAGGTTAATGTCCTTTTTAAGTGGGGCCTCCAAAAGCACTGCAGTACTCCAGGTGCTGCCTCACCAAAGCAGTTATACAGGAGGAGTATCACTTCCCTCCTTCTGGAGGTGATCCCTAGCGATGCATCCCAGCATCCTGTTGGCCTTGGCTGCTGCCCTCCTACAAGTCTCAGAGTTGTTCATCTTGACATCCACCACCACCACCCCAGGTCCCTCTCAGCCATTGAGACTTGTAGTATTTCCCCAGGGTGTACACTTGGCCTGGGTTTCTGGCCCCCAGATGGAGTACCTTGCATTTCCCTGCATTAAACCTCAGCTTCCACTTTCTAGACCATCTTTCCAGAGCCTCCAGGTCCCCCTGCAGGACCACCCTCCCCTCCTCCCCATCCACCACTGCCCCCAGTTTCGAGTCATCTGCAAAGAGACTCATCTCACTCCTGATTCCTGTCCTTATGTCAGATACGTAGGCGTTGAACAGAAGGGGCCCAAGGACTGATCCCTGTGGGACCCCACTAATGACCCTCCTTGGGAAGAGATTATCCCACCAACTCGACCCTCTGGGTCGGTCCTGGAGCAATTGCCTATCCATCGGATCATCTGGTTTCCACCCCATTTCTCCTAGTTTATCCAACAGGCCCCATGAGGAACAGAGTCAAATGCCTTGCTGAAGTCCAGAAAGAGGACATCCACTGGTCACCCAGGTCCAAGGCACTTGTCACCCAGTCATAGAACTCCACCAGGTTTGTCTGACACGATTTCCCGGGATGAATCCATGCTGTCTATCGTCCAGGCACCCTGACTTATCCAGGGCCCCCTAGCCTCTCCTTGACAATGCCCTCCATCACCTTGCCCACCACTGATGTCAGGCTGACAGGCCTGTAGTTCCCTGCCACCTCCCTTGATCCCCCCTTGTGGATAGGCACTACATGCACCACCTTCCAGTCTTGGGGCACCCACCCTGTCCTCAGAGAGATGGTGAAAAGCTCTGCCAGGGGTTTCGCCAGGACATCTGCAAGTTCCTTCAGCACTCTAGGATGTAATTTATCCGGCCCCGGTGCTTTCTCCGTCTTAAGGGAGCTGAGGGCTTCCCTCACTCTCTCTGCTGTGATTTCCACTTCCAGTACCTCTTCTCCCTGCTTAGCCCTCCCCCCACCTGCCAGTGATGCCCCCCTCCTCCTTAGTATTGTTGTTTCTTCTAATGGAGTCTTGCTATATTATGACCTCCCTCCCTGCCCTTCTCAGAACCTCTGTTTTGGGATGTGGGTGGGCATTACAGTGTTGGCACTTTAGTTATGCCACCTTGTTGTTTTCACCTTTCTTTTTGGGGTGAATTGGTGTTGTGTTTTTCATTTCTTTTGGGTCTCTTGACTTGAGTCTTTGTTGGAGACCAAGAAGTGTGTTTATGTTAGTAGCCAGTCGGCTGGTGTAGGTTTACAGCTTCCACACAGAGCCTTAGTGAGTGTTAGCTCGTAAAGATCTGACAGTTTGTTTGAAGATCAGCAGACAGAGCCTTCTAACCGAGTTTGTGCTCAGAGTTCCATGCTTGCATGGAAAGTTAACTATTTCATCTCCGGGTCAGTTAGAAGATGGGGACTCATTGCAATTGTCATAATATCGCAAGACTCCATTAGAAGAAACAACATTACTAAGGTGAGTAATTTTTTCTTCTGGTAGCCCGAGACTGGCCCCGCCAGTTCTGGTATCCAGATCTCTTCAGCCTCAGCTCCAGGCTCCCGAGGCAGCTTCCAGCCTGCCTGGACCTGATCTCCGTCAACCAGGGGAAGGTTCTCCACCTGGACCTTCAATCCCTGCACCAGACAGCCTGGTACCTGAGCGGCTAGAGTTCCAGGCCTTGGGTCTTTCCGACGAGGTCCTCAGCATTGTTGAGGCATCCCGTAAGGAGTCAACCAGGAAATGCTACACCTTCAGATGGAAGAGATTCTCCATTTGGTGTCAGGGTAAGGTGTTGGACCCGTCGTCCTGCTCCTTGGCCAGCATTTTGGACTACCTGCGATCCCTTTCTCAGCTAGGGCTTCGGTTGATGACCCTTAAGGTGCACCTGGCAGCCATCTCTGCTTACCGGAATGCAGTCGGTGGTACAGGAGAAGGTGGTCGGGCGCTTTTTCAAAGGCCTTGATCACATATCCCCTCCGGCGCGAGAACCTCCACCTTCATGGGATCTACTGCTGGTACTGGCTAAGCTGACGGGCAAGCCATTCGAATGGATGCACAGGTGTGTCGTCTCTCACCTGTCGTGGAAGACCACCTTCTCGGTGGCTATCTTGTCAGCCAGAAGGATGGGAGAGCTCCAGGTGCTTTCCATCGAGTCTGCCTATCGGGTCTTCCACAGGGACTAGGTTGTCCTGCGCCCCCACCCGAAATTCCTTCCGAAGGTGGTGTCAGAGTTTCACCTTAACCAGGTGTTGACTCTGCCAGTGTTCTACCCCAGTCACACCTTGGAGGCCGAATATAGTCTCCATACTCTGGACCCTAGAAGAGCGCTCTCTTATAAGGAGTGGACGGCTAAAGTTCGGGAGAGGTTCACCAGCTGTTTGTCACCTATACTGAAGCCGCACTCTGGCAGATCTGCAGCCTCATGGATCGATAGGCAGGTGGGTCACCTCCTGCATAGATCTCTGCTACAGGTTGGCGGGCTTGGAGCCTCCCAAAGGGATAAGAGCTCATTCTACCTGTCATACCGCTGCTTCGGTGGCTGCTACCAGGGACGTCCCTATCCAGGAAATCTGCAGGGCTGCTACCTGGAAGTCAGCACACACCTTCATTGCCCATTACCACATCGACCTAGAGTCACATCGGGATGCTGGTTTTGGGACGTCTGTTCTCCAGTCCTTGTTTCCTAAGTAGGGGTATGCGCCTTGCCTCCCTCCTCCCAGAGAACTGCTAGGAGTCTGCCAGTAAGTGTGGATTGAACATATCCATGTCCCTAGAAATACAGGATCTTACTTCGAGACACAGCTCTTGCAGCAGGTTACACCATTAGGACTGAAGCCGCAGGCGCGGAACCCACAGAAGAATTCTAGCTAGCTATCTTCAGCGGGGACTCTCGACGGGCAGCGATCCCGGCCAGATTCCCCAGTTCTTTCCCCTCACGACTTGCATGTCTCGACCTTCAAGTTACAGTATAGCTACGACACTTAAGTTAAGTTCTTTCCTACGGGAAATTTGGATTCTTCAGCAGGTTTTCGCTGATGTCCTCTCCGACCTCTGGTCACTCTCTCCAAGTGTGCTTGCGGAAACAGATCTCCTTCAAGGATCCCCACGGCCTGCGTCCGGTGCCTAGGCCCAGACCACGATACCCGGCCTGCTCCTTCTGCCAGGGGTTTAACAGTCGAACCCGGATCCGCGTCGGAAGGCCCTTCAAGCTTTCTTACTGGAAGAAAAGCTAAAGACCATGTCTTCAAGGGAATCCTCTAAAAGACCCTACAAGCAGCTGGAGAAACGAAGGAAAGCCCTTCCAGGTCCCTCCAGGGCTTCGTACTCTGCAGCTCAGTTCCAGGCTGACCGCTCCCCTCCAGGGCCAGTTCTCAGCCCCCGGCTAGCGGTCAGGAGATCCTCTTCTCAGGCCAAGTCTGCCAGGCTGTCCTCGTCTTAAATCCTCCAGGGCCTTGGTGAAGTCTGGGGATCGCCATCATCATCATCATAAGTCGGATTCCCGCCCTTCGGAACCCGACGTCAGGTCAGCTTCCTTGCCTCCTCGCAAGACGTTGGAGCTTACTTCCTTGAAGAGACCTCAGGATCTGACGCCGGTGCGTCCGTCGTCGGCCTCTTGTCATGCATCCCTGGAGTCGCCGTCGGCCAGACAACCGTCGCCGGCTAAGCTAACTCCTCAGCGGACGCCGGTAGGGGGCCGGCGCCCGCTCCTCCTGAGAAGAGAGCCCTGACGCCTCCGACCGACGTCGGTCAGGAGACCTTAACCGAGGAGGATCTGACGCAGCCCGAGGACCAGACGGGCGACCCCGGTCTCGTCGAGACTCCCAGGGAACCCTCGCCTACCCGACCCTGTGGAGCAGACGCGCGACCGACAACCGTCCACGCGCCCGGACCATCGCCGGGCCTTTCTTTGCGGATGTGAAGGACCTCTTCACTTACTGGTGGGACACCATAGAAGGACATGGTTCCCCTCTTCCTCCCTACACCTCCGGTTCCTGCACCCTCGCCATCGCCTGCAGGCCGCTTACCTCCTCCCCGGGAATACGTAACCCCTCCCAGGGGGAGACCAGACAAACTGAGACCTCCGTCTAAATCCTCTTCTAGGTCACCCAGCCCCAAGAGACCCAGGAGACACCGACTATCACCTTCGACGGAGGACACGGGATCAGAGTTCTCATCATCCAGATCCCCATCTCCCCTCTCCATCCCTTCTCCGGACCCACGTGAGATGCCGAAGTCTCCTCCGGATGACCCTTCATTCTCGGATATTATGAGACACATCCAAGAGAACATGGGATGGGATGCGGAAGAGCTAGACCCCGAAAGGATACGCCTAGCCAAATATCTTCGGCAGAAGGACCCCAAGCCTGTGGTGGTTCCACCCTTGGTTGACACTTTCGTGGACGTCACCAAGGCAGCGTGGAGGTGTCCACATTCGCTCCCGGCGATGCCAAAGAAAGCTGATCGCTTGTACAAGGCTCCTAGAGAAGACCAGTACTTGACTCAGCAGCCTCAGGCCGACTCTCTGGTCATCACAGCCTCACATGACCGGTTACAGAGACAGCAACATCTGAGCACCCTGCCACCGGACCCAGAGTCCAAGCAGTTGGACGTTATGGGTAGATGCACGTATGCTTCCGCTACCTGCGCCATCAGATCCTTGAATTATTTGACCCACATGGTTCGGTTCCAGAATGCCTTGTGGGAATAGAGTCTGGAAGCAGCTGAAAAACTGCCGGAAGGTGAGCAGAAGGAGGAGGAGATGCTTCAGCTCCTCCGTACGGGTTCGGACGTGGGAACCCAAGTGCTACGAGCCGCGTACGACTCCGCGGACTCATCTGCCCGAGCAGCAGCTTCTGGCGTATGCCTCCAGAGGCACTCTTGGTTATGTGTCTCTGGCTTTACCCAGGACGTCCAGAAGAATATCATGGACGCTCCATTCGAGGGAGAAGTCTTGTTTGGTAAACCTTCGGAGAAGATTATTACCAGACTTCAAGAGGCCGGGAAGGCGGTGAGGTCGGTTCAGGCCATGTACCCGACCCAGGCTTAGTTCCTTCGTGAGGAACCAAAGCCGAATGTGTGGAACGGATAGAGGCAGCAGTCCCGCTCCGCTACACAACAGAGGGGCTCTGCGTCAGAGAGCCCAGGGAACAGCCCACCGGGCCAAGCCAGCGACTCCCAAGCTGGCCCAGCCAGCGGGACCTCACGCCACAGCCTGACTCTTTCCCGCCCCTCCCAGGATCAACGGGAAATCATGGTCCGGGTGCAATTGAACTTCCTGCCGGGATGGCAGTCTATAACCACCGACAGGTGGGTTCTTCAGTTAATCGGGAAGAGGCCACTATATAGAATTCACAGAAAAGCCACCCTCGAGGCCTCCTTTGCTCTCCGGTATCCGGGTCAACACAAATCTCTGATCTGGCAAGTACTAGCCGGCTCCTGCAAAGGGGCGATAATGCGTCGAGAGCTCAGAAGGACAAGGATATTATTTCCACTTCTTCCTGGTTCCAAAGAAACAGGGGACCTCCGTCCGATTCTGGACCTCAGCGACCTCAACGTGTCAGTCGCCTACAAGAAATTCCGCATGGTGACTCTTCCGGATCTTATTCCCATGTGAAACAAAGGCCTTCTTAAGCGTCTCTAGACATGGGACACTACCCATCCCTATAGCTCAGGCACAAAGAGGTTCCTCTTGCGCGAGTCTCGACCACCACCTTTCAACTCCTCAGCCCTTCCATTCGGACTGTCATCCCCGCCAGGGTCTTTACCAAGTGCATGGCAGTCGGCAGCAGCGCTCTAAGAGAGAAGGGCCATTATGTGTTCCCATACCTGGACGATTGTCTTCTCATGGCCGCCTCCAGAGAGGCGTTGTTACTTGCGGTCCAGAGCACCCAGGACCTGTTCCGATCTCTGGGCATCCTGATAAACTACGAGAAGTCTCTCCTGGTACTATCGCAGAAACTGCAGTTTCAAACAACATGAAGTCTTGCTATATTATGATAGTAGCAGTTTGTCCCACCACTAGAACTGCTCCGGAGGTGAAATGGTTAATACCATTCCAAAATAGAACTTTGAGCACGAGCTCTAAGAAGCAGCTCTATCTGTGTAATTTCAAACCTGAACTGTCAGATTCTTTACTCCGCCTCAGTGAACAGTCGCTCCGGAGATTTCTCCTACTGCTCTGTTCATTTCTCGGTTTAAACAGTGTTTTCTCGGTTCGATTCAACAGAGAATAGTTTTATTTAACCGCTAAACCGTTAGTTCAAGCTGTGTCTGTGGTAATCGTAAGTAAATTAAAGGTTTTGTCTGTGGAACTTGTAAGTTTATCGGTTCGGTTTTGAACCCGATCAGCTGAGTTTAAAACTTATTAACTTTAAAGTTTAACATTTTAGAGTCGGTTCCGGTTCTTATCGGTTCTAAAAACGGATTTTAATACGTTTTTCCAATACCGTAACGGTTAGGAACCGATAAGGGTGTCTTGCCTCGAACTCGCCGTTTAAAGGGCAAGTTTTTCTGGTTAGGCTGGCATTATGTCTGAGAAACCCAAAAGAAAAACCGGGCCCACTGGGTTTCAACACTGTGATGTCTGTGGGGAAGTCTTTGCCATGGCTGACCCACACACCACATGTCTATTGTCTGGGGTTTGACCACCTCCAGTCAGACTGCCAGATATGTAAGAATTTCCCTGCAGCCACCCTGGAAAAGAGATTGGCAGGCTCAGGGAACGAGAGGCCAAAAAGTCTGCTGACCCGATGGCCAGCCCGGTTCGTGCCAACCAAACGGAGGATGCCCTCTGACCAGGCGAGACTCCCGGAACAAGAAAAGCTGGTTCCTGAGGAACCAATTCCAGTAAAGAAAACAGTCAGCAGGTTTGGGTCCAAAACCCCTTCTCCAACTGCTGCAGAGATAGCAAAAGCCATACAAATTGTCAGTCACTGTCTCAGGTTCGTCCGAACCGCCACTATCTGGCAAAGGTCGGTTCGTCGGTTCCAGTGGTTCAGGAGATATGATGTTGAGGAATTTTATGAACCAGAGGAGGGAGGATTGATTATGAACAGTATGAATGTGGCTGGGAAGGTCTGGGTGTGCCCATTGAACCGGACATTTCCCAGACAGACCTCTAGAATCTCCCCTATGCTATCTGGTCCCATCTCATTTTATGTTTACAAAAAGTTGCTGAAACCCTCCAGCTTCCCTTGGAAGAAGCTGTGGATGAACAAGAGGAGCCTGATTTTGTAGAAATGATGGATATTCCAGAGTCTAGGAGATTGTCTATTCCTTTGCATAAGTCTTTTAGGAAGCAAACAATAAAAAATTTTAAAAGCTCCTAATTCTGTGCCTCCTGTAGATAAAAGATGGACAGAAGGTACATTGTCAGGTCCTGATACAGATTCCTTTCTCAGCAATGCAGTCATGTTGGGTAGTTCAGGCTGCAGCCTGTGATAAGCTAATATCCCCTGGCTTCACATCCCTCCTGACAAAGTTCCAGGAAGATTGATGCCATGGCGAAAAAAACAGTATATGGCAGCCTCTCTGGGACTCAGGCAAGTAAATTATATGGTTTATGTAGCTAGGTATCAGAAATCTAGATGGGATACTGTTATGAATTAGCCAAGCAAGCCCATGGCCAGCTGGCTAGCGTAACTAGAACAAGGTGGCTGCTGATGGCATTGAGGCTTCTAAGGTACAGTTTCATGCTGCTGTGGGATGTTAATGATGTTTCCTCTAGGGTCATGGCCACATCTGTAGCTCGTAGGTTGGCCTGGCTCAGGTGTACTAGTCTGTCACAGGATACCCAGACTAAGGCTATGGATTTTCCTGTGGAGGGAAATTCTCTGGGGAGCAGACAGAGAATTACATGAAAAAGATGGATGAATATAGGACTGCTTACAAAAGTGCCCAAGCTAAGGAGCGGCAAGCCACTCCTCAGAGGGATACCCCCAGGGGTAGGGGTAGGCCTTTTCACAGGCCTTTTTACCAGACTCAGGCCTCCTCTCCGTATGCTCAGAGGGGCTTCTTCAGAGGCAGAGGCAGATGATGGGTGGGCAGGCCTGCTCCCACCCCTCAGCCTAAAGCTCCTGCTAAGCAGGCACCCTGATGGGGTGCCCAGGGCCAATTCTCCTTTACGGTAGGGGCATAGGCTGGCTTACTTCAGTCAGAACTGGGCTTCTTTAACCTCAGACAAGTGGGTTCTGGAAGTAAGTCAGGGTCTGGTTCTCAGCTTCAAAAAAGTTTCCCAAGTTGAGAACCAGACTTTTCTACGAGTGCTTCAGAGACCCTTGCTTTGGAAGCAGAGGTCTCAACCCTGTTGGCTTTCAGAGCAGTGGAAAGGGTTCCTCCCCTGCACCAGGGCAGGGGTCTGTATTCCAGATACTTCCTTACCCCAAAAAAGACAGGAGAATGGCGGCCTATATTAGACCTCAGATATCTGAACAAGCATCTTTTGAAACCAAAGTTCAAAATGTAACTCTGAATGATTTTACCTCCCTAAGGCCAGGGACTGGTTAGCCTCCTGGACCTAAAGGATGCTATTTTACGTCCCTAATCAGAAGCTCCCATCGAAAAGTACCTCAGATCAGAGCTACCCTCAGGTCATTACCAGTTCAGAGCAATGCCCTTCGGCCTTACCTCTGCCCCAAGGGTATTCACAAAGTGTCTAGCAGTGGCTCACTTAAGGAGGCAAAGGATTGCTGTTTTTCCCTATCTAGACGATTGGCTCATTGTAGGCCAGTCCCCAGAACAGGTAAAATCTCACCTGCAAGTTACCCAGCAGCTTTTCACCTCCCTGGGCTTTCTGCTAAATCTACCAAAGTCGGTTCTGGAACCAGTCCAGGTACTCACCTTTATAGGGGCAGAGTTGGACACAAAGCTAGCCAGAGCTTTTCTTCCCATAGAAAGGGTGACTAATTTAGTGACTCTGGCTGCCTCCTTCACCCTGCAGGTCTCTCGACCAGCAAGACACTTTCTGCAGCTCCTGGGACACATGGCTGCATCCACAGCTGTTGTGCAGGGAGCAAGATTTCAGATGAGACATTCAGTTTCACTTGAGAACCTTTTGGTCTCAGAGAAGAGACCCCCTTTCCAAGTTGGTCCCAGTGACTCGAACCTTGATCCAGGCCCTCCAGTGGTGGCAGGATCAGAGCAATTTAAGATTGAGGGTCCCTTCATTCCCCCTGCTCACAATTTGACTCTCACTACAGATGCTTCCCTTCTGGGTTGGGAGCCCACATGGCGACCTTTCCACTCAGGGAGTGTGGTCCCCCGGAATCTCTGCTCCACATCAATTTGCTGGAACTCAGAGCTGTCTTTTTAGCTCTTCAAGCATTTTCTGCGTCTGTCCACAACAAGGTGATACAAGTCAGAACAGACAACACCACAACAATGTGGTACATCAACAAACGGGGGCACTCGGTCTTCGGCTTTGTGCACCGAGGCAATGAAGTTGTGGTCTCTGGCCTGTCCCCTGAACACTTCCCTCATAGCAGTTCATCTTCCAGGGAAGGACAATGTCCTAGCGGATGCTCTCAGCAGGATTTCCCAGGGCCATCACGAATGGTCCCTAGATCCTCAAGTGCTGGGGATAGTCTTTGCCAGATGGGGCACCCCTCAGATAGATCTTTTTGCAGCCCCAGACAATCACAAACTTCCTCTGTTCTGTTGCAGGCCTCCAGTGTTGGGCTCAGTCCCTCTGGATGCCCTTCTCCTGGATTGGGAGGAAGTTGCTTTATGCTTTCCTCCCTTCCTCTCCTATTCAAAGTACTAGTCAAAAATCAGATCTCAGCCTTGCAGGATGATTCTGATTGCCCCGATTGGGCCAGGCAGCCCTGGTACCCACTCCTTCTGTCACTGACAATCCATCTTCCCTTTGCCTCCCAGGATTCACAACCTGTTAACTTGTGCCCAGGGAAGGGTTTGGTATCCAGACCTCAATCCCTTAACCTCAAGGCCTGGCTCTTGAGGAGTTAGAGTTTGCTGATTTACACCTCTCTCAAGGTGTTCTTGAAATCTAAAGGCTTCCAGAAAGCCTTCCACTAGGGCTACTTATAGTTCTAAATGGAAAAGGTTTTCCATTTGGTGTGCTGGGAAAATATTTCCCAGAATTCGCTGATTTGCCCATTGTATTAGATTACATGGTCCATCTTAATTCCTTGGGTCTCAGACCAGCTACCCTGAGAGTCCATTTGGCAGCTGTATCTGCTTTTGTGTCAGCAGGAAAGTCATCCCTCTTTCCACTCACCCTGTGTTTTCCAAGTTTTTAAGGGATTACTCATACTAATCCTCCCTTTCGGGAACCGCCCCTGCCTGGGACCTTAATGTTTGTATTGCCCAGTTAATGCAACCCTTTGAACCTCTGTTTTCTGCAGAGCTTAAGTATCTAACTTGAAAACTGTTTTTCTGATGGCTATCACTCTGCTAGACGCATAAGTGAGTTACAAGCCTTGTCAGTGAAACTGACTTTATTTCTTTCCACAGGGATAAGGTAGTCCTTAGGACTAATAGGAAGTTTTACCTAAGGTGGTTTCAGATTTCCATCTTAACCAATCTGTCTCCCTTCCAGTATTTTCACTGATCACTCCTCTTCTGGTGAGAGGAGGTTGCACAGCCTGGATGTTAAGAAGCTCTTAGTTACTATATAGAGCGTGACCAAAGGTCACAGGTTCAATCCTCCAACTTTTCCTTACCTATGGTGAAGTTGGGAAAGGCAACCTGCCACTAAGAGATCAATTGCCAGGTGGATTGTCTCTTGTATCCAATTTTGTTATCAGAAACTGGGCAGAGATCCCCTCTGGCTTGAGGGCTCATTCTACCAGGGTACAGCCATGCCTCTAGCTGCTGCCAGAGACATCCCTATATTAGAGATATACCAGGCTGCTACTTGGAAAACCAGTACACACTTCTTACCAAGCATTACCCCTGGATGTCCAGGCCAGAGAGATGCTCGGTTTTGCAACAGCTTGTTCTTCAGAGCCTGTTCTCTAAGTAGGTTCTGCCCTCCTCCATTGGAGGTACTGCTGTTTAGTCTGTTACTGTAACTAATATAGCAAGACTTCGATGTTGTTTGAAGAAAAATTACTCACCTTAGTAATGTTGTTTCTTCTAATGGAGTCTTGCTATATTATGACTTCTCCAGCCTGCCCATCTCAGAACTTCTACTTGGGTGGGTGCGGGCAACTTAGTGTGGGCACTATTTTATGCCCTTTTAGCGTTCTTCCTTTTGGGAGTTTGGGTGTGTGTTTTATTATACTGTTGTTTTATTCTCATGTTAGAATTGTGTTAGTAGTTCTGGTCCCTGACTTGAGTCTTGGGTGTTGGGACCAGCAATGGTTGTTAATATTTAGGTAGCCATTTGGCTAGTGTAGGTTACAGCTTCCACACAGACCTTAGTGAGTTGCCTCAGAAGATCTGACAGTTCAGGTTTGAAATTACACAGATAGAGCGCCGTTTAGAGCTCGTGGCTCAAAGTTCTATTTTGAATGGTATTAACCATTTCACCTCCGGAGCAGTTCTAGTGGTGGGACAAACTGCTACTGTCATAATATAGCAAGACTCCATTAGAAGAAACAACATTACTAAGGTGAGTAATTTTTTCTTATAGGTGCAGTACTGGACACCGTTCAGGGAAGAGCTTTTCTTCCAGACGACAGAGCGGAGCGCATCAGATCCCTCATCAGGGAGTTATCGTCGAACAAGACCGTCCCTGCCAGGTCGGTCTTTCGCTGTTTCGACACATGGCCAAGGCCCATTCCTACCGTCCCTTTCGCAAGGCTCCACATGCGGGTAACTCAGTGGATGCTTGAGGTGCAATGGGACCAAAGGCAAGACCACTTGCAGCATCCGGTCAGGATCATGAACACCGTGATTCGAGACTGGCAGTGGTGGCTAGACCCAGGGTCGCTCTCCATGGGCGTCCCGGTCGTAGCGCCGCCCCCGGAGGTAACCCTCACCACAGACGCCTCAGGTCTAGGGTGGGGGGCACACCTGGACGGAGTGAAGTCCCAGGGTACGTGGACCCCGATGGAAGCTCATCTCCATATCAACGTTCTAGAGATGAGGGCGGCTCTCTATGCCCTGCAGGCCTTTCAGTCAGTAATCCCGCCGTGTACTCTTCTGCTTCAGACAGACAACACGGCAGTGATGTATTACCTCAACAAACAAGGAGGTGCACACTCTTACCCCCTTTGCAGGGAGGCCATGAGGGTGTGGGATTGGTTAATCGGACACGGCGCGAATCTGATCACTGTGCATGTTCCCGGGGTGGACAACACGATTGCAGACGGTCTGAGTCGCTCCCAGGCCAGAGTCCACGAGTGGGAACTTCAAGAGGTAGCAAAGGATCTGTTTCTTCGATGGGGAACTCCAGAGTTAGACTTGTTTGCATCCCCATCCAACGCAAAACTGCCCAATTTTTGCTCGCTAGATCCAGGGCCTGGTGTTTTCTGGCGAGACGCGTTGTCCCTCTCCTGGGCGGACAGATTCCTCTACGCTTTCCCTTCTTTCCCATTGATCCAGAGAGTTCTTCTCAAACTGCGCAGGGACCATGCAGTAATGATCCTGGTGGCCCCGTTCTGGCCCAGACAGATCTGGTTCCCTTTGCTAATGCAGCTATCCTGGGAACCTCCGCTCCCGTTGCCGTTCAGCTCCCATCTCCTGTCTCGGGAGAAAGGTTCACTAGTCCACCCGGACTTATGCTCACTGAACCTGCATGCATGGCTCCTAGAGACATAGCCATCTTGCGTCACGGGGTCTCGCAAGAGGTTGCAGAAGTTCTTTCTGCAGCCAGAAAACCGGGAACGATATGCACGCACGCCATGAAATGGCTACTGCTTTTGCTTATGGTCGCGAGCACACCATTTTTCCTTTAGGTTGCCCAGTGGGAGTGGTGTTGGACTACCTGCTCTCCCTCTTTGCTCGGGTCTTGTCTATCCTCTATCATGTGCACTTTGTGCCATCTTGCCTACCACCTTCCGGTGGGACATCGTACAGTGGCACAATTAGACGCCTCTTGGGAATTTTTGAGAGGGGTGTCACACCTTAGGCCACCCATTAAGGACCCTGTGCCTCCATGGGATTTGCTCTTTGTCCTGGAACAACTCATGCCCCCCCCCTTCGAACCTGCCGCGGATTGCGAGCTACGTTTTCTGTCGTGGAAAACGTTATTTTTGGTTGCTGTTACTTTAGCGAGGAGAATTTCTGAGCTTCACGCTCTCATGTGCAAAGAGCCTTATTTAGTTGTCCGCTGGGACAGAGTATCCCTGAGGACGAATCCTAAATTTTTGCCTAAGGTGGTCTCTTCACTCACTCTAAATCAGGACATTGACCTACCGGTCTACTTCCCGAACTACTCGAATAGAGGAGAGGCTCTGCTCCACACCCTGGATGTTCACCGCAGCCTGAGGTATTACCTCAACAGAACTAAACCTTTTCGTAGTTCTGAGCAGCTTTTCGTTTCCTTTTCTGAGAGGATGATGGGCCAATCTGTATCCAAACAGTCCCTGTCTCGCTGGCTTGTCCAGTGTTTTTCACTCTGTTATGAGCTCAAACAGAAGCCCCTCCCGGGTTCAGTCCGGGGTCATTCCACTAGGGGCGTGGCCACCTCCTTTGCAGCACTCCGAAACGTCTTCACTTCTGCCATATGTGCTGCAGCCACTTGGAGCTCTGTGCATACCTTTATCAGGCATTATAGTTTGGACATCGCTCTCGGCGAAGAGCCGGTTCGCCTGGTGGTGCTGCAGGGTCTCCTGTCCTAGATTCAGGACCTGGAATGTATTTCCTATTTTCCTCCTCCCGGAATTTCTGGCAGCGTTACTGCTTGGGAATCAGTGCTAATGGTGTAACCTGCTGCAAGAGCTGTGTCTCTAAGTAAGATAGTACAGTTACGTAAGAACTTACCGTAACAGTAGATCTTCGAGAACAGCTCTTGCAGCAGGTACCTTCCCGCCCACCTTCCCCCTTGAAGGAGGCATGGCTTAGCCTTTCCTTACAGGGATTTTTTTTTCCCCCTTATTGTCTTCTGACGGTGGATCCTCGGTCTCTCGTTCTGATGTCATCCTGCGGCCGGAAGTCTCTGGCGGGAGAACTGGGGAATCTGGCGGGACCGCCCCCTCATGTACTACGCCTGACGCCGGGGGGCGGTCCCCGCTGATGATAGCTAGCTAGAATTTTTCCATGGGGTCCTGACGCCTGCCGGCTTCAGTCCTAATGGTGTCACCTGCTGCAAGAGCTGTTCTCGAAGATCTACTGTTACGGTAAGTTCTTATGTAACTGTACTTTTCGAAGCAGTGCTTGTCCATGTGGTTGGCTAACTGCATTTAGTTTATAAAGAAAAGTATGACAAACACCCAATTACATACTTGACCGATGGCTATCTCCATCAGGGTCCACTCCCAACTTTGTGCTTTCCTAAAATATGAACATGCCCAGTACTTGATGCAACCTTTGACTGGCAATCCCAATTTTAGGATAGAGGGCAAAACCTTCTCTTCCCGTTGGCTCCATCAACTAAGGGATTGCTCACTTTCGCAGTTGGTTAGAGGATGGAACTTGGCTTTCTTCACTCGAAATTGTGGCTAATTTGGGTGTTCCATCCTTTAATATCAAGTTTTTCAGCTTCGACACCTTGTAGTAAAAGCCGTCGGAGCTGTCTCCCCACACCCTCCCGCAGCCGTAACGTCCCAGTCTATCTTAAACATGATCTGAGCCCTTTTGCAGGTCTCCCACAAGCAGTGTCCAGTATGTTTGAGTACTTATATGATTGGATGTATCCGGACTGTTTTGGCCCATCCATCTGTTGGTCTTCTCTACTCCTGTATGCATGTATAGACTGGTCTATTCTGTGGCATAATTGCCACAAGTTTGTGACTCTGGATAGGCTTCGTCTAATGCAATTTCATATCCTACATAATTTATATTCTCCAAAAAAAATGGCTAGATTGGGAATGGTTACTTCCTTCATTTGTACAAGGTGCAACTCAGAGGGACGGCTCTTTGCTTCATATCTTTTGGGACTGTGCAAAAGTGGCCCCCTTATGGGCTCTTATCAAGCAAAGGGTTGACCCCCTGCTAGGGCTCGAAGACTTATTCACTGCGGAGATCTGTATACTTGGGAACTTCGCAAACATTTCAGTCCATATTCGTATGTTTCACTTGGCTTTAATTTCAGTGTCCGTTAAGAAATTGGTACTGCGGCATTGGAAAGATGAAGAAATAATTACACGAGCTGTTGGCTAACTTGTGAACAGAGAAGAAAACTGCAAGGCTTCGCCACAACTCTGGAAGATTTATCAAAATATGGGGGGCCAGTTACAAGTGCTCTATTCTCTAATTTGTATATACTGGGTCTCCACATCTGGACTTACAATAATATTGACTCCTTTCTGTGCAGGGAAGTAGGGGGGATGGGAGGGAAAGGGTCACACAGAAAATTATGGATCATGTTGTATAATTCGTATACCATGTTGAACTTTTTTTTTTTTTGTATAAAGCATAAGCTTCAGTAAAATTTGAATGGAAAGGGGGAAAAAATACCACTGACCTCTCACAGGAGTTGTAAAAACCTATGCTACTAGAGGTATGGCTGCCTCCATGGTATGTTTCGGGGCATCTGTGAGGCCTACTGTACATAGATTCACAAAACATTGCAGTCTAGACATCGCGTCCAAGAAGTGGACTGCTTTTGGAAGGGCCGTGTTTACAAGGCTTCATGTCCCAAGTCCTGATAGTTCACTCCCTCCTCCCGTTGGCATAACTGCTTGGCAGTCTTCCCACATGTTATAACCTGCTGCAAGAGGTTGTCTCTGAGATAGTACAGTTACGTAAGAACTTGCGTAACAGCAGCTCTTCAAGAGTATCTCTTGCAGCAGGTCATGCAGCCCCCCCCCCCCCTTGCTGTTACTTCAGAAGGGTTCCTTGCTCACGAGCTGCTGCCTTATTTCTCTCCTCTGTTCCCGTCCGAGGCCTGAGAAATGGTTTCTCATTTGGTCGCTAGGATGGAAAAGGACTGAGGAGTAGCTGAGACCTCCCCCTCCTACACGTGCCATACAGACATCAGAAAGATTTCTGCAGGGTCCTTGCGCCTCAGGCATAGTACCCTCCAGTGATGAATGGTGACGATATACAGTAAGATCAAGAATTACGGTAGGTACATAATTTTCATTACTTAGAACCAACAGAATTCACCTGAATTAGTCCATGACTATCCCTGTACTGTATCCAGAGCATTCCATTCCAGGTGAGAAAAAGTTGCAGAGCCTGAACCTAAAGCAAGTCCTTAACTACATGAACTGGATAGATGATGTCGGGTCTCGCAGTACCCAGATTTGTTACTCATCTATGGTGAGGTTGGCAAAGGCATACCCGCTACAAAGAGATCTCTCTCTCTCTCTGTCTGGATAGTCTCTTGTTTTCAGTACCGCTATGAAAAAGTTTGAAAAAATGCCAGCAAGAGGCTTAAGGGCACACTCCGCAGGGAGTACCTCTGGCATCCTCAGGGGCCATCCCATTGTTAGACATTTGCAAAGCAGCAACCTGGAAAACTATATACATCTTCACAAAACACTACTGGTTTGGTCATACAATCCAGAATGGATGCCAGCTTTGGTACTATCTTGTGGAACCTTTTTTTTTCTAACTAGATTTTGGACCCAGTCTCCCATGGTACTGCTACTGAGTCTGCATAAAGTGTAAACATTGAGTGAGTGATTCCTGGGGTTAGGAAAAAAAAATGCTATAGTAATGTTTCTTCGTAAGGGATCACTCCGTATGTTTGCACACCTTAACCCTAGCCCTCCCCTTCCAAAACCTGGAATAGGTTCACACAAGGATCGGTTCCCTTTCAATTGATGTTGCTTGAGCATTACTATTGCAGTTCCTACAGTTGTAAGCTGGTTGCTGTTGTTTATATGGTACAATTTAGCAAGTTTGCTTGAATTTGGTTGATATTTAAACAAATTCTGTAACATTTTTCTAAAAATTTATTTGGTAGCTTTTTAGCTAGTTTCACTAGCTGCTGTGCAACTCTGGTTTGGAAACCTCTGGAGCCAGAAAGGAGTGCAGATGCGGAGTTTGAACCTACATTCCAAATTCTAAAATTTGCATAGGTTCTATCTTTGGGGCATCACTCTCGGCCGAGATGATTGCATAAAGTGCACATATAAGGGTTTCCCTTAAGAAGAAACATTACTATGCTGAGTGTTTTATTTTTTTCTTCATCTTCCTCAGCCAGTTTATCCAGTTGGATAAGCTCTCCTGATTCCCAGAGTTCCTCAGCTTCACCACAAGCCTGTTGAATGACACTGAGTTAAAGGTATTGCTGAAGTCCATGTATAGTACTAGCACAGGTGAACATATGGCATTGTTGTGCAAAAGGTTGCATGCCTAGCTTGTGCCTATGGTGCAGGCAGTCCAAAGTCCTAATGTTCCCATATGGTCTTACTGTTAGTGTCACTGAACCAAGAGTGGGGCTTTATGGAGTAGAGTCTGTCAAAGTTCCAGTTACTAGTAAGGGAATTCCCTTGGTATTTTCATTTGGAATACCCCGAGGAAATGAGTACAAAGTAAAAGCTCTAGCATGTTGTGTCCCCACAGGGATTTTTTGATATTCCAGTGGATAACCTGTATGCTGAGCCTGCTGTATTGAAATGGATTAGAGAAAACATTCCAGAATGGAAGACCTGCACCATCGTCTCTCCAGATGCTGGAGGAGCCAAAAGGTGAGAATGGAAATAATTTCTGAAGGTGTCAATTTTTGAAAGTCTGCATGATTTACTGTGCATTAATGGAACAAATTCTGTTGTATTTCAAGCAGATGATGCATTCACAGGGAACGTTTGTGTGTGTGTGTGTGTGTGTGTGTGTGTGTGTGTGTGTGTGTAGAGTACTCCATAGCAGAATATATACCACAGGAGCAGAATAACATGGGCAGTATATGGGGTGTGTAATGAGATTTTACACACCCGTGTTGTGGGATGCTACATAAACCCAGAGGGCGAAGCCAGAGGGGTTTGTGAAAAGCATCCACAACTAAGGTATATAAAATAGTTTACACACTCCACTTTATTATTTTTAATTTTGTTGTTCTATGTGAGCAGCGCAGGACAACATATTGTGGTGCTTCAGTGGAGAAGTGGGTTTCGAGATGCGTCCTGCTACAGCCAATGGTGCCACTGCTTTTTGTAGCCGGACTCTGTGGCTGCCAGTGGCATAGCATGCTGTCTGACAGCAGTTGAGAAACGTGCCACCACTTTGAAAGAAATAAGCCGTTGCAATCAGGGAGCACCACAGGGCAGTCCCTGATTGCAGCAGCCAATCACTGCCTGCCTCGTCTGGTATCCTCATCAAGCAACATGGCAGCGGCTTCCCCGTCAGCTTCTTATAGTCCCCACAGAAGCAGAGGGATAGCCGCCGCCTTACTCAGTCCCTCTGAAAGCCGACAGGGTGCCCAATCTCAGGCATAATGCCCCCCCATTTTTGTGAGCCGAGGGGGTGCCCAATCCCCCTCGGCTCATGCGACCCTTCCCAACTCTGTATGGCTGGCGGGGGTGCCCAATCCCCCCGTCTGCTACAGCCCCTCCCAAAACAAAAACAGGTGGCACACTGGGAGCCCACCCCAGTATGCCAAATGTCCCTGTAAAGAAAAAAAAAGTCCCGCAGTTCTTCGTTGAGTCTGGCCCAACCCGCATGCGCACCCTGCCTCCCACACTCTCCCCTCACCTCATACTTGCCTTCAGAGCGATCTTTGGTGGACCACAAACACATCTGCATTCATCAAAGCCGACTGCAAACTGAAGAAATGCTGGTAAGCATAAATGGATTTTTTCAACTTGTATGGTTATGTTGGGCAATTTTTTTTTTTTTTTTTACTTTTCCCACCAAATTTTCAACATGGGTTTTTTTGGGACCCCTCCTCACGAATTCAGTCACGTCCATGGCGTTATTCGGTCCCGAAAGGTAATTTTTGCGATCACTGTGTGGCATCACCTTTTGGGACGGAGTAAAGAAATGACAGTGTCACTGTTCATGAGGTGGCCTCCCAAAAAGGCTGTTACAAATTTGGTGAAAAAATTCTCAAAAAAAAGACTGTTACGAGTATGCGTTGCGCAGTTTCCACATGCACTCGTAACTTCGCCAGTTTGTAATGTTTTCACTCTAGATTTTCAACATTGCCATTTTTTCACACCTCCTTATGAAAAGTGTAGCTGTCATTTTTCACATCCTGGCTGAAATGTGTTTTTGTACAGCTGGCGCAGAATAGCGCGGTTGCTGTGGGAAATCGGTGTTTGGGACAGATTACGAAAATCACAGCGACACTGTTCGTGAGCAGAGGTCCTAAACTGTCTGTTGAAAATTTGGTGACAAAAGTCCATAAACTGTTACAAGCATGCGTTGCGGACTCATAACTTCGACAATTTAATATTTTCTCAGTATTTTCAGTTTTGTATATGTCCTTATGAACAGTACAGCTGTCATTTTTCAGATCTTGCCCAAAATGTGTGTTCGTACAAATGCCTATGTTGAAAATTTGGTGAAATAATTCCACTAAATGGCTGTTGCGAGTGTGCATTGGACAGTTTTTATGTATGCTCATAAATTCAAGCATTTTTAATATTTTCACTCAAGATTTTCAACACTGCCATCTGTTCACACCTACCTATGAATGATATAGCTGTTATTTTTCACATCCTGCCCTAGTGATGTTTTCCCACATCTGGCGCAGAATGGCGCAACGCTGTGAGAAATCAACGTTCGGGACAGATTAACAAAATCAGTGTCACTATTCATTAGCAGAGGTCCCAAACACTTTCATGAGGTGGGGGTCAAACTCACAAAAATGCTGTGTTGCAAATTTGTAGTGCAAATACCAACAAACTGCCGGGGCATTAGAGTTTCTAACCATAATGTCCCACCCTGTACAGACTGACAGGCGTCAGGGGTGTGTCTTTGCATTGCTGGCTGTCATGCTCACACCATACCACCCCGAGCTACTGACAGGTATCAAGGTGTGCTTTGGACTCTCTGGCCCCACAGTTCACCCCATTCTCCTATGCTGCACCCATTTCAGCGTATGTCCTTATGAAATGGGGTGACTGTAAAGCTGAACACCCCAAGGCACATCTCAGCACTTGTCTGTGTCTGCAGGATAGGGTGAGGTAAAATGCCATGAGTGTTATGGCCGAATGGGGTGAGCGTAAGGCCCGAGTACCCCAAGGCACAATGCTGTTTGTCGCACTGCAGGGTAGGGTGAGCTGGAATGCCATGAACATTATAGCTGATGCCCAAAGGCACACCTCCATGCCTGTCCTTCTCTGTAGGGTGATGTGGGGTTTGACATCACTTTCGTACTTCACTGTCATTCCTATTATGCATCTCCAACTCCTGCGCTACCGATGCCAATGTCAGCAAGACAACATTCGACATTGACACATGCTTGTTTATAATTGCTGTTGTGCACTTTTTCGCCTCAGCAATTCTAGAAAATAGAATACACAAAGCAGTGGTGTTCACACAGATGGGAACTAGTCCGAATTCGGAGTCTGCCAAGTTAGACAGATCCCACGGAGTGTGGCACGTTTGATTTGTTTTTAAATTGGGCTACATTTATTTAGTTTTTTTTTGTTAAACTTACTGCCGAGTGACGGTTGCTTAATTTGAAGAGATTTGGTTAAGACTGCGGCCGTGTTGCCTCTGGGAATGTTGCCGAGAAGACTGGTGCGTGGTCCGAGGGAAACCTGGAGCATGTTTGCCGTTATAACGGCAAACTACAACCGGGTTTCTCTGTGGGGGAAGCATGCTTCAGTAATTATATGTACATTATTTGCTTGTCATTTTCATCTTATGTTAAAGCTACCGACTCCTCCAGAAGAACTTTGAATAACATATTTGGACACAAAGGAACTTGTATATCTTACTTCGAGAGGGCTCTTGTAGTTGGCAATTACATATAGGACTGACGCCGGCAGGCGGCAGGACCCCACGGAAAAATTTCTAGCTAGCAGCCCCTGGCAGGACCACCCCCGTCAGGTGACTGAGCGCCAGGAGGCAATAAAGGGTGGTCCCTCACGCCCTTCTTCAGTTCTTTCTTGATGTTAGCCTATGCCAGTGCCTAAAGGAAAGGATTCCTTGCTTCGTCAGACTCCTTCGTTGGTTATTTTACTGAGTTTTTTTGCTTTTTTTTTCTTAGTAATCAGTCATTCGTTTGTGTATGTCGGCCCTACACCCACCGAGCACAAAAATAAGTGAGAATCGTGCGGCGCCCAACTCCTGCACAAGGACGGCCATTCCCTGTGCCTTTTTTGTTTAGGCTCCGACCATCAAGTAGAGAAGTGCCAGCACTGCCTGAGTTTCAATACAGCCACCCGGAGAAGGCGGCAGCAGTCCCTGGAAGCCCACATTCTCAAAAAGATGAGCTCCATGGAAAAAAAAACTCAAAAAACTTTGGCAGGCGTCCATCCCTAGAAGCGCCATAAGAGAAAAGGACCAGGAAAAGCACCGGGACAAGGGTTCCTCTCCACAGCGACTCCCTCAGCAGTCGCTGTGTTGAAAAGGTAACGCCGGGACGCTCCTCGGTGGCGGCCCACCCATTTGCTCGCGCGCGGACCGTCGGGTGCCTCCGTGCTCTTGGAGGCTTCCACCTTGTGTAAAGCCGCAGCTTCGCAGTCTACTGGTGTGGGTGGGTCCGATAAGCCAGACGTCGGCTCCTCCAACGTCTGCACGGAGAGGGTCGGTAAGTTGCCTGACCCTTCGGGGCTGCGTGCGACCCCTCTTCCGCCAGACCAGGCCGCCCCTCCATCGCGGCCTGCCTCTGACAAAGGTTCCGTTAAATTGGACGCCGGCCCCTGCGGCGCCCGCCCGGATCCCGCTGGCTAGATGCACGTCGGACCGCCCGACGTCCGCACAGTGGACGAGCTGACGCCGGACCCTCCCACATCTGTCGTTCTTGGCTCCCGGCCGCCTTCGCTGCCCTCCGGAGACCCAGAGTCTCCTCAGCCCAACCCCAGGGATTTTTCCCCTCCATCCCCGGACGCTGAGATCCCTGTTCCGCCTCCATCTGACCAACCTCCTGCTGATCTGATGTCAGCTCCTGACGCCGGCACTTCAGCCACCGGCTCCCACGCCAGTAGTGCCGACTACGGGCGACATGCTACCCCAACGCCGGGCCCTCCAGGCCTTCTGCCCCAGTCGCGCCTGCGGGGCCGTCTGCTTCGGCAGCTCCCCTGACTCCCAGGTACCCGACCCTGTCTTATCCGACGCCGTCGTACCCAGGACCGCAGTATCAGATGCTGGCCTACCCGACTCCACAATACCCGACGCTGAGCTTCCCGCTGTCGGGTTATAGATACTCGCTCTGTGGCTATAACCCAAACCCTTACTCCTCTCCTCCTCCTCCACCGCCCCTCCCAGGCGCCGGTGGATTTGCAGGAGACTCTAGCCTCCTGGTGGACTGAGGCCAAGGCTCAGCTCACCAGAGAGGTGGATAGCAGTCTTCAGATGATGGTGCTGGTACTGGTTCCCGTACGTCCAAGACAAACTCCCTCCCCTCTTCCAGACACCAGGGCCAAACCCTCTGGGTCCAGAGAAGGGCAGGACACACATTCCCAAGGGGTCCGTTTCTCCCCCTAGATGGGAAAGGGAGTCGTCCTCTTCAGTTTCTTCCTCTTCCTCCTTGGATGCCTCTGATGTCTCCGGCTGCTCCGAGGACGACGACGAGCCTCGCTCTCAGTCAAAGCCCAGGCCAAGGACTTCTCCGATGTCGCTTCCGGAGGATCCTTCCTTCATGGAGCTGCTACGTAAAATCCAGGCAGTGCATAAGTGGCAATCCTTGGAGCCAGACCCACAGTGGTTAAAACTCGCTGAGCATCTGGATCTGCCTGTGACAGCTCCCACCTTGGTGCCACCCTGGATCGAGCCTCATGCCCACCTTGTTACCACGATTTGGAAACAACCATCGGCATTAGCCCCTGTTCCACAGAAGTCGAGCAGGCTATACCAGGCTCCAGAGGGTGTTGACTATTTAGATTCCCACCCTCGAGCTGACTCTGTCGTGGTTAGTGCCGCTCACGGACTGTCAGCTAATCCAAAACACCGTGGCTCATCGCCACCTGATAAAGAATACCGCCTTCTGGACCAGTATGGCAAGAAGATTTTCGCTTCTTCCATGCTGGGGATCAGAGCCCTGAACTATGTTGGTCACATGAGGGATTACCAGAAGGCAATTCTTTCTGAGGTGGAAGCCAAATTGGACTCCCTGCTGGACTCTCAAGTTAAGCAGTAACTGTCTGACCTCATCTGCTCTGCACGTTCAGCCAGTTGACACATGCTTTGTGCAACTTACGATGCAGTGGACACTGCTGGATGGAGCTCAGCTTTCACCGTAGATTTTCGACGTCATGCCTGGCTCAGTGTGTCAGGGTTGGTCCTGGAAGTGCAGTCCGCTATACAGGAAGCACCCTTCCGGTGGTCGGTGCTCTTTGGGGGTGACGTCAAGGACATCACCGATCTGCAGGAGAAGGGGACGGCACTAAAGTCCGTCGACTCTATGTACCATCCCCATCAACCGGAGCGCCATCCCTTTCAGACTGAACCGGCCAAAGGCGAAACCTCCGGGAAAGCAGGCCACTAAACGCCGGGCCCCTTCAGCTGTCAAGCCCCCTCCACCCAAAAAAGCAGCGGGTACTTCAGTTGCAGCGCTGCCCCACACCACCTGACTCCTTCCCTCTCCCACAGCCTCCGGGCTTCCTGGAGGAACCGGTAGGAGGGAGGTTCTTCCTCCACCTTCTGGGCTGGGAGAGGATAACAGATTCATGGGTGCTCCAGCTAATCGCAGAAGGACGCTCAATAGAGTTTCTGCAGAAACCACCTCGTCACTCTCCCCAAAGGTCGAATACAAGAGGTTCAGAATGCTCTCGCTGTAGAGCCTTCTGCCCCTCCTCCGCTCGGTCAGTGGCTGTGCGCTGTGGATATGCATATATCCATTCGCCCATCCCACTGCAAATATCTCCATTTTGCTTTCCAGGGGACCACTACCAGTTCAAGGCACTTCCATTTGGCCTCTCCTCCCGGAGTATTTACCAAACACCTTGCGGCGGTGGCGGCCTACGTGCGTACCTGGGGAGTGCAGGTTTTCCCGTACCTGGACGACTGACTTCTGGCAGCCTCGTCCAGGGAGGAACTCCAGCGCTGCCTCTCTCTTGCCTAACAGGTCTTTGCCTGCCTGGGTATTACCATCAACCATTCCAAGTCTCATTTGATCCCATCCCAGAGACTTCAGTTTATCGGGGCGATACTGGACACAACTCTGGGCAGGGCCTTCCTGCCACCGGACAGGGCAGCCACTATTCAGACTTGGGTAAGCCTGTTGTCCGGCCGCAGGCAAGTCACTGCAAGGTCGGTTCTTCACCTTCTCGAGCTCATGGTGGCTGCTATCCTGACAGTCCCTTGCGCTCAACTGTACATGAGGGTTTCTCAGTGGACGCTTCGCTCCCAACAGGATCAGTTGGTGGACGACTTGGATCAGCTGGTCCTGGTCTCCTGTCCCATGGTTCAAGACTTGCAGTGTTGGTTGGTCAGAGGGAACCTGTTTCAGGGGGTTCCATTCTTTCTCTTCCCCCCCCCAAGACTCTGACCACAGATGCCTTGGGCGTAGGTTGGGGAGCCCATCTCCGTCCTCATTGGACCCAGGGCTCTTGGTCCAAGCTCGAACAAAAACTTCATATCAGTGTGCTCGAGCTCCGAGCAGTGCTTTATGCACTCCAAGTCCTCCATCTGTATCTCCTTCTAGGCCACCTAGCTGTCCAAACGGACAATGTGTGTGTGGTATGGTACATCAACAAACAGGGAGGGACTCGGTCCTACCCTCTTTGCAAGGATGCAGTGAGTGTGGGATTGGGCAACACAACACGACCTTCACCTTACGGCAACTCGTGTTCCGGGAGTCGAACGCCTTGGCAGACAAGCTGAGTCGCTCGTCTGCCCTGGCCCTCGAGTGGGAACTGGATCAAGGGGTCCTAGACGATATCTTCCTACACTGGGGAACACCACAGGTCGACCTGTTCGTTTCCCCTCAAAACGTAAAGCTACTAGATTTCTGCTCGCTCGTTCAAAAGCGAGGCATTTTCTGGAGAGACGCTCTGTCTCTAGACTGGAAGGACAGATTCGTCTATTCCTTTCCCCCAATTCCTCTTATCCCACGGGTCTTGCAGAAACTAGGTTCAGAAGGAACACGAATGATTCTGACCACTCCATTTTGGCCCAGGCAAGTTTGGTTCTCTCTTTTGCAACAATTCTGAGAGGAATCTCCACTCCCTCTTTCTCTGTCACGATGTTTGCTGACCCAGGATCGGGGGACCCTGGTCCTTCTAGGTATCAAGCCCGCTTTGGAGTTTCTCCCCAGGTGGGGGAAATTCTGTTGGAGGCTAGGAAACCCTCCACTAGGTCTACCTATGCCTTGAAGTGGCCACCCTAAAGCAGAGGCAACAGTCCCTGGAGGCCCACGTTCTAAAACTTAAAATGACTTCCATGGAAAAGGAGCTGAAAAAATGTAGGCGGGCCTCTATGTCTCCTGAGGGCCATCGCAAGAAGAAGCACCAGGACCGGGACTCTCCTACTATGGTCGCTGCAACCTCAACTGGGGTCGCGGTGCTGCAGGTAACACTCCTCCTGGAGGACCGTTCCGGAGCGGCCGACTTGGAGGCTTCCAAGGCGGTGGCGGCGACCCTCCCGTCGGGCTTGCACTCTGGCCCCCAGAAGCCTCCGGGTCAAAGGAGGCTGTCGCTCCCATTAAGCCTGCCACTGTGCGGCCTTCTGGTTGGAGCGGCCCGGGTAAGGCTGATAAGACGCTGAACCCTTCAGAGCAGCACACGGCCTTTTAAAGCGTCCGCCAAGGCCGCGCCTCCATCATGGCCTTCGTCTAGCGTAGGGTCTGATGAGTTGGATGCCGGCTTCTCTGACGTCTGCCAGGATCCCTCCGGTAAGCCGAACGTCAGCCTCTCTGTCCACCCTGTGTCTGAGACGACGCTGGACCCTTCAAGCCTGTCCGTCACCCCCCGAGCTAGCTGCAACATTGGTTGCATTCCGAGGCTCCAGCGTCTCCCTTGCTGGATCCCGGGGATGTCAGCCCCTCTTCCCTGGGCAATGCAGAGGATGTTGTCACGCTACAGTCGGCTGTCCCTCCCGCTGGGCTGGATGACCCGATGCCTGATTCTCGGACGCCGGCGCCATCTTGCCTGACGCCGGGAGACATCCCCTTGCCGGATGCCACCCGTACGCAGGGCCCCCACTGGCCTCCCGTTCCGGGCCCACCCGCTGGGCCATTCCCAGGGCCTTCTGCTCCTTAAGAGCCCCCGGTGCCTGGGTACTGGACTCCGTCGTATCCAACACCGTCATATCCAGGTCCGCAGTATCCGACGCTGGCCTACCCGACAGCGCAGTACTCGGTGCCCCAGTACCCGAAGCCGGGCTTCCAGCCTTCTGGTTATGGATATGTGCTGTATGGATATCCCCAGTATCCGTACTCCCCTCGTCCTCCACCGCCCCCTGAGCCGCCAGTGGATCTGAAGGAGGCTCTGGCTTCCTCGTGGGCTGAGGCCAAGGCTCAGTTTACCAGGGAAGCAGAAGCCATCTTCCGGCCTTGGACCCTGATTTCAGACCCCTGTCATTGAAGGCAAAGACTCCCTCCCACCTTTCTGCCTGAGGCGGAGCCCTCTGGTCCCAGGGCATGGGAGGATACGCTTCCCAGAGGGTTTCCCAAGGGGCGCGTTCCTCCCCTGCGCCATGAGGGGTCTTCCTCCTCCTCTTCTTATTCATTCTCCTCAGAGACCTCTGAAGACTACGGCCGCTCCAATCCGGTTGTCGAGACATACACCCCAGACAAGCCAAGGACTCCTCCAACACCCCTTCCGGAGGATCCTTCTTTCCTGGAGTTGCTGCATTAAATCCAGGCTGTTCATCAGTTACAATCCTTGGAGCCAGATCCACAGCGTAAAAGATCGCTGCGCACATGGATCTGCCAGAGAACGCTCCCACTCTGGTTCCACCCTGGATACAGCCTCATGCCGACCCTGTGTCCACTGTTTGGAAACAACCGTCTGCATTAGCCCCAATGAAGTCGGACAGGCTACATCAGGCTCCGGTGTTGATTCCTTGAATTCACACCCAGAGCTGATCCAGTCGTGATTAGTGCCGCTCACAACTGTTTGGCTAACCCCAAGCACTTGAGCTAGTCTCCACCCAGCAAGGAATCCTGCCTTCTGGCCAAGTACGGGAAAAATGTCTATGCTTCTTCCACTCTGGGAATTGGGGCTCTGAACTGCATTGCTCACGTGGATTACCAGAAGTCGATCCTTAGCAAGGTGGGATCTAAATTGGACTCCCTTCCTGAGTCAGACGAGGCAGGAAGTGGGTGATCTAGTTCAGTCTGCGCGTTCAGCCAGTCTACACATGCTTCGTGCCACGTATGACGCAGTGGACGCTGCTGGTTGGAGCTTGGCTTTCACCATGGGTTTGTGGTGTCATGCCTGGTTCCGGGTGTCAAGTTTGGTCCCGGAGGTGCAGTCTGCTATCCAGGACGTGATCTTCAGGGATTCAGTGCTGTTCAGTGGCAATGTCAAGGATATCATCACCGATTTGCAGGAGAATGGTACTGCACTAAAGTCTGACTCCTTGTACAGACCCCCTCAGGCTCAGAATCGCCCCTTTCGCAGATGTTCTCGGCCCAGTGTGAAACCTCAGGGAAAGCGGGCCAACAAACGTCTGGCCCCTCCGGCTGCCAAGCCCCCCCCCCCCAATAGCGGCGAGAGCTTCAGCCGCGACACTGCCCCACATCTCCTGACTCCTCTCCTCCCACAGCCTCTGGGCCTTCCAGAGGAACTGGTAGGAGGGAGATTCTCCTTCCATCTACTGGGTTGGGAGAGGATCACTTCAGACACTTGGGTGCTCCAGCTGATAGCAGAAGGACACTCAGAGTTTTTTCAGAACCCCCCCCACACCGGTCGTCTTACTCCCTGGGACACCTGGTTTGGGACGAAATATCCTCCCTTCCTCTGAAGGTGCCGATAGAGCCCGTCCCATCCCACCTTCAGGGGACGGGTTACTACTCCCATTTCTTCCTGGTTCCGAATAAGTCAGGAGACATGAGGCAGATTCTAGACCTCAGCTCCCTGAACTTGTTCGTGGAGTATAAAAGGTTCAGAATGCTCTCTTTGCAGAGTTTTCTGCCCCCCCTTCAGCTTGGACAGTGGCTGTGCGCTCTGGACATGCAGGATGCCTACCTGCATATCCCTATCCGCTCTTTCCACTGCAAATACCTTCGTTTTTCTTTCCAGGGAGACAACTACCAGTTCAAGGCCCTCCCATTTGTTCTCTCCTTGGCACCCCGAATGTTCACCAAATGCCTTTCAGTGGTAGTGGCCTACCTGCTTACCCAGGGAGTTTAGGTTTTCCCGTACCTGGACGACTGGCTCCTGACTGACCCATCCGGGGAGGAGCTTCTGCACTTAGTTTCCCTTACTCTGCAGGTTTTCACCAGCCTGGGTATTACCATCAACCAGGCCAAGTTCCATTTGATCCCATCCCAGAGGCTCCAGTTGATTGGGCCATCCTGGACATGACTTCCGGCATGGCATTCTTGCCACTGGACAGGGTGGCCACCCTCCAGGCTCAGGTCAGCCTGTTGTCCAGTCACAGGCGGGTCAGTGCCAGGTCAGTCCTTTGCCTCCTTGGGCTCATGGCGGCTGCTATTCTGGCTGTCCCTCTCGCTCAGCTCCACATGAGAATCTCTCAGGGACACTTCGGTCTCAGTGGGATCGATTGGTGGACAAACTAGATCTATAGGTCCAGGTCTCTAATACTGTGGTTCGGGTCTTGCAGTGGTGGATGGTTCAGGAGAACTTTTGCTGGGGAGTTCCCTTCTGCCTCTTAATCTCTCTGCCCCCCCCAAAAAGTCGCTAACAGACGCCTCGGGTGAGGGTTGGGGTGCCCACCTGGGATCTCACAGGACCCAGGGCTCCTGGTCCAGGCTTTTCAAATAAATGTGCTCCAACTCTGTGCAATGCTGTCTTCAAGCTCTTCAGCTGTATCTGCTCTCCGGTCATCTGGCTGTCCAGGCAGACGTGTGTAGTCTGGTACATCAGCAAACTGGGAAGAAACCCGTTCCTACCCTCTTTGCAGGGAGGCGATGTGAGTTTGGGATAGGGCAGTGCAACACAACCTTCACCTCGTAGCAGTTCGCGTTCCAGGGGTCGAGAACACGTTGGCAGACCACCTCATTCGGTCGTCTGCCCAGGCTTATGAGTGGGAACTGGATCAGGGGGTAGCAGATGATATCTTCCTACACTGGGGTACACCTCGGGTAGACCTGTTTGCGTCTCCTCACAGTGCAAATCTTCCCGCCTTCTGTTCACTCGCTCCAGGGCATGGCATTTTTTGGAGAGAGACACTGTCTCTAGACTGGAAGGGCAGATTCGTTTGTGCCTTCCCCTGATCCCCTTGATTCCAAGGGTCTTACAAAAACTCAACTCAGAAGGAGCTTGCATGATCCTAATCGCTCCTTTCTGGCCCAGGCAAGTTTGGGTCTCTTCTGCAGCAGTATTCAGAGGAACCTCCTCTTCCTCTGTCGCAACTTTTGCTGACCCAGGATCAAGGAACCCTGGTCCATCCAGGCCTAGAGTCCCTTCAGTTGCTCACATGGCTCCTGCTGACGTAGCTCAAGCCCGGTTCGGAGTTTCCCCGCTGGTGGCTGAGATTCTGGTGGAGGCCAGAAAGCCCTCCACTAGATCTACCTACATAGAATTTGATGGCAGATAAGGACCGCTTGGCCCACCTAGTCTGCCCATTTTCCTACCTAACAGATAAGCTGCAAATCCTAGTTAACCAACAGCTTACTTCCTCCTACCCCCACTAGGACTGCCTTATGTCTGTCCTATGCATTCTTAAGTCCCCACTGTTCTTGACTCCACAACCTCCTCAGGGGCTGTTCCATGCATCCACAACCCTCTCAGTGAAAAATACTTCCTCACATTACCTCTGAGCCGTCTCCCCGCCCCATCTTCAAATTGTAGCCCCTTGTTCTTGCACATCTTTTCTGGAAGATGACCCTCTTGGACTTTAATTCCTTGAGGTACTTGAAAGTTTCTATCATGTCCCTCTCCCTCCTTTCCTCTAGGGTATACATATTAAGCTCCTTTAGTCTTTCTTCGTATGTCTTCTGGTGCAGACCCTGCACCATTTGGATTACCCTCTTCTGGACAGCCTCCACTCTGTCTATGTCTTTGTGAGATGGGGTCTCCAGAACTGCACACAGTACTCAGATGGGGTCTCACCAGCTGTCTGTACAGAGGATAACAACTTCCTGTTTTCTACTATTGATGCCTCTTCCTATAGCATCCCAGTATCCCCCCAGCCTTCCTTACCGCCTTCTCATTGTTTGCCCACCTTTAGGTCATCTGATATAATTACCCCAGGTCCCTTTCTATTTTACTGTTGTCAGTATCTCACCTCCCATTGTGTACACTTCCCCAGGGTTTTGTTTCCATGTGCATTACCTTGCACTTCTTTGCATTGAATCTGAGCTGCCATACATTTGACCATTCCTCCAACCTTGCCAAGTCCTTCTCATCCTTTCCACTCCATCTTGTGTATCAACCCTGTTGCAGATCTTTGTGTCATCTGCAGAGAGACATACTTTCCTTCCAGTTCCTCTGCAGTGTCACATAAAGACATTAAAAAGGACCGGTCCCAGTACTGAACCCTCGGTACCCCACTAGTAACCCTCCTTTCTTCACTGTGTATTCCATTTACTACTACCTTTCGTCCTGTTGTCAAGCCAATTTTTTTATCCAGGCTACCACCTTGGGGACCCTCCAAGGCTGGCTATCTTGTGAATTAATCTTTTGTGTGGGGCTATATCAAATGCCTTGCTAAAATCTAGGTAAGCCATGTCCACAGCCCTCCTGGTCTACTTTGGTCACCCAGTCAAAGAAATCTATTAGATCTGTCTGACATGACCTTCCCATCGTGGAATCCATGCTGCCTTGGGTCCCTGCCCCACTGGCCTCTAGGTACTCAACAGTTCTTTCCTTCAGAAGTGATTCCATCATTTTCCTACCACTGAGGTCAAACTAACTGGTCTGTAGTTTACTGCCTCTGTCCTGCTCCCACTTTTGTGAAGAGGAATCACATCTCCCATCCTCCCATGATTTGTTTAAGAGAGTAGTCAGCGGTGTCACTAGTTCTACCCTTAGTTCTTTTAGAATTCTTGGGTGAATCCCATCAGGCCTCATTGCTTTGTCCACCTTCAATTTTATTAGTTCTTTCAGAACCCTTTCTTCTGTAAATGGACTGGTATCGACCCCTGTCTTCAGTGTTTCTCTTGTTTGGTTTAGGTAACTTTCCCTCCTCTTCCTTTGTGAATACTGAGCAGAAATATTCGTTCAGTATCCCTGCTTTTTCACTGTCACCCTCTACCCACATTCCCTCCCCTTTATTAAGCTTCAGCATCCCTCCTTTGGTCTTTCTTCACTCCCTAATGTACCTATAAAAGGTCTTATCCCCCTTCTTAACAGAATTGGCTATCCTTTCCTCGGTTTGGGCCTTTGCTATTCTGACTGCCTTCCCAGCCTCTTTCTGCTTTAACTGATAAAGTTCTCTGTCCTGCTCCTTCTGTGTTTCCTTATTTCCTGAATGCTGTTCTTTTCTCCTTAAGCTTCCCTGTCACCTCTTTTGAGAACCATAGCGGTTTTTTCCTTCGCTGTGTTTTATTGATTTGCTTTACACAAAGGCTTGTTGCCTCTGTGATGACTGTTTTGATCACTCCCCATTGTTCCTCCACCCCTCCTTCTTGCCTGTTTGCTAGTGCTTTTCTGAGGCACACTCTCATTTTCCCAAAGTCAGCCCTCCTAAAGTCCAGTACTCTTGCTTTTTATGGCTTGATTATGGCTGTGTTTATAATGAACCACACTGTTTGGTGGTCGCTTGTTCCCCAGATGGCTACCCACTTCTAAATCTGAGATTCTTTTTCCATCCCCATTTGAGAGTACCAGGTCTAAATTGCTCCTCCCGAGTGGGTTCCAATACTAGCTGTCTGAGGCATGCCCCTGTAGGGCATCAAGAATGACCCTGCTCTTGGATGTGCCTGCAGCAAAGGTGCTCCAGTTAATATCTGCATATTCAGGTCCCCATCAACAATATCTCCCCTTTTCTGCCATTCTAAAAACCTATCATTTCCTTGTCCATTCCCTCCCCTGAGATGGGGTCTGTATCTAACCCCATACTGGTTGTGGTGCCATTTCCTGTCTCCAGGGTGACCCAAAGTGCCTCATCTGCTCCCTGTTTACTCTTTAGTTCTGTTGCTTTGATCCCTTCCTTTACATAGAGAGCTACTCCTCCTCCTCTTTTACCCTCCCTGTCCCTCCTGTAGATTGTGTATCCTGGTATGTTGACATCCCAGTCATGGATCTCTGTGTACCATGTTTCTGTGACTGCCACAATATCCAGGCAACCCTCTTCCATCAAGGCCACTAGTTCAGGGAGCTTGTTACACAGACTACGGGCATTGGTACTCATCACCCTCCACTTTTTGATAGCCTTACCCTTTGGCCGATTTCTGTCCTTACTGCTTTTGCCTTTTTACATTTAAATATGTGCTCCCTAATAACTTCTGTACCTTGGTGTTTACCTCACTAATCACCATGTTTTGTGGGGAGGCTGATTTCCCTGCTCCTTTTCAGTGCCTCCCCCCTTGGCTAGTTTAAATGCTTGCCAATGAAGCATTTAAACCTCTCACCTAGGATCCTGGTTCCCCTGGACAGATGCAGACCATCGCACCAGTATAGGTCTGCATCCCTCCAGGTGGCTCCCCAGTCCCCAATGAAGCCAAAACCCTGAGCTCCACACCAGTTTTTCAACCACTCATTGAATTCCCTGGTGAGAAGTGCCCTAGCATCTCCCTTGCCATAGACAGACAGCACCTCTGAGAAGGTTACCGTTTGCGCTACTTGTCTAAGGCCCCTTCCCAACTCTATAAACTCCTCTTGCACTGCTCTGATCCCATTCCTAGCCAGGTCATTTGTCCCCTAGGTGGACAATGACATCCAGCTCCCTCCCTCGTGCAGCTCCTCTCACGATCCTGAGGATTCGCTTCCTGTCCTTCCAAGCAGTGGCGCCAGGAAGGCACCTTACCTCCCTCTCCCCTTCCTTCCCCATTTCTACCCCCCTAATGATTGAGTCCCCCACCAGGAGTTGTTTCCTTCCCCTGTGGGGTCCCATGCCACCCTCCTGTGGGTCTCCTTTGTGAAGGTTCCCAGCATCCTCCTTGGTCTCCACTGCAGGTGCCTCCATAGAGGAACCACTATCCACCAGAAGAGCAAATGAATTGTGAAGAGGTACAGCTGGAGGGATGCAACTCTGTTCCACCACCCTCTCCCTCCTTGAGCCCACCCTGGTCCAGCCTCTCCTCTTTCTTGGCAACCTCTGAGGTAGTGGCATTGGCCCTGGTGGTCCCTGGGTGGGGGAGGAGGTTTCACGAATCCTAGCCAGGTCAGCCTGAGACGGGCAACCTCCCTCTCTCAGACCACAGAGAGGTGCCTGCAACAGGGCAGCATCGCAGCCTCCCAATGTCTCCCGAACACTGCCGCCCCACAGCCATTGCACTGCACCACTCCTATCATGTCTTTTTTGTGTCCTCTCTACTGTTTCACTGGATGCTTATTCTCTCTTCTCCTTAGACTCTCACCCTTCCTGTTCTGGGTCAGCAACTTCCTATCTTCTTCAGTAGCCTCCTTCTTCCTTGCTCAATATCAGACCACCAGCAGCTAGAGGGGGAGAGTGAGCTACTTTTTCTACTTTAGGGTTGACAAAACCAATGTTTCTCTATGACCCTTTCCTTCCTACTGCCAAACAGGAAGTTCCTGTTGACAGTCAAATCCAGTGGCTATAAAAGTAGAACTGGCTTTGGGTGGGTGGGATGGAGGGCAATTAGTAGGAAAAAAGGCTAGCAACAGGAAGTTGTAATTTGACTCACCTGCTTTTCTAGTGTCTAAACCACACCCCCAGGTAGCTCTTTCCTCCTACTGGTTTAGCAAAGTCAGCTGATACAGTACCCTTCCCTGCACAGAACACACACTGACTTTCTTTCTTTTCTTTCTTTTTTTAACCCTAAATAAGACCTCTTCTACTTCTAATAAAGTTATCTGTCTACTTAATCTTAACTGACACTGACTCCTGCTGAGATATAAGTTTTAAATTAATAAGAAAATGTAGCTTTTTTTAGTTAGCTGCTTTCTGCTGTACAAGCAAGGCTAGCAACTACCTATGCCATGAAATGGAAACTGTTCTCTATTTGGGCCTCTTCCAAAGATTTTGAGCCATTCTCTTACTCTATCCAATATCGGAAGGCTTCTGGACTACATGGATGTTCACTGAATTCTGATACACCACCACCAGGACGAAGACTCTCAGAAAGACTGATCAACTGTCTCTTTTGCTCGTAAAAGAGAAGGCAATGCTGTCTCCAAGCAGTGCCTATCTAAATGGTTGGCTCATTGTATCACTTTGTTAAAAGTACCACAAGACCCTGCCGGGTCAAGTCAGAGGCCACTCCACCAGGGGTGTCGCTGCCTCTGCTGCTTGTTTCAAGAATGTGTCAGCGGCAGACATCTGTGCAGCCTCAACTTGGACTTCTGTCCATACCTTTATGAAACATTACCTGTCGCCATAGAGCTGGCTTCGGGTTGGCTGTGCTGCAAGGTCTTCTTTCTTGAGACCTTCACAGCCACAGGGTCTACATTTGAGTAGTTTCCTCCTCCCGTTTGCTGCTCCTTGTTCCAGACTGCTTGGGACTCAGTCCTATATGTAATTACCTGCTGCAAGAGTGCTCTCGAAGTAAGATGGTACAGTTAGGTAAGAACTTACCGTAACAGTAGATCTTTGAGAAAGGCTCTTGCAGTAGGTAATACCTACCCGCCCTCCATCCCTCTAAGCTTTTTCAGCTCCTTTTCAGGGAAGAGAGACATCCGCTTCTCTCTCGTCTTGGCCTTTGGCGGGAAAGAACTGGAAGGCAGGCGTCGGGGACCACCCCTTTATACGGACGTCGCATGACGTCTGTCACCTGACGTGGGACGGTCCAACGCCAGAGACTGCTAGCTAGAAATTTTTTTCATGGGGTCCTGACGCCCGCTGGCTTCAGTCCTATATGTAATTACCTACTGCAAGAGCCTTTGTCTAAGATCTACTGTTATGGTAAGTTCTTCCGTAACTGTACTTTCTCATGAGCTCTGTATTTCTTCTTGCCATTATTTATTACGGAGGTTTTATGTATAAAAACAGGATCTTTGTTCCTTGAGGGTTCATCAGCTCCCACTGCATATTCTTAACCTGATGTCATAATACTCTGCTTGCGACATCGGTTATTCCCATGGCAAACAGGTCACAAAAAAGCATTTCTGGTAGAGTATGCTGAAGGGGCAGATGAACTATAAGGGATAAAGATAATGTTTTGTGGGTACTTCCTCAGTAATAAATATGGATGAGAAAAGTGTAGAAGGTAAATGACATGCATGCTTAATTTTTTTTAAGTATTGTGATTTTCAGTTTTTCCAGAGGCGTCAGCAGCTCTTCAAACAGAATATAATCCCGGCTTTCTATTTGGGTATGTCTGTTGCCTTCATTAGTCTCTGAACTCCATACTGTTTCTTGTTTGCTTTAAAATATATATATTTTCAAACATGAAGTCTTGCTGTATTCTGACAATAGCAGTGAGTCCCAACCTTCGAACTGCCGCGGAGATGAAAGAGTTAACTTTCCATGCCAGGCATGGAACGCTGAGCTCGAGCTCGGTTGAGACTTTGTCTGTTGTTGTTTGAACTCAAACCATCAGATTCTTTACTCTGCCTCACTGAACAGTCGCTCCGGAGATTTCTCCTTTGCTCGGTTCAATTTGTCGATTAAAGTACCATTTTTCTCTGTATTCAACCGAATTTAGACCGCAACCTGTCTGTTCAGTCTGTCTGTGGTATTCGTGAGTACTAGATAGGTCATATTGCTTTTCTATTCTGTGTAGAACTTGTAAACGGTTCATCAGTTCGGTTTGAACCGATCAAGTCGTTGTAAATTCTTTATTTCTACTTTTAGAGTTTGGTTACCGGTTCTTATCAGCTCTAAAACAGACTTTTTTTACGTTTTTTTTTTTTTTTCCATGACTCGTGACACGGTCAGGAACCGATAAGAGTGTCTTGCCTGCGGATTGCCATTAAAAGGGTAAGTTTGGTTAGGACTGGCACCATGTCTGAGAAACCCAAAAGAAAAACTGGGCCCACTGGGTTTCAGCACTGTAGTGTGTGTGGGGAAGTCTTTGCTAAGGCTGACCCCCACACCACATGTGTTGATTGTCCGGGGTTTGACCACCTCAATGCAGACTGCCAGATTTGTAAATTTCCTGCAGCTACCCTGGAGAAGAGAGTTGGTAGGCTCAGGGAAAAGGAGGCCAAAAAGTCCGCTGAACTGGATGGCCAGCCCGGTTCGGTTCAAACCAAACCAGAAGGAGTGCCCTCTGTCCAGGGTGAAACTTCTTCGGGCAAAAGGAGAACAGATTCTGAGGAGTCAGTTCCGGCTAAAAGAACAAGGAAAGAAAAATCAGCTGGTGTGGATCCAAAAGTTTCTTCTCCAACCGCTGATGAAATAGCCAAAATGATAGATTGTGCAGTCGCTTTCCCCGGTTCCGACTGAACCGGCACCATCAGGAAGGCGCTCGGCTCGGCTGGTTCCACCGGTTCAAGATTGATTTAGAGGAGTATTATGAACCGGAGGAGCAGGAAGAGGGGTATGAGGAAAGTGAATGTGGTTTTGAAAGTCTGGATGTGCCCATTGACCCGGACATCTCCTCAGACCTTCAGGGGTGTCTCCTCCTAGGCTTTCTGAGTCCTCCTCCCACTACATGTTTTATAAGAAAGTGGCTGAAACCCTCCAGCTTCCTATGGAAGAAGCTGTGGATGACCAGGAAGAGCCTGACTATGTGGAAATGATGGATATCCCAGAGTCTAGGAGGCTATCTATTCCCTTACACAATCTTTTGGGAAACAGACATTTAAGATTTTAAAGACTCCTAATAATATACCTTCTGTGGATAAAAGAATGGACAAGAGGTATACTCTGTCAGGCTCAGATACTGAGTTCCTTACACAACAATGCAGCCATGTCAGGGTAGTGCAGGCTGCAGCCTGTGATAAGGCTAATATTCCCTTAGCTCCCCACCCCCCAGACAAGGACTCCAGGAGGATTGATGCCATGGCAAAGAAACAGTACATGGCAGCATCCTTAGGGCTCAGGCAGGCCAATTTTATGGCCTATACAGCTAGGTCATTCAAAGACAAAGGATAGCGGCTCCAATTCACGTTGTGCCTGTGTATAGTACTAGAACATAGAAAAAGAAAAAACACGGCACCAACACTTTCACAAAAATAAGCTGTATTATGCTCAAAACATTAAAAAAGACACAATGCAGTAACGCCATGCAAGGTCAAAACAGCTCCAGACAAACAAACGTCCGACCGGTTTCGGGCCGAAAACAGCGCCTCCTCAGGGACACACACACATGTTACCATAAGCCACTATAAATAAAAAATCAATTAAAGTGACAGTACACCAATAAAATAATCACCTTGTAAAATAGTGCAAAATAATAAATTAGTGCAAGTAAAAGATGTGCAAAATTTCCATTTTCGGGTATTACATAAACACAGGCATCATAGTATTATCTAGACATATTTTTTAAATTCATTTAATGTTTTGACCTATACAGCTAGGTATCAGAAATCCAGATGGGATATTGTCATGGCTTTAGCAAAACAGGTCCCTGGCCAGCTTGCCAAGGAGCTGGAGCAGGTGGCTGCTGATGGTATTGAGGCATCCAAGGTGCAATTTCATGCTGCAGTGGACTCCAGTGTTGTTTCATCTAGAGTCATGGCTACATCTGTGGCACTTCGTAGAATGGCTTGGCTCAGATGTACTAGCCTGTCTCAGGATACCCAGACTAAGGCCATGGATTTTCCTGTTATGGGTAATTCTCTTTTTGGGGAGCAAACCGAGAATTACATGAAGAAAATGGATGAATACAGGACCAGCTATAGGAGTGCCCAGGCCAAGGAAAGGCAAGCCACTCCTCAGAGGCAGCATCCCAGGGGCAGGGGCAGGCCTTTTCATAGGCCTTTCTACCAAGCCTAGGCCGCCTCTTCTGCCTATGCTCAGAGGGGGTTCTTCAGAGGGAGAGGCAGAAGGGGTGCAAGCAGACCTGCTTCCACCCCTTAGCCTAAACCCCCTGCCAAACAGGCACCCTGATGGGTTTGCCAGGGCTGATTCTCCACCACCTGTAGGGGGCAGGCTGGCTTACTTTGTCCAGGACTGGAAGTCTCTGACATCAGACAAATGGGTCCTGGAAGTAGTAAGCCAGGGACTGGTTCTCAGCTTCAAAAAATTTCCAAAGCTGAGAACCAGATCCTTTCCACCTGCAAATTCCTCAGAGGCACTTGCCTTGGAGGCAGAGATCTCTTCCCTCTTGGCTCTCAGAGCTGTGGAAAGGGTTTCACCCCTACACCAGGGCAAAGGGTTGTACTCCAGGTACTTCCTTACCCCAAAAAAGACAGGAGAATGGCGGCCCATCCTGGGTCTCAGATACTTAAACAAGCACCTTTTAAAGCCAAAATTCAAAATGGTGACTCTGGGAATAATTCTACCCTCTCTAAGGTCAGGGGACTGGCTAGTCTCCCTGGACCTCAAGGATGCCTATTTCCATATTCTCATCGAAGCTCCCCATAGAAAGTACCTCAGGTTCAGAGCTGCCCTCAGGCCATTACCAATTCAGAGCAATGCCCTTCGGCCTAACCTCTGCTCCAAGGGTGTTCACAAAATGCCTGGCAGTAGTAGTTGCTTTTCTAAGAAGGCAAAGTATTGCCATCTTTCCATACCTGGACGACTGGCTCATAGTAAGCCAGTCCCCAGACCAAGTCAAGTTACGCCTTCAGATAACCCAGCAGTTGCTCACCTCTCTAGGTTTCCTTCTGAATATTTCAAAGTCCGTTCTAGAACCTATTCAGCTCCTCACCTTCATAGGCGCAGAGCTAGATAAAGAAAAGGCCAGAGCCTTCCTTCCCCTGGACAGGGCAAGGACCCTTATCACACTGGGCTCTTCATTCACCCTTGAGGTGTCTCGACCAGCAAGGCATTTTCTGCAGCTCCTGGAGCACATGGCTGCTTCTACAGCTGTGGTGCAGGGAGCGAGATTCCAGATGAGGGACATTCAGTTCCATCTGAGAGCCTTCTGGTCTCAGAAAAAGGACCCTCTGACCAAACTGATACCAGTGACTCGAACCCTGATCCAGGCCTTACATTGGTGGCAGGATCAGAACAACCTAAGACAGGGAGTTCCCTTTGTCACTCAGTCTTATTCTTGTGGGGGGCACACTTGGGAGACCTGACCACCCAAGGGTTGTGGTCCCCTCAGGAATCTCTGCTTCACATCAATCTATTGGAACTCAGGGCAGTGTTTCTAGCACTTCAAGCTTTTTCCAAGTCTGTTTAGAACAAAGTGATTCAGATCAGGGCAGACAACACCACCACAATGTGGTATATCAACAAGCAAGGGGGCACTCTGTCTATGGCCTTGTGCACAGAAGCAATGAAGTTGTGGTCTCTGGCTTATTCTCTGTACACCTCCCTCACAGCAGTACACCTCCCAGGCAAGGACAATATCCTGGCAGATCCTCTCAGTAGGATATCTCAGGGCCATCACGAATGGTCACTGGATCCCCTGGTTTTGGAGGTGATATTCTCCAGATGGGGCACCCCACAGATAGATCTTTTTGCAGCCCCAGACAATCACCAGCTTCCCCTGTTCTGCTGCAGGCCCCCAGTGTTGGGCTCAGTCCCCCTGGATGCCTTGGTTCTCAGTTGGGAAGGGAAGTTCCTGTATGCCTTTCCCCCCTTCCCTCTCCTGTTCAAACTGCTAGTCAAAATCAGGTCTCAACCCTGCAAAGTGATCCTGATTGCTCCAGATTGGGCCAGACAGCCCTGGTATCCTCTCCTGTTGTCCTTAGCAGTCCACCTTCCCTTGTCTCTTCCCAGGAATTACAACCTGTTAACCTGTGCTCAGGGGAGGGTTTGGTACCAATCTCTCAATCTCAAGGCATGGCTCTTGAAGAGTTAGTTTGCTGATTTACACCTCTCTCAAGGTGTTATGGATATTCTAAAGGCTGCTAGGAAGCCTTCCACCAGAACTACTTATAATTCCAAATGGAAAAGATTCTCCATATGGTGCTCTGGGAAGCATATTTCCCCAGAGTCTGCTGACCTGCCCACAGTCCTTGACTATATGGTCCATCTGAATAGCTTGGGACTCCGACCAGCCACACTAAGGGTGCATCTTGCAGCTGTCTCTGCCTTTATTTCAGCAGGTAAGCCTTCTTCTCTTTCAGCTCACCCTGTATTCTCCAAGTTTTTTCAAGGGATTGCTTCACACCAATCCCCCATTCAGGGACCCTGCCCCTGCTTGAGACCTTAACGTTTGCATTGCTCATCTTATGCAACCCCCCTTTGAGCCTTTGTCCTCAGCAGAGCTTAAGTACTTGACTTGGAAGACTGTGTTCCTGGTGGCCAATTACGTCTGCCAGGCGCATAAGTGAGTTACAAGTCCTGTCAGTGGAGCCTGATTTTATCACTTTCCATAGCGATAAGGTGGTCCTCAGGATTAACAGGAAGTTTTTACCTAAGGTGGTTTCAGACTTCCACCTTAACCAGTCTATATCTCTTCCTGTGTACTTCACTGACCATTCCTCCTCTGGCGAGAGGAGGTTGCACAGTTTGGGTGTGAAAAGAGCCCTTAGCTACTACATAGAGCGTACCAAGGGTCACAGGTTTGACTCCCCTCCAACTGTTCCTCACTTATGGTGAGGTTGCTAAAGGAAAACCTGCTACTAAAAGATCCATTGCCAGGTGGATTGTCTCTTGCATTCAATTTTGCTATGAAAAACTAGGTAGGATTCCACCCTCAGGCCTGAGGGCTCACTCTACCAGAGGTACAGCTGCTTCCCTGGCTGCTGCCAGGGATATTCCTATCCTAGAGATATGTCAAGCAGCTACCTGGAAAACTGTTGACACTTTTATCAAGCATTACTCTCTGGATATCCAGGCTAGGAGTGATGCTCGGTTTGGCACAGCTGTGCTGCAGAGCCTATTTCCTAAGTAGGTTCTGTTCCTCCTCCATGGAGGCACTGCTTGGTAGTCTGCTATTGTCAGAATACAGCGAGACTTCATGTTGTTTGAAGAAAAAATTACTCACCTTAGTAATGCTGTTTCTTCTAATGGAGTCTTGCTGTATTCTGACCTCCCCGCCTTCCCCTCTCAGAACCTTTGTTATGGGATGTGGGTGGGCAGTAGCAGTGTTGGCACTCAGGAGGTGCCCCACCTCTTTTATTATCACCCCCTTTTGTTGTTATATTTAGTAGCCAGTTGGCTAGTGTAGGTTTACAGCTTCCACACAGGACCTCAGTGAGTTTAGCTCATAAAGATCTGACGGTTTGAGTTCAAACAGACAGTCTCAACCGAGCTCGAGCTCAGCGTTCCATGCCTGGCATGGAAAGTTAACTCTTTCATCTCTGGGGCAGTTCAAAGGTTGGGACTCACTGCATATGTCAGAATATAACAAGACTTAATGTTGTTTGAAGGACCGCTTGGCCCACCTAGTCTGCCCATTTCCTTACCTACTGGATACGCTGCAGATCCTAGTTAACCAATAGTGTATTTCTTCCTACCCCCCCCCAGAATTGCCTTAGGTCTGTCCCATGCATTCTTGAATTCTCCCACAGTTTTAGCCCCCAAGAATTGTCTTAATGTCTGCAAACTGTCTTGAACAGTCCTCAAGGACTCTGGGCCAGAGGAGCGACAGCTGGCATCAGTGAATGCTCCTAGGAATCCCTGCTACAAGGACATGGTACTGCAGGTGGCAACTATACCAATGACCAGTGACTGCAACATGTTTGCCCAGAATTTCTGGTACCGGGCATACTCAAAGGTTGAGGACATGTATCCTATAAACAAGTGGAGGACTTACTCCTCTCATTGGATCCAAAACAAGAGTGCAGGTTGAGACTCACTGCTATTGTCAGAATACAGCAAGACTCCATTAGAAGAAACAACATTACTAAGATGAGTAATTTTTTCTTTTGCCCCAGCCCTTCCTGATTATTCTGTGTAAATGGATCTTGATATATTAAAGGAAAAATCAGAAAGGAGAGCAATATCCTTGCTGAACAGAATTCAACAATGTGAGATTCTAATCATGTGTTGATTTACTATGGTCATGTGTTCAGATTCCACCAATTGTAGTAGAGGATTTTCTAATCGGAAGCTATAATTTTTAATTCTCACAGTTCTTCTAAAGGACCCAGAATGTCCAGTCAAATTCAGGTAGCAACCACATAGCTGCCTATACTTTTTCTTGCACACGGGTTCCCTGTAGCTGTCAGACCTTTCAAGAATCCGTCTTCACCATTAAGTCATACTTAGTGAGTCTAGGGCCAGATAGGACCCTGAGGGAGACTTTAACATGAAGGGAGCAGGCATCTGGTGCTTGCATCACTTGCATACTTAAGCAGTGCTGTGCCATGCAATAGCCAGTAATTGTTTTCGGCTCCCTGGCTTACTTCAGTTCGGTTCTTTGTGCTGTTGAGTGCACACCGTAGGAGAGACAGCTCCTCAGTTCGACCATGGTCATCCAAATTTCTTCGGTCACTGCTGAAAAGGTTTTCTTTCTACAGTGTCCTCTGTTTCTTATCTGCGATGACAAAGTCCAATAAAAAGGGGTTAAAAATGACCGTCACCCCCATCGTGCTTTGATGCCCCTGTGAGAAACCTGTTGTAGCGACAGACCGACATAACCACTGTTGGACCTGTCTTGGCTTACTATATGGATGTGTGCCCGTACCTGCTTATCTGTGAACTGCTGTACATTAGAGGTCCACCCCTTGAAGTGGGGTCACCCGATCCCATCTTGGAGGTAGGCCATGCAAGCATGAGACCATAGCACATTTTGTGGACCCTTTCCTTGGACCTCTTCCCAGTACTACATGTGCTGAGGAAGCAAAGGGCCCTACTCAACATTGTTGAGGATTCTGAGGCCCTGCGGTTGGTCTGGTGGACAGCTGGCTCCTTCTGGGTAGCTGACTGAGCACCCCCCCTCTCCAATTCTGTCAGTCTGCCTTCAGCAGCAGATATCCCTCAGGTGAGACCGAAACTGTACTCTTGTCTACCCAGTTGACACCCTAGTGCCACAGCCAGGTACTGCCCCTGGCTTCTGGTACTGGCTGCAGTGTCTGAGCGGGATGGTGCCAGCTATGTCAAGCCCCCAGTGAATCATCTGGTTGCTGAGGTGAAAGTGGTTATTTTAGCCTTAAGTAGCCTTCAGGGCTCCGTGGAGGGGTTGACTCTGCCACTGGTGACTAACATAGCACCGGCCCTGGGTCCAGCAAGGAGCATGGTGCCAGTGTCTGTACACCTAGATCCATCCATGGTTCCAGTGCTGTGTGCTGTACCAGGTTGGCTCCTGGGAGTGGGGTCAGACCTGGGGAGAGCATGTAACCGGGTCTGGCACTGATGGCAGTGCCAGCTGCAGAGTCGGTGGGGAACCTGTGTCTTGGTCAGTCACTGTGGTCCTGGGCCTGATGCCAGAGGTGGCACCAGCTTCGAGGTGGACAACCGAAGGAGTTCTCTGCAGACCCACAGGCTGAGCCCGCCACTGGTGAGAAGTGGAGCTGCCTTGAAGGGACTGTATGGCTCTGGTCTCCTCACCTGGGTGGTCTCCCCCCATGGGCACTGGCCTGGTCCTTTGTCTTCTGTAGGTTGACCTTGTTTGAGCCGTCTTGCCAGGCCCTTCCCTTAGGGAGGTCTTCTGAGCATCCCTGCAGCCCAGGTATAGGCCCTGGAGCCTCTGGCTCCCACTTCCTTCCTTGGCCTATACAACCTCTGCCTGACTTTCCAGGGATCATGGGCCCCCTGGGGCCAGTCACCTGGAATCAGCAATGAAGTACAACTGGTGTATTGTACAAGTATAGTTGCTAACTGGGTTTATTTCCAACCTGGCCCTCTGGCATCACCCACTTCCATGTCCAGCAACTCCACTCCATCATCCTCTGAGGGTATGGAATCCTCCCCTCACATCAATCAAACTTTATTTAACCAGACAATTACATCATTGAGCAAGCTCATTTTCAAGATAGTCGTGGACATGAAGGATAAATTTGTTTTACAATACATAATGCAGCATGTATAATACAAGGTATAACGGGATACATAATCTGTGTAAACTGTAATAAAACATGTATGTCTTATACAAAAACATAGCATTTAGAGTGCAGCCTATACTAGTAGAGATTTGTAGAATACAAAGGGTGAGAGGAAGGCAGGACAGGGAGGTGGGCAAGTGAGGGGGGTGATAGACACATATAGGGAGAGGGAAGGTGGGGAAACTACTTGACGGAGCCCCCCAAGGAAGTTACCATAGGGAAGGAGGAAGGAAAATAGGGGGGTTACCATAGAGGACTTGCTGGCGGACAGGGGGAATAGGAAGGCCAAAGATCCGGAAGATTAGGGGACTGCCTAGATTTGGGGGGGGTTGGGGGTTAGTGCTTACCTGAAGCAGTCACACGCTGTTTTCAGACATCTGTTAAGCAGTTGTCTGAATATATAGGGGCTACGCAGAAAGAGTTTAAGTACTTTTTGCAAGTTATTCCAGAGCGCTGGTAGGAAGCAGCTAATGGTAGTAGAACCGAGACATGTCCTTGTCCGTGGAACCTTAAAAAGAAGGGAGGAGTTCCTTGGTCCGTAGGCACCTTTTGAAGGTTCAAACTGATGTAAGGATGTAGTTTGTTACATAGCTTGGTAGAACCATATACTGTAAGGGTGTTTTTTTTTTTTGCCTCCTCATGGAGAGGGACAGCCAGTCTAATGCTTGCTACAGCAAGCAGTGGTGAGCCTGTGATGGTAAGTTGAACAAATCTCAAAGCACTATGATAAAGTGCATCAAGCATTTGGAGTGCATACTGGTCGCAATGACTGTATAGGAAGTCGGCGTAGTCAATCCGGGGAAGGAAGGTTCCTTGAACCAGCCGCTTTCTGGCTTCCAGAGTGAGTAGGCGCCTTATGTGGTAAAATACACCGAGACACTGCCTTAGCTTTTTTGTTAACTCATTAAGATGAGCACCAAAGTTGAGTTTATTATCCAGCCAGACTCCCAGGTATTTAAGTTTATCCACTAACACTTAATTGTTCACCAAAGAGGGTGATAATATGCAGGGCATCAAGTGATCCCCTATTGGGGGAGATGATCATAGCCTTTGTTTTTGGCATTTAATAAGAGCTTCAGATTCAGCAGGTTGTGTTGGAGGATGATAAAGTCCTGCTGCAGCTCCTTGTGTGCAAGGTCTACACGGGTTGGTTGTGTAGATGACTGTCATCTGCAAAGAGGTGAACGTTTCCTGCAAGCAGTCCAGAATCAATTCGGTTGATATAAAGTGTGAAGAGAATTTGCCCCAGGATAGAACCTTGCAGAACTCCTTGGGGCAGTATTTTTAGTGGGGAGAGTTCACTTTGTATTTTAACTTGTTTATGGTTTGTGAGGTAGGAGTGGAACCACTTTACTGCGGTGGGGACAAGACCAAGGCTACCCAGGGCATAGAGTAATATGGAATGATCAACCATGTCGGATGCTTTGCTGAGGTCAAGGAAGAGTGCGTAGATTTGGTGTTTGCGTTCCAGGGCTTTTAGCCAGTCATTAGATACTTTGGCTAGGGCCGACATGGTGCTGTGCTTGGGTCTGAAACCTGACTGGACTGGGTTAAGGATGTTTTCATGATCCAGGTACTCCCTTTGAGAGTTGACAATTTTCTCAAGTAACTTGGATAAAACAGGAAGCAGCGAGATTGGCCTATAATTATTCAGATCTGAGTCTCCTGATTTGAACAAAGGGATAATGTGCGCAATTTTCCAGATAGGCAACAACTCCCCTTGGATTAGCGAACTGTTAAATAGATGGGTAATTGGAGCTGTCCAATAAAGATAGCCTGCTTTTAGGAAGAATGGTTCTGACGAGTCGGCACCAGCACTCTTGTTTTGGATCCAATGAGAGGAGTAAGTCCTCCACTTGTTTATAGGATACATGTCCTCAGCCTCTGAGTATGCCCTGTACCAGAAATTCTGGGCAAACATGTTGCAGTCACTGGTCATTGGTATAGTTGCCACCTGCAGTACCATGTCCTTGTAGCGGGGACTCCTAGGAGCATTCATTGATGCCAGATGTCATTCCTCTCTGGCCCAGAGTCTTTGAGGACTATTCAAGGACAGTTTGCAGACATTAAGACAATTCTTTTTTTTTTTTTTGGGGGTCTAAAACTGTGGGAGAATTCAAAATGCATGGGACAGACATAAGGGCAATTCTTGGGGGGTAGGAAGAAATCGCTATTGGCTAACTAGGATCTGCAGCGTATCCAGTAGGTAAGGAAATGGGCAGACTAGGTGGGCCAAGCGGTCCTTCAAACAACATGAAGTCTTGCTATATTCTGACATATGCAGTGAGTCCCAACCTTCGAACTGCCCCGGAGATGAGTTAACTTTCCATGCCAGGCATGGAACGCTGAGCTCGAGCTCGGTTGAGACTCTGTTGTTCTTCAAACTCAAACCGTCAGATTCTTTACTCCGCCTCACTGAACAGTCATTCCGGAGATTTCTCCTTCTGCTCGGTTCATTTTGTCGGTTAAAGTACCATTTTTGTGGGTTTTCGACCGAATTTAAACCGCAACCTGTCGGTTCTGTCTGTGGTATTCGTGAGCTCTAGATAGGTTTTACATTAATTCTGTTCTGTGTGGAACTTGTAAACGGTTTATCGGTTCGATTTGAACCGATCAAGTTCTTTAAAAAATCTTTAATTGTGATTTAGAGTGTGGTTACCGGTTCTTACTCGGTTCTAAAAACGGGATTTTAATATGTTTTTTTCCATGACCCGTGACACGTGCTGGGGAACCCATAAGAGGGTCTTGCCTGGCATGATTGCCATAAAGGTAAGCTTGGTTAGGACTAGCACTATGTCTGAGAAACCCAAAAGAAAACCAGACCCACTGGGTTTCAGCACTGCAGTGTGTGTGGGGAAGTCTTTGCCAGGCTGACCCCAACACCACTGTGTTTATTGTCTGAGGTTGACCACCTCAATGCAGACTGCCAGACGGTAAAAAATTCCTGCAGCTACCATGGAAAAGCAGAGCTGGTAGGTTCAGGAAAGGAGGCCAAAGATCCGCTGAACTGATGTATGGCCAGCCCGGTTCGGTTCTAACCAACCAGGAGGAGTGCCTCTGACCAGGGCGAGACTTCTTCAGGCAAAAGGAGAGCCGATTCTGAGGAGTCGGTTCCAGCTAAAAGAACTAGAAAAGAAAAATCAGCTGGTGTGGATCCAAAACTTTCCTCTCCAACCGCTGAAGAGATAGCCAAAGCGATCAAAATTGTTCAGTCGCTTTCCCTGGTTCCGACCAAACCGGCACCATCAGGAAGGCGCTTGGTTCAGCCGGTTCCACCAGTTCAAGAGTATGAGTTAGAGGAGTTTTATGAACCGGAGGAGGAAGAGGAGTATGAGGAAAGTGAATGTGGATTTGAAAGTCTGGATGTGCCCATTGACCCAGACATCTCTCCGGACAGACCTTCAGGGGTGTCTCCTCCTAGGCTTTCTGAGTCCCCCTCCCATTTCATGTTTTATAAAAAAGTGGCTGAAGACCTCCAGCTTCCTATGGAAGAAGCTGAGGATGACCAGGAGAAGCCTGACTATGTAGAAATGATGGATATCCCAGAGTCTAGGAGGCTGTTTATTCCCTTGCACAAATCTTTTGGGAAACAGACATTTAAAATTTTAAAGACTCCTAACACTATACCTCATGTGGATAAAAGAATGGACAAGAGGTATACATTGTCAGGTTCAGACACGGAGTTCCTTAAGCAACAATGCAGCCATGTTGGGGTAGTGCAGGCTGCAGCCTGTGATAAGGCAAACATTCCCTTGGCTTCACACCCCCAGGACATGGACTCCAGGAGGATTGATGCCATGGCAAAGAAGCAGTACATGGAAGCATCCTTGGGACTCGGACAGGCCAATTATATGGCCTATACTGCTAGGTATCAAAAATCCAGATGGGACAGTGTTATGGCCCTAGCAAAACAGGTCCCTGGCCAGCTTGCCAAGGAGCTGGAACAGGTGGCTGCTGATGGTATTGAGGCATCCAAGGTGCAATTCCATGCTGCAGTAGACTCCAATGATGTGTCTTCTAGAATCATGGCTACATCTGTGGCATTTCGAAGAATGGCTTGGCTCAGATGTACTAGCCTGTCTCAGGATACCCAGACTAAAGCCATGGATTTTCCTGTTGTGGGTAATTCTCTGTTTGGGGAGCAAACAGAGAATTACATGAAGAAAATGGATGAATAGGACCACCTACAGGAGTGCACAGGCCAAGGAAAGGCAGGTCACTCCTCAAAGGCAGCTTCCAGGGGCAGGGCCTTTTCAGGCCTTTTAATGCTTTCTCCAGGCCTCCTCTGCTTATGCCAGAGGGGTTCTTTAGAGGAGAGACAGAGCGGGTACAAGCAGGCCTGCTTCCACCCTCGCCCAAAGCCCCTGCCAAGTGGCACCCTGATGGGGTTGCCAGGGCCGATTCTCAGCTACCTGTGAGGCAGAGCTGGCTTCGCCCGTCCAGGACTGGGAGTCTCTGACATCAGACAAATGGGTCATGGAAGTAGTAAGCCTGGGACTAGTTCTCAGCTAAAAGTTTCCAGATGAGAACCAGATCCTTTCCACCTGCAAATCCATCAGAGGCACTTGCCCTAGAGGCAGAGGTCTCTTCCCTCCTGGCTCTCAGAGCTGTGGAAAGGGTTCCACCCCTACACCAGGGCAAAGGGTTGTACTCCAGGTACTTCCTTACCCCAAAAAAGACAGGAGAATGGCAGCCCATCTTGGATCTCAGATACTTAAAAACAAGCACCTTTTAAAACCAGAATTCAGAATGGTGACTCTGGGAATTATCCTACCCTCTCTAAGGCCAGGGGACTGGCTAGTGTCCCTGGACCTCAAGGATGCCTACTTCCACATTCTCATCAGAAGCTCCCATAGAAAGTACCTCAGGTTCGAGCTGCCCTCAGGCCATTACCAGTTCAGAACAATGCCCTTTGGCCTCACCTCTGCTCCAAGGGTATTAACAAAATGCTAGTAGTAGCAGTTGCTTCTCAAGAGGGCGAAAAATTGCCATCTTCCCTTACCTGGACGACTGGCTCATGATGAGCCAGTCCCAGACAAGTCAAGTTATACCTACAGATAACTCAGCAACTGCTCACCTCCTTAGGTTTCCTTCTGAATCTTTCAAAGTCAGTTCTAGAGCCTGTCCAGCTCCTCACCTTCAAAGGCAGAGCTAGACACAGAGAAAGCCAAACCTTCCTTCCCTTGGACAGGGCAGGACCCTGGTCTCTCTGGCCTCCTCATTCACCCTGCAGGTGTCTCGACCAGCAAGGCATTTTCTCACAGCTCCTAGGGCACATGGCTGCTTCTACAGCAGTAGTGCAGGAGCAAGATTTCAGATGAGGACATTCAGATTTCATTTGAAACCTTTGGTCTCAAGAAGGACCTAACCAAATTGATCACAGTAACACGAACCCTGATCCCGGCCCTACAGTGGTGGCAGGATCAGAACAATCTGAGACGAGGGGTTGCATTTGTCACTCAGTCTCACTCTTTAATCCTTACTAAAGATGCATCCCTCTTGGGGTGGGGGGCTCACATGGGCGACCTCACCACCCAGGGGTTGTGGTCCCCTCAGGAATCTCTGCTGCACGTCAATCTGTTGGAACTCAGAGCAGTATTTCTAGCACTTCAAGCTTTTTCCAAATCCGTTCAGAACAAAGTTGTACAGGTCAGAACAGACACCACCACAATGTGGTACATCAGCAAGCAATGAGGCACTCTGTCTATGGCCTTGTGCACCAAAGCAATGAAGCTGTGGTCTCTGGCTTACTCCCTGAACACCTCCCTTACAGCAGTTCACCTCCCAGGCAAGGACAATGTCCTGGCAGATGCTCTCAGCAGGATTTCCCAGGGCCATTACGAATGGTCACTGGACTCCCTGGTCTTGGAGGTGATATTTTCCAGATGGGGCACCCTGCAGATAGATCTTTTTGCAGCCCCAATCACCAACTTCCCCTTTTTTGCTGCAGACCCCCAGTGTTGGGCTCAGTCCCTCTGGATGCCTTAGTTCTCAATTGGGAAGGGAAGTTTCTCTATGCTTTTCCTCCCTTCCCTCTCCTGTTCAAAGTGCTAGTCAAAATCAGATCTCAACCCTGCAAGATGATCCTGATTGCTCCAGACTGGGCCAGACAGCCCTGGTATCCACTCCTACTGTCCTTAGCAGTCCATCTTCCCTGTGTCTTCCCAGGAATTACAACCTGTTAACCTGTGCTCAGGGGAGGTTTGGTACCAGAACTTCAAGTCTCTCAAATCTGAAGCCTGGCTCTTGAAGAGTTAGTTTGCTGATTTACACCTCTCCCAGGTGTAATGGATATCCTGAAGACTTAGAAAACCTTCCACCAGACTGCTTATAATTCCAAATGGAAAAGGTTTTCCATATGGTGCTCTAAAGCATATTTCCCCAGAATCTGCTGATTTGCCCACAGTCCTGGATTATATGGTCCACTTAAATACCTTGGGGCTGAGGCCAGCTACCCTGAAAGTGCATCTGGCAGCTGTCTGCTTTTATTTCAGCAGGTAAGCCCTCTTCTCTTTCTGCTCATCCTGTATTCTCCAAGTTTTTCAAGGGATTGCTTCACACCAACCCTCCATTCAGGGACCCTGCCCCAGCCTGGGACCTTAATGTTTGCATTGCTCAGCTTATGCAACCCCCCTTTGAGCCTTTGTCTTCAGCAGAGCTTAAGTACTTGACTTAGAAAACTGTATTTCAAACAACATGAAGTCTTGCTATATTATGACAAGTGCAGTTTGTCCCACCACTAGAACTGCTCCGGAGGTGAAAGTTAACTTCCATGCAGAGCATGGAGCTTAGAGTGCGAGCTCGGTTGAAGCTCTGTTAGGGTGGTTTCCAACGAAACGTCCAGATTCTTTACTCCGCCTCACGAACAGTCGCTCCGAGATTTCTCCTGTTGCTCGGTTCATTTCCTTGGTTTAAAACGCTATTTCTCGGTTGAATTTAGCGATTTAATTATTTAACATAAAACCGATCGGTTCAAGCTCTGTCTATGGTATTGTAAGTAACAGATAGGTTTTTCTGTGTGGAACTTGTAAATTGTTATCGGTTCAGTTTGAACCGATTGAATTATACTAAAACTTAGTTTTAAAGCCTTTTAAGGCTTGTTGGAAGTCACAGTTCGGTTTCTTATCGGATCTAAAAAAAACGGATTCATTACGTTTTTCCACGACCCGTGACACGGTTTGGAACCGATAAGGGTGTCTTGCCTAGTACGGCCATAAAAGAGCAAGTTTGTTGGTTAGGCTGGTATCATGTCTGAGAAACCCAAAGAAAACCGGCCCACTGGGTTTCAGCACTGTAGTGTCTGTGGGGAAGCCTTTGCCAGGCTGACCCACACCTATGTGTCTATTGTCTGAGGTTTGACCACCTCAATTCAGACTGCCAGATTTGTAAATATTTCCTGCAGCCACCCTGGACAAGAGATGGGCAGGCTCGGGAAGAGGAGGCCAAAAAGTCGCTGACCCGGATGGCCAGCCCAGTTTGGTGCCAACCGAACCGGAGGGTGCCCTCTGACCAGAGGCGAGACTTCCTCTGGCAAGCAAGCTGGCTCTGAGGAGCCAGTTCCAGCAAAAAACTAAAAATCGCAGGTTTGGAGTCCAAAAATTCCTTCTCCAACTGCAGAGATAGCCAGGGCAATACAGATTGTCCAGTCTTTGTCCCCGATTCCCTCCGAACAGCCACTGTCTGGAAAAAGGTCGGTTCAGTCGGTTCCAACGGTTCAGGAATATGATATAGAAGAGTTTTATGAACCAGAGGAGGGGGAGGAGGATTATGATCAGTGTGAATGTGACTTTGAAAGTCTGGATGTGCCCATTGAACCGGACATCTCCCCAGACAGACCTTTAGGTGAATCTCCCCCTAGGCTTTCTGAGTCCCCTTCTCATTTTTTGTTTTATAAAAAAGTTGCTGAGACCCTCCAGCTTCCCTTAGAGGAGGCTTTGGATGAGCAAGAGGAGCCTGACTATGTAGAGATGATGGATATCCCAGAGTCCAGTAGATTGTCCATCCCTTTGCATAAATCTTTTAGGAAACAAACAACAAAAATTTTAAAAGCTCCTAATTCTGTGCCTCCTGTAGATAAAAAGATGGACAGGAGGTACACTTTGTCAGGTCCTTATACAGATTTTCTTTCACAGCAATGCAGTCATGTTGGGGTAGTTCAGGCTGCAGCCTGTGATAAAACTAATATTCCACTGGCTTCACATCCTCCTGACAAGGACTCCAGGAAGATTGATGCCATGGCCAAAAAACAATACATGGCAGCATCCTTGGGACTCAGACAAGCAAACTATATGGCTTATGTTGCGAGATACCAGAAATCTAGATGGGATACTGTCATGGCCTTAGCCAAACAGGTCCCTGGCCAGCTTGCAAAGGAGCTGGAGCAGGTGGCTGTTGATGGTATTGAGGCATCTAAGGTGCAATTCCATGCTGCAGTGGATTCTAACGATGTATCCTCTAGAGTCATGGCTACATCTGTGGCTTTTCAGAGATTGGCCTGGCTCAGGTGTACTACTTTGTCACAAAATACCCAGTCTAAGGCTATGGATTTTCCTGTGAGGGAAATTCTCTGTTTGGGAGCAGACAGAGAATTATATGAAGAAAATGGATGAATATAGAACCACTTATAGGAGTGCACAAGCCAAGGAGCGGCAAGCCACTCCTCAGAGGCAGCCCCAGGGGTAGGGCGGAGCCTTTTCACAGGCCTTTTACCAGACCCAGGCCTCCTCCTCTTCAGCCTATGCACAGAGGGGGTTCTTCAGAGGGAGAGGCAGGCGAGTGCGAGCAGGCCTGCTCCCACCCTCAGCCTAAAGCCCCTGCCAAACAGGCACCATGATGGGATGCCCAGGGTGGCTCTCCATTACCTGTGGGGGCAGGCTGGCTTACTCGTCCAGGACTGGGAGTCTTTAACTTCAGACAGGTGGGTCCTGGAAGTAGTGAGCCAGGGTCTGGTTCTCAGCTTCAAAAAATTTCCAAGATGAGAACCAGATCTTTTCCACCTGCAAACCCTTTAGAGACTCTTGCTTTGAAACAGAAGTCTCAACCCTCCTGGCTCTCAGAACTGTGAAGGGTTTCTCCCCTACACCAGGGCAAGGGTCTGTACTCCAGGTACTTCCTTACCCCAAAAAAGACAGGAGAGTGGCGGCCTATCCTGGATCTAAGATATCTAAACAAGCACCTTTTAAAACCAAAGTTCAAAATGGTGACACTCGGAATGATTTTACCCTCCCTAAGGCCAGGGGACTGGCTAGCCTCCCTGGACCTCAAGGATGTCTACTTCCATGTTCATATCAGAAGCTCCCATCGAAAGTACCTCAGATTCGAACTGCCCTCAGGCCATTATCAGTTCAGAGCAATGCCCTTCGGCCTCACTTCTGCCCCAAGGTGTTCACAAAATGTCTGGCAGTAGCAGTTGCTCATCTAAGAAGGCAAAAGATTGCCATTTTTCCCTACCTGGACGACTGGCTCATTGTGGGTCAGTCTCCAGACCAGGTCGAATCACACCTGCTAGTTGCCCAGCAGCTGCTTACCTCTCTGGGCTTTCTTCTCAATCTTCCAAAGTCAGTTTTGGAACCTGTCCAGGTACTCACCTTTATAGAAGCAGAACTACTGGACACAAAAGCGAACCAGAGCCTTCCTTCCCTTGGAAGGGTAAGGACCTTAGTGGCCCTGGCCTCGTCCTTCACTCTGCAGGTCTCGACCAGCAAGACATTTCCTGCAGCTCCTAGGACACATGGCTGCCTCCACAGCTGTAGTGCAAGGAGCAAGATTTCAGATGAGGACATTCAATTCCATTTGAGAGCTTTCTGGTCTCAAAGAAGAGATTCTATCAAGTTAATTCCAGTGACTCGAACCCTGATCCAGGCCCTTCAGTGGTGGCAGGATCAGAGCAGTCTGAGACAAGGTGCCTTTCATCCTCTGTCCACTCCTTGACCCTTACTACAGATGCATCCCTCTTGGAATGGGGAGCTCACATGGCGACCTCTCCACCCAGGGGTTATGGTCCCTCAGGAATCTCTGCTCCACATCAATCTGTTGGAACTCAGAGCTGTTTTTCTAGCACTTCAGGTTTTTCTGCATCTGTTCAGAACAAGGTGGTACAGGTCAGAACAGACAACACCACTACAATGTGGTACATCAGCAAACAAGGGGCACTCGGTCTTGACCTTGTGCACCGAGGCTGATAAGTTGTGGTCTCTGGCTTATTCCCTGAACACTTCCCTCATAGCAGTTCACCTCCAGGCAAGGACAATGTCCTGGCAGATGCTCTCAACAGGATTTCCCAGGGCCATCACGAATGGTCACTGGATCCCTAATACTGGGGATAGTGTTTGCCAGATGGGGCACTCCTCAGATGAAGATCTTTTGCAGCCCCAGACAATCAACTTCCACTGTTTTGTTGCAGGCCCCCAGTGTTGGGCTCAGTCCCCCTGGATGCCTTTCTCCTCGATTGGGAAGGGAAGTTTCTTTATGCCTTTCCCCTTCCCTCTCCTGTTCAAAGTACTAGTCAAAATCAGGTCTCAGCCCTGCAAAATGATCCTGATTGCTCCAGACTGGGCCAGGCAGCCCTGGTACCCACTCCTTCTGTGCTTAGCAGTCCATCTTCCCCTGTGTCTCCCCAGGAACCACAATCTGTTAACCTGTGCTCAGGGGAGAGTTTGGTATCCGAATCTCAAATCCCTCAACCTCAAGGCTTGGCTCTTGAGCAGTTAGAGTTTGCTGATCTACAACTTTCTCAAAGTGTTCTCGAAATCCTGAAGGCTGCTAGGAAGTCTTCCACAGAATACCTATAACTCCAAGTGGAAAAGGTTTTCCATATGGTGTTCTGGGAAGCATGTTTCCCCGGAATCTGCTGATGTACCCACTGTATTGGACTATATGGTCCATCTTAATTCTTTGGGACTGAGACCAGCTACCCTGAAAGTGCACTTGGCAGCTGTGTCTGCCTTCATTTCAGCAGGGAAGCCCTCTTCTCTTTCTGCTCACCCTGTATTTTCCAAGTTTTTTAAAGGATTGCTTCATACCAATCCTCCATTCAGGGACCCTGCTCCAGCTTGGGATCTTAATGTATGCATTGCTCAGCTGATGCAACCCCCCTTTGAGCCTCTGTCTTCAGCAGAGCTTAAGTATTTGACTTGGAAAACTGTATTTCTGGTAGCCATCACTTCTGCCAGGCGCATAAGTGAGTTACAGGCTTTATCAGTAGAGACTGACTTTATTTCCTTTCACAGGGATAAAGTAGTCCTCAGGACTAACAGGAAGTTTTTGCCTAAAGTGGTTTCAGATTTCCGCCTTAACCAATCTATTTCACTTCCAGTGTTCTTCATTGACCATTCCTCCTCTGGTGAGAGGAGGCTGCACAGCCTAGATATTGAGGGCCCTAAGTTACTACATAGAGCGTACCAAGGGTCACAGGTTTGACTCCCTCCAACTGTTTCTCACTTATGGTGAGGTTGGGAAAGGGAGACCTGCCACTAAGAGATCCATTGCCAGGTGGATCGTTTCTTGTATCAATTTTGCTATCAAAAGCTGGGTAAGGTTCCCCCTCAGGCCTGAGGCTCACTCTACCAGAGGTACAGCTGCATCTCTAGCTGCTGCTAGAGACATCCCTATCTTGGAGATATGTCAAGCAGCTACTTGGAAAACAGTACACACTTTCACCAAGCATTACTCCTGGATATTCAGGCCAGGAGGGATGCTCGGTTTAACACAACCGTGCTTCAGAAGCCTATTCCCCAAGTAGGTTCTGTCCCTCCTCCATGGAGGTACTGCTGTGTAGTCTGTACTTGTCATAATATAGCAAGACTTCATGTTGTTTGAAGAAAAAATTACTCACCTTAGTAATGTTTCTTCTAATGGAGTCTTGCTATATTATGACCTCCAACCTGCCCCTCTCAGAACTTCTACTTTGGGTATGGGGTGGGCAGTCCACTGTTGGCATTTATTGATGCCCTCTTTCATGTTTGGGTGTTGTGTTTATTTAGCTATTTTATCTTATTTTTCTGGTCCACTGACTTGAGTCTTGGTGTTGGGACCAGGAAAATGTGTGAATATGTTAGTAGCCAGTTGGCTAGTGTAGGTTACAGCTTCCACACTGAACCTTGGTGAGTTTTTGCTCGTAAAGATCAGACGGTTTCAGTTTGAAACCACCCTAACAGAGCTTCTTAACCGAGCTCGCGCTCGTTAAGCTCCATGCTCTGCATGGAAGTTAACTTTCACCTCCGGAGCAGTTCTAGTGGTGGGACAAACTGCACTTGTCATAATATAGCAAGACTCCATTAGAAGAAACATTACTAAGGTGAGTAATTTTTTCTTCTGGTAGCCATCACTTCTGCCAGACGCATAAGTGAATTACAAGCTTTGTCAGTGGAGCCTGATTTTATCTCCTTTCACAGAGATAAGGTGGTCCTCAGGACTAACAGGAAGTTCTTGCCTAAGGTGGTTTCAGATTTCCACCTTAATCAAGCTGTCTCTTCCAGTGTACTTCACTGACCATTCCTCCTCTGGCGAGAGGAGGCTGCACAACTAGAATGAAAAGAGCCTTTAGTTACTACATGAGGCGTGCCAAGGGTCACAGGTTTGACTCCTCCAACTGTTCCTCACTTATGGTGAGGTTGGTAAGAAAACCTGCCACTAAAGATCCATTGCCAGGTGGATTGTCTCTTGTATCCAATTTGCTATGAAAAACTGGGTAGGTTCCTCCCTCAGGGCTGAGGGCTCACTCTACCAGAGGTACAGCTGCTTCTCTGGCTGCCGCCAGGAACATCCTATTCTAGAATATGTCAAGCAGCTACCTGGAGAAACAGTTCACACTTTAACCAAGCATTACTCTTTGGACATCCAGGCTAGGAGTGATGCTCGGTTTGGCACAGCTGTGCTTCAGAGCCTATTTCCTAAGTAGGTTCTGTCCCTCCTCCATGGAGGTACTGCTTTGTAGTTGCATATGTCAGAATATAGCAAGACTTCATGTTTGAAGAAAAAATTACTCACCTTAGTAATGTTGTTTCTTCTAATGGAGTCTTGCTATATTCTGACTCCCCTTGCCTGCCCCTCTCAGAACCTCTGTTTTGGGATGTGGGTGGGCAGTGCAATGTAGCACTTAGTAGGTGCCCACCTTGTTGTTTTCACCCCTCCTTTCTTGGGGTGACTTGGTGGTGTGTTTCATTTTTTGGGTCTCCTGACTTGAGTCTTTATTTTGGACCAAAAAAATGTGTTTTCAAACAACATGAAGTCTTGCTATATTATGACAATAGCAGTTAGCCACAGAACTTGAACTGCCCCAGAGAGGAAAGAGTTAACTCCGTACAGGATGGAGTTCTGAGCGCGAGCGCTCCTCTTAGAAGCTCTATCTGGCTAGTTTCAAATAGAAACTGTCAAGATTCTTTACTCCGCCTCACTGAACAGTCGCTCCGGAGATCTCTCCTTCAGCTCGGTTCATTTGTCGGTTAAAATCAGTATTTCTCAGTTAAAATTAACCGGGAAAAGTTTTATTTTACCGCATTTCGGTTCAAAGCTCTATCTGGTAACCGTAAGTACAGGTCTTTAGTCTGTGTGGAAATTGTTATTTATCGGTTCGGTTCTGAACCGATCGGTTTACTTTTAAAATACTTTTAAAGCATTGTATGTGAATTTAGAGTGCGGTTCTCGGTTCTAAAAAAACGGACTTTTAATTTTGGTTTTTTCAAATACCCGTGACACGGTTAGGAACCGATAAGGGTGTCTTGCCTGGCACTGCCATTAAAAGGGCAAGTTTTTGGTTAGGCTGGCATTATGTCTGAGAAACCCAAAAGAAAAACCGGGCCCACTGGGTTTCAACACTGTGATGCTTGTGGGGAAGCCTTTGCCAAGGCTGACCCACACACCAATGGTTATTGTCTGGGGTTTGACCACCTCCAGTCAGACTGCCAGATTTGCAAAATTTCCTGCAGCCACCCTGGAAAAAGATTGGGCAGGCTCAGGGAACAAGAGGCAAAAAGTCCGCTGACCCGGATGGCCAGCCGGTCCAGTACCAACTGGACCAGAGGGAGTGCCCTCTGACCAGGGCGAGACTTCCTCGGGCAAAAGAAAAGTTGGTTCTGTGGAACCAGCCCCAGTAAAAAAATCTAGGAAATCAGTAGGTGTGGAGTCCAAAATTGCCTCTCCAACTGCTGCAGAGATAGCAAAAGCCATACAGATTGTCCAGTCACTGTCTCAGGGACCGTCGAACCACCATCAGTTGGCAAAGGTTGGTTGTCGGTCCCAGTGGTTCAAGTATGATGTTGAGGAATTTTATGAACCACAGGAGGGGGAGGAGGATTATGAACAGTATGTATGTGGCTGGGAGGGTCTGGATGTGCCCATTGAACCGGACATCTCCCCAGACAGACCTTCAGGTGAGTCTCCCCCTAGGCTTTCTGAGTCCCCTTCTCATTTTTTGTTTTATAAAAAAGTTGCTGAGACCCTCCAGCTTCCCTTAGAGGAAGCTTTGGCTGAGCAAGAGGAGCCTGACTATGTGGAGATGATGGATATCCCAGAGTCCAGGAGGTTGTCCATCCCTTTACATAAATCTTTTAGAAAACAAACAATAAAAATTTTAAAAGCTCCTAATTCTGTGCCTCCTGTGGATAAAAAGATGGACAGGAGGTACACTTTGTCAGGTCCTGATACAGATTTTCTTTCACAGCAATGCAGTCATGTTGGGGTAGTTCAGGCTGCAGCCTGTGATAAAGCTAATATTCCACTGGCTTCACATCCTCCTGACAAGGATTCCAGGAAGATTGATGCCATGGCCAAAAAACAATACATGACAGCGTCCTTGGGACTCAAGCAAACTATATGGCTTATGTTGCAATGTAGCATCTTTCAGAAAAAGAGACTTGCAAGAACAAGGGGACACAATTTAAAGATAGAAGGAGGGCGGTTCAGGGGCAATGTGAGGAAGTATTATTTCACAGAGAGGGTAGTGGATGAATGGAACAGCCTTCCTGAGGAAGTTGTGGGGTCTAAAACTGTGGGAGAATTCATGAATGCATGGGACAGACATAAGGCAATTCTTGTGGGGGGTAGGAAGATAAAGGCTGTTGGTTAACTAGGATCTGCGGCCTATCCTGTAGGGAACTGGGCAGACTAGATGGGCCTAGCGGTCCTTATCTGCCGTCAAAGTCTATGTTTCGATGTTTCTATCAGGCCCTGATACAGACTTCCTTTCTGAGCAGTGTAGTCATGTAGGAGTGGTACAGGCTGCAGCCTGTGACAAGGCTAACATTCCCCTGGCTTCACATCCTCCTGATAAAGATTCTAGGAAGATTGATGCCATGGCAAAAAAGCAGTATTTCGCAGCCTCTTTGGGACTCAGGCAGGCAAATGATATGGCTTATGTGGCTAGATATCAGAAATCTAGATGGGATACAGTTATGCAGTTAGCCAAGCAGGCCCATGTCCAGCTGGCTAGTGAATTGGAACAGGTGGCTGCTGATGGCATTGAAGCCTCTAAAGTTCAATTTCATGCTGCTGTTGATGTTCATGATGTTTCCTCTAGGGTCATGGCCACTTCTGTAGCTTTCCGTAGGTCGGCATGGCTCAGGTGCACTAATCTGTCACAGGACACTCAGTCTAAGGCTATGGATTTTCCTGTGGTAGGAAATTCTCTGTTTGGGGAGCAGACAGAGAACTATATGAAAAAGATGGATGAATACAGAACTACCTACAAAAGTGCCCAGGCCAAGGAGCGGCAAGCCACTCCCCAGAGGCACACACCCAGAGGTAGGGGCAGGCCTTTCCACAGGCCTTTTTATCAATCCCAAGCCTCCTCTGCTTTTGCTCAGAGGGTTTTTTTCAGAGGCAGAGGCAGACGGGGCGCAGGTAAGCCGTCCCCCACCCCTCAGCCTAAGGCATCTGCCAAGCAGGCACCCTGATGGGGTGCCCATGGCCGATTCTCCTGTACCAGTAGGTGGCAGGTTGGCTTACTTCAATCGGAACTGGGTGTCCCTAACTTCGGACAAATGGGTCTTGGAAGTAGTAAGCCAGGGTCTGGTTCTCAGCTTCAAACAGTTTCCAAAGATGAGGGCCAGACACTTTCCACCTGCAAGCCCCCTAGAGACCTTTGCTCTGGAAGCAGAGGTCTCTGCCCTGTTAAATTGCAAAGCAGTGGAAAGGGTTCCTCCTTTACACCAGGGCAGGGGTCTGTACTCCAGATACTTTCTTACCCCAAAAAAGACAGGAGAATGGCGGCCCATCCTAGACTTAAGATATCTGAACAAACACCTTTTGAAACCAAAGTTCAAAATGTTAACTCTGGCAATGATATTGCCCTCACTGAAGCCAGGGGACTGGCTAGCCTCCCTGGACCTCAAGGATGCTTATTTTCATGTCCTAATCAAGCCTTCTCACCGAAAGTACCTCAGGTTCGAACTGCCCTCAGGCCACTACCAGTTCAGGGCAATGCCCTTCGGTCTTACCTCTGCTCCAAGGGTATTCACGAAATGTCTAGCAGTGGCTCATTTAAGGACAGTCTCCAGAACAGGTGAAATCCCACTTGCAAGTCACCCAGCAGCTTCTCACCTCTCTGGGATTCCTGCTAAATCTACCAAAGTCAGTTCTAGAACCAGTTCAGGTACTTACTTTCATAGGTGCGGAATTGGACACAAAGCTGGCCAGGGCCTTCCTCCCCTTGGAAAGGGTGGAGAAGTTGATTGCCGTGGCCTCCTCTTTCACCCTGCAGGTCTCTCGACCAGCAAGACACTTTTTTCAGCTCCTGGGGCACATGGCGGCCTCCACAGCTGTAGTGCAAGCAGCAAGATTTCAAATGAGACATTCAGTTTCATTTGAGGGCCTTTTGGTCCCAAAGGAGGGACCCCCTTACCAAACTGGTTCCAGTGACCCGAACCCTGATCCTAGCTCTTCAGTGGTGGCAAGATCAGAGCAATTTAAGACTGGGGTTCCCCTTCATTCCTATCTTCCACTCCCTCACCCTCACTACGGATGCCTCCCTCCTGGGGTGGGGAGCACACCTGGGCGACCTTTCCACACAGGGAGTGTGGTCCCCCCAGGAATCTCTGCTCCACATCAACTTGCTGGAACTCAGAGCTGTCTTTTTAGCTCTTCAAGTTTTTTCTGCATCTGTCCAGAACAAAGTAGTCCAGGTCAGAACAGACAATACCACAACAATGTGGTACATCAACAAGCAAGGGGCACTCGGTCGTCGGCCTTGTGCACGAGGCAATGAAGTTGTGGTCTCTGGCTTACTCCCTGAACACTTCTCTAATAGCAGTTCATCTGCCAGGGAAGGACAATGTCCTAGCAGATGCCCTCAGCAGGATTTCTCAGGTCCATCACGAATGGTCCCTGAATCCTCGAGTGCTGGGGACAGTTTTTGCCAGATGGGGCACCCCTCAGATAGACCTCTTTGCAGCTCCAGACAACCACCAACTTCCACTGTTCTGTTGCAGGCCCCCAGTGATGGGCTCAGTCCCCCTGGATGCCCTTCTTTTGGATTGGGAAAGGAAGTTTCTGTATGCTTCCCCCCCTTCCCTCTTCTTTTCAAGATGTTAGTAAAAATCAGATCCCAGCATTGCAAGGTGATTCTGATTTCACCAGACTGGGCCAGGCAACCTTGGTACCCACTCCTGCTATCACTAACAGTCCACCTTCCCCTGTGCCTTCCCAGGATTCACAATCTGCTGACCTGTGCCCAGGGGAGAGTATGGTATCCGAACCTCAAATCCCTCAACCTCAAAGCCTGGCTCTTGAGGGTTAGAATTGCTGATTTACACCTTTCTCAAGGTGTCCTTGATATTTTAAAGGCCTCTAGGAAGCCTTCCACTAGAGCCACTTATAATTCCAAGTGGAAAAGGTTTTCCATCTGGTGTTCTGGGAAGCATATTGCCCCAGAATCTGCTGATTACCCATTTGTTGGACTACATGGTCCATCTTAATTCTCTGGGCCTCAGACCAGCTACCTTAAGAGTTCATTTGGCAGCTGTCTCTGCTTTTATTTCAGCAGGAAAGCCCTCCTCCCTTTCCTCTCACCCTGTGTTTTCCAAGTTTTTAGGGGTTACCCATACCAACCCTCCTTTTGGGACCCAGCCCCTGCCTGGAACCTCAGTGTTTGCATTGCTCAGTTAATGCAACCCCTTTGAACCTCTGTCTTCGCAGACCTTAAGTTCTTAACTTGGAAAACTGTGTTTCAGTGGCCATCACTTCTGCTAGACGCATAAGTGAGTTACAAGCCCTTTCAGTAGAAAATGATTTTATTTCTTTTCACAGGGATAAGGTAGTCCTCAGGACTAACAGAAAGTTTTGCCTAAAGTGGTTTGGTTCCATCTTAACCAATCTATCTCCCTTCCAGTATTTTTCACTGAGCATTCTTCCTCTGGCGAAAGGAGATTGCACAGTTTGGATGTTAAGGGGCATTGAGTTACTATTTGGAACGCACCAAGGGTCACAGGTTCGAATCCCACCAACTCTTTCTCACCTATGGTGAGGTTGGCAAAGGAAAACCTGCCACTAAGAGGACAGTTGCCAGGTGGATTGTCTCTTGTATCCAATTTTGCTACCAAAAACTGGGTAGAGAACCCCCCTCAGGTTTGAGGGCCCATTCTACCAGAGGTACAGCTGCATCTCTAGCGGCTGCTAGAGATATTCCTATTTTGGAAATCTGTCAAGCTGCAACCTGGAAAACAGTTCACTTTCACCAAGCATTACTCCCTGGATGTCCAGGCCAGGAGAGATGCTCGGTTTGGCACAGCTGTGCTTCAGAGCCTATTCCCTAAGTAGGTTCTGTCCCTCCTCCATGGAGGTACTGCTGTGTAGTCTGCTATTGTCATAATATAGCAAGACTTCATGTTGTTTGAAGAAAAAATTACTCACCTTAGTAATGTTGTTTCTTCTAATGGAGTCTTGCTATATTATGACCACTCCCCCAACCTGCCCCTCTCAGAACTTCTACTTGGGTAGGGTGTGGGCAAATTAGTGCAAGCACTGTGTCATGCCATTATAGGTGTTTCCCCCCTTTTTCTTTTAGGATTTGGGGAAATTAGGTTTTATTGTTATTGGTTTGTGTGTTCTGGCCCCCCTCCTGGACTTGAGTCTTTTGGGGAAGGGGGTCTAGTAGTGCTTGTCAGGGGTGATTTTGGTGGTTGTTGTTGTTATTGTTGTAGTTGTTGTTACTAATAGGTAGCCATTGGGCTAGTGTAGGTTACTTTTTTCCACACAGACTCTTAGTGAGTGTTTGGCTCCGTAAAGATCTGACAGTTTCTATTTGAAACTAGCCAGATAGAGCTTCTAAGAGGAGCGCTCGTGCTCAGAACTCCATCCTGTATGGAGTTAACTCTTTCCTCTCCGGGGCAGTTCAAGTGCTGTGGCTAACTGCTATTGTCATAATATAGCAAGACTCCATTAGAAGAAACAACATTACTAAGGTGAGCAATTTTTTCTTTATGTTTAGTAGCCAGTTGGCTAGTGTAGGTTTACAGCTTCCACACAGGACCTTAGTGAGTTTAGCTCGTAAAGATCTGACGGTTTGAGTTTGAAGAACAACAGACAGAGTCTCAACCGAGCTCGAGCTCAGCGTTCCATGCCTGACATGGAAAGTTAACTCTCATCTCCGGGGCAGTTCGAAGGTTGGGACTCACTGCATATGTCAGAATATAGCAAGACTCCATTAGAAGAAACAACATTACTAAGGTGAGTAATTTTTTTCTTATCTGCCGTCATGACACTGATAACTAGAGCCACATATGCCATGAAATGGCGCAGGTTTTGCCTTTGGTCCTCTGCTCGAGTCCTTGACCCCTTAACCTGCCTGGTGAACTCTGTGCTAGAGTACCTTCTTTCCTTATCTGATGCGGGGCTAAGTTACTTCTCAAAGGTATCCCGTTCCACATTATCCACATACCATGCACCTTTTGGGAACAGATCCTTGGCACAACTGGACCTGTAACGCACCTTTCTGCATAGCATCCTCCAATTGAAACCACCCATTAGGGATCCAGTCCCTCCCTGGGACGACCTCTTCATTTTGGAGCAGCTCACACTACCTCCTTTTGAACCAGCAGTAGATTGTGAGCTATGCCTTCTCTCTTGGAAGGCATTATTTTTAGTTGCAGTTCCTTCTGCCAGAAGGATTTCAGAGCTCCAGACGCTTATGTGCAAAGGGCCATATTTGATTTTCCATAAGGACCGGGTGTCCTTAAGAACCAATCCTAAGTTTTTACCTAAGGTAGTATCAGAGCTTACTCTCAACCAGGAGATTCTCCTTCCTGTTTTTATTACCTGGAGTATTCCAATAAAAGAGAGGCTCTCCTGTGCACCTTGGACGTGCACAGGCTACTATTCCGATACTGTCTGACCAGAACCAGATCACACCGAAAGTCGGACCAGTTTTGTTTGCCCCCAGAATGTTAGGGGCACCAGTGTCGAAACATGCCCTTTCAAAATGGTTGGTGAACTGTATTGTTTTCTGTTATCAGAAGCAGAGTAAATCCTTACCGGGCCTGGTAAAGGGTCATTCCACCAGAGGGATAGCAGCCTTATTCACCTCCCTGAGGAACATTTCCGCTTCAGACATCTGCAGCAGCTACTTGAAGTACTGTGCACACATTCATCAGACACTGTAATCTGGACATTGCCTCCAGACGCAGAGCTGGCTTTGGCCTTGCCATCCTGCAAGGGCTTCTTTCATGAGGGGTTTCCTTTTACCCTTCCTGCTGTCGTCCTCCCCGTTTATAAGGGGCAGCCACCCACTGCTTTGAACTTGGTCCTAATGGTATTATCTGCTGCAAGAGCTGTATCTCGAAGTAAGATAGTACAGTTATGTAAAAACTTAACATAACAGTGAGATAGTATAGTTATGTGAGAACTTACCGTAACAGTAGATCTTCGAGAACAGCTCTTGCAGCAGGTACATTCCAACCCACCTTCCCCTCCGGGGGGCATCTGTCTTTGTATTTGCATAATTATTGATCTTCGCTTGGGCGAATCACGGTCTCCTTCAGAATGAACTTCGCTGTGCCGGAATTCCATCCAGAGGACTGAGGGATGCTGGGAGACTGCCCCTTTTATGATGTATTGGACGTCGGGGGGGGGGGCGACATTGAGGGGTGGTCCCCGTTGTATGTAGCTAGCTGTGTTTTCTGTGGCGTCCTGCAGCCTGCCGACTTCGGTCCTAATGGTGTAACCTGCTGCAAGAGCTGTTCTTGAAGATCTACTGTTACAGTAAGTTCTTGTGTAACTGTACTTTTTATCTGAATGGACTGTCTTTTCAAACAACATGAAGTCTTGCTGTATTCTGACAATTGCAGTGATTCCCAATCTTTGAACTGCCCCGGAGAACTAAGGGTTAACTTTCCATGCTGAGCTCGAGCTCGGTTGAAGTCTCTGTCTGGAGTGTTTTGAACTCAAACCATCAGATTCTTTACTCCGCGTCACTGAACGGTCGCTCCGAAGATTTCTCCTTCAGCTCGGTTTGAAGTCGGTAAAGGTTTTTTCGTCGGTTTAAACCGGAAAAAGAATCCGCATAGTCTGTTCAGTCTCTGTCTGTGGTGCCGTGAGTACTAGATAGGAATTGTTCTATATTTTCTGTGTGGAACTTGTAAAAGTGCAGTTGGTTCGGCTGAACCGACCATTTGATTGTAAATTTTGCTATATTTAGTGTGTGGTTACCGGTTCTTATCGGTTCTATAAAAATAAAAAAAACGTGTTTTAAGAGTTTTTTTCCAATACCTGTGACGCGGTTAGGAACCGATAAGGGAGTCTTGCCTGGCGGTTGCCGAAAAAAGGGTAAATTTAGTTAGGTTGGCCATGTCTGAGAAACCCAAGAAAAAAAAATGAGCCCACTGGGTTTCAACACTGCAGTGAGTGTGGGGAGGTCTTTGCCAAGGCCGATCCCCACGCCACCTGTGTTTATTGTCTGGGGTTTGACCACCTCGATTCAGACTGCCAAATATGTAAAAATTTTCCCAAATCTACCCTTGAGAAGAGATTAGGTAGACTGAGGGAAAAGGAGGCCTGAGAAGTCCGCTGACCCGGATGGCCAGCCTGGTTCGGTTTCGACCGAACCAGGAGGAGTGCCCTCTGACCAGGGCGATACTTATTCGGCCAAAAGGAGAGCCGATTCTGAGGGATCGGTTCCGACAAAAAAGAAAGCGCAAAGATAAATCGACCGGTTCGGATCCAGAGGTTCATGTTCCGACCGCCGAAGAGATAGCCAGGGCGATTCAGATTGTGGAATCGCTCTGTCCGGTTCCGACCGTTCTGGCTCCTTCTGGCAGGGGTTCGGTTCGGATTGTTTCCCCGGTTCAAGAGTATACCCTTGAAGACTTTTATGAACTGGAGTTTGAGGAGGAGGGGGAGTTTGAAGATGATGGTGAAAGTCTGGATGTGCCTGTGGAACCGGACATCTCCCCAGACAGACCTTCTGGTGTTCCCTCTTAGGCTTTCTGAGTCCGCTTCCCACTATCTGTTTTACAGAAAAGTGTCTGAAACCCTCTAGCTTCCTATGGAGGAGGCAACGGAGGATCAAGAGGACCTCGTTTATGTGGAATTGATGGACATCCCAGAGTCCAGGAGACTCTGTTCCCCTTCACAAATCCTTTGGGAAGCAGACATAAAAAAAATCCTAAAGTCTCCCAATTCTGTACCTCCTGTTGACAGAAGGATGGACAAGAGATATACACTATCAGGCTCAGATACGGAGTTTCTAGGGACATGGATATGTTGTTCAATCCACATTTCATGGCAGGTTCCTTGCCGCTTTAAATCTTGCCGGAAGGTCTTCAAGCTGGCTCCTCCCGCCCACCCGGGTGGTAAAACTCTCTGCTCCACCCCATGACGGGAGATCTTCCTTACCGCTTGGAAGCTCAGGTTCCCTCCTTAGCGCTCTGTGTTTAGGCCTGGATCTTAACTTGTTAGTTAAACCAAAACTTATTCTTAAAATTTCTAGACTTCGGTCTGTTTCTTCCTTCGCGGCTGCGATGGATAAGTTGACTCCCGGTTTTTGGTGGTGCCCATGCGGGCAGAATATGTCTCTGACTGATCTGCACTCCATGTGCGTTTATTGCCTCGGGCTTGATCACGATCTGCAGGCCTGCGCTTTGTGCAAGTCCTTCTCGTCCAATGTCCTCGACAACCGTGCTGCCAGACTCCAACTTGGGCGCCCCAAGAGACTTATTCCACCTGTGAAGTCAAAGGAGGCCCGTTGGGCGGTGTCCGGCAGCGGGTTCGGCTGAGCAACTTGAGCAGATGATCGCCCTCGAGGAGGAGGGGGCCCAGGCCGCATCTTCATCCTCCTCTCCTTGGGCTCCTCCTACACTGCTTCTTTTAAAGAGCTTTATCAGTCCCTCTCTATGAAAGGTGAGGGTCCATCAGGACACTCCTCTCGGTCCAAGAAGGACTCAAAGGGTAAGTCCCACTGTCAGCGTTCGTGGGAGCGGGGGAGGTCCCCTTCCCCCGACAGTCGACACTGTACTTTGGTCGAGGTTGCGGCTAAGGCCGCTGGCTTCACGGTGTCCCCGTCAGGTCAGCCGTCCGAGACATCTGTCGACCAGTCAGATGGACTGTCGACTGGAGAAGCAGACAACCCTTCTTCACCGGTTCCCCCGGTGGAATCCGAGGACTTTCCTGTGCCGGAGTCCCCAGTTAAGGTTCCCGAGCAGTGGGAGGAACGGGTTTCCCCTGCTCCCTTCCAGACCCACCCTCAAACACCGATTGTCTCGGTCTCGGCACCGAGGAAAGCGGCGGCACCGCTCGGCCCTCTCCTCCCTCAGAGGAAAGGATTCGGCGCAGTTAAGCAGCACTTACGAGGACTCAATGTGCCAGCAGCTCCTTCCGACCGAGAACAAGCCGAACCAGTCGCCTTCCCCGGCCGTTAAGTGGCAGTCACCGGAACAGCCGAAACAACCCCTCGTGGTTGTCGAGGAACCCAAACCGGCGCCGGTTGTTCGGCCGAAACCAGCTGCGCCACCTATTGTGGTGGAACCCCCTGCCTCCACAACCTAAATCTGGGGCTCAGACCAATGATTCTCGGTTGGGTCAGGGGTTGCCTCATCGGTTGTCAGTCACCCTCGCTCCCAACCATCCTCGGCAGGTGGAGGCTGGCTCAGGCCCTAGGCAGCTGTTCGCAGACTCCTCTGAGTCTGATGATGACTCTTCCCTGTTCTCCAGGCCCTTTGACCTGGAGTCCACTGGGGGACATTTGGTGGGGAAGAGCCCATCCTCGTTCCTGGGTCTGCTTCGGCTCTTCTCAGAATCTACTGGGATGCAGCTCGAACCAGTGTCCAAGCGGGCCAAGTATCCCATCACGGAGATACTGGACAGAGGGGATTCTCCCACGGGGGCCTTTCCGGTGGCTGAAGCCATTGTTGGCCCAGCCTTGGAGTTATGGCAGCGGCCAGCTTCTTGTCCTGCTCCTTTGGCCAGGAAGTACATGGTCCCCACCAGTTCACTATCTGGTTTTTCGGAGCACCCCTCTGCGGAGGGGCTTGTGACCAATAGTTTATTCCGACGTTCCGGGAACACCAGGGACGTGGACAAGCCTCCCGACAGAGTCCAAAAAGCTGGACTACGCTGGGCACAAGGTGTACGCTGCGTCCTTCCTAGGCCTCCGTCAGGCCAGTTTGGCCGTACTGATGATGCACTTTTCCCACGTCCTTTTGGGCTCCCTGGATGAGGTGATTACTCATCTCCGGCCAACCTCAGACTACTGTCAAGCAGGTGCGGGATCAGGAAGAGGCAGTGGTGAAGCAACAGCTCCAAACTGCTCTTGACATCGGAGACTCTTGTGCCCGGTCAGTTGCGGCCGCAGTGTCCATGCGCCGCAGAGCTTGGCTGTGGATCTCCACCTTCACGGCGAATACCCAGCACAAGCTGGCAGACGTCCCCTTCCTGGGTACCGACTTGTACGATCCCGGGGTGGAGGGTCATTTGCAGAGGATCAAGAAGTCCAATGCCACCTTGGACTCTGTCACGTCTGCCCAGAAAGACAAAGGCCATCAGCAGCAGAGTAAGCCCTTTCGGCCTTCTGCCCCTGCGGCACGTCTGGCCCAGCAACACCAGCATCAGGGCCAGCAGGCTCGCACTTGGCACCCCAAAGCGAAGCCTGCAACTTCCTCCAGCAGGTAGCCGGGAAGGAAAGGCCCGGGAGGTCCCTCGGCCGGTCACTCCTCCAAGCCTGCCCAGTGACTGGTTGAGGGGTGTCACCCCCAGTCTCATTGCTCCCTCCTGGGTTCCCCCGTGGGGGGACGGCTCCACCACTTTTTTTCTGCCTGGTTCGCTATCACCACGGACCGCTGGGTGTTGGAAGTGGTAGGAAAGGGTCTGCCTCTGGAGTTGGAGCAGGCCCCGCCCTTCCGAGCCATCGCCCCAGGGGGGCTACGGGGTCCGCAGCCTCTCTGTCGGCCCATCGAGCTGACATTGCCTTGCTCCTCCAGAAGGAGGTAATCAGTGAGGTGGTGGAGCCTCCACCAGACCCAGGGTTTGTGTCCAGGTATTTCCTGGTCCCGAAACGGACGGGGGACTGGCGGCCCATTCTAGACCTGCATGACCTGAACAGGTTTCTAAGGTCTCGATCCTTCAGGATGGTCACTCTGGCTCAGATCATTCCATCCTTGGAATGAGGCATGTGGTTCTGTTTTCTGGACCTCCAGGACACGTTCTTTCATGTCCCAATCCGTCCGTCCCACCAGCGATTTCTCCGCTTCAGAGCAGAGGGGTCCATTTACGAGTTCTGGGCCATGCCCTTCGGCCTCTCCCCAGCTCCCAGGATCTTCACCAAATGTATGGCAGTGGTGACAGCATTCCCTCGGCACCGAAGGGTCTGGGTGTACCCTTACCTGGACGACTGGCTGATTGCGGCCTCCTCCAGACTGGAGGTGGAGCAGTCCAGGGATCTGGCCCTCCAGGTTTGCTCTCAGGTTGACCTCCTCGACGAGGCCAAATCGGAACTCGTGCCAAAGCAGATGATTCAATTCATCGGGGCAGAGCTCGACTGTCTTCGAACCAGAGCACAGCTCCTGGCGGACAGGGCCAAGGTTCTTTCCTCCTTTGCCCAGTCATTTCAGGTTGGGCAGTTGCGCCCTGCCCGGGACTTCCTGTGCCTCCTGGGCTACATGGTGGCCTGCACCAGCGTGGTCTGAGCCCGTTGGCACATGCGTCTCCTACAATGGGGACTGGCCAGCCAATGGTCACAGCGCTCCGGTCCTTTGTACGAGCCAGTGGCAGTGACCCAGGAGATGTGGGACGCTTTCTAGTGGTGGATCATTCCAGCTCATCTGCAGGAGGGCATCCCATTTGTCCGCCCTGAGCCGACAGTCACTCTATCGACCACCTCTCTGGGTTGGGTGCCCATCTGGGGGAGCACAGAGCGCATGGCCTCTGGTCCCCTCGGGAGACCCGATGCCACATCAACTTGCTGGAGCTTCAAGCGGTCCGTCTAGCCCTCACCGCCTTTGCTCCGTTTGTGCGAGGTCAAGTGGTCCAGGTCCAGACGGACAATACCACGACCATGTACTACCTAGACCGCCAGGGCGGGACGCGCTCCATGCCCCTGTGCAAGGAAGCTGTCCACACTTGGTCCTTCGTGCGCAGCCTGGAGGCGGATCTCTTAGCCATCCATGTGGCAGGAGCCTCCAACACTCTGGCTGATGACCTGAGCCGGATAGGGGCTGCATCTCATGAGTGGTAGCTCCTGCCGGAGGTAGTACAAGATATTTTCTCCCACTGGGGCACACCTCTGGTGGACCTGTTTACCTCCAGGGAGAATGCGAAGCTGAGGCTGTTTCATGCCCGTCCCCCTCAGCAGGGCTCTCTGCAGGGGGATGCCTTCTCAAGGCTGTGGGCCCCGGGCCTCTTCTACGCCTTCCCCCATTTCCCTTGATCCACAGGGTGCTTCTCAAGGCGAGGAGGGACAAGGCACAGGTGATTATGGTAGCTCCAGACTGGCCCCGCCAGTTCTGGTATCCAGATCTCCTCAGCCTCAGCTCCAGGCTCCCGAGGTGGCTCCCAGCCCGTCCAGACCTGATCTGTCAGTCAGGGGAAGGTTCTCCACCCGGACCTTCAATCCTTGCACCCGATGGCCTGGTTCCTGAGCGGCTAAAGTTCCAGGCCTTGGGTCTTTCCGACGAGGTCCTCAACGTTGTTGAGGCTTCCCGTAAGAAGTCTACTAGGAAATGCTATGCCTTCAAATGGAAGAGGTTCTCCATTTGGTGTCAGGGCAAGGGGTTGGTTCCTTCCTCCTGTTCCTTGGCCAGCATTCTGGACTACCTGTGGTCCCTTTCTCAGCTAGGGCTTCGGTCGACGACCCTTAAGGTGCACCTGGCAGCCATCTCTGCTTACCGGGCGCAGGCCGGAAAGCAGTCAGTGGAGCAGGAGAAGGTGGTCGGGTGCTTTTTCAAAGGCCTTGATTATATATCCCCTCCGGTGCGAGAACCTCCACCTCCATGGGTTCTACTATTTCTGCCTAAAAAGCCTTGGGCATTTTTACACCCATTATTGCTCCACGGTCATAGGCTAACTGTGACATATTGCACTTTGGTCACTTGGTAGAAACTTGTACTACCAAGTGTTTCTGTTTCTGTCTAACATATGCATATTTAGAAAAATGTGATGAGCTGTATATACCTGTCCGCGATTCAACTAGCCTAGTGGTTGTATACGACAATGTTATAAGTTATATTATGACCAATCTAGTCCTTGAGCTATGCTCCACTCCTATGTATGATGACCTGTATATATCTGTCAGTTGAGCTAGCTAGTCTAGAGTGTATAATCGGAAATGTGCTTACTACTGTATGTTTCTCCTAGCGTCAAATGATGCATTTCCCACGTTTGTTTACTGTGACAAAAAACTGTACTCTCTTTGCCATGTCTCCTTGACTGTTGTTCCTCATGTTGTACTCTTCCGGGTTGTTCCTGAAAATAGGCATAATACTTGCCTAGTGTACTTACCCGGTAAACAAAAGCTAAATAAATAAATACTGCTGGTATTGGCTAAGCTCATGAGCAAGCCTTTCGAACCGATGCACAGGTGTGACATCTCTCACCTGTCGTGGAAGACTGCCTTCTTGGTGGCTATCACGTCAGCCAGGAGGATGGGAGAGCTCCAGGTGCTTTCCCTCGAGTCTCTTTATCTGGTCTTCCACAGGGACAAGGTTGTCCTGCGCCCCCATCCAAAATTCCTTCCGAATGTGGTGTCGGGAGTTTCACCTTAACTAGGTGTTGACTCTGCCGGTGTTCTACCCCAATCGTACCTCTGAGCCCGAATATATGCTCCATACTCTGGACCCTAGAAGAGCGCTCTCTTATTATAAGGAGCGGACGGCTGAAGTTCGGGGAGAGGTTCGCCAGCTGTTTGTCACCTACGCTGAAGCCGCACCTGGCAGACCTGCAGCCGAGCGAATGATGGGCAGGTGGGTCACTTCCTGCATAGATCTCCGCTATAGGTCGGCGGGCATGGAGCCTCCCAAAGGGATAAGAGCTCATTCTACCTGCCATACCGCTGCTTCGGTGGCTGCTTCCAGGGACGTCGCTATCCAGGAAATCTGCAGGGCTGCTACCTGGAAGTCAGCACACACCTTCATTACCCATTACCACATCGACCTTGAGTCACGCCGGGATGCTGGTTTTGGGACCTCTGTTCTCCAGTCCTTTCCTAAATAGGGGGTGTGCGCCTTGCCTCCCTCCTTCCAGAGAACTGCTAGGAGTCTGCCATGAAGTGTGGATTGAACAACATATCCATGTCCCTAGAAATACAGGCTACTCACCTGTAATAGGAGTTCTAGGAATGGTATATGTTGTTCATCCACACAACCAACCCGACCTCTCCGGCTTCGACACACAACCTGGCTTCCAGTGGGCTAGATCTGGCGTCATGGGGCGGAGCCAAGAGTTTTACCATCCGGTTGGGTGGGAGAAGCCAGCTTGAAAACCTTCCGGCAAGATTTAAAGCGTCAAGGAATCTGCCATGAAGTGTGGATGAACAACATATACCATTCCTAGAACTCCTTTACAGGTGAGTAACCTGTATTTTTATACCAACAATGCAGCCATGTTGGGGTAGTGCAGGCTGCTGCCTGTGACAAGGCAGACATTCCCTTGGCTTCACACCCCCCAGAGGAAGACTCCAGGAAGATGGATGCTATGGCAAAGAAGCAGTACATGGCATCTTCCTTGGGACTCAGGCAGGCAAACTATATGGCCTGTACAGCCAGGTACCAGAAGTCCAGGTGGGACACTTTACTGGCTTTGGCAAAGCAGGCTTCCCCCCAGCTGGCCAAGGAGCTGGAGAAGGTGGCTGCTGATGGGATTGAGGCATTGAAGGTACAATTTCATACTGCTGTGGACTCCAGTGATGTGTCATGGCTACATCTGTGTCTCTTTGGAGGATGGCTTGGCTCAGATGTACTAGCCTCTCACAGGACACCCAGGCTAAGGCCATGGATTTTCCTGTGGTGGGTAATTCTCTGTTTGGGGAGCAGACAGAGAATTACATGAAGAAAATGGATGAGTACAGGACCACTTATAAGAGTGTTCAGGCCAAGGAGAGGCAAGCAGCCCCTCAAAGGCAGCAATCTAGGGGCAGGCCTTTTCACCAAGCACGTGCCTCTTCTCCCTTTTCACAGAGGGGGTTCTTCGAAGGGAGAGGCAGAAGGGGCATGAGCAGGGCTGCATCCACTCCTCAGCCTAAGGCCCCTGCCAGGCAGACACCCTGATGGGTCTGCCCGGGTTCAGTCTCCTATTCCTGTAGGGGGCAGGTTGGCTTACTATGTCCAGGACTGGATGTCTATTACATAAGTGGGTCCTTTAACACAGATGTATAGCCTGTGGTATTGTGTAATCTATAAAATCAAAGCTTAATCTCAAAAAAAAATAAAAAAAAGTGGGTCCTTTAAGTAGTAAGCCAGGGACTGGTTCTCGGCTTCAAGAAGTTTCCAAAGATGAGAACCAGATCTTCAAACAACATGAAGCCTTGCTGTATTCTGACAATAGCAGTGAGTCCCAACCTTTGAACTGCCCCGGGGATGAGAGTTAACTTTCCATGCCAGGCATGGAACGCTGAGCTCGAGCTCGGTTGAGACTCTGTCTGTTGCTGTTTGAACTCAGTCAAATTCTTTATTCCGCCTCACTGAACAGTTGCTCCGGAGATTTCTCCTTTGCTCTGTTCAGTTTGTCGGTTAAAGTACCGCTTTTCTCGTTTTTTCGACCGAATTTAAACCGCAACCTGTCTGTGGTATTCGTGAGTACTAGATAGGTTTATATTGTTTTCTATTCTGTGTGGAACTTGTAAACGGTTCATCGGTTCGGTTTGAACCGATCAAGTTGTTAAAAAATCTTAATTTCTACTTTTAGAGTGTGGTTACTGGTTCTTATCCGTTCCGGATTTATTACGTTTTTCTCCACGATCCGTAACACGGTCAGGAACCGATAAGGGTGTCTTGCCTGGCGGATTGCCGAAAAAAGGGTAAGTTTTTGGTTAGGACTGGCCATGTCTGAGAAACCCAAAAGAAAAACTGGGCCCACTGGGTTTCAACACTGTAGTGTGTGTGGGGAAGTCTTTGCTAAGGCTGACCCCCACACCACCTGTGTTTGTCTGGGGTTTGACCACCTCGATTCAAACTGCCAGATTTGTAAAAAAAAAAAAAAAAAAAATTTCCTGCAGCTACCCTGGAGAAAAGAGTTGGTAGGCTCAGGGAAAGGCAAGCCAAAAAGTCCGCTGACCTGGATGGCCAGCCCGGTTCGGTTCAAGCCGAACCAGAAGGAGTGCCCTCTGACCAGGGCGAAACTTCTTCGGGCAAAAGGAGAACTGATTCCGAGGAATCGGTTCTGGTTAAGAGAACAAGAAGGGATAAATCAGCTGGTGTGGATCCAAAAGTTTCTTCTCCAACCGCTGATGAAATAGCCAAAGCGATAAAAATTAAGTCGCTATCCCCGGTTCCGACCGAACTGGCACCATCAGGAAGGCGCTCGGTTCGGTCGGTTCCACCGGTTCCGGATTATGATTTAGAGGAATTTTATGAACCGGAGGAGGAGGAAGTAGAGTATGAGGACAGTGAATGTGATTATGAAAGTCTGGATGTGGCCATTGACCCGGACATCTCCCCAGACAGACCTTCAGGAGTGTCTCCTCCAAGGCTTTCTGAGTCCCCCTCCCATTTCATGTTTTACAAGAAAGTGGCTGAAACCCTTCAGTTTCCTATGGAAGAAGCTGTGGATGACCAGGAGGAGCCTGACTATGTTGAAATGATGGATATCCCAGAATCTAGGAGGCTGTCTAATCCCCTTCATAAGTCTTTTGGGAAACAGACATTTAAGATTTTAAAGACTCCTAATTCTGTACCTCCTGTAGATAAGAGAATGGACAAGAAGTATACTCTTTCAGGCTCAGATACAGAGTTCCTTACCCAGCAATGCAGCCATGTTGGGGTAGTGCAGGCTGCAGCCTGTGATAAGGCTAATATACCCTTGGCTTCACACCCCAGATAAGGACTCTAGGAGGATTGATGCCATGGTAAAGAAACAGTACATGGCAGCATCCTTGGGACTCAGGCAGGCCAATTATATGGCCTGTACAGCTAGATATCAGAAATCTAGATGGGACACTTTCATGGCTTTAGCTAAACGGGTCCCTGGCCAGCTTACCAAGGAGCCGGAGCAAGTGGCTGCTGATGGTATTGAGGCATCCAAGGTGCAGTTCCATGCTGCAGTGGACTCCAGTGATGTTTCATCTAGAGTCATGGCTACATCTGTGGCACTTCGTAGGATGGCTTGGCTCAGATGTACTAGCCTGTCGCATGATACCCAGACTAAGGCCATGGATTTTCCTGTTGTGGGTAATTCTCTGTTTGGGGAGCAAACCGAGAACTACATGAAGAAAATGGATGAATACGGACCACCTATAGGAGTGCTCAGGCCAAGGAAAGGCAAGCCACTCAGAGGCAGCATCCCAGGGGCAGGGGCAGGCCTTTTCATAGGCCTTTCTACCAAGCCCAGGCCTCCTCTTCTGCCTATGCTCAGAGGGGGTTCTTTAGAGGGAGAGGCAGAAGGGGTACAAGCAGGCCTGCTACCACCCCTCAGCCTAAACCCCATGCCAAACAGGCACCCTGATGGGTTTGCCAGGGCCGATTCTCCACCACCTGTAGGGGGCAGGCTGGCTTACTTTGTCCAGGACTGGAAGTCTTTAACATCAGACAAATGGGTCTTGGAAGTAGTAAGCCAGGGACTGGTTCTCAGCTTCAAAAAATTTCCAAAGATGAGAACCAGATCCTTTCCACCTGCAAATCCCTCAGAGACACTTGCCCTAGAGGCAGAGGTCTCTTCCCTCCTGGCTCTCAGAGCTGTGGAAAGGGTTCCACCCCTACACCAAGGGAATCCAAGTATTACTCTCTGGATATCCAGGCTAGGAGTGATGCTCGGTTTGGCACAGCTGTGCTTCAGAGCCTATTTCCTAAGTAGGTTCTGTCCCTCCTCCATGGAGGTACTGCTTGGTAGTCTGCTATTGTCAGAATACAGCAAGACTTCATGTTTGAAGAAAAAATTACTTACCTTAGTAATGTTTCTTCTAATGGAGTCTTGCTGTATTCTGACTTCCCCCCTGCCTTCTCCTCTCAGAACCTTTGTTTTTTGTGGGTGGGCAGTAGCAGTGTTGGCACTCAGGAGGTGCCCCACCTTTTTTATCATCACCCTCTTTTCTTTGGGTGAGTGGGTGTTGTGTTTATTTCATTTTTTGGGGTTTCCTGACTTGAGTCTTTGTTTTGGGACCAAAAAATGTGGTGTTATAATTAGTAGCCAGTTGGCTAGTGTGGGTTTACAGCTTCCACACAGGACCTCAGTGAGTTTAGCTTGTAAAGATCTGACGGTTTGAGTTCAAACAGCAACAGAGTCTCAACCGAGCTCTAGCTCAGCATTCCATGCCTGGCATGGAAAGTTAACTCTCTCATCTCCAGGGCAGTTCGAAGGTTAGGACTCACTGCTATTGTCAGAATACAACAAGACTCCATTAGAAGAAACAACATTACTAAGGTGAGTATTTTTTTCTTTTGGGATGTGGGTGGGCAGTAGCAGTGCTGGCACTCAAGAGGTGCCTCACCTTTTTATTATCACCCCATTTTCTTTGGGTGAGTAGGTGTTGTGTTTATTTCATTTTTTGGGTTTTCTGACTTGAGCCTTTGCTTTGGGACCAAAAAATCTGTTTATTATATTTAGTAGCCAGTTGGCTAGTGTAGGTTTACAGCTTCCACACAGGACACTCAATGAGTTTAGCTCGTAAAGATCTGACGGTTTGAGTTCAAACAGCAACAGGCAAAGTCTCAACCGAGCTCGAGCTCAGCGTTCCATGCCTGGCATGGAAAGTTAACTCTTTCATCTCCGGGGCAGTTCGAAGGTTGGACCTCACTGCAATTTGTCAGAATACAGCAAGACTGCATTAGAAGAAACAACATTACTAAGGTGAGTAATTTTTTCTTCCCTCTCTAAGGCCAGGGGACTGGCTAGTCTCTCTGGGCCTCAAAGATGCCTACTTTCGTATTCCCATCAGGTGCTCCCACAGAAAGTACCTCAGATTCAAGTTGCCCTCAGGCCATTATCAGTTCAAAGCAATGCCCTTTGGCCTAACATCAGCTCCAAGGGTCTTCACAAAGTGCCTGGCAGTGGTAGTTGCCTTTCTAAGAAGGCAAAAGGTTTCCATTTTTCCATATTTGGACGACTAGCTCCTAATGTGTTAGTCTCCAGAATCAAGTCAAGTCAGAGCTGCAAGTGACTCAGCAAGTGCTCACTTCTCTGGGTTTCTTCTCATCCTCCCCGAACCAGTTCAGCTCCTTTCCTTTATAGGGGCAGAGCTGGATACTGTCAAAGCAAGAGCCTTTCTTCCCCTGGAAAAGGCAAGAGTTCTTATAGAACTGGCTTCAGGTGTCCGACCAGCAAGGCACTTCCTTCAGCTCTTGGGCCACATGGCAGCTTCTGCAGCAGTGGTCCAAGGGGCAAGATTTCAGATGAGGGCATTCAGTTCCATCTGAGGGCCTTTTGGTCTCAAAGGAGGGACCCTCTTACCAAACTGATTCCAGTGACTCTGACACTAATCCAAGCTCTTCAGTGGTGGCTGGATCAGGACAATTTAAGGCAAGGGGTTCCTTTTGTCACTCAGTCTCATTCAGTGGTCCTTACCATGGATGCTTCTCTCTTGGGGTGGGGAGCTCATCTGGGGGATCTCACAGCCCAAGGAGTTGGTCCCCTCAGGAGTCCCTCCTTCATATCAATCTCCTGGAACTCGGGGCAGTTTTTCTGGCCTTGTAAGCCTTCTCTCAGTTGGTGCAGAACAAGGTGGTTCAGGTCAGCACAGACACCACCATGTGGTATATCAACAGGCAGGGAGGCACTCTGTCTACGGCCTTGTGCACGGAAGCCATGAAATTGTGGTCCCTGGCTTATTCCCTGCAGACCTCTCTGATAGCAGTCCAACCTTTCAGGAAAGGACAATGTGCTGGCAGGTGCACTGAGCAAGATCTCCCAGGGCCATCACGAATGGTCCCCGGATGCTCTGGTTTTGAAAGTGATTTTTTTTCAAGGTGGGGCATTCCAGAGATAGATCTCTTTGCAGCCGCAGACAATCACCAACTTCCTCTTCAAACAACATGAAGTCTTGCTATATTATAGACATTAGCAGTTTGATCCAGCTCTAGAACTGCCCCGGAGTGAAATGGTTAAAACCATTCCAAAATAGAATTTTGGCACGAGAGCAGCTCTATCTGTGTCATTTCAAACTTGAACTGTCAGATTCTTTACTCCGCCTCAGTGAACAGTCGCTCCGGAGATTTCTCCTTCTGCTCGGTTCATTTCTCGGTTTAAAAAGTGTTTTCTCGGTTGGATTTAACCGAGAATAGTTTTATTTTAACTGCAAAACCGTTCGGTTCAAGCTCTATCTGTAGTAACCGTAAGTAAATGAAGGTTTTGTCTGTGTGGAACTTGTAAGTTATCGGTTCGGTTTGAACCGATCAGTGGGTTTAAAACTCATTTAAAACTAAAAGTTACTATTTTAGAGTGCGGTCCGGTTCTTATTGGTTCTAAAAAACAGTTTATTACGTTTTTCCAATACCGTGACACGGTTAGGAACCGATAAAGTGTCTTGCCTGGCACTGCCGTTAAAGGGCAAGTTTTTTGGTTAGGCTGGCATTATGTCTGAGAAACCCAAAAAAAAACGGGCCCACTGGGTTTCAACACTGTGATGTTTGTGGGGAAGTCTTTGCCAAGGCTGACCCACACACCACATGTGTTTATTGTCTGGGGTTTGACCACCTCCAGTCAGACTGCCAGGTATGAAGAATTTCCTGCAGCCACCCTGGAAAAAAGATTGGGCAGGCTCAGGGAACGAGAGGCCAAAAAGTCCGCTGACCGGATGGCCAGCCCGGTTCGGTGCCAACTGAACCAGAGGGAGTGCCTCTGACCAGGGCCAGACTTCCTCGGGCAAAGAAAAGCTGGTTCTGAGGAACCAATTCCAGTAAAGAAAACAAGAAAATCAGCAGGTCTGGAGTCCAAAATTCCTTCTCCAACTGCTGCAGAGATAGCAAAAGCCATACAAATTGTCCAGTCACTGTCTCAGGGTCCGTCCAACCACCACTATCTGGTAAAAGGTCGGTTCGTCCGTCCCAGTGGTTCAGGATTATGATATTGAGGAATTTTATGAACCAGAGGAGGGAGGAGGATTATGAACAGTATGAATGTGGCTGGGAAGGTCTGGGTGTGCCCATTGAACGGACATCTCCCCAGACAGACCTTTAGAATCTCCCCCTATGCTGTCTGAGTCCCCGTCTCATTTTATGTTTTATAAAAAAGTTGCTGAAACCCTCCAGCTTCCTTTAGAAGAGGCTGTGGATGAGCAAGAGGAGCCTGATTTTGTAGAAATGATGGATATTCCAGAGTCTAGGAGATTGTCTACTCCTTTACATAAGTCTTTTAGGAAACAAACAATTAAAATTTTAAAAGCTCCTAATTCTGTGCCTCCTGTAGATAAAAAGATGGACAGAAGGTATACATTGTCAGGCCCTGATACAGAATTCCTTTCTCAGCAATGCAGTCATGTTGGGTAGTTCAGGCTGCTGCCTGTGATAAAGCTAATATTCCTTGGCTTCACATCCTCCTGACAAGGATTCCAGGAAGATTGATGCCATGGCAAAAAAACAGTATATGGCAGCCTCTCTGGGACTCAGGCAAGCAAATTATATGGCTTATGTAGCTAGGTATCAGAAATCTAGATGGGATACTGTTATGCAGTTGGCCAAGCAGGCCCATGGCCAGCCGGCTAGTGAACTAGAACAGGTGGCTGCTGATGGCATTGAAGCCTCTAAGGTTCAGTTTCATGCTGCTGTGGATGTTAATGATGTTTCCTCTAGGGTCATGGCCACATTTGTAGCTTTTCGTAGGTTGGCCTGGCTCAGGTGTACTAGTTTGTCACAGGATACCCAGACTAAGGCTATGGATTTTCCTGTGGTGGGAAATTCTCTGTTTGGAGAGCAGACGAGAATTACATGAAGAAGATGGATGAATATGGGACTACTTACAAGAGTGCCCAGGCTAAGGGCGGCAAGCCACTCCTCAAAGGCATCCCCAGGGGTAGGGTGAGGCCTTTTCACAGGCCTTTCTGCCAGACTCAGGCCTCCTCTGCCTATGCTCAGAGGGGCTTCTTCAGAGGCAGGGCAGGCGAGGGGTGGACCTGCTCCCACCCCCAGCCTAAAAGCTCCTCATAAACAGGCACCCTGATGGGGTGCCCAGGGCCGATTCTCCTGTACCAGTGGGGGCAGGCTGGCTTCCTTCAGTCAGAATTGGGCTTCTTTAACCTCAGACAAGTGGGTTCTGGAAGTAGTAAGCCAGGGTCTGGTTCTCAGCTTCAAAAGTTTCCCAAGTTGAGAAGCAGACTTTTCTACCTGCAAGTGCTTCAGAGACCCTCGCTCTGAAACAGAGGTCTCATCCTGTTAGCTCTCAGAGCAGTAGAAAGGGTTCCTCCCCTGCATCAGGGCAAGGGTCTGTATTCCAGATACTTCCTTACCCCAAAAAAGACAGGAGAATGGCGGCCCATTTTAGAGCTCAGATATCTGAACAAGCATCTTTTGAAACCAAAGTTCAAAATGGTAACTCTGGCAATGATTTTACCTTCCCTAAGGCCAGGGGACTGGCTAGCCTCCCTGGACCTCAGGGATGCCTATTTCCATGTCCTAATCGGAAGATCCCCGCAGTACCTCAGATTCGAACTGCCTCAGGTCATTACCAGTTCAGAGCAATGCCCTTGCCTTACCTCTGCCCCAAGGGTATTCACAAAGTGTCTAGCAGTGGCCCACTTAAGGAGGCAGAGGATTGCTGTTTTTCCCTATCTAGACGACTGGCTCATTGTAGGCCAGTCCCCAGAACAGGTAAAATCTCACCTGCAGGTCACCCAGCAGCTTCTCACCTCCCTGGGTTTTCTGCTAAACCTACCAAAGTCGGTTCTGGAACCAGTCCAGGTACTCACCTTTATAGGGGCAGAATTGGACACAAAGCTAGCCAGAGCCTTTCTTCCCCCAGAAAGGGTAAGGAATTTAGTGGCTCTGGCCTCTTCCTTCACTCTGCAGGTCTCTCAACCAGCAAGACACTTTCTGCAGCTCCTGGGGCACGTGGCTGCATCCACAGCTGTTGTGCAGGGAGCCAGATTTCAGATGAGACATTCAGTTTCACTTGAGAACCTTTTGGTCTCAGAGAAGAGACCCCCTTTCCAAGTTGGTCCCAGTGGCTCGAACCTTGATCCTAGCTCTCCAGTGGTGGCAGGATCAGAGCAATTTAAGAGCAGGGTCCCTTCATTCCCCTTCTCATGACTTGACCTCACTACAGATGCTTCCTTCTGGGTTGGGAGCCCACATGGGCGACCTTTCCACTCAGGGAGTTTGGTCCCCAGGAATCTCTGCTCCACATCAATTTGCTGGAACTCAGGCTGTCTTTTAGCTCTTCAAGCTTTTCTGCATCTGTCCACGACAAGGTGATACAAGTCAGAACAGACAACACCACAACAATGTGGTACATCAACAAACAGGGGGGCACTCGGTCTTCGGCCTTGTGCACCGAGGCAATGAAGTTGTGGTCTCTGGCCTATTCCCTGAACACTTCCTTCATAGCAGTTCATCTTCCAGGGAAGGACAATGTCCTAGCGGATGCCCTCAGCAGGATTTCCCAGGGCCATCACGAATGGTCCCTGGATCCTCAAGTGCTGGGGATAGTTTTTGCCAGGTGGGGCATCCTCAGATAGATCTTTTGCAGCCCCAGACAATCACAAACTTCCTCTGTTCTGTTGCAGGCCTCTAGTGCTGGGCTCAGTTCCCTGGATGCCCTTCTTCTGGATTGGGAGGAAGTTCCTCTATGCTTTCCCCCTTTCCTCTCCTATTCAGAGTACTAGACAAAATCAGATCTCAGCCTTGCAGGGTGATTCTGATTGCCCAGATTGGGCCAGGCAGCCCTGGTACCCACTCCTTCTGTCTCTGACAGTCCATCTTCCTCGTGCCTCTCCAGGAATCACAATCTGTTGACTTGTGCCCAGGGAAGGGTTTGGTATCCGGACCTCAAATCCCTCAACCTCAAGGCCTGGCTCTTGAGGAGTTAGAGTTGCTGATTTACACATCTCTCAGGGTGTTCTTGAGATCCTAAAGGCTTCCAGAAAGCCTTCCACTAGGCTACTTATAGTTCTAAATGGAAAAGGTTTTCCATTTGGTGTGCTGGAAAAATATTTCCCAGAATCTGCTGAATTGCCCATTTTGTTAGATTACATGGTACATCTTAATTCCTTGGGTCTCAGACCAGCTACCCTGAGAGTTCATTTGGCAGCTGTGTCTGCTTTTGTGTCAGCAGGAAAGTCATCCCTCTCCTCTCATCCTGTGTTTTCCAAGTTTTTAAGGATTACCCCATACTAATCCTCCCTTTCGGTAACCGCCCTCGTGGACCTTAATGTTTGCATTGCCCAGTTAATGCAACTCCCCTTGAACCTCTGTCTTCTGCAGAGCTTAAGTACCTAACTTGGAAAACTGTTTTTCTAGTGGCTATCACTTCTGCCAGACGATAAGTGAATTGCAAGCCTTGTCAGTGGAGACTGACTTTATTTCTTTCCACAGGATAAGGTAGTCCTTAGGACTAATAGGAAGTTTTGCCTAAGGTGGTTTCAGATTTCCATCTTAATCAATCTATCTCCTTCCAGTATTTTTCACTGATCACCCTCTTCGGTGAGAGGAGGTTGCACAGCCTGGATGTTAAGAGAGCTCTTAGTTATTATATAGAGCGCACTAAAGGTCACAGGTTCGAATCCTCCAACTTTTCCTTACCTATGGTGAAGTTGGGAAAGGCAAACCTGCCACTAAGAGATCAATAGCCAGGTGGATTGTCTCTTGTATCCAATTTTGTTATCAGAAAGTGGGCAGAGGCCCCCGGGTTTGAGGGCTCATTCTACCAGGGTACAGCTCGTCTCTAGCTGCTGCCAGAGATATCCCTTTATTAGAGATTTGCCAGGCTGCTACTTGAAAACGGTACACTTTTACCAAGCATTACTCCCTGGATGTCCAGGCCAGGAGAGATGCTCGGTTTGGCACAGCTGTTCTTCAGACCCTATTCCCTAAGTAGGTTCTGCCCCTCCTCCATGGAGGTACTGCTGTGTATTCTGCTAATGTCTATAATGTAGCAAGACTTCATGTTGTTTGAAGAAAAAATTACTCACCTTAGTAATGTTGTTTCTTCTAATGGAGTCTTGCTATATTATAGACCTCCCCAACCTGCCCTCTCAGAACCTCTACTTGGTGGGGTGCGGCAACTTAGTGTGGGCACTACTTATGTCCTGTTAGCATTTTGTCCCCTTTGGGACTTTGGGGTGTGTGTGTACGCTGTGTGTGTTTTATTATACTTATGTTCCATTTTCATATTATTAGAATGGTGTTAGTATTTCTGGTCCTCTGACTTGAGTCTTGGGTGTTGGGACCATCAATGGTTGTTATTATTTAGGTAGCCATTTGGCTAGTGTAGGTTACAGCTTCCACACAGACCTTAGTGAGTTTGGCTCAAAAGATCTGACAGTTCAAGTTTGAAATGACACAGATAGAGCTGCTCTCGTCCAAAATTCTATTTTGGAATGGTTTTAACCATTTCACTCCGGGGCAGTTCTAGAGCTGGATCAAACTGCTAATGTCTATAATATAGCAAGATTCCATTAGAAGAAACAACATTACTAAGGTGAGTAATTTTTTCTTTTGTTGCAGACCCCCAGTCTTGGGTTCAGTCCCACTGGATGCTCTGATTTTAAACTGGGAAGGGAAATTTCTGTATGCCTTCCCTCTACTTGGTACCCTCTGTTGCTGACTCTAACAGTCCATCTTCCCCTGTCTCTTCCCAGGAATTACAACCTGTTAACCTCCTCTCAGGGGAGGATTTGGTACCCCAATCTTCGGTCTCAATCTCAAGGCATGGCTCTTGAAGAGTTGGAGTATGCAGATTTGTATCTATCTCTAGGGGTTCTGGATATTCTCAAAGCTTCTCGAAAGCCATGCACCAGAAAGACTTATAACTCCAAATGGAAAAGATTCAGCATTTGGTGTTCCAAGAAGCATATTTCTCCAGACACTACTGAATTGTCTACATGTCTAGATTATATGGTCCATCTTAATGGCCTAGGCCTCAGACAAGTTACTCTCAAGGTACATTTGTCAGCTGTCTACTTTTTTGTCAGTGGGAAAGCCTTCCTCACTACCATCTCATCCTGTATTCTGCAAGTTTTTCAAGGGATTGCTTCATACCAATCCTCCCTTTAGGGATCCTGCCCCTGCCTGGGACTTAAATATTTGCATTGCTCAACTTATGCAACCTCCTTTTGAGCCTATGTCCTCAGCAGAGCTTAAGTTCTTGACTTGGAAAACTGTTTTTGGTAGCCATTACCTCTGCCAGACGTATCAGTGAACTGCAAGCCCTGTCAATGGAACCTGATTTTTATCTCTTCTCAGAGAGAAAGTGGTCCTTAGAACCAATAGGAGGTTCTTACCCAAAGTGGTTTTAGACTTCCACTTGAATCAGTCCATGTCTCTCCCTGTCTTCTTCACTGATCATTCTTCCTCAGGAGAGAAGAGGCTACACAGTCTGGATGTTAAGAGCCCTTCGCTACTACATAGAGCATACCAAGGGTCACAGGTTTGATTCCCTCCAGTTATTCCTTACTTATGGGGAAGTGGAAAAGGGCAAACCTGCCACTAACAGAACTATTGTCAGGTGGATTGTGTCTTGTATACAATTCTGCTATGAGAAACTAGGAAAGATTCCACCCTCAGGCTTGAGGGCTCGCTCTACAAGAGGTACAGCGGTTTCCCTGGCTGCTGCCAGGGATATCCCTCTCTTAGAAATTTGTCAAGCAGCCACCTGGAATACGGTCCATACCTTTACCAAGCATTACTCTCTGGATATCCAGGCTAGGGGTAAAGCTCGGTTTGGCACAGCAGTACTTCAGAGACTATTCCCAAAGTAGGTTTTGTCTCTCCTCCATGGAGGTACTGCTTTGTAGTCTGCAATAGTCAGAATACAAGAAGACTTCATGATTTTTGAAGAAAAAAATTACTCACCTTAGTAATTGTGTTTTCTAATGGAGTCTTGCTGTATTCTGACCTCCCTCCCTGCCTCCCCTCTCAGAACCTGTTTTTGGGAAGTGGGCAGGTGCAGTGTTGCACCCCAGAGGCGCCTCTACACACCCTCCCCTTTTTGTTTGGGTGTTTTTGTTGTTATCCTTTATTTGGATGGGTTTTTGGTTTTGGGTTTCCTGACTTGAGTCTTTTTCGGAATCCAAAACTCTTTGTTGCCAGTTGGCTAGTAAAAAAATTTTTACAATTTCCACATAGGATAGTTAGTGAGGTTTTGCTCATAAGAATCTGACGGTTGAGTTTAAGGGATGCAGATGGAGACCTCAACCGAGCTCGAGCTCTGCATTCTATGCACTGCATAGAAAGTTAACCCTTTGATCTCCGGGGCAGTTTAAAGGCTGGAGCTAACTGCAGTAGTCAGAATACAGCAAGACTCCATTAGAAGCAACTTAATTACTAAGAGGAGTAATTTTTTTCTTTTCTGGCGAGACTCATTGTCCCTCTCCAGGAATGGGAGGTTCCTTTTCGCATTTCTTCAGTTCCCGCTAATTCAGACTGTGCTCATTAAGTTGCGGATGGAGGAGGGAGGGGCAGCATGGTTCTTACAGCTCTTTTCTGGCCCTGCCAGATATGGTGTCCCCTGCTACAGTAGCTGGCGGAGGAATCTCTGGTCCCTCTCCCCCTTTGCAGAAATGTGCTGACCCTTTACCTTTTCTGGAGAGCCAGATCCTGGACTACCTGCTCTCTGTCTGACTCAGGTCTTCGGTACTTCTCCTCCCTCGAGGTGCACCTTTCGGCTATTTCGGCCTTTCATGAGCCCGTGGGTGACCGCACAATACTCAACTGGATGTCTCCAATACCTTTTTAAGGGGCATCCTGCATCTGAAACCCCGTCAGTTATGTTTTGGCCTGGGATTTGAAATTTGTTTTGGAGGAGTTGACCCTCTGTCCTTTTGAGCCAGTCGCAACTTGCGAGCTATGCTTTGTCTCTTGGAAAGCATCATTTTTGGTTGCTGTTACTTCTGCTCAAAGAATTTCAGATCTTCAGGCCCTTTAGTGTGAGGAGCCTTATTTGATTTTTCACAAAAACAGTCTTTGCGCACAAATCCTAAATTTCTCTTAGGTGGTCACTGAGCATACACATAACCAATCTATCACACTTCTGTTTATTTCCGTGAACGTGCCAGTCCAAGGGAGGCACTGCTCCATACGTTAGATGTGCACAGAACTTTGAAGTACTACCTGCATTGTGCCAAGGAATGTAGAAAGTCGAAGCAGTTTGTGGTTTCCTTTGCCTCAGGTAGGGAGAGTGCTGCAGTGCTTACCAGATGGTTATCAAATTGCATTGTGTTCTGCGACAAGTATGGCAAAGAATTGCCTGAAGCGGTTAAAGCTCATTCCACAAGAGACATGGCTACCTCTGTGGCTCATTTCCGAGGGGTCTCAGCCGCTGTTATCTGTGCGGCTGCCACCTGGAGTACCATACGTACTTTCACCATTAATTACAGTCTGGACATTGCCTCAAGAGCCTGTGCAGGTTTTGGCAGAGTTCTGCTGCAGGACCTCCTGAAGTTTATGGTTGGCCTTCTCCCAGACTCTGTTTGCACCTGTAATTGCAGTGTGACCTGATGACTGAGGTATCCCCAAAGAAGATAGATTAGTTATGCAAGAACTTGCTGTAATAATAGATCTTTGAGGGGATCTCGGTCATCAGATCTGCTTTCAATCCTACCACCTCTTTTCTTGGGGCTCTTGTATTGGAACTGGCTATCTGGTGTATCCCCCTTTCATATAGGCCTGGCCAACACTCTCTCTCTCTCTCTCTCTCAGGCCCCCATGGCTAGAGCTTTGCTCCCTTTGTCTCGGGGAAAGAACTGAGGAGGGAGTGGGGCTGCTCATGCCTTCATAGGGTTGAAGATGTTGAAGGCATGTGTGGCCCCAGTTGTACTGTTGACAATCTTTAGTGTGGATTCTGCTTCACCAACGGTGAAGTTCCTACAGTGTGACTTGATGACCGAGATCCCTTCAAAGATCTACTGTTACGGTAAGTTCTTACGTAACTGTTCTTTCAGTGTGGTTTTCTGATGGCTCAGGGACACTGAAGCAACATTTCAGTAACTGGGGTAGGAGAGATCCAAACTGTCCTGTGTAGGGGGACCAATAGCATGATGTCAGGTGGGGCTTAAGAGCTAGAAAACTGGAAAAACACCCAGGCCCAAGAGTGAAGTGTCTTGATTTTTCTATCTGAATCTGAAGGGTGGCAGGAGCTATGAGAAAAACTGCTCCAGTGGGCTGGTGAGGTGGTATTGGGGGTGGGAGGTGGCTGTTGGTCAGTGGTGGTGGACCTTGGGAGGGAGAGAATAAAAAATAAAAACACACTGTCATTGTTTTAATGTTGGACATGTCCGGGGTGATGAAGTGTACTTCAAGATCTCATTGAAGTTCTGTGCTGGATTGCTGTTTTGCAGAGTGACCTCAATTGCTGACCGCTTGAATGTAGAGTTTGCTTTGATCCACAAGGAAAGGAAGAAGGCCAATGAAGTGGACAGGATGGTACTGGTGGGAGATGTGAAAGACAGAGTGGCCATCTTAGTCGATGACATGGCTGACACCTGTGGTACAGTCTGCCATGCTGCAGACAAGTAAGTATGAAGTACTCTAAAAGCAACAGAAATGGCTTCTGCTCCCAGTGTCTGTCTAAAAACATTGCTTTATCCATATTTACGCACTTGCAACATTACAACTCAAGCAGATGGCACCTAGAACCATCCAGTATGTGTAACACAGAAACATGGAATCTGACAGATGAGGACTGCTTGTCCCATCTAGTCTACCCTTTGCCATTCCTATTGTATAAACTCCAGATCCTATCTTATTTGTAGCTTACCTTCTCCTTCCTACCACTTGGGTTGCCTTCTGTCTGTCCCAAGAATTCTTGAATTCTCGTATTGCCTTTGCCCTTACGACCTCCTCAGGGAGGTTGTTCTATGCATCCGCCACCCTTTCTGTGTAAAACTACTTCCTAACATTGCCCAGTCTTCCCCCCGGCCTCAAGTTGTGACCCCTTGATCTTCCTGTATGTATCTTCACCATTCATCACTAGTGGGTTATATGCCGGAGGTGCTATGACCCTGTGGGAGCTTTCAGCTTACAGATTTTTTCTTGGGGGGAGGAGTCTGCTTCGAGGCCGGCGCTGCCTTAGAGGATGACTCACAGCGTGTTGCACGTCAGCCAGTAACTGACTGACTTTTCCCTCACCTCAGTTCGTCCTGCCGTCGAGAGTGCACCTCATTGGAGCTGAAGAGCAAACTGCGTAGTTCGTCATTTGAAGCCACCGAAGTTCTGTTAGTTATTCGATGCTGTAGAGTAAGTAAAACTATTTATAGAGTGCCTTTCCAGAACCAGGGTGCTGTAAATCATAACCTTAAAACAATTTAACCCTTGTAAGGCTGCAGACTGATGTATCTGTCTTAAATTCCTATACGTTCTTATTATATCTTCAGCATAATGGTTAAAACAAATAGTAACATCCATAGGCAGCTGCAGATTTTAAAAACCATCAAAAAAAGCCAAATGAAACAGGTAGGTTTTAAACTCTGACTTAAAACTTGAGAAGGTCAGGCATTGCCTTAACCGACGAGGAGAGTTCCACAGAGTAAGGGCAGCAAAAGAAAAAAGCAAACTGGTGATACCATTCCTTTTTTATTGTATTCTGTCTTACTGTTTCTATGGTGCCAAGTCTTTATTTTATTTAATTTTGTGTGCAGTCGATCATGTCCGATCCAGGGCCTAAATCAAAATCTAAGGCGGGACGTGCCCCTATGCGTGGTGCCACTGTGGCAAGTCCATCTCCGTAATGGATAGCTATGATCGATGTCTGTCTTGCCTGGGTCCACAGCACGACTTGGACAACTGTGATGCTTGCTTCTCCATGGACCGCCTGGTCCTCTGAATGTGCGTGCGTTGAAGGTGGGTCAGAATCCTCCTTCCTTCGGAGGGCAGAGTTGGTCCTGGGACGCCATGGCAAGAACTCTGGACCCTTCATTCGGCTCGCCTCCACTACTATATGTACAGGAGGGCCATGAGCCATCGACTATGCCAGCCTCACTGGCGCTTCCGATTCGCTAGAGGGGTCGGGCGGTCAGTCAACCTCTGGGGATTGGTTGAGCACCTCTCTTAATCAGTCTCGGAGCCATGACCACCTCTGGTGTTGCGAACGGAGCTACATGCTGGATCCAAACTAGTGGGGCCCTTGACTCCATCCGCCGACTCTGCACAAGCTCCTGGCATCATCCCCAGAGCCGGTGAACAGAGCAGTATGGAAGGTGTGGCGCAGCAGTTGTCCGGTGCCGGACCCAGAAGGATGCGAGGGGTGGCCTCTCTACTGGTCTTCCTGCTTTCTTCCTTTTTGGAGGACCGGTCTGACAGACTGGCCACACTCCTCTGAGGAGCTCTCTGGCTCCGAAAAGTCTTGCCACCCTACGAGGCCTGGCAGCGTGATTCTGAAGGTCTCCTCATCTTTGCTGGCTGGCTTTGTTTCTGAGGCCACTATCTCAGTCTTCCGGCGCGATTAGCAGTGCTGGAGACTGTCACGGCACTGTCCCCGGCACTGTGGGAAAGGGCAACTCTGTCCCCGATGAGGCGAAGGGCGGCGCCGACTGTGTGAGATCAGGAGACTGTGTGCCAGGTCGAGGGGCAGCGCCACACCCGATGCAGAGTCTGAGGCCGGCACACCTGTGGGTGCCGAATCCAGCATTGAAGTTGGGAGCAGTGCAGCTTCTGTCCCCTTTTTAGGAGCCAACTCTGGGGGGTTGCCGTGGCAGGCATGCCAACACCTGTGTTTCCTCGATTGTTAGCGCGCCCCACGATGTCTCGGACGGGCGAGGCAGGTCTCTCTCTGAGGGGAGGGCTTGAGAGTGCCTGGGGTGGCCCTAGGGGTTTCTCTCAGAGCTGCTGGTGACTCTGGGAGGAGCCGCAGTGCTGATCTCTCACATTTTCACTCTCCTCAGCTGGGGGGAACCTGCTTCTGGTGTAGTAAGGGGCAGCCCGCAAGGGACAGACAGGCCCCGGTCTCCTCACCATGGGGCTTCCTTGGGGCACCACTCAGGCCGCACCTGCATTGTTGTGCGATCTTCTGTGGATTCTTTGTGCAGCTCCACTCTGCTGGAGGGATCGCATGAACATTCCTGAAGCCCTAGCAGGGATCCTTCTCTGACTCACCAGTCTTCTCCTCTCTCTCTCTCTCTTCAGATCCTCTGCCTCGCCCTTCTGCTCTCCAGGCATTTGGGGTCCTACAGGGACCCTGTCTTGAGATCAGTTCAGAGGCTCAGCTGTAGCTTTCCCTTGCTGTCTTAAGAGTTCTGGACCAGGTCACTTTTAGACCAGAACCCCCTGCCTTACCCAGATCTGAATCTAGCTCCTCCGCTTCATTATCTGCCCTTGAGGAAGAAGACTCCTCGGTCCACCTGTCCTCAGACACTACCACCAGCTATCAGCGGTTCTTGTCGAGGTTGCCACTCTTTATGCCTGCTCTGCTGAGGCCCTAACCACAGTACTGAGGCCTGTGAGCACTGCCAGGAGTTTAACCAGACTACACGGAGATGCAGCTCAAGGACCCTTCAGGTACTCTTTCTGCAGCCGAAGTTAGTGACGATAAAGATGGAGCTTCAGGGCAAAAGCTCTTCTTCCTCACCGGCCTCTGCAGCTTCTACTACTTCCCACAGAGATGTTGGAATGGGAAACACAAGCACCAGGACAATGATTGGGATCTGCCCTGATCGGCTTCCCGCTTTAGGTCTCTGCACAAGTCGGTGGCTGCTTCTGGATCTTCCTTCCATGGGAGGTCGGTCCCTGTTTCACCGACAGCCTTTACTCTCTCTGAGCTGCCCGTGTCTTCAGCTCCCGCCCTTATCACCATCTCGGGTAAAGGTTTTCTAGGCTTCAGTCATCGTCCCCAGCCCCAAAGCCTCTGAAGCTCAGACCCCTTTTCCCAGCAGGTTCTTAGCCAGGTGGCTCAGCTGGCTCTTCGGACATCGAGTCTTGGCCCTCCGCCCTTCCGGTCTTGACATTGCCTTCATCGGTCTCACATTCAGGGACTGCCTTCAAGCGACATCCGGAGCATGCACTCATCTCTCCCTCCAGAGTGACACCACTGTCTCTGGGGATACCTCTCCTACGCATGCTGTCTTGCCTGACCGGTGTCAGCCTCCATCTCGGCTAGTGCAGGTCACTCCTTTGGAACAGCCGCAACAGACACCTGCTACACTGACGCCTGCTAGCCTTTCACCTCTGGAGCTGTCATCTGATCATTTGGTTTCTCAAAGACCAACCCCAGATTCTGAGAAGCCTCAGTGACTGACATCAGAGTGTTCTACACATTCCCACCTGGCATTACCTCCGCTCCTACCGCCCTTGAACTGCAATGCCCTGTTCACAGCCTGATGGGTGTTAATGCAGAATGAGCCCTGGAAAAGGCCTCCTACCCAGTCTCTGGGGGAACCTTTGCCCTCACTGTTCTTAGTTCTTCCTTCCACTTCCTGGTCTCCCGGCGACTAGGACCGCCGTAAGGATTGCTGTCTGACACTGGTCCCAGAATCTGATCCATCTGGGGGGATTCCTCTGACTATTGAGGACTATGAGGGTTCCAGATTACCCTCTGAGCTGGAGGAACCTAAGGATACCCCCAGATTTCCTCTTGATGATCCAACTTTCCTGGACGTCATGAGGCACATTCAGTCCCTCATGGGCTGGGACTCTGAGGAACTAGACTAGAATGCCGACGTTTGGCAGCCTTCCTCCGAAAAAAGGATACTCTACCCACAGTCATACCTCTCCTTGACAACTCCTTTGAGGATGTTATCAAGGCTGTCTGGAACCACCCATCTTCCCATCTGGCCCTGCCAAGAAGGTGAGCAGGCTCTACCATGTCCCTAGGGACAAACCCTTTAATGGCGGGCACTCTGTGGTCACGAATGCTGCTCATGACCATACTGAGACCCAGGCACCTTAGCACACACACCCCAGACAAGGAGTCTTGTCAGGTGGATTTCTGGGGCAAGAAGGTCTATGCCTTGGCCACTTTGGCTATTTGGTCCTTGAACTTCCTAGCCCACATGGTACAATACTAGAATGCCCTGTGGGACAAGGCTCTGGAATTGGTACAAACTGTGCCAGATGAGGCCACTAAATCTCAGTTGACCCAACTTCTCAGGTCAGGGTCCATCATTAAGTCATGTCCTAAGGGAATCCTACAATACGGATGAGCAGTGGCCACAGGCATTTGTATCCACTACCATTCCTGCCTTAGGGTCTCGAGCTTTGCTCCGATGTGTGAACCAAAATTCTTGACAATCCTTGTAGGGGGTCGGTACTCTTTGGCAAGGATGTAGGCAAGGATGTACAGAGCATTATCTCCCGCCTGCAGGAATATGGCCAGGCTCTCAAGATGGTAAACTTGTTATACCAGTCTCTGCCTAAACCCCAATGGCATCAGACCTTTTGGAGACAGACCTGGGGACAGCAGCTCAGAGGAGCCTTCAGATGTAAGGCCTTCTCCCAGTCGACAGGAGGCTCAGCCCCTAGGGTCTCCCAGCCACCCTGCCCATTCAGGTTCTTCAGCATGACTCTTTGCCCACCCCCACCCCCCCTTTTGGGGGAGGCACTGGGGGGGGTCGTTTCTCCCTTTACCTGGATCGTTGGCGCAGAATAACCTCCAACCAGTGGGTGCTTCAGCTAGTAGAAGGGAGGCATACCCTAGAGTTCCAAGAGATACCCCCCAGATGACCCTTTCTTACACTGCCTTTATCTGAGATCATCAGGCACGGCTGAGCAAAAAAGCCATAGAACTTGTTCCAGCAAAGCAAAGGGGAAAGAGTTTCTATTCCCATTTCTTCCTGGTTCCAAAGACCGGAGATCTGAGACCAGTCTTGTATCTGAGCCAAGTGAATCTATTTATAGAATACAAGTGCTTCAGGATGGTTACCATTCAGGGTCTTCTACCCCTCATTCATCAAGGAGATTTGCTCTGCTCCCTGGATATGTAGGATGCTTACCTCCCCATCCAAGTGTGTTCAGGCCTCACAGGAGGTTCCAATGCTTTTGCTTCCAGGGGAACCATTACCAGTTCAAGGCTCTTCTCTTCAGCCTTTCCTCGGCACCTCGGGTCTTCACCAAGTGCCTGGCAATAGTGGCTGCGGCCCTCAGGAGATGAGGTCTTTAAGTCTTCCCCTACCTCAACGATTGGCTTTTCATAGCCCCCTCCAGAGGCCAGTTGCTCCAGACAATGGAGATCACCTTCAGTTTGTTTTGGATGCTGGGAATCTCCCTGAACCTTCCCAAGTGCTTCCTTTCGCCAAATCAGACTACATTTAATGGTGTAATCTTAGACTCTGCTCAGGGCACGGACTTCCTGCCTCCAGACAGAGCAGAACACCTGAGAGCACTGGCCCACTTGGTGTCCTCGTTGCGACAAGTCCTGGCCAGGTCGTTCCTCAGGCTCTTGGGATACATGGAGGTGACAATTGTCACTGTTCCGCTTGCCTGCCTGTACATGAGGGTGCCTCAGAGGTCCCTACGGGTTCAGTGGGATCCATGCACAGACAATTTGGAACAGGAAGTCCTAGTTTCCAACCCTGTGCGCAAACTGTCTTGGTGGATGAACCCCTTCAATATCCTTGGAGAGGTCCCCATCCAGGCGGAATCTCCCATTCAGATTATCATGACAGATGTGTCCTGGCTGGGCTGGGGCACTCATTTGTCAGACCCAGCGGACAGATGCTGTGGGAGGGCAGCATCTCAGCGTCAGGTGTCTCTTTCGAGAGATGCAGGCAATCGTCCTTGTCCTCCAGGTCTTTCAGACTCCTCCTTTTGGGGCCCTCTTGATGCAGATGGACAACATTTCTTTGTTATATCAGCAAGCAAGGAGGGACTCATTTGTACCCCCTATGCAGGGAAGCCATGAGAGTATGGCATTGGGCCGTAGAGCATAACCTAGTTTTTTTGGCAGTTCATCTTCCAGGTGTCCAAAACGTCCTGGCCGACAAGTTGGTCCAGGTTGAGAACACACTACGTAGTCTTATCTCTTCGACAGGTGAGGTTGTCCCTAGTTGGACCTCTGTGTCTCCACTCAATGCAGAACTGCCCAATTTCTGCTTGCTATATACAGGGCGTGGTGTTCTGTTGAGACATGTCCCTCTCTTGGACAGGGAGGTTTCTGTATGTCTTTCCTCCCTTCCCACTTCAGAGTGCTTCTCAAGCTGCACAGGCCTTGACAGGTATGGTTCCCATTGTTGTAGCAGTTGTCAGTGGAACCTCCTCTTCCTGTGCCTCTTTGCTCCAGCCTGCTCTGCCAGGACCAGGGCGCTCTGATTCACCTGGACCTCAAGTCTCTCCATCCACATGTGTTGGCTCCTTCGGACTTAGCCATCACACGATTTGGGGTTTCCTCTAGGGTCATGGATTTTCTGGTGGCCGCAAGGAAGCCCTCCACCAGGGCCACTTATCCATGAAATGGAAGAGTTTTCAATTTGGGCTACTGCCTGTCATTTGGATCCCTTCACCTGCCCAGTGAATCTAATCCTGGAGTACCTCCTTTCCCTTTCAGACTCCGGTCTACGTTACTCCTCTATCAAGGTGCACCTCTCCGCCATTTCAGCATATCATGCACCTATTGATGGCAAAAATGTTGCTCAACTGGACTTGTCCTGCACCTTTTTGCAGGACATTCTTCATTTGAAACTGCCCATTAGGGACCCAGTCCCACCATGGGATCTGTTTATTTTGGAGATACTCACTCTTCCTCCCTTTGAACCTGCCACTAGCTGCGCTTTCTTTCCTGGCAAGCGTTGTTTTTAGTTGCCATTACTTCAGCTTGGAGGATTTCTGAACTTCAGGCTCTGATGTGTAATGAGCCTTACTTGGTTTCCCACAAAGACCAAGCATCTTGGCAGACTAGTCCTAAGTTTTTGCCTAAGGTGCTGTCCAAGTTTACTTTGAATCAATCCATCCACCTGCCTGTTTCTTTATTTTCCTAAGAATTCAAATAAGGGGGAGGCTTTACTTCACACTGTAGATGGTAATTGGGTGCTTAGATCTTAACTGGACTGCACCCGCCCTTTCAGAAAATCTGACCAGTGTTTTTGTTTCGTTTGCACCCCCCCCCCCCGAAATAAGGGGCTCCTGTTTCCAAACAGTGTGTATCTAAGTGGTTAGTTAATTACATTGTTTACCGCAAGTACGACAAGCCTTTGCCAGGTCAAAGACCGTTCTACCAGAGGCATGGCTGCCTACTTTAAGAATGTGTCTGCTACAGACATTTGTGCAGCTGCCACTTGGAGTTCTGTTTCTATTTTTGTCAAGCACTACAGTTTGGACGTTGTCTCCAGGCTTAGAGCCAGTTTCGGCCTTGCAGTCCTCCAGTGCCTCCTGTCCTAATATTCCTGTAACTGCTTCTGTCCTCTTCCCATCAGAGTCTGTTCCTCTACTACTTGGGATTCAGTCCTTAATAGTACTTGCCTGCTGCAAGAGCTCCCTCTAAGTAAGATAGTACCATTGCGTAAGAACTTACCATAACAGTAGATCTTCGAGAGGAGCTCTTGCAGCAGGTACTACATTCCTTCCCATCTTGCTCCTGACTGCTGTTTCTCTATCGTATCATGTTGCTACGAGAGGGCTCTTTATTCACCTTGAGGACTGTGTTCCCTGGTGTTGGGGCCACATGGAATCTTTAGCTAGCAATGTCTGGTGGGGGACCGCTCATCCAATGTCACATGACCGACGTCAGCGTGACACTGTATAGTTGGCAGCCCCCACGCCTGCCTTCCAGTTCTTCCCTGCCGTCAGACCTCCCAGAGATTGTCGCTGCAGTTTGACCGCTATTTCTCGGATGTGTATCCACTTTTTCTAGGATCATGGATATGATGTTCATCCACACACTTTGGCATGTCCCCTTCCACTTTAAATCTATCGGAAGTCTTCAAGCTGGCTTCTCCCACCCACCTGGGTGGTATCTACCTCGGCTCCGCCATATGACGCCAGATCTTCCTTTCCACTGAAAGATTCAGGTTGCCTCCCTCGTGCTCAGGCATTTTATAGGCCCTGGCTCTAAAACCTTCGATTATTCCGAAAATCCATCTCGTTGGCAACCATGAGTTTATTCCCCCAGATTTCGACTGTGCTCTTGCAGCCAGAAGATGTCGCACACTGATCCCCACACCGTGTGTGTTTATTGCCTCCGTCAACCATGACACCTTGCAATGCGATATGTACCTCGCTTTTCACCCTAACGTCCTCGATGACCATCTTGCATGCCTGAAGCTGGGGAAACCAGAGAAACTGAACCCTCTGGTGAAATCCAAGGAGCCTCTTGGGCGGTTGCCACGTCTGTGGGATCTGCCGAGCAATTGGAACGCATGCAAGCATTCGAGGAGGAAGAGGCTCGGGCTGCAGAAACTGTGAAAGACTGCCTTCCTGGTGGCTGTCACGTATGCCAGAAGGACGGGGGAGCTCCAGGCACTTTCGGTGGACTCCCCTTATCTGGTTTTCCACAGGGACAGTGTTGTCCTACTCCCCAACCCGAAATTCCTTCCAAAGGTGTGTCGAGTTTCATCATAACCAGGTGGTAACTCTGCCGGTATGCTACCCTAATTAGACTTCGGAGGCAGAGTACAGGCTCCATACTTTGGACCCGAGACGTGCTGTCTCCTATTACAAGGAGAGGATGGCGGAAATTCGTGGAGAGGTTTGCCAGCTGTTTGTCACCTACGCTGAAGCCGCTTCTGGCAGACCTGCAGCAAAGCGGACAGTTGCAAGATGGATTACGTTGTGCATTAGTCTGTGTTGTGAGTTGGCAGGCAAGGAGTCTCCCAGAGGGATAAGAGCTCATTCTACCAGCCATACCTCTGCATTGGTGGCTGCTTCCAGGGACATCCCTATCCAGGAGATCTGCCAGGCTGCTACCTGGAAGTCAGCAAACACATTCATCACCCACTACCACATCGACCTTGAGTCAGGCCAAGATGCTGGTTTTGGGGCCTCAGTTTTCCAATTTCTGTTCCCTAAGTAGGGGGTGTGCGCCTTGCCTCCCTCCTCCCAGAGAACTGTTAGGAGTCTGCCAAAGAGTGTGGCTGAACAACACATCCACGCTCTTAGAAAAACAGGTTACTCTCCTGTAACGGTAGATGTTCCACGGAATGGTCTCTTGCAGCAAGTCATTACTTCTGGGAGTTTCCTTTAGGTGGTGCTCTCACACAGTAGTTTTCTCCAGTAGTCTGTGTTCCAGGGTCCACCTACATGACCTCACTTCCTGGGCTGTGCCTATAAAAGTGGGTGGTCCCCGCCGGCTTCAGCTCTCAACAGCTAGAATACTTTCCTGCTAAGTGATCTATGATGTGGATTGAACCCACAGCTTGGGGTGCCTGGGCGTAATACACGGCACCATATTCCTATACTTGAACAAGAGTGTGTTTTTTTTTTGGCTGTTGATCTTTTTATTGAGTGATTTCATAATTATTACAATACTGGAACATTCTGCATATAAAACAGAGTGGTTTACAACATCACCACCATATAGCCACTTAGTACAGCATTAATGTTAACATGAGTATAGCATAGACAGTACGTAAAATGAACAGAGTTGACTGAGGCAATCTACAGGATGCATTGTACCTAGGGTTACAGAAGGTCTCAATGGAATGGACTTACCCTATTCTCTCTCGGTTCATAGTACTGTGGAGCCTGTGGTTGATATGGAGGAAAGGGGTTTGTAGTGGAAGTTACAGATCAGCTTATATAGAGCAGTGCAATAATATGAGGGGATAGTGGGGGAGACCGTGGTTATCCATCCAGTAGCACTCAAGAGGTCTGTCAGGAAAAAGAGTAAACATTCATAAACATACAAAGTCCACCAGCTTTACAAGGAACTTCCGCGCAATAAATCTTTCATGTACATAACGGTTTCCCATTATGCATATGGTCATAGTAAGAGTGGAGGGGTCCAGACACTTTCAAATCTGGATAGGTTTCCAGATTTTCATTTCTCAGCCAGCCCAGTTGCCACAATTGTTCTGTGAGCGAGAAGCCCAGTCTTTTTTCCCCACCTGATTTTGGTGTGGAGGGAGGGGTTGGGGGCGGAGTCCCTCAGACTTTTGAATGGTGCCCGCTCTCCCTTTTGGGTGTTGGAGCCAAGGCTCTAGCAGAAGTGGGGCGCACAGCTTTTTCTTATTTTTAAGACATACCACACATCTACATTTTTGCTTGACCCAGGTAGAAAGGGGGTTTCTTACTTGGAGATATCTTCAGAATTCTTTCTGTGGCAGACCATATCTGGCCTTCAGCCCTTGAAAGGAGTCCAGAGCCGTACCCCACACAGTGTTAAGATTCCCCAGGTTTCTATTTGTTTGGATTGGCAGTTAGGCCACCCGAAAGGTATATTTTCAGTACATAGGTAGGGGTGAAGCCAAAGCAGGGTGTACTTGCCCAGGTGGAGGCAGTGTTTGGTTTGGAGCCCTAATTTTTGCCAAGCCAAGAGGGAATTGTATAGAGTGGGCCACTGTTGTAGTTTCTTGGAGAGAGGAAAGGGCATAATGGCCGAAGGAAGAGGGCCATCTAGTAAATCTCTATTTGTATCCAGGCTGGAGAGAATGAGGAGGGCGCGGGGTTTAGCCCATTTAAGGATTTTGCTACTACGAATACTATAGAATACTGGGTGAAATCAGGCATATTCCACCCCTTAGCTTCTGGGCTGATATCTTAGCCGCCCTATACCGTGGCTTGGAGGCACCCCATAAAAATCTACTAAGTAGGCTGTTTAACCGCTTGGCCCATACATCAGGCAGTAAAGTAGGTACGTGAGATAGTAAGTAAAAAACCTTGGGGGCTAGCATCATCTTGATCGCAGAGATTTTCTCCGCTAGGGACAGGTGTAGGTGTTCCCATCTCTCCGTGTCTTTCCGAAGAGTGTCCAGCAGCGGTTTGAGATTGATATCCATCAAGGACTGTATTTGAAGGGGAAACTGTTATCCCCAGGTATTTAATGGTATCTTGAGCCCAGGCAAGGCCCAGATTGCCCAACCTGATTGGGGAACACAGTTCATTTAGGGGCAGAATTTCAGATTTGGAGGGATTCATTTTTAGACCCAAAAGAGCCCTGAACGCCTTTAGTGTAGACAGAATGCTGGGGAGGCTGATCGGTAAGTTTCTAGGCAATATCAGACAATCATCTGCATATAGTTTGGTGGTATATTGCTTGTCCTTGATAAGTATACCCTGGATCTCTGGATGGAGTCTCAAAGCTGCAGCAAGTGGTTCGATAGCCAGAACAAACAGCAGGGGGGACAGGGGGCAATTTGTCTCGTCCCTCTATATAGTCGAAAGGCATCAGACAAGTTGCCATTGGTTAGTACCCATGCTACAGGGCCAGCGTATAACGTTTTAATCCAAGAGGCAAAGTATGAGCCTATGTTGAAGCTTTCCAGCACGGCATGCAGATATTCCCACTCTGCTGAGTCAAATGCCTTTTCGAAATCAATGGTGATTGCTGCGGCTGAGGTCGGTTGGGTCTTTGCTACTTGCATTAGGGAAATTGGGGCCCTTATATGGTAGGAGCTGATTGTGCCCTGAACAAAACCCACTTGGGAGGGGGTGCACCAGGTCTGGAAGGAGTCTTTCCAGCCGGGTGGCCAGTACTTTAGCCAAGATCTTGGCGTCTGTATTGCTGAGTGAAATGGGCCTGTAATTTGCTGGTAAGGTATGGTCTTTCCCTTCTTTGGGAAGAACTGTTATTATGGCCTCTGACAAGGTGGGGGGAAGCGTATGGTTCAGCTGGGCCTCCTGCAGCATATTAGACAATGGAGTGGTGATCAGGTGCTGGACCGCTTTGTAAAAGTCTGTAAGAAAGCCATCACCCCCACCCCCCTGGGGCCTTATGTAGGGGGCCATGCCTGCTATGGCTGTGGCTGTTTCCTTGGTGGTTATCTTCTGGTCCAACACTTCCTTTTGGGTTTCTGTTAGTTTAGGGAGAGATAAGGATCCTATAAATTGGAGAAACTTACCCTTGTCCCATTGTGCTTGGGATGTAGATAAGGATTTATAAAAGTTAGCAATAATGGCCTTGGGATTGGGGTTTAACATCCCTGCCCCATCTCTCATCTGAAGGCTTGATCTATCCGCCTGTTTTTACTGGAGGTAGTATTTGCCAGATGGGGCACCCTGCAGATAGATCTTTTTGCAGCCCCAGACAATCACCAACTTCCCCTTTTTTGCTGCAGGCCCCCAGTATCTGGCTCAGTCCCTCTGGATGCCTTCCTTCTCAGTTGGGAAGGGAAGTTTCTCTATGCTTTTCCCCCTTCCCTCTTCTGTTCAAGGTGCTAGTCAAAATCAGATCTCAACCCTGCAAGATGATCCTGATTGCTCCAGATTGGGCCAGACAGCCCTGGTACCCGCTCCTTATGTTCTTAGCAGTCCTCCTTCCCCTGTGTCTTCCCAGGAATCACAACCTGTTAACCTGTGCCCAGGGGAGAGTTTGGCACCCGAACCTAAAATCTCTCAATCTCAAGGCCTGGCTCTTGAAGAGTTAGTTTGCTGACCTACACCTCTCCCAAGGTGTATTGGATATCTTGAGGGCTTCTAGGAAGCCTTCCACCAGGGCTACTTATAATTCCAAATGGAAGAGATTTTCCATATGGTGCTCTGGCAGGCATATTTCCCCAGAATCTGCTGACTTACCCACAGTCCTGGATTATATGGTGCATTCGAATACTTTGGGGCTGAGACCAGCTACCCTAAAAGTGCACCTGGCAGCCGTGTCTGCTTTCTTATCAGCAGGTAAACCCTCTTCTCTTTCAGCTCATCCTATATTCTCCAAGTTTTTCAAGGGGTTGCTTCACACCAACCCCCCATTCAGAGACCCTGCCCCTGCCTGGGATCTTAATTTTTGCATTGCTCAGCTTATGCAACCCTCTTTTGAGCCCTTGTCTTCAGCAGAGCTTAAGTACTTGACTTGGAAAACTGTGTTTTTGGTAGCCATCACTTCTGCCAGGCGCATAAGTGAATTACACGCATTGTCAGTGGAACCTGATTTTATCTCCTTTCATAGAGATAAGGTGGTCCTCAGGACTTACAGGAAGTTCTTGCCTATGGTGGTTTCAGACTTCCACCTTAGTCAATCTATGTCTCTTCCTGTGTACTTCACTGACCATTCCTCCTCTGACGAGAGGAGACTGCACAGTTTAGATAACAAAAGAGCCCTTAGTTACTACATAGAACGTACCAAGGGTCACAGGTTTAACTCCCTCCAACTGTTCCTCACTTATGGTGAGGTTGGTAAAGGGAAACCTGCCACTAAAAGATCCATTGCCAGGTGGATTGTCTCTTGTATCCAATTTTGCTATGAGAAACTGGGTAAGGTTCCTCCCTCAGGCCTGAGGGCTCACTCTACCAGAGGTACAGCTGCGTCTCTGGCTGCTGCCAGGGACATCCCTATCCTAGAGATATGTCAAGCAGCTACCTGGAAAACAGTTCACACTTTTACCAAGCATTACTCCCTGGACATCCAGGCTAGGAGTGATGCTCGGTTTGGCACAGCTGTGCTTCAGAGCCTATTTCCTAAGTAGGTTCTGTCCGTCCTCCATGGAGGTACTGCTGTGTAGTCTGCATATGTCATAATATAGCAAGACTTCATGTTGTTTGAAGAAAAAATTACTCACCTTAGTAATGTTGTTTCTTCTAATGGAGTCTGCTATATTATGACCCCCGCCTGCCCTCTCAGAACCTCTACGTTTGGGATGTGGGTGGGCAGTGTAGTGTTGGCACTTTGTAGATGCCCACCTTATTTTTCACCCCTCCTTTTTGGGGTGTTTGGGTGTTACATTTTTATTTTTTGGATCCCCTGACTTGATCTTTGTTTTGGGACCAAGAAAAATGTGTTCTTATATTTAGTAGCCAGTTGGCTAGTGTAGGTTTTCGGCTTCCACACAGAACCTTAGTGAGTTTTGCTCATAAAGATCTGACAGTTTGAGTTTGAAGAACAACAGACAGAGTTTTCAACCGAGCTCGTGCTCAAGGTTCCATGCCTGGCATGGAAAGTTAACTCTTTCACCTCCGGAGCAGTTCGAAGGTTGGGACTCACTGCATATGTCATAATATAGCAAGACTCCATTAGAAGAAACAACATTACTAAGGTGAGTAATTTTTTCTTATGCCTTCCCTCCAGTTTCTCTGGTGTCGAAAGTCGTCCTCAAGCTGAGGAGTTAGTCTGCGACCATGATACTGGTTGCACCAGACTGGTCCAGGCAGCCATGGGTACCCTCTGTTGCTCACCTTGTCCACCAAGCGATCTATTCATCTGCCTCAGAGATGCAGTCTTCTATAACAGCTGTTCAGGGGTAGATGTTTTTTCCGAATCTTGAGAGCCTTCACCTGAAAGCTTGGTTCTTGAGTCATATTTTTCTGAATTTAGCCTGTCGGAAGAGGTATTTAAGCTACTGCAAGTTTCTTGGAAAACTTCCACAAGAAAGACCTATGCTTCTAAATGGAAAATATTTTCCATCTTGGTGCAGGCCTAAGAAAACCAATCCCCTTAAGGCAGATTTATCTGCATTGCTTGATTATCTGGTGCACTTGCAGGCTGTAGGCCTCAGGCCAACAACCCTTAAGGTTTACTTAGCAGCAGTAGCTGCTTATTTTTTTGCGGGTGCTCGGAGAACAGTAGCTTCACACCCTATTTTTAAAAACAATTTCAAAGGATTGGCGCATATGTTCCCTACTGTTAGGGAACCAGTCGCTTCTTGGGATCTGAATTTGTGCATAGCCAGACTCCTGGAAAACTTCCCTTTGAGCCAATGGCTACAGTTAACTTGAAATATGTTACATGGAAAACTGTTTTCTTGGTGGCAATCACTTCAACAAGAAGTGTGCGAGCTCCAGTCTTTGCACTGATCCTAATTATATTTTCCATAAGGGCAAGGTAGTCCCTTAAGGCTAACACAAAGTTCCTTCCAAAGGTGGTTTGTGAATTTCACTTGAACCAGTCCATCACCCTTCCTATATTTTGTACAGCCAAATCTAGTTCAGGTGAATTGAAGCTTCATAGCTTGGACATGAAAAGGTCTCTTAACTGTTACATTAATCATACTAAGGACCTCAGGAGCTCCCACTCACAGCTGTTCATTACATATGGTGAAGTAGGAAAGGGCAGATCTGCCTCGGAGATGGATTTCATGTTGGATAGTATCGCGCATCCAATTCTGCTACAGTAAGGCTGACAAACAGCAACCACAGAGCCTCCAGGCACATTCCACTTGTGGAACTGTTGTCTCTGTGGCAGCTGCAAGGGACGTTCCTTTGCTGGAAATCTGTAAAGCAGTTACTTTAGGAGTACAGTCTACACCTTCACAAAGCACTACTGCATGAACGTCCAGTCCAGGACTGATGCTGGATTTGGAACTGTAGTATTGCAGAACATTTTCCTTAAATAGGTTCCGTACCCACCTCCCAAGGTACTGCTTGGTGTTCTGCTAATTGTCTAATATTACTCGGAGACTCCTGGGCTTTGAAGAAAAAATTACTTGCCATAGTAATAGTTTCTTCCAAGAGATCTCCTAGTAGGATTTGACCACCCATCCCTACCTCCCCTTATATAATCTGAATAGATTCAGCAGTACTTTTATGGGAGTCTTTGATGTTGCCATTAATCATTGACTTAACTTTATACAGTATAATTGTTGATGCACACAAATATCGCTAGGATACCCAGCTCACCATTTTGTCATGTGTTCTTGTTCTGTTGGAACCTGTCCTTTTTATCATGTGCTCAAAATTTAATGATATTCCAATATGTTTTGGATACCAAAAATCATACTGGAATGCCAAAATTCGAGCCCTAGTGTCCACCAAAAATACCATATTTTTTCCTGATTTTTGACATGCATCGATAGGTGACGCTGTTCCTACATAAAAAGAGCAAAATGTTGACTTAAAAAAATAGCACTTGTTGCTCTGTGAATGCAACTATGTAAGCTGCTTAGTGTACACTACAGACGGCGGCAATCTTTTTTTTTTTTTTTAAACATTAGGACTATAATTGGTCAACCGATGATACCCAGTAAAGGAGCTGGGACAGCAGAAAAAAGAAGCATAGTAACTAAATGATAGATTTTTTTACTGGAATCATTGCCTTCACATTATTAAAGTGATATTTTTTCCCTGCGATTCATTTTTTGCCAGCAGCTGCTAATTCAGTAGAGGACCCCCGGCTCCAACGTTCAGTCGGAGCACAAAATACTTGAGGCTTCAACTGCATTATAGTTTGGCTTTTTTGTTAATTTCTGTCCTTTATGGCGCTGAACTACTGAGTCCCCCTCTTGTCTTCAGTGAAGTGGTGTGCCTATGTAGGAGAGTGCAAGTGACTGAAGATTGTATGCTGCAAGTTGATTTTTATGTTTACCAATCGCTGCCTCCAGGGTGCCCTTCGACCACTCTTCAAGAACGTTTAAAGGGTTTTATGTTTTCCGTGCCAACTACTCCTGCCGATCCTTATTTTAGCCACAGATATTGTGTGTAGCTACCTTGAAGAGTGACTCGCGTGAACGAGTCTCCCTATCCAACACAGAGCTCTCGCATCACGTATCTAGAAGAGCTCTGGTCATGCTCTTATTGTGTTTGTGGCATGAAGCGTATACATTTAAGGATCCGCCATGGGGAAAAGCAATCTGTTAGTGGGAGTGGACTAGAACTTGCCAGGAGCAGCTGGCATATGCCCAGTTTCTTTACAACTAAGGCCCCCCATGGTCCCCGCATCTGGTAGGTCCAGTCACACTCCCCTCTCTGGGCATAGTCTGTAATGTCTCTCTGTGTTCCAGTTTAATTCGGGTGGTTGGCCTGACGTGCCGTGAGGATTCTGGTCGCAGTCTAAAGATTAGATCTTATCTGTCAGTCTTCACCATTCATTGGTGGTGGGTTCTGGCTGAAGGAACAGAATCCTGTAGGGGTTTCTTTAATTTTTTTTACTTTTTTTTGGTAAAGAGGCGGAGCAGACGTTGACGGCACCACCCTCTATGCCGACGCATTACGTGGTGCTCGCAGGTTGGCCAGTAACTGACGTCTACTCTTCTTCAGTCCCACTTCTGCTTCTCCTGCTATTGAGTCAACATGACCTCGTATGGAGCGAATTTACTGCATCAGCAGCCTGGTCCATCTGATCGTCCTAGTTCTGTACAGCTGCGTTTCTTGGCGCTGTCTATTGATAAGAACTTTCCTTTTTGTTTTTCAACGAAGCAGAGTACTATTTTTGTCATTTTCCGTCCGGTCATGTCTCATTTTGGGGACAAGAAACCTTCCAAAGTGTGCAGGCCTCCAGTGCGTTGGTGTCCCTGTGGCCTGCTTTTCTCCGTCTCTAACCAGCTTAACCTGCTTGAGCTCAAACCACGACATGGATCGTTGTGACTCCTGTTTCTCCATGGACCATCGAGTGACGGAATTTGCGGGCATTTAAAGTCGGACGTGCGCTGCAGACTTTTGGTGGGCAGACTCGCACCAGAGATGCCAGATGCAGGTCTCTTGTCCCTTCCTCAGGTGTCCTCTCCCGGTCCTGTATGGCCTGTGGAGGAGGGGATTTCTGCCTGTTCATTCCTTGCCTCGGCGGAAACTTCTGTTACAGTGCAGTAGGCCTGTTCTGATTCTTTCAGGAGTTGGGCGTGAGGCACCGTCCTGGCAGTCGCCTCCTCTGAGGTGAAGGCTCCCCTGGTGTCACGGCCTGGGGCCTCTGGGCTTGGCGCCATCTCATATCCTGGCACTCCTTGTGACGTCAGAGAGCGGGGTGGCGCCATGGGTGGTACGAAGCCAGTTTGCGGCGCAGTGCCAGGGATCGCGGCAGCGCCGTGGGCAGTGTAAGGCTGTCTCGCGGTGCCAGAAGCGGAGGAGCCTGTGGGGTGGTCTGGGTCCGTGCCTCCTCAGGTGAGGATGACTATTCGGAAGTAGACCCAGACTGGCTTCCAGATTCTTTGGAATCCTGACTCCTCCTTGCCCAGCACAACAGCTCCGGTTGAACCCCCTTCCCCTTCAGGTTTGGCAGTTACTAGCAGCACCAGTGTCTGTGATCCCAACCAGTCTTCTGGGAGTGGCACCAGAGGATCTTCCCGAGATGGTGGTTCTCCTATTCTTGCAAGGGGTGTACCCCCTGCTACGGGTGCTCAGGCTGGGCCCATATCTGGGTTGGCTAGGGCGCTTAGAGCAGGGGAGGGTGCTCTCACGGTGGCCATCTCTCAGGAGTTGGCTACTGTGATTGAGCAACCTAGGTTGACTCTCAGGAAGAGGTCCCTCTCTGAGTCTATGGGGTTGAGGGGACAGAATCGGGGGCAACGTCCCTCCCTTGGTGCTCGCATGGGCTTGGGTAGGAGTCTTAAGCACCAGTCCTGTTCTCTCTCCACCCCACCCCCCGGCTCATGCAGCCCTGGTTGCCTCGCAGGGGGGATTCTTTTTTGGGGCTCAGTCCTGACTGTTCCAGTCCAGTTGAACAACCTTCAGCTGCTTCGGCCGACAGATCTTCTCCAACTTTGAGGTCTCCTGCTTGGTCCCCCAGCCCTGGCAGAGGTTGTGCTCCTCTTTGGAGGTGTTTAGCCCCCTTACCTCTACCAACACCTCCCTCTCTCCCAGGCCACTCCAGTCCTATGGGAGCACGCACCTGGGAACAGTTCAGATCCACGGCTGCACTATTCCTTGCCTGTTATAGGTCCATGGACGAAGAGGTGTTCCACCATTCCCCTGTGAAGCCAGTGCCTGACTCATCATACTCGTCTGCTTCCTAGTCTTTCTCTTTTTTGAGAGAGAGGATTCCTCTGTCCATCTGTCCTCAGCTGCTGATTTATCCAGTTATCAGTGCTTCCTTTTGAGGCTGGTCGGCGAGCTCCACATTTCTACTTTAGGAAGTTGCAATCTTGAGTGGACGGCACACACCTTCTTAGGCGTATTCAGTGCGGCCAACCTGGTGGTTTCTGCCTGTCCCTCCTCCTTCAACCTGGAGAAGTCATTCAACCCTCTCTCCAGCCCAGAGGGACTGCCAGCGCAGGTATTGCGCACCCTTAGGGTCTCCAGGAGCCTTAGCTCATCCCCCCCTTTGGGCATGACGCTCCTGGATACACCTTCTAGGCATAGACGCCCAAGACGTGAATGACCCCAGGAGAGACGCTGCTGAGTCTGACTTTTGGGGAAGGAGAGTGTTCTTTTCGGCATGTCTCTCTCTATTTCAGCTCATCGAGGCCCATCATGCTGCTTGCTAGGACAAGTTCTGGTATCTCTGCCTGACTCTGAGGTGTCCAGACAAACCATTGCCCTCTCCACACAGGGCCTGGAGCTTGCGAGGCACCAAGCAAGGGCATCGTATGACTCCAGTAATGTGGCATCCAGGCTGGCGGGGACATGGATCTGCATTAGGCGACGGCATGGCTTCGTCTATCCAGGTTATCACCCGTGGCCCAGCGGACGACGACTGCCTCCACTTTCCGGGGAACCTAACTTTTCTCCCGCAGAGTGAGACAGGAACTTCAGGGGCGACTTCCTTCTCCTAACCAGGGGAGAACCCCGCCTCATCCAGACCAGTCTCTGGCCTAATTAGGCCTGTAAGGGTTCCCTCTTCTGGTGTCTTCCCCCACAGGAGACTGAGGGACTTCATTCACTCAGAGAGGTACTGGGTCCCCTTTTGGGGGCTTGGTAATCGCCCACCAGTGATTAATGGTGAAGATTGACAAAGATAAGATATGAAAATTATGTAGCTACCGTAATTCTTGATCTTTCTGTGCATCGTCACCATTCATCACTGCTTCCCACCCACCTTTCCCTCCTAGGCCTCAGTCTCTGGGCGATGCCTCCTCTCTGTTTGTTTCTTCAGATTGTGACCCTGGTGGTACTTTCTGATATGTCTTTGCTCTGCTTCTCTTCGGAGTGTGTCGAGATTGCCGTAGGGAGGCAACCCTCTTTTTAGGTCACCAGGGTTCTTTGTCATCCTGACGGAACATTCCTCCTTAGTCGGAACCGTACTTGGATCCTCCTCTGCTTTCACCTAAAACCCTGGAGAGGGGGTCTCTAAGGCAGTGTTGGTGGGGCCCTGGTGGTCTCTTCTATCCTGCTGCTGTTTAAGCAGTCTCCCCTTGTAGGATCACACTGTCTTGCTCCTTAAAAATAATCTCTCTTCATCGTCTCTCCTTTGGAGGTGATGCTTCTCTAAAACTGTGGGAGGCTTAGTTTGTCAGGAGGACTCTGCTTCAGGGTGGGTCCTGTCCCCACTTCAGATTATCCTTTAGTCGGGGGCATTAGCCTTGTGCTGTTCAGTCTCCAGTGAGGACTCCTTGGAATTGGTGCACTGCCTTAACTCTCCTGGACTTCAAGCCAGCCATCTTCTGGATTATCTTGGTTAGAGGGTTTCTTTCCACTCCTCCTGGAAGAAAAGGAACATGGCTTAAAGCAGTAATACCCTATTCAGCCCTCTGGACCCTTGCTAGTGGGGTGCAGTGTCTTCCCCCTTCTCCTTCTTTCTATTCTACCTCTTCTCCCTCCCTTAGTCTATTCCCCTCTTGCTTGCCCAGAGGTAGGGGCCCCCTGTCTCAGACCCCTAGGCCTCTTTTCCTTTTTGTCCTCTCATCCAGCATTACTCCTTCCTTGGTTTTATATGCTTTCCTTTTCCTATCTTTTGGGTGCCCTTGCCCCTCCCTCTTTTTTTCTTAACTACTCTCAAGCATGTAGAACCGGGACTGAGGAGGAGTCTGTCTGTTACTGGCCAGCCTGCGAGCGCCACACAATGCGTTGGCCTCGATGGGCGGCGCCATCTCAACGTCAGCTCTGCCTTTTTACAAAAAAAAAGCTCCTGTGGGGCCCTGTTCCTCTGGCCAGAACCTACCAGTGATGAATGGTGAAGATGCACAGAAAGATCAAGAATTGCAGCAGGTACGTAATTTTCATTTGTTGCAAGGTAGGTTGTTTTTTTTTTCTCGCCTTCTCTCCTATTTTCCTAGTTTGTGCCTTATCTTCTCTTGGGGGAAGAGGCGTTTGCCCTTTAATTGGTTGTGCTGGAACATAGAGACTGCTGCATTGTCCTAACTCGCTTCATCAGCTGTTAAGATTTTTGGCCCGTCTGGGAATCGGACAACCAGTTGGGCTGGGTAGGGTGTTCTAAACTGAAGCTTTTTCTGTGACATTTAGATTTTGCGTTTAGGGCGTTCTGAATTGAAGCTTGTTTTTGTGGGAATTGTCTAGCGACTTAAGTGAAGGGTCAGGGGTCATTGGAAAGGGTTGGGTGTAGTTTTTGCTTATATCATTCCCTAGTCATGGTGTCCACCTGCTTGTCTGGACAGTTGCTGCTAATCTGTATGTGCATGTGACTACTCACATTGTTGTGTGAGGCTGGTGGTGGGCTTGTGGGAACCTGCTGCATGACTAAGCACTTTTAAAAAGTATGTTTGTACAATAATTCTGTAGCAGAGGGCCCCCAAGTAAAATAGTCTGACACACAACTCTTTTGTCAAACATATTAATTTTGGGTGTTTTCACAGAGATTTCATCATACTTCTGCATTCTAGCTTTTATTTGTATTTCGGATGACACCTTTGAGCTGAGGGCCCTTTTACAAAGGTTCAACGGCAAGGCAATAAGGTACAAAACATAACATGATCATTACAATGGAACTTAGAAAAAGAAAAGACAAGTAAGGTTACAATAATAGCCAAAGGCATGTAAAGGAATTGCGTTGCGAGTTAATTATACAGTACAAGTCATAGGTGGCTCAATGAAGCTTTAAGAGGGGTTAGTGAGAAAAGTGAAGAGTGGTGGGGGGGGTGTTATGGGAGAGAGGGAGGAGGGGAGAAATAGGGAGGGCATTGCATTGGGTATGTGATAGGTAGGAAATTGCAAGGGAGGAGGAATGGGGGGAGATGAAAAGGATGAGAAGAAATTCATCGTATACCCAGTAATAGGAGAGGAGGGATGCTTGAGGGTAGTATACCTGGAGGGGATTGTAAGACGCAGTCACAGAAGGCACTAGCCACCAGGTGTTGACATACTTTACACTTAAAAGCACCAATCATGGCAATGTTGGAGATATCTATAGGTAGCAAGTTGAACCAGGTGGAGGCTCTGACTAGTTAAGAACGCTGAGCTTGAGAGGTCCAGCAACGAGGTATTGTAAAGGTGAAGACTGTCTGATCTTCTAGTTAGGCGGTGGACATGCTGCAGTGTCAATATTGCTTGGACTCCAGGGGGCATAAGGCCCAGTGATGTCTTAGCTAGGATGCAGGTCTGGTAGTTTAGCCTGCCGGGTAGCTGGAGCCAGTTAGCCTGCTCATAAATGTCACGTGTGAGAAAGGCGGGCAGCTGAAATAAGGATTCTGCATGCTTTATTAAGGGCTACAGCTATGCGTTGGAGTGCAGTATCAGTAGCGGATCCATAGATAATGAGCCCGTAGTCAGTAGTTGAGATAGGAGCTCTGGATAGCGAGGTTCAGGGCGTCAGCCGTTGGACAATGTTTATGCTTGCAAAGTAGTCCCATGCGGCAGTTCAGTTTTAGTGATATTGTCAATGTGTTTGGTATTTGGTAGCTTTAAAATCATAGAAACCCCCCAAAAAATCCATTGAATTTTGGCAGAATACCACATTTCAAGTCGGAATACCAAGTCTGCATCTGATATCTGCCAAGAATACCCCTTTTTTTTCTTAAATTCTATCCTTGCACGGGGGTGGGGTTTAGCGTTAAGGGTGCCTAAATGCAATTATTTAATTAGAATAGTTTTATGCTTTCATCTACAAAATCGAAAGACAGTTAGATGGAACACAGTCCACCTACAGGCAGCAGTTTGAATGATGCATTCCTAATTTACATACATTCTAACTCTGAGTTCTAGGGGCAGTCAGAGATTCTGGACTGACTGACTGTCTAATCCTACTCGGAGATCCCTTGGAAGAAACAGTATTACTATGGTAAGTAATATCTTTCATCATATCTTACGGTTTAATTTTATACTGCCTCACAAGTTCTGTGAGCTGAGTAAAATGGAGCATTGAACACTTATGATGCCAACATTCTATGCTGCTAGTTTCAGCTCTTGCAGCTATAGCTCTACCAGTCAGGGTGCACATTACCCATCTTGTACGTAATCTCCATCGTCAACGTTGGAGCAAACGGAAAAATAAATAACGGTAAGTTTGGAATTTCTGCTATGCTGTCCTCCACAGAAGGCTGCTGTAGGTTGTTAATCATAGTATGCCACAGGGCATGTGGGCAGAGAAAGGAAAAGGAAAGGGGTAAACTGCTGTTTCCATTTCCATGATTGCTAGTACTATTGGGCCACATACCTCACCAGCTGAGCTTTGGTTGTTGGCTAGGAAGCTGCCACTCTGAGCCTGAAGGAGCACCGATGGCAGTGGAAGGGAATTATTATTCCACCAGAATAAGAATTTCATATTTAACAATTGTATTCTAAGTCATTGTTTTCTCATTGTTTCCAGGCTTTTATCAGCTGGGGCTACTAAAATTTATGCTATCCTAACACATGGAATATTCTCTGGTCCAGCCATCTCCCGCATAAACAATGCCTGTTTTGAGGCTGTGGTCGTAACCAACACAATACCACAGGAGGAAAAAATGAAACATTGTTCCAAAATACAGGTAATGTGCCAGCCAAACTCTGTTTATTGTGTGTTGACACAATATGAAACGCACTTCTTTTCCAGGAGAGATCCTGTCTGCTTAGTAAAGAAGGTAGCTTGTCTTAACTAAATTGCTTACAGAAAATCGCATCTAAGTATTGCAACTTAAATATCACCATCCTCCACCACCACACACACCCTGTGCTCAGTAGAGGTTTAAACTTGTTTTTAGCAGGACATCTGCACTGACCATTGTTACCAGCACATGTGTGAAACCATGTGCTACTCTGATAATTGCCAGTGCCCCAGCTACCTCCATTCTGCTCTTCCTAGAAATATGTCTTTACCATTGAGTCCCACTGGTGGATCTGTGCTGGAGGTGCTAGGACTCCACGTGAGCCAAAACTTTTCTGGGAGCAAGCAATGTGTTAGACACCACGTACGTGACGTGTCACGTTGGCAGATGTACCCACAGGTATACAGCAGCACCAGCCCCCCCCTCCCAGTCAGGTGCACATCAGTAGCATTGCTACTCTTCTCATCAGGGGCCAGAATTTCACCATCTATACGATGGCTGCATTCATTTTTTGATTTATTGTTAATAGTTTATTATTTTTGTGTCCGTTTAATTAGTTTAAAGGGACAGGGACGTTGTGCTAATTGTCAGCAGTTATAATCTTGCCCTACAGAAATGAAACTCACACCTCCAAATAATCCACATTTAACTAAATAAACACTGATGTGAAAAACTGTTTTCAATTGTGTTTTTTTTTTTTTTTTTATGGGCAGCATTCTGTTAGAGTTCTCTTCATGGAACCAGTAGTTTGTAGTTCTTACTATTTCACAGTTTGTGTACAGAATGCTAGGCTTGAGCAGCAGACATGTCAGAGCCATGTTTAGAGTTCTGTACATAGACTGTGACATAGTTATAACTCCAAATCACTGGTTCCACGAAGAGAACTGTAACAATGCTGCTTGTAAAATCAAAAAGCAAAATACCGTTTCACGCATTGCTTTTTTTTATTCATGTGCAGTTGCATATGGATCATTTAGGGGTATGAATATCATTTCTGAAAATAGGAGCATACATCATACAAAAATTGCTAATTAGAAATTATATCAATTAGTCTTTGTTTTACCAGTCGAAACACCATTGAGGTGAACTCAGTTACAAGGTGGACCTGGACACAAGTACACTTATTCAGTTACAACAAGGCAGCTAAAATATATAATAAAATGATTATACAACAAAATTAACATTAGATAATGTAATATGGCATTTAAAATACGTAGTATAGAAAGAATATATACTGTAGAACTATATATATATATATATATATATATATATATATATATATATATATATATATATACACATACACACACACACACGGATCCTCGTAAGAGGGTTTGAAGGAAATTATATATGAGGATGGACCGCCAAGAAGTAGTTAACTGGTCAGTAAGTCAAGCATTCAAATTACAGAACATCAGGGGAAACAGTTGCACTATTCCTTAAAGGAACGTGTGAACAGAGTTTTTAACGTGGATAATTTTGAGAATAGCCAATTTGAGGGTTTTTTGAAGGTTATTCCACAGTATGGGAAGTGCATGACTTGTAGAAGATCTTCCAAAATGAGATCTAACTTTAGGGATAAGAGATCTGTAGGAGAGGCATCTCCTGGAGTAGCTGCCAACAGTGCAAGCAGGCAGGCCTCTTAACACAAATTTTGACAGTTTTATCTCAGCCTTGCCGCTTGGCAAGTCAACCATGGAAGAACATAGGGAGCCTGAAAAAACAAGTTGCCTCGGCAGCTGGGCTGTGTCTGGTGAGTGCTTCTCTCTGGGTGGGTGCTCTGACAAAGGGCAATCTGCTGCCAGGGAGGGAATGACAGTCTTCCTGATAATGCAAAAAGAAACTGTTCGGATCTCATACCTGCTCAGCGGGAAGGGTTTTCACAAAGTGCCTAGCTGTGTTGGCTGCATACCTGAAAAGACTAGGGAGAGTGATTTTTCCATACCTGGAAGACTGGTTAGTTTGAGGCAACACGCACCAGGAGCAGGGCACTCTATACAACTAGTGTAAAAAAAAAAAAAAAATACTGCAGTCACAGCCAGCTCAAGTACTGGATTTCATAGGCGCAGAGCTAGATACTCTGCAGGGGATAGTCTTTCTTCCACAGACAAGAGTAACGGATTGGATTTCCGCTACAGAATCCTTAATAGCCAGCCAAGGCCTGCAAGGGATTTTCTGCTGCTACTGGGAAATGTGGCCTCCTCCACTGTAGTAATACCAGGTTCAAGATGGACATTCTGTACCACTTAAGGGAATGTTGGTTCCAAAGGTGGGGCTTGTGTCCAAAAAAGTGCCAGTTACAAACTCTTTGCTAAGGGCACTAGAGTGGTGGAAGGAGGTGGACAACCTCAGAGAGGGTATTTTCCTTCCTCCAGCAGTCCCAAACAAGTTTCCTTACAACGTATGTTACTGTGAGTGGCACTGGAAGCACACGAGACTCCTAGAAATTGATGACCGATAACTGCTAGGCCAACCCAGTCTACCCATTTTCTCTACCTGCTGCTAAAACCATAGACCCTGCTTGATCTCCAGCTTAGAAACAAACACAGAAGAGGACCTGTTGTCCATAGTCTGCCCAAGCGAGGTATCCCGGGACCTGTTGTGATCTGTCCTCATAAAAACCCAGCCTAGCCCTTGCCAGTGCCATGTGTTTGTTCCCAGTACTTGTCCCACCTGTGCTTATAGCCTGATACTGACTTGGCAGACAGCACCTCGGGAGGTAATCTATTCCAAGGTTCCACCATCCTCTCTGGGAAGTAATGCTTTCTGATGTCCCTCTTGAACACCCCACCCTTCAATTTCAGCTTGTGCCCTGTTGTAGTAGAATTGACATTCCTAGTAAAAAGCTACACTTCTGACACTTTGTTAATGCCTTTAAGGAACTTGGTCTCTGCCATATCCATGCCATCCAACGCACTCCAACTTCGACAGTGTCTGCCGGACAGCTCCCCCTCCCTCCCTTCCCCGCCCTCATGCCCCATAGATCCAAGCTCCTCTGGACGCCTCTCGTACATACTGCACCTGCAGTTACCTGTCTGCACAATACCATAGCCCAGCCATAGGGAAACTTTTTCTTAGTTGCTCCAGCTTTGCAAGGATTGTCTTTTCTCTTCCAGTATTGTAACTTCATTACAGGGTTGTATATCGTCCCCATTTGACTTGTACGTTACCTTTGTAAATAGACTGTTCAATTGCTATGTAACACTGTAATCTATGTATCGCTGTCTGTATCTGGAACTGTGTATCATTTTGTCCCCTCTGTGACGAGGTGCCTTTGTTAACGAGTCTCTCAAAGGTTGTAAATCCAATTTGTACAAATAAAGTAATAAGTATCCTCCCCTCCCAGTCTCTAGCGAGTACAATTTCAGAGCCCCAGGCCTTTCTTCATAGGTGATTTCCTGAAGGCCATGCATCATTGTTGCCCTTCTCTGGACCACTTCCAATCTATCAGTGTCCTTTCTTAGGTGAGACCTCCAGATGAGGCCTCACTAATGATCGGTAAAGTGGTAGTATCACCTCCCTGTCCCTGCTGTCTATTCCCCTGCCACTGTATCCTAAAAAGAGGAGTAACTGGCCTTTAAAAATGTGTATGCACAGGACTTGCAAATTAGAACTGTAGGCCGGGGTACTTGGGGCTGCCTAGGCCTCCAGAAAATTGTTAGAATGTCATGCATTCTAACACCATGAAGTCTTGCTGTATTCTGACACATGCAGTTAGCCCCAGCACTTGAACTGCCCTGGAGAGGAAAGGGTTAACTCTATGCACAGGCATAGAATGTTGAGCTTGCGCGCGGTTTTCATACCTCTGTCTGTGGTGCTTCAGAGTGTAACCGTCAGATTTTTTACTCTGTGAAGTCACTCTGGAATTGCTCCTTCGCTTAGGTAAAGTTTAAAAACAAGTCTGTTTTTCAGCTGATTTATTTTCAGTTTCGGGCCTCTGTCTACAGTACAGTAAGTGGTGTAGATAGGTAGTGAACTGCATTTTAATTTTTTCTTTGTGGAAATTGTAAATCTCAGTTCCTTCTCTGTTGTTTCGGTTGGGAACCGACTTTTACGTGTGTCTATTTAATTTCTGGGATTTAGTAGTGGTGTGCTAGTTCCTATTGGTTTAAAAAAAAAAAAAAAAAAAAAAGTTTCTTTTCAGAACCCGTGACATGGTTGGTAACAGACAGGAGTTGTATTGCCTGGCTAAAGCTGTAAAGGGTAATTTGTTTAGTCTGGCCATGTCTGAGAAACCCAAGAAAAAAAAAAAATGGTCCCACTGGGTTTCAACACTGTACGGAGTATGGGGAGGCCTTTGCTAAGGCCAACCCCCACCTCACCTGTGTGTATTGTCTGGTGTTTGACCACCTCAAAACAGACTGCCAAATCTGCAAAAATTTTCCTAAGGCCACTCTGGAAAAAAGATTGAGTAGGTTAAATGAAACGAGGTCGATAAGTCCGCTGACCCAGATGGCCAGCCCGTTTTCGTTCCAACCGAACCTGAGGAGTTGCCCACTGACCTGTGCGATAAGTCCTCAGGTAAAAGGAGAGCCGAACCTGAGGGGTCGGTTCAGTTAAAGGTGCAAGAAGTCAGCTGGTTCGGATCTAGCATCCCTTAGGCGCTCTGTTTGGTCGGATCAGACTCCATCAGTTTATGATCCGGTTGCTTATTGTGAATTGGAGTGGGAGGGGGATGAAGAGTTTGGAGGGGGGGAGGGGCGGACATGTCTCCCAGATAAAGACTCCAGGAAGGTGGATGCAATGACCAAGTAACAGTATTTGGTATCCTTCTTGGGACTCGACCAGGCGAATCATATGTCCTACACAGCCAGGTACCAGAAGTCCAGGTGGGACACAGTTCTGGAACTGGCTAAACAGGCTTCCCTCCAGCTAGCCAAAGAGCTGGAGGAGGTGGCTGCTGAGGGGATTGAGGTATCCAAAGTGCAATTTCAAGCTGCTGTGGACTCCAATGATGTGGCATCGAAAGTCATGGCTACATCTGTGTCTGTCAGGAGATTTGCTTGGCTCAGATGTACTAGCCTTTCTCAGGACACCCAAGCTAAGGCCATGGATTTCCCTGTGATGGGGGTAACACTCTGTCTGGGGAGCAGACAGAGGCTTACATGAAGACAATGGATGAGTACAGGACCATCTACAGGAGTGCACAGGCCAAAGAAAGGCAAGCCACTTCTCAAAAGCAGCAGTCTAGGGGCAGGCATTTTCACAGGCCTTTCTACCAAGCCCAGGCTTCCTCTCCCTTCCCACAGATGGGGTTCTTCCGAGGGAGAAGCAGGAGGGGGATGATGAGCAGGGCTGCATCCTCTTCCCAGTCCAAGGCTCCTACCAAGCAGACACCCTGATGTGTCAGCCTGGGTCGACTCACCAATTCTAGTAGGAGGCAGGCTGGCTTACTACTTCCAGGCCTGGAAGTCTGTTACCTCAGACAAGTGGGTCCTGGAAGTAGTAAGTCAGGGACTGTCCCTCAGTTTCAAAAAGTTTCCAAAAATGAGGGTCAGGTCTTTTCCACCTGCAGACATCTCCAAAACCATTGCTCTAGAAGCATAGGTTTCCTCTCTGCTGGCTCTCTGAGCCGTAGAGAGTTCCTACTCTACACAGGGGCAAGGGTCTGTACTCCAAATATTTCCTTACCCCCAAAAAGACAGGGGAGTGGCGTCCCATCCTAGACTTAAGGTATTTGAACAAACTCATCTTAAAACCAAAGTTCAAAATGGTGACTCGGGGAGTAATTCTTCCTCTCTTAGGCCAGAGGACTGGTTAGCATCCCTGGACCTCAAGGATGCCTATTTCCATATTCCTATCAGGTGCTCCCACAGAAAGTACCTCGGGTTTGAGTTGCCTTCAGGCCATTATCAGTTCAGAGCCATGCCTTTTGGGCTTATATCGGCTCCAAGGGTGTTTACAAAGTGTCTTGCATTAGTAGTGGCCTTCCTCAGAAGGCAGGGGATTTCTCTATTCCCATACCTAGATGACTGACTCATTGTAAGACAGTCTTCCGACAAGGTCAGGTCAGCTCTACAGGTCACTCAAGATCTGCCCAGTTCCCTGGGATTCCTTCTCAAACTACCAGTCGGTTCTCTAACCAGTACAGCTCCTCTCCTTCATAGGGGATAGAGTTTGATACTGTTAAAGCAAAGGTCTTCCTCTCACTAGCAGGAGTTCAGGCCATTACAGATCTCGCTTCCTCTTTTTATCCTCTGGTTTCTCATCCAGCAAGACATTTTCTTCAGCTCTTAGACCACATGGCAGCTTCCACTGCAGCGGTACAAGGAGCCAGGTTCCAGATGAGGGACATTCAGTTCCACCTAAGGTCCTTTTGGTCTCAGAAGAAAGATTCTCTTAGCAAGCTGATTCCAGTGACTCACTCTGGTCCAAGCTTTCCAGTGGTGGCTGGACCAGGACAATCTCAGGCAGGGTGTCTCATTTCTCAGGCAAACTCCTTCAGTGGTCCTTACCACAGATGCTTCTCTCCTGGGCTGGGGAGCCCACCTGGGAACCCTCACAGCACAGGGGGTTTGGTCTCCACAAGAGTCCCTCCTTCATATCAATCTTCTGGAACTCTGGGCAGTATTCTTGGCCCTTCGTTTTCTCTGACTCTGAGGAACAAGGTGGTTCAGGTCAGGACAGACACCACCACCACCATGTGGTACATTAACAAGCAAGGGGGCACTCTGTCTATGGCCTTGTGCTCAGAGGCCATGAAAGTATGGTCTCTGGTCTACTCCCTACAAACTTCCCTAACAGCCCACCTCTCAGGGAAGGACATTGTGCAAGCAGATGCTCTGAGCAGAATCTCCCAGGGCCATCACGGATGGACCTTGGACCCTCTCATCCTGAAAGTAATCTTCACCAAGTGGGGCACTCCAGAGATGGATCTCTTTGCAGCCCCAATCAACTTCCCCAGTTCTGCTGCAGATCTCCAGTCCTGGGGACTTGTTCCCCTGGATTCTTTGATATTGGATTGGGAAGGCAAGTTCCTTTAAGCCTGTCCTCACTTTCCCCCTGCTGTTCAGGGTTCTGTTCAAGATCAGGTCACAGCCCTGCACAGTGATTGTAGTTGCTCCAGACTGGGCCAGGCAACCTTGACATCCTCCGTTGTTGTCCTTAGCAGTCTCACTCCCCCTTTCTCTTCCCAAGAGACACAATCTCTTAACCTCCTCTCAGGGGAGGATCTGGTACCCCAGTCTCAATCTCAAGGCCTGGCTCTCTGGTTAGAATATGCAGGCCTGCATCTTTCTCGGGGGTTGGACATCCTTAAGGTTTCTCAGAAGCCTTCTACCAGGAAAACTTGTAACTCCAAATGGAAAAGATTAATTGAGCATTTGGTGTTCACACAGGGATATTCTGTCAGATGTTGCTGGTATTGCCACAGTTTTAGATTACCTGGTTCATCTTAATGGCTTAGGCCAGCCACTTTAAAAGTTCATCTAGCAGCTGTCTCTGCATTCCTGTCAGTAGGGAAGGGCTCTTCTCTGGCATCTCACTCTCTTTGGTAAGTTCTTTAAAGGTCTGGTTCATATCAACCCTCCTTTTAGAGAGCCTACTCTGGCTTGGGATCTCAATATCTGCATTGCTCAACCTATGCAGCCACCCTTTGAACCTCTGGCTTCAGCCGAGCTTAAGTACTTGACCTGGAAAATGGTGTTTCAAACATGAAGTCTTGCTATATTATGACAGATGCAGTTTGTCCCACCATTAGAACTGCTCCAGAGGTGAAAGAGTTAACTTCCATGCAGTGCATGGAACTTAGAGCGTGAGCTCGGTTAGAGAAGCTCTGTTAGGGTGGTTTGAAACCGAAACCGTCAGATTCTTTACTCCGCCTCACTGAACAGTTGCTCCGGAGGTTCCTCCTGCTGCTTGGTTCATTTTCTCGGTTTAAAGTGTCTTTTCTCGGTTAAATTCAACCGCGATATTCTTTATTTTAACCGCAAACCGATCGGTTCAAGCTCTGTCTATGGTATTGTAAGTAATAGATAGGTTTTCTGTGTGGAACTTGTAAATGTTTATCGGTTCAGTTTGAACCGATCAAATTGTATTTAAACCTTATTCTGAAGCCTTTTAAGGCTTGTTAGAGTGCGGTTCCCGGTTCTAAAAAAAAAAACTGATTTCATTACGGTTTTTTCCACGACCCGTGACACGGTTGGGAACCGATAAGGGTGTCTTGCCTGGCATACTGTCATCAAAAAGGGCAAGTTTTTGGTTAGGCTGGTATTATGTCTGAGAAACCCAAAAGAAAACCGGCCCACTGGGTTTCAACACTGTGAATGTGGGGAAGCCTTTGCAAGGCTGACCCACACACCACATGTGTTTATTGTCTGGGGTTTGACCACCCCAATGCAGACTGCCAGATTTGCAAGAATTTCCTGCAGCTACCCTAGATAAGAGAGTTGGTAGGCTCGGGGAACGAGAGGCTAAAAAAGTCCGCTGGACCCGATGACAGCCCGTTCGTGCCAACCCAACCGGAGGAGTGCCCTGACCAGGCCAGACTTCCTCGGCAAACGAAACTGACTGTGAGAGCCAGTTCCAGCAAAGAGAACTAGAAAGTCAGCAGGTGTGGAGTCCAAAATCCCTTCTCCAACTGCTGCAGAGATGGCCAGGGCAATACAGATTGTCCAGTCACTGTCCCAGTTCCCTCAGAACCGCCACTATCTGGCAAAAGGTCGGTTCGGTCGGTTCCACCGTTCAAGAATATGATATAGAAAGAGTTTTATGAACCAGAGGAGGGGGGGGATGATTATGATCAGTGTGAATGTGACTTTGAAAGTCTGGATGTGCCCATTGAACCGACATCTCCCAGACAGACCTTTAGGTGAATCTCCCCTAAGCTTGCTGAGTCCCCTTCTCATTTTTTGTTTTATAAAAAAGTTGCTGAAACCCTCCAGCTTCCTTTAGAGGAGGCTTTGGATGAGCAAGAGGAACCTGACTTTGTAGAGATGATGGATATCCTAGAGTCCAGGAGATTGTCCATCCCTTTACATAAATCTTTAGGAAACAAACAATAAAATTTTAAAAGCTCCCTAACTCTGTGCCTCCTGTAGATAAAAGATGGACAGGAGGTACACTTTATCAGGTCCTGATACAGAATTTCTTTCACAGCAATGCAGTCATGTTGGGGTAGTTCAGGCTGCAGCCTGTGATAAAACTAATATTCCCTGGCTTCAATCCTCCTGACAAGGACTCCAGGAAGATTGATGCCATGGCCAAAAACAATACATGGCAGCTTTTGGGACTCAACAAGCAAACTATATGGCTTATGTTGTGAGATACCAAAAATCTAGATAGGATACTGTCATGGCCTTAGCCAAACAGGCCCCTGGCCAGCTTGCAAAGGAGCTGGAGCAGGTGGCTGTTGATGGTATTGAGGCATCTAAGGTGCAATTCCATGCTGCAGTGGATTCTAATGATGTACCCCTAGAGTCATGGCTACATCTGTGGCTTTTCGTAGCTTGGCCTGGCTCAGGTGTACTGCTTTTTCACAGGATACCCAGTCTAAGGCTATGGATTTTCCTGTGGTGGGAAATTCTCTGTTTGGGGAGCAGACAGAAAATTATATGAAGAAAATGGATGAATATAGAACCACTTGTAGGAGTGCACAAGCCAAGGAACGGCAAGCCACTCCTCAGAGGCAGCCCCCCCAGGGGTAGGGGCAGGCCTTTTCACAGACCTTTTTACCAGACCCAGGCCTCCTCTTCAGCCTATGTTCAGAGGGGTTCTTCAGAGGAGAGGCAGGCGGAATGCAGGCAGGCCTGCTCCCACCCCTCAGCCTAAAGCCCCTGCCAAACAGGCACCCTGATGGGATGCCCAGGGTCGGCTCTCCATTACCTGTGAGGGGCAGGCTGGCTTACTCGGTCCAGGACTGGGAGTCTTTAACATCAGACAGGTGGGTCCTGGAAGTAGTGAGCCAGGGTCTGGTTCTCAGCTTCAAAAATTTCCAAAGATGAGAGCCAGATCTTTTCCACCTGCAAACCTTTAGAGACTCTTGCTTGAAATAGAGTCTCAACCTCCTGGCTCTCAGAGCTGTAGAAAGGGTTTCTCCCCACACCAGGGCAAGGGTCTGTACTCCAGGTACTTCTTACCCCAAAAAGACAGGAGAGTGGCGGCCTATCCTGGACCTAAGATATCTGAACAAGCACCTTTTAAAACCAAAATTCAAAATGGTGACTCTGGGAATGATTTTACCTCCCTAAGGCCAGGGGACTGGCTAGCTTCCCTGGACCTCAAGGATGTCTACTTCCATGTTCTTATCAGAAGCTCCCATCGAAAGTACCTCAGATTCGAACTGCCCTCAGGCCATTATCAGTTCCGAGCAATGCCCTTCGGCCTTACCTCTGCCCCAAGGGTGTTCACAAAATGTCTGGCAGTAGCAGTTGCTCATCTAAGAAGGCAAAAGATTGCCATCTTTCCCTACCTGGACGACTGTCTCATTGTGGGTCAGTCTCCAGACCAGGTCAAATCACACCTGCTAGTTACCCAGCAGCTGCTTACCTCTGTGGGCTTTCTTCTCAGTCTTCCAGTGTCAGTTCTGGAACCTGTCCAGGTACTCACCTTTATAGGCACAGAACTGGACACAAAGCAGGCCAGAGCCTTCCTTCCCCTAGAAAGGGTAAGGACCTTAGTGGCCCTGGCCTCGTCCTTCACTCTGCAGGTCTCTCGACCAGCGAGGCATTTCCTGCAGCTCCTAGGACACATGGCTGCTTCCACAGCTGTAGTGCAAGGAGCAAGATTTCAGATGAGGGACATTCAGTTCCATTTGAGAGCCTTCTGGTCTCAAAGAAGAGATCCCCTATCCAAGTTAATCCCAGTGACTCGAACCCTGATCCAGGTCCTTCAGTGGTGGCAGGATCAGAGCAATCTGAGACAAGGGGTGCCTTTCATCCCTCTGTCCCACTTCTTGACCCTTACTACAGATGCGTCCCTCTTGGGATGGGGAGCTCACATGGGCGACCTCTCCACCCAGGGGTTATGGTCCCCTCAGGAATCTCTGCGCCACATCAATCTGTTGGAACTCAGAGCTGTTTTTCTAGCACTTCAGGTTTTTCTGCATCTGTTCAGAACAAGGTGGTACAGGTCAGAACAGACAACACCACTACAATGTGGTACATCAACAAACAAGGGGGCATTCGGTCTTCGGCCTTGTGCACAGAGACTATGAAGTTGTGGTCTCTGGCTTATTCCCTGAACACTTCCCTCATAGCAGTTCACCTCCCAGGCAAGGACAATGTCCTGGCAGATGCTCTCAGCAGGATTTCCCAGGGCCATCACGAATGGTCACTGGATCCCCTAGTACTGAGGATAGTTTTGCCAGATGGGGCACCCTCAGATCTTTTGCAGCCCCAGACAATCAGCTTCCACTTTTTTGTTGCAGGCCCCAGTGTTGGGCTCAGTCCCCTGGATGCCTTTCTCCTCGATTGGGAAGGGAACTTTCTCTATGCCTTCCCCTTCCCTCTCCTGTTCAAGGTGCTAGTCAAAATCAGGTCTCAGCCCTGCAAGATGATCCTGATTGCTCCAGATTGGGCCAGGCAGCCCTGGTACCCACTCCTTCTGTCCTTAGCAGTCCATCTTCCCCTGTGCCTCCCCAGGAACCACAATCTGTTAACCTGTGCTCAGGGGAGAGTCTGGTATCCGAATCTCAAATCCCTCAACCTCAAGGCCTGGCTCTTGAGGGGTTAGAGTTTGCTGATCTACAACTTTCTCAAAGTGTTCTCGAAATCTTGAAAGCTTCTAGGAAGCCTTCCACCAGGGCTACCTATAACTCCAAGTGGAAAAGGTTTTCCATATGGTGTTCTTGGGAAGCATATTTCCCGGAATCTGCTGATTTACCCACTGTATTGGATTATATGGTCCATCTTAATTCTTTGGGACTGAGACCAGCTACCCTGAAAGTGCATTTGGCAGCTGTCTCTGCTTTCATTTCAGCAGGAAGCCTCTTCTTCTGCTCACTCTGTATTTTCCAAGTTTTTAAGGGATTGTTTCATACCAATCTCCATTCAGGGACCCTGCCCTGCTTGGGATCTTAATGTTTGCATTGCTCAGCTGATGCAACCCCCCTTTGAGCCTCTGTCTTCGGCAGAGCTTAAGTATTTGACTTGGAAAACTGTATTTCTAGTAGCCATCACTTCTGCCAGGCGCATAAGTGAGTTACAGGCTTTCAGTGGAGACTGACTTTATTCCTTTCACAGGGATAAGGTAGTCCTCAGGACTAACAGGAAGTTTTTGCCTAAGGTGGTTTCGGATTTCCACCTTAACCAATCTATTTCACTTCTAGTGTTCTTCACTGACCATTCCTCCTCTGGTGAGAGGAGGCTGCACAGCTTAGATGTTAAGAGGGCCCTAAGTTACTACATAGAGCGTACCAAGGGTCACAGGTTTGACTCCCTCCAACTATTTCTCACTTATGGTGAGGTTGGGAAAGGAGACCTGCCACTAGAGATCCATTGCCAGGTGGATTGTCTCTTGTATCCAATTTTGCTATCAAAAGCTGGGTAAGGTTCCCCCTCAGGCCTGAGGGCTCACTCTACCAGAGGTACAGCTGCATCTCTAGCTGCTGCTAGAGACATCCCTATCTTGGAGATATGTCAAGCAGCTACTTGGAAAACAGTACACTTTCACAAGCATTACTCCCTGGATATCCAGGCCAGGAGGGATGCTCGGGTTTGCACAGCCCGTGCTTCAGAGCCTATTCCCTAAGTAGGTTCTGTCCTCCTCCGTGGAGGTACTGCTGTGTAGTCTGCATCTGTCATAATATAGCAAGACTTCATGTTGTTTGAAGAAAAAATTACTCACCTTAGTAATGTTGTTTCTTCTAATGGAGTCTTGCTATATTATGACCTCCCCCCCAGCCTGCCCCTCTCAGAACTTCTACTTCATGTATGGGGTGGGCAGTCCACTGTTGGCACTTATTGATGCCCCCTTTTATGTTTGGGTGTTGTTTTATGTATTTATTTTATCTTATTGTTTCTGGTCCCCTGACTTGAGTCTTGGTGTTGGGACCAGGAAAATGTGTGAATATTTTAGTAGCCAGTTGGCTAGTGTAGGTTACAGCTTCCACACAGAGCCTTAGTGAGTTTTGCTCGTAAAGATCTGACGGTTTCGGTTTGAAACCACCCTAACAGAGCTTCTCTAACCGAGCTCACGCTCTAAGTTCCATGCACTGCATGGAAGTTGACTCTTTCACCTCCGGAGCAGTTCTAATGGTGGGACAAACTGCATCTGTCATAATATAGCAAGACTCCATTAGAAGAAACATTACTAAGGTGAGTAATTTTTTCTTCTGGTAGCTATCACTTCTACCAGGCGAATTAGTGAATTACAGGCCCTGTTAGTTGAACCTGATTTTATCTCATTCCACAGATAAGGTGATCCTCAGAACTAACGGGAGGTTCTTACCCAAGGTGGTATCAGACTTCCATCTGAACCAGTCCATGTATCTTCCTGTGTTTTTCACTGATCATTTGTCTTCAAGAGAAAGAAGGTTACACAGTTTTGATGTTAAAAGGGTACTTAGCTATTACATAGAGCATACTAAGGCACATAGGAATGGCTGTTTTCAATTGTTTCTCACTTATGGTGAAGTGGGAAAAGGTAGGCCTGCTACTAAAAGAACTATTGCTAGGTGTGTTGTAGCTTGTACACAGTTTTGCTATACCAAGCTAGGTAAAACACTGCTTCTCTGGCTGCTGCCAGAGATGTACATTTACTAGAGATCTGCAAAGCAGCCACCTGGAAAACGGTCCATATTTCACCAAGCATTACTCTCTGGATATCCAGGCTAGGAGTGATGCTAGGTTTGGTACATCAGTACTGCAGAGCCTGTTCTCAAAATAGGTTCGGTACCCTCCTCCATGGAGGTACTGCTTGGTAGTCTGCATATGTCGGAATACAGCAAGACTTCATGGTGTTTGAAGAAAAAATTACTCGCCTTAGTAATTGTGTTTCTTCTAATGGAGTCTTGCTGTATTCTGGCCTCCCCTCTCTGAACCTAGTTTTTGGGAAGTGGGCTGGCAGGTAGTGTTGCACCTCAGGAGTATACCTTGCACCCCTCCTCTTCAGGGTGGGGTGGTGGTTGTGTTTTAGATTTATATATTATATATCTTTTTCACTACCTGTTTTTTTTATCTTGGGTTCTCGACTTGAGTCCTTTGGGACACAAGTAGTCACCTGTTGGTATATTTTTTACAATTTCCACATTGGAAGTGTAGTTAGTTGCTCACAAGAATCTGACGGTTACACTCTGAAGCACCACAGACAGAGGTTTGAAAACAGAGCTTGAGCTCAACATTCTGTGCCTGTGCATAGAGTTAACCCTTTCCTTTCCAGGGCAGTTCAAGTACTGGGGCTTATTGCAATGGTCAGAATACAGCAAGACTCCATTAGAAAAACATAATTACTAAGGTGAGTAATTTTTTCTTCTTGTGTATTTGGGGGGTCATTTTATACAGAATTTGCTGTCCTGCTACCCCATTTCCCATGTCCAGTAGGTTGTGCTTTATTTCCCTCCCAAGAGTCCCCACAATCAAGTATATGTTGCCTGAACCAGTTTCCCCGTAGGCCAGCCACCTGCTCCAGTGTATGGTCCCTGACCCACCATGAGCCCCGCAAGTTGCACCATAGCTCCCCTCCCACCAACACATCAAGATGCATCTTAACCTGTGCCCTAGAGTCTTCAGCCCCTCCAGCACAGTAAAGTATGTTGCCCTTTCCTCCAGCCCAGCAAGTTGCCACAAGCATTTGGAAGGAGATAGTGATGTGAGGCAGTCACCAAAGAGTGGTTGCAAGAGAACAGGGAGGTGGCTGTTGCATTGACTAATCCTTACCTTTTTGCTACTGAAGGCCCTGGCTCAGCTGTTGTCTGTTGCTTGCAACTTGGTCCAGCTCCCTTCCAGTAGCACAGGCCACAGTTGACAGCAATAGTCCTCCACCACCATGACCCGAACACCACATGCTGACCCTGCCTGACGAGATACACTGCAGCAGTATGGCAAGCGCTCCAGTGAGGTGCGTCATGTGAAGTGTCGGATGGTTGGCTGGCTCCACGACTACATGGGCAGTACAGTACGGCCCATGTCCGTCACAGTCCGTGACCACCTAAGCCATTGCCACTCGGCAGACTCCCCTATCCTCTAAGTTCAAAATGTTGTTCACTTCTACAGGGTTTAAAAAAATAGCCAGGTCCTTAAGTAAAAAATTTATATATTCTGTAAAAGGCACATTATATAGACCTCTTCTAAGTAGATCTGCAAAATTTTAATAACCTATACAAAAGAGACATTACCATGGCTTCATCAAACAAGTCAACAGGGTACAGAAAATGTACAATAAAAGTTACTACTGAATTGCTTGTATAAGGTGGTTTAAAAAATTATTTTTGCCTTTCAATCATATGTCTGGTTTAGGAAATTATATGAACAATAGAGGCACATTTAAAAAGAAAACTGAATAAAATCAAAATGATAGAGAAAGTGAGGTTCTTCTAGACTTTTTTTTTTTTTTTTTTTTTTTTTTTTAATATCTTGAAGTTAAAAAAATGTGGGTCCCAAGAGGAGCAGGCACACAAACATGCCAGGCACAGGACTGATTCAGGTCCATAACATAAAAAGATTATTTTAGAATCGTGGATATGTTCTATCCACACTTCTTGGCAGGTAGCTTGCCGCTTTAAGATGTGCCAGAAAGTCTTCAAGCTGGCTCCTCCCACCCACCTGGGTGGTATAACCCTGAGCTCCACCCATGACACCAGATCTTCCTTTCCGCTGGAAGGTTCAGGTTCCCTCCTTAGCGCTCCCACATGTTGTAGGCCCTGGCTCTAGAATCTTCAGATTCGCTTCCAGAACTTATTTTAAAACTCTCTCGAGTTTCTTCTTTGCCTTCTTCTCTCGCTTCCGCGATGGAAGACAAATTAGTTCCTGTGTTTCGTCTGTGCCCCTGTGGGCAGCAGATGCCTCGCACCGATCCACACACCGCATGTGTCTGCTGCTTGGGACACGACCATGATCTGCAGGCTTGTGATCAGTCGGTCCTTTCCACCTTCACTTCTGGAAGATCACGCTGCCTGACTTCAACTGGGGCGACCAGAAAGGAATTACCCACCGGTTAAATCCAGGGATGCCCCCTTGGGTGGTCTGAGGTTGTGGGGTCCACCAGGCAGCTGGAACAGCTTAAGGTCTTCGAGGAGGAGGAGGTTCAGGCTGCGGTGGGCTCCTCTTCGGCTTTGGCCTTCATTCCGCTACAACTGGGATCCTCCTATTCGGCTTCCTTCAAGGAGTTGTGCCAGTCTCTCTCTGCCAAGGGAGAGGGCTCTTCGGGGTTGCATGTTTCGTGCTTTTGGAAGAAAGAATCGGAAATGGACAAGTCGCAGTGTCAACACTCTCGGGACCGGGAGTGGTTCCACTCGCAGGAAATCCCTGTTTCTACTTCGGTCGAAGTCGTGGCCGACACCACTGGTTTCACGGTAACCCAGTCAGACCAGTCTGCTGAGACGCCTGTTGACGCTGAGATTTTTCTCGAGCTGATCGGCGGGTTGTCACCCGATCCGGCTGACTACTCTATTTCGGACGCTGGTGCTTCCAGTACCCTCAGACAGATCGTCTCAGCCAGCTGGGCAGGACCCGTCCCCCAAGGAACCTGACCAGGAGGAGCTGCAGGTTTCCCCTACTCCTTCTGAGAACTCCCGTCTGCCCTGCCAATGGTCAAGGTGTCTCTCTCATTCCTCGACTTCAACGTCGGACAAGACTCTCTCTCATTGGCGCTCTCACTTTCAGATGCCCTGCTAAGTGGCAGTGCCACTCCTCATCTTCATGCTCCTTGGGTGAGGAAAAGCTCTGGCGCAAGTTGCGTCGGTGCTATAGAGACCTAATGGTTAAGTGGCTTTTGCCCGAGCGACCAACAGTGGCCACGGCCACCGTCACCGAGGTGTCGGTTAGGGCCCCGCTGGCTTAGCCAAAGCCAGCTGCTCCACCGATCTGGGTGGAACCGCTGCCGAGCAACCAAAATCTGGAGCTCCGACCAAGGAATCTCGGTCGGCCCAAGGCCTGCCCCATTGGTTGTCGGTCAATCTTACTCCCAGCTGCCCAAGGTGGGTTGAGTGACATGGGTGATCACTCACTTTACATGGACTCCTCGGAGTCTGAAGATGTCCTCCATGGTCTCCTGTCCTGTTGACGCAATTTCTTTTTTGTGGGGTTCTCTGTCGATGCGGACCCTACCTCGCTGATGGGTATTTGTCAGCTCATTTCCGAGTCCACGGGAATGGAGCTCGAGCCTATGCAGAAACGGGCCAAGTATCCCCTCAGAGATTCTGGACAAAGGGGATACTCCAGTGGAGGCCTTTCTGGTGGCTGGGGCCATTGTGGGCCCATCCTTGGAGCTGTGGCAGCATCCTGCATCTTGCCCTGCGCCTTCTGCCTACATGGCCTGCAAGTATGGGGTCCCTTTCGGTGTTTTTGGAGCACCCCTCTACGGTGGGGTTGGTGGTAGACTCAGTCTTTCAGCACTCAGGCAACAAAGGGGATGTGGACAGACCCCAGCACAAAAAATCCAAACAACTGGACCATTCCAGGAAGGTGGTCTATGCAGCCTCCTCCCTTGGACTTTGTAAGGCCAGTTCGGCTGTTATCATGGCACATTTCTCCTATGCCCTCTTTTGGGTTCCTTGGATGAGGTGATTCCTCATCTCCTGGCAGACCTCCAGACCATGGTCAAGCAGGTCTGGCATTAGGGTAGGGCAGTGGTGAAGCAACGACTCCAGATGGCTCTGGACATTGGTGACTCCTGTGCCCATTCGGTAGCCGCCGCGGTGGCCATGCGCCGCAGGGCTTGGCTGCGCATCTCGACCTTTGTGGCTTATACGCAACACAAGCTGGCAGATATCCCCTTCTTGGGCACTGACCTGTTCAGGCCCAGCATAGAGGGCCACTTCCAACGTATAGAGAATTCCAATGCCACCTTGGACTCCACCACATCTGCCCAGAAGGACCAGGGTCCCAAGCGTCAGAACCGCAGGCCCTTTCATTCATCCATCCACTCCTGCGACCAGACTGGCCCAGCAGTAGCAGGGCCAGCAGGCTCAATTTTGGCGTCCTGGGGCCAAGTCCATGGCCTCCTCATTCAGGAAGCCTGGGGGGAAGGACCCAGTGGCTCCTCCGCCGGACCCTCCCCCAAGCCTGCCCAGTCACTGGTTGGGGGGTGCCTCCCTCAATCCCACCACACCTCCCTGGGACCTTCCATGGGGGGGCCGGCTCAGCCACTTCCTTTCCAGCTGGTCTGCTATCACCATGGACGTGGCCTGTTGAGGCCTGCCTCTGGAATTCAAGTAGGCCCCTCCTTATCGATCCCACGCCCCTCAGGGGGATCTGGTGTCCGCAACCTCTGTCTGCTCTGAGACAACTTAGCTCAGCTTCTTCTCAAGGAAGTGGTGCGCAGAGTAGAAAACCCGCCTTCAGACCCAGGGTTCATTTCCAGGTGCTTCCTGGTACCAATATGAGTGGGGGCTGGCACCCCATTCTAGATCTGCACAACCTGAACAAGTTCCTCAGGTCCCACACCTTCCGGATGGTAACTCTGGCTCCGATTATACCATCCCTGGAGCAAGGCATGTGGTTCTGCTCCCTAGATCTTCAGGATGTGTTCTTCCACGTCCCGATCCGTCCGTCCCATTGACTGACTGTTCCTCCACTTCCGAGCCGAGGGAACCCTTGGAGTTCCAAGCCATGCGCTTCAGCCTGTCTTTAGGGTCTTCATCAAATGCATGGCAGTAGTGGCGGCTTACCTGAGGCACAGAGGGGTCCAGGTGTACCCTTACCTGGATGACTGGCTGGTAGCATGTTCCTCCAGGCAGGAGGTGGAGTGGTCCAAGGATCTGGCCCTCCAGACTTGCCTTGACCTTGGCCTCCTGATCAACAAGGCCAAGTTGGAACTCGTGCCTTCACAGGTGATTTAGTTCATCGGGGCAGAGCTAGACTCCTGCCGAGCCAGAGCTCGGCTCCTGGTGGACAGGGCGGAGGTTTTCTCCTCCTTTGCCCATCATTTCTGGTTGGGCAATTGTGCCCTGCACGGGACTTCCTGCATTTTCTGGGCTACATGGTGGCCTGCACCAGCATGGTCTGATGGGCCTGCTGGCATATGCGTTCCCTCCAGTGGGAACTGGCCAGCCAGTGGCCTCAACACTACTACGGTCATCTCGATCAGCTGGTCTCTGTGACCCAGAAGATGTGGGATGGTCTCCAGTGGTGGTTCGTCCCATCCCACCTGCAGGAAGGGATCCAGTTTGTTTGCCGCAAGCCGTCAATCATCTTGACGACCAACACCTCTCTGGGTTGGGGTGCCCATCTGGGGGAGCAAAGAGCCCATGGGCTCTGGTCCCCCCAGGAGTCCCAAAACCACATCAGCCTGCTGGAGTTTGGAGCGGTTCGGCTAGTCCTGACCACATCCGCTCCATTTTTTCGGGGTCAAGTTATCCAGGTCCAGACAGACAACACCACAGCCATGTACTATCTCAACAGGCAGGGTGGGACACACTCCTTGCCCCTCTGCAAAGAAGCTCTCTGTATTTGGTCCCTCGTGCTCAGTCTGGAGGCAGATCTAGCCATTCATGTGTCGGAAGCCTCGAATCAGCTGGCCGATGCCCTCAGCCGGATGGGCGGGGCATCTCATGAGTGGTCTCTCCACCAGGAGGTAGTACAAGATTGGTTCTCTCACTGTAGCACCCTTTAGGTGGACCTGTTCGCCTCCAGGGAGAATGTGAAGCCGAGGATGTATCATGCCGGCCCCCCCTCAGCAGGGTTTGCTGCAGGGGGATGACTTCTCAAGGCCGTGGACACCAGGCTTCTTCTACGCCTTCCCTCCCCTTCCTTTAATTCACAAAGTGCTCATCAAGGTCAGGAGGGACAGGGCGCAGGTGATCCTGGTAGCTCCAGGCTGGCCACGCCAGTTCTGGTATCCAGATCTCCTCAGCCTCCGCTCCAGCCTCCTGAGGTGGCTTCTAGCACGCCAGGACATGCTCTTTGTCAGTCAGGGGAAGGTACTCCACCCGGGCTTTCAATTGCTGTACCTGACGGTCAGGTTCCTGAACGGCTAGAGTTCCAGGCCTTGGGTCTCTGCCAAGTTTTTTCTCATGAGAGACCGCGCCTGGTGTTTTCTGGCCAGACGCATTGTCCCTCCACTGGACAGGGAGGCTTCTGTAAGCCTTCCCGATAATTCAGAGGGTTCTTCTGAAACTCCAGGCCGAAGGAGCAGAGATGATCCTCATCGCCTAGTTCTGGCCTTGGCATATTTGGTTCCCACTCTATAGCAGCTGGCAGTGGAACCTCCAGTTCAGCTGCCGCTGAGCTTGCATTTACTCTCAGGACCAGGGAACATTGGTCCACCCAGACCTCAGATCCCTGCATCTTCATGCCTGACTCCTGCAGACAGTCAAGTCCAGGTTTGGGGTCTCCCAGGAGGTGGCAGACATTCTCGTGTCTGCGAGAAAGCCCTCTACTAAATCCACTTATGCCATGAAGTGGAAGGATTTCTGCCTTTGGACTTCACCCCATCACTTCGACTCCCTTACCTGCCCAGTAAACTCTGTTCTTCAGTATTTCCTCTCCTTGTTAAACCAAGGCTTGAGCTACTCCTCCATCAAGGTGCATTTATCAGCAATCTCTGCATATCATGTACCATCAGAGGGGAAAGACACTTGCCCAACTGGACGTGTCCTGTACCTTTTTGAGGGGCATCTTGGCAAGGCAATTTTATTTATAGTGTGCCCAATCCCAGAGGCTCTGGGCAACTAACAATAGTAAAACAAAACATAAGAAACACGTAATAGAATAGCAATCAATGCTTAAATAAACACATAATTTAAAATAAATTAAAAAGGGATTTAGACTATCACAGCAGAGACTAGCACAGAGTATTGAAAAAACTGGAATAGCCAGGGACTTGCACAGAGTACTCAAAAAAAAAAAAAAAAAAACCTGGAAAAGCCAGGCCAAAGAGATGGGCCTTCAGCCTCCGCTTAAACACCTCAACTCAGGGAGTCTCCTGGACAGAATATGGTAACGAATTCCACTGTCGGCTCAGAGACACTAAATGCACAATCTCCTGAGGTCTTGAGCCGAACCCTGGGAACGTCCAGAAGGCTCCTCGAAGAGGAGTGGAGGGAGCGTGCAGAGATCTCTGGTGTCAGGAGTTCTGACAGGTAACCCGGACACAGTTCGTATACGGCCTTAAAGGTGAGAAGACACCTTGAAAAGGACCCTCTACCTGACCGGCAGCCAGTGCAGAGCCCGCAGGACTGGAGTCACATGATTGGACCTCGAAAGGCCCATCATCAACTGGGCCACTGCGTTCTACAGTAGCTGAAGTCTGCGGAGGGTCCCTCCCATGACCCCGAAATAGAGAGTTGCAGTAGTCCAGTCTGGAGGGCAAAAAAGCGTGCCCTAGCATCGGCAGGTCCTTGGGCGGAATGAGGGGCTTAATCTGGGCAGTGTTCTGCAGATGATAGAAACTGCTGCTGACAACAGATGACACCTGATCTTCAAAAGTCAAGCTGTTATCAAAGATCACGCCCAGATTTCGCACCCCCTGGGCAGCCGCCAATGGAGCAGAACCCAGGAAAAGCCCCAAGTCAGCCTAGGGTGGCAGCCCATCACGTCCGTGACCAGGCCTGATCACCAGTACCTCCGCCTTGGCCGGGTTAATTCTCAGCCTGCTGGAAGCCAGACAGTGGTTAAGCACATCAACTGCTCCTGATGTTCCGTGGACAAATAACAAGTACAGCTGGGTATCATCTGCATAACAGTGAAACTCCACGCTGTACTTTCGAATGATGTCACCCAGGGACAGTATGTACACTGCAAACAGCATCAGCAATGAGATCAGGCCCTGCAGTACTCCACAAGACAGGCATTGGGGAGGAGGAGAAATTCCCATCACCACTCGCTGCATCCTGTTTGAGAGATGGAACTCAAATCACCCGATGACCGTACCGGCGAGTCCACAAAACTCAAAGCCAATCAAGAAGCACAGTGTGGTCCACAGTGTTAAATGCTGAGGAGAGATCAAGGAGAACAAGAACTGACTTGTCTCCTCTATCTCTATGCCTGAGCAGATCATTATGCACTTCTCACTAGAGCTGTTTCTCTGCTGTATCTAGCCCAAAAACTTAATTGAAATGGCTCATAGATGTCTGAAGACACCAGGCAATCCTTGGGCTGATGTGCCCATAACTTTTTAACAACCTTGCCCAAAAAGGGCAGGTTGGAGATAGGATGGTAATTCACCAGAAAGTCTGGGTCAGGGTCAAGGGAAGATTTCTTAGAGGGGCCTCACCAGCGCTTCTTTCAAAGCCGCAAGGAGGACCCCCCCTCCACCATTGAACACCTGGCAATCCTGGTGAACACTGGGCCAGCAGCCTCGACACAGTCCATTAAGAAATGCATCTGGGCTGGGTCCAGTTCACAAGAAGTGTGCCTCAGCTCTAAGATCACCTTAGTCTCTTCAGACACTTCCACTGTCCTAAACTCTTCTCAGATAGGCGGAGTGCCTCTGAGACCCACAGCCTGACCACTGCGAGGTCAGTGCCTCCCTGGTGGAATCCTTGACTGGATGGCCAACACTCTGTTGGAGAAAAACAGAGCAAACTCCTCACACAAGGTGGATGATGACACTTTTCTTTGCTGCAGAAGCCCGTCTACAGTTCGAAATGGCTAAGATGGTCTTTCTCCTTGTGGCAATTTCCGTGGACAGGAATTCTGCCTTCTTAGGGGAAATTGACCCCTGGTATGCCACATAGTGGTCACGTAAGGCCAGCCTATTGGCCTCCAGCCATGTCTTCCACAAGCAGCGCTCCAACCCTCGATCTTCATCTCCTTGAGATCCCCATCAACCCAGGGGGACCTCAGGTGAGAAAATCTGGGTCATATACGAACTGGTGCAGGAGCATCCAGAGCTTTGGAAACCACTCTTACGTGGCCACCGCCTCTCCGGCAACCATCGCACATGCTGTGTTCATCGAGATAGGTCAGCTAGCGCCAACAGTCCCTCAGGGCGCACGCCCCTCAAAGGGCGGAAGCTGACCATCTCCACAGGGGGAACTACTGAAGGGGGACCCAAATGTGAACTCCACAGTACAATAGTCAGACCAAACGACCTGATCAGTCTTGAGGTTATCAACCTCAAGACCCAGCTGGAACACCAGATCCAGTGTGTGGCCGTGCCGGTGGGTTGCAAAAGCAACCGCTTGTGACAGGCCCAGTGAGTACATCAACTGGAGGAGGTCGTAACCGAAACACAAGGATTCGTCGTCGATCCAGGCATTGAAGTCCTCCAGGATTAAACACCTAGGGGACTCCAACACCTGATCAACAACGAAGTCTGCCATCTTCTGCAGGAAATCTCCCTTCCTCCCGCACCCCATGAGGGCGGTAAATGAGAATCCTGCAACCTGTGCCCCCACATCCAGCAGTGCACTCAAAAGATCGGGTGCCACTAACCTTGTGCGCCGTGGAGCCCAGGCTGGGCTGGCAGTACAGCCTAGAGGTTAGAGGAACGAGGTGTGAACGACCTTGGTACATCCAGCAGACCAGAGTTTGATTCTCACAATCTCCATTTGCGTACACTGTGACTCTGAGCAAGTCACTTAACTGCCCAGTGCTCCCAGGTCACCCCTGAAAACAGGCACTTGTGCCTAGTGGGCCTACCAGTTACAAAGACTTAAAAAAAAAAAAAAAAAATTTTGAGCGATCCTTTCTCGGGCAGCTGCACTCACGGAGTACCTGGTAGGATGATGCGGCTGCAAGAATTGGGCCAGCATCGCCAAGCCAGGTCTCCGTAATGTAAGCCAGGTGGACAACAAAAATCAGGTCCTTATTGACCTGGTGTTGCAAAGCACTGCCCGAAAAGGATAAGACGTGGCCAGATCTCTAGCTGCCTGCCCACTCAGTTCGGTGGGAACCCTGGGTATGGAGACCAAACACATCTGGCCTGTCCCTCTGCTCTGTTTGCACCCAGGGTGTCTTCTGGACTGGACAACCTCAGTGCAGCTCACCACCCCCTCCTCACCTGCCCTCGGCTTCCTGCAGAACCCTCGCCTCCTAGCAATTCTGACCTCCCTGCAGTGTCTCACTGTGGTGGCAGAAACAGGGAGGTCAGAAAAGGGGTGGAGCAGAGTGGGAGCATAGGTAATTCTAGCAGGGCTGTGGCACCAACACATCCTGCCTGGCTTACTCAAGTACCCACTGGAATTCTGAAAATACCAAAAGAATGCACTTCGCTGTCACAACCACCCCCAAACCAGTACTCGAAGCAAAACCCTTAAAATTAAGTTAACTGGCTAACAAAAATTCCCCTCATGTACTAAACATACACACCCTATACACCACCCAAAATCAATTACCCCACTCACTCTTCTAATACAAATTCCCACCCACTCAAACACCACATCCCAAAAACACACACCCCTCCCACAAACCGCCCCAAAATATTCCCTAAAATACAAAGAATAACATTTCAGAAGTGCAGTGTGCTGCACAAATAAAATTCTCTCCACCAGGAGAAACAGATTAGAAAATGTAACAAAGTAAACAATTGCTGTACAACTAGCCTATAGTCGGGTCCAAATAAATGGGCCCAAAAACACCAACGCAAAGTCTCATGATGGCACAGAAAACAGTACTCGAATTAGATTTCTTCATATAGCGCAAATTCAGCACAAGATGAACCACTTCTCTCACGAGTGGTAGCCAGAATAAGTTGAAATGCAACTAACACTGGATGAACAGTCAAAAAGCCCTCTCACCAGGCTTTAAAGATGCCAAAAGAACTGTTTAAAAACAAGAAATGGGAGCAGATTCAGCATACCGGTTTAGACAGGGGCATCGAGGGGAAAGTCTTTGTTCTGGCCGAAGCAGATCCTTTCTTGGCCGAGAAGAACTTCAGGCAGTTGCAGAAAAGTCTGGGTCACAGGAGGCCCACTCCGCACACCCTGTAGATGGAACAAACTACTCCAGGACTAGATAAAACAGCAGATGACAAGCGGGGTCCTCCTGAGGGGCAGCGAGTCTCTCACCCTCGCACTGCTTCGGTTACCCCTGCTGCTTACCACTGTCCTGCCAGCCAACTCAGTCGAATAGGATTGCTCCTCCACTTCTCCACTGATGAAAATGCCTAACCACAGCAAAGTGTACCTCTGAGCCACAGGCAAGTTCCACACGGATCTTCTCCAGCAGCACCAGGATCGCCAGCCAGTAACAGAGCATCTGAAGTGGTACTTTACAAATTCAGCAAAAATTTGCATCACAGAGTACATGAGAAACCTCTTTAAAATTAAAACCTAACCTCCTATTATATCTCACTATTTTTGCCCTGCCTACACTATGTCCCTAAACTTAGCTAACTAAAATAACTAGGATTTCTCCCAAATTGATTAGGTAAAATACTGAAACGGCGCAAACGTTTTAGCACAAACATTTTTAAAGCAAAGCAGGAGCTCTGTTAGAGCTGCTGCCGATGGCAGCTCAGCTCGGCCGCCATCTTGTAAGGAGCTTCAAGCTGGGAAATCCTTGCCCATCAAGCCTCCCATCCAAGATCCAGTACCACCCTGGGATCTCCTGTTTATGCTGGAGAAGCTCACCCTTCCTCCTTTTGAATCTGCCGTGTGTTGTGAGCTTTGCTTTCTTTCTTGGAAAGCGTCATTTCTGATTGCAGTTACTTCTGCTTGGAGAGATTCAGAGCTTCAGGTCCTGATGTGTAAAGAGCCTTATTTAATTTTTCATAGGGACAGGGTATCCCTGAGAACAAATCCTAAGTGTCTACTCAGTGGTTTCAGACTTGACATTGAATCAGAATGTCAACTTTCCAGTGTATTACCTGGACCGTTCAAATGGGGGGGAGCTCTCCTGCATACCCTGGACGTCCATAGGGTGCTGAGGTACTACCTAAAACTCAGTGCTCCACACCGCAAGACTGAGCATCTGTTTATGGCCTTTGTGCCTTGATGCCAAGGCAATCCATTGTCAAAATAACCTTATCTCAAAATGTCCGGTTAACTGTATTCTAACCCCAGTAATGCTCAGGATATTCATAACTTTGTGCAGTCAGCCTGGTGGGTTGGACTGCCTGGAGAGATGGAACACATGCAAATGATGGAATTCTGTGCACGTGAGCATCTTTCAAATACTGCCTCTACCAACTGTAGTGTTCTAAGCCCTTCAGATTTTTCTCTTCGCCTGAAAGTCTGGTTGCTCGGAGTCTGTCGCCCTCTTTCGCGTGAAGAAAATAGAAAAAAAATCACAAAACCATAAGTATATTTAGTTTCTTTTACTGCCTTTATTAATTGTTAGTTTACATTTAATTTATTATTGTTTAAATAATTGTTTTCTAGGTTCCTCGTGGTTCGGCATAACCGTGAGGGATCAGAGTTGGTTTTAACTTTATTTCGGTTCTCTAACTAAAGAACCTATTCATTATCGCTAATATTTGGTCCTTAAGAACTTTAGTTGTAACCGCTTTTTATCGATTACAGAACTGCTGAACCGGTTCACATTTCATCTCCTCTCTCGGTTCCATCGGTTCCCTATCGCTTCCGGAACCGACTGCAAAAAAAACCCAAAAAAAAACCTTTTAAGCTGTTTAAAATAACCGAGTAGATTTAGCTGTTGGGGGTTTTCATCTGCTTTCACCATGACTGAGAAACCCAAGAGGAGAACCGGGAGCCCGCTTGAAGTGTGTGTGATGTTTACATACAGACAAGCACACTTTATGTGTAGCTTGTCTGGGTTTTGGACATTTGGACCAGGAATGTGAAATACGTGAAACTTTCCCAGAAAATTGTTGAAAAGCGCCTTGAAAGGCTTAATAAAGTTTCTTAGGGTCCTCTGTACCTGACCAGCTGACATCCCAGTCTGTTGTAGTTGGGGTAATATATAACTACCCTGATACGGGCGGTACAAGTGGCAAAAAGAGGGCAAGAACTGGCTGGACTCTGCTCTCAAAGAAATTAAGGAAACTCAAGCATGTGAATCCTTCCTGCTAAACCAGGGACTTCTCAAGAAGGCCTGTAATGCCTTCCAGCCCAGGATATAGCTCAGGTATTAAAATTATTTAGGCTCTGCAGGGCATCATCCTCAGCCTCCTGCCCCTCTCAGGGTCCCTAGGTTAAAGCACAGTGCTGCCCCTGCCCGGAGCAACACTATTTCAAAGAGAGATGAGGAGCTCTTAGAGGACGAACCTATCCTCCAGAGGTGTCCCTGAGCAGGAATTGTGGCTCGCCTCCCAGGGTGTCTGAGATTTTTCTCCCATTTTCCTTCGTATGAAAATGGCAGGTGCTTTAGATATTGCCACAACAGAACAAGTGGAAGATGAGGAGGAGATTGAGTACCTTAATATGATGGGTCTAACACCCACAAAGGCCCTCCTCCTCCCAGTATATACATTTTTCAAGAAGGATGCTATGAAGGTCCTGTAGACCCCAAATTCTATTCCTCCAATTGATGTTTAATAGACAAAAAATACTAGCTGTACAGGAGGAGCGACTCTCCTTCTCCCATCCTGACCAAGGGGTAATACAGCAAGCTGCCTGTGATAAAGCTGAAGTCCTCTGTCCTCGCACCCCGGACAAGGAATCCATAAAATTGGACAGTATGGCCAAAAGGGCCATTTGTCAGCCTCTATTGGCCATGAGACAGGCTACTTTTCTTGCTTATGCTGCCCAGTATCAGAAATCCTCAGACAGTCGGGTACTGGCAATGTCCATGAAGGCCACTCTACCTTTGTCAGATGACCTGGCTGAAACTGCCAGGTTTGGGGCCAGAGGCGTCCAAGTACCAATTCCAAATGGCTGCTGATCTAAATGACACTGCAGCCAGATGGATTACCATACAGTGAGCTCAGAGGAGGTTTGCTTACTTAGGGCTACAAACCTCACTCAGGATACCCAGTCAAAGGTCCTGATTTTCCTAATAGAAAGTAAATGCACTTTGGGGAGTCCACAGTGGTTTGCAAGAAAAGGTGATGGATATAAGGTTACTTATAGAAGTAACTCTTCTAGAGACGGAGCTTTTCATCCACCAGGCCCTATGGAAGGGGACTAGGGTCATTTTTTCTGTGAAGACCCTTTTCCAGCCAATAGCCATGCCTCAATACTCAGAAGCACTTCTACAGGGCTACTCAAGGGTAGGGGTAGAAGGATCAGGCTTAGGGCTCAGGCATAACCTCAACCCTAGCCTAAATAGAACCCTGAGATGCAGGCCACCTCCCTTACCTGTTTTGGAGGCAGACTCCCATTTCTCCCTCTGGTCAACCATCACCACAGACAAGTGGGTGTTGGAGGTAGTGCAAGGTCTGTCTCTGGACTTCAGATTTCTTCCTCGGAAACCCTGGTTCTAGGGACATGGATATGTTGTTCATCCACACTGTCTGGCAGGTATCCTTGCCGCTTTAAATCTTGGCCGGAAGGTTCGTTGGCTCCTCCTACCCACCCGGTGGTAAAACTCTGGCTCCGCCCCCCATGACGCCAGATCTTCCTTGCCACTGAAGCTCAGGTTTCCTCCTTAACGCCTGTGATAAGACTGGTTCCTAATTCTTCGTTTTATGAATTTAAAAGTTTTGTGACTCTAGACTTCGGTCTTCATCCCTGTGGCTGCGATGGTGGTTAAACTGACTCGCGTTTTTCGGAGATGCCTTGTAGGCAGAAGATGTCCTGGGACAGATCCTCACTCCACGGTGGCTCACTGTTTAGGCCTTGAGCACGACCTGCAGGCTTCATGACCTGTGCTCTTCTTCTCCTTCTCGACCCTCTAAGATCACGCATGCCCGTTTACCTGGGCGTCGAAGCGTTTTCCTCCAAGTAAAGTCGAAGGCCCTGGCTCATGGTCTCCGCGGTGGCTCGGGGATCAGCTGAGCAGATGATCGCCTCAAAGAGGAGGCAGCGCTGGCCGCATCTTCTCGGCCGCTGCATTTATCCCGGCCTCCCTGGGTTCCTCTACAGCTTCTTTAAGGAGCTTTGTCTGTCCCTCTCACTAAGGGAGAGGGACTAACGCCTGCTGGACCTTTTCCGGTCCAAAAAGAGAGACAAGGGTAAGTCCTCTGGCTGACGCCTTGGGAGCGTGGAAAGGCCTTCCCCCGAATTGTCGGCCATTGACTTCGGCCCATCATTCGACTTCGCCACTGGTCTCACGGTGTCCCCATCAGGCCAGTTGACCGAGACTCCTGCCGATTTAGTCGAGATTTTTCTCATTGGATGGGTTGTGTCGCCAGGCGTGCCGAGAATCTTCTCTCTCCCGGTTCCTCCGGTGGGAGTTGAGGATCCTGTGGTCTTGCCAGTGCCTCTGGTCCGGAGCCCCAGGTGAACCTCCGAGCAGAGGGGAGAGTCGTCTCTCTGGGCCCCTCCCCGCACCGCCTTGGAAATGCCGAGGTTCTCGGTCCCGGACTTCTTCACGGTCCAACCGATTCGCTGTGATTAGGCGGTCTCGGCCTCGCAGCGGCGCTGCGCTTGCCGTCTCGCTCCTGCCTCGGTCGAGGGGAGGCTTTACGTAGTTACGCCGATGGTACGAGATCTTATGTGGCAACTGGTCCTTCTGACCGGAACACGCTGACGCCTTCCCGCCATTAAGTGGCTGTCACCGGAGCGACCGAAACAACCCCTCGACTTACCCGAGGAGCCTGTTCCCAGGCCGGTTGTTGGGCCAAAACCAGCTGCTCCACCGATTCCGGTGGAACTTCCGCCTCCACAGCCGTTATTTGGGGCTCTGACCAAGAACTCTCGGTCGGCTCAGGGACTGCGCCATAGGCTGTCTGTTACCCTCACTCCCGATCAACCTCGGCAGGTGGAGGGTGGCTTAGGCCCGAGGCAGCTCTTTGCGGACTCTTCAGAGTCCGATGGCGATTTCTCCCTTTTCTCCAGGCGAGTAGACTTGGAGTCCTCTGGAGGTCAGTCGATGGACGATAGGACGAAAGGCTATCTGGGATTGCTTCAGCTCCTCTCGGAGTCCACCGGGTTGAAGCTCGAACCTGTGTCTACAGGCCAGGTATCCCCTCACTGGAGATACTGGACCGAGGGATCTCTCCATGGAGGCCTCTTTCCGTGGCTGAGGCCATAGTGGCCCGGCCTTGAGCTCTGGCAGCGCCTCGCTTCCTGGGTCCTGCGCCGGCCAGGAAGTATGCGGTCCCCTACCTGTTCCTTGTCCGTTTTTGGAACACCTCAGCCGAGGGGCTAGTTATCGACAGCTGCCGCACGCCTGGGAACGCTTAGGACGTGACAAACCTCCTGACAAGGAGTCCAAGAAATTGACTATGCCAGGCGCAGAAGTCTATGCTGCGCCCCTCCTCGGCCTTCGCCAGGCCAGTTCGCCGCACCATGGCACATTTCTCTCATGCCCTGTTGGGCCCCTGGACGAGGTGGTTCCTCATCTTCCGTGGACCTGCAGACCACGGTCAGGCAGGTGCAGGACCGAGGGGCAGGGCAGTGGCCAAACAGCAGCTTCAGACTTCCGCTCTGGACATTGGAGACTCATGTGCCAGGTCAGTAGCGGCCGAGGGGCTATGCGCCGTCAGGCATGGCTGAGGATATCTACCTTCACTTCGGATACCCAGCACATGTTGGCGGATGTCCCCTTCCTGGGGACCGACCTCTTCGGCCCTGGGGTGGAAGGTCACCTGCAGAGGATTGAGAAGTCCAATGCCACCTTGACTCTGTCTCATCCTTTCAAGACAGAAGGACAAGTAGCCTAAGCCCTCTTTCGTCCCTCTGCACCTGCTGCACGTCCGGCCCAGCAATGTTGGGGCTAGCAGGCTCGAGCTTGGCATCCCAAACCCAAGCCCTCGGCTTCCTCCTCCAGGAAGCAGGGAGGTAAAGGCCCTGGAGGTCCCTCGGCCGGTCCTTCCTCCAAGCATGCCTAGTGACGGGTTGAGGGGTGTCGCCCCAACCCCGTCGTCTCACACCAGGTGCCCCTCATGGGGGGGGCAGCTTCGCCACTTTATTTCCGCCTGGTCCGTTATCACCACAGACTGGTGGGTGTTGGAGGTGGTGGGAAGGGCCTGCCTCTGGAGTTCGAGCAGGCCCCACCCTTCCAGAACTGCCTTGCACTGGGGGCCTGGGGTCAAGCCTCGCTGTCAGCTTCTGCTAAGCCGACACTCTGCCTCCTCAGAAGGAGGTGATAAGAGAGGTGGCGGACCTCCCTCAGACCCGGGGTTCGTGGTCCAGGTACTTCCTGGTTCAGAACAGACAGGGGCTACGCCCATTCTCAACCTCCACACGACCTAAACAAGTTCTCAAGGTCTCGAACCTTCAGGATGGTCACTCTAGCTCAGATAATACCATCCTTGGAACATGGCGGTGGTTCTGCTCCTCTGGACCTGCAGGGACGCGTTCTTTCCGTCCCTATCCGTCCAGTACCAGAGGTTCCCTTTGCTTTCGAGCTTGAGGGAATCCTTCGAGTTCCATGCCATGCCTCAGCTTATCTCCAGCTCCCTGTGTCTTCACCAAATGCATGGCAGTGGTGACAGCATTCCTGCAGCACCGAGGTCCGGTTTACCTTACCTGGACGATTGGCTGATAGCAGCCCCTCCAGACAGGAGGTGGAGGTTCAGAGATCTACCCTCCAGGTTTGCTTCTCAGGTCGGCCTCCTCATCGAGGCCAAGTCGAACTCGAGCCAAGCAGGTGATTCTTTTTCATCGGGCAGAGCTCGGCCCGCAGGACAGGGCAGTTCTTTCCTCCTTTGCCCAGTCATTTCTGGTTGGGCAGTTGCACCCTGCCGGGACTTCCTGCCTACCTTGGTCTCAAGGCCTGTACCAGCGTGGTCCGTCTGGGCCCGCTTGAACATCGCGCCCACCGTGGGGCTGGCCAGCCAGTGGTCCCAGCGCTGCGATCCATTGGACCAGCTAGTGACGGTGACCGGGATGTGGAATGCTCTGCAGTGGTGGACCATTCCAGTTCATCTGCAGGAGGGCATCCCGCTTGTCCGCCTGAGCCGACAGTCTCTCTTCGACCGATGCGCCTCTGATGGGTTGGGTGCCCATCTGGGGAACACCGAGCACGGCCTCTGGTCCCCGCGGGAGTCCCGATGTCGCATCAACCTGCTGGAGCTCCGAGCGGTCCACCTAGCTCTCACCGCCTTTGCTCCGTTTCTTCGGGGTCAAGTGGTCCGGGTCCAGACGGACAATACCACGAGCATGTACCATCTAAACCGCCAGGGTGGGACGCGCTCCATGCTTCTATGCAAGGAAGCTCTCCGCATCTGATCACTCGTGCGCAGCCTGGAGGCGGATCTCCTAGCCATTCATGTGGCAGGAGCCTCCAACACCCTGGCCAATGCCCTAAGCCGGATAGGGGCTGTGTCCCACGAGTGGTCTCTCCTGCCGGAGGTAGTACAAGATCTATTCTCCCATTGGAGCACACCTCGGGTGGACCTGTTTGCCTCCAGGGAGAATGTGAAGCTGAGGCTGTTCCATGCCCGCCCCCCTCAGCAGGGTTCGCTGCAGGGGGATGCCTTCTCGAGGCCGTGGACCCCAGGCCTCTTCTACGCCTTTCCCCCATTCCCCTTGATGCACAAGGCGCTGCTCAAAGCAAGGAGGGACAAGGCGCAGGTGATTCTGATAGCCCCAGACTGGCCCCGCCAGTACTGGTACCCAGATCTCCTCAGCCTCAGCTCCAGGCTCCCGAGGCAGCTTCCAGCTCACCCGGACCTGCTCTCAGTCAATCAGGGGAAGGTATTCCATCTGGATCTTCAATCCCTGCACCTGACGGCCTGGTTCCTGAGCGACTAGAGTTCCAGGCCTTGGGTCTTTCCGACGAGGTCCTCAACGTCGTTGAGGCGTCCCGTAAGGAGTCGACCAGAAAATGCTATGCCTTCAAATGGAAAAGATTTTCCATTTGGTGTCAGGGCAAGGGCTCTGGACCCTTCCTCCTGTTCCTTGGCGAGCATATTGACTACCTTGGTCCCTTTCTAGCAAGGGCTTAGGTCGGCTGACCCTTAAGGTGCACCTGGCAGCCATCTCTGCTTACGGGCACAGGCCAGGGAGCAGTCGGTGGCGCAGGAGAAGGTGGTCTGGCGCTTTTCAAAGGCGTTTGATCCATTTCCTCTCGTGCGAGAACCTCACCTCCGTGGGATCTACTGCTGGTACTGGCAAGCTCATGGGCAAGCCATTCGAACCAATGCACAGGTGTGAAAACTCTCACCTGTCGTGGAAGACTGCCTTCTTGGTGGCTATCACGTCAGCCAGAAGGATGGAGAGCTCCAGGCGCCTGCATCGAGTCTCCTTACCTGGTCTTCCACAGGAACAAGGTTGTCCTGTGCCCCCACCGAAATTCCTTCCAGGTGGTGGTCGAGTTCCACCTTAACCAGGTGTTGACTCTGCCGGTGTTCTACCCCAATCACACCTGGAGGCCTTAATATAGGCTCCATACTTTGGACCCTAGAAGGGCGCCGCTACTATAAGGAGGAGCGCACGGCTGAAATTCGGGGAGAGGTTCGCCAGCTGTTTGTCACGTACGCTGAAGCCGCACCTGGCAGACCTGCAGCCAAGCGGACGATAGGCAGATGGGTCACCTCCTGCATAGATCTCTGCTATAAGTTGGCGGGCATGGAGCCTCCCAAAGGGATAATAGCTCATTCTACCCGCCATAGTGCTGCATCGGTGGCTGCTTCCAGGGACGTCCCTATCCAGGAAATCTGCAGGGCTGCTACCTGGAAGTCAGCACACACCTTCATCACCCATTACCACATCGACCTTGAGTCACGCCGGGATGCTGGTTTTGGGGCCTCGGTTCTCCAGTCTCTATTCCCTAAGTAGTGGGCGTGCGCCTTGCCTCCCTCCTCCCGGAGAACTGCTAGGAGTCTGCCAGACAGTGTGGATGAACAACATATCCATGTCCCTAGAAATACAGGTTACTCACCTGTAACAGGAGTTCTAGGAATGGTATATGTTGTTCATCCACACGACCCACCCGACCTCCCCGGCTTCGACACACAACCTGAGCTTCCAGCGGGCCAGATCTGGCATCATGGGGTGGAGCCGAGAGTTTTACCACCCGAGTGGGTGGGAGGAGCCAACTTGAAGACCTTCCGGCAAGATTTAAAGCGGCAAGGATACCTGCCAGACAGAGTGGATGAACAACATATACCATTCCTAGAACTCCTGTTACAGGTGAGTAACCTGTATTTTCTACCTCCCCACCCCTAGCACAGATTTCGTTGCTAGAGGCAGAGGTTCAGAAGCTGCTTCAGCTCAAAGCAGTGGAACTAGTCCCTGCAACCCTGAGAGGAAGAGGTTTTTACTCCAGATACTTCCTAACAAAGAAAAATGGGGAGTGGCGGCCAATTTTGGATCTCAGAGCTTTAAACAAGTACCTGAAAAAGCCAAAGTTCAAAATGGTATCTTTGGCTCAGATTCTGCCAACAATCCAAAAAGGGGACCGGCTGGCATCTCTGAACTTACAGGACACTTATTTCCACATCCCCATAAAAGAATCTTTAAGGAAATTTCTCAGATTCAGACTCCCATCAGGTCATTATCAGTTTGTAACCCTGCCCTTCGGCCTTTCCTCTGCAGCAAGGGTGTTTACAAAATGCCTAGCAGCTGTGGTGGCATTTCTTCGAAGACAGGGAGTGACCGTCTTCCCATACCTGGATGACTGGCTGGTGGTGGGCAAATCACCAGAACAAGTCACAACCTCTCTGAAGCTCACACAGGATCTTTTGGAGTCCTTGGGTTTCATGGTAAACCAGAAAAAATCTGTCTTCACCCCTACACAGACTTTACAGTTAATAGAGGCAGAGATCGGTACTCTACAGGCCAGGGCCTTTTTACCACTAGACAGGGTGCAAAGCCTTCAGACCATTGCAAACTCCTTCAAGTTGCACAGTCAAAAAAACTGTCAGGCAATTCCTGCAGCTCTTGGGTCATATGGCTGCATCCACGGGCACAGTGCAGGGTTCCAGGTTTCACATGAGACATCCACTTTCACCTCAGGAATCATTGGAGTCAGAAAAAAATATCCCTTTTCAAAACTCATTCCAATGAAAAGGCCTCTGTTACAAGCCCTCTTGTGGTGGAAAAAGGAATCCGACCTAAGGCAGGGAGTCCCCTTCCAGAACGAGGATCCTTCACTAGTCCTCTCAACAGATGCATCCCTTCAAACAACATGAAGTCTTGCTATATTATGACATATGCAGTGAGTCCCAACCTTCGAACTGCTCTGGAGGTGAGAGTTAACTTTCCATGCCAGGCATGGAACTTTGAGCGTGAGCTCGGTTGAAAACTCTGTCTGTTGTTCTTCAAACTCAAACTGTCAGATTCTTTACTCCACCTCACTGAACAGTCGCTCTGGAGATTTCTCCCTCTGCTCGTTTTATCGGTTAAAGTATTATTTTATCGTTTTTTTGACCGAAATTAAACCGCAACCGGTCGGTTCAAGCTCTGTCTGTGGTATTGTAAGTAATAGATAGGCTTACATTTATATTTATTCTGTGTGGAACTTGTAAACGCTTTTCGGTTCGATTTGAACCGATAAGGTTATTTTCAAAATTTACTAGTCCTTATTTAGAATGCGGTTCCCGGTTCTTATCGGTTCTAAAAAACCGGATTTCATTACCTTTTTTTCCACGACCCGTGACACGGTTGGGAACCGATAAGAGGGTTTTGCTTGGCGGATTGCCATAAATGGGCAAGTTGGTTAGGCTGGCACTGTGTCTGAGAAACCCAAAAGAAAAACCAGGCCCACTGGGTTTCAGCACTGTAGTGTTTGTGGGGAAGCCTTTGCTAAGGCTGACCCACACACCACCTGTGTGTATTGTCTGGGGTTTGACCACCTCAATGCAGACTGCCAGATTTGTAAGAATATTCCTGCTGCCACCATAGAAAAGAGAGTTGGTAGGCTCAGGGAAAGGGAGGCCAAAAAGTCCGCTGACCCGGATGGCCAGGAGGGAGTGCCCTCTGACCAGGGCAATACTTCCTCGGGCAAACGAAGAGCCAGCTCTGAGGATCCGGTTCCAACTAAAAGGACTAGAAAGTCAGCTGGTGTGGAACCAAAAGTTCTCTCTCCAACCGCTGAGGAAATAGCTAAAGCAATTCAAATTGTCCAGTCACTTTCCCCGGGTTCGGCCGGTTCCACCGGTTCAAGATTATGATTTTGAGGATTTTTATGAACCGGAGGAAGGGGAAGAGGAGTATGAGGAGAGGAATGTGGTTTTGAAAGTCTGGATGTGCCCATTGAACCGGACATCTCTCCAGACAGACCGTCAGGGGTTTCTCCTCCCAGGCTCTCTGAGTCCCCTTCTCATTTTATGTTCTATAAAAAAGTTGCTGAAACTCTCCAGCTCCCTGTTGAGGAAGCTGTTGATAACCAAGAGTAGCTTGATTATGTAGAAATGATGGATATTCCAGAGTCTATGAGACTGTCTATTCCTTTGCATAAATCTTTTCGGAAACAGACAGTAAAAATTTTAAAAACTCCTCACGCTATACTTCCTTTTGATAAAAGGATGGACAAGAGGTATACATTATCAGGCTCTGATACGGAGTTCCTCACACAGCAATGCAGCCATGTGGGTAGTGCAGGCTGCAGCCTGTGACAAGGCAATATTCCTCTAGCTTCTCACCCTGAAAAGGACTCCAGGAGGATTGATGCCATGGCAAAGAAACAGCATATGGCAGCATCTTTGGGACTCAGACAGGCAAATTATATGGCTTATACTGCTAGCACCAGAAATCCAGATGGGATACTGTGCTGGCTGTAGAAAACAGGTCCCTGACCAGCTTGCCAGGAGCTGGAACAGGTGGCTGCGGATGGTATTGAGGCATCCAAGGTACAATTTCATGCTGCAGTAGACTCTAATGATGTGTCATCAAGGGTCATGGCTACATCTGTGGCACTCTCGCAGAATGGCTTGGCGAGATGTACTACCCTGTCACAGGATACCTAGTCTAGGCCATGGATTTTCCTGTTGTGGCAATTCTCTGTTTGGGGAGCAGACAGAGAATTACGTGAAGAAAATGGATGAATATAGGACCACCTATAGGAGTGCACAGGCCAAGGAAAGGCTGGCCACTCCTCAAAGGCAGCATCCCAGGGGCAGGCCTTTTCATAGGCCTTTTTACCAAGCCCAGGCCTCCTCTTCTGCTTATGCCCAGAGGGGGTTCTTTAAAGGGAGAGGCAGACAGGGTGCAAGCAAGCCTGCTTCCACCCCTCAGCCCAAAGCCTCTGCCAAGCAGGCACCCTGATGGGGTAGCCAGGGCCGATTCTCCTCTACCTGTAGGAGGCAGGCTGGCTTACTTTGTCCAGGACTGGAAGTCTTTAACATCAGACAAGTGGGTCCTGGAAGTAGTAAGCCAGGGACTGGTTCTCAGCTTCAAAAAATTTCCAAAGATGAGAGCCAGGTGCTTCCACCTGCAAATCCATCAGAGGCGCTTGCCCTAGAAACAGAAGTTTCTACCTCCTGGCTCTCAGAGCTGTGAGAGAAGGGTTTCACCTCACACCAGGGCAAAGGGTTGTACTCAGGTACTTCCTTACCCACAAAAGACAGGAGAATGGCGCCCATCCTGGATCTCGGATACCTAAACAAGCACCTTTTAAAACCAAAATTCAAAATGGTGACTCTGGGAATTATTTTACCCTCTCTAAGGCCAGGGACTGGCTAGCGTCCCTGGACCTCAAGGATGCCTACTTCCATGTTCTTATCAGAAGCTCCCATCGAAAGTACCTCAGATTCGAACTGCCCGCAGGCCATTACCAGTTCAGAGCAATGCCCTTCGGCCTCACCTCTGCCCCGAGGGTATTCACAAAATGCCTGGCAGTAGCAGTTGCCCACTTAAAAGGCAAAAAGATTGCCATTTTTCCTTACCTGGACGACTGGCTCATAGTGGGCCAGTCTCCAGAACAAGTCAAACCACACCTTCAGGTAACTCAGCAACTGCTCACATCTCTAGGTTTCCTTCTCAGTCTTCCAAAGTCAGTTCTAGAGCCTGTCCAGCTTCTCAACTTCATAGGTGCAGAACTCAACACAAAAGAGGCCAGAGCCTGCCTTCCTCTGGAAAGAGCAAGGACCTTGTTCTCTCTGGCCTCCTCTTTCACCCTGCAGGTCTCGACCAGCAAGGCATTTTCTGTAGCTCCTGGGGCACATGGCTGCTTTACAGCAGTTGTGCAGGGAGCAAGATTTCAGATGAGGGACATCCAGTTCCATTTGAGAGCCTTTGGTCTCAAAGGAGAGACCCTCTGACCAAATTGATCCCAGTGACTCAACCCTGATCCAAGCCCTTCAGTGGTGGCAGGACCAGAGCAATTTGAGACAGGGGTCCCTTCACCCTCAGTCTCACTCCTTAATCCTTACTACAGATGCATCCTTCTTGGGGTGGGGAGCTCACATGGGCGATCTCACTACCCAGGGATTGTGGTCCCCTCAGGAATCTCTGCTCCACATGAATCTGTTGGAACTCAGAGCAGTTTTTCTAGCACTTCAAGTTTTTTCCACCTCTGTTCAGAACAAAGTTGTACAGATCAGAACAGACAACACCACTACAATGTGGTACATCAACAAGCAAGGGGACACTCTGTCTACGGCCTTGTGCACCGAAGCAATGAAGTTGTGGTCTCTGACGTATTCCCTGAACGCCTCCCTTACGGCAGTTCACCTCCCAGGCAAGGGTAATGTCCTGGCAGATGCTCTCAGCAGGATTTCCCAGAGCCATCACGAATGGTCACTGGATCCCCTAGTATCTGAGGTAGTATTTGCCAGATGGGGCACCCCGCAGATGGATCTTTTTGCAGCCCCAATCACCAACTTCCTCTTTTTTGCTGCAGGCCCCCAGTGTTGGGCTCAGTCCCTCTGGATGTCTTCCTTTTCAGTTGGGAAGGGAAGTTTATCTATGCCCCCCCCCCTTCCTTCTTCTGTTCAAGATGCTAGTCAAAATCAGATCTCAACCCTGCAAGATGATCCTGATTGCTCCAGATTGGGCCAGACAGCCCTGGTACCCACTCCTTATGTCCTTAGCAGTCCACCTTCCCCTGTGTCTTCCCAGGAATCACAACCTGTTAACCTGTGCTCAAGGGAGGGTTTGGTACCCGAATCTCAAATCTCTCAATCTCAAGGCCTGGCTCTTGTAAGAGAGTTTGCTGACCTACACCTCTCCCAAGGTGTATTGATATATTGAAGGCTTCTAGGAAGCCATCCACCAGGGCTACTTATAATTCCAAATGGAAGAGATTTTCCATATGGTGCTCTGGCAAGCATATTTCCCTAGAATCTGCTGACTTACCCACAGTCGTGCATTTGAATACTTTGGGGCTGAGACCAGCTACCCTAAAAGTGCACCTGGCAGCTGTCTGCTTTCTTATCAGCAGGTAAGCCCTCTTCTCTTTCAGCTCATCCTGTATTCTCCAAGTTTTTCAAGGGGTTGCTTCACACCAACCCTCCATTCAGGGACCCTGCCCCTGCCTGGGATCTTAATATTTGCATTGCTCAGCTTATGCAACCCCTTTGAGCCCTTGTCTTCAGCAGAGCTTAAGTACTTGACTTGAAAAACTGTGTTTTTATAGCCATCACTTCTGCCAGGCGATAAGTGAATTACAGGCATTGTCAGTGGAACCTGATTTTATCTCCTTTCATAGAGATAAGGTGATCCTCAGGACTAACAAAGTTCTTGCCTAAGGTGGTTTCAGACTTCCACCTTAATCAATCTATGTCTCTCCCTGTGTACTTCACTGACCATTCCTCCTCTGGCGAGAGGAGACTGCACAGTTTGGATGTCAAAAGAGCCCTTAGTTACTACATAGAACGTGCCAAGGGTCACAGGTTTGACTCCTCCAACTGTTCCTCACTTATGGTGAGGGTTGGTAAAGGGAAACCTGCCACTAAAAGATCCATTGCCAGGTGGATTGTCTCTTGTATCCAATTTTGCTATGAAAAACTGGGTAAGGTTCCTCCCTCAGGCCTGAGGTCTCACTCTACCAGAGGTACAGCAGGGACATCCCTATCCTAGAGATATGTCAAGCAGCTACCTGGAAAACAGTTCACACTTTTACCAAGCATTACTCTCTGGACATCCAGGCTCGGAGTGATGCTCGGTTTGGCACAGCTGTGCTTCAGAGCCTATTTCCAAAGTAGGTTCTGTCCGTCCTCCATGGAGGTACTGCTGTGTAGTCTGCATATGTCATAATATAGCAAGACTTCATGTTGTTTGAAGAAAAAATTACTCACCTTAGTAATGTTGTTTCTTTTAATTGAGTTTTGCTATATTATGACCCCCACCTGCCCCTCTCAGAACCTCTACTTTTGGGATGTGGGTGGGCAATGCAGTGTTGGTACTTAGTAGATGCCCACCTTATTTTTCACCCCTCCGTTTTGGGGTGTTTGGGTGTTATGTTTTTAATTTTTTGGATCCCCTGACTCGAGTCTTTGTTTTGGGACCAAGAAAAATGTGTTCTTATATTTAGTAGCCAGTTGGCTAGTGTAGGTTTACGGCTTCCACACAAACCTTAGTGAGTTTTGCTCGTAAAGATCTGACAGTTTGAGTTTGAAGAACAACAGAAGAGTTTTCAACTGAGCTCGCGCTCAAAGTTCCATGCCTGGCATGGAAAGTTAACTCTTTCACCTCCGGAGCAGTTCGAAGGTTGGGACTCACTGCATATGTCATAACATAGCAAGACTCCATTAGAAGAAACAACATTACTAAGGTGAGTAATTTTTTCTTCTGGGCTGGGGTGCCCATCTAGGGGAACACACAACTCGGGGTACTTGGTCAGGAGCAGAGACCCTCCAGTATATAAATTTTCTGGAACTCAGAACAGTGCGGCTGGCACTAAAAGTTTTCTCTGCACTGGTAATGGGCAAGGTGGTACAGGTCAGAACAGACAGTACCACCACTATGTATTACATAAACAAGCAGGGTGGCAGCAGATCAGGCCCCCTATGCACAGAAGCAATGAAAATTTGGACTCTGGCATGTTCTGTAAAGGTGTCCTGCAAGCCATCCATCTGCCAGGAAAGGACAATATCTTGGTAGACGCACTGAGTCGGATCAGTCAGTCCCATCACGAATGGACACTGAACAAGCAAGTGGTGCGTTTCAGAGATGGACTTGTTCACATCCCACCAGAACCACCAGTTGCCTCAATATTGTTGCAGGCCACCAGCCCAGGGCACAGTCCCTCTGGGCGCCCTGGTACTGGATTGGTCAGGCAAGTTCCTCTATCCCTTCACCCGTTTTCAGGGTACTGCTGAAGCTCAGATCCCTGTCAGCTTCCCTGATCTTGATAGCTCCAGATTGGCCCAGGCAGCCATGGTACTGTCTTCCGCTCTCAATGTCAGTGAGCAAGCCAGTAAGCTTGTCTCTCAGGCACAGTCTTCTGACCTCCAGTCAGGGAACATTGCTGTTCCCAAATCTCAAGTCCCTCCACCTCAAGGCATGTCTCTTGAGGAACTAGAGTATGCAGGCTTGAACCTTTCTGAAGCTGTACTAAATATCTTGAAAGGTTGTAAGAAGCCTTCCACTAAGAAAACTTATTCTGCTAAGTGGAAAAGATTCTCCTTCTGGTGCTCTGGTAGAAACTTCGCCCCAAATGATGCAGGGGTCTCAGTGGTGTTGGATTATCTGACTCACATTCACAAGATCTACAACCCAGTTCTTTAAGAGTTCACCTTGCAGCAGTATCTGCATGCCTTTCTGCTAGGACAAAGGTGTCTGTAGCATCAGATCCCATTTTCAAAAGATTTTTTAAAGGCCTGATGCATTTGTACCCTCTTCACAGGGCACCAGTGCCCACTTGGGATCTTAATGTATGTATAGCCAGATTGATGCGGGCTCATTTTGAGTCCATGGCTACAGCCCATCTAAAGTATGTTACCTGGATAACAGTTTCTAGGGACATGGATATGTTGTTCATCCACACTGTCTGGCAGGTTCCTTGCCGGAAGGTCTTCAAGCTGGCTCCTACCACCCGGGTGGTAAAACTCTCGGCTCCGCCCCATGACGCCAGATCTTCCTTACCGCTTGGAAGCTCAGGTTCCCTCCTTAACGCTGTGCATGATAGACTGGATCCTAATTTTTCGATTCGCCCGAAACTCATTTTAAAATTTTCAAGACTTCGGCCATCTTTCTCCCTCACGGATGCGATGGACAAATCGACTCCCGGATTTTGGTGGTGCCCTTGTGGGCAGAAGATGTCCAGGACGGACCTGCACTCCACGTGTGTCTACTTCCTATTTCCAGAACATGACCTGCAGGCTCAAGTAGTCATGCCGTTAGTTTTCAGCCAACGTCCTGGAGGACCACGCTGCCCGGTTACAGCTTGGGCGCCCCGAGAAGCGCTACCCGCCAGTTAAGTCGAAGGAGGCTCATTGGGCTGTTACCGCGGCGGCTGGCTCGGCTGAGCAACTCGAGCAGATGGTCGCCCTCAAGGAGGAGGCGGCCCAGGCCACATCATTCTCTTCCTCGGTCGCGGCATTTGTCCCGCTGTCTCTGGGTACCTCGTATTCAGCTTCGTTCAAGGAGCTTTGCCAATCCCTTTCCATGAAGGGAGAGGGGCCATCGGGACCTTCCTCTCGGTCCAAAAAGAAGGACTCAAAGGCTGTCCCATCGTCGGTGTTCATGGGAGAGGTCTCCTTCCTTGGACAGTCTACTTCGGTCGAGGTTGCGGCTAAGGCTGCTGGCGTCACAGCGTCCCCGTCAGGTCAGCCGGCCGAGACTCCTGTCGACGCTGTCGAGATCTTTCTCTACCCATCAGACGGGTTGTTGACTGGTGAGGCTGACAACCCTTCTTCACCGGTTCCCCCGGTGGAGACTGAGGATCTGCCTGCGCCCCCGGTGCAGCAGTCCCTGATTAAGGCTTCCGAGCCGAGGGAAGGGCGGGTGTCCCCCACTCCTTCCCAGACCCATCCTCGGAAACACCGAGGATCTTGGTCTCGGTCCAGCGGATCCCGCCGACATCGGCGGTCTCGGTACCGAGGTAAGCAGCGCTGCCGCTTGTCCTCGTCTTTCTCCTCGGAAGAGGAGAGGCTTCGGCGCAGATTGCATCGGCGCTACGAGGACCTGATGTGGCAGCAGTTACTTTGTCCGGGAACAAGCCGACGCCCGCCTTTCCCGCCATCAAGTGTTGCCACCCAAGCGGCTGAAACAACCTCTGCTGTAGCCGAGGTGCCCAAGCCTGGGCCGGTTGTTCATCCGAAACCCGCTGCCCCACCGATTGTGGTGGAACCTCCGCCTCCACAACTGAAATCGGGGGCGCTGACCAAGGACTCTCGGTCACGTCAAGGCCTGCCCCACAGGTTGTCGGTCACCCTCACTCCCGACCGTCCTTGGCAGGTGGAGGGTGGTTCAGGCCCCAGGCAGCTCTTCGCGGACTTCTCAGAGTCTGACAACGACTCTTCCCTGTTCTCTAGGCCTGTTGACCTGGAGTCCTCCGGGGGCCAGTCATTGGATGAAAGCCCATCGTCCTTCATGGGTTTGCTTCGGCTCATCCCAGAGTCCACCGGGATGCAGCTAGAGCCCGTATCCAAACGGGCCAAGTATCCCCTGACGGAGATACTGGACCGAGGGGATTCCCCCATGGAGGCCTTTCCAGTGGCTGAAGCCATTGTTGGCCCAGCCTTGGTGCTTTGGCAGCAGCCTGCTTCCTGCCCTGCGCCCTCGGTCAGAATGGCCAGGAAGTATTCGGTCACTACCGGCTCTTTTGCCTGGAGCTGAACACCCCTCTGCCGAGGGGTTGGTCACCGAACAGCGTTTTCCAGCATTCCGGGAATGCTAGGGATGTGGACAAGCCCCCCGACAAGGAGTCCAAAAAGCTGGACTATGCTGGGCGCAAGGTGTACGCTGCATCCTCCCTTGGCCTCCGCCAGTCCAGTTCGGCCGTGCTGATGGCACACTTCTCCCAAGCCCTCATGGGCTCCCTGGATGAGGTGATCCCTCATCTCCCGGCCGACCTGCAGACCACGGTCCAGCAGGTGCGGGACCAGGGTAGGGCAGTGGCTAAGCAGCAGCTCCTAACGGCTCTGGACATAGGAGACTCCTGTGCCAGATCGGTTGCGGCCACGGTGGCCATGCGCCGCAGAGCATGGCTGAGGATATCCACCTTCATGGCGGACACCCAGCAAAAATTGGCGGATGTCCCCTTCCTGGGGACCGACCTCTTCGACCCTGGAGTGGAAAGTCACCTCCAGTGGATTGAAGAGTCCAAAGCCACTCTGGACTCTGTCACCTCCGCCCAGAAGGACAAAGGCCGCCAACAGTAGCAGCACAAGTCCTTTCGCCCTTCTGCGCCTGCGGAACGTCCGGCCCAACAGCACCAGCACTAGGGCCAGCAGGCTCGCGCTTGGCATCCCAAACCCAAGCCCGCGGCTTCCTCCAATAGGAAGCAAGGAGGTAAAGGCCCAGGAGGTCCCTCGGCCGGTCCCTCCTCCAAGCCTGTCCAGTGACGGGTGAGGTGCTGCCTCAGCCTCGCCACCCCCGTGGGGACGGCCCGCCACTTCCTTTCTGCCTGGTCTGCTATCACCACGGACCGCTGGGTGTTGGAGGTGGTAGGAAAGGGTCTGCCTGTGGAGTTCGAGCAGGCCCCACCCTTCCGAGCCGTCGCCCCTCAGGGGTCCGCAGCCCCTCTGTCGGCCTGCCGAGCCGATATTGCCCTGCTCCTCGAAAAAAAGGTAATCAGGAAGGTGGCGGATCCTCCTCCAGACCTGGGGTTTGTGTCCAAGTACTTCCTGGTCCTAAAACGGACGGGGGGGGGGGCTGGCGCCCCATTCTCGACCTGCACAACCTGAACAGGATCCTAAGGTCTCGGACCTTCAAGATGGTCACTCTGGCTCAGATAATCCCATCCTTGGAACGAGTCGTGTGGTTCTGTTCCCTGGACTTTCAGGCCGTGTTCTTTCACGTCCCAATCCGTCCGTCCCACCAGAGATTCTTCCGCTTCAGAGCGGAAGGATCCCTTTACGAGTTCTGGGCCATACCCTTCGGCCTTTCCCTAGCTCCCAGGGTCTTCACCAAATGCATGGCAGTGGTGACAGCATTCCTGCTACGCCGAAGGGTCCGGGTGTACCCCTACCTGGTCGACTGGCTGATTGCAGCCCCCTCCAGAGCGGAGGAGGAGTGGTCCAGAGATCTGGCCCTCCAGGTTTGCTCTCAGGTTGGCCTCCTCAACGAGGCCAAGTCAGAACTCGTGCTAAAGCAGGTGATTACACTTCATCGGGGTAGAGCTAGACTCTCTACGAGCCAGACCACGGCTCCCAGCGGACAGGGCCGAGGTTCTTCCTCCTTTGCCCAATCATTTCAGGTTGGGCACCGCGCTCTGCCCGGACTTCCTGCGCCTCCTGGGCCCTGGGCAGCCTGCACCAGTGTGGTCCGTTGGGGCCGCTGGTACGTGCGTCCCCGTCAATGGGAGCTGGCCAGCCAATGGTCACAGCACTTAGATCCGCTGGATCAGCTAATGACAGTGACCCAGGGGATGTGGAACGCTCTCCAATGGTGGACCATTCCAGCACATCTGCAGGAGGGCATCCCATTTGTTCACCCCGAGCCGACGGTCTCTCTATCGACCGATGCCTCTCTGATGGGTTGGGGTGCCCATCTAGGGGAGCACAAAGTGCACGGCCTCTGGTCCCCTCGGGAGTCCCGATGCCACATCAACCTGCTGGAGCTTCGAGCGGTTCGTCTAGCCCTCACCGCCTTCGCTCCATTTCTACGGTGTCAAATGGTTCAGGTCCAGACGGACAATACCATGACCATATACTACCTAAACCGCCAGGGCGGTACGCGCTCCATGCCTCTGTGCAGGGAAGCTCTCCGCATTTGGTCACTCATGCACAGCCTGGAGGCGGATCTCCTCGCCATTCATGTGGCAGGAGCCTCCAACACCCTGGCCGATGCCCTAAGCCGGATAGGGGCTGCGTCCCACAAGTGGTCTGTCCTGCCGGAGGTAGTACAAGATTTGCTCTCCCACTGGGGCATGCCTCGGGTGGACCTGTTTGCCTCCAGGGAGAATGCGAAGCTGACAGATTCATGCCCGCCTCCCTCAGCAGGGCTCGCTGCAGGGGGATGCTTTCTCGAGGCCGTGGACCCTGGGCCTCTTCTACGCCTTTCTCCCATTTCCCTTGATCCACAAGGTGCTTCTCAAGGTGAGGAGGGACAAGGCGCAGGTGATTCTGGTAGCCCCAGACTGGCCCTGCCCGTTCTGGTATCCAGAACTCCTCAGTCTCTGCTCACCCGGACCTGATCTCAGTCAATCAGGGGAAGGTATTCCATCCGGAACTTCAATCCCTGCACCTGACGGCCTGGTTCCTGAGCGGCTAGAGTTCCAGGCCTTGGGTCTTTCTGACGAGGTCCTCAGTGTCGTTGAGGCGTCCCGTAGGGAGTCGACCAGAAAATGCTACGCCTTCAAATGGAAGAGATTCTCCATTTGGTGTCAGGGCAAGGGCCTGGACCCTTCCTCCTGTTCCTTGGCTAGCATTCTGGACTACCTGTGGTCCCTTTCTCAGCAAGGGCTTTGGTCGACGACCCTTAAAGTGCACCTGGCAGCCATCTCTGCTTACCGGGCGTGTGCCTGGAAGCAGTCGGTGGTGCAGGAGAAGGTGATCGGGCGCTTTTTTAAAGGCCTTGATTACATATCCCCTCTGGTGCGAGAACATCCACCTCCATGGGATCTACTGCTGGTATTGCCTAAGCTCATGGGCAGGCCATTCGAACCGATGCACAGGTGTGGCATTTCTCACCTGTCGTGGAAGACCACCGTCTTGGTGGCTATCGCATCAGCCAGAAGGATGGGAGAGTTCCAGGCGCTTTCCATAGAGTCTCCTTATCTGGTCTTCCACAGGGACAAGGCTGTCCTGTGCCCCCACCGAAATTCCTTCTGAAGGTGGTGTCAGAGTTTCACCTTAACCAGGTGTTGACTCTGCCGGTGTTCTACCCCAATCACACCTCGGAGGCCGAATATAGGCTCCATACTTTGGACACTAGAAGAGCGCTCGCTTATTATAAGGAACGGACGGCTGAAGTTCGGGGAGAGGTTCGCCAACCGTTTGTCACCTATGCTGAAGCCACACCTGGAAGACCTGCAGCCAAGCGGACAATAGGCAGGTGGGTCACCTCCTGCATAGATCTCTGCTATAGGTTGGTGGGCATGGAGCCTCCCAGAGGGATAAGAGCTCATTCTACCTGCCATACTGCTGCATCGGTGGCTGCTTCCAGGGATGTCCCTATCCAGGAAATCTGCAGGGCTGCTACCTGGAAGTCAGCACACACCATCACCCACTACCACATCGACCTTGAGTCACGCTGGGATGCTGGTTTTGGGGCCTCGGTTCTCCAGTCATTATTCCCTAAGTAGGGGGTGTGCGACTTGCCTCCCTCCTCCCGGAGAACTGCTAGGAGTCTGCCAGACAGTGTGGATGAACAACATATCCATGTCCCTAGAAATACAGATTACTCACCTGTAACAGGAGCTCTAGGAATGGTATATGTTGTCCATCCACACGACCCACCCGACCTCCCCGGCTTTGACACACAACCTGGCTTCCAGCGGGCCAGATCTGGCGTCATGGGGTGGAGCCGAGGGTTTTACCACCCGGGTGGGTGGGAGGAGCCAACTTGAAGACCTTCCAGCAAGATTTAAAGCGGCAAGGAACCTGCCAGACAGTGTGGATGAATAACATATACCATTCCTAGAACTCCTGTTACAGGTGACTAACTTGTATTTTCCTGGTAGCAATTACCTCAGCAAGAAGAATCAGTGAGCTTCAGGCTCTCTGTGTTGAGCAGGACTGCATTTCCTTCTACAAGGATAAGGTAGTCCTCAGAACAGACAGACAATTCCTTCCCAAGGTTGTTTCCAGATTTCCATCTGAACCAATCAATCACTGTGCCTGTCTTCTTCACAGACCATACACGCTCTGGTGAAAGAAGGCTTCGCAGTCTGGATGTGAAAAGAGCTCTCAGCTACTACGTGACAGCTACTGAAGGCCATAGGCAAGACAAGAAACAACTTTTCTTTACATAGGGGGGTGTCTGAATGGGTAAACCAGCCTCAAAAAGATCCATTTCTTAAAACTCTCGGCTCCGCCCCATGACGCCAGATCTTCCTTACCGCTTGGAAGCTCAGGTTCCCTCCTTAGCGCTCTGTGTTTTCAACTGGTTCCTGATTTTTCGGTTTCTCCGAATTTAGTTTGGAAGTTTTCTAAAACTTCGCTCTTCTTCCCTCGCTGCTGCAATGGATATTTCGTTTCCCGGCTCTCGGAGGCGCCCGGGGAATACCTCCAGGACGGACCCGCACTCCACGTGCGTTTACTGCCTCGACTTGTAACCATTATCCAGTTTGCAATTTTGCTGTGCCCTTTCGACCAGCGGCCCTGAGGATCGTGGCGGCCCGCTTGGGGGTCGGGCGACTGGAATTTTTCCCCCACCGGAAAAATCTTTAGAGGCTCGTCGGGCGGTGTCCGCGTCGGCTGTCTCGGCTGAGCAGCTCGATCTCTCTTCCTCCTCGGTCGCGGCGCTTATCCTGCTCTCTTTGAGTTCCTCTCATTCAGCTTCGTTCAAGGAGCTTTGTCAGTCCCTTTCCTCGGAGGAAGGGCCTTCGGGACCTCTCGGCCAGGTCAAAGGAATCGCAGGAGTAAGTCCCGCCGTTCGGCTGCGTGAGAGTCTCCCTTTCCTGTCTGCAGACTTTGACTTGTTGAGATTTGGCTCAGGCCGCTGGCTTCAGTGTCCCGTCCAGGCCACGGCCATGACTCCTGCTTAGACGTTGTCGCAGTCTCTAGACCAGTCACCTGGGCTGTCGACTGCAGGAGCCTGCCAACCCTTCACCAGTTTCCCTGGTGGAGGCCGAGGTTCTGGCTCTGCACCTTCGGGCGATAGTCCTCGTCTTTTGTCCCGAGCTAAGGGAAGAGCGGTGTTCCCCGCTTCCTTCCCCGGACCCACCATCGGGTTTCCCCGAGGATCTGGTCTCGGTCTCCGCCTCTTCTCGGTCAAGCATCCCCGCCACTTCAGAGAGTCTGTCGGGGCACCGAGTTAAGTGGCATTACCGCTTCCTCCTCCTCTCTCTGATGAGGAGGGTTTAGCGCAGATGGCGCCGACGCTAAGAGTGAGTCCATGGCAGCAGTTGCTATTGTCCAGGAATCAATCGACCGCATTCATTCCCTATTCAGCAAGCAGCTGCCGCCTGAACGGCCGACGCAACTCGCCGCTGCAGTCGAGGTGCCCACTTCAGGGCCGGTTGTTTGTCCCGAACCTTGCTGCCCCACTGATTTCGCTTGGAACCTCGTCGGTCACGACCTGTCCCGCGAGGTTGTCTGTCACCCTCACCTCCGCCCGCCCGACGGTGAAGAGTGGCTCTCGTGGCCTGAGGCAGCTCTTTTTGCAGATCCTTCGGAGTCCGACGACTCCTCCATGTTCCCCAGTCGGGAGGGCCCGGGGTCCTCTCCGGACCGCTCTGTGGACGACAGCCCATCGTCCTTTCTGGGTCTGCTTCAACTCATCTCTGAGTTCACCGGGATGCAGCTTGAACCCGTGTCCAAACGGGTCTCTTATCCCCTGACGGAGATTCTAGACCGAGGGGGGTTCGCTCTCGGAGGCCTTCCCGGTGGCCGAGGCCATTGTCGGCCCGGCCTTGGAACTCTGGCAGCGGCCTACTTCCTATCCTGCACCCTCGGCCAGGATGGCCGGGAAGTACTCTGTCCCTGTCGGTTTCTTTGCCTGGTTTGGAGCACCCTCCCGGCTGAGGGGTTAGTGCTGTCATAATGTCTTCCCGTTTTGTGAACGCCGATGTGGATAGGCCTCCGGCCAAAGAGTCCAAAAGGATGGGCTATGTCGGGCGCAAGGTTTACGCCCGCCCCTCCTAAGCCTCCGACAGGCCAGCTCCAGCCGCACTGATGGCACATTTTTCCCACGCTTTTGGGCTCCCTGGATGAGGTGCTCCGTCATCTCCCGGTGACCTGGGCGGACTTGACAGTCCGGGCGGGTGCGGGACCAGGGTAGGGGCGGGTGGCTTAAGCAGCAGCTTCAGACTGCTCTGGACTTAGGTGATTCCTGTGCTAGGGTTGGTAGCGGCCGAGTGGCTAAGGGCGCCGTGAGAGCGTGGCTGAGGATATCCTCTTTCTCAACGGATACCCAGCACAAGTTGGCGGACATTCCTTCTTGGGACTGACACTCTTGGGCCCTGGGTGGAGGGACACCTCAGGGGACCGAGAAGTCCATTGCCACTCTGGATTCGGTCACCCCCGCCCAGAGGGACAAGGGCCGCCTGCAGCCTTTGCATAAGCCCCTTTGTCCCTCGGCCCCTGCTGGCTCGACCGGCCCATCAGCACCAGCATGAGGGCCAGCAGGCTTGTGCTGGCCATCCTGACCCCCAGCCAGTGGCTTCCTCCAAAGAGAAGCAGGGAGGTAAAGGCTCAGGAGCTCCCTCAGCCAGTCCCTCCTCCAAGCCTGCTCAGTGACGGGCTGAGGGGCGCCGTCCCCGGCCTCGTCACCCCTACCCGGGTCCCCCCATGGGGAGACGGCTCCGCCCTTCCTCCGCCGGGTCCGCTTTCATGGACCGCTGGGTGTTGGAGGTGCTAGGGGAAGGTCCTGCCTCTGGATTGCGAGCAGGCCCCACCCTTTTGAGCCGTTGCCCCTCTGGGGTCCATGGGGTCCGCAGCCTCGCTGTCTGCTCACCGAGCCGACTTGCGCTCTGCCCCCGAGATAGAGGGGTGATCAGGAAGGATCCTCCTCCTCCAGACCCTGGGTTTGTGTCCAGGTATTCCTGGTCCCCAAACGGACGGGGTGCTTGCGCCCCATCCTTGACCCGCACAACGGGATGATCACTCTGACTCAGATATCCCATCCTCGGAACGAGGCATGTAGCTCTATTTCCTGGACCTCCAGGATGTACTTTACACTTCGATCCGTCCGTTTCTTGGGAGACTCCTCCGTTTCTGAAGCGGGGGATCTCTTTACGAATTCCAGGCCATGCCCTTCTGTCTCTCTCAGCAGCATTCCTCGGCCACCGAAGGGTCCAGGCGAAACCCCACCCGGATGGCGGCCTGACTGCAACCCCTCCAGGGCGGAGGGGACGGTCCAGAGTTCTGGGCCTCTAGGTTGCTCTCAGACCGTCTCCTCTAATGGAGCCATGTTGGAACTCGTGTCTAAGCGGGTGATCCTTTCTTCGGGGCGAAGCTTGACTCTTGAGTCTGAGCTCGGCTCCCGGCAGACAGGGCCGAGGTTCTTCCTCCCTTATCTAGTCATGTCTGACTGGACAATTGCGCCTTGCCCGGGACTTCCTGCACCTCCTGGGCCTTGCGGCGGCCTGCACCAGCGTGGTCTGTTTGGACCCGCCAGTCCATTCGTCCCCTTAATGGGGGCTGGCCAGGCAGCGGTCACAACGCTGCGATCCTTTGGACCAGTCCGTGACAACAGCCCAGGGGTTGGGGAACGCTCTCCTTCGGACCATTCCAGCTCATCTGCAGGAGAACATCCCGTTCGTCTCGCTCAAGTCAACTGTCTTCTCCGACCGGATGCATCTCTGATGGGTGAGGTGCCCATCAAGGGAATACAGAGTGCACCGCCTGGTCCTCTCTGGAGTCCTGATGTCTTTCCAACCTGCTGGAGCTCAAGGCGTCCGCTTAGCTCGCACTGCTCGCTCCATCTGTGTGGGTCTAGTGGTTTAGGTCCAGGCGACAATACCACCACCATGCTACCTAACCCGCCAGGGTCGGATGAGCCCTGCCATTGCGTAAGGAGGTTCTCCGTGATTGGGTCTTGAGTGCAGCCGGGAGGCAGTTTCCTAGCCATTTCGATGGCAGGAGCCTCCAGCACCCTGGCTGATGCCCTAAGCTGGTTAAGGGCTGCGCCTCACGAGTGGTCTTCCCTGCCGGAGGTAGCACAAGATCTTTCTCTCTCTAGGTCACGCCTCGGGCGGACCTTTTTTTCTTTCCTCCAGGGAGAATACGAGGCCGAGACTGTCTCATGCCCGCCCCCTCAGCAAGGTTCGCTGAAGGGGATGCCTTTGAGGCCGCGGACCCCGGGCCTCTTCTACGCCTCTCCTCCATTTCCCTTGACCCACAGGCAAGGCGAGGAGGGACTAGGCTCAGGTGATTCTGGTAGCCCCAGACTGATTTTGCCAGCTCTGGTATTCAGCTCTACTCAGTCTCAGGCTCCCGAGGCGGCTTCCAGCCCGCCCGGTCCTGATCTCTGTTATTAGGGGAAGGTATTCCATCCGGACCTTCAATCCCTGCACCTGGCGGCCTGGTCCCTGTGCGGCTAGTGGCCAGGCCTTGGGTCTTCTGGCAAGGTCCTCGATGTTGTTGCGGTGTCCTGCCAGGAGTCGACCAGATATGTTCTGCCTTCAAATGGAAAAGTTCTCCATTTGATGTTAGGATAGGGCCTGGCCCCCTCTCCTGTTCCGGCATTCGGACTACCTGTGGTCCGTTCTTCCTCTTGAGCAAGGGCGGTTGGCAGCGACCCTTAAGGTAATGCTCCTGATAGCCACCCCTGTCTTCCGGTGCGGCCGGAAGGTAGTCGGTGGCGCGAAAGGTGGTCTGCGCTTTCCAAGGCCTTGATCACACTTCTCCGGGAGAGTATCCCTATCTCTGTGGGATCTTACGCTGGTATGGGCTTAGCTCATGGGCAAGCCGTTCGAACCTATGCACAGGTGCGATTTCCCCACCTGTTGTGGAAGAACACCTTCTTGGGGGCTACCACGCCAACCAGAAGGCTGGGAGAGCTCCAAGCGCTCCTTTGAGTCTCCCTATCTGGTCTTCCACAGGGACAAGGTTGTCCTGCACCCCACCCGCGAAGTTCCTTCCGTAGGCGGTGGCGGAGTTTTTCCCTAACCAGGTATTGTCTCTGCCGGGGTTCAACCCCATTCACACCTCGGAGGCCGCATATAGGATCCATTGGGACCCTAATTTAGCGCTCGCCTTCCCAGGGAGCGTAGGGCTGAAGTTCGGGAGAGGTTCGCCAGCTGTTTGTCATCTACGCTGAAGCCGCACCTGGCAGACCTGCAGCCAAGCGGACGATGAGCGGGTGGGTCACCTCCTGCATAGATCTCCGCTATAGGTGGGCGGGCATGGAGCCTCCTAGAGGGATAAGTGCTCATTTTACCTGCCCTTCTGCTGCATCGGTGGCTGCTTCCGAGGATACCCCTGTCCAGGATATCCGTAGGGCTCCTACCTGGAAGCTGGCATATACCGTTTTTACCCCCTACCACATCAACCTTGGGTCACGCCGGGATGTTGGGCGGGGCCTTGGTTCTCCAGTCTTTATCCCTAAGTAAGGGGGTGTGCGCCCTCCTCCCGGAGAACTGCTAGGAGTCTGCCAGATAGTGTGGATGAACAACATATCCATGTCCCTAGAAATATAGGTTACTCACCTGTAACAGGAGTTCTAGGAATGGTATATGTTGTTCATCCACCATTCCTGGCCTCCCGGCTTCGGCCATGGCCTGGCTCCAGCGCTAGATCTGGCGTCATGGGACGTAGCCGAGAGTTTTACCACCCGGGTGGGTGGGAGGAGCCAGCTTGAAGACCTTCCGGCAAGATTTAAAGCGGCAAGGAACCTGCCAGGTAGTGTGGATGAACAACATATACCATTCCTAGAACTCCTGTTACAGGTGAGTAAACGTGTATTTCTTCCCAGTGATGCTCAGATGTTCATAACTCCCTCCCATCCTCCCCTTCCAGATCTTCAGCCTCTGCATTCCGCATGCTACTGCCGCATAACCATACCCTTCTGGGTACATTTCTCTATGCTAGACAGATTCTAACAGTTTTCTGTCTCTCAGTAGTTTTTCTCACTGTCTGAACACCATTATTATATAGCAGTATAGCGCAGTGGTCTAAGGCTCTGAGCTGCAAATCTGGTGACATCCGGCAGACCAGACCTGGGTTCGAATCCCACAGCTTCTACTTGCATACTGTGTGACCCTGAGCAAGTCACTTAACTTCCTTGTGCTCCCAGGTCGCTCCTGTAAAAAAGCTTTCAGCTTAGTGTGCTATTCCTGGTTAAACAACTTAAAAAAAAAAAAATATATATATATATATAGTCACTCCCTTGGAGGTTTTTTTGAAGTAAATTGTTTTATTAGACTAATCCTAAAATATGTTTTAATTAATTAGTTGTCTGATTTTTTTCATGTTGCCTGACTTCCAGGCTTCTTACAAATCTGAAGGGCTTAGAACACTACAGTTGGTAGAGGCAGTATTTGAAAGATGCTCACGTGCAAAGAATTCCATCATTTGCATGTGTTCCATCTCTCCATGCAGTCCAACCCACCAGACTGACTGCACAAAGTTATGAATATCTGAGCATCACTGGGAAGAAAGAAGATTACTATGGTAAGTAATTTTTTCTTGTTTACTGTTACAACAAATATAACAAGACCATTCCGGGCTCGGTTAGAGGTCATTCTACTAGGGGAGTGGCTACTTCATTTGCATCCTTGCAGAATGTCTCCATTGGAGACATCTATGCAGCGGCTACCTGGAGCTCAGTGCATATCTTCATTAAGCATTACTGTCTGGACATTGCTTATAGGCGAAGGCCCGATTTTGGCTTTGCCATCCTTTAGGGGTTTTTTTTTTTTTTTTTTTTAACATGCCCTGTTAGCATTAGTGCTTCCGGCCACCTCCTGGTTCCTTGTTCCTTTTTGCAGGACTGCTTGGGATTCAGTCCTAATTGTAATAGCCTGCTGCAAGAGCTCCCGTTCAAAGTAAGATAGTACCATTACGTAAGAACTTACCGTAACAGTAGATCTTCGAGAGGATCTCTTGCAGCAGGTTCTGCTTTCCCGCCCTCCTTCCCCAGGTGAGCTGCATTGCATCCTTTGTTATGGCACGCTTCCACCTGGTCCGTCTGCCAGGCGTTATTCATGGTCTCCAGCGGTTGCACTGAGGTGGGGCTGAGGACCACCACCTGATATACTATTGGCTGATGTTGGAGTCGGAGCAGACAGCAGCCCTCAGCAAGTGGTCAAGGATGTCATTGAAGCCTCCAGAATTCAGTTTCATTCAGCTGTGGATTCAAGTGATGTATCCTGTAGGGTTATGTCTACTGCAGTCTCCCTAAGAAGATTCTTCTGGCTTAGATGTTCCAGTGTTTTCCCGGATACCCAAGCAAAAGCTATGAATTTCCCTGTTGTCCAGAACTTTTGAGGAGCAGACAGACATTCATGAAGAAAATGAACGAGTACAGTGTTACTTACCGGAGTGCAGTTGCTAAAGAAAAGACTGCAACTCCACAGAAGCAACAGGCTAAGCCAGGCAGAGGCCGGCCTTATCAGAGGCCTTACCATTTGGCGCCACAGGTGCAAAAACTCATTTCGAACAGGATGTGAAAAGTGACAGGTGTACTGTTCATGAGGAGGTGTAAGAAAATGGCATTGTTGAAAATCTGGAGTGAAACTATACAAAAACTGGTGTAGCCATGAGCGTGCGTAGAGACTGCGCAATGTACACACCCATAATGTAAGTAGTTTGGGGATTTTTTACAGCAGATTTTCAACATAGGCATTTTGAGACCTCCGCTCATTATCAGTGTCGCACTGATTTTGGTAATCATACTAATTTCCCACAGCGACCTCGCTATTCTGCGCCAGAAGTGTGAAAATGCATTTTGGCCAGGGTGTGAAAAATGACAGCTGTGCTGTTAATAAGGAGGTGTGGAAAAATGTCAGTGTTGAAAATCTGGAGTGAAAATATTACAGATTCGTGGATTTACAAGGGTGCATGGAAATTTAGTTTTCCGTTAACCGGGTAGGTACACTAGACAGCATAGCTGCCTATTTTCAGGTACGACCCAGGAGATTACAACAAAGGGTACGTAGGGCAATAGTAGATACTGAAAGACGACATGAGAACAAGTAGAAGTCAGGCATAGTACACTTATACAAAACTTTCAGCAATGACCGTACATTTGCAGGAATCTATATGTAGTAATAAAACTGAAATATAAGTGCAAATAATTAACAGTCATACAACTAGTGAGTGCTAGAAGAGAGGAAATAACAAGATTTCCAGGCAGGTTTGAGAGTAGTAAAGGTTGGAGCCGGTAGGCAACTAGGAGGAACCAATACAGGAATGGGTGGATAGAGAACAGGAGCAGGGTTCAGAGCTTAGAAGAGTCATACGAAGCTCCTGTTTGAAGCTGTGTGGAGAAGGGGAGATTCTTACTCGGTGGAAAGGAGTTCCATAGTTCAGAAGCCCAGCTAAAGAAAGCATTCTCCCCCATTTTGGTTTTACATCTCTGTTGGACAAGAAGGGATTTGTCAGCTGTTCTCAGTGGGTAGGCAGAGATCACAGGTTTGAGCAGTAGAGCCAATTTGTCAGGTATCTGGGGGGAGATTATATTCTTTATAAAACAATAGGAAATAAACTGTCGGAAGGCTGAGGGGGTAAACCATCCCAGACTGGAGTATAGTGTGCATCGGTGAGTAAGTTTGGGCAAAGACAAAACAAAACGGCAAATGTTGTCGTAGCAGACATCCCACTTTCTGAGGAGCCCTCCAGTAGTTGCCAGAAAGGCTATTGGTCCGTACGCCAATTTGGGTCTCAGGATCCCCTGTGCAATGGCCATCCTCGCCGTGGATGTTAGGCTATGTCTCACCTTATATGCCAGTCCAAGTTGAATATTGACAGATTTAATGACAGAGGCTAGGTGCAGGGCAAACTTGTTTTGCAATAGCCAGCTCTGAAAGGTATTGAAGTTACTATTGAGATTCAGGTTGCTATCAGAGAGGTTTGAGGAAATTGCGCAATGCACGCTCGTAACAGTCATTTTATGGACTTTTGTCTCCAAATTTTCAACATAGCCATTTTAACACCTCTGCTCATGACCAGTGTCACTGATTTTCTTAATGTGTCCCAAACATTGATTTCGCACACCGACCACACTAATGTGCGCAGTTACATTATGGGCAAGATATGAAAAATGACAGCTGGAATGTTCAAAGAAGGTTTGGAAAATCTGGAGTGAAAATATAAAAAATTCTCAACTTTACGAGCATGCATAGGAACTGCGCAACGTACTCTCGTAAGTCATTTTTGGGAATTTTTCCACCAAATGTTTAACATGGGGTTTTTGGGGGTCTACCTCATGAACTGACACTCTCGTTTCGTTACTCTGTCCAGAAAGGTGGTTCCGTGCAGTGATCGCAAAATCACCTTTTGGGACCAAGTGGCAAAATGACAGTGACAGAGTTCATGAGGTGGGGCCCCAAGAACCCCATGTTGAAAATGTGGTGGAAAAAAAATAAAAAAAAAAAATGGCCAAGATACGCAGCAAAGTTGGGGGGAACCCTCATTTATGCCAATATACAGCTTACCGGCATTTCTTCAGTTCACGGTCGGCTTTGATGAGTGCAGACGTGTTCCCGGTCCACCAAAGATCATCACGCCCGCCCGGAGGCAAGTATGGGGTGGGGAGATGGGTGCTAGAGGGTGGGCGAGGTTGGGGAGGGGTGGCGATGGTCAATAAAGGACCCTTTTTTTCCCCAGGTGTTTTTTACATCAGGGATTTTTGCCATGTTGGGGTGGGCTCCCAGCGTGGGCAGCTAGAAAGTATTTTTTTTTTTGGGGAGACTGAGCTGATTGGGCACCCCTGTCTGCCAAGGACTTCTGCCATGCCGGGTGGGCTCCCAGCGTGGCATGTAGACTAGTTTGGGGGGTACAGTTCTTCAGGATGTTAGTTTTATTTGCCTGAGCATTTCATAATGGAAAATGTTGCTGGTTTTATCATTTTCAAATGTTTTTTGAATATTTTTTTACTGTTGCAGTAGGTATGAGTACTTAGCAGAGATTAGATAAGTGGTCACAGCACTCTTTTGGTTTAACTATGAATCTGCAGTTGAAACAGTAGAGGGAGCATGACCACAGAGTGGAATTTGGACTTGAACATTTTAAAGTTCTATATCTGGGGCAACATCTCAAGGCTGAGATGACGCAGTTTGTATGAATTACTAGTAATCCTTCTGGAAGAAATATTACTACTACAGTGAGTGTATTTTCTTCCTACGTGTACATTCTGCATGCAGGGCCATTTGTATATAACCCAGATCCTAATTTGAACTCCTTATCGTATTGGGGGGATGGATTCTATTATCTAAACAACCTTTTGGGTTACCACTACCTAGTTATTGCAAGTGTGTGTGTGTGTATGTAGGGGGATTAAATAGCCACCTGACATCTATACTTAAAACTGAATACCAATGATTTTAGTATAGCCTTCTTTGTTTGTGTACGTTGTGCAGTATAACATTTGTGTCCATGTTTTCATTTCTCAGGTTATTGATATCTCTATGATCCTGGCTGAAGCCATCCGAAGAACACACAATGGAGAATCAGTCTCGTATCTCTTCAGCCACGTGCCCTTGTAATAACTTGGAGTTCCACTATAATTTTGCAGGCTGTTTTTAAACCAAAAAAGATGTATAGAAGTACTGCTTTTGTATGCAGCTCTAGCAACTACTGCATATTTTGAATAGAATGGACACTTGTGTCTCAGGATGAACCTGAATAATGTAACCAACAGATGTGGACACTTGCTCTACCTGTGGCTTTCCATTGAGGACCATTGGGTAGTTAGGCTTAAACATGCATCTTTATACAATATTGTGGGTGAACAGTGCAGCTTTACTGAATATATAAACACACAAATATATATATGAATATATAATTAGACGGGCTCAACATATCAGTGTTGCTGAGGACATTGTGAAAAGTCGGCTTTGCTTCTTCGTTCCACAGTGGAGTGTTTCACAGTAGATTATTCCCAAGTCCTCTGCATTTCACTGTCATGCAAGGAAGACCCTGGTTAAACTCTGAATCTCTCCTGTTTTGTAACAGTGAAGGGGAGTGGGTTTTTGTTTTTTTTTTTGTTTTGTTTGCTGCTGCTGCTTAAGATAGCCCAATTTGTTATGTTAATCAGGTGTAAATGTTAACTTTTCCCAGTACTATAGCTAGAGTAATCTGCCCATGCCATGGACTGTTGTCAAGAAGGTTCCTTTCCATCTGTCTGCACATCTCATACAGTAGATTGTTTTTTTAAATATATTTCAGAGTTTCAGGGCTAACATTTTTCTGTTAACGAATTTGTTGAAAATGGCAAAAGTTTCCTCACTACCTTGTGAACTTTTATGCAAAATACTGAAACACCAAATAACGTGTCCTGCTGTAGTTGGTCTTCATTGGCTGTTACAGCACCTATTCAGCTGTGTTGAAACATTGGTTTCTGAAGAGGTTTCTTATTTTTGGGGATAAGTGCAAACTTAGCATGCTGATTTTCACAGGCCAGTCCAGCTCCTCAAACCAGCAAACCAATTGGGAATGACGCTGCTGTGGTCACAAGATCAGTTCAGTTTGGATAATCCCTCCCAAAATGTGAATTTCTTCAGTTACTGTGCTTCCATTGTAGTGCTGGTAAAAGAATCGTAGCCTTTACTTGGCGATTAGGACCAGAAATCGAGAATGCCTGTGGTTGAAAATTGTAAATATCAGTTTGATTTTCTAATTCGATATTTGAAGTGTCATTCAGGTTCACGTTCACTTTGCAGATTCTTAGAGCCTCTGGCATTTCTGGAAACTTTGAAGAAAAAAAAAAGATTAGGGCAAATCATCTTGTATATAAATGTTATATATTTTCAGCATTTACCTCCCCCTTTTTTGTTTTTTAATTTCTTGAAAAGATTATTGTCCACTAGATTTCTTGCTGTTTGTCAACTAACATCTTAGTCCATTCCCCCCCTGAGCTTGTTCCTTCCTGCCTGAGATTTTCTCCTCCTGCCCCACCCCCAATCCCGAATCTCCCCCATGGTACTCCTACCCTCTCACTTACCTTGCAGCAGAATACCCCCTTGCTTGTACCCCCCAGGCGGGGCCACCACCCCTACCTTGGTGGTCTTTGAAATCCAATTAGCTGCAGGCAAGGGGTGGAGAGATCTGGAGACCAGGTGGGCAGGATCCAGCGGTGGGCATGGAGGCCAGGTTTCGTCTACTCGGCAGTGCAGGGTATTTCCTTTGTTCGTGAGCGTAAACTACCCCCGTGCGGACATGCAGTGATGTCCAGCGCTAGACGGGCACGCTCCTGCACCTCCCCAACAACCTGAGCTCGTTCCCGAACCCGGGTCGCCGTTGTGGTATGAAGTGTGGCATCCAGCACCACCAGGCTGGCATCTTAGTCCATTTCAATAGACTGATGTCCAGTCTAGGGGACAGTATTCCTGTTTTCATGGAAATACACACAGTTTAAAAAAAGGGGGAGGGGAGATCTGATTGTAGAAAATTCAGATTTAAAGCAGCAGCTTATTAGCTGGGAACATACTACAGTAGCTGTGTATTCCTGACAGTCAAATTCTCTATTGTAGTGTTTTATCTCTTCATCAATTTTTAAATGTGCATTTATTAGTTTTGTAGTCGGTGTGTACCTGCAGTGAAGATGGCATTCCATGGCAGTTTTTAAAAATCTTCCTGAGTTATCTTCAGCAGTGACAGTTGTATTCAGATTGTAGATATGTCTGAATGGAGCAAGCCCATGTTTTTGGTTACTGATAACCTAGTACTGCCCTACCTTTGATATAGTAAGGTGAGTCTGCAAGGAAACAAAACCTCTTAATAACTTTAAAAGCTTGTACATCACCTTGGGGAACGAAATAAAATAATAGGGGGAATTAGTGTTCCAGGCAGCCATTTTGAATAAGGTTGAGCATAGAAGCTTTTGACTCATATTTACGCTGTGGGGCTGAATTAGGCTTTTTTTTTGTTGTTTTTGTTTTTTCCGAACGGCTAAATAGGTTATTTTAGAATTTAGTAGCATAAACTGTTACTTTAAACTTTGTCTAATTGTTTTTTTTTTTTTTTTCCCCAAAGTTTCCCTTTACACAGCTAGGGTTCTTTTAAAACTACGTGCACCAAAAAGACCACTGTTAAATCTGTACAGAATTAACACTGATTTAGTATCACAAAAATCTGTCTGCAAACTACTAGTCCTCACTGATAAAAATCCCAGCAATAGAAGGCTTTGTAAATGGTTGCCATAAACTCCGCTGTGTAGGGGTTTTACTTGGATATGGAATCTTGGCTTGAATGTTTGCAGTTAGTGATCTCAAGGTGCTTCTGCTGACCATGACACAGGGTCAGTTACTGGTCAGGATAGTAACATTCTCACCTGTGCAGAAAACTCAAACCTGACTGACAAGTAGGGCTGTCTCCATCAGGGACACGAGAGGTTGCATTCTTCAGCTGAAAAATACTTGATGTACTGATACCACTGCAGCTCCCAAGAAACTGATTTTTAGCGTAAGAAATGTATTTGTTGGACACCTTCTCTTTGGGATTTTAGACAGTGAACTAAAGTCAAAAAGTATTGAGCTACCATTCTGCATCTTAATCTTTAATACATTTGTTGTGTTTTTTTTTATACAAATATTCATGTTATTGTGTTGGGGAAGGGGGGGAATCTTTTTTCTGTTTCAGATGTTACAGGCGCTATGCGAAATAATTTCTACTTGTGTAAGCAAGTCTTTCCATGAAGGAAAAAATGTTTGCTCTGTAGGTTCTTATAGTCTTTGTGCCTTAGGAGTGCAAGGAGTTTTGAAATGAAAAGAACATTGTAAAGATACTGTCTTTGTGTAGTAACTGAGCAAGATTCAAAACTAAACCTGTCACTTGTATGAACTGTCCTCGGAGTACCAACTTTGTTTTATTATTTTGGAATTAAACTGTTGCTATTTGATCAGCAACCAAAAACGTTTTGCTCTTTTATTCAGGAACTGAAAACGTTTTGCTCTTATTTTTAGCTTCTCTTAGTTTTGAGCATTTTAGGATTCCCTTGTGTTAGAATATTTTTTAGTCTTAGTAGATCTTCCTGGACTAAAAGTCTTCATTTATTCATACTACTGGGTTACAAGCCGGAGGCATTGAGACCCTGCAGGAGCCAAAAATCTTCAGGAGGGCTGGCACTGAGATAGGGATGCGTATGTGAGGTTATCTCAGCATCGACCCTTCAATCACCTCAGTTCCTTTTTTCCTGCTGTCTCGTGCACTTCAGTGATGTTGTTGCTCGCCCGCCGGGAGTCGCATCTTCACATCTACATGACGGCAGCATCCAGTAGTTAAATTATAGTTGATTTAGTATTACTATTTTTTTTTAAAAATGAATGTTATTTTCCTCTCAGCCCTGCCAGTCAAAGGAGTCTACCATGGATGGAGACAGTGACAGCAGGGACTCTGTTAGAAGGCTGCTCCGGCAGCAGGGCTGTGACTGGTCCGCCACCCTCTCCGGAGTGGGGAGTCTGACCATGGGCAGTCTGATGTTTTTTTGGGGGGGGGGGTTAGTCTTCCCACGAGCACAGAAAGTGGACTTGTTCCAGGTGGGGGACCCAGCACCACTCTGCCTCGAGTTCTTCTTCTTCCCATAGGGCAGTTTTGGGTGGGATAGTCTTCCCAGAAACACAGAAAGTGGGCCTGTTCTGATCCAGGTCTGGGACCTGCAATCACTCTGCCTCGAGTTCTTCCTCCTCATCCCATAGGAAGAGAAAGAAACTGCCACTCGATCACACACTGCCAAAAGGTCTTTGGTGGTCCAGAGTGGTAGGCTGTCTCCATCTCGGTGTGGTTCCCCAATGGCTTCCCTTCACAACCGCTTTGACAACACCGGAGCACCTCACTCAGGGTGTAAAATTCCTATACCTTAGGTGCCCCTGGGTAGGCACTATTGTGTCAGGACACCTGCTGTTTAGTATCTGCCCAGTGGGGCACCTAAGGTATTTGTGTGCAGAGCTCCGTTTTGCCGTGTTTCCTCCCTTTTTCTGGCTGCCCTGTTTGTTTGTCTTCCTCCACCCACCAATGTTATTTTTGGTGGGTGGGGTGTCGGAGGAGCCACAGGCACGTTGCTGGCACTCAAGCTCTGATCATAAGATTCCCAGAAGTGGTGTCAGCTGACAGGTCCAAGGGGCAGAGGAGATGAGCAGGCTGAAGTTTCCCTCCTTAGACAGTCACAGCATACAGCCAGTTGAAACTGTGAAAAGGCCTGTCTTGTCACTGATGGGACGTATAGCAGCAGGGAGTCACCAATCAGCGACTGCAGAGGGATAGTTTACTCACCTCCTTCAGTTAGCGTGACGCAAGGACCTCGCTACATGTGCCACTATTCATTTATATTTGGAATTCTAGGTTGTGCAGTGCGTTAATGTAGTGTTGCTGACCTAGTCCCCACAGGAATCTGGATCGCTGATTGCTTCAAAAAAAATGTGCTCTTTTAAGAGCTCAAGGAATGTAGGACCTTGATGGTTTATATCGTGAGGGAAGGAGGAAAGTTCTCTCTCTGGAGGAAATCATCAAGAATACAACACAAATGAAGTGCGACTACCAGGATCAGGATTAGACTGTAGGATGGGGGGGGGAGCACGAACGTCTTGCCCCTTTTTTCATCAAGTTCTGAACTAAAATACCTAGTCTGAGGTGGAGGGGTGACAGACTCTGGATTGGAAGCACTGAGCTCTTAACAGCTAATTAATTGCTTTAAGTAAAAGTGCTACTGCCTGAAATATTAAATATATGTCAACACTTCTTTGGGATCCTACAGCAAGAGAGGTAGACGGGCTACTGAACAGCAGTTACTAGACTGCAGCAGAAGGAGAGGGGTCTGGCTGGGACTCCGTGTCAGTGGGGCCATTCCTAGTCAGTTTGCAGCCTGCAGCAGTCTTATTTATTTCATTTTAGTCAGTCACAGCAGCTGAACTTGCAGGAAAAATCAGTCTTCTCCTGGCAATGTTACCTACTACTTACCTAACAGTCAGCTAAGCCATGAAATAGAATGCTATGTATAACTTACATTGGAGCTAAGGAAGGTAGCTCAAAAGCCCTTTTAAAAGCTTTACCTACTACAGGCTACTCTAGTGGGGGTGTGGACTACCTGAAATCTAAATAAACAAGCATTTGTCAATGCCGAATGTTTGCTTGCTGGTATTAGCATTGGAAATGCAGGAGTTAGAGAGATGCAGAATAGGAATGGCAGTGAAGTATTGAACTTCACGCTAGCCCCACCTTCACCCTGCAGAAATGGACAGGCATTGGGGTATGCATTTGGGTTGTCGCCCATAACATTCATGCCATTTCACTTCACCCTGTCCAGCAGACACTGACGCGTGTTGAGGTGCGCCTTGGGGTGTTCAGCTTTACAGTCGCCCCACTCCATAATGACATACGCTGAAATGGGTGCAGTATAGCAGAATGGGGTGAACTCTGGGGCCGAAGAGTCCAAGGCACACCTCAATGCCTGTTACTGGCTGCAGGGTGGTGGGGGTGGAATTTTTTTTCCCCCAATTGTTTAACCAGGTGACGCACTAAGCTGAAAGCTTGTTTACAGGTGCAACCTGGGAGCACAGGGAAGTTAAGTGACTTGCTCAGCGTCACACAGTATGCAAGGGTGGGCTGTGGGATTCAAACCCAGATCCTCAGATTTGCAGCTCAGAGCCTTAAACCACTGGGCTATACTGCCTCCCCGTGGCATGAGCATTACAGTCGGCAATCCAAAGGCACACCCCTGATGCCTGTCAGTCTGTATAGGGTGGGACATTATGGTTAGAAACCCTAATGCCCCGGGCATTGGTTGATATTTGCACTACAAATGTTCAACATGGCCATTCAAACAACATGAAGTCTTGCTGTATTCTGACTATGCAGTTAGCCCCAGCACTTGAACTGCTCTGGAGAGGAGAGAGTTAACTCTCTGCCAAGGCATAGAACGTTGAGCTCGAGCTCGGTTTTCAAACCTCTATCCCAGGTACTCTTCAGTGTAACCGTCAGATTCTTTACTCCACCTTACTGTGAAGTTGCTCCGGAGATTCTCTCCTTCACTTCGGTTGTGGTAAAATTGGTCAGTTCAGTAAACCGCTTCTTTATTTTTTTCAGTATTTACACCTCTGTCCCGGTACAGTAAGTGTATTAGTAGAAACCTCTCTGGCTCTCAAGGATGCCTTTTTCCACATACCTATCAGATAGTCCCACAGAAAGTACCTCCGGTTCAAACTGCCCTCAGGCCATTACCAGTTCAGAGCAATGCATTTCGGCCTAACATCTGCCTCAAGAGTATTCACCAAATGCCTAGCAGTAGTGACCTTCCTCAGAAGACAAGGCATCCTACTGTTCCCTTACCTGGACGACTGGCTCATAGTAGGTCAGTCCCCAGACCAAGTCAGATCAGCTCTAGGGATCACTCAAAATCTTCTACACTCCCTAGAATTCATCCTAAATCTGGAAAAGTCTGTTCTAGAGCCAGTTCAGCATCTCACATTTATAGGAGTGGAGCTGGACACTGTTCAGGCCAGGGCCTTCCTTCCTCTATCAAGGGTCCAGTCCCTCACGTCTCTGGCTTCCTCTCTTCGTCCACTTGTCTCGGCCAGCCAGACATTTCTTGCAGTTGCTAGGCCACATGGCAGCCTGCACTGCAGTAGTGCAAGGGGCAAGGTTTCAGATTGACATTCAGTTTCACCTAAGAGCCTTTTGGTTTCAGAAAAAAGATCCCCTCTCCAAGTTGGTTCCAGTGTCTCGAACTTTGGTTCAGGCCCTCCAGTGGTGGCTGGAAGAGGACAGTTTGAGGCATGGGGTCCCTTTCCTTAGTCAGGCTCCCACAGTGACTCTCACCACAGATGCTTCTCTGCTGGGATGGGGAGCCTACATGGATCAGCATACTGCTCTGGGGACTTTGTCCCATCAGGAGTTTCTCTTTCACATAAATCTTCTCTAACTCAGGGCTGTCTTTCTGGCCCTTCAGACATTTTTGACTTTAATTCAGGGGAAAGTGGTGCAGATCAGGACAGACAACACCACAACCATGTGGTACATCAGCAAGCAGGTGGGGGCACTCTGTTCTCTGCCTTGTGCACCGAGGCCATGAAAATATGGTCACTAGCTAATTCCCTGCAGGATTCCCTGATTGCTGTGCATCTTCCAGGAAAGGACAGTGTACTTGCAGATGCTCTCAGCAGGATTTCTCAAGGTCACCACGAATGGGCCCTGAATCCTCTCATCCTCCAGACCATTTTCAAGAGATGGGGTACTCTAGAGATGGATCTCTTTGCAGACCCGGACCACCATCAGCACCCTCTATTCTGCTGCAGGCCCCCTCTGCAGGGGTCTCTTTCTCTAGATGCCCTCCTGTTGGATTGGACCAACAGGTTTCTCTACGCTTTTCCTCCCTTTCCTCTGATATTCAGGGTCCTAGTCAAGATCAGGTCCCAACCCTGCACTGTGATTCTGATAGCCCCAGATTGGACCAGGCAGCCTTGGTATTCTCTACTGTTGACACTATCCGTGACAATCCCCCTGTGCCTTCCCAGATGGTTCAACCTCCTCACCTCAGCTCAGGGGAGGATATTGTACCCCAACCTTCACACACTCTGGCTCAAGGCTTGGTTCTTGAGGAGCTAGAATATGCAGACCTGCGTCTCGCACAATCAGCTCTGGATATTCTTAAGGCCAGTAGGAAACCTACTATTAAAACTTATGATTCTAAATGGAAGTGGTTTGGGTTCTGGTGTTCCCAGAAGCACATTCAGCTGATATTGTTACCGCCTAGGTTTGGTATATCTTAACAATTTAGGCCTTCGGCCTATCACTCGCAAGGTGCATTTGACAGCTATTTCTGTTTTTCTCTTGCTAGGAAGGGCTTTTCTCTAGCGTCCCACCCAGTTTTCAAGAAATTCTTTAAAGGTTTGGTTCACATCAGTCCTCCCTTCAGGGATCCGACTCCTTTGTGGGACCTGAATATCTGTATTGCACAGCTGATGCAGCCTCCCTTTGAACCCCTTTGCTCAGCTGAGCTCAAGTATCTGACTTGGAAAACTGTGTTCCTGGTTGCTATTACCTCTGCCAGGAGAATCACTGAGTTGCAGGCTTTATCAGTGGAACCTGATTTCATCTCATTCCATGGGGATCTTCTTCGTACAAATAGGAAATCTCTCCCTAAAGTGGTATCAGACTTCCATCTGAACCAATCTATGACATTGCCTGTATTTTTCACTGATCACTCTCTCCTCTAGAGAGAGTTTACACAGTCTGTACGTAAAGAGGGTTCTGAGTTACTAATTAGAATCCACTAAGCGCCATGGAAATGATTGCTCCCAGCTGTTTCTCACTTATGGGGAGGGGTGGGTAAAGGCAAGCCTACCACCAAGAGAACGATTGCTAGGTGGATTGTCTCTTGCATACAGGTCTGCTACTCAAAATTGGGGAAAGAGACGCCCTTGGGCCTGAGGGCTCACTCCACCAGAGGTACTGCTGTTTCGGTCGCAGCAGCTAGAGACATATCCTTAGTGGAAATCTGTAAAGCAGCCACCTGAAAGACTTTTCACACATTCACCAAGCATTACTTCCTGGACGTTCAGGCTAGAAGTGATCCTAGGTTTGGTACTGCAGAGCCTGTTCCCAAAATAGGTTTTGTAGATCTTCCTGGACATAAGTCTCCACCATTCATTCATTCATTCACACTATTGGGATCTGCGCCGGAGGCACTAGGACCCATCGGGAGCAAACTTTCTGCTGGAGGGTCGGCGCCAGAGATGGAGCCGCGAGGAATGGCACCGCGAGCCTGAGCTCGCGCAGTAATGACTGTCTCGGCGTCGACTCTCCAACCGCCTCAGTTCCTTTTTTTTCCCCACCGTCGAGTGCACTTCAGAGACGACGTCACTCGCCCGCCAGGAGTCAAACTTCAAACTAGCAGCATAGTTTTCAGTTTTATTTTGTAGTATTATCTCAAAGTATCGCTTAGTTTATTCTTACTTTAAAAATGAAGTCTCAGCCTACTTTGACAGAGTCGACCATGAGCTGGTCAGGTGACGGTAGGGAGACTTTGTATGAAAGCTGTTAAGTCAGTCTGGCTGGGTCCGGTTCGCCGCCTTCTCCAGAGGGGGGGTCTGACAACGGTCAGTCCAATGCCCGGGGGGGGTCCCCGCAGAAGCATAAAAATAAACGGTCGCATTCTTGGCACCGTTCAGCCTCTAGCTCTTCTTTGGCCCACAGGTCTAAAAAGAGAAGGCATCACTCGAGGTCGCCCTCTGATATGTCTGCGTGTAGACGTTCGGTTATCGGGGCTAGTTGCCAGTCTCCTCCTTCGGAGTCGCCAACCTCTGCTTCTGGTAGCCAACGGCTTCGACATCGGAGCCCTACCCCCGCCCGAGAGGTAGGTCTTCAGATGAGCAGTTTCATCAGTGGGCTGCTCTATGGAGCAATGGGCTCGGAGGTTGGTTCAGCTACCTGGCTCGGTCACTGTGGGCCTTCGGCTTATTGGGAGACCAGATAGGCAGTTGGACTTTCCTGGTCGCGCGGCACCTTCTTCGTGCCGTGATTCACGCATAGGTGTCCCCCACATGGCTATTACGCAGGGGGCCACACCGATGCCCTTATCTCCTGCTCTTCTTCCTTCAAAACCTGTTTTTCGGAGTCTGGGACTGTTTTCAGCGCCCTCGGCGTCGATGGTGCGCTCAGCGCCCTCCTCGGTGCTGTGCGGCTCGGCGCCACGTGGATCCCTCTGCGCCTGGCTGTGCCGCGTGGTCCCTCGGCATCGTTTCGTGCCGCGCCCTCGGGCGCCTCGGGGCTCTCGGGCTCCCTCTGCTTCTCAGACCTCCTTCCACTCGCTTCCTTCTTCCTCTCCATACAGTCCCTCCTGACTGTCAGGAGATGACATTGAGTCTGACCCAGACCTTCGGTTGGGTGATGAAGTGGACGGGCAGGATCTGTTACTGCTATAGAGCCTGTGGTCGAGGACCTGTCCTTTAAGTCTCTGCTGAAAAATCTGAGTTCCACTCTTTCTCTCCAGACTACAGACATCGATCCTGGGAAATTAAGACTCCAATACCTTCATGCCCCGGAGATCTCTACGGATTTGACTCCTCCAGTTCAGCCTTCCTTCGAGATGCTGTCTCAAATGGTATGGAATAATCTTGCTCTCACCCCTTCGGTGGCCAAATCCATAGATAGGAAATATTCAGCCCCTAAGGATTGTCCCATTTTGGCATCTCAAGCCTTTAAGGATCCTGTTGTAGTCCTGGCAGAGAATAAGGTCATTCTTCCTCAAACTACTACAGCTCGACCTATTAACAAAGAATCTCGTAAGATAGACACCTTAGGTAAGAGAGTCTTTGCTGCTTCTACCCTAAGTATGCATATTGCCAGTTACCAGGGCTATTTCTCCCAGTATGAATATATCCTGTGGCATTCTGTCAGGCAAATGGTTGAAGCTCTACCGGAGTCTGATACAAAGCCAGAGCTGCTTCAGACCATTACCGGAGGTATCGAATCTAACAACCAGCAGGTTAAAGCAGCCATGGATGCTTTTGACACTGCTTCCCGTTCAGCGGCTGCTAGTATTTGCACCCGCCGTCATTCCTGGCTGCGCACTTCGGGCTTCACGAATGACGCTGCCCTTTGGTGCATATCTTTTTGGTCCTCAGGTAGAGCAAGCTCTAGAAGCTACACAAAAGACTAGGTCAGCCATTAAGTTGGCTCAACCCCCTCCTGCCCCTTCTCGAGGGAATGTCAAACATCAGTTTCATAACCGTCAGTCCTTTCGAGGCAGAGGAGGTTTTCATTAGCACCAACCTGCCCAGCCTCAAAAGAAGACACAACAGAAAGCGCAAGGGCCCAAAGCGCCCAGCGCTACCTTATGAATTGCTGGCCCAAGTCCCATCTCAGCTGCCCGAGATGGACTTTTCCTCTCTGGTGGGAGGTCGTCTGATGCACTTCTACAACCAGTGGAAGTCCGTAACCTCAGACAAATGGGTCCTTCGGATAATTCGCGAGGGGTATTCACTCAGTCTTCTGAGACCCCTGGATCGTCCCTCCCAAACGGCAGCCCAGGCTGTCAACCCTTCAGTCAGACCTTCTCGCTGCCGAGATTCAGGGCCTTCTGAACAACAGGGCAGTAGAAGTGGTGCTGCTGCATCAACGGAACACGGGGTTCTACTCCCATTACTTTCTGGTTCCAAAGAAGTCTGCAGAATGCGCCCCATTCTAGATCTCAGAAAGCTAAACAAATTTCTCCCCAAGGAGAAATTCAAAATGATTTCTCTGGGAACCCTGTTACCTTTGCTTCATCAACACAACTGGCTAGCCTCCTGGACATGCAGGATGCTTACCAGCACATTCCTGTTCACCCGAGGCATCACAAATTCCTGAGGTTTGTGGCTCTGGGACAACATTATCAGTTCAGAGTCCTGCCTTTGGGCTATCCTCGGCGCCCATGAGTTTTACAAAGTGTTGTGCAGTTCTATGGCGCACCTCAAAAGGTCGGGACTGGTGTTCCCTTATCTGGACGATTGGTTCTAGCAAGCCCTTCCAGGCAGGGGACTCTAGACGCCGTAGAGACGGCCTCTCGCCTCCTTACGTCCATGGGAGTCCTGCTGAACCTCAAGAAATCGCAACTGCATTCCTCCCAGAGGCTTCTTTTTATAGGGACTCTTCTGGACACCTCCTGTGTCAAGGCTTTTCTTCCAGAAGACAGAAGGAACAATATCCTTAAAATGGCCCGTCACATCGGGGAGAACAGCTCAGTTACAGCTGTCTCGATGCAATGGATGCTAGGCCTCATGGCATCCTCAGTGTTCACTGTACCCCTAGTACGTCTGCACATGAGAACCACTCAGTGGATGCTCAGTACTCAGTGGTCCCCAACCTCGCACTCGCAGTCTTATCTCATCAAGGTGACAGAATCTTTAAAGAGGTCACTCACCTGGTGGTCTCAAGAGAGCAATCTCCTGGACGGATATCCTTTTGCTCCTCTGGACCATCAAATCTCCATTACCACGGATGCATCCCTAATGGGTTGGGGAGCTCACTGTCAGGCTCTCCACACTCAAGGTGTGTGGACTCAAGTCGAGTCCCAGCTTCACATAAACGTCCTGGAAATGAAAGCCATCCTTTATGCGGTCCGAGCGTTGATGGACATTCTCTGTCACAAAAACATTCTCCTTCAAACGGACAACAAAGCAGTGATGTATTACATCAACAAGCAGGGCGGTGCTCATTCTTACCCCTTATGCAGGGAAGCAATGAGGGTATGGGAATGGTGCTTGGAGCACAAGGCTCTAATTCAAGCGGTCTACCTACCGGGAATACAAAACGAGCTGCCAGACCGTCTCAGCAGAACAGAGACAGATCCTCACGAGTGGTCTCTTGACTCAACCATAGTTCAGTCACTATTCAAGAGTGGGAACTCCAGACCTGGACCTTTTCATCCCCACTCAATGCAAAACTGCTCTCTTCTGCTCCAGAAATCCAGGGCCTGGCATTTTCTGTCAAGATGCTCAGGCTGCAGTGGACAAACGCTTTCTTTACGCCTTTCCACCTCTTCCTCTAATTCAGAGGGTGCTCCTCAAGTTCGAATCCCAGGGGGACAAGATGATTCTCATTGCTCCCTTCTGGCCTCAACAGCTGTGGTTTCCACTACTCAACAATATGTTGGCAGTTCCTCTGAGACCACTTCCCCTACAGATGAACCTTTTGACTCAGGGGCCGGTGGTCCATCCCAACCTGAGATCACTTCACCTTCACGCTTGGCTCCTGAAGAAGTAGAAGTAAACCGGTTCAATGTCTCTCGTAGGGTTTCAGATATTCTTCTGGCTGCACAGAAGCCAGCCACTCGGAAAACTTACACAGCTAAGTGGAAGCTGTCGCCTGGTGTGCAAAGTCCTCTTTGAACTCTTTTCCTGTCCACCAGATAAGGTTCTGGAGTACCTCTTGGACCTCTCAAATTCAGGTCTGCAGTACTCTACAGTCAAAGTTCACTTTAGTGCCATTTCAGCGTATCATGAGACGTTTTTTTCCTTAACGCTAGCTCAATTACCTGTGGTTAAGAGATTTCTTAAAGGAATTGTGCATACCAGACCTCCAAGACGTCCAGTTGCAGCCTGGGACATTAATCTTGTGCTAGACATGCTCACTCGGAAACCTTTCAAACCTCTGGCCACCTGTGAGCTAAAATTTCTCACCTGGAAGACTGCCTTCCTAGTGGCCATTACCTCAGCTCACAGGGTGTCTGAGATACATGCCCTGGTCACAGATCCTCCGTACACTGTGTTCCATAAGGACAAAGTAGTCCTTAGGACCCATCCGAAATTTCTTCCTAAGGTTGTGTCAGAGTTTCATCTAAACCAACCTCTGGTCCTTCCCTCTTACTTTGCGGACTTCCAAAATGGAGAACAATCTCTTCATTCTTTGGATGTTAAGAGAGCTTTGCGTTTCAATCTGGATAGAACCAAGGATTTTTGCAAAGCCCAGCAACTGTTTGTCTCCTTCAGCGAGACCCGGCTGGGTCAACCTGTCGCCATCCGATGTATCTCAGCATGGTTAGTGGCATGCCTTCGCCACTGCTATTCCGTGGCGCAGGTTAAGTTGGAGGGTAGGGTTTACGCTCACTCTACTAGAGCGGTCACGGCATCACTAGCGGAAATTCGGAACGTATCCATTGCAGATATTTGCAACGTGGCCACCTGGAGCTCAGTGCATACTTACGTTAAACGTTATGCACCGGATGTCCATGCCAGACGACATTCTTCCTTTGGCAGAGCCATCCTTAATGGACTTCTGTCCTAGCAACGTGAGCTCTTTGTCTCTCCTGCCGCCCTCGGGGGATTATTAGCTTGGTACTCTCCCAATAGTGTGAATGAGTGGTGGAGACTTATGTCCAGGAAGATATGAAAATTACGTACCTACCGTAATTCTTGATCTTCTTGGATGAGTCTCCACCACTCATTCACATGCCCATCCTCCGTCCCCCGAGCTCACCTCTGTTGTTGGTCTTCACTCCCTCAAATTTTTAGGCTGTGAAGACTTCTTTGCTGACCCTTCTTATACGGGTTGCCCGGACTATCTTATGTCCGGTTTTTAGGTTAGGCTACCCTTCTAGGTTAGTTACACTGCACCTCCTTGGTAAAAAAGGTACTGAGGCGGTTGGAGGGTTGACACCGAGATAGTCATTACCGCATGAGCTGAGGCTCGCGGTGCCATTCCTCGCGGCTCCATCTCTGGCGCCGACCCTCCAGCAAAAAGTTTGCTCCCGATGGGTCCTAGTGCCTCTGGCGCAGATCCCAATAGTGTGAATGAGTGGTGGAGACTCATCCAAGAAGATCAAGAATTACGGTAGGTACGTAATTTTCATTTCTCTCCTCCTTGGGGGTACTGCTTGGTAGTCTGCATATAGTCAGAATACAGCAAAACTTCATGTTTGAAGAAAAAATTACTCACCTTAGTAATTGTTTCTTCTAATGGAGTCTTGCTGTATTCTAATCTGTCTTCCCTCCTAGAACCTAGTTGTTTTGGGATGTGGGTGGGTAGGTGCAGTGTTGCACCCCAGGGTATACCTGGGTGCCTCTTAACTGAAGATTGTTTCTTGTTCCTTTGTTTTATTACCTACTTGGATACTTTTTGGGGGTCTCGACTTGAGTCTTTGGACCCTAAAATTGATGTATTTTGCCCTTTGGCACAAACGTTTTAAAAATAATTTCTAGGTTGTTAGTTGCTTAGTATAGGGCTCGTAAGACTCTTGACTGTTACACTGAAGAGTACCTGGAACAGAGGTTTGAAAACCGAGCTCGAGCTCATTGTTCTATGCCTTGACATAGAGTTAACTCTTTCCTCTCCAGAGCAGTGAAAGTGCTGGAGCTAACTGCATATAGTCTGAATACAGCAAGACTCCATTAGAAGAAACACAATGACTAAGGTGAGTAATTTTTTTTTCTTCTAGGGACATGGATATGTTCTATCCACACTTACTGGCAGGTTCCTTGCCGCTTTAAATCTTGCCGGAAGGTCTTCAAGCTGGCTCCTCCCACCCACCTGCGTGGTAAAACTCTCGGCTCCGCCCCATGACGCCAGATCTTTGTTACTGCTTGGAAGCTCAGGTTCCCTCCTTAGCGCTCTGCATTTAGACTGGATCCAAACTCTTCGGTTCACTCAAAAATAATTTTAAAGTTTTCTAGACTTCGGTCTGCTTCTTCCTTCGCGGCTGCGATGGAAAAAAGCTACTCCCGGTTTTCGGCGGTGCCCATGCAGGCAGAAGATGTCTCTGGACCAATCCGCACTCCACGATGCGTCTGCCTCGTGCTTGACCACGATCCGCAGGCCTGCGAGTTGTGCAAGTCTTTTCGCAAACGTCCCTCGAAGACGGTGCTGTCCGCTCAACTTGCGCCCGAGAAACGTTATCCGCCGGTGAAGTCCAAGGCAGTCTGCTAGGCGGTTTCAGTGGCGGCTGGCTCGGCTGAGCAACTCGAGCAGATGATTGCCCTTGAGGAGAAGGCGGCACAGGCCGCATCTTCATCATCCTCAGTTGCGGCATTTATCCCGCTCTTCTTGGGATCCTCCTATAGTGCTTCTTTTTAGGAGCTTTGCCAGTCCCTCTCCACGAAAGGTGAGGGGCCATCGGGACACTCTTCTCTGTCCAGGAAGGACTCGAAGGGTAAGTCCCACCGTCGACGTTAGTGGGAGCGGGAGAGGTCCCTCTCCCTGGACAGTAGAGACACTACTTCGGTCGAGGTTGCAGCTAAGGCCACTGGCTTCACGGTGTTCTCGTCGGGTCAACTGGCTGAGACACCCGTCGACGCGGTCAAGATTTTTCTCGACCCGTTGGACAGGTTGTCGACTGGAGAAGCCGACAACCCTTCAACGGTTCCCCCAGTGGAAACAGAGGACTTGCCTGCGCCTCCTGTGCCGGAGTCTCTGGTTAAGGCTCTCAAGCCGAGGGAGGAACAGGTTTCTCCCGCTCCCTCCCAGACCCACCCCCAGAAACACCAACAGTCTCGGACCTCTTCTTGGTCCAGCCGATCCCGCTGGCACTGGCTGTCTCGGCACCAAGGAAAGCGGCAGCGCTCATCCTCGTCTTCTTCCTCGGAGGAGAGGCTTCAGCGCAAATTGCGTCGACGCTACAAGGACTTAATGCGGCAGCAGCTCCTGACCGGGAACAAGCCGACATCGTCGCCTTCCCCAGCCATTAAGTGGCTGTCACCCGAAAGGCCGACACAACCCCTCGCAGTGGTCGAGGTGCCCAAACCGGTGCCGGTTGTTCGGCCAAAACCAGCTTCCCCCACCGATTTGTGGTGGAACCCCCGCCTCCATAACTGAAATCGGGGGCTCCGAGCAAGGATTCTCATTCGGGTCAGGGACTGCCCCACTGGTTGTCTGTCACCCTCACTCCCGACCGTCCTCGGCAGAAGGAGGGTGGCTCAGGCCCTAGGCAGCTGTTCTCAGACTCCTCGGAGTCTGACAACTCCTCCTTGTTCTCCAGGCCCCTTGACCTGGAGTCCTCCGGTGGACAGTCGATGGACGAGAGCCCATCATCATTCATGGGTGTGCTTCGGCTCATCTCGGAGTCCACCGGGATGCAGCTCGAGCCCATATCCAAGCGGGCCAAGTATCCCCTCACGGAAATACAGGACTGAGGGGATTCTCCCACGGAGGCTTTTCGGGTGACTGAAGTCATTGTTGGCCCAGCCTTGGAGTTATGTCAGCGGCTGGCTTCTTGTCCTGCTCCATCGGCCAGGAAGTACGCGGTCCCTACTGGATCTCTGTCTGGTTTCTCGGAGCACCCCTCTGCGGAGGGGTTGGTTACTGACCGCGTGTTCCGGGAACGCCAGGGATGTGGACAAGCCCCCCGACAGAGTCCAAAAAGCTGGACTGTGCCGGGCGCAAAGTGTATGCTGCGTCCTCCCTTGGCCTCCGTCAGGCCAGTTCGGCCATACTGATGGCACATTTCTCCCACACCCTTATAGGCTCCCTGGATGAGGTGATCCCTCATCTCCCGGCTGATCTGCAGACTACGGTCAAGCAGGTGTGGATCAGGGGAGGCAGTGGTGAACGGGCAGATCTTACTTGAGACACAGCTCTTGCAGCAGGTTACACCATTAGGACTGAAGCCGGCAGGCGTCAGGACCCCACGGAAAAATTCTAGCTAGCTGTCTTCAGCGGGGACCGCCTCCGACGTCGTTCCGGCCTCCGACGTCCGACGTAGTACATAAGGGCGGTCCCGCCCAATTCCCAGTTCTTTCCTGCCGTCGACTTGCATGTCTCGACCTTTGGTTCAGTTCTTTAGTGCGATGGTAAAGTTCTTCGCACGGAAATTCGATTTCTACAATCAAGTTTTCTTGATGTCCTCTCCTCACCTCCGTCACCCCTCAAGTATGCTTGTGGGAAGCAGATCCCCTTCAAGGACCCTCACTCGGCTTGCGTCCGGTGCCCAGGCCCAGACCATGACACCCGGGCCTGCTCCTTTTGCCAGGGGTTTAAAAGCAGAACCCGGATCCGTCGCCAGAAGGCCCTTCAGGCATTTTTGCTGGAAGAAAAGCTTAAGACCATGTCTTCCAAGGGGCACTCTTCTAAGAAGGCCCACAAGCACGCTGAGAAACGTAGGGAGAAGGCCCCTTCCAGGTCCCTAGACGGTTCCAGGTCCGTCCGACCGCTCCCCTTCCCGGGCCAGCTCTCAGCCTCCCCCTGCTGCGGTCAAGAAGTCTTCATCCTCTTCTCAGGCCAAGACTGCCAGACCTTCCTCGTCCTCCAGGGCTCTGGTCAAGTCTGGGGATCGCCACCATCACCATAAGTCGGGTTCCCGCCTTTCTGAACCCGACGTCAGGTCAGCTTCCTTGCCTCCTCGCAAGACTATGGAGCTTACCTCTCTGAAGAGACCGCAGGACCCGACGCCGGTGCTCCTGTCGTCTTCTCACCGCAGATCCCTTGAGCCGCCGCTGGCCAGACGACGCCGGCCAGGCCAACGATCATCGGATGCCGGTAGGGAGACCGCGCCCGCCTCCTAGGCAGAAGAGAACTCAACGCCCGACCGACGCCGGTCAGAGACCATCACCGAGGAGGAATTGACTCAGCCCGAGGACCAGATCGACGCGACCCCGGTCCTGTCGCGACGCTCAGGAACCTCACCATTACCGAGCCCTTTGAGCCGACGCCGGACCCGACGCATCACCACCGCGCCCGGACCGTCGTCGGGCCTTTCCATGGTAGAAGTGAAGGAGCTGTTCACTTACTGGTGGGACACCATAAAGAAGGACATGGTTCCCACTCCACCTCCTCTTCCTCCTCCTCCTTCTCCTACACCGATTACTCCTCCGGTTCCTGCGCCCCCCCTCCCCATCGGGGTCGGCAGGCCGACTACCTCCTCCCCGGGAGCACAGAACACCTCCAAGGGGGAGACCAGACAAACGGAGACCTCCGTCCAAATCCTCTTCCAGGTCACCCAGCCCTAAGAGACCCAGAAGACGCCGACGATCGCCTGCGACGGAGGACACGGATCAGAGTTCTTAACATCCAGATCCCCATCTCCTCTCTCCATCCCTTCTCCGATCCACGCGATGCCAAAGTCTCTCCGATGACCCTTCGCTCGGATATTATGAGACACATCCAAGAGAACATGGGATGGGATGCGGAAGAGCTAGACCTCAAAGGCTACGCCTTGCAAAGTATCTTCGCAGAAGGACTCCAAGCCTGTGGGGTGCCACCCTTGGTAGACACTTTCATGGATGTCACCAAGGCAGCGTGGAAGCATCCACATTCGCCTCCCGGCGATGCGAAGAAAGCTGATCGCCAGGCTGTTGGCTCCCAGGAAGACCAGTACTTGACTCGGCATCCTCAGGCCGACTCTGGTCATAACAACTCACATGACCGGTCCCAGAGACCGCAATATCTGAGCACCCCGCCACCGACCCAGAGTCCAAACAGCTGGACTGCTATGGGTAGATGCTGATGCTTCCGCTACCTGCGCCATCAGATCCCTGAATACTTGACCCAATGGTGCAGTTCCAAATGCCTTGTGGGAAACAGGGTCTGGATGCGGCTGAGAAACTGCCGGAAGGTGAGCAGAAGGAGGAGATGCTTCAGCTCCTTAGTACGGGTTCGGACGTGGGAACCCAAGTGCTACGAGCCGCGTATGACTCCGCGGACTCCTCGGCCTGAGCAGCAGCTTCAGGCGTATGCATCCAGAGACGCTCTTGGTTACGCGTCTCCAGCTTTACCCGGACGGTCTAGAAGAATATCATGGACACCCCATTCGAGGGAGAAATCTTGTTTGGTAAGCCCTCAGATTATTACCAAACTCCAAGAGGCCGGAAGGCGTGAGGTCGTTCAGGCCATGTCACACTCCAAGCTTAGTCTCGCTTTGTGGAACCAAAGCCGATTGCGTGGACGGACGCAGAGGCAGCAATCCCGCCTGCTCCACAACAGGGGCCCGCCTGCAGAGAGCCCAGGGAAACAACCCGCAGGCCGTGAGCCAGCGATTTCCAAGCCGGGTCCAGCCAGCGGACCCCAGCCGCCACAGCCTGACTCCTTCCGCCCGCCTCAGGATCAACGGAAATCATGTCGGGGTCATATAACTTCCTGCCGGATGGCAGGCTATAACCACCGACAGGTGGGTTCTTCAGTTGGTCGGAAGAGGCCACTTTATAGAATTGCAGAAAAGCCACCCTCGAGGCCTCCTTTGCTCTCCCGGTACCCGGGTCAGCACAAGTCACTGATCTGGCAAGAAATACTCGCGCTCTTGCTAAAAGGAGCGATAGAGTACGTCCCGGAGAACCAGAGAGGACAAGGATACTATTCCCACTTCTTCCTGGTTCCAAAGAAAACAGGGGACCTCCGTTTGATTCTGGACCTCAACGTGTCGGTTGCCTACAAGAGATTCCGCATGGTGACTCTTCCGGATCTCATTCCCATGCTGAAACAAGACGCCTTCTTAGCGTCTTTAGACATGCAGGACGCATACCTGCACATCCCTATAGCTCAGGCGACAAGAGGTTCCCGCGCTGAAGCCGACCACCACCTTCAGTTCCGAGCTCTTCCATTCGGACTGTCATCCGCACTCCAGGGTCTTTACCAAATGCATGGCAGTCGTGGGCAGCATCTCCTAAGGAGACAGGGCCATTATGTGTTCCTCCTTATTCTGGAATGGCTTTTCATGGCCGCCTCCAGAGAGGCGCGTTGACATGAAGCATCCAGAGCACCCAGGACCTGTTCCGATCTCTGGGCATCCTAATCAACCATGAGAAGTCTCTCCTGGTACCGCTGCAGAAGCTGCAATTTATAGGCGTCAGTACTGGACAATCGCTCAGGGAAGAGCATTTCTTCCAGACGCACAGAGCGGAGCGCATCAGATCCCTCATCGAGTTGTCGCCTAACAAGACCGTCCCTGCCAGGGTCGGGTCCTTCGCTTTGCTCGGACACATGGCTGTGGCCATTCCTACTGCCCCTTCGCAAGGCTCCACATGTGGGTAACTCAGTGATGCTCAAGGTGCAATGGGATCAAAGGCAAGACCACATGCAGCATCCAGTCAGAATCACTAACTCCGTGATTCGAGACCGCAATGGTGGCTAGACCCAGGTCACCTCCACGGGGCGTCCTGCTTATAGCGCCTGCCTCGGAGGTAATCCTCACCACAGGGCCTCCAGGTCTAGGGTGGGAGCACACCTGGACGGGTGAAGTCCCAGGTATGTGACCCCTCTGGAGGCTCATCTCCATATCAATGTCCTAGAGATGAGGGCGGTCCTTTATGCCCTGCAGGCCTTTCAGTCAGAAATCCCGCCGAGTACTCTCCTGCTTCAGACAGACAGCACAGCGGTGATGTATTACCTCAACAAACAAGGAGGCGCACACTCTTACCCCCTTTGCAGGGAGGCCATGAGGGTGTGGGATTGGGTAATCCGACACGGCACGAATTTGATGACAGTACATGTTCCTGGGGTGGACAACACGATTGCAGACGGCCTGAGTCGCTCCCAGGCCAGAGTCCACGAGTGGGAACTTCAAGAGGTAGCAGAGGATCTGTTTCTTCGATGGGGAACTCCAGAGTTGGACTTGTTCGCATCCCCATCCAACGCAAAACTGCCCAATTTTTGCTCGCTAGATCTAGGGCCTGGTGTTTTCTGGCGAGACGCGTTGTCCTTCTCCTGGGCGGACAGATTCCTCTACGCTTCCCTCCTTCCCGTTAATCCAGAGAGATCTTCTCAACCGCGCGGGAGCAAGCAACCATGATCCTTGTGGCCCCTTTTGGCCCAGACAGATATGGTTCCCTTTACTGATTCAACTATCCCGGGAACCTCCGCTCCCGTTGCCGTTCAGCTCCCATCTCTTGTCTCAGGAGGAAGGTTCACTGATCCACCCGGACTTAAGCTCACTGAACCTGCATGCATGGCTCCTAGAGACATAGCCATCTTGCGTCACGGGGTCTCACAAGAGGTTGCGGAAGTTCTTTCTGCAGCCAGAAAGCCGGCAACACATGTGACGTACGCCATGAAATGGCGCTGCTTTTGTTTATGGTCATGAAAGCACGATTTTTCCTCTTTAGGTTGCCCGGTGAGTGGTGTTGGACTACCTGCTCTCCCTTTTCCGTTCGGGCCTAACCTACTCCTCTATCAAGGTGCACCTCTGTGCCATCTCTGCCTACCACCTTCCGGTAGGACATCGCACAGTGGCACAATTAGATGCCTCTTGGGAATTTTTGAGAGGGGTGTTACATCTAGGCCACCCATTAAGGACCCAGTGCCTCCATGGGATTTGCTCTTCGTCCCTGGAACAACTCACGCCTCACTTCTAACCTGCCGCTGATTACAGCCGCGCTTCGTCGTGTAGAAGTTTTTTTTCACTTTTGCTGCCGTTACTCAGCGAGAAGAGTTTCTGAGCTTCACGCCTCATGTGCAAAGAGCCTTATTTAGTTTTCCACCAGGACAGAGTATCCTGAGGACTAATCCAAATTTTTGCCTAAGGTGATTTCTTCACTCACCTCAATCAGGATATTGACCTGCCGGTCTACTTCCTAATTACTCTAATAGAGGAGAGGCACTGCTCCACACCCTGGATGTTCACCGCAGCTTGAGGTATTACCTCAACAGAACTAAACAACTTTGTAGTTCAGAGCAACTTTTCGTTTCCTTTTCTGAAAGGATGATGGGCCAACCAGTATCCAAACAGTCCCTGTCTCGCTGACTTGTCCAGTGTATTTCATACTGTTATGATATCAAACAAAAGCCCCTCCCGGGAACAGTTTGGGGTCATTCCACTAGGGGTGTGGCCACCTCCTTTGCAGCACTCCGAAACATCTCCACCTCTGCCATATGTGCTGCAGCCACTTGGAGCTCTGTGCATACATTTATCAGGCATTATAGCCTGGACATCACCTCTCGGCGAAGAGCTGGCTTTGGCCTGGCGGTGCTACAGGGTCTCCTGTCCTAGATTCAGGACCTGGTATGTAATTCCTAGTTTCTCCTCCCAGAATGTTGACAGCTGCTACTGCTTGGGAATCAGTCCTACGAGGATCTGTTGCAAGAGCTGTGTCTCGGGTAAGATAGTACAGTTACGTAAGAACTCACTGTAACAGTAGATCTTCGAGAAATACCTGCAGCAGGTACCTCCCGCCCACCTTACCCCTTGGAGGAGGCATGGCTAGGCCTTTACTATCAGGATTTTTCCTTTGACTTGACGGTGGATCCTCGGTCTCCCATTTATGTCAGCCTGACGGGAAGTCTCCAGCGGGAGAACTGGGGAATCAAGCGGACCGCCTTGGCTACTACCGCCTGACGCCGGAGGCGGACCGACGCCTGGGCGTGTCCCCGCTGAAGATAGCTAGCTAGAATTTTTCCGTGGGGTCCTGACGCCTGCTGGCTTCAGTCCTAATGGTGTAACCTGCTGCAAGAGCTGTTCTCGAAGATCTACTGTTACGATAAGTTCTTACGTAACTGTACTTTCCAAACGGCTCTCGATATTGGAGACTCCTGTGCCTGGTCAGTAGCGGCCGCAGTGGCTATGCGCCGCAGAGCTTGGCTGCACATCTCCACCTTCACGGTGGATACCCAGCACAAGTTGGCAGACGTCCCCTTCCTGGGTACCGACTTGTTAGGGCCTTGGGTGGAAGGCCACCTCCAGAGAATTGAGAAGTCCAGTGCCACCTTGGACTCGGTCACGTCTGTCCAGAAGGACAAAGGCTGCTGACAGCAGCATAAGTCGTCCTGCCCCATGGCACATCTGGCCCAGCAACACCAGCATCAGGGCCAGCAGGCTCACACTTGGCACCCCAAAGCCAAGCCTGCAGCTTCCTCCAGCAGGAAGGAAAAGGTCCAGGAGGTCCCTCGGCCGGTCCTTCCTCCAAGCCTGCCCAGTGACGGGTTGAGGGATGTCGCCCCCAGCCATGTCGCTTCCACCTGGGGTCCCCCCCCGGGGGACGGCTCTGCCGCTTTCTTTCTGCCTGGTCCGCTATCACCACGGACCGTTGGGTGTTGGTGGTAGGAAAGGGTCTGCATCTGGAGTTCGAGCAAGCCCCGCCCTCCCGAGCAGTCTCCCCACGGGGGGGTTACGGGGTCCGCAGTCTCTGGCACATCGAGCAGACATTGCCCTGCTCCTCCAGAAGGCAGTGATCAGGAAGATGGCGGATCCTCCACTAGAACCCAGGGTTTGTGTCCAGGTACTTCCCAGTCCCGAAACGGACGGGGGGGCTGGTGCCCCATTCTAGACATGCACAACCTGAACAGGTTCCTAAGGTCTTGAACCTTCAGGATGGTCACTCTGGCTCAGATCATTCCATCCTTGGAACAAGGCTTGTGGTTCTGTTTTCTGGACCTCCAGGATGCGTTCTTTCACGTCCCAATCCGCCCGTCGTCCTAGCGATTCCTCCGCTTCAGAGCAGAGGGGTCCCTCTACGAGTTCCGGGCCATGCCCTTTGGCCTTTCTCTAGCTGCCAGGGTCTTCACTAAATGCATGGCAGTGGTGACAGCCTTCTTGTGGCACCGAAGGGTCCTGGTGTACCCCTACCTGGACGACTGGCTGATTGTGGCCTCCTCCAGACTGGGGATGGAGCGGTCTAGGGATCTGGCCCTCCAGGTTTGCTCTCAGGTTGGCCTCCTCATCAACGAGGTCAAGTCGGAAACCGTGCCAAAGCCAGTGATACAATTCATCGGAGCAGAGCTCAACTCTCTGCGAGCCAGAGCACGGCTCCCAGTGGACAGGGCTGAGGTTCTTTCCTCCTTTGCCCAGTCATTTCAGGTTGGGCAATTGTGCCCTGCACAGGACTTCCTTCGCCTCCTGGGCCTCATGGCGGCCTGCACCAGTGTGGTCTAGGCCTGTTGGCACATGGGTCCCCTACAATGGGGACTGGCCAGCCAGTGGTCACAGTGCTCTGGTCCTTTGGACCAGCCAGTGACAGTGTGCCAGGAGATGTGGAATGCTCTCCAGAGGTGGATCGTTCCAGCTCATCTGCAGAAGGGCATCCCATTTGTCCACCCCGAGCCGACTGTCTCCCTATCGACTGCCTCTCTAATGAGTTGGGGTGCCCATCTGGGGGAGCACAGGGTGCATGGCCTCTGGACCCCTCGGGAGTCCTGATGCCATATCAACCTGCTGGAGCTTTGAGTGGTTCGTTTAGCCCTCACCACCTTCGCTCTGTTTTTATGGGGTCAAGTGGTCCAGGTCCAGACGGACAATATTACCACCATGTACTACCTAAATCGCCAGGGCGGGACACGCTCCATGCCTCTGTGCAGGGAAGCTCTCCGCGCTTGGTCCCTCGTGCACAGCCTGAAGGCGGATCTCCTTGCCATCCATGTGGCAGGAGCCTCCAACATTCTGGCCGATGCCCTAAGCCGGATAGGAGCTGCGTCCCACTAGTGGTCTCTTCTGCCGGAGGTAGTAAAGATCTGATCTTACGAGACACAGCTCTTGCAGCAGGTTACACCATTAGGACTGAAGCCGCCAGGCGCCAGGACCCACGGAAAAATTCTAGCTAGCTAACTACAGCGGGACGCCCTGACGCCGGTCCCGCCTCCGGCGTCAGGCGTAGTACAAAAGGGGCGGTCCGCCAGATTCCCCAGTTCTTTCCGCCGTCGACTTAGCTACCTGACCCCTTCGTTAATCAGTCTAGCTACGACGTGAATAGTCTCTTTTTCATAAAATTTTCAAAATCTTCACCTCTTCAAGCAAGATCTTGATGTCATTACCAATCTCGGCCATCCTTCAAGTGCGCTTGTGGAAAGCAGATCCTGCTCAGGACTCCCCACACGGCCTGCGCCGTGCCTAGGCCCAGACCACGATACCCGGGCCTGTCCTTCTTGCCAAGGGTTCAACAGCCGCATCCGATCCGGGCGCCAGAGGGCTTTGGTATGCTTCTTCTGGAGGAACAACTGAAGACCATGTCCTCCAAGGGAAAGCTCCAGGGTCCACAAGCACGCTGGAGAAGAGAAGGAGAAGGCCCTTCCAGGTCCCCTTCTAGGGTTGAGTCCCGAGCTCCGTCTGAAATCTCCCCGCTGCAATCAAGAAACCTTCATCTCAGGAGAAACCGCCAGGCCTTCCTCCCTTCCAGGGCCTTGGCAGTCCGAGGAACGACACCATCACCACCGCAAGTCGGGTTCCCGGCCTCGGTACCCGACGTCCAGGTCTTCGCCGGTGCCTCCACGCAAGACGTTGGAGCTCACGCCTTTAAAGGCCTGTAGCCCAGGCAGCCGGCTCGACAGCGCCAGCCGTGCGCCCTTCTTCCCTGGACGCCTGTCGGCCCGACGACCGACGCCGCCATTACATCCCAGCGGACGCCGGTAGGGGACCCGACCGCCCTCCTGAAAAGAAGGCCCTGTTGCCTCCGACCGACATCGGTCAGGAGCCTCTATCGGAGGAGGACCTAGAGCAGCCCGAGGACCAGACGGGCGACCCCGGTCCCGTAGGTACTCCCAGGGATCCCTCGCCATTACCAGAGCCCCCTGTGGAGCCGACGCCGGGACCCGATGACCGCCCACCGGCACCCGGGCCGTCGTCAGGCCTCTCTCTAGTGGAGGTGAAAGATCTGTTCACCTACTGGTGGGATACCATTAAAAAAGACATGGTTCCCCCCCTCCTCCTCCTACTCCGGTTCCTGCCCCCCCCTCGCCATCGGGGTCGGCAGGCCGTGTTCCTCCTCCCCGGGAGCCTAGAACCCCCTCCCAGGGGGAGACCTGATAAACGGAGACCTCCGTCGAAATCCTCTGCTGGATCACCCAGCCCCAAGAGATCCAGGAGGCGCCCGGCTCGCCTTCAACGGAGGACACGGGATCAGACTACTCCACCTCTAGATCCCCATCTCCACTCTCCATCCCTTCTCCGGACCCACGTGAGATGCCTAGATCTCCTCCGATGATCCCTTGTTCCTTGATATTATGAGACATATACAGAGAACATGGGATGGGATGCTGAAGACTTAGACCGAAGAGTGCGACTGGCAAATATCTTGACAAAAGGACCCCAAGCCTGTGGTGGTACCACCCTTGGTTGACACTTCTGTGGACATCACCAAGGCTGCGTGGAAGCGTCCACACTGCTCCCGCGAGACTGAAGAAAGCTGATTGCTTGTACAAGGCTCCTAAGGACGACCAGTACTTGACGAGCATCCCAGGCCGATTCTCTGGTCATCACAGCCTCACATGACCGGGTCACAGAGGCCACAACATTTGAGCACCCTGCCACCGGACCCAGAGTCCAAGCAACTGGACATTGGGTAGGCGCGACGATAGCTTCCGCACCTGCGCCCATCAGATCCCTGAACTATTTAACCCATATGGTTCAGTTCCAGAACGCTTTGTGAGAACAGGGTCTGGAAGCGGCTGAAAAGATGCCGAAGGTGAGCAGAAGGAGGAGATGCTTCCAGCTCCTCCGTCACGGGTTCAGGCAGTGGGGACCCAAGTGCTAAGAGCGTGTGACTCCGCGGACTCATCGGTCCGAGCAGCAGCTTCTGGCGTTTGCCTCCGGAGACACTCTTGGTCTGGCGTCTCGGTTTACCGGACGTCAAAAGAACATCTTGGACGCCTTTTTGAGGGGAGAAGTATTGTTTGGTAATCCTACAGAAAAGATCCTTACCAAACTCAAGAGGCCGGGAAGGCGGTAAGGTCGGTTCAGGCCATGTACCGACCTAAGCTTGGTTCCTTTCGTAGGAACCAAAGCCGTTTTCGTCCGCGGACGCAGAGGCAACAGACCCACTCCGCTGCACCTCAGAGGGGCTCTGTTTTCGGAGAACCCAGGGCAAACACCCCGCCAGCCGAGGCCAGCGTTCTCCTAGGCAGGCCCAGCCAGCGGGTCCATCTGCCGCCACAGCCTGACTCCTTGCCGGCCCCCGCCCCTCAGGATCAACGGGAGTTTATAGTCGGGGGTCGCATTGCGAACTTCCTGCCGGGATGGCAGGCCATTACCACCGACAGGTGGGTTCTTCAGTTGGTCAGTCTAGGCCACTTTATAGAATTCGCAGGAAAGCCACCCTCGAGGCCTCCTTTGCTCTCCCGGTATCGGGGTCAGCACAAAGCCTTGATCTGGCAAGAAGTACTCGCGCTACTACGAAAGGGAGCGATAGAGTACGTCCCAGAGAACTAGAGGACTAGGATACTATTCCCACTTCTTCCTGGTTCCCAAGAAAACAGGGGACCTCCGTCCAATCTTGGACCTCAGCGACCTCAATGTGTCTGTCACTTACATGAGATTCCGCATGGTGACCCTTCCAGGTCTTATCCCCATGCTCAAACAGGACGCCTTTTTAGCGTCTCTAGACATGCAGGATGCCTACCTGCACATCCCTATGGCTCAGGCGCACAGGAGGTTCCTGCGCTTCGAGTTTCTCGACCACCACCTTCAGTTCCGAGCCCTTCCTTTCGGACTGTCTTCCGCACCGAGGGTCTTTACCAAGTGCATGGCAGTCGTGGCAGCGTCTCTGAGGAGACAGGGCCACTACGTGTTCCCGTACCTGGACGACTGGCTTCTCATGGCCGCCTCCAGAGAGACGTTGCTTCTTGCAATCAAGAGCACCCAGGATCTGTTCCGATCCCTGGGCATCCTCATAAATTACGAGAAGTCTCTCCTGGTACCGTCGCAGAAACTGCAGTTCATAGGAGCAGTTCTGGACACTGTTCAGGGAAGAGCCTTTCTTCCGGCCGACAGAGCGGAGCGCATCAGATCCCTCATAAGGGACCTATCACTAAGCAAGGTTGTACCTGCCAGGTCGGTCCTTTGCTTGCTCGGACACATGGCTGCGGCCATTCCTACTGTCCCTTTCGCAAGACTCCACATGCGCATTACTCAGTGGATGCTCAAAGTGCAATGGGACCAAAGGCAAGACCACTTGCAGCATCCGTCAGACTCACAAATTCAGTGATTCAAGACTGGCAGTGGTGGCTAGCCCCAGGGTCGCTCTCATCAGGCGTCCCGTTCATTGCGCCGTCCCCGGAGGTCACCCTCATCACAGACGCTTCCGGTCTTGGGTGGGGGGCACACCTGGACGGGGTAAAGTCCCAGGGTACGTGGACCCAGATGGAAGCTCACCTTCACATCAACGTGCTGGAAATGAGAGCGGTCCTCTATGCCCTGCAGGCCTTTCAGTCAGTTATCCCACCGTGTACTCTTCTACTTCAGACAGACAACACGGCAGTGATGTATTACCTCAACAAACAAGGAGGCGCACACTCTTACCCCCTTTGCAGGGAGGCCATGAGAGTGTGGGATTTGGTAATCAGACACGGCGCGAATCTGATCACTGTGCACGTTCCCGGAGTGGACAACACGGTTGCAGACGGCCAGAGTCCACGAATGGGAACTCCTTCAAGAGGTAGCAGAGGATCTGTTTCTTCGATGGGGAACTCCAGATCTAGACTTGTTCGCCTCCCCATCCAACGCAAAACTGCCCAATTTTTGCTCGCTAGATCCAGGGCCTGGTGTTTTCTGGCGAGACGCGTTATCCCTCTCCTGGGCCAACAGATTCCTCTACGCTTTCCCTCCTTTCCCGTTGATCCAGAGAGTTCTTCTCAAACTGCGCAGGGAGCACGCAATATTGATCCTAGTGGCCCCATTTTGGCCCAGACAGATTTGGTTCCCTTTGTTGATTCAACTATCTCGGGAACCCCCGCTCCCGTTGCCGCTCAGCTCCCACTTACTGTCTCAGGAGAAGGGTTCACTTGTCCACCCGGACCTACGTTCCTTGAACCTGCATGCTTGGCTCCTAGAGACATAGCCATTTTGCGTCACGGGGTCTCGCAAGAGGTTGCAGAAGTCCTTTCTGCAGCCAGAAAGCCGGCAACGCATGACGTACGCCATGAAATGCGCCTGCTTTTTAGTAATGCGTACGAGCACGCGACCTTTCCCTTTAGGTTGTCCTGTGGGAGTAATATTAGAATATTTGCTCTCCCTCTTTCATTCGGGTCTAGCCTACTCCTCTATTAAAGTGCACCTCTGTGCCATTTCGGCTTACCACCTCCCGGTGGGAAATCGTACAGTGGCTCAGGTGGACGCCTCTCGGGAATTTCTTAGGGGAGTGTTGCACCTTAGGCCTCCTATTAGAGACCCTGTGCCTCCATGGGATTTGCTTTTTGTCCTTGAACAGCTCACGCCTCCCCCCTTTGAACCTGCCGCGGATTGCGAGCTACGTTTTCTGTCGTGGAAAACGTTGTTTTTAGTTGCTGTTACCTCGGCAAGAAGAATTTCTGAACTTCACGCCTCATGTGCAAAGAGCCTTATTTAGTTTTCCACCGGGACAGAGTATCCCTGAGGGCCGAACCCTAAATTCTTGCCTAAGGTGGTTTCTTCACTCACTCTGAACCAGGATATCGACCTTCGGTCTACTTCCGAACTACTCTAATAGAGGAGAGGCTCTGCTCCATACCCTGGATGTTCACCGCAGCCTGAGGTTTTACCTCAACAGAACTCAGTCCTTTCGTAGTTCTGAGCAGCTTTTCATTTCCTTCTCTGAGAGAATGATGGGCCAATCAGTATCCAAACAGTCCCTTTCCGCTGGCTTGTCCAGTGTATTTCTCACTGTTATGGTATCAAACAAAAGCCCCTCCCGGGTTCAGTCGGGGTCATTCCACTAGAGGGTGGCTACTTCCTTTGCAGCGCTCAAAATGTTTCCACTTCTGCTATATCGCTGCAGCCACTGGAGTTCTGTGCATACCTTTATCAGGCATTATAGCCTGGACATGCCTCCTCGGCGAAGGGCTGGTTTTGGTTTGGCGTGCTTCAGGGTCTCCTGTCCTAGGTTCAGGACCTGGTTTTATCCTTTAATTTCCTCCTCCCGGATTTTCTGACAGCGTTACTGCTTGGGAATCAGTCCTAATGGTGTAACCTGCTGCAAGAGCTGTGTCTCGAAGTAAGATAGTACAGTTACGTAAGAACTTACCGTAACAGTAGATCTTCGAGAACAGCTCTTGCAGCAGGTACCTTCCCGCCCACCTTCCCCCTTGGAGGAAGCATGGCTCAGTCTTTCTGAGCAGGAATTATCTTTCTGTCTTCTGACGGCGAATCCTAGGTCTCCCATTTTGATGTCAGCCTGCGGCAAGAAGTCTCCGGCGGGAGAACTGGGGAATCTGGCGGGACCGCCCCCTTTTGTACCACGCCTGACGTCGGAGGCGGGACCGACGTCGGGGGCGGTCCCAGCTGTAGTTGGCTAGCTAGAATTTTTCCGTGGGGTCCTGGTGCCTGGCGGCTTCAGTCCTAATGGTGTAACCTGCTGCAAGAGCTGTTCTCGAAGATCTACTGTTACGGTAAGTTCTTACGTAACTGTACTTTCTCCCACTGGGGCATGCCTCAGGTGGACCTGTTTGCCTCCAGGGAGAATGCGAAGCTGAGGCTTTCATGCCCGCCCCCCTCAGCAGGGCTCGCTGCAGGGGGATGCCTTCTCGAGGCCGTGGACCCCGGGCCTCTTCTGTGCCTTCCCTCCATTTCCCTTGATCCACAAGGTGCTTCTCAAGTCGAGGAGGGACAAGGCGCAGGTGATTCCGGTAGCCCCAGACTGGCCCCGCCAGTTCTTGTATCCAGATCTCCTCAGCTCCAGGCTCCTGAGGCAGCTTCCAGCCCACCCGGACCTGATCTCAGTTAGTCAGGGGAAGGTATTCCACCCGTACCTTCAATCTCTGCACCTGACGGCCTGGTTCCTGAGGGGCTAGAGTTCCAGGCCTTGGGTCTTTCCGACGCGGTCCTCAACGTTGTTGAGGCTTACCGCAAGAAGTCGACCAGGAAATGCTATGCCTTTAAATGGAAGAGATTCTCCATTTGGTGTCAAATCAAGGGGCTGGACCCTTCCTCCTGTTCCTTGGCAAGTATTCTGGAATACCTGTGGTCCCTTTCTCAGCTAGGGCTTCGGTCGACAACCCTTAAGGTGCACCTGGCAGCCATCTCTGCTTACTGGGCGTGGGCCGGGAAGCAGTCGGTGGTGTAGGAGAAGGTGGTCGGGTGCTTTTTCAAAGGCCTTGATCACATATCCCCTCCAGTGCGAGAACCTCCACCTCCGTGGGATCTACTGCTAGCACTGGCTAAGCTCATGGACAAGCCATTCGAACCGATGTGCAGGTGTGACATCTTACCTGTTGTGGAAGACCGCCTTCTTGGTGGCTATCACGTCAGCCAGAAGGATGGGAGAGCTCCAGGCGCTTTCCATCGAATCTGCTTATCTGGTCTTCCACAGGGACAAGGTTGTCCTGCGCCCCCACCAGAAATTCCTTCCGAAGGTGGTGTCAGAGTTTCACCTTAACCAGGTGTTGACTATGCCGGTGTTCTACCCCAATCACACCTCGGAGGCCAATATAGGCTTCATACTTTGGACCCTAGAAGAGCGCTCTCTTACTACAAGGAGCGGACGGCTGAAGTTTGGGGAGAGGTTTGCCAGCTTTGTCACCTACGCTGAAGCCCTACCTGGCAGACCTGCAGCCAAGCGGACGATAGGCAGATGGGTCACCTCCTGCATAGATCTCTGCTATAGGTTGGTGGGCATGGAGCCTGCTCATTCTATCTGCCATACTGCTGCTTCGGTGGCTGCTTCCAGGGACGTCCCTATCCAGGAAATTTGCAGGGCTGCTACTTGGAAGTCAGCACACACCTTCATTACCCACTACCACATCGACCTCGAGTCACACCGGGATGCTGGTTTTGGGACCTCGGTTCTCCAGTCTTTATTCCCTAAGTAGGCGGTGTGCGCCTTGCCTCCCTCCTCCCAGAGAACTGCTAGGAGTCTGCCAGTAAGTGTGGATAGAACAACATATCCATGTCCCTAGAAATGCAGGTTACTCACCTGTAACAGGAGTTCTAGGAATGGTGTATGTCAAATCCACACGACCCACCCCGCTTCCCCAGCTTCAACGCACAACCTGGCTTCCAGCGGGCTAGATCTGGTGTCATGGGGTGGAGCCGAGAGTTTTACCACCCAGGTGGGTGGGAGGAGCCAGCTTGAAGACCTTCCGGCAAGATTTAAAGTGGCAAGGAACCTGCCAGTAAGTGTAGATGAACAACATGTACCATTCCTAGAACTCCTGTTATAGGTGAGTAACCTGTATTTTTGTGACCCCCACCTCATGAAAGCATTTTGGACCTCTTCTCATGAACAGTGGCACTGTGATTTTGTTAATGTGTCCCGAACTTTGAGTTTCCACAGCGACCGTGCCATTGTGCGCCAGATGTACAAAAACACAGATCGGGCAGGATGTGAAGAATGACAGCTATACTATTCATAGGGAGATGAGAAGAGATGGCAGTGTTGAAAATCTGTAGTGAAAATATTAAAAATGCTCAAACTTCTGAGCATACGTGGAAACTGCACAACGCATGTATGTAACACATTTAGTGGAATAATTTCACCATATTTTCAACATGGGCATTTTGTGACCTCTGCTTATGAAGACTGTCACTATGATTTTCTTAATTTGTCCTGAACATTATTTCCCCCAGCAACTGTGCTATTCTGCACCAGATGTGTAAACTCATATTTGGGGCAGGATGTGAAATTACAGCTGTACTGTTCATAAGGAGGTCTGAAAAAATGCCAGTGTTGAAAATCGGGAGTGAAAATACTACAAATTTGCAAAGTTACAAGGGTGCGTGTAAACTGCATAACACACACTTGTAACAGTCATTCTAGGGACATGGATATGTTCAATCCACACTTATTGGCAGGTTCCTTGCCTATTTAAATCTTGCCGGAAGGTCTTCAAGCTGGCTCCTCCCACCCACCCGGGTGGTAAAACTCTCGGCTCCACCCCATGACGCCAGATCTTCCTAACCACTTGGAAGCTCAGGTTCTAGGGACATGGATATGTTGTTCAATCCACACTTATTGGCAGGTTCCTTGCCGCTTTAAATCTTGCCAGAAGGTCTTCAAGCTGGCTCCTCCCACCCACCCGGGTGGTAAAACTCTCGGCTCCGCCCCATGACGCCAGATCTTCCTTACCGCTTGGAAGCTCGGGTTCCTTCCTTAGCGCTCTGCGTTTTAGACTGGATCCTAACTCTTCGGTTCGTCCGAAATTGGTTTTGAAGTTTTCTAAACTTAGGTCTTCATTTTCCCTTGCGGCTGCGATGGACAAATCTATTCCCGGCTTTCGGAGGTGCCCTTGCGGGTAGAAAATGTCCAGGACGGATCCGCACTCCACGTGCGTCTGCCTTGGCCTGAATCACGACCGCAGGCCTGCGAGTTGTGCCGCTCTTTCTCGACCAATGTCCTGGATGATCGCGCTGCCCGATTGAAGCTCGGGCGCCCCGAGAAGTGTTTTCCGCTGGTAAAATCTAAAGAGGCTCGTTGGGCGGTGTCCGCGGTGGCTGGCTCGGCTGAGCAGCTCGAGCAGATGATCACCCTCGAGGAGGAGGCGGCCCAGGCCACATCTTCCTCCTCCTCGCCTGCGGCATTTATACGGCTTCGTTCAAGGAGCTTTCAGTCCCTTTCCATGAAGGGAGAGGGGCCATCGGGACATTCTTTTCGGCCCAAGGAGGAGTCGAAGGGTAAGTCCCACTGTCGGCGTTTGTGGGAGCGGGAGAGGTCCCCTTCCCCGGACAGCCGACCGTCGACTTCGGTCGTAGTTGCGGCTGAGGCCGCTGGCTTCTCGGTGTCCCCGTCAGGCCAGCCTGCTGAGACTCCCGTCAACGCAGTCAAGATTTTTCTCGATCCGTTAGACGGGCTGTCGACTGATGAAGCCGACAACTCTCCTTCACCAGTTCCCCCGGTGGATACAGAGGATCTGCCTCTGCCTTCATGGCTGCAGTCCCCGGTTAAAGTGCTCTAGCCGAAGGAAGAGCGGGTGTCCTCTGCCCCTTCCCAGACCCACCCTCGGTCCCCCCGAGGGTCTCTGTCTCGGACCTCATCTCAGTCTAGCCGTTCCCGCCGACATCGGCGGTCTCGATCTCCATACCGGCAGCTCCGACGCTGCTCTCCTCATCCTCTTCCTCGATGACGGGAGGCTTCGCGTAAATTATGCTGGCGCCACGAGGAGCTTATGTGGCAGCAGTTGCTGTTGGCGGGCTTAAGCCGACTCCAGTCAGACCCGGCCATCAAGTGACTGTCGCCCGAACGACTGAAGCAACCACTCGCCCCGGTCGAGTTGCCCGCTCCAGAGCCGGTTGCTCGGCCAAAACCAGCTGCTCCACCGATTGTGGTGGAACCTCCGCCTCCACAACCGAAGTCTGGGGCACCAACCAAGGATGCTCGGTCAGGTCACGGCCTGCCCCACAGGTTGTCGGTCCCCCTCACTCCCGACCATCCTCGGCAGGTAGAGGGTAGCTCAGGGCCGAGGCAGCTCTTCGCAGACTCTTCGGAATCAGACAACGACGACTCCCTGTTCTCCAGGCAGGTCGACCTGGAGTCCTCCGGGGGGCCAGTCATTGGACGATAGCCCATCGTCCTTCTTGGCTCGCTTCGACTCATCTCGGAGTCCACCAGAATGCAACTCGAGCCCGTGTCCAAACAGGCCAAGTACCCCCTGATGGAGATACTAGACCGAGGGGATACCCTCATGTAGGCCTTTCCGGTGGCTGAGGCCATTGTCGGCCCAGCCTTGGAGCTTTGGCAGCGGCCTGCTTCCTGTCCTGCGCCCTCTGCCAGGATGGCCAGGAAGTATGCGGTCCCTACCGGCTCTTTGCCTGGTTTCTCGGAGCACCCCTCTGCTGAGGGGTTAGACATTGACAGCGTGTTCCGGTAACGCTCGGGACGTGGATAAGCCCCCCCGACAAAGAGTCGAAAAAGCTGGACTTAGCCGGGCGCAAGGTGTACGCTGCGTCCTCCCTCTGCCTCCAATAGGCCAACTCGGCCCTGCTGATGGCACACTTCTCCCACACCCTCTTGGGCTCCCTGGACAAGGTTGTCCCTCATCTCCCGACCGACCTGCAGACCACTTTCCGCCAGGTGCGGGACCAGGGTAGAGTGGTGGCAAAGCAGCAGCTGCTCTGGACATAGGTGATTCCTGTGCCAGGTCAGTAGCGGCCGTGGTGGCCATGCGCCGAAGGGCGTGGCTGAGGATATCCTTCTTCATGGCGGAAACCCAGCACAAGTTGGCGGACGCCCCATTCTTGGGGACTGATCTCTTTGGCCCTGGAGTGGAGGGACACCTCCAGCGGATCGTAAAGTCCAATGCCACCCTGGACTCAGTCACCTCCGCCCAGAGGGACAAAGGCCGCAGTCAGCAACAGCAGAAGTCCTTTCGTCCTTCGGCCCCTGCATCTCGACCAGCCCAACAGCACCAGCAACAGGGCCAGCACGCTCGCGCTTGACGTCCCAAACCCAAGCCGGCGTCTTCCTCCAACAGGAAGCAAGGAGGTAAAGGCCCAGGAGGTCCCTCGGCCGGTTCTTCCTCCAAGCCTGCCCAGTGACGGGTTGAGGGGTGCTGCCCCCAGCCTTGTCACTCCTCCCTGGGCTCCCCCCGTGGGGGGACTGCTCCGCCATTTCCTTTCTGCCTGGTCTGCTATCACCACGGACCGCTGGGTGTTGGAGGTGGTAGGAAAAGGTCTACCTCTGGAGTTCGAGCAGGCTCCACCCTTTCGAGCCGTCGCCCCTCGGGGGGCCACTGGGTCCGCAGCCTCGCTGTCGGCCCGCCGAGCCGATATTGCCCTGCTCCTCGAAAAAGAGGTGATCAGGAAGGTGGCGGATCCTCCTCCAGACCCGGGGTTTGTGTCCAGGTATTTCCTGGTCCCAAAACGGACAGAGGGCTGGCGCCCCATTCTCGACCTGCATGACCTGAACAAGTTCCTAAGGTCTCGGACCTTCAGGATGGTCACTCTGGCTCAGATAATCCCATCCTTGGAACGAGGCGTGTGGTTCTGTTCCCTGGACCTCCAGGACGCGTTTTTTCACGTCCCAATCCGTCCGTCTCATCAGAGATTCCACCGCTTCAGAGCGGAGGGATCCCTTTGAGTTCTGGGCCATGCCTTTCGGCCTCTCCCTGGCTCCCAGGGTCTTCACCAAATGCATGGCAGTGGTGACAGCATTCCTGCGGCGCCAAAGGGCCCGGGCGTACCCCTACCTGGTTGACTGGCTGATTGCAGCCCCCTCCAGAGTGGAGGCGGAGCAGTCCAGAGATCTGGCCCTCCAGGTTTGCTCTCAGATTGGCATCCTTATCAACGAGGCCAAGTCGGAACTTGTGCCGAAGCAGGTGATTCTCTTCATCGGGGCAGAGCTCGACTCTCTTCGAGCCAGAGCTCGGCTCCCGGCGGACAGGGCCGAGGTTCTTTCCTCCTTTGCCCAATCATTTCAAACAACATGAAGTCTTCCTATATTATGACATATGCAGTGAGTCCCAACCTTCGAACTGCTCCGGAGGTGAAAGAGTTAACTTTCCATGCCAGGCATGGAACCTTGAGCGCGAGCTCGGTTGAAAACTCTGTCTGTTCTTCAAACTCAAACTGTCAGATTCTTTACTCCGCCTCACTGAACAGTCGCTCCGGAGATTTCTCCTTCTGCTCGGTTCGTTTGGCGGTTAAAAAGTATTATTTTATCGGTTTTTTGACCGAAATTAAACCGCAACCGGTCGGTTCAAGCTCTGTCTGTGGTATTGTAAGTAATAGATAGGCTTACATTTATTTTATTCTGTGTGGAACTTGTAAACGCTTTTTGGTTCGGTTTGAACCGATCAGGTTATTCTCCAACTTTACTAGTCCTTAATTAGAGTGCGGTTCCCGGTTCTTATCGGTTCTAAAAAAAACTGATTTCATTACGGTTTTTTCCACGACCGTGACACGGTTGGGAACCGATAAGAGAGTCTTGCTTGGATTGCCATAAACGGGCAAGTTTGGTTAGGCTGGCACTATGTCTGAGAAACCCAAAAGAAAAACCGGGCCCACTGGGTTTCAGCACTGTAGTGTTTGTGGGAAAGCCTTTGCTAAGGCTGACCCACACACCACCTGTGTGTATTGTCTGGGGTTTGTCCACCTCAGTGCAGACTGCCAGATTTGTAAGAATTTTCCTGCTGCCACCATAGAAAAGAGAGTTGGTAGGCTCAGGGAAAGGGAGGCCAAAAAGTCCGCTGACCCAGATGGCCAGCCCGGTTCGGTCCCAACCGAACCGGAGGGAGTGCCCTCTGACCAGGGCGCTACTTCCTCGGGCAAACGAAGAGCCAGCTCTGAGGAGCCGGTTCCAACTAAAAGGACTAGGAAGTCAGCTAGTGGGGAGCCAAAAGTTCTTTCTCCAAACGCTGAGGAAATAGCTAAAGCAATTCAAATTGTCCAGTCACTTTCCCCGGTTCCGACCGAACCGACACCATCAGGGAAGCGCTCGGTTTGGCCGGTTCAAGATTATGATTTTGAGGATTTTTATGAACTGGAGGAGGGGGAAGAGGAGTATGAGGAGAGTGAATGTGGTTTTGAATGTCTGGATGTGCCCATTGAACCGGACATCTCTCCAGACAGACCGTCAGGGGTTTCTCCTCCCAGGCTATCTGAGTCCCCTTCTCATTTTATGTTCTATAAGAAAGTTGCTGAAACTCTCCAGCTTCCTGTTGAGGAAGCTGTTGATGACCAAGAGGAGCCTGATTATGTAGAAATGATGGATATTCCAGAGTCTAGGAGACTGTCTATTCCTTTGCATAAATCTTTTTGGAAACAGACAGTAAAAATTCTAAAAACTCCTCACACTATACCTCCTGTTGATAAAAGGATGGACAAGAGGTACACATTATCAGGCTCTGATGCGGAGTTCCTCACACAGCAATGCAGTCATGTGGAGGTAGTGCAGGCTGCAGCCTGTGACAAGGCAAATGTTCCTCTAGCTTCCCACCCCTGAAAAAGGACTCCAGGAGGATTGATGCCATGGTAAAGAAACAGTACATGGCAGCATCTTTGGGACTCAAACAGGCAAATTATATGGCTTATGCTGCTAGGTACCAGAAATCCAGATGGGATACTGTGCTAGCCCCAGCAAAACAGGTCCCTGACCAGCTTGCCAGGGAGCTGGAACAGGTGGCTGCGGATGGTATTGAGGCATCCAAGGTGCAATTTCATGCTGCAGTAGACTCTAATGATGTGTCATCAAGGGTCATGGCTACATCTGTGGCACTTCGCAGAATGGCTTGGCTCAGATGCACTACCCTGTCACAGGATACCCAGTCTAAGGCCATGGATTTTCCTGTTGTGGGCAATTCTCTGTTTGGGGAGCAGACAGAGAATTACATGAAAAATGGATGAATATAGAACCACCTATAGGGTGTACAGGCCAAGAAAGGCAGGCCACTCCTCAAAGGCAGCATCCCAGGGCAGACCTTTTACCAAGTCCAGGCCTCCTCTTCTGCTTATGCCCAGAGGGGGTTCTTTAGAGGGAGAGGCAGACGGGTACAAGCAAGCCTGCTTCCACCCCTCAGCCCAAAGCCCCTGCCAAGCAGGCACCCTGATGGGGTGGCCAGGGCCGATTCTCTACTACCTGTAGGGGGCAGGCTGGCTTACTTTGTCCAGGACTGGAAGTCTTTAACATCAGACAAGTGGGTCCTGGAAGTAGTAAGCCAGGGACTGGTTCTCAGCTTCAAAAAATTTCCAAAGATGAGAACCAGGTCCTTTCCACCTGCAAATCCATCAGAGGCACTTGCCCTAGAAACAGAAGTTTCTACCCTCCTGGCTCTCAGAGCTGTGGAAAGGGTTCCACCCCTCACACCAGGCAAAGGGTTGTACTCCAGGTACTTCCTTACCCCAAAAAGACAGGAGAATGGCGGCCATCCTGGATCTGGATACCTAAACAAGCACCTTTGAAACCAAAATTCAAAATGGTGACTCTGGGATGTATTTTACCCTCTCTAAGGCCAGGGGACTGGCTAGCGTCCCTGGACCTCAAGGATGCCTACTTCCATGTTCTTATCAGAAGCTCCCATCGAAAGTACCTCAGATTCGAGCTGCCCTCAGGCCATTACCAGTTCAGAGCAATGCCGTTCGGCCTCACCTCTGCCCAGAGGGTATTCACAAAATCCCTGGCAGTAGCAGTTGCCCACTTAAGAAGGCAAAAGATTGCCATCTTTCCTTACCTGGACGACTGGCTCATAGTAGGCCAGTCTCCAGAACAAGTCAAACTTCACCTTCAGGTAACTCAGCAACTGCTCACATCTCTAGGTTTCCTCCTCAATCTTCCAAAGTCAGTTCTAGAGCCTGTCCAGCTCCTCACCTTCATAGGTGCAGAACTGAACACAAAAGCGGCCAGAGCCTTCCTCCCTCTGGAAAGAGCAAGGACCCTGGTCTCTCTGGCTTCCTCTTTCACCCTGCAAGTCTCTCGACCAGCAAGGCATTTTCTGCAGCTCCTGGGGCACGTAGCTGCTTCTACAGCAGTGGTGCAGGGAGCAAGATTTCAGATGAAGGACGTCCAGTTCCATTTGAGAGCCTTTTGGTCTCAAAGGAGAGACCCTCTAACCAAATTGATCCCAGTGACTCGAACCCTGATCCAAGCCCTTCAGTGGTAGCAGGACCAGAGCAATCTGAGACAGGGGGCCCTTCACCCTCAGTCTCCTCCTTAATCCTTACTACAGATGCATCCCTCTTGGGGTGGGGAGCTCACATAGGCATCTCACTACCCAGGGATTGTGGTCCCCACAGGAATGCTCCACATCAATCTGTTGGAACTCAGAGCAGTTTTTCTAGCACTTCAAGTTTTTTCCACATCTGTTCAGAACAAAGTTGTACAGGTCAGAACAGACAACACCACTACAATGTGGTACATCAACACGCAAGGAGGCACTCTGTCTACGGCCTTGTGCACCGAAGCAATGAAGTTGTGGTCTCTGGCTTATTCCCTGAACACCTCCCTTATGGCAGTTCACCTCCCAGGCAAGGACAATGTCCTGGCAGATGCTCTCAGCAGGATTTCCCAGGGCCATCACGAATGGTCACTGGATCCCCTGGTACTAGAGGTAGTATTTGCCAGATGGGGCAGCCCCAGACAATCACCAGCTTCCCTTTTTTTTGCTGCAGGCCCCCAGTGTTGGGCTCAGTCCCTCTGGATGCCTTCCTTCTCAGTTGAGAAGGGAAGTTTCTCTATGCTTTTCCCCCCTTCCCTCTTCTGTTCAAGGTGCTAGTCAAAATCAGATCGCAACCCTGCAAGATCATCCTGATTGCTCCAGATTGGGCCAGACAGCCCTGGTACCCACTCCTTCTGTCCTTAGCAGTCCACCTTCCCCTGTGTCTTCCCAGGAATCACAACCTTTTAACCTGTGCCCAGGGGAGAGTTTGGTACCCGAACCTCAAATCTCTCAATCTCAAGGCCTGGCTCTTGAGGAGTTAGAGTTTGCTGACCTACACCTCTCCCAAGGTGTATTGGATATCTTGAAGGCTTCTAGGAAGCCTTCCACCAGGGCTACTTATAATTCCAAATGGAAGAGATTTTCCATATGGTGCTCTGGCTGGCATATTTCCCCAGAATCTGCTGACTTATCCACAGTCCTGGATTATATGGTGCATTTGAATACTTTGGGGCTGAGACCAGCTACCCTAAAAGTGCACCTGGCAGCTGTCTGCTTTCTTATCAGCAGGTAAACCCTCTTCTCTTTCAGCTCATCCTGTATTCTCCAAGTTTTTCAAGGGGTTGCTTCACACCAACCCCCCTTTCAAGGACCCTGCCGGGATTTTAATATTTGCATTGCTCAGCGTATGCAACCCCTTTTTTGAGCCCTTGTCTTCAGCAGAGCTTAAGTACTTGACTTGGAAAACTGTGTTTTTGGTAGCCATCACTTCTGCCAGGCGCATAAGTGAATTACAAGCATTGTCACTGGAACCTGATTTTATCTCCTTCTATAGCGATAAGGTGGTCCTCAGGACTAGCAGGAAGTTCTTCCCTAAGGTGGTTTCAGACTTCCACCTTAATCAATCTGTCTCTTCCTGTGTACTTCACTGACCATTCCTCCTCTGGCGAGAGGAGACTGCACAGTTTAGATGACAAAAGAGCCCTTAGTTACTACATAGAACATAACCAAGGGTCACAGGTTTGACTCCCTCCAACTGTTCCTCACTTATGGTGAGGTTGGTAAAGGGAAACCTGCCACTAAAAGATCCATTGCCAGGTGGATTGTCTCTTGTATCCAATTTTGCTATGAGAAACTGGGTAAGGTTCCTACCAGAGGTACAGCTGCGTCTCTGGCTGCTGCCAGGGACATCCCTATCCTAGAGATATGTCAAGCAGCTACCTGGAAAACAGTTCACACTTTTACCAAGCATTACTCCCTGGACATCCAGGCTAGGACTGATGCTCGGTTTGGCACAGCTGTGGTTCAGAGCCTATTTCCTAAGTAGGTTCTGTCCCTCCTCCATGGAGGTACTGCTGTGTAGTCTGCATATGTCATACTATAGCAAGACTTCATGTTGTTTGAAAGAAAAATTACTCACCTTAGTAATGTTGTTTCTTCTAATGGAGTCTTGCTATATTATGACCTGCCCCTCTCAGAACCTCTACTTTTGGGATGTGGGTGGGGAGTGTAGTGTTGGCACTTTGTAGATGCCCACCTTATTTTTCACTCCTCCTTTTTGGGGTGTTTGGGTGTTATGTTTTAATTTTTTGGATCCCCTGACTTGAGTCTTTGTTTTGGGAGCAAGAAAAATGTGTTCTTATATTTAGTAGTCAGTTGGCTAGTGTAGGTTTAAGGCTTCCACACAGAACCTTAGTGAGTTTTGCTCGTAAAGATATGACAGTTTGAGTTTGAAGAACAGACAGTGTTTTCAACCGAGCTCGCGCTCAGGGTTCCATGCCTGGCATGGAAAGTTAACTCTTTCACCTCCGGAGCAGTTCGAAGGTTGGGACTCACTGAATATGTCATAATATAGCAAGACTCCATTAGAAGAAACATTACTAAGGTGAGTAATTTTTTCTTCTGGTTGGGCAATCGCACCCTGCCCGGGACTTACTGAGCCTCCTGGCGGCCTGCACCAGCGTGGTCTGTTGGGCCCGTTGGTACATGCGTCCCCTTCAGTGGGGACTGGCCAGCCAGTGGTCACAACCCTGCAGTCCCGTTGGACCAGCCCGTGACAGTGACCCAGGAGATGTGGAACGCTCTCCAGTGGTGGACCGTTCCGGCACATCTGCAGGAGGGCATCCCGTTTGTCCACCCCGAGCCGACGGTCTATCTATCGACCAACGCATCTCTGGGTTGGGGTACCCATCTGGGAGAGCACAGAGTCCACGGCCTCTGGTCCCCTCAGGAGTCCCGATGCCACCATCAACCTGCTGGAGCTCCGAGCGGTCCGTCTAGCTCTCATCACCTTCGCTTCGTTTCTACGGGGTCAAGTGATTCAGGTCCAGATGGACAATACCACGACCATGTACTACCTGAACCGCCAGGGCGGGATGCGCCCATGCTGTTATGCAAGGAAGCTTCCGCAGATGGTCCTCGTGGCGCGAGCCTGGGGGATCTCCTCAGCCATTCCACGTGGCAGGAGCCTCCAACACCCTGGCCGATGCCCTAAGCTGGATAGGGGCTGCACTCTGAGTGGTCTCTCCTGCGGAGGTAGTACAAGATCTCTTCTCTCACTGGGGCACGCCTCAGGTGGATCTGTTTGCCTCCCAGGATAATGCGAAGCTGAGACTGTTCCATGCCTCGCCCCCTCAGCAAGGCTCGCTGCAGGGGGATGCCTTCTCGAGGCCGTGGACTCCGGGCCTCTTCTACGCCTTGCCCCCATTTCCCTTGATCCGCAAGGTGCTTCTCAAGGTGAGGAGGGTCAAGGCGCAGGTGGTTCTGGTATCCAGATCTCCTCAGTCTCAGCTCCAGGCTCCCGAGGCGGCTTCCAGCCCGCCCGGACCCGATCTCAAGTCAGCTAGGGGAAGGTATTCCATCCGGACCTTCAATCCTTGCATCTGACGGCCTGGTTCCTGAGCAGCTAGAGCTCCAGGCCTTGGGTCTTTCCGACGAGGTCCTCAACGTCGTTGAGGCGTCCCATAAGGAGTCGACCAGGAAATGCTACGCCTTCAAATGGAAGAGATTCTCCATTTGGTGCCAGGGGAAGGGCTTGGACCCTTCTGCCAGTCCTTTGGCAAGCATTCTGGACTACCTGTGGTCCCTTTCTCAGCAAGGGCTTCGGTTGACGACCCTTAAGGTGCACCTGGCAGCCATCTCTGCTTACCGGACGCGGGCCGGCAAGCAGTTGATGGCGCCGGAGAAGGTGATCGGGCGCTTTTTCAAAGGCCTTGACCACATTTCCCCTCCGTTGCGAGAACCTCCACCTCCGTGGCATCTACTGCTGGTATTGGCCAAGCCATTTGAACCGATGCACAGGTGTGATATTTCCCAACTGTCGTGGAAGACCGCCTTCTTGGTGGCTATCACGTCAACCAGAAGGATGGGAGAGCTCCATGCGCTTTCCACCGAGTCTCCTTACCTGGTCTTCCACAGGGACAAGGTTGTCCTGCGCCCCCACCCGAAATTCCTTCCGAAGGTGGTGTCGGAGTTTCACCTTAACCAGGTGTTGACTCTGCCGGTGTTCTACCCCAGTCGCACCTCGGAGGCCGAATATAGGCTCCATACTTTGGACCCTAGGCGCGCGCTCGCTTATTATAAGGAGCAGACAGATGAAGTTCAGGGAGAGGTTTGCCAGCTGTTTGTCACCTACGCTGAAGCCGCACCTGGCAGACCTGCAGCCAAGCGGACGATTAGCAGGTGGGTCACCTCCTGCATAGAGCTCTGCTGTAGATTGGCGGGCATGGAGCCTCCCAGAGGGATAAGAGCTTATTCTGCCCGCCATACCGCTGCTTCGGTAGCTACTTCCAGGGATGTCCCTATCCAGGGTATCTGCAGGGCTGCTACCTGGAAGTTGGCACATACCTTTATTACCCACTACCACATCGACCTCGAGTCACGCCGGGATGCTGGTTTTGGGGCCTCTGTTCTCCAGTCTCTGTTTCCCAAGTAAGTATCGGGGTGTGCGCCTTGCCTCCCTCCTCCCGGAGAACTGCTAGGAGTCTGCCAATAAGTGTGGATTGGACAACATATCGGGTTACTCACCTGTAACAGGAGTTCTAGGAATGGTATATGTTGTTCATCCACATGACCCACCCGGCCTCCCCGGCTTCGACGCACAACCTGGCTTCCAGCGGGCTAGATCTGGCGTCATGGGGCGGAGCTGAGGGTTTTACCACCCGGTGGGTGGGAGGAGCCAGCTTGACGACCTTCCGGCAAGATTTAAAGCGGCAAGGAACCTGCCAATAAGTGTGGATGAACAACATATACCATTCCTAGAACTCCTGTTACAGGTGAGTAACCTGTATTTTCTCACCCCAGGAATACTCTTTAATATTCATAACTCTTCTGCAGTATACCTTTAAGGTCAGATCTGCCCAGAGATGGAATGCTATGCAAATGATGGAATCATTAGCATGAGCCACTTTTCAAATGCTGCCACCTATCAACTGCCTATATTCTAACCCTCAGATTTTGTGGACGCCTGCAAGACGGAGCCCAAAAATTTAAATATATCAAATTCTAATTTTAAAATTCCCTACCCAAAATAACTCCAACTGGAGGAAAACGTGAAGAGAAAAAAAATTATCATTAAAGTCCCCACAAAGTCCTTGTGTCAATCACCTGAAAAAGGAGAAAAAGACAAAACAGGTTTTAATAAAAGTAAAAGTGTGGCATGCAAACACTATGGTACAGCATGGAATACAGAGGCCACTGGTTCTTAAAACGGGGAGGCAGGGAGGGAGAGTTATGAATATTGGGGTATCCCCTGGGAGAAACAAGGTTACTATGGTAAATAACTTTCTTCTCACCCCAGGAATACTCCAATATTCCTAACTCTTCTGCAGACTAAAAAACACTACCTTAGGAGGCAGAAGAACCTATTTTGGAAACGAGCTCTGCAGTACAGCTGTACCAAACCTGGCATCAGCCCTTGCCTGCATATCCAAGCTGTAATGCTTGACAAATGTGTGTACTGTTCGCCAGGTTGCTGCTTTACAAATATCCACCAAGGGTACATCCCTTGCAGCTGCCAGTGTTGCAACTGTACCCTGTGTGGAGTGGGCTTTAAGCACTGCTGGAGCTTCCTTGCCCACCATAGAATAGCAAAATTGAATGCACTGAACAATCCAGTGAGAAATGGACATTTTAGATGCTTGGTTACCCTTTCCCACATCCCCATAAGTGAGGAAAAGCTGTGTTATATCCTGCCTATGGGGCTTAATGGCTGTCATGTAGTAGCTCAAAGCTCACTTGACATCCAGGCTATGTAGCCTACACTTACCAGAAGAAGAGTGGTCAGTGAAAAACACTGGCAAATTAATGGACTAATTCAAATGGATGTCTGAAACCACTTTGGGAAGAAATGTCCTATTTATTTGAAGGAGTACCTTATCCCTGTGGAAAGCAATGTCCTTTTCAATACGTAAGGCCTAAAGCTCACTAATTCTTCTAACCGAAGTGATGGCTACTGGAAACACTGTTTTCCAAGTGACATACTTAAGGGGTGCTGAAAACATAGGCTCAAAGAGGGGGAGCCATGAGCTGAGCAATGCAAATATTGAGGTCCCAAGCTGGCACCGGTTCTTTTACCGGTGGATACATATGTGAGAGGCCTTTGAAAAGCTTTTTAAAAATTGGGTTTGATGTTAAGGGAAAAAGGCTTGCCTGCCGAAGCATAGGCAGAGACTGAAGCTAAATGAACTTTCTGTGTTCTATAAACCTAAGGAATGTAAATAGACATAGAAGTCCAGCAACCCTGGTACTCGTACCTGGGTTGGCACTATACTCCTGTTAGAGCACCAAATAGAAAACCTCTTCCATTTTGCAGCATAAGTTTTCTCCGTAGAGGATTTTCTGTATCCTCTTGAAGCATCCATAACTGACTCTGAAAGATGTAAACGGTGTACTGTAGGTCCTCAAGAGCCAAGCTTTGAGCCTGAGTGACCTGAGGTTTGGAAACAGGAGCCTCACCTGATTGGAGGTCAGAAGATTGTGCCTCCTGGGAAGGTGTATTGGTTTCTCCACTGACATGGACAGCAACACGGAATACCATGGCTGCATGGCCCAGTCTGGGGCTATGAGGATCATTATTTGCTGGCTGAGACCCAAGTTTCAATGCCCCCTGTATACCAGGGGAAATGGGGGATTCATACAGGAATTTCCTCCGCGGCATCTACTGCTGGTATTGGCCTGCCATTTGAACCGATGCACAGTGTGATATTTCCCAACTGTCGTGGAAGACCGCCTTCCTGGTGGCTATCACGTCAACCAGAAGGATGGGAGAGCTCCATGCGCTCCACCGAGTTCTTACGCCTGGTCTTCACAGGACAAAGTTGTCCTGCGCCCACCCAAATTCCTTTCCAAGGTGGTGTCGGAGTTTCACCTTAACCAGGTGTTGACCTCTGCCGGTGTTCCACCCCAGTCGCACTCGAGGCCAATATAGGCTCCATACTTGGACCCAGAAGCGCCGCTATTATAAGGAGCAGACAGATGAAGTTCAGGAGAGGTTTGCCAGCTGTTTGTCACCCTACGCTCAAACCGCACCTGGCAGACCTGCAGCCAAGCGGACGATTAGCAGGTGGGTCACCTCCGGGTATAGAGCTCTGCTGTAGATTGGCGGGCATGGGAGCCTCCCAGAGGGATAAGGTTTATTCGCCCGCCATACTGGCTACCGTAGCTACTCTAAGGATGTCCCTATCCAGGTATCTGCAGGGCTGCTACCTGGAAGTTGGCACATACCTTTACACCACTCACCACATCGACTCCCGAGTCACCGGATGCTGGTTTTGGGGCCTCTGTTCCAGTCTCTGTTTCCTGCGGCAGCATCGGGTGCGCTTGGCCTCCTCTCCTCCGAGAACTGCTAGGAGTTCATGCCAATATGTGGATTGACAACATATCGGGTTACTCACCTGCAACAGGGAGTTCTAGAGATGGCATATGTTGTTCATCCACATGACCCCTACACGCCTCCCCAAGCCGACGAACAACCTGGCTTCCAGCGGCCAGATCTGGCCATGGGGCAGCTGAGAGTTTTAACAACCGTGGTGGAGGAGCCAGCTTGACGACCTCCGCAAGACCTTAAAGCGACAAGGAACCCGCTAATAAGTGTGGATGAACAACATATACCATTCTAGAACTCCTGTTACAGGTGAGTAACCTGTATTTCTCACCCCCAGAAATACCTTTAATATTCATAACTCTTCTGCAGTATACCTTTAAGGTCAGATCTGCCCAGAGATGAATGCTATGCAAATGATGGAATCATTAGCACGAGCCACTTATTCAAATGCACCACCTATCAACTGCTATATTCAACCTCAGATTTTGAAGACGCTGCAAGACGGAGCCCAAAAATTAAATATATCAAATTCTAATTTTAAAATTCTCACAAAAATAACTCCAACTGGAGGAAAACGTGAAGAAAAAAATTATCATTAAAGTCCCACAAAGTCCTTGTGTCAATCACCTGAAAAAGAAGAGAAAGACAAAACAGTTTTAATAAAGTAAAAGTGTAGATGCAAACACTATGGAAAAGGCATGGAATACAGAGGCCACTGGTTCTAAACGGAAGTAGGGAGGAGAGTTATGAATATTGGGGTATCCCTGGGAGAAACAAGGTTATATAAATAACTTTCTTCTCACCCCAGGAATACTCAATATTCCTAACTCTTCTGCAGACTAAAAACACCACCTTAGGAGGCAGAAGAACCTATTTTGAAACGAGGCTCTGCAGTACAGCTGTACCAAACCTGGCATCAGCCCTTGCTCTGCATATCCAGCTGTAATGCTTGACAAATGTGTGTACTGTTCGCCATGGTTGCTTATCAAATATCCACCACGGTACATCCCTCGTAGCTGCCAGTGCTGCAACTGTACTCCTGTGTGGAGTGGGCTTTAAGCACTGCTGGAGCTTCTTGCCCACCATAGAATAGCAAAATTGAATGCACTGAACAATCCAGTGAGAAATGGACATTTTAGATGCTTGGTTACCTCTTTCCCACATCCCATAAGTGAGGAAAAGCTGTGTTATATCCTGCCTATGGGGCTTAATGGCTGTCATAGTAGCTCAAAGCTCACTTGACATCCAGGCCAATGTAGCCTACACTTACCAGAAGAAGAGTGGTCAGTGAAAAACATGGCAAATTAATGACCAATTCAAATGGATGTCTGAAACCACTTTGGGAAGAAATGTCCTATTTATTTGAAGGAGTACCTTATCCTGTGGAAAGCAATGTCCTTTCAACACGAAGGCCTAAAGCTCACTAATTTTCTAACCGAAGTGATGGCTACTGGAAACACTGTTTTCCCAAGTGACACTTCTATGGGTGCTGAAAACATATAGGTTCAAAGAGGGGAGCCATGAGTCGAGCAATGCAAATATTGAGGTCTCAAGTTGGCACCGGTTCTTTTACCGTGGATATACAAGTGTGAGAGGCCTTTGAAAAGCTTTTTAAAATTGGGTTTGATGTTAGTGAAAAGGCTTGCCTGTCACATGAGGCAGAGACTGAAGCTAAATGAACTTTCTGTGTTCTATAAACCCAAGGAATGTAACAGACATGGTAGTCCAGCAACCCTGGTACTGTACCTGGGTTGGCACTATACCCTGTTAGAGCACTAAATAGAAAACCTCTTCCATTTTGCAGCATAAGTTTTCTCTAGAGGATTTTCTGTATCCTCTTGAAGCATCCATAACTGACTCTGAAAGATGTAAACGGTGTACAGGTCCTCAAGAGCCAAGCTTTGAGCCTGAGTGACCTGATGGTTTGGAAACAGGAGCTCACCTGATTGAGGTCAGAAGATCAGCCTCCTGGGAAGGTGTATTGGTTTTTCCACTGACATGGACAGCAAACACGGAATACCATGGCTGCATGGCCCAGTCTGGGGCTATGAGGATCATTGTTGCTGGCTGAGACCCAAGTTTCAATACCCCTGTATACCAGGGGAAATGGGGGTCATACAGGAATTTCCTGACCAATCCAGGACAAGGGCATCTAGAGGAATCGTGCCCACTACTGGAGGTTTGCAACAGAACTGAAGTAAGTGGTGACTCTGAGACAGAGATATGTTTCTGGGTACCAACCCCCTGTATAAGGTCTGTACCACTTGCCTGTTCAAGAACCATTCGTGATGGTCCTGGCTGGATTCGACTCGGGCATCTGCCTGAAACATTGTCTTTGCCTGGCAGATGAATGGCCTGTAGTGAGGAGCCCAGTGAGGCTTAGTGTCCAGATTTTCCTCATAGCCTCTATACAAAGGAGGCTTTATCTCGCTCCCCTGTTTGTTTATGTTGTACATGGTACCTGTTGTCTCGTCCCGACATGCACCACCTTTCCTGTATCAGTGGTTTGAAAGCCAGTATTGCCAGAAACACTGCCCTGAGCTCCAAACAAGTTTGTGTAGAAGAGTGTCTGCACTTGACCAAGATTCCGGTAGTGTGTTCTACAGATGAGCCCCAGCCCAGGAGGGATGCATCTGTTATGAGGATCACTTAAGGGAGCTCTTCTTGAAAGGAACCCTTCTTCTGAGGTTGGCTTCCTCTTTCTACCACTGAAGAGCTTGGATAAATGTTTTGCTACAGGAACAAGCTTTGACAGGGAGTCCTTCCTTGGCACCAATGAGTTCTTAAATGAAATTGGATGTCCTCATCTGAAACCTGATCCCAGCACTGTACCTCTTGCAGCCGCCATGTGGCCCAGGAGTTGAAGAAAATGCCTTGCTGGCCCTTTGGGACATTGAGCCTGAAAGAGGCTGCCAACTGCAGGATGCTTCAAACATGAAGTCTTGCTGTATTCTGACATATGCAGTTAGGTCCTGCCTTTCAACTACCCTGGAGAACAAAAGAGTTAACTTTCATGCTTGTATAGAATGTTCATCAGAGCTCGTTGAAGCCCTCCCTGCTGTTGTTTTAAACTGCAACCATCAGATTCTTTATCACTACCACTGAACAGTCGCCCGAGATTTCTCCTGCTGCTCAGTTCAAAAGTCTGTTGTGTCTGTTTTCGGTCAGTTTCTTCTGAATTGCTATTTCCGCATAGTCTGTTCAAGTCTCCTGTCTGTGGTACCGTGAGTACTAGATAGGTTTTGTTCTGTTTTCTGTGGAACTTGTAAACTGTGGATCAGTTGGCTGAACCGATCAATTTGAAGTAAAAACTAGTGCTTTACTTTAGAGAGTGTGAGTTACCGGTCCAGATCGGTTCTAAAAGAAAAAACAAACAAAAGGATTTAAATACTCCCCCAAGACCACGTGACACGATAGGGGAATCTTGCTCATGGATTGCTGAAAAAAAGGGTAAGTTTTGGTTAGATTGCGCCATGTCTGAGAAACCCAAGAAAAAAACGAGCCCACTGGGTTTCAACACTGCAGGTAAAGGGGAGGTCTTTGCAAGGCTGATCCCCTCACCACCTGTGTTTGTCTGGGGTTTGACCACCTCGATTCAGACTGCCAATTTGGTAAGAATTTTCCAAATCTACCCTGGAAAAAAAGATTGGGTAGACTGAGGGAAAGGGAGGCCGAGAAGTCTGCTGACCTGGATGGCCAGCCCGGCTTGGTTCCGACCGATCCAGGAGGAGTGCTCTCTGGCCTGACTTCGGGCAAAGGAGAGCCGATCTCGGTGAATCTGTTCCACAAAAAGAAAGACAAATCGACTCAGTTCGGACCCAGAATTTCATACTCCACCATCGAAGAGATTATTAGGATTGTACAATCGCTAGTTCGCTTTGACCAAACCGCACCATCTGGCAAGGGCTCTTTCGGTCGGTTCCGGATTATACTTTTGGAAGAATTCTGCGAACCAGAGGAGTAGAGGGGAGAGTATGAGGATGATTATGGTGATGGTGAAAGTCTGATGTGCCTATTGACGCCGGATATCTCCCAGACAACCTTCAGGCTTTCTCCTCCTAGGTTTTCTGAGTCCCTCCACAACATGTTCTACAAAAAAGTGGCTCATACACCTCCAGCTTCCTGTGGAGGAAGCAGTAAGGATCAGGAAGAGCCTGATTATGTTGAGATGATAGGCATCCCAGAGTCCAGGAGACTGTCTGTTCCCTCCACAAACTTTGGGAAACCGACAAAAAAATTTTAAGTGTCCTAATTCTATACCTCCTGTGGACAGACGAATGGACAAGAGGCAACTACCAGGCTCGGACACGGAGTTCCTATTTCAGCAATGCAACATGTTAGGTTGCAGGATGCTGCTGGTGATAAGGCAACATTCCCTGGCACACCCCAGTCAAGGACTCCAGGAAGATTGATGCCATGGCAAAGAAACAATACATGGCAGCATCTTTGGGACTCAGGCAGGCTAATTATATGGCCTATACAGCCAGGTACCAGGAAGTCCAGGTGGACACTGTACTGGCTCTGGCTAAACAGGCTCCCAACCAGCTTGCCAAGCAGCTGGAGCAGATGGGATTGAGGCATCGAAGCACAGTTTCATGCTGCTGTAGACTCCAGCAGATGTATCAAGAGTCATGGCTACATCTGTGGCTCTTCGAGGATGACTTGGCTCAGATGTACTAGCCTCACAAGATAAATTAGGCTAAGACAATGGATTTTCCTTGTAATTGGTAATTCTCTGGGGAGCAGACAGAGAATTACATGAAGAAGATGGATCTGAGACAGATCCACTCACAGGAGTGCTCAGCCAAAGAAAGGCAAGCAACTCCTCAAAGGCAGCAGTCCAGGGCAGGCCTTCCAAAGGCCTTTACCAAGCTCAGGCCTCCCTCCTTCCTTTCACAGAGGGGTTCTTTAGAGGAGAGACAGAAGGGGATGAGCAGGCCTTCATCCACCCCTCAGCCTAAAAGCTCTGCCAAGCAGACACCTGATGGGTCTGCCCGGTCGATTCTTCTGTACCAGTAGGGGCAGGCTGGCTTACTTTGTCCAGGACTGGATGTCTCTACATCAGACAAGTGGGTCCTAGAAGTAGTAGCCAGGGACCGGTTCTCTGCTCAAAAAATTCCTCAAGATGAGAGCCAGATCTTTTTCACCTGCAACTCTGAGACCCTTGCCCTAGAGGCAGAGGTTTCTTCTCTCCCAGCTCTGAGCTATAAAGTTCCCACCCCACACAGGGGCAAAGGATTGTACTCAGGCACCTCCTAACCCCAAAAGACAGGAGAGTGGCGACACCATCCTGGACCTAAGAGATCTGAATGAACATCTTTAAAGCCAAAGTTCAAAAATAACTCTGGGCATTATCCTTCCTTCTCTAAGGCCAGGGGACTGGCTAGCCTCCCTGGACCTCAAAGATGCCTATTTTCACATTCCCATCAGGTGTTCCCACAGAAAGTACCTCAGGTTCAAGTTGCCCCTCAGGCCACTATCAATTCAGAGCAATGCCCTTGGCCTAACATCAGCCCCAAGGGTTTCTACAAAGTGCCTGGGCAGTAGTTGCCTTCCTAAGACAAAATATTCGCCTTCCCATACTTGGACAACTGGCTCATAGTAGGTCAGTCCCAGACCAAGTCAAGTCACATCTGCAAGTGACCCAGTAGTGCTCACTCTAGGATTCCTTCTCAAGCTACCAAAGTCAGTTCTCGAACCAGTCCGCCCCTCACCTCATAGGTGCAGAACTGGAAGTAAAGGCAAGAGCTTTCTCCTCTGGAAAGGGTGAGGACCCTTATGGAACTGGCTTCTTCTATTCACCCTTCAGGTGTCTCGACCAGCAAGGCATTTCTTCAGCTACTGGGCCACATGGCAGCTTCCACAGCAGTGGTCCAGGGAGCAAGATTCCAAATGAGGGACATTCGGTTCCACTTAACAGCCTTTTGGTCCCAAAGAAAGTATTCCTCACCAAACTAATCCCAGTGATCCAGAACCCTGATCCAAGCCTTGCAATGGTGGCAGGATCAGGACAACTTGAGACAAGGTCCCATTTGTCACTCAGTCTCATTCCAGTGATATTCACCACAGATAGCTTTCCTGTTGGGCCTGGGAGCCCATTTGGGGATCTTACCACCCAAGGACTGTGGTTCCCAGGAATTTCTGCTTCACATCAACTCTTGAACCTCAGAGCAGTGTTTCTGGCACTCAAAGCTTTTTCTAAATCTGTACAGAACAAGGTGGTTCAGGCCAGAACAGACAACACCACACACCACTGGGCCAGACAGCCATGGTATCCCTTGTTGCTGTCCCTAACAGTCCACCTTCCCTGTCTCTTCCCAGGAATTACAACCTCGTTAACATCCTCTCAGGGAGGATTTGGCACACGAATCTTCAGTCTTTCAATCTCAAGGCTTGCCTCTTTGAAGAGTTAGTTTGCAGATCTGCATCTTTCCCAAGGGGTTCCTGGATATCCTAAGGCTTCTCGAAAGCCTTCCACCAGGAAGACTGACAACTCCAAAGATTCAGTATTTGGTGTTCTAAGAAGAATATCTCTCCAGACTCTGCTGAATTGCCCACGGTTCTGGATTATGAATCCATCTTAATGGCTCTAGGCCTCAGACCAGCTACTCCTCAAAGTACACTTGGCAGCTGTTTCTTGCTTTCCCACAGTAGGCAAGTCTGCCTCTGTCATCCCATCCTGTAAAGTTTTTCAAGGGATTGCTTCACACCAATCCCCTTTAGGGATCCTGCTCCTGCTTGGGACCTTAATGTTTGCATTGCTCAGCTTATGCAACCCCATTGGAGCCTTTGTCCTCAGCAGAGCTTAAGTACTTGACTTGAAAAACTGTGTTTTGGTTGCCATTACTTCTGCCAGGCGTGTCAGTGGAATCTGATTTCATCTCTTAACAGAGATAAAGTGGTCCTAAAACTAACAAAGTTCTTACCTAAAGTGATTTCAGATTTCACCTCAACCAATTCTATATCTCTCTCCCTGTTTTCTTCACTGACCATTCCTCCTCGGAGAGAGTAGGCTACACAGCTTGGATGTTTAAAAGAGCCCTTAGCTACTACATAGAGTGTACCAAGGGTCAAAGGTTTGAATCGGCCCAGTTCCTTACTTATGGTGAAGTTGGAAAAGGCAAACCTGCCACTAAGAGATCTATTGCCAGGTGGATTGTTTCTTGTATACAATTCTGCTATGAAAGACTGGGTAGAACTCCACCCTCAGGCCTGAGGGCTCATTCCACAAGAGGTACAGCTGCTTCCCTGGCTGCTGCCAGGGATATTCCTCTCAGAAATTTGTCAAGCAGCCACCTGGAAAACAGTCCATACTTTCACCAAGCATTACTCTCTGGATATCCAGGCTAGGTGTGATGCTCGGTTTGGCACAGCAATTGCTAGAGCCTATTCCCAAAGTAGGTTCTGTCCCTCCTCCATGGAGGTACTAGCTTGGTAGTCTGCAGTAATAGAATACAGCAAGACTTCATGTTGTTTGAAGAAAAATTACTCACCTTAGTAATGTTTCTTCTAATGGAGTCTTGCTGTATTCTGACCCCCGCCTCCCCTCTCAGAACCCAGTTTTTGGGATGTGGGTGGGCAGGAGCAGTGTTAGCACCCTAAGGGTGTCCTTTTTACACCCTCTTTTTTAGTTTCGGTGGGATGTTGCCCAGTCTTACTTGAGATACAGCTCTCTTGCAACCAGAATTCACGCAGTAGGGACTGAAACCAGCAGTCGCCAGGACCCCATGGAAAATTTCTAGCAGCGGTCTTTAGCGGACCGCCTGACATCGTCCTGCCCCGACGCCGGGCATAGTACATAAGGAGGCGGTCCCCCATAATCCTCAGTTCTTTTCTCCCGCCATCGACACGCCAGCATATGCCTCTCGGTCTCCTTTTGTAGCGTGTGACCACCATTAGAACTACAATGATTTTCGGCTGCCTTTCAACTTTGAACAACTGATGTCCTCTCCAGCAACTTCTGTAGAGGGTCACCTTACAAAGCAGTGCCTCGCGGCAAACATATCCCCTTCAAGAACTCAGATTCGCCCGCGACGCTGCTCAGGCCCGGAACACGATACCAAGGCCTGCTCCTTCTGCCAGGGCTTCAACAGTCGCAGATGAGGATCCGCCGCCAGAAGGTTTTCAAGCGCTTCTCTCTGGAAGAGAAACTGAAAATTATGGATAAGGAACCCCTCCCGGTGGGGTGGAAGAGTCTAGTAAAACCCGCAAGCACCGGGAAAAAGAAAGATCAAGGTCTCCGCGAGGGCCTCTGACTCCCAAAGCTCCAGCTCGAAATTGGACTGCTCTCCTCCAGGGCTCGGCCGCAGCCTCCCCGGTTCAGGTCAGATCTTCCAGTGGCTCCTCTTCTCACAGCCCCTGAAGACTTCCAGGCCCGCCTCTTCCACTCTTGTAAGGCCTCATCAAGTCTGGGAGCGCTCATAATCTTCTTCCCCGCCAGGGACACAGACGCCATGTCAGTTTCCCCAGCCTCCACGTGGATCGGATCCGCTCCTCGTAAGACCAAGGACCTGACGTCCCTCAAACGGACGCCGGACCCGGACGTCTCCAAACACCACCGGCACTCCCAGGAGCCGGTGACACCTAAACACCTGTCGCCGCCAGGCGTTCCACCTCAGAGGACGCCAACAGGGGACAGACGCGCGCTACTCCCAAGAAGAGGACTGCACCACCGCCGCTGGTGGACGCCGGCAGAAGGATTCGTCCTGAGGAGGATGCCACACAGCCCGAGGACCAGGCGGGCGACACCTGAGATGCCGGGCTCCCACAGGAACCTTCCCGGAGCGGAGCCCCAGGGACCCAGCACCAGGCCCATTGTCGGTATGAATCTGGCAGAGGTAAAGAACTTTACCTTCTGGTGGGACACCATCAAAGAATGTCACCACCGCCGTCCTACTCCGACTCTGCCTCCACCTACTGCCTTCACCGCCCCACGCCCCTCCTCCACCTAAGGGGCCCAGTAGGATGATCGCCAACCCCCAAGGAGCAGACACCACCTCCTCGGGCAGATCTTCAGAAAGAAGACCTCCTCTAGATCCCCTCAGGGTCACCCAGCCTCAAGAGATCCAGACGCCGCTGGTACACTCCTCCTGGGAGGATTCCAGATCTGACACCTCAGAGTGCTCTAGATCACCTTCTCCGATCAGCATTCCCTCCGGACCCACACACCTACCCAGGTCTCCTCCAGATGATCCCTCTTTTCTGGAGAATCATGAGGCATCCAGAGAACATGGGTGGGATGCTGAAGAGCTCAACCAGAGACAACGCCTTGCTCGCTACCTTTGGCAGAAAGACCCGAAGCCTGTGGTAGTGCCGCCCTTGGTGGATACTCTTTGGGACGCCACCAAGGCCCCTTGAAACGCTCACCCACTCCTGCAGTGCTGAAGAAGGCTGACCGCCTATACAAGGTCCTTGGGGGGACCAGTATCTGGCAAACCATCCTCTGGCTGACTCATTGGTCATCACTGCCGCATGACCGTCTCAGAGACCTCAGTATTTGAGCACACAGCTACCGGACCAGGAATCAAGCAATTGATGTTCCCAGGAGGCGACGCACGCCGCTGCCACTTCTGCGCCATCAGGTCACTGAATTACCTCACCACATGGTTCAATTCCAGAATGCACTGTGGGAGCAGGGACAGGACCTGATCAAGAAGATGCCCAATGGTGACCACAAGGAGGAGCTCTTGAACCTCCTTCACATGGGTTTGGATGTGGGGACCCAAGTGCTCAGAGCCGACACTAGTCTGGACTCTTCAGCCAGAACTGCAGCCTCAGAGAATGTGTCTCCGGAGACACTCTTTGCTCCGTCTCCGGCTTTACCCAGGACGTCCAGAAGAACATCTTAGACGTCCTTTATAACGCGTGAGGTCCTATTTGGTGAAGCTTCCGAGAGTAATCACCAAACTCAGGACCAGGAAGGCATTCCGATCTGTTCAAGCTATGTACAAGTCTCGCCTAGTTCCTTTCAGAGGAACCAGAGCCGCTTCCATGGCCAGCTACAAAGGCAACAGCAGCATTCTGGCCAACAGCAGAGGGGCACTTTCACCCGCAAGGCCCAGGCCAAGTCATCCCCAGGCAGAGGACAATGATTTGCAAAGTCGGCCCAGCCTGCAGATCAAACGCTGCCACAGCATGACTTTTTCCCGGCCCCGCCCCTCCCTCAGGATCCATGGGAAAAGACAGTCGGGGCGACATCACACGCCACTTGCCAGGGTGACAATCGATCACCACTGACAGGTGGATTCTGCAGCTGGTCAAAAGGCCATTGTATAGAATTTGTAGGCAGTCCACGACAAGACCTCCCTGCTCTCCTGATATTCGGTCAGCATGCCTGCTCATGACAGCAGGAATTGCTTGTGCTTCTGGAAAAGGAAGCCTTGGAGCACGTCCCTGAGAACCAGAGAGGACTAGGTACTATTCTCACTTCTTCTGGTTCCAAAGAAAACAGGGGACCTCCGTCCAATACTGGACCTCAGCGACTTCAACCTTTTCGATTGGTTTCAAACGCTCTGCATGGTGACCCTTCTGGGCCTAATTCCCATGCTGAAGCAGGACACCTTCCTGATGTCTTTGGACATGCAGGACGCCACCTGCATATTCCACTGCTCAGCGCACCAAGGTTCCCGCGCTCGAGTTTCAGAGTTGCCATTATCGGGTTCCGAGCTCTCCCTTCGGGCTGTCATCGGCACCTTGTGTATTCAATGGCGTATGGTGGTCATAAGCGGCCTCTCAGGAGACAAGGCCACTACTTGTTCCCATACCGGATGACTGGCTTCTCATGGCGCCCCCCAGGAGGGACTGATGACTGCTATTCACTGCACCCAGTCCCTTTTTCAATCAAGGTATTTTCATCAACTACAAGAAGTCACTCCTGGTGCCGCCCCAGAAATTGCAGTTTATAGGAGCAGTTCTGACACCTTCGGGAGGAGCTTTGCTTCCTCTGAGAGCTGAACACATCAGATCCCTCATCAGGGACTTGGTGAAGAAGACCGTCCTAGCCAGACTGGTCGTCACCTGCTCGGACACATGGCTGCGCTCCATTGCGACAGTCCTGCTGGCACGCTCCACATGCGGGTAACCCAGTGGATGCTACCGTGCAATGGGACCAAAGGCAAGACCATCTGCAGCATCCAATCCGAATCACAAAAGCCGTAATTCAGGATTGGCAGTGGTGAGCTAAATCCAGGAACCTCTCGCGGGGTTCCCTTCACAGCGCTGTCTCCGACTGAGACCCTCTCCAGATGCCTCAGGGCTCAGGTGGGGAGCACACCTGGATGGTGTTCGGTCTCAGGGCCTGTGGACAGCCCAGGAGTCTCACCTCCACATCAACATTTTGGAAATGAGGGCAGTCCTTACGCTCTGCAAGTCTTTCCGTCGGAGATTCCACGGGTACACTTATGTTACAAACAGACAATACAGCGGTGATGTGTTACCTCGACAAACAAGGAGGACTCACTCCTACCCACTTTGCAGGGAGGCCAGATGAGTGGGGGAGTGGTATTGCAACACGGCGCAAACCTAATTGCAGTACATGTCCCGGGAGGGACAACACCATTGCAGACAGTCTGAGCCACTCTCAGGCCAGAGTCCACGAGTGGGAACTCTGCAGGAGGTGGCAGAGGATCTGTTTCACAGGTGGGGCACTCCGGAGTTGGACTTTTCACGTCCCCATCCAACATAAAACAACCCAGTTTTTGCTCGCTGGATCCAGGGCCTGGTGTTTTCTGGCGTAGCGTGTTGTCCCTCTCTTGGGCAGGCAGATTCCTCTATGCCTTCCTCCTTTCCTGTTGTTCCAGAGAGTTCTGTTAAAACTTCGCAGGGGAGCAAGCAACACTCATTCTGATCGCACCCTTCTGGCCCAGACAGATTTGGTTCCCTCTTTGCACCAGCTATCCCGGAACCTCCAGTTCCTTGCCAATCAGCTCCCATCTATTGTTTCAGGAGGCAGGTTCATTGGTCCATCCAGACTACGCTTATTAGGAGCCAAGCGTGCAGATTCAGAGACATAGCCATGATGCGATATGGGGTCTCGCAAGAAGTGGCAGACGCATTTCCTCTGGCTGCCAGAAAACCTGCTACCCACGCAACTTACGCCATGAAATGGTGTATATTCTGTTTGTGGGCTAAAACGCGGTGGCTTTTCCAATGTTAGACTGTCGGAAAAGCTGGTTCTGACCACCTGCTTTCCTCTTCCACCCAGACTGGCTTACCCTCGATTTATAGTGCACCTTGTGCAATTTCTGCTTACCATGCCCCTGTAGGCCATCGGACGGTGGCCCAGCTGTACACTACTTGTGCCTTCTTAAGGGGTGTCCTCCACCTTAGGCCTCCCATCAAAGATCCAGTCCTTCCTTGGGACTTACCTTTTTCCTGAGCAGCTTACGCTGCCACCCTTGAACCAGCCGCAGATTGCAAGCTCGTTCTCTCTTGGAAAACGTTATTTTAGTTGCTGTTACTTCTGCTAGAAGGATCTCGAATTGTATTGCTCTATGTGCAAAAAGCCTTATTTGGTTTTCCACCAGGACTGGGTATCCCTATGGACAAACCCAAAGTTTTTGCCTAAGGTGGTTTCAGCTCTCACCCTTAATCAGGATATCGATCTACCAGTGTATTTCCCAAGGTACTTAATCGAGGAGAAGCCCTTCTGCACACCCTTGATGTGCATCGGTGCCTTAGATACTACCTGACCAGAACCAAACAGTTCGGAAGTCGGACCAACTTTTCGTCTCCTTTGCTCACAGAATGATAGGAGCAACTGTCTCCAGTCACCTCCAGGTGGCTCATCCAGTGCATCACTTTTGTTATGATAAGCGCAATAAACCCTTACCGGGCGCGTCAAGGGTCATTCCACAAGAGGGGTGGCTACTTCCTTTTATGTGTTAAAGAACGCCCACCTCAGCTATTTGCGCTGCAGCTACTTGAGCTCTGTGCATACCTTTATCAGGCATTACAGTCTGGACATTGCATTGAGGCAAGAGCGGGGTTCGGTCTAGCCGTCCTTCAGGGACTTCTGTCCTAGGCTCGAGTTATATCGAGGTCTCTACCTTTCCTCCTCCGGTGGTGCATGATTGCCACTACTGCTGGAAATCAGTCCTAGTAGGTGTAACCTGCTGCAAGAGCTGTATCTCGAAGTAAGATAGTACAGTTACGTAAGAACTTACCCGGTAACAGTAGATCTTCGAGAACAGCTCTTGCAGCAGGTTCCTTCCGCCCACCATCCCCCTTTTTGGAGGTAGGTCGAGTTGAGCACCCATCTTATGGGATGGGACATTCCTATTCAATAGTCTTTGCCATCTGGTGGCAGATCCTCGATCTCCTCTTCTGATGTCATCCAGTGGCGGTAGTCTCCGGGGAGAACTGAGGATTATGGGGGACCGCCCTTATGTACTACGCCTGACATCAGGGGCGGACTGACGCCTGAGGCGGTCCCCGCTGAAGACTGCTAGCTAGAAAATTACTGTGGGGTCCTGGCCCCTGCCGCTTCTAGTCCTAATAGTGTAACCTGCTGCAAGAGCTGTTCTCAAGATCTACTGTTACGGTAAGTTCTTATGTAACTGTACTTTTGGATGTGGGTTTCCTGACTTGAGTCTTCCTTTGAAACCAAAAACATTTTATATATTTGCCAGTTGGCTAGTAAGAATTTTAGTTTCCACAGAACACCTAGTGAGTCTGCTTGTAAAGATCTGACGGTTGCAGTTTAAACAGCAGCAGACAGGGGCTTCAACCGAACTCGTGATGAACGTTCTATGCAAAGCATAAAAAGTTAACTCTGTTCTCCAGGGTAGTTGAAAGGCAGGACCTAACTGCATATGTCAGAATACAGGAAGACTCCATTAGAAGAAACAGCATTACTAAGGTGAGTAATTTTTCTTTTGCCCTGTCTCTGGACAGGAATGCTCTGCCCACTTTGGCATTCAGTTCTGCTCCTATGAACTGCAGAATTTGAGAAGGAATTAGAACAGATTTTTCCAAGTTTAAATGAACCCCTGAGACTCCAGCAGCTGTTGAGTGAGTTGGAGGTGCTCTGTTAGCTGTTTTGGTGAGTTCCCCATCACCAAGCAGTCATTTAGATAAAGGAATACTGAGACACCTTGTCTTGCAAGTGTGCCACTACCACAGCCAGACACTTTGTGAACACCCTTGATGCTGAAGGGAAGAACTGATAGGTATTTAAATGCTTCAGTCATATCCTCCCATATCTCCTCTCCTCCAGTGTGTGCATGTTCAGCTCCTTCAACCCAACTTCATATTCCTTTCATCCCCTTTAACATTTTTGTTGCCCTCCTTTGCACCTCCTCCAGTAACTTTTATCTCTCCCTTGTATATGGCCTCCAGTATTGCACACACGTACTCTAGGTGTGGTCTGACCAATGATCTGTAGAGGTAGGATCACATCCCTGTGTCTGGATGAGAACCCTTTGCGATGCACCGCAGCATCCTGTTTGCCTTCGCTACTGCTCTCTCGCACTGGGCTGAGTTGTTCATGCGCCTAGTTACCAACATTCCTAGGTCCTTCTCCTCTGATCCCCAACCAATAGTCCCTCTTCTGGTTCTTAACTCCGAAATGCATCACCTTACACTTCCTTGCATTGAATCCTAGCTGCCACTCTACTGACCACGCCTCTAGTTTGGTTAGGTCCCCTGCAGTTTTCCCCATCTGTCCTCTTCTTCTGCCACCACCCCCAGTTTGGTATAATTTGAACAGACTAACCCTGCTCCCACTCCATGTGCTATATTGGAGATAAAGAGCCCAGATAGCACCGGCCCAGCACTGACCCCTGCAGCACTAAGCTTGTCACTGCTCTGTGTGCCGAGAGCTTTCTACCACCACCCTCTGCACCCTCCCCTGTAACCAGTTCTCTACCAATTTAGTCAGCTTTTTCCCCACCCCTACTGCTGTCAGCTTCCCACAGTCTCCCATGAGGCACTGTATCGAAGGTCTTACTGAAGTCCAAGTACAGGAAATGTACCACATGGCCCTTATCCAACTCCCTTGTCACCCAGACATAATACTCTATTACGTTGGTTTGACAAGACCTCCCGAGACTAACCCGTGTTGCTGCCCATCTTGGAGGCCATTACTCTCTAGGAATGCCACCAGCCTCTCCTTCAGTATCGCCCATAAGCTAACACCCACTATGGATGTGAGAGTTACCGCCGATAATTTCTGGCTTTTCCCTAGCCCACTCTTGTGTATGGGCACCAAATGGGCCACCTCCAGTCCTGGGGAACACACCCGTTCCAGGAAGTGTTGAACAGATCTGCCAGCGACTCAGCCAACAGCTCCATCTTCTCAGCACCCTGGGGTGGATGCCATTGGGACTTGGTGCCTTGACCACCCTTACTGCCCTCATCCTCCTAGCACCCTACTCCTTGTGATCACTTTGTCTGTCACCTCCTCCCCCCTTTCCCAGCCCATTCTGGTAGTGGACCAACCTCTCCTTAGTGAAAATTTAGCAGAAGTACTCATTTAGAATTTCCACTTGCTCCTCCCCTTTCCACTCAGTCCCCCTTCCGCTTTATCCTCAGAATATGTTCCTTGCCGCGTCTTTTTCCTGACATACCTAAAAGTTCTTTCGTCTCCCTTTATTTCCTGTGTGGACCTTAATTGCCTGGAGGCCTTAGCTTTTTCACCCTCCTGGCAACCTCCCTTGACCAATTCAAAGCCGCCTTTTTCTCCCTTCCCTGTTCTCTTGTACTTCTGGTATGCAGCCATCTTTGCCTTCACCCTTGCAGCACTTCCTTGTTCAGCCACCATGGTTTCTTGGCTCTGCTCTTCTTACTCCTGGCCATGGTACAGGCTACTGTGGCCTCTGTTGTACTCTTTGACTGTCCAATTTTGTTCTGCATCCATCCCAGCCTTATATCCTGAGTCTCACTTGCAATATTGCTCCGTCTTCCCAAAGTCCACCTAATAAAGTCCATTACCTTAGTGTCCGTGCCTCCTGTCTCCCTGCCCGGCGTGACAGCAAGCCACACTGTTTGGTGGTAGCTACCTGCTAGTGGGTTCTCCACCCTTACCTCCCTCAATGCGCCTCCATTTGCCAGTACTAGGTCTAGAGTGCTACCAGCCTTGTAGGCCCACTTACCAATTGCATCAGATGGCCGTCCTGAAGTGCATGAAGGACACCTAGTGCTGCTAGTGGTCAGGGTGCTCGTCAGCCCTGCTAGGTTAAAATCTCACTGTCACCACACCTCCTTCTACACACCCTCCTTATCTGCTGTGCCAGCCCCCATCCAGGTCCTGGATTGGGCTGGTGCTCTATGCACCACTCCCAGCCTCAGCTTTCTGCCCTTGAGTCAGGAGCTGCACTGAAAGTGCTTCTGTCCTTTCTCCTCACTTGTCCCTTATGCATTTAATCATTCCCTCACAGAGTGCAACCCACCCCACCCCCTTCCAACCACCCAGTCCTTAGTGTATATCCTGTATTCTGAGATTGCGAAGTCCCAGTCATGGTACTCTGTGGCCCAAGTCTCTGTCACTGCAGCAATGTCCACCTTCCTCTCTGAAAGGAGCACCTGAAGTGCTGCGTTTTGTTCCCCAGGCTTCTTGCATTGAGAGAGAGACCACCTTCCACCTGTACCCATCCTTCTCTCACTCTTCTCCTTGGCTTGTGTCCCTCATCATGTAGTCCGCACTCCCTTTATCCTCCTTATTCTTACCAGGTGGTGGTGCCTTTTGTATTACACTCGGGCAAACTCTGCCGCCCCTCCCAGGGTTACTATGCTCCGCCTTATCTATATCTAGGGTGAGCTCAATAGATCCTATATGGACCTTTCTACCACCTCAGTCTTTTGGCCACCCCCATTACTTTAAATCCACCTTAGTAGAGATATACCCTCTAATCCTGCCTTTAATACTCCTTTCCCTTCCTGCTCAAGTGTGAGCCTGCCCCGGTACAAGTCACTATTCCCCAGACCCTACCCCAGTTAATCACTAACCCATAATTTTGTGTGGCATGAGTCCCTGCCACTGTATCTCCTTCTTCCCATGCTTGCACATGGCAATGGAATACCTCCGAGAATGCCACTGATTCCCCATCCCCTCACACTGCCTGCCCAACTACTTGAACCTCCCTCACTACTTCTATTATCTCCCCTGCCAAGTCGCTTTGTACCCATATGCAAAACTAAATGAGATTTTTTCTCTCCTTGCTGCACACTTGAGCAGTGCTTGTCCTGCCTCCTGCAGTCAACTTGGGGATAGCTTCAACCCAAATACGGCTGTGCCTTTTCCTCCATCTTACCCTTTCAGTATAGAATTCCCAGGATGAGTACCCCATCCCTACCTCCTTTCTCCTCTAATGCCCCTTCCACCACCCCAGTATTCGTTCTTCCCTGCCCTTATCCCTGCCAGCTGCACCTCTGTGACTTCTGTATCATGTAGCCCCTACTTCTGCCTCACCCTTTCTCTGCCTTATTACTCCCATCCCCTTAGAACCCCTTCAAACAACATGAAGTCTTGGTGTATTCTGAAATATACAGTTAGCCCTTGCACTTGAAGTGCCCTGGAGGAAAGAGTTAACTCTCTGCAGGAAGCATAGAATGTTGGGCTCGAGCTGGTTTCAAACCTCTGTCTATAGTGCTTCAGAGTGTAACCATCAGATTCTTTACTCCGCCTAACTGTTCAGTCGCTCCAGAGTTGCTCCTTCACTCGGTTTGGTACAGTTCAGAATTTGTTGGTTAATTCTAGATTCTAGAATCTATCACTAAGGATGTCCCAGTTCCCATCTTGCTGGAAACAGGTGACCATCACACCAGTACACAAAGTGGAGACAAATCACTGCACTCCAACTACAGACCTATCTCCATCCTTCCTCCATTGTCTAAGGCCCTGGAGCGCATTGCCTCAGACCAACTAGTCAAGTATCTGGAAAATATGACATCCTGTGTCCTGAGCAATGTGGTTTCTGAAAAGGGCACAGTACCACTGCACTATTAGAATTCACGGGCTTCATCCATACCACGCTCGATCAAGGAAACTGTGTAGGGGCAGTATTTCATCAACTTAAAACCTTTGATACTGTGAACCACCCACTCCTACTCAAGCAATTATCAAACATTGGGCTCTCCAATGAAGTACTGCTCTGGTTTTCAAGCTACCTTGGGGAGAGGGTCCAACAGGTTAGGATGCCAGTGTCACCTCGGAAGAAAAGCCAGTCCTTTCAGGGGTCCCACAGCGTCCATCCCAGGGCCTCTACTCTTCAGCCTCTTCCCTCAACGACTTTCCCAGTGTCTGCCACCAGAAATTACTGCTCTACGCTGATGACGCAGTCATGTTCACCAACCACCAAATGCAGAGCTCCTTGAGAACAATTACAGCTTGAATTCATGTGCATCGAAGAATGGTTCAAGTCACACAAACTGGTCATAAACTACAGCAAAACAAAGGTTATGACCTTCTACAATACCAGGAGCAAGTACAAATGCGTGACCTCACCATCCTAAACCAAACAGGGACCTTACTTGAACACGCTTCGATTTTAAATACCTAGTGTCGCATTGACAGCTCACTCTCTACCATCAGCACATAGATTCTGTCACCAAAGCCACCAACATCTGTATAGGCCTGCTCTACAGGCACAAACACTGCATGACTCCTGACACTCTCCGGTTGGCTATCAACAGCTCGTCACCTCCATCATCGATTACGGACTAGCAATTTATGGCTCTGCCTCCGCCTCTGCCCTCATGGAATTACAGTTACACTCAACAAAGCATGCAGGCTGCTAACTGGGGCTGACCGACTTACACACTTGTGACCTGTACACTCGGGCAGGATGGCTTCCTCTCATCAACCCGGATACAGTATCAAACCTGCCTCTTAGCAAAAAAGTCTTCCTTGGGGTAATGCCCCGGCATTGAAAAGCTCCTTATTGACCACCACAGCACCCAGAGAACTAGAAGTTCACAACAACTAACCTTCCTTGTCCCCAGATGCCGGACTACCATGGGCCAGAGGACCTTTGCCCACAGAGCACCACAGTGGTACAATACTCTCAACAAAGGAACTCTTACTGCTGCTGCTCTTGGCCCTTTAAGAGACAACTCCGACTTCATCTCGGTTCAACTAGTCATCGTGACTGCCTCGCCTAATCAGGGGCCTCCACTTCAGTCTTGACAGCTACCTCTCCCCACCTTGCCCCTCCTACCTGCCTACCCCTTGCCCCTCTCCCTTCCCCCAGGCATTTCCTGACTTTATCCTCCCCTCCCTCCCTTTAGAGCTCTTACCTCACCCTCTACCTCCGACAATGGCTTTCCTGCCTGCACACCCCTTCACCTGCAGCACTTATTTCTAAGACTGCCCTGGCTGGTATGTCATGCTACCTAACATTTGGCACATTTTGAATTATTGGAATTTCCTAAGCCTCAGTCTCTTACTACTTTTTATTGTGTAACTCATGTATTACTATGTTGACCTTTGTATGTATGTATACCCCATTCCTTTGACGTGGAACCTTTGTAAACGAGCAGTTCCTGTTCAAAGGTATTTGTAATCCTAGATTTCAATAAAATAAGTCAACCGATTTTTTTTTTTTTTTCTTCTTCCTCCTCTCTCTCTCTCCGGTTTCATGTCTCTATGGTGCCGTAAGTGTTTAGTGAAGGTAATGGACTGAATTTGTTTAATTTTCTGTGTGGAAATTGTAAGCTTTCGGTCAGTCTGGTTGAACTGACCGCTTGTAGAGCTTTACTTTTTCTGGGTTTTAGTGTGAGGTGCCCGTTCCTATCAGTTTCAAAACCGTGATTTCACAGTTTTTCCACTTCACCACACGTGTTGGTGACCGATAGGAGTGTCTTACCTGGCAAATAAGCTGTAAAGGGTACATTTTGTAGCCTGGCTATGTCTGAGAAACCCAAGAAAACCCAAGAAAAAACTGGCCCACTGGTTTCAATATTGGTGGTAGTGAGGATGCCTTTGCTAAGGCAGAACCTCACACCACTTGTGTTTATTGTCTGGTTTGACCACCTCATTCAGACTGCCAAATTTGTGAGAATTTCCCAAAGGCCACCCTGGAAAAATGGTTGGGTAGGCTCAAGGAAAAAGGAGGCCGAAGTCCGTTAATCTGGATGGCCAGCCGGTTCGGTTCCTACGAACCTGGGGGAGTGCCCACTGACTTGGCGTCGCCCTCTGGCAAGAGGAGATCCGACCCTGAAGGTTGGTTTCATCTAAGCAAAGGAAATCGGACGGTTCAGATGCAGAACCACATACTCCAACTGCTGAAGAAATAGCCAGAGCGATAAGCATATAGTGGAATCGCCTGCTCGGGTCTGCTTAACCGCGCCGCATGGTAGATGCTCAATCTGCCGGTTCCCCTGGTTCGGATGAATTTTATGAACCGGAGGAGAAGGAAGAACAAGATAATGATGGTGATGAAGGTCTGATGAGCCCATTGAACCAGACATTTCCCCAGACAGGCCTTCCAGTGTTTCCTCTCTCAGGTTTCAAGTCCCCATCTAACTATTTGTTCTACAAGAAAGTGTCTGATATCCTCCAGCTTCCTTGGTTGAAGCTGTCAAACAAGAGGAGCCTGATTTTGTGGAAATGAACATCCCAGAATCTGAGGTTGTCTATTCCGCTATAAATCCTTGGGAAATGCAGAAAATTCTTCAAACTCCAAATTCTTTACCTCCTGTGGATAAAAAGAATAGACAGGAGGTATATGCTTTCAGGCTCAGGTACAGAGATCTTGTTCCATCAGTGCAGCCATGTTGGGGTAGTGCAGGCTGCAGCTTGTGACAAGGCTAACATACCCTTGGCTTCACACCCCTCCAGATAAAGACTCTAGGAAGGTGGATGCTATGGCCAAAAAAACAGTAACTCGCATTTTCCTTGGGACTCAGGCAGGCTAATTATATGGCCTACAGCCCCGATACCAAAAGTCTAGATAGGATACTGTTCTGGAGCTGGCTAAGCAAGCCTCCCCTAGCTAGCTATGGAGGAGGTGGCTGCTGATGGGATTGAGGGATCTAAATGCAATTCCATGCTGCTGTGGACTCGAATGATATGGCATCACGAGTCATGGCTACATCAGTGTCTCTGGAGGTTTGCTTGGCTCACATGTACTAGCTCTCTCACAGGACACTTGGGCTGAGGCCATGGATTTCCTGTGGTGGATAATTCTCTGGGGAGCAGACAGAGAATTACATGAAAAAATGGATGAATATTGGGCCACCCACAGAGTGCACAGGCCAAAGAAAGACAGGCAACTCCTCAGAAGCAGCAGTCTAGGGCAGGCTCTTCACAGGCCTTTCTACCAAGCTCAGGCCTCTTCTTCCTTTCCACCGAGGGGGCTCTTCAGAGGGAGAGGTAGGAGGGAGATGAGCAGGGCTGCATCCTCCTCCTAGTCCAAGGCTCCTGCCAAGCAGACACCCTGATGTGTCAGTCTGGGTGACTCCCCAATCCCAGTAGGAGGCAGGCTGGCTTACTACTTCCAAGCCTGAAATCTGTTAGGTCAGACAAGTGGGTCTTGGAGGTAATAAGCCAGGACTGGCCCTTAGTTTCACAAAGTTCCCAAAATTGAAGGCCAAATCCTTTCCACCTGCAAACTTTTCCGAGACCATTGCTCTAGAAGCAGAGGTTCTAACCCCAGTAATGCACAGAATATTCCTGACTTTATGCAGTAAGCCTGGAGGGTTGGACTGCCCGAGAGATAGAACACATGCAAATGATGGAACACTGCACATGAGCATCTTTCAAACACTGCCTCTACCAAATGCCTGTGTTCTAAACCTCTTCAAATTTTTGTCTCCACTGAAAAGTCTGGTCACTTGGAGCTTTGTTCGTCCACTTTCTCCTGCATGAAGAAAACTTAAAATACTACAAGTATAGTTTGTATTCAGTTACTGCCTCTACTTATTATTTTGTATTTACTTGGTTTAAGATTAAATTTGTTGTTTTCCAGGTTCCTCTCGGTTCGGTATAAGCGTGGGGAACGAGGTTAGTTTCTGTTTAAATCGGTTCTCTGATTAAAGAACTCGTTAGTTTTACATTTAAGACTTTTTATTTAAATTGCTGTAACCAATGATTCAAACATGAAGTCTTGCTATATTCTGACTTATTGCAGTTAGCCCCAGCACTTGAACTGCTCTGACAGGAAAGAGTTAAATTTGCGTAGGACATAGAACGCTGAGCTCGAGCTCAGTTCAAACCTCTGTCTGCTGCACTTCAAAGTGTAACCATCAGATTCTTTACTCCGCCTAACTGAACAGTCACTCCGGAGATTTCTCCTCTGCTCACGTTCATCAGTCGGTTAAAGTAGTCTGTTTTACTGATCCTTTCATTTCTTTGGTTCAGATCTCTGTCTGTGTTCAGTAAGTAACATAGGTAGTGGACTAGCCATAGGATACTTGTGGAAATTGTAATTTTGAACGTTTAACTGGTTCAGCTAAACCGGTTATCTTGTGATTTTTTTTCTTTCAGGTTTAGTGTGTGGTTACCGGTTATCGGTTTAAAAAAAAAATTCAAATACCTGTAACACAGTTAGAAACCAATAAGGGGTCTTACCTGGCTTTTGCCGAGTAAAGGGTGTTTGTTTGATAGGATGGGACGGCCTGAGAAACCCAAAGAAAACCAGGCTCCTCTGGTTTAAACATCATGTGTGTGTGGTAAGTCTCTGCTAAGGCTGATCCCCACACCACCTGTGTTTATTGTCTGGGGTTTGACCACCTCCGATTCAGACTGCCAAATATGTAAATTTCCTAAATCCACCTAGATGAAGATTGGACGAGCTTAGGAGAAGGAGGGCCGAGTGGCTGACCCGATGGCCACAGCTTGGTTCGGTTTGGGCGAACCAGAAGGAGTGCCCTCTGACCAGGCGATTACGGGCAAAGGAAAGCCGATTCGAGGATCAGTTCCATCAAAAAAAAAAAACAGCCGTTCAGATCCAGAATCGCATGTTCCAACCGCCGAGGACATTGCCCGAGTGATTAGGTTTGTTGAATCATTTCTTTCGGTTCCGATCAACTGGCGCCTTCTGGCAGGCATTCCGCTTTGGTTGGTTCCTTCGGTTCAGGATTATGCCCCTGAAGATTTTTATGAACCGGATTTGGAGGGGACGGATGATTATGAAGGTGGTGACGACGATAATGATGGAATGGAAGGTGTGGATGAGCCCATTGAAACGGACATCTCCCAGACAGGCCTTCTGGTGTTTCCTCCCAGGCTTTGAGTCCCTTCCCACTTTACGTTTTACAGAAAAGTGGCAGAAACCCTCCAGCTCCGTTTGAAAGAAGCTGTTGAGGAACAAGAGAGCCTGATTACTTTGAAATGATGGCCATCCCGAGTCCAAGAGGTTGTCCATTCCTTCATAAGTCCTTTGGGAAACGGACACAAAATTGCTAAAACCCAAATTCTTTACCTCCTGTTGACAGAAGGATGGACAAGAGGTACATGTTGTCAGGCTCAGGTATGGAGTACTTGTACCAGCAGTGCAGCCATGTCGGAGTTGTGCAGGCTGCAGCCTGTGATAAGGCTAACATACGCTGCTTCACCACCCCCAGATAAAGACTCAGGAAGCTGGATGCCATGACAAAGAAGCAGTACATGGCATCCTCCTTGGGACTCAGGCAGGCTAATTACATGGCCTGTACAGCCAGGTACCAGAAGTCCAGGTGGGACACTTACTGGCACTGGCTAAGCAGGCCTCCCCAGCTGGCCAGGGAGTTGGAGGAGGTGGCTGCTAATGGGATTGAGGCATCAAAGATCCAATTTCATGCTGCTGTGGACTCCAGTGATTTCATCATGAGTCATGGCTACATCTGTGGCTCTTCGGAGGATGGCTTGGCTCCGATGTACTAGCCTTTCACAGAATACCTAGGCTAAGGCCACGATTTCCTGTGGTGGGTAATTTTTGTTTGGGGAGCAGACAGAGAATTACATGAAGAAGATAGACGAATATAGAACCACCTACAGGAGTGCACAAGGAAAGGCAGACCAACTCCTCAAAGGCAGCAAGCTAGGGGCAGACTTTTTCATAGGCTTTTCTACCAAGCACAGGCTTCTTCTCCCTTTCTCAGAGGGGTTCTTCAGAGGGAGAGGCAGAAGGGGATGAGCAGGGCTGCATCCACTTCTCAGTCTAAGGCTCCTGCCAAGCAGACACTCTGATATGTCAGCCCGGATCGACTCCCCTAATTCCTGTAGGAGGCAGACTGGCTTACTACTTCCAGGACTGGAAGTCTGTTACCCAGACAAGTGGGTCCTGAAGGTAGAAGCCAGGGACTGGTTCTCAGCTTCAAGAAATTTCCAAAGCTGAGAGCCAGATCTTTCCACGTGCAAGCATCTCGAAACGATCGCCTTAGAGGCAAAGGTTTCATCTCTACAGGCCTTAAGGGCCAGAGAGAGACTTCCTACAATATACAGGAGCAAAGGTCTGTACCCCAGGTACTTCCTTACCCCGAAAAAGACAGGAGTGGCGGCTCATCGTAGACTTGATACCTGAACAAACATCTTTTAAAACTAAAGTTCAGAATGGTGACTTGGGGGAATCCTTATCTCTCTAAGACCAGGGACTGGCTATCCTCCTGGACCTAAAAGATGCCTACTTTCACATTCCCATCAGGTGCTCCCACAGAAAGTACCTTGGTTGAATTGCCTTCAGGTCATTACCAGTTCAAGCAATGCCCTTTGGCCTAACATCCGCTCCAAGGGTGTTTACAAAATGCCTAGCAGTAGTAGTGGACTCTAAGGAGAAAAATATCACCATATTCCCATACCTGGATGACTGGCTCATTGTTGGTCAGTCCCCAGATCAAGTCGAGTCAGATCTACAAGTGACCCAGCAAGTGCTCACTTCTTTAGGATTTCTTCTCAGTCTTCCCAAGACAGTTCTCGAGCCTGTACAGATTCTCACTTTCATAGGGTAGAGCTGAATACTGTCAAAGCAAGAGCTTTTCTTCCCTAGAAACACTAAGGGCCATCATAAAACTGGCTTCCTCCTTCCACCTTCTGGTTTCTTGACCAGCAAGGCACTTTCTTCGGCTGAGGGCCATATGGCAGCTTCCACTGCAGTGGTCAAGGGGCTAGATTTTGGATGAGGGACATCCAGTTTCACCTGAGGGCTTTTGGCTCCAGAAAAAGATCCTCTAACCAAACTTGTTCCAGTAACTCAGACTGCTATCCAGGCCCTTCAGTGGTGGCAGGACCAGGACAATCTCAGGCAAGGAGTCCCAATCATCACTCAGTCTCATTCTGTAGTTCTAACCACAGATGCTTTCTCTCCCGGGTGGGGAGCCCACCTGGGGTCACTCAACCATGGAGTGTGGTCCACTCGGGAGTCTTTTCTCCACATAAACCTTCTGGAACTCAAGGCATTTTATCTGGCACTGTAAACTTAGTACAGAACAAGGTGGTTCAGGTCAGGACAGACACCACCACCATGTGGTATATCAACAAGCAGGGAGGCACTCGGTCTACGGGCTTGTGCACGGAAGTCATGAAATTGTGGTCCCTGGCTTATTCTCTACATACCCTTTGGTAGCAGTCCACCTCCCAGGAAAGGACAATGTGCTAGCAGATGCGTTGAGCAGGATTTCCCAGGGCCATCACGAGTGGTCCCTGGACCCTTGGTGTTAAGTGATTTTTTTTCAGGTGGGGCACTACAGAGATGGATCTCTTTGCAGCCCCAGACAAACACCAACTTCCTCTCTTTTGTTTCAGACCTCAGTCTTGGGCTCAGTCCTCTGGATGCTCTGATCCTGGATTGGGAAGGGAACTTTCTGCATGCTTTCCTCTCTTTTCCTCTACTGTTCAAGGTCCTGGTCAAGATAAGGTTACAATCCTGCAAAGTGATACTGATTGCTCCAGATTGGGCCAGGCAGCCTTGGTATCCCTGTTGCTGTCCCTAGCAGTCCATCTTCCTGTCTCTTCCCAGGAATCACAACCTGTTAACCTCTTCTCAGGGAGGATTTGGTATCCCAACCTTGGTCTTTCAATCTCAAGGCATTGCTCCTTAAGAGTTAAAGTATGCACATTTGCATCTGTCTCAAGGATTCTGGATATTCTCAAAGCCTCTTGAAAACCTGCCACTAGAAAACTTATAACTCCAAATGGAAAATATTTAGTATTTGGTTTTCAGAAACATATCTTCCAGACACTGCTGAATTGTCTGTAGTTCTGGATTACATGGTTAATCTTAATGGCCTAGGCCTCAACCAGCTACCCTCAGGGTACACTTGGCAGCTGTTTCTGCTTTTCTGTCAGTGGGAAAGCCTCTTCACTGGCATCCCATCCTGTCTTCTTAAATTTTCAAGGGATTGCTTCATACCAATCCCCTTTAGAGATCCTACTCCTGCTTGGGACCTTAATATTTGCATTGCTCAGTTTATGCAACCTCCCTTGAGCCTTTGTCTTCAGCAGAGCTTAAGTACTTGACTTGGAAAACTGATCTTAGTTCGAGTGGGAGCTCTTGCAGCAGCTATTCCAATCAGGACTACGCCAGAGGCACTAGGACCCTCTGGTGAAACTACTGCCAGCACATACAGCAGGGACCGCCTCGACGCTGCCCCCACCCTGACGCCGGGTCAGGGTACAAGAGGGGGCGGATCCAGCTCCAATTCAGTTCTTTCCCCAGCTGCGCCGCAAGACGTCGAAGAAGGAACAGCTTTGCTTGCAGTTGCAGCTAAAGGTTTGATCTCCAATCAACACTGATTCTTAAGTTTTCCTCAATTTTCGGTGGGTTTTCTCGTCTGGTACCCATCAGTCCGCTGCCCGTCAGTTGTTTCCCGCTTTAGAGCATTGTTTTCTTGCTCTTGGCTCCGTTTTCAAATACCGACGCCAGCCTTTTTCCGGCCGAGTTCGATGTCTTCGGGCTGGCATCTCTTGCACACTTAAACAAGAGTGACTGCAGGAGGCAGATCCCAGCTAAGGACGGCCATCGGTGATGCTTTTTTTTGTCTAGGCCTGACCACGACACTGCCAATTGCACAGATTGCCAGGCCTTTACCAGCCGACCTCAAGATTCACCGCCTGAAGGCCTTAAGGCCTCCTGCTGGAGCAGAAGATGGATCTGCACTTCTCAGAGAGGAAGCGGAAGAAGAAGTGCCACAGTAAGGACCGTAGTCGGTCCTGCCACGGTCACGGTCGCAGCATCTACCAAAAGGCCTGTCCCTCGGGTTCTGGAGATCCTCCGAAGACTCCTCAGGCTAGAGCTGGCCGTTGGGAGAAGCAGCCAAGCCAAAGGTGACCCCACTAAGGTCATCACTAAGCCCTTAGAGGTGCCTGCCTCGGCCCCACCTGCTAGAGCACGGCACACCTGCTAAGGTGCACCTTGAGATGGGACTCTCCGGCTCCCCAGCGTCCTCCGTCGTCGGTCCCTACACAGGCACCCGGTCAAGGGGTGAGATGCAGGAACGTCGCCAGAGGAACCGACGTCCCTGTCGCCAAGTCTTCTCCCCTGGGCCCTCAGAAGAGCTCTCCTTGCCCCACGCTCCGGAAACTTCCTTCCCGAAATGAGCGGCTGAATATTCACCAAAGATGAGCTAACGGATCTTTCTCCTTTTGGTGGGGCAGGTCCAAAAGCGGTCCTCCCAGTCGCCAGCCCAGACACAGACCCTGCAGGAAAACCACAGCCAGGAGGTGAGTCTTCCCGAGTAAGTCACCGGAGTGCCAGCCTTCACCTCCCCAGGGCTTGTTCCCGCATAAGGTCTCAGGACCATGAGCGTCGCTCATGGGACTCTGGTGACCCGGCGTCGGTCTGAGTCACGCACCAGAAGCCTTTCTTGCTCTAGGCGAGAACACTCCCGGCGCCAGTCCTCTGTGCTCCATCGCCAGTCCAGGGACTGGAGTCGGTCTCGGACTGATGTCAGTCCCCGACGTCCAGCAAAGGCGTGGTCATGGGACGGGTCAGACTATTCCAAGTCAGATAGTCGATCCTCCTCCCCAACGCCGACCTCTTCTTCCTCTCTCAGCCTCAAGCACTCCCGGGAGAGAAGGACCAGCCTCGCTCGCCTCCGGACGATCCTACCTTTATGGACCGCCATGAGGCACATCCAGGCCTCCGAGTGGGACACAGAGGACCTGGATCCGTAATGCGGAAATTAGCTAAGTACCTGAGGCAAAGGAGCAAAGCCTCTGGTTATCTTATTCCTCCTTTAGTCGATACATTCCAGGACCTTACCAGAACCACCTGGATGCATCCGGCCTCAATCCTGGCAGTTCCAAAAAGTCAGACAGGCTGTATAAGGCCCCGGGGTAGAACCTTTCTAGCGGAGCACCCTCAGGCCGATTCGTGGAGTGATCATGGCTGCCCATGACAAGTCTCTGCAACAAGTACCTCAGCTTCCAGCCTCCTGACCGGAGTCCTGCTGCCTGGACCAGGTGGGCAAGAAAGTATATACTGCCTCCACCTGTTCCATCTGTTCCCTCAATTTCCTAATGCATATGGTACAGTACCAGAATGTGATGTGGGAAAGGGACTGGAGCTGGCAAAGACCATGCCAGACTATGACCAGAAGGCAGAGCTCTTGGCCCTCCTCCAGTCAGGCTCAGATGAGGCTCCCATGTACTGAAGGCCTCATGACACCTGCAGACATGGCAGCCAGGGCAGCCGCCTCCGGGGTGTGCCTCGCGCCATGCCTGGTTGAGAGTCTCGGCTTTCACCAGGATCTGCAGGCTGGTATCAAGGATCTGCTCTTCCAGGGTTTCGTGCTGTTTGGGCAGGAGATGGAGGCTTTGATCTCCCACCTCCAGGGTCAGACAAGTCGATCTGGTCGGTCCGCTCAGATGTACCATGGCAACCAGTGACGACAGCACTGTAGATGACCTTTCGTAAGTCCTCAGGCAGTTAAGGTCCAGCCCGTGGCAACCAACCAGGGCAGAGAGGAGGCTTCCCGAGGAGATCCGAGGAACCAGCATTCTGGTGGACCTCCTGCCCTGTGGGCCCAAGTCCTCCAGGCCTCTCTCCCCACTCCCGGCTCTGCCCAATGACTCCTTCTGCCCCTCCGCGGGAAGACCCAGGGAGACGGTTGGGGGCTTCTCCCTTCGTTTCAAGGGTGGAAGTCTATCACCGCAGACCAGTGGGTCTTGGATGTTATACGGAGAGACACACCGGGAAGACCCAGGGAGATGGTTAGGCGCTTCTCCCTTCATTTGAAGGGTGAAGTCTATCACTGCAGACCAGTGGGTCTTGGATGTTATCACGGAGAGACACACGCTAGAGTTCAGTTCCTCATACTCCACCAAAGCTCTCCCGTTATCCTCCTTCTCACATCCCACTAATAGAAGGAGAGATGCAGACCCTCCTGCAGAAGAGAGCAATAGAGAGGTCCCTTGCATCAGCAAGGGCAGAGGTTCTATTCCACTTATTTCTGGTCCCAAAGACTCAGGACCTTCGTCCCATTCTGGATCTCAGTCCTCTAAACCTCTTTGAGTACAAAGGTTCAGGATGGTGACTCTTCAAGGACTCCTTCCCTTGCTGCACCAAGGCGACTGGCTATGTTCTCTCGACATGCAGGATGCATATATGCATATCGGGGTCTATCCTCCCACAGGAAGTTCCTGAAGTTCCACTTCCAAGGGAGCACTTTCAGTTTCAAGTACTTCTGTTCAGCCTCTCTTCATCCGCGAGTTTCACCAAATGCCTAGTAGTGGTGGCTGCGTCTCAAGGCGTATGGGACACTATGTGTTCCCCTACCTATAATGATTGGCTGCTTACGCCCCGCCAAGAGTAGGTCTTACTGAGCTCTCAAGACACTTATACTCTGTTCCGAGAGCTGGGGATCACCCTGAACTTACTTAAAATCATCCCCGGAGCCCAGCCAAAAGTCTCGCCTTCATAGGAGCGATCCTGGATTCCGTCCAGGGCATGGCCTTCCTCCCACAGGACAGGAGTTCGCAGTGAGAGATGGCAGGACGGATCTCCATAACTCCTCGAGTTCCGTCTTGGAACTTCCTCAGTTTACTGGGGCACATGGCAGCAGCCATCCTGTCGCTCCTTTGGCCTGCCTCACATGACAGTCCCAGTGGATGCTCAGGGTGCAGTGGGACCAAAGCTATGGCGATCTAGACTCCCGGTCAAGATCTCGAGCCAGTCAGGAGAACTCTGCATTGGTGGATGGACCCCAACAACCTGGAGAAAGGGGTCAGCTTACGTTGGAGCCACCAGGTCAAACTCTGACAACAGATGCCTCGGACCTGGGGTGGGGCACATGGTGCTGCACGTCAAGCGTGGGGGTTTGGTCACCCGAGAGCAGTCCCTCCACATCAATGTACTGGAAATGAGGCGTTCTCTACGCCCTCCAGGCTTTTGAGAGGACCTGGTGCCAAGCTCTCTTCTAGTTCAGACAGACAATATGGCGGTCGTCTTTTACATCAACAAACAAGGGGTACTCATTGTATCCTCTTGGCAGGGAGGCGATGAGAGCCTGATACTGGGCACTGGAGCAGGGCATCCTGCTGTCTGCAATGCACATTCCAGGCGTCCTAAGCGATCTGGCCGACAGCCTCAGCAGGTTACGTTCCAGGCGCATGAGTGGGAGCTGCTACAATCCATAGCAGACCAGCTCTTCGACAGGTGAGGTCTTCCAGAGCTGGACCTCTTTGTGTCACCACGTAGCGCCAAACTGCCAACGTTCTGTTCGCGAGAGCGCGCCTGGAGTTTTCTGGACAGATCGTTATCCCTTTGCTGGGCAGGAGGTGGGTTCTCTGCCTTTCCACCCTTCCCTCTCATTCAGAGAGTACTGCGCAAGTTACAGGCAGAAGGGGCTGAATGATCCTAGTGGCCCCAAATGGCCTTAGCAGATTTGTTCCCACTACTGCAGCGGTTATCCATGGAACCTCCAATTCTGCTGCCCATATGCTCACAGTTACTGTCCCAGGACCAAGGTCGTTGGTCCATCGGATCTTTGATCCTTACACCTACATGCTTGGCTCCTTCAGACATAGCTCAACATAAGTGCAGGGGTTTCCCAGAAGTGGCGGCGGTCCTAGTGTCAGCAAGAAAGCCTCTTACCGGCCCACCTACACTATGAAGTGGAAGTGTTTGTTTTGGGGCATTGCCGCAGCATTTGGATCCGGCCACCTGCCCTGTGAACTCGGCTTTTACAGTATCTCCTCTCCTTGTACAATAAGGTCTGAGTTACTCCTCTATCAAGGTGCACATGTGGGAAGTCTCTGCCTATCATGCTGTCGTGGGAGAGAGAGCATTAGCACAACTGGATGTATCCGCACCTTTCTTAGGGAATTCTACATGTGAGACCTCCCATTCGGGACCCTGTCCCACCCTGGGACCTCCTTTTTGTGTTGGAGAAACTCACCCTCCCTCCTTTTGAACCAGCAGCAGATTGTGTGCTGTGTTACCTTTCTTGCAAGGTTTGCTTTCTGGTTGCTGTTACTTCAGCTCGAAGGGTTTCCGAGCTTCAGGCTCTGATGTGTAAAGAGCCCTATATAGTTTTCCACAGGAAAGGGTTTCCCTCAGAACAAATCCTACGTTTCTTCCGAAAGTGGTCTCAGAATTGACCCTCAACCAGTCGGTTGACCTTCCTGTTTATTTTCCTTCCCTTCCAATAGGCGAGGCTCTCCTCCACACATTGGATGTCCACAGGACTCAAGTATTGCCTCAAAGGACAGTTCAGCACCGTAAATCGGAGCAGCTCTTTGTGGCTTTTTGCACCACATTGCTTGGGTCAACCAGTGTCCAAGCAAACTATCTCTAAATGGATAGTTCGCTGTGTCTCGTTTTTACTCGTGCATCACAATAAACCTCTGCTGGGCCTGGTTAGAGTCCACTCCACCAAAGGAGTGTTCAGCTTCTTTCGCTGCTCCTGCAAAATATCGCTATACAGGACATTTGTCTGCGGCCATAACCTGGAACTCGGTGCATACCTTTGTCAAGCATTACAGCTTGGATATACGTCTCAGGCCTGAGCTGGCTTTAGCTGCCTATCGTATTACAGGGCTTTTGTCCTAAGGCCTCTGGAGTCAGCATATTCCACCTCCTGGGGTCGTCTACCTCCTTGTTGTGGGACTGCTTGGGACTCGGTCCTGATTGTAATAGCCTGTAGAGCTCCCACTCGAAGTAAGATGGTACAATTCACGTGAAACTTACCCCGTAACAGTAGATCTTCGAGAGGAGCTCTTACAGCAGGATGCTACTTCCCAACCGCCTTCCCCTCGAGGGTGTGCAGATCCATTTCGTTTTTCTTCTCCGATTCTCTTCATGGTAGGCTTCGTCTCCTTCTCTTATCAGGCCTTCTTCTGGGTCTTGGCGGGGAGAACTGAGGTGGAGCTGGATCCACCCTCTTGTACCCTGACTGATGTCGGGCGGGGCGGCGTCAGGGCAGTTTCCTGCATGTGTATTGCTGGCAGAAGTTTCACGGAAGGTCCTAGTGCCTCAGGCGTGGTCCTGATTGTAATAGCCTGCTGCAAAAGCTCCTCTCGAAGATCTACTGTTAGGGTAAGTTCTTACGTAACTGTACTTTCCTGGTAGCTATTACCTCTGCCAGGCGTATCAGTGAATTACAAACTGTCAGTGGAGCCTGATTTCATTTCATTCCATAGAATTAAGGTGGTTCTTAGAACCAGTAGGAGGTTCTTACCAAAGTGGTTTCAGATTTTCATTTGAACCAATCCATGTCTCTCCCTGTCTTCTTCACTGACCATTCTTCTTCAGGGAGAGAAGATCACACAGTTTAGATGTTAAGAGGCCCTTAGCTACTATATTGTGTACTAAGGCATACAGGTTTGACTCCTCCAGTTGTTCCTCACTTATGGGGAGGTGGGAAAGAGCAAACTTGCTACTAAGAACTAGTGCCAGGTGGATTGTCTCGTGCATGCAGTTCTGCTATGAAAAATAGGTAGAATACCACCCTCAGGCCTGAGGGCTCATTGACTAGAGGTACAGCTGCTTCCCTGGCTGCTGCCAGGGATATTCCTTACTAGAGATTTGTAAAGCAGCCACCAGGAAAACAGTCCATACATTCACCAAGCATTACTCTCTGGATATCCAGGCTAGGAGTGATGCTAGGTTTAATACAACAGTACTGCAGAGCCTATTCCCAAAATAAGTTTGAATCTCTCCTCCATGGAGGTACTGCTTAGTAAGTCTGCAGTAAGTCAGAATACAGCAAGACTTGATGTTTGAAGAAAAATTACCTTAGTAATTATGTTTTCTTCTAATGGAGTATTGCTGTATTCTACCCTCCCCTCTCAGAACCTGGTTTTGGGAAGTGGGCTGGCAGGTGCAGTGTTGCACCCAGGGTGCCTTTGGGCACTCCTTCCCTTTAGAGAGGGGAGTTGGTTTATGTTTTTTTATAGTCTTAAGTGTTCACTACCTGGTTTCTCATTTTGGATTTCTCGACTTGAGTCTTTTGGGGATCCAGAATATTTGGTTGCCATTTGGGTAGTAAAATGGTACAATTTCCACACAGTGGGGTTTAGTTAGTATTAGCTCTTAAGAATCTGATGGTTACATTTTGAAGTGCAGCAGACAGAGGTTTGAACCGAACTCGAGCTCAAGTTCTGTGCCCTGCACAAATTTAACTCTTTCCTCTCCGGAGCAGTTCAAGTGCTGGTGCTAACTGCAATAAGTCAGAATACAGCAAGACTCCATTAGAAGAAACATAATTACTAAGGTGAGTAATTTTTTTCTTCTAGGAGCGTGGATCCACATTCTTGGCATGACCCTTTCCCTTTAAATCTTGCTGGAAAGTCTTCAAGCTGGCTCCTCCCACCCACCGGTGTTAAATGCCTCAGCTCTGCCCGTGGCCTAGATCTTCCTTTCCGCTGGAAGATGCAGGTTCCTTGTGCTCTTGCAGCAATTCATAGGCCCTGGATTCAAAGCGTCTGTTTTTACTGAAACTTGCTTTAAAACTCATTCGAGTTAAGCGATTCGATTATGGCAAGTATCGGACATGGAGGAAAAATCTTTCCCAATTTTTGCCGGTGTACCTGTGGCAGAGGATGTCATGCACCGATCCCCACCTAATGTGCGTTTATGGTTTAGGCGTCTGACGACACTTCGTCTTGCACTTTTGCCTGGCCTATCCCAATGTTCTGGACGACGAAGGTGCGCCTAAAACTGGGAGACTGGAGAAAAGGAACCCACCGGTGAAATCGAAGGAGGCGAGGTGGGCGGTTTCGTGCCCACGGGATCCGCCGAGCACCTGGAGCAAATGAAGGCATTTGAGGAGGAAGCTCAAGCTTTGGCCAATCAAAGCTTTTTGTTCCGCTAACCTTGGCTCCACCTTTACGGGATCCTGTAAGGAGTTGTCAGTTTCTCCCACCAGGGGTGAGGTGCCTCGGGCTTGCAGTCCTCCACCCTCGGAAGAGTGATAAGGACCTTAAGTCTTAAGAAGAAGCATTCTTGGGACGAGAAGGTCAGGGTCCCAGGAACACCACAGTCTGGACCTCGGTCGAGATCGTATCACTAACCGCCAGCTTCACAGATCTTCCATCTGGCCAAGGGACTGAGATGGCGAAGAGGTACATAAATCAACACTCTGTTGCTGACCCCGTCGCCGATTCTTTGAAAGGACTCCTGTCCTTGTCTTCCCGGATGAGAAACCCAGCCCGCTGGAGTCCCCATCCAGGACCTAGTTCAGAACCTCGATTTTCTGCCGACTCCGGTGTCTCCCAATTGAGCAGGTCGGCATCCCTGATCTCGATCGGGGTCCAGAACCCCTCGGCCAAATGGCCGAGAAAGAGTCATAAGCACTCTAAAAGAGCTCTGCACATATCTTCATCCTCCACTGCGAGGAGAGCTTCAGCGAAAACTTTGTTGATGCTATGAACACTTAATGTGGCAGCAGCTGGTTTTGTCAGGCAGAAGCCTGCCCCAGCCGTCTACCCCAGCCATCACTTGGCTCTGCGCCTCCCTAGGCGGACGCCCGACTTTTCCGGAACTGAAGTCTTGGTTCTTCCGCCCGTGGGGCCAGCCCATATCCGGTTTATCCTCCACGGTCTCTCTACTGAGTAGAACCACCCCTAAGCAGCCTCAGGGAGGATTCCTCGAAAGAGGACCAAACAGACACAGGGCTTCCCGACGTCTGTCGAGAATGTTGTCTCCCATCACCCTCGGCGTATCGAGGGAGACCTGAAGCGGAGGGCCGTTGTATCCCAACTCTTCGGACTCTGGCGTCACTGAATTGCACTCCGATCCTGGGGATGAGTCCATGGCAGGTTTGGAAGGAGCCCTTTCTCCTGTCAGGGCATTCTCCGCCTGATTTCTGAATCCACGGAATGCCCCTGGAGTCCATCCAGAAGAAGGCGGAGTACCCTTTATGGATATCCTCAAAGGGGGGATACCCGACGGAGGCCTTTCAGTGGCGAAGCCATTGTTGGCCTAGCCCTTGAGCTTTGGCAGCGCCGGCTTCCTGCCCAGCACTATCTGCCCGCATGGCCCACAAGTACTGTGTGCCATGGGGTCCCTGGCAGGGTTCACAGAACATCTTTCATCCAGAGACTGGTGACTGCTTCTGTGTTCAGATGTACTGGTAGCTCAGCCGACACTGACTGACCCCTGGACAAGGAGTCCAAAAATATGGACCACTCTGCCCATAAGGTCTATCGGCCTCTTCTTTAGGCTGTCAGGCCAGTTTGGCTGTTATAATGGCATACTTCTCTCATGCCCTGCTGAGCCATTAGACAAAGTCCTCCCTCATCTCCCAGCGGACATGCAGACCACAGTGAAGCAAGTCCATAATCAGGGCTGTGCTGTTGCAAAACAGCAGCTCAGAATAGCCCTGGACATGGCGGTTCTAGTAGCTGCTCACTTAGCAGCTGCAGTGGCCTAGCCGCAAGGGCTTGGCTGAAGCTGTCCTCATTTCAGGCAGATACACAGCACAACTAGCAGACATGCCCCTTCCTAGGCACCGACCTGTTTGGTCCAGGAGTGGCTGGTCACCTTCAGCGATAGAGCAGTCTAATGCCTCCTTGGATGCTACTTCTGCAAAAAGTTATTCGGGCAAGAACCAGCAGAAGCAAAAAAGCCTTCGACATTCTTCCCTTTGGTCAGGCAACCGCCTCCTATCAAGGAGGTCAGCAGCAGCAGCAGGCTCAAGCTTGGTGCCCAGGGCCCAAGCAGGGTCCACAACAGCCCCATAAAGGAGGCTGAGGCGCAGGTCAGGAGTCTCCTCCTCCTCCTCTAAGCCTGCTCAGTGACGGGTTGGGGTTGCCACCCCTACCATCCGCCAGCTCAGGGTGCGTCCTGTGGGGACCGTCTCCTCCACTTTCTTTCCACCTGGTCCGATATCACCTCGGGCAGGTGGGTTCTCAAGTGGTCTCACAGAGACTGCCTCTAGAATTGAGCAGTACCTCCCAGTTGAGTCCACATCCCTCGGGAGAAAGGATCTCAGCTTGCACCCAGTCAGCTCTCGAGATGACATGGCTCAACCCCTCCACAAGGAGGCGATGGCTCAGTGCGGATCCTCCTACAGACCCAGGCTTTGTCGTCAGGTACTTCCTGGTGCCCAGCGGAAGGTTGGCGCCCATCCTAGATCTCCATGACCTGAATCAATCTCTCAGGTCTCGCACCTTCCGGATGGTAACTCTGAACCAGATCATACCATCCCTGGAGTGAAACATGTGGATCTTCCTGGACATAAGTCTTCACCACTCATTCACACTAGTGGGATTAGCGCCGGAGGCACTAGGACCCATCGAGACAAACTTTTGCTGGAGGGTGGGCGAGATGGCGCCCAGCGGAGCAGCGCGCACAGGCAGCGGCTCGGTAATGACTATCTCATGACGACCTCCAACCGCCTCAGTTCCTTTTTTTCCCGCCGTCGAGTGCGCTTCAGTGACGTCACTGCTGCCTGTCGGGAGTCAAACTTCAAACTAGCGCATAGTTTTCAGTTTGTTTTTGTAACTTTATCACGATAGTAGTATCGCTAATTTTATTCTATTTTCGTTAAATTTTTCGAATATTTAAATTTTACTTGAAGAAGTCTCGGCCTACTGGACGGAGTCGACCATGAGCAGGTCAGGTGCGTTGGGGAGACTTCATATGAAAGCTGTTCAGTCAGGCGGGCTGGGTCGGTCAGCCTCCTTCTCCTCAGCGGGGTTCCGACAACGGTCAGTCCGATGCCGGGGGATGGGCGGTCCCCACGGCATAAAATAAGCGGTCGCATTCTCGGCACGTTCGGCCTCGAGCTCTTCTTGACCCACAGTACAAAAGAGGCATCACTCGAGGTCGCCCTCTGGTATGTCTGCGCGTCGGCCTTTCGGTTATCGTTGCTAGTTGCGGTCTCCTTCGAGTCGCCAACTTCCGTAATCGCTCGCCCCGACATCGGAGCCCTCCCGCCTATAGGTAGGACTCCAGATGAGCAGTTTCATCAGTGGGCGCTCTTATGGAGCAATGGGCTCGGAGGTTGGTTCTTCTGCCTAGCGCGGTTGCCTCGGGGCCCTCGGGCCCCTCCGGCGATCAGGTAGGGCGGTTGGACATTCCTAGTCACGTGGCGCCTTCTTTGGTGCCAGCGACTCCGTGCTTAGGTGTTTCCCCTCACATGGCTGCGCAGCGAGAGGCCTCACCGATGCCTTTATCTCCTGGTTTTTCCTTCTCTGGCTTTCCAGGTTCCTGGGACTCTTCCAGCGCCTTCTGCAGGGTCTGTTGGCTTGTCAGCGCCGTTTTCGGTGCCGTTGGGTCTTGCGGCGCCGTCGCGTAACGCCGCGCATGATCTCGCCTGGTCGCCGGGGTTAAGCGGCGCCATCGGCCGGTGGTGCCGTCCGCGGTGCCGTTCGCGGTGCGCCCGAGGCAGCGCGTGTGGTGCGCGTGCCTCTTCGGTAGCGTGCGCCTCCCCGGTACCGTTTTCAACCCGTTTTGCCGTCTCGGCGCGGGGGCCCTCAGGACTCTCCTTGTTTTTCTGCTATTTCCTCCTCTCCTAATTTTCACTCCTTTCCTGTCCAAACAGTCCTTTCTGGACCATCAGGAGATGATGTTGAGCCTGACCCAGACCTTCGGTTGGGTGATGAAGTGGAGAAACAGGATCTTTCTTTGCTACAGAGCCTGTGGTGAGGACCTGTCCTTTAAGTCTCTGTTGAAGAACCTGAATCCACTCTTTCTCTCCAGACTACAGACATCGATCCTGGGAAGATATTAAGACTCCAGTATCTTCATGCTTCGGAGATCCCTCAGGTTTGACTCCTCCGATCCAGCCTTCCTTCGAGGCAGCTGTCTCAAATGGTATGGAATAATCCTGCTCTTATTCCCTCAGTGGCTAAATCCATTGATAAAAGTATTCAGCTCCCAAGGATCGTCCCATTTGGCATCCCAACCTTTGCGGATCCTATTGTAGTCCTGGCAGAGAATGACAAGGTCGTTCTTCCTCAAACTACTACAGCTTGACCTATTAACAAAGAGTCTCGAAGATTGATACATTAGGTAAGAGAGTCTTTGCTGCCTCCACTCTAAGTATGTGTATTGCCAGTTATCAAGGCTATTTTTCTCAGTATGAGTATATCCTGTGGCACTCTATGAAAAGAATGGTTGAAGCTCTTCCAGATTCGGACTCAAGTCAGAGCTTCTTCTGGCCAGTTATAGAAGTATTGAGTCCAATAACCAACAGGTCAAAGCCGCCATGGCCGGCCGACACTGCTTCTCGCTCCAGCAGCTGCAGGATTGTACTCGGTGCCATTCCTGGCTGCGTACTTCTGGTTTTCACGAATGATGCTCAGCAGCAGGTAATGGCGCTGCTTTGATGAGCTCTATCTTTTGGCCCTCAGGTGGAGCAATGCTTAGAGGCCACTCAGAAGACAAGATCGGCCATTAAATTGGCCAGACCTCCGCCTACCCCTCTCGGGGGCATGTGAACAGGCGTCAGTTTCATGAGTCATCAGCCCTTTGAGGCAGAGGCAGGGAAGCTTCCATAAAGCCAGCCTGCCCAACCTCAAAGGCGCAGCAAAGCGCGGGGCCTAAAGCCCCAGCGCCACCTTATAGTGCTGGCCCAAGTTCCATCCTCTCTCTGCCGGGTGGAACTTTCTCCTCCGATGGGAGGTCATCTGATGTACTTCTACAACCAGTGGAAGTCCATAACTTCGGACAAATGGTCCTTTGGATAATTCGCGGGGTTATTCTCTCAATTTCTTGAAACCCCCAATTGTCCTCCCAGGCGACAACCCAGGTTGTCGGCTTCTCAGTCGAGACCTCCTCACCGCTGAGATCCGGGCCTTCTGAACAACAGGGCAATAGAACTGGTGCCCCGACTCAGAAACACAGGGTTCCTCCCTTTACTTTCTGGTTCCAAAGAAATCTGGGGGATGCCCCATTCTAGACCTCAAGCTAAACAAATTTCTCCCAGGAGAAATTCAAATAATTTCCTAGGTACCCTGTTACCCTTGCTGCATCAACACGACTGGCTGGCCTCTCTGGATATGCAGGATGCTTACCAGCATATCCCGTCCACCCGCCCACAGAAGTTCCTCAGGTTTGTAGCTTTGGCTCAGCATTATCAGTTCAGAGTCCTGCCCTTTGGGCTATCCACGAACAGTGCGTTTTACAAAGTGTTGTGCAGTTCTCCGGCGCATCTCAGGAAGATCGGACTCAGTGTTTCCCTACCTGGACGATTGGCTTCTAGCAAGCCCTTCCAGCCAAGGGACTTTGGAAGCCGTGCATCGACTTCACGTCTTCTCACGTCCATGGGAGTTCTGCTAAATTTGAAAAATCTCAACTGCAGCCCTCCCAGAGGCTCCTTTTCATAGGGCTTCTGAGACACCTCTTCATGAGGCTTTCCTTCCAGAGGACAGAAGACTCAACATCCTTCAAATGGCCCGTTACATCAGGGAGAACCAATCGAGTTACAGCTCTCTCGATGCAACGCATGTTGGGTCTCATGGCGTCCTCGGTGTTCCTGTACCTTGGCCGGTTGCACATGAGAACCACCCAATGGATGCTCTCCACTCAGTGGTCTCCGACCTCTCACCCCCAGTCTTATCCCATCAAGGTGAGCGGTGCCCTTGAAGGTCTCTCACCTGGTGGTCTCAGAGAAGCAATCTCCTGGAAGGATTCCCCTTTGCCCCGGATCATCAGATCTCCATCACCACAGACGCACGCTAATGGGATGGGGAGCTCACTGTCACCCCTCCACACTCAAGGTGTATGGACTCAGTTCAAACTCATCTCCACATAAATGTCCTGGAGATGAGAGCAGTCCTCTATGCGATCCGAGCTCTGAGGGATGTCCTTTATCACAAGAACATTCTCCTTCAAGCGGACAACAAAGCTGTGATGTATTACATCAACAAGCAAGGCAGTGCTCATTCTTATCTCTTTGCAGGAAGCAATGAGGTGTGGGAGTGGTGCTTGGAGCACAAGTCTCTGATTCAAGGGTTTATCTGCCAGGTATACAAAGCGACCTTGCAGATCACCTCAGCAGAACGGAGGCAGACCCTCACGAGTGGTCTCGATCCAGCCATAGCTCAGTCTCTGTTCAAAGAGTGGGGACCCTAGACCTGGACCTTTGCATCCCCTCAATGCAAAACTGCTCTCTTCTGCTCCAAATCCAGGGCCTGGCATTTTCTGTCAGGATGCGTTCAGGCTGCGGTGGACAAAAGCGCTTTCTTTCGCCTTTCCACTGCTTCTCTAATCCAGAAGTACTCCTCAAGTTCAGTCTCAGGGGACCAAGATGATTCTCATTGCTCCTCCTGGCCTCCGACAACTATGGTTTCCTCTACTCAACAGTATGTTGGCAGCCCTCTCTGAGACCACTTCCCTTGCAAATCAATCTTTTGACTCAGGGTTCGTTGGTCCATCCAACCTGAAATCACTTCACCTTCATGCTTGGCTCCTGAAGAGATAAAGTGAATCGGTTCCAACGTCTCGTAGAGTCTCAGACATCCTTCCTGGCTGCTCGGAAGCCAGCCACCCAACGTCACGCTTCCAAATGGAAACGTTTTTCTCTGGTGTACGAGTCCTCTTGGAATCCCTTTTCTGTCCTTCTGACAAGGTTCTGGGTATCTTTTGGACCTATCAAACTCAGGTCTCCAGTACTCCACAGTTAAAGTTCACCTTAGTGCCATCTCAGCGTTCCATGAGCGGTTTCTTCCTTGACTCTGGCTCAGTTACCTATAGTGAAGAGATTTCTTAAGGGATTCTTTATACCAGACCCCTGTTAAGCATCCGGTTGCAACCTGGGACATTAACCTGGTGCTGGACATGCTCACTCGAAGCCTTCGAACCCTAGCTACCTGTGAGCTAAAATTCTTACCTGGAAGACTTCCTTCCTGGTGGCCATTACCCTCAGCCATGGGGTCTCTGAGATACATGCCCTGGTTACGGACCCTCCGTATACAGTATTCCATAAAGACAAAGTAGTTCTCCGTACTCATCCTAAATTTCTTCCCAAGGTTGTGTCAAATTCCATCTAAACCAACCTCTGGTACTTCCTTCCATCGCTAATTTCCAAAATGAAAGGGAAGCTCTTCATTCTTGGATGTAAAAGAGCCTTGCAGTTCTATTTAGATAGAACCAAGGATGTTATAAGACTCAGCAACTGTTTGTTTCTTTCAGCGACACCCGGCTGGGTCAACCTGTCGCTATCAGATGCATCTCATCATGGTTAGTGGCATGCCTTCGACATTGCTATTCCATGGCTCAAGTTAAATTAGAAGGTAGAGTGTACGCTCACTCTACTAAGCGGTCAATGGCATCCCTAGCGAATTTACTAATGTTCAATTGCAATATCTGCACGCCCGCCACCTGGAGCTCAGTGCATACCTTCGTTAAGCACTATGCACTGGATATTCATGCCAGGCGTCATTCCGATTGGCAGAACTATCCTCAGTGGACTTCTGTCTTAGTCACGTGAGCTCTGGCTCTCCTGCCGCCCTTTTGAGGATTATCAGCTTGGTACTCTCCCACTAGTGTGAATGAGTGGGTGGAGACTTATGTCCAGGAAGATATGAAAGTGCGTTACTCGTAATTCTTGATCTTCTTGGACGAGTCTCCACCACTCATCCCTCGCCCTCCTCATCCCCAAGCTCACGCTGTGTTGGTCTTCCTCCCTCAAATCTTTAGGCCGTGAAGACTTCTTTGTTGACCCTTCTTTCACGGGTCTACGGACTATCTTATGTCCGTTTTAAGGTTACATTTACTCTTTTCGTTAGTTGCGCTGCACCTCCTTGGTAAAAAGGTACTGAGGCGGTTGGAGGGTAAGTCGTGGAGATAGTCATTACCGCTCGAGCCGCTGCTCAAGGGCGTCAGTGCCTCGCTGCCCATCTCACAATGCAATCTCTCCAGCAAAGTTTGCTCCCCGATGGGTCCTAGTGCCTCCGGGCGCTAATCCCACTAGTGTGAATGAGTGGTGGAGACTCGTCAAGAAGATCAAGAATTACGGTAGATACGTAATTTTCATTTCTGTTCACTGGATCTGCAGGACACGTTTTCACGTCCCAGTCCATCCATACCATCAGTTGTTCCTCCGCTTCAGGGTTGAGGGACCCTGTACAAGTTCTGAGCCATACCGTTCGTCCCATCGTCGGCCCATGGGTCTTCACCAAGTGCATTGCAGTGGTGGCAGCCCATCTTCAGCGGAGGAGTATGAATCTACCCTTATCTCTATGACTGGCTCTTGGCAGGTTCAGCAACGTCAGGAGGTGGAGAGGTTCAGGATCTGGCTCTCGAACCTGCTCCCAACTCAGCCTCCTGATCAGTGAGGCCAAGTTGAGCTTGCCCTCTCAGGTGATGGGCTTCATTGGGGCAGAGCTCGACTCTTGTCAAGCAAGAGCTTGGCTCCCAGCGGACAGGGTGGAGTTCCTCCTCCTTGCCCGATCATTTCTGGTTGGGCACTTGTGCCCTGCCCGGACTTTCTGTGCCTTCAGGGTTACATGGTGGCATGCACCCCAGTGGTCCATTGGGCCAGGTGGCACATGCACCCTCCAATGGGAGCTGGCTGCCCAGTGGACTCAGCGCCATGGTCATTTCAACCAGCTGATCACTGTAACCCAGAGGATGTGGGACGCCTCCAATGGTGGACCGCCCCAGATCGGTTGCAGGAAGGGATCCAGTTTGTCTGCCCTGAGCAGACTGTCATCCTGACCGATACTTCTCTCATGGGCTGGGAGCCCACGGGTTCTGGACCCGAGGGTCCCGATGCCACATCAACCTGTTGGAGCTCAGAGCAGTCAGACTGGCACTGTCAGCTTCGCTCCTCAGCTCTGGGGTCAAGTGGTTCAAGTCCAGATGGACAATACCGACCATGTATTACCTCAACAAACAGGGCGGCACACACTCGCGTCTGCTGTGCAAGGCGCTCCACATCTGGACCATTGAAGCTGGTTGGAGGCAGATCTCCTAGCCATTCATGTGGCAGGAGTCTCAAACCAGCTGGCGGACGCTTTCAGCTGCATAGGCCAGACATCCCACAAGTGGTCTCTCCATCCAGAGGTAGCTTACAGTCTGTTCTCCCATTGGGGCAAACCCATTGGTGGACCTGTTTGCCTCCAGGAAAACACCAAGCTGAGGCTGTACCATGCCCACCCCCTCAGCAGGGCTCGCTGCAGGGGATGCCTTCTCGAGGCCATGGACCACAGGCCTCCTCTACCTTCCCTCCATTTCCCTTGATCCACAAGGTGTTACTCAAGGTGAGGAGGGACAAGCGAAGGTGATCCTGAGCCCCAGATTGGTCATGCCAGTTCTGGTATCCAGACCTGCTCAGCCTCAACTGCAGGCCCCAGCGCTTTGTACATACCCAGACCTGATATAATTGAACCAGGGACAGTATTCCATCCGGACCTTCAATCCCTGCACCTCGCAGCTTGGTACCTGGCGGCTAGAATTCCAGGCTCTGGGTCTTTCTGAGATGTCTACACCATGGTGGAGGCATCTCGTAAAACATCGACCAGGAAATGTTATGCCTTCAAATGGAAAATGTTTTCCATTTGGTGCCAAAGAAGTCTGGACCCCTTATCCTGCTCTGTGGCTAACATTCTAGACTACCTTTGGTGTCTCTCCAAAGGGGTTTACAGTCATGGACCCTTAGTGTGCACCTGGCAGCCATTTCTGCTTACCCAGCGTGGGGCGGTCAGCCGGCGCCACAGGAGGCAGTGGTGGGCACTTCTTCAATGGCCTGGATCACATATCCCTCCGGTTGCATGAACCTCCACCTCCATGGGATCTGTTGCTGGTTTTGGCAAAGCTCATGGGCACCATTCGACCCATGTGCAAGTGTGAGTTCTCACACTTGTGGAAGACGACCTTCTAGTGGCTATCACGTCAGCCAGAAGGACAGGGGAGCTTCAGTTGCTCTCGGTGGACTCCTCTTATCTGGTCTTTCACAGGGACAAAGTTGTCCTGCACCCCCACCCGAAATTCCTTCGAAGGTGGTATCAGAGTTTCACCTTAACCAGGTGTTGACTCTGCTGGTATACCCTAACCACCTCGGGGCCTTGAGTACAGGCTCCATACTCTGGACCTGAGATGTGCTCTGTCCTATTATAAGGAGAGAATGGTGGAAATTGTGGAGAGGTTAGCCAGCTGTTTGTCACCTACACGAAGCCACTTCTAGCAGACCTACAGCCAAATGGACCATTTCAAGGTGGATTACATCATGCAGAGGTCAGTGCTACGAGTTGGCGGGCAAGGAGCCTCCCAGAGAGATACATGCTCATTCTACCCACCATACTGCTGCTTCCAGGGACATCCCTATACAGGAAATCTGTCAGGCTGCTACCTGGAAGTCAGCAAACACCTTCATTACCGCACCGCATGGACCTTGAGTCACATCGGGATGCTGGTTCTGGGGCCTTGGTTCTCTCAATCTTATTTCCCAAGTAGGGTGTGTTTGCCTCCTCCGAGAACTGCTTGGAGTCTGAGAAGTTCGGATGAACAACATATCACGCTCCTAGAACAGGTTACTCACCTGTAACAGTAGTTCTAGGGTGGTATATATTCATCCACAACACCTCCCGGCTTTAGGCGCACAACCTTGCTTCTGGCAGGCTAAGATCTGGCGTCATGGGCGGAGCCAAGGTATTTACCACCTGGGTGGGTGGGAGGAGCCAGCTTGAGGACTCTTCCGCAAGATTTAAAGGGGAAGGGACATGTCAAGAAGTGTGGATGAACAACATATACCACTCCTAGAACTACTGTTACAGGTGAGTAAACTGTTCTTTTCAGTTACCTGAACTGGGTCCATACTGCTACATCGGTTAGGCTACTTTTTGGTTCTGGAACCGATCATTTAAAAAAATAAACTTTTGTTTAGCGGTTGAGTTTTTCTCTTTAAAACATCCTGTCTGAGAAACCCAAAAGGCAAACCGTGAACCCGGTTTCCAAATTAGTTTCCAGTGTGGGGAAGTGTTTGCTAAACAGACTTTATTTGTGATATGTTTGGATTTTGACCACCTTAAGGAGGAATATGAGATATGCAAAACATTCCCAGACAAAACCTTGGAAGCATGTGAAAGGCTTAAAGAGCTAGTGTACTGCCTGGAAACTGCATGCAGTTAGCTGACTACATCTGAAAGATACAGTTATCACTTCTGATATCTCAAGTATTTATTCTTTTCTGTTTGCTAATTAGATTTTCCACCTGGCAGTACAGGGGTGATGTGGAGCAGCACTCTGTCTGGAGGAAAAACGTCAATTCTGTTCCTCCCACTACATCAACACTGAAACCACACTAACTATGACATCACTAGTAACCAATGAGAACCATTTCTCACTGCCAGGTTTCACTTTCACATGAAGCAGCAGGACTGGCTCTCCCTGGTTACTAGTGATGTCACAATTCCTGTATTTTGATTGGTGGTTGTGAAAGTCACTGCTCAGGCTGCAAGCATTGTGGTGCCTCAAGGTGTTTGGTCTACATAGAACATAGAAACATAGAAGTTGACGGCAGTAAGGACATAAGGCCCATCCAGTCTGCCCATTTCTTTTCTACCTTATAAATGTGCTCTGCCTTTGCTCTGTCAGTGACCTATCTATTCATAGTCATTTGTATTGCTCCCTTATGCCTATCCCATGCCTGTTTGAAGCCCTGCACTGTATTCATAGCCACCACTTCTTGTGGTAAGCCATTCCATGCATCCACCACCTTTCTGTGAAAAGATTTCCTCACATTCCCCCTTAATCGGCCTCCCTCTAATCTCATGCTGTGTCCTCTTGTCCTGCTATTTTTCTTATATTTAAACATGTTAGACTCTTTCACCTTGTTTATGCCCTTAAGGTGTTTGAATGCCTCAGATCATATCACCTCTCTCCCTCCTTTGCTCAAGGGTATACATATTGAGCTCCGTTAATCTGTCCTCATATGTCTTCTGATGCAGTCCCTGCACCATTCTGGTTGCCCTTCTCTGGACTGCCTCAATTTGGTTAATGTCCTTGTGAAGGTGTGGCCTCCAATACTGCCGCAGTACTCCAGATGGGGCCTAACCAGTGTCTTGTACAGAGGGATTATTACCTCCCTCTTACGACTTATGATACCCCTACTAATACACCCTAACACCCCCTAGCCTTACCTACTGCTTTAGAGGTCTGCTTGGATGATTTTAGGTCATCAGTGATGATGATGCCCAAGTCTCTTTCTTCCTTTGTGACTGCTAGCAACTCCTCCCAGCCTATAGGTAGCTTCAGGGTTTCTCTTCCCTATGTGCATGATTTTGCACTTCTTTGCATTAAATCCCAGTTGCCACTCTTCTGACCATTCTGCTAGTTTATCCAGATCTCTTCTCATTCTGCCCACCCCATCTGGATCATCTACTCTGTTGCAGATCTTGGTGTCATCTGCAAACAGACAAACCTTACCCTCTAGTCCATCTGCAAGGTCACTAATGAAGATGTTGAGAGGACTGGCCCCAGGACTGATCCTGAGGATTCCCCACTTGTGACTTGCATCTCTTCTGACTGTATACCATTTACCACCACTCTGTTTTCTGCCCGTCAACCAGTTTGCCACCCAATTGACCAATCCTGACCCACCCAGCCTACCCAGCTTATTTATCAATCTTCTATGTGGAACAGTGTCAAAGCTTTGCTGAAGTCAAGGTAGGCGACATCAACTGCTCCCCTTGGTCCACCACTCTGGTTACCCAGTCAAAGAAATCTATGAGATTAGTTTGACAGGACCTTCCTTTGTAAACCCATGCTGTCTTGGATCCTGTGCCCCTATGGATTCCAGGTGTTGCACTATCCTTTCCTTAAGGAGTGCCTCCATAATCTTGCCCACTACTGAGGTAAGGCTGACCGGTCTGTAGTTCCCCGCCTCCTCCCTGCTACCACTCTTGTGGAGGCGGGATCACATAGACCCTTCTCCAGTCTTCTGGGACCTCTCCTGTGCTCAGAGACTCACTAAACAATTCTGCTAATGGCTCTGCTAGTTCCTCCTTTAGCTCAAGTACCCTGGGATGTATGCCATCAGGTCCCATTGCCTTATCCACCCTGAGCTTAGCAAGCTCTTGTAGGACCCTTTCTTTTGTGAGAGAGTAGTGCTCACCTCCCTCCCCCTGTGTCCATGATGCTGAGCTGTGGCCTGCCCTACCTTCTCTTCAGTAAATACTGAGCAAAGTATCTATTTAGGATAGATGCCTTTACAGGGTCCTCCTCCTCACATGCTCCTTTTCTCCATTAAGCTTAGCATACCCCTCTGAACTTTCTCCTTTCACTAATGTATCTATAGAAAGTCTTGTCACCTTCTTTTACTGTTCGTGCTAGTGTTTCCTCAGTTTGGGACTTTGCCTGCCTTACTGCCTTACCTGCTTCCTTAGGAGCAGTTTGGTATGCCTCCTATCTTCATCCCGCTGTGTTCCTTATATTTCCTGAAGGCCAGCCTTTTGGCTCTGTCCTTTTCTGCTACTGTATTTGAGAACCAAAGTGGTTTCCTTCTTCTTTGCACTTCCTTTTCTGTCTAACACAATGGGATGTTGCTTCAAGTATTGCATCCTTAATGCTTGCCCACTCTGCCTGTACCCCTCACCTGTGTTTCTTTTGCCAGGGCTAGCTTAACTCTGTTGGCCATCTTATCAAAGTCAGCTCCTCTGAAGTCTCATTTCTGATGATGTATTGGAAGGAACATAACTGACTTTTTTCCCTCCAGACTGAGTGCTGCTCCACACATCACCCCAGTACTGCCAGGTGAAAATCTAATTAGCAAACAGAACATGAAAAAATACTTCAGATACTGGAATTGACTGTTGACTGCATTTGAAAATTACTATTAATTCCAAGCAGTACACTAGCTCTTTAAGAAAAAGTCTGCAAAGGGTCCCTCTGGCTCTTACCAGCCGATACCCTAAGAATCTGTGGCTGAACCCACATCTGCTTCAAACAACATGAAGTCTTGCTATATTATGACACAGGCAGTGAGTCCCAACCTTTGAACTGCTCCGGAGGTGAAAGAGTTAACTTTCCATGCCAGGCATGGAACGCTGAGCTCAGTTGAAACTCTGTCTGTTGTTCTTCAAACTCAAACTGTCAGATTCTTTACTCTGCCTCACTGAACAGTCGCTCCGAGATTTCTCCTTCTGCTCAGTTCGTTTTTCGGTTAAAGTATTTTATCGTTTTTGACCGAAATTAAACCATAACCAGTCGGTTCAAGCTCTGTCTGTGGTATTGTAAGTAATAGATAGGCTTACATTTATTTTATTCTGTGTGGAACTTGTAAGCGCTTTTCGGTTTGGTTTGAACCAATCAGGTTATTTTCAAACTTTACTAGTCCTTATTTAGAGTGCGGTTCCCGGTTCTTATCGGTTCTTAAAAATGGATTTCATTCGTTTTTTCCACGACCCGACACGGTTGGGAACCGATAAGAGAGTCTTATTGGCGGATTGCCATAAACGGACAGTTTGGCTAGGCTGGCACTATGTCTGAGAAACCCAAAAGAAAAACCAGGCCCACTGGGTTTGTGCACTGTAGTGTTTGTGGGGAAGCCTTTGCTAAGGCTGACCCACACACCACCTGTGTGTATTGTCTGGGGTTTGACCACCTCAATGCAGACTGCCAGATTTGTAAGAATTTTCCTGCTGCCACCATAGAAGAGAGTTGGTAGGCTCAGGGAAAGGGAGGCCAAAAAGTCCGCTGACCGGATGGCCAGCCTGGTTCGGTTCCAGCCGAACGGAGGGAGTGCCCTCTGACCAGGGTGATACTTCCTCGGGCAAACGAAGAGCCAGCTCTGAGAGCCAGTTCCAACTAAAAGGACTAGAAAGTCACGCCAAAGTTCTTTCTCCAACCACTGAGGAAATAGCTAAAGCAATTCAAATTGTCCAGTCACTTTCCCGGTTCCGACCGAACCAACACCATCAGGGAAGTGCTCGGTTCGGCCAGTTCCACCGGTTCAAGATTATGATTTTGAGGATTTTTATGAACTGGAGGAGGAAGAGGAGTATGAGGAGAATGAATGTGGTTTTGAAAGTCTGGATGCCCATTGAACGGACATCTCTCCAGACAGACCGTCAGGGTTTCTCCTCCCAGGCTATCTGAGTCCCTTCTCATTTTATGTTCTATAAAAAGTTGCTGAAACTCTCCAGCTCCCTGTTGAGGAAGCTGTTGATGACCAAGAGGAGCCTGATTATGTAGAAATGATGGATATTCCAGAGTCTAGGAGACTGTCTATTCCTTTGCATAAATCTTTTGAAACAGGCGGTAAAAATTTAAAACTCCTCACACTATACCTCCTGTTGATAAAAGGATGGACAAGAGGTATACATTATCAGGCTCTGATACGGAGTTCCTCACACAGCAATGCAGCCATGTGGGGTAGTGCAGGCTGCAGCTTGTGACAAGGCAAATATTCCTCTTGCTTCACACCTCCCTGAAAAGGACTCCAGGAGGATTGATGCCATGGCAAAAACAGTACATGGCAGCATCTTTGGGACTCAGACAGGCAAATTATATGGCTTATGCTGCTAGGTACCAGAAATCCAGATGGGATACTGTGCTGGCCCTAGCAAAACAGGTCCCTGACCAGCTTGCCAGGGGTATTGAGGCATCCAAGGTGCAATTTCATGCTGCAGTAGACTCTAATGATGTGTCATCAAGGGTCATGGCTACATCTGTGGCACTTCGCAGAATGGCTTGGCTCAGATGTACTACCCTGTCACAGGATACCCAGTCTAAGGCCGTGGATTTTCCTGTTGTGGGCAATTCTCTGTTTGGGAGCAGACAGAGAATTACATGAAGAAAATGGATGAATATAGGACCACCTATAGGAGTGTGCAGGCCACTCCTCAAGGCAGCATCCAGGGGCAGGGCAGGCCTTTTCATAGGCCTTTTTACCAAGCCCAGGCCTCCTCTTCTGCTTATGCCCAGAGGGGGTTCTTTAGAGGGAGAGGCAGGCAGGGTACAAGCAAGCCTGCTTCCACCCTCAGCCCAAAGCCCCTGCCAAGCAGGCACCCTGATGGGGTGGCCAGGGCCGATTCTCCACTACCTGTGGGGGCAGGCTGGCTTACTTTGTCCAGGACTGGAAGTCTTTAACATCAGACAAGTGGGTCCTGGAAGTAGTAAGCCAGGGACTGGTTCTCAGCTTCAAAAATTTCCAAAGATGAGAGCCAGGTCCTTTCACCTGCAAAATCCATCAGAGGCACTTGCCCTAGAAACAGAAGTTTCTACCCTCCTGGCTCTCAGAGCTGTGGAAAGGGATCCACCCTACACCAGGGCAAAGGGTTGTACTCCAGGTACTTTCCTACCCCAAAAAGACAGGAGAATGGCAGCCCATCCTGGATCTCAGATACCTATACAAGCACCTTTTAAAACCAAAATTCAGAATGGTGACTCTGGGAATTATTTACCTCTCTAAGGCCAGGGACTGGCTAGCGTCCCTGGACCTCAAGGATGCCTACTTCCATGTTCTTATCAGAAGCTCCCATCGAAAGTACCTCAGATTCGAACTGCCTCAGGCCATTACCAGTTCAGAGCAATGCCCTTTGGCCTCACCTCTGCCCGAGGGTATTCACAAAATGCCTGGCAGTAGCAGTTGCCCACTTAGGAAGGCAAAAGATTGCCATCTTTCTTACCTGGACGACTGGCTCATAGTAGGCCAGTCTCCAGACTAAGTCAAACTACACCTTCAGGTAACTCAGCAACTGCTCACATCTCTAGGTTTCCTTCTTAATCTTACAAAGTCAGTTCTAGAGCCTGTCCAGCTTCTCACCTTCATAGGTGCAGAACTGAACACAAAGAGGCCAGAGCCTTCCTTCCTCTGGAAAGAGCAAGGACCCTGGTCTCTCTGGCCTCCTCTTTCACCCTGCAGGTCTCTCGACCAGCAAGGCATTTTCTGCAGCTCCTGGGGCACATGGCTGCTTCTACAGCAGTAGTGCAGGGAGCAAGATTTCAGATGAGGGACATCCAGTTCCATTTGAGAGCCTTTTGGTCTCAAGGAGAGACCCTCTAACCAAATTGATCCCAGTGACTCGAACCCTGATCCAAGCCCTTCAGTGGTGGCAGGACCAGAGCAATCTGAGACAGGGGTCCCTTCACCCCTCAGTCTCACTCCTTAGTCCTTACTACAGATGCATCCCTCTTGGGGTGGGAGCTCACATGGGTGACCTCACTACCCAGGGATTGGGTCCCCACAGGAATCTCTGCTCCACATCAATCTGTTGGAACTCAGAGCAGTTTTTCTAGCACTTCAAGTTTTTCCACATCTGTTCAGAACAAAGTTGTACAGGTCAGAACAGACAACACCACTACAATGTGGTACATCAACAAACAAGGAGGCACTTCGGTCTACAGCCTTGTGCACGAAGCAATGAAGTTGTGGTCTCTGGCTTATTCCCTGAACACCTCCCTTACGGCAGTTCACCTCCCAGGCAAGGACAGTGTCCTGGAAGATGCTCTCAGCAGGATTTCCCAGGGCCATCATGAATGGTCACTGGATCCTAGTACTGGAGGTAGTATTTGCCAGATGGGGCACCCCGCAGATAGATCTTTTGCAGCCCCAGACAATCACCAACTTCCCTTTTTGCTGCAGGCCCCCAGTGTTGGGCTCAGTCCTCTGGATGCCTTCCTTCTCAGTTGGGAAGGAAGTTTCTCTTGCTTTTTCCCTTCCTCTTCTGTTCAAGGTGCTAGTCAAAATCAGATCTCAACCCTGCAAGATGATCCTGATTGCTCCAGATTGGCCAGACAGCCCTGGTACCCACTCCTTATGTCCTTAGCAGTCCACCTTCCTGTGTCTTCCCAGGAATCACAACCTGTTAACCTGTGCCCAGGAGAGTTTGGTACCAACCTCAAATCTCTCAATCTCAAGGCCTGGCTCTTGAAGAGTTAGAGTTTGCTGACCTACACCTCTCCCAAGGTGTATTGGATATCTTGAAGGCTTCTAGGAAGCCTTCCACCATGGCTACTTATAATTCCAAATGGAGAGATTTTCCATATGGTGCTCTGGCAAGCATATTTCCCCAGAATCTGATGACTTTCCCACAGTCCTGGATTATTTGGTGCATTTGAATACTTTGGGACTGAGACCAGCTACCCTAAAGTGCACCTGGCAGCCGTGTCTGCTTTCTTATCAGCAGGTAAACCCTCTTCTCTTTCAGTTCATCCTGTATTCTCCAAGTTTTTCAAGGGTTGCTTCACCAACCCTCCATTCAGGGACCCTGCCCCTGCCTGGGATCTTAATATTTGCATTGCCCAGCTTATGCAACCCCTTTTGAGCCCTTGTCTTCAGCAGAGCTTAAGTACTTGACTTGGAAAACTGTGTTTTGGTAGCCATCACTTCTGCCAGGCGCATAAGTGAATTACAAGCATTGTCAGTGGAGCCTGATTTTATCTCCTTTCATAGAGATAAGGTGGTCCTCAGGACTAACAGAAAGTTCTTGCCTAAGGTGGTTTCAGACTTCCACCTTAATCAATTTATGTCTTTCCTGTGTACTTCACTGACCATTCCTCCTCTGGCGAGAGGAGACTGCACAGTTTAGATGTCAAAAGAGCCCTCAGTTACTACATAGAACGTACCAAGGGTCACAGGTTTGACTTCTCAGCTGTTCCTCACTTATGGTGAGGTTGGTAAAGGAAACCTGCCACTAAAGATCCATTGCCAGGTGGATTGTCTCTTGTATCCAATTTTGCTATGAAAACTGGGTAAGGTTCCTCCCTCAGGCCTGAGGGCTCACTCTACCAGAGGTACAGCTGCATCTCTGGCTGCTGCCAGGACATCCCTATCCTAGAGATATATCAAGCAGCTACCTGGAAACAGTTCACACTTTTACCAAGCATTACTCCTGGGCATCCAGGCTAGGAGTGATGCTCGGTTTAACACAGCTGTGCTTCAGAGCCTATTTCCTAAGTAGGTTCTGTCCCTCCTCCATGGAGGTACTGCTGTTTAGTCTGCATATAAGTCATAATATAGCAAGACTTCATGTTGTTTGAAGAAAAATTACTCACCTTAGTAATGTTGTTTCTTCTAATGGAGTCTTGCTATATTATGACCTCCCCCTACCCCCTCTCAGAACCTTGGTTTTGGGATGTGGGTGGGCAGTGTAGTGTTGGCACTTAGTAGATGCCCACTTATTTTCACCCTCCTTTTTGGGGTGTTTGGGTGTTATGTTTTTAATTTTTTGATCCCTGACTTGAGTCTTTGTTTTGGGACCAAGAAAAATGTGTTCTTATATTTAGTAGTCAGTTGGCTAGTGTAGGTTCTAGGCTTCCACAAGAACCTTAGTGAGTTTTGCTCAGAAGATCTGACAGTTTGAGTTTGAAGAACAGACAGAGTTTTCAACAGAGCTCGCTCTCAAAGTTCCATGCCTGGCATGGAAAGTTAACTCTTTCACCTCCGGAGCAGTTCAAGGTTGGGACTCACTGCATATGTCATAATATAGAAAGACTCCATTAGAAGAAACAACATTACTAAGGTGAGTAATTTTTTCTTCTGTGCCTGACCCTCAGATGGGCAAAAGGGCACAAAACATTCAAATGAACCGGCTGACCCCTGGTTCCTTCTAAGAAAAGCAAAAGCTTAAACACACACACAACCCCCATCTGTCAAACCGGGACTTCTGTGCCTGTCATGCTTGTACCAACGGCCCAAGAAATTGCTCAGGACTTCAAAATAATTCAGTCTTTACAGGCAATAGTTCCTCCTCAGCAGCCTCCTGCCCTTCTCAAGGTCCCCAGGCTGGCAGCAATGTGCATCCACCCCTCAAGATGGAGGGGACCCATTTGATGATGAATATAGTGAGGAGGAGGGACCAATCGAACTAGAAGTGTCCCCTGAACAGGACATTGGTTCGCCTCCAAGGGTGACTGAGGATTTACATCCCATTTCACTTTTATTAGGAGGATGGCAGATGCACTAGACATCTCCACCACCAAACAAGTTGAGGACGAAGAGGAGGTAGAGTATTTGGAGATGATGGGGCTGATGCCCACCAAGGCTCTACTCCTACTGGTGTACAGATTCATTAAGAAGGATGCCTTCAAGATTCTTCAAACACCAAACTCCACTTCTCCCATAGACAGGATGATGGAAAATATTAATTGGAGAGGGAAGGAGCGGATTTGCTCTTCTCCCATCCAGATCGGTAATTCAACAAGCTGCTTGCGACAAGGCTAAGGTGCCACTGTCCTCCATCCTCGGACAAGGATTCCAGAAATTGACAGCATGGCCAAAAAGGGTACCTGTCAGCCTCTCTGGCTGTGCATCAGGCTACCTTCCAGGCATATGCTGCCCAGTACCAGAAGCCACTGTGCAGCCAGTCCCAGGCATGCTTGGAAAGCCTCGCCCCTTGTCAGATGAACCTGGCTGAAACTGCTAGGTCTGGGTTAGAGGCAGCTAAGATATCAATTCAAATGGCTACAGACACCAATGACACAGCAACCAGATCGATGGCAAATCACGGTGGCACAGAAGAGGTTTGCATGGCTCAGGGCCACAAACCTTACTCGAGATGCTCAGTCTAAGGCCTTGGATTTTCCTCTAGAGGAAATTCTCTCTTTCAAATGACATGAAGTCTTGCTGTATTCTGACTATTGCAGTTAGCTCCAGCCTTTAAACTGCCCGGAGAACAAGGTTAACTTTTCTATGCATGGCATAGAATACTGAGCTCGGTTGAGGTCTCTGTCGTTTTCCTTTGAATCTAAACCATCAGATTCTTTAGTCTGCCTCACTAAACAGTCGCTCCAGAGATTTCTCCTTCAGCTCGGTTCGAAAGTTGGTTAAAGTGTCAGTTTTAAACCAAAATTTATTCCGATAGTCTGTTCAGTCTCTGTCTGTGGTACTGTGAGTACTAGATGGGTTTTGTTCTGATTTTCTGTGGGAAATTGTAAAGTGTTAGATCAGCTGAACTGATCATTTGTAATGAATCCTTGTGTTTTACTTTAGTATGTAGTTACGGTCTTAACAGTTCTAAAAAGCGTGTTTTGAATGTTTTTTCAATACTCATTATCACAGTTAGGAACCGATAAGGGAGTCTTGTTGACGGTTGCCATAAAAGGGTAAGTTGGTTAGGTTGGCCATGTCTGAGAAACCCAAGAAAAAAAACTGGCCCACTGGTTTCAACACTGCAGTAAGTGTGGGGACGTCTTTCTAAAGCCGATTCCCACACCACCTGTGTTTATTGTCTGGGTTTGAACACCTCGATACAGATTGCCAAATATGTAAAATTTTCCTAAATCTACCATTGAAAGAGATTAGGTAGATTGAGGAAAAGGAGCTGAGATGTCCACTGACCGGATGGCCAGCCGGTTCGGTTCCGACCGAACCAGAAGGAGTGCCCTCTGACCAGGGTGATACTTCTTCGGGCAAGAGGAGAGCCGATCCTGAGGATCGGTTCCTACAAAGAAAATGCAAAGAGAAATCGACCGGTTCGGATCCAGAAGTTCATGTTCAGACCGCCGAGGAAATAGCCAGAGCGATTCGATTGTGGAATCACTTCATCCGATTCTGACTGATACGTCACCTTTTGGCAGGGGTTCGGTTCTGTGGGTTCCCCGATTCAAGATTATACCCTGAAGACTTTTATGAATCGGAGTTTGAGGAGGAGGGAGTTTGAAGATGATGATGGTGATTGTGAAAGTCTGGATGTGCCTGTGGAACCGGACATCTCTCCAGATAGACCTTCGGTGTATCCCCTCCTAGGCTTTCTGAGTCCCCATCCCACTTTCTGTTTTACAGAAAGGTGGCTGAAACCTTCCAGCTCTATGGAGGATCAAGAGAGCCTGATTATGTGGAAATGATGGACATCCCAGAGTACAGGAGACTGTCTATTCCTTCACAAATCTTTTGGGAAGCAGACATAAAAATCCTAAAGTCTCCCTATTCTATACCTCCTGTTGACAGAAGGATGGACAAGAGGTATACACTATCGGCTCAAATATGGAGTTTTCATACCAGCAATGCAGCCATGTTGGGCAGTGCAGGCTGCTGCCTGTGACAAGGCAAACATTCCCTTGGCTTCACACCCCCAGACAAGGACTCCAGGAAGATTGATTCCATGGCAAAAAACAGTACATGGCATCTTCCTTGGGACTCAGGCAAGCAAATTATATGGCCTATACAGTCAGGTACCAGAAGTCCAGGTGGGACACTGTACTGGCACTGGCTAAGCAGGCTTCCCCAAGCTGGCCAAGGGCTGGGAGGTGGCTGCTGATGGGATTGAGGCATCAAAGGTACAATTTCATGCTGCTGTGGACTCCAATGATATGTCATCAGAGTCATGGCTACATCTGTAGCTCTTCGGAGGATGGCTTGGCTCAGATGTACTAGCCTCTCACAGGACACCCAGGCTAAGGCCATGGATTTTTCCTGTGGTGGGTAATTCTCTGTTTGGGAGCAGACAGAGAATTACATGAAAAAGATGGATGAGTACAGCACCACTTACAGGAGTGCTCAGGCCAAAGAAAAGCAAGCAACTCCTCAAAGGCAACAATCTAGGGCAGGATAGGCCTTTTCATAGGCCTTTTACCAAGCACAGGCCTCTTCTCCCTTTTCACAGAGGGAGTTCTTTAGAGGGAGAGGCAGAGGGGAATGAGCAGGGTTGCATCCACCCTTCAGCCTAAGGCTCTGCCAAGCAGACACCCTGATGGGTCTGCCCGTGTCGAATCTCCTATTCCTGTAGGAGGCAGGATGGCTTACTATGTCCAGGACTGGATGTCTATTACATCAGGGAAGTGGGTCCTGGAAGTAGTAAAGCAGGGACTGGTTCTCGGCTTCAAGAAATTTCCAAAGATGAGAACCAGATCTTTTCCACCTGCAGGTCTCTCGAGACCCTTGCCCTGGAGGCAGAGGTTTCATCTCTTCTGGCTCTAAGAGCCATATAGTTCCTCCCTACACTGGGGAAAGGTCTGTACTCAGATACTTCCTTACCCCAAAAAGACAGGGAGTGTCTACCCATCCTAGATCTAAGATACCTGAACAAACATCTTCTAAAAGCAAAGTTCCAGATGGTAACTCTGGGAATAATTCTTCCCTCTCTAAGGCCAGGGGACTGGCTAGTCTCCCTAGGCCTCCAAAGATGCCTACTTCGTATTCCCATCAGGTGCTCCCACGAAAGTACCTCAGGTTCAAGTTGCCCTCAGGCCATTATCAGTTCAAAGTAATGCCCTTTGGCTAACATCAGCTCAAGGGTCTTCACAAAGTGCCTGGCAGTAGTTGTTGCCTTTCTAAGAAGGAAAATATTTCAATTTTTCCATATCTGGACGATTGGCTCATAGTAGGTCAGTCTCCAGACCAAGTCAAGTCAGACCTGCAAGCGACTCAGTAAGTGCTCACTTCTCTGGTTCCTTCTCAACCTCCCCAAATCAGTTCTCAAATCAGTTCAGCTCCTTGCCTTTATAGGGGCAGAGCTGGATACTATCAAGCAAGAGCCTTTCTTCCCTTGGAAAGGCAAGGGTTCTTATAGATCTGGCTTTGTCCTTCACCCTTCAGGTGTCCCGACCAGCAAGGCACTTCCTCCAGCTCTTGGGCCACATGGCAGCTTCCACAGCAGTGGTCCAAGGGGCAAGATTTCAGATGAGGGACATTCAGTTCCATCTGAGGGCCTTTTGGTCCCAGAGGAAGGACCCTCTTACCAAACTGATTCCAGTTACTCAAACACTGATCCAAGCTTTTCAGTGGTGGCAGGATCAGGACAATTTAAGCAAGGTGTCCCTTTTGTCACTCAGTCTCATTCGATGGTCCACCACGGATGCTTCTCTTGGGTGGGAGCTCATCTGAGGGATCTCACAGCCCAAGGACTGTGGTCTCCCAGGAGTCCCTTCTTCATATCAGTCTCCTGGAACTCAGGGCAGTGTTTCATGCACTGCAAGCTTTTCCCAGTTGGTGCAGATCAAGGTGGTTCAGGTCAGGACAGACACCACCACCACCATGTGGTACATCAACAAACAGGGAGGCACTGCGTTCTACGGCCTTGTGCATGGAAGCCATGAAATTGTGGTCCCTGGCTTACTCCCTGCAGGCCTCTCTGATAGCAGTCCACCTTCCAGGAAAGGACAATGTGCTAGAGATGCACTGAGCAGAGATTCCCAGGGCCATCACGAATGGTCCCTGGATCCCCTGGTTTGAGTGTTTTTTTTTTTTTTTTTAAGGTGGGGCACTCCAGAGATCAATCTCTTTGCAGCCCCAGACAATCACCAATATCCTCTGTTTTTGTTGCAGACCCCCAGTCTTGGGTTCAGTCCTCTGGATGCTCTGATTTTAAACTGGGAGGGGACATTTCTGAATGCCTTCCTCCCTTTCCTCTCCTGTTCAAAGTCCTAGTCAAGATAAGGTCACAGCCTTGCAAAGTGATTCTTATTGCTCGGACTGGGCCAGACAGCCTTGGTACCCCCGCTGCTGTTTCTAACAGTCCATCTTCCCCTGTCTCTTCCCAGGAATTACAACCTGTTAACCTTCTCTCAGGGGAGGATTTGGTACCCCTATCTTCGGTCCCTCAATCTCAAGGCATGGCTCTTGAAGAGCTAGATTATGTGATTTACATCTGTCCCAAGGGTTCTGGATATTCTCAAAGTGCCCTAGAAAGACTGCCACCAGAAAGACTTATAACTCCAAATGGAAAAGATTTGGCATTGGGTTCCAAGAAGTATATATCCCCAGACACTGCTGAATTGCCTACAGTTCTGGATTATTTGGTCCATCTTAATGGTCTAGACCTTAGAACAGCTACTCTTAAGGTACACTTGTCAGCTGTTTCTGCTTTTCTGTCAGTGGGAAAACTTTCCTCACTGTCATCTCACCCTGTATTCTGCAAATTTTTCAAAGGATTGCTTCATACCAATCCTCCTTAAGAGATCCTGCCCTGCCTGGGACTTAAATGTTTGCATTGCCCAACTTATGCAACCTCCTTTTGAGCCTGTGTCCTCCATAGAGCTTAAGTACTGACTTGGAAAACTGTGTTTTGGTAGCCATCACCTCTGCCAGATGTATCAGTGAATTGCAGGCCCTGTCAGTGGAACCCGATTTTATCTCTTCATAGAGATAAAGTGGTCCTTAGAACCAATAGGAGGTTCTTGCCCAAAGTGGTTTCAGACTTTCACTTAAATCAGTTCATGTCTCTCCTGTCTTCTTCACTGATCATTCTTCCTCGGGGAGAGAAGGCTACAGTTTGGATGTTAAGAGAGCCCTTAGCTACTACATAGAACGTACCAAGGGTCACAGGTTTGAATCCTTCAGTTATTCCTCACTTATGGGAAAGTGGGAAAAGGCAAACCTGCCACCAAGAGAACTATTGCCAGGTGGATTGTGTCTTGTATACAATTCTGCTATGAGAAACTAGGAAAGATCCACCTCAGGCCTGAGGGCTCACTCTACAATAGGTACAGCTGCTTCCTGGCTGCTGCCTCTCTAGAAATTTGTCAAGCAGCCACCTGGAAAACAGTCCATACCTTTACCAAGCATTACTTTCTGGATATTCAGGTTAGGAGTGATGCTAGGTTTGGCACAACAGTACTTCAGAGCCTATTCCCAAAGTAGGTTCTGTCCCTCCTCCATGGAGGTACTGCTTGGTAGTCTGCAATAGTCAGAATACAGCAAGACTTAATGTTGTTTGAAGAAAAATTACTCACCTCAGTAATTGTTTCTTCTAATGGATCTTGCTGTATTCTGACCCTCTCCACCTCTCAGGACCTGTTTTTGGGAAGTGGGTGGGCAGGTGCAGTGTTGCACCCTAGAGGTGCCTATTGCACACCCTCCCTATATTTGTTTGGGTGCTTTTTGTTTGTTGCCCTTTTGGGGTTGGTTTTGTTTTGGGTTTTCCTGACTTGTCTTTTTGAGAATCCAAAGCTCCTTGTTGCTAGATGGCTAGTAAACATTTTTTTTACAATTTCCACACTGTAGGAGGGTTAGTGAGTTGTTGCTCATAGGGAATCTGACTGTTTAGATTCAAAGGAAACAGAGACCTCAACTGAGCTCGAGCTCAGCATTCTATACCATGCATAAAAGTTAACCTTTGTTCTCTGGGGCAGTTTAAAAGTCTGGAGCTAACTGCAATAGTCAGAATACAGCAAGACTCCATTAGAAGAAACATAATTGCTGAGGCGAGATAATTTTTTCTTGGGGAGTACATCAGGCATATCTGAAGAAGGTATGTGTAAGGCCACTTACAGAAGCAATTCTGCTAAGGAGAGAGCTTCACCATCCACCAGATCTTATGGAAGGGAGGACAGGCAGGTCCTTCTTCCAGCCAGTGGCCTTACCCCAGTTCCAGCAGTGTCCACAACAGGGATACCAGGGGCAGGAAAGGAGGGCTCGGCGAGGGTTCCAAGCTCAGCCTCAGCCACAATCAAAACAGACCCCTGAGCCACAGGCCGCTTCCTCCCTACCTGTCAGGGGCAGACTGACTGTCTCACTTCCTCCATGCCTGGTTGAGAATCCCACAGACCAATGGGTTCTGGAGGTAGTGGGTCAGGTTCTATCCTGGAATTCAAATCCCTTCCTTCTCAGAAAATTAGAGTTTCAGCTCTCCCTCACTAGAGAAAAACACTGCTAGAGTCAGAGGTTCAAAACCTGCTACAGCTGAAAGCAGTAGAACCAGTTCCAAAGCCCCTGAGGGAAGGGTTTTTATTCCAGATACTTCCCAACCACAAAGAAAAGTGGGAGTGGTGGCCTATTCTCGATCTCAGAGCTTTTAAACAAGCATCTAAAGAAAATAAAGTTCAAAATGGTAACACTAGCTGTGATTTTGCCAATGCTCCAAAAAGAAACTGGCTGGCATCACTGGACCTAAAGGATGCCTATTTCACACCCCATAAAGGGATTCTTACTGGAGATATCTCAGATTCAGACTCCTTTAGGTCACTACCAGTTTTCAACCCTGCCTTTTGGCCTTTCTTCGCCCAAGGGTATTCACAAAGTGTCTAACTGTTATAGTAGCATGTCTTCAGAGACAAAGTATCACTGTTTTCCTTATCTGGGAAGCTGGTTAGTGGTGGGAAAATCCCCATTGAAGGTACAGCAGGTTTTAAGTCACTCAGGACCTCCTAGAATCCCTGAGTTTTTAATCAATGCAAAAGTCTGCTTTCACCCCACACAGGTGTTACAGTTCATAGGAGCAGAAATAAATACCTTACAGGCTGGAGCCTATTTGCCTCTGGAGAGTGCAAAGCCTTGAGTCAGTGGCAATTTCCTTCAGCTTACACACACAGCAAAAACTGCAGACAGTTTCTCCAGCTGCTGGGCCACATGGCTGCTGCCATAGGCACAGTGCAGGGTTCCAGATTTCACATGAGAGACATCCAGTTCCTTCTCAGGGCTCACTGATGCTAGAAAAGACCATTTTTCAAAACTCATTCCAGTAGCAAGGGCACTGTTACAGGCCCTCTTGTGGGAAAGAGGAATCCAACTAAGAAAAGGATTCTCCTTGAAAGGGATTCCTAAGTGGTACAACAGATGCATCCCATGGGGCTGGGGCACCCATCTAGAGCAGCACACCAGAGTACATGGTCAGCTGCAGAGTCCCTTCAGCACATAAACTTACTGAAACTCAGAGCAGGTTTGCTAGCTCTGTGAGCTTTCTCTCCCCTATTACAGGGCAAGGTGGTACAGATCAGATCAGAACAGACAGTACCACCACAATGTAATACATAAACAAGCAGGGAGGTACCAGGTCAGGCCTCCTTTGCACAGAAGCCATTCGTATCTGGACTCTAGCTTACTCTCTGGGAATATCCTGCAGGCAATTCATTTTGCCTGGGAAAGACAACATTCTGGTGGATGCCTTGAGTCGAATCAATCCAGCCCTTCATGAATGGACCCTAAACAGACAGGTGGTACAGGTTATTTTCAGAAGGTGGGGCACTCCACAGGTAGACTTGTTCGCATCCTACCAGAATCATCTGCCCCAGGATTGTTGCAGACCACCGGACAAGGGCACACTCCTCTGGATTCCCTAACCCTGGATTGGTCAGGAGGTTCCTGTATGCTTTCTCCTTTCCTCTAGTTCACTGGATATTGCTCAAGCTCAGGTCCCATGCAGCATCACTAATCTTGATAGCTTCAGATTGGCCAAGGCAGCCATGGTACTCTCTCTGCTCTCCATGTCTGTCACAAAACCGATACACCTCCCTCTGAGGCACAATCTACTGACTTCAACCAGGAACTCTTTGTATCCAAATCTCAAGTCACTCAACCTCAAGGCCTGGTTCTTGAGGACATAGAGTATACAAACTTGAACCTTTCTCAGTCTGTCTTAAGCATTTTGAAAGCTTATAGAAAACCTACTAGGAAAACCTATTTTCTAAATGGAAGAGGTTTTCTTTGGTGCTCTAGCAGATCACTAATACCAGGACAGGCTGAAATTCCAGTTGTCCTGGATTATCCTCTCTTGCATTCCTCTGGTTGCAACCCAGCTCTCTGAAGGTTCATGTGGCAGCTTCTCTGCTTACCTCTCTGCTGGTGCAAGGGTAACCATAGCCTCGGATCCTATCTTTAAAAGATTCTTTAAGGTCTAAATCATTTTCATCCACCCCACAGGGTACCATTGCCAACTTGGGATTTGAATGTATGTATACCTAAACTCATGGGCTCTCCTTTTGAACCCATGGCTACAGCTCGCTTCTAAAATATGTCACTTGGAAAACATTTTTCTCATGGCAATGACTTCTGCAATAAGGATCAGTGAGCTTCAGGCTGTCTGTATAGATCAGGACTAAATATCCTTTCATAGGGATAAGGTAGTCCTTAGAACAAACAGGAAATTTCTCCCCAAGGTAGTCTCGGACTTCCACTTAAGCCAGTCCATCACTCTTCCCGTCCTTTTCACTGACCACTCCACCTCTGGTGAGAGAAGCTCCCACAGCTTAGATGTGAAAAGGGCTCTCAGTTACTATATGACGGCCACAAAAGGCCATAGGATAGAAAGCAGCTGCTCCTGACCCATGGGGATGTGGAAAGGTAATCCAGCCTCTAAAAGGTCCATTTCTCATTGGATAGTCCAGTGTATCCAGTTCTGCTTCACAAAGGCTGATAAGAAGGCCCCAATCAGGATTGAGGGCCCTCTCCTACAGAGGACAGCTGCTACCTTAGCAGCTGCCAGAGAATATTCCATTACTGGATATTTGTAAAGCAGCTACCTGGAAGACAGTACACACCTTTCCAAAGCATTACAATCTAGATATTTTATCTTGGAGTGATGCTAGGTTTGGCACAGCAGTCCTGCAAAGTCTGTTTTCCAAAATAAGTTCTGTGCCCACCTCCAGTGATACTGCTTGGTAGTCTGCATAAAGTTAGGAATATTCTGAGCATTACTGGGGTTAGAAGAAAAATTACTTGTCATAGTAATCTTTTTTCAAACAACATGAAGTCTTGCTATATTATGACAGTAGCAGTTTGTCCCACCACTAGAACTGCTCTGGAGGTGAAGAAGTGGTTAATACCATTCCAGAATGGAACTTTGAGCACGAGCTCTAAGAGCAGCTCTGTCTGTGATATTTCAAAACTGAACTGTCAGATTCTTTACTCCGCCTCAGTGAACAGTCGCTCCGAGATTTCTCCTTCTGCTCGGTTCATTTCTCGGTTCAAATAGTGTTTTCTCGGTCCGATTCAACCGAAAATAGCTTTATTTAACATAAAACCGTTCAGTTCAAGCTCTGTCTGTGGTAATCGTAAGTAATTTAAAAGGTTTTGTCTGTGTGGAACTTGTAAGTTTATCGGTTCGGTTTTGAACCGATCAGCTGGTTTAAAACTCATTAACTTTAAAGTTTAGCATTTTAGAGTGCGGTTCCCGGTTCTTATCGGTTCTAAAAAAGCAGATTTTCTTACGGTTTTCAAATACCCGTGACCGCGGTTAGAACCCGATGAGTGTCTTGCCTGGCACTGCCCGTTTAAAGGGCAAGTTTTTCTGGTTAGGCTGGCATTATGTCTGAGAAACCCAAAAGAAAACCGCCCACTGGTTTCAACACTGTGATGTCTGTGGGAAGTCTTTGCCAAGGCTGACCCACACACCACATGTGTCTATTGTCTGGGTTTGACCACCTCCAGTCAGACTGCCAGATATGTAAAATTTCCCTGCAGCCACCTGGAAGAGATTGGGCAGGCTCAGGGAACGAGAGCAAAAAGTCCGCTGACCGGATGACCAGCCGGTTCGGTGCCAACCGAACCGAGGAGTGCCCTCTGACCAGGCTAGACTTCCTCGGCAAAAGAAAAGCTGGTTCTGAGGAACCAGTTCCAGTAAAGAAAACAAGAAAGTCAGCAGGTTTGGAGTCCAAACCCCTTCTCCAACTGCTGCAGAGATGGCAAAAGCCATACAAATTGTCCAGTCACTGTCTCAGGTTCGTCAGAACCGCCACTATCTGGCAAAAGGTCAGTTCGTCCGGTTCCAGTGGTTCAGGAATATGATGTTGAGGAGTTTTATGAACCAGAGAAGGGGAGGATGATTATGAACAGTATGAATGTGGCTGGGAAGGTCTGGGTGTGCCCATTGAACAGACATTTCCCCAGGCAGACCTTTAGAATCTCCCCATGCTATCTGAGTCCCCATCTCATTTTATGTTTTACAAAAGTTGTTGAAACCCTCCAGCTCCCTTGGAAGAAGCTGTGGATGAGCAAGAGGAGCCTGATTTTGTAGAAATGATGGATATTCAGAGTCTAGGAGATTGTCTATTCCTTTGCATAAGTTTTTAGGAAGCAAACAATAAAAATTTTAAAACTCCTAATTCTGTGCCTCATGTAGATAAAAAGATGGACAGGAGGTACACATTGTCAGATCCTGATACAGAATTCCTTTCTCAGCAATGCAGTCATGTTGGGGTAGTTCAGGCTGCAGCCTGTGATAAAACTAATATTCCCTGGCTACATCCTCTGACAAGGATTCCAGGAAGATTGATGCCATGGCGAAAAACAGTATATGGCAGCCTCTCTGGGACTCAGGCAAGCAAATTATATGGCTTATGTAGCTAGGTATCAGAAATCTAGATGGGATACTGTTAAGGAATTAGCCAAGCAAGCCCATGGCCAGCTGGCTGGCGAACTAGAACAGGTGGCTGCTGATGGCACTGGAGGCTTCTAAGTACAGTTTCATGCTGCTGTGGATATTAATGATGTTGCCTCTGGGTCATGGCCACATCTATAGCTTTTCGTGGGTTGGCCTGGCTCAGGTGTACTAGCCTGTCTGGGATACCCAAACTAAGGCTATGGATTTTCCTGTGGTGGGAAATTCTCTGTTTGGGGAGCAGACAGAAATTACATGAAAAAGATGGATGAATATAGGACTACTTACAAAAGTGCCCAAGCTAAGGGCGGCAAGCCACTCCCCAGAGGCATACCCCCAGGGGTAGGGGTAGCCTTTCACAGGCCTTTTACCAGACTCAGGCCTCCTCTGCCCATGCTCAGAGGGCTTCTTCAGTGGCAGAGGCAGACGGGGGTGGGCAGGCCTGCTCCCACCCCAGCCTAAAGCACCTGCTAAGCAGGCACCCTGATGAGGGTGCCCAGGGCTGATTCTCCTTTACTGGTAGGGGCAGGTTGGCTTACTTCAGTCAGAACTGGGCTTCTTTAACCTCAGACAAGTGGGTTCTGGAAGTAGTGAGCCAGGGTCTGGTTCTCAGCTTCAAAAGTTTCCCAAGTTGGGAGCTAGATTTTTTCTACCTGCAAGTGCTTCAGAGACCCTTGCTCTGGAAGCAGAGGTCTCTCAACCCTGTTGGCTCTCAGAACAGTAGAAAGGGTTCCTCCCTGCACCAGGGCAGGGGTCTGTATTCAGATACTTCCTTACCCCAAAAAGACAGGAGAATGGCAGCCCATATTAGACCTCAGATATCTGAACAAGCATCTTTTGAAACCAAAGTTCAAAATGGTAACTCTGGCAATGATTTTACCCTCCCTAAGGCCAGGGGACTGGCTAGCCTCCCTGGACCTCAAGGATGCCTATTTTCACGTCCTAATCAGAAGCTCCCATCGAAAGTACCTCAGATTCGAACTACCCTCAGGTCATTACCAGTTCAGAGCAATGCCCTTGGCCTTACCTCTGCCACAAGGGTATTCACAAAGTGTCTGGCAGTAGCAGTGGCTCACTTAAGGAGGCAAAGGATTGCTGTTTTCCCTATCTAGACGATTGGCTCATTGTAGGCCAGTCCCCAGAACAGGTAAAATCTCACCTGCAAGTCACCCAGTAGCTTCTCACCTCCTGGGCTTTCTGCTAAATCTACAAAGTCGGTTCTGGAACCAGTCCAGCTACTCACCTTTATAGGAGCAGAGTTGGACACAAAGCTAGCCAGAGCTTTTCTTCCCTTGGAAAGGGTGAGAATTTAGTGGCTCTGGCCTCCTCCTTCACTCTGCAGGTCTCTCGGCCAGCAAGACACTTTCTGCAGCTCCTGGGGCACATGGCTGCATCCACAGCTGTTGTGCAGGGAGCAAGATTTCAGATGAGACATTCAGTTTCACTTGAGAACCTATTGGTCTCGAGAAGAGACCCTTTCCAAGTTGGTCCCAGTGACTCGAACCTTGATCCAGGCCCTCCAGTGGTGGCAGGATCAGAACAATTTAAGATTGGGGTCCCCTTCATTCCCCTGCTCACAATTTGACTCTCACTACAGATGCTTCCCTTCTGGGTTGGGGAGCCCGCATGGGTGACCTTTCCACTCAGGGAGTGTGGTCCCTCAGGAATCTCTGCTCCACATCAATTTGCTGGAACTCAGAGCTGTCTTTTTAGCTCTTCAAGCATTTTCTGCATCTGTCCACAACAAGGTGATACAAGTCAGAACAGACAACACCACAACAATGTGGTACATCAACAAACAGGGGACACTCGGTCTTGACCTTGTGCACCGAGGCAATGAAGTTGTGGTCTCTGGCCTATTCCTGAACACTTCCCTCATAGCAGTTCACCTTCCAGGGAAGGACAATGTCCTAGCGGATGCTCTCAGCAGGATTTCCCAGGGCCATCACGAATGGTCCCTAGATCCTCAAGTGCTGGGGATAGTCTTTGCCAGATGGGGCACTCCTCAGATAGATCTTTTGCAGCCCCAGACAATCACCAACTTCCTCTGTTCTGTTGCAGGCCTCCAGTGTTGGGCTCAGTCCCCTGGATGCCCTTCTCCTGGATTGGGTGGGAAGTTTCTTTATGCTTCCCCCTTCCTCTCCTATTCAAAGTATTAGTCAAAATCAGATCCCAGCCTTGCAGGGTGATTCTGATTGCCCTGGATTGGCCAGGCAGCCTGGTACCCACTCCTTCTGTCACTGACAATCCATCTTCCCTTTGTCTCCCCAGGAATCACAACCTATTAACTTGTGCCCAGGGAAGGGTTTGGTATCCGGACCTCAAATCCCTCAACCTCAAGGCCTGGCTCTTGAGGAGTTAGAGTTTGCTGATTTACACCTCTCTCAGGGTGTTCTTGAAATCCTAAAGGCTTCCAGAAAGCCTTCCACTAGGACTACTTATAGTTCTAAATGGAAAGGTTTTCCATTTGGTGTGCTGGGAAAATATTTCCAGAATCTGCTGATTTGCCCATTGTATTAGATTACATGGTCCATCTTAATTCCTTGGGTCTCAGACCAGCTACCCTGAGAGTTCATTTGGCAGCTGTCTCTGCTTTTGTTTCAGCAGGAAAGTCATCCCTCTTTCCACTCACCCTGTGTTTTCCAAGTTTTTTAGGGATTACTCCATACTAATCTACCCTTTAGGAACCGGCCCTGCCTGGGACCTTAATGTTTGCATTGCCCAGTTAATGCAACCCCTTTGAACTCTCTGTTTTCTGAAGAGCTCAAGTATCTAACTTGGAAAACTGTTTTCTGGTGGCTATCACTTCTGCTAGATGCATAAGTGAGTTGCAAGCCTTGTCAGTAGAAACTGACTTTATCTCTTTCCACAGGGATAAGGTAGTCCTGAGGACTAATAGGAAATTTTTACCTAAGGTGGTTTCAGATTTCCATCTCAACCAATCTATCTCCTTCAGTATTTTTCACTGATCACTCCTCTTCTGGTGAGAGGAGGTTGCACAGCCTGTATGTTAAGAGGGCTCTTAGTTATTATATAGAGCATACCAAAGGTCACAGGTTCGAACCTCCAACTTTTCCTCACCTATGGTGAAGTTGGAAAAGGCAAACCTGCCACTAAGAGATCAATTGCCAGGTGGATTGTCTCTTGTATCCAATTTTGTTATCAGAAGCTGGGCAGAGATCCCCCTCTGGCTTGAGGGCTCATTCTACCAGGGGTACAGCTCGTCTCTAGCTGCTGCCAGAGACATTCTATATTAGAGATATGCCAGGCTGCTACTTGGAAAAGCAGTACACACTTTCACCAAGCATTACTCCCTGGATGTCCAGGCCAGGAGAGATGCTCAATTTGCTTGACTGTTCTTGAGCCTATTCCCTAAGTAGGTTCTGTCCCTCCTCCATGGAGGTACTGCTGTGTAGTCTGCTACTGTCATAATATAGCAAGACTTCATGTTGTTTGAAGAAAAATTACTCACCTTAGTATGTTGTTTCTTCTAATGGAGTCTTGCTATATTATAACCTCCCCAACCTGCCCCTCTCAGAACCTCTACTTGGGTGGGGTGCGGGCAATTTAGTGTGGGCACTATTTTATGCCCTTTTAGCGTTTCTCCCCCTTTTGGGGTTTTGAGAGTGTGTTTTATTATCCTGTTGTTTTATTCTCTTGTTGTTAGAATTGTATTAGTAGTTCTGGTCCCTGACTTGAGTCTTGGGTGTTGGACCAGCAATGATTGTTAATATCTAGGTAGCCATTTGGCTAGTGTAGTTACAGCTTCCACACAGACCTTAGTGAGTTTTGCTCGTAAAGATCTGACAGTTCAGTTTTGAAATATCACAGACAGAGCTGCTTCTTAGAGCTCATGCTCAAAGTTCCATTCTGGAATGGTATTAACCATTTCACCTCCAGAGCAGTTCTAGTGGTGGGACAAACTGCTACTGTCATAATACAGCAAGACTCCATTAGAGGAAACAACATTACTAAGGTGAGTAATTTTTCTTCTTCCAGTGATGCTCAGATATTCATAACTTTCTTCCTACCTCCCTTCAAGAACTTCAGCCTCTGCACTCTGCATGCTGGTGCCAGCCTTATCATTATGCACCCTTGAGTGTTTTTACCCCTGCACCTGTCGATAGTTTGGGTAAATCAGGTTTCACTGTGTTCTCCTTTTTGGGTTTTTTCCTCTGGCATTTTGTTCTAACCATTGTTTAATAGTTCTTCAGTTATTTTTAAAAATATATACATATATTTTGGGAAAAAACAATTTTAATTATATAATTATAGTATTATGTAACTCTGGACCTACTTTCCAGGCTCCATTTATAATTCTGAAGAGGTTTAGAATACAGGCAGTTAGTAGAGGCAGTGTTTGAAAGATGCTAATGTGCAAAGTGTTCCATCATTTGCATGTGTTCTGTGTCTCCGGGCAGTCCAACCTCCAGGCTTACTGCATAAAGTTATGAATATCTGAGCATCACTGGGAAGAAAGAAGATTACTATGGTAAGTCATTTTTCTTTCCTCTCTGCTAGCCCTGAGGGCAGTAGAAAGAGAGAGATCTTACTTGAGAGGGCTCTTGCAGTAGTTAATTACCTATAGGACTGAAGCTGGCAGGCGTCAGGACCCCAGAAAAATTTCTAGCTAGCGGTCTCTGGCAGGGGACCGCCCCTATATCAGGTGACCGGCGTCATGCTACGTCAGTATAAAGGGGTGGTCCCCACACCCGTCTTCCAGTTATTTCCGCCATTAGCTTGTGAAAGTGCCTCACAGTTTAGTTCACCTGCTAGTCGGTCGGTAATTTTACCGACATTTTTCTTCGATTTACTTCAAATTTCTACTAAATTCATGTCAATCATCGCAAGCAATGTATGTCGTCCCCACATCCTCCCAGCACAAGAATAAGTGCGACTCATGGGGCCCAACTCCCACACAAGGAGAGTCTCCCAGTGCCTCTTCTGTCTGGGCCCGGATCACCCTGTGGAGATGTGCCAGCATTGCCTGAAATTCAATGCCGCCACCCGAGAAGGAGGCAGCAGTCCCTGGAGGCCCATATCCTCAAAAAGAAAATGACCTACATGGAAAAGGAGCTGAAGAAGCTTCGTCAGGCCTCCACTTTGCCTGAGGGATACCGAAAAAGGACAAGGAGAAGCACCGGGACTCCTTTTCCCTCAGTCACCGCGACTTAGGCTGGAGTCACCGTGCTCAACCGGCTCCTCTATGGTCGTCTTGGAGGCTTCCAAGCGGTGTCGACCCACCTGTCTGGCTCGGGCCCTTCAGATGCCTCCGGATCCAAGGAGGCTCCACTCCTGGCAAGGCTGCGGTGCGCAGCCTTCTAGATTCAGTGGCTCTGGTAAGCTGGATGTCGGCTCCTCTGACATCTGCCTGGAGAAGGCCGCTAAGTCGCTCCACCCCCCGGAGCAGTGCACGGTCACTCCTCCGCCCGACCAGGCCGTTCCTCCTTCACAGCCTGCTTCAGGCGTTGGGTCCGCTCAGCCCTAAGCTGGATGATGACTCCTCCGGCGTCCGCCTGGACTGTGCCCGATAAGGTGACAGTCGATCCTTCCAGCGTTGCATGGCACAGGAACAGACGCAGGGCCTGGCATCCAGTCCACTGTTCCTGGCTCCCCAGCCTTTGCTGTCCTCCGAGGATCAGCGTCTCCCGGTCTGATCCCGGGATTCAAACAACATGAAGTCTTGCTGTATTCAGACATAATGCAGTTAACCCCAGCACTTGAACTGCCCTGGTGAGGAAAGAGTTAACTCTGTGCAGAAGCATAGAACGTTGAGCTTGAGCTCGGTTTTCAAACCTCTGTCTGTGGTACTTCCCAGTGTAACCGTCAGACCTTTACTCCGCCTAACAGTGAAGTTACTCGAGATTTCCTCTACTCAGTTCGGTAAAGAAAGCGTTCAGTTTAAACCGCATATTTTTGTTCTTTTCGGTTCCAGCCTCTGTCTACGGTACAGGTAGTATGTAGATAGGTAGTGACTGTGTTTATTTTGCTAAAAGAGTGAAATTCTTTCTTCAGTTTCTTTCGGTCGGTCGGTTTGGAACCGACTTTGTAAACTTTCTCTCTTTCTAGGATTAGTGTGGTGTTCTGGTACCGATCGGTTTCAAAAGAACTGGACTTTTGCTGGATCTTTTAAAAAGCCTGTGACACGGTTTGTAACCAATCGGTTGCTTTATTACCTGGCTAAGCTTCTATAGGGTAGTTTGTTAGGTTGGCCATGTCTGAGAAACCTAAGAGAAAACCAGTCCACTGGGTTTCAGCACTGTACTGAGTGTGGGGAGGCCTTTGCTAGAGCTGACCCCCACCTCATCTGTGTTTATTGTCTGGGGTTTGACCACCTCAAGTCAGACTGCCAAATCTGTAAGAACTTTCCTAAAACCACTCTAGATAAAAGACTGAGTAGGCTGAAGGAAAGGGAGGCCGAGAAGTCAATGAATCTGGATGGCCAGCCTGGTTCGGTTGCAGCCAAACCTGAGGAGGTGCCTACTGACATAGGCTATACCTCCTCAGGCAAAAGAAAAAGCGCAAGTCTGCCAGTTCGGATCCTGTATCCCAGTCTCCAACTGGACGAAATAACCAAAGAGAGTAGTATTGTCCAATTGCTTAGACCGGTTCCATCTGAACTGATACCGCTGGTTCGGTGCTCGGTTCGGTCAGACCGTCTCCTCCGGATTATGACCCAGATGCTTATTATGAGGAGTGGGACGGAGACTAAGACTATCCGGTGATGACGATGAAGGAGATCTGGATGTGCCTATTGAGCGGACATCTCCCCAGACAGGCCCTCAGGTGTCTCTCCTCCCAGGCTCTCTGAGTCCCTTCACACTTTTTGTTCTGCAAAAAGGTGGAGCAAACCCTGCAGCTTCCCTTGGTTTGAAGCAGCAGAGGAGGATGAAGAGCCTGATTTTGTGGAAATGATGGACATCCCAGAGTCCAAAAACTGCCTATGCCTCTTCATAAATCTTTGGGAAACAGACACACACAATTTTACAAACCCTAATTCAGTACCTCCTGTGGATAAGAGAATGGACAGGAGGTATTCATTATCAGGCTCAGCTGTGGAGTTCCTTTATAGTCATTGCAGCCATGTTGGGGTAGTGCAGGCTGCAGCCTGTGATGGGGCTAACATTCCTTTGGCTTCACACACCCAGATAAGGACTCCAGGAAAGTGGATGCCATGGCCAAAAACAGTATTTGGCATCCTCTTTGAGACTTGGGCAGGCTAATGATATGGCCGACACAGCCAGGTACCAGAAATCCAGATGGGACACAGTTCTGGAACTGGCTAAACAGGCCTCTCCCCAGCTAGCCAAGGAGCTGGAGGTGGTGGCTGCTGATGGAATTGAGGCATCAAAATGCAATTTCATGCTACTGTGGACTCCAGTGATGCAGCATCTAGAGTCATGGCTACATCTGTGTCTCAGAAGACATGCTTGGCTCAGATGTACTAGCCTTTCACAGGATACCCAGACTAAGGCCATAGATTTTCCTGCAGTAGGTCACTCTCTGTTTGGGGAGCAGACAGAGGCTTACATGAAGAAAATGGATGAATATGGGACCACATACAGGCATGCACAGGCCAAGGAAAAGCAGGCCACTCCATTACAAGCAGCAGTCTAGGGACAGGGCAGGACCTTTCAAAGGCCTTTTACCAAGCCCAGCCTCCTCTCCCTTCCCACAAAGGGGTACTTCAGAGGGAGGATAGGAGGGGATGAGCAGGGCTACCCCCCTCAGTCTAATGCTCCTGCCAAGCAGACACCCTGATGTGTCAACCCGGTCGACTCCCCATTTCCAGTAGGAGGCAGGATGGCTTACTACTTCCAGGCCTGGAAGTCTGTGACTTCAGACAAGTGGGTCCTGAAGTAGTAAGTCAGGGACTAGCCCTCAACTTAAAAATTTTCCAAAGAAGGGCCAAGTCTTTTCCACCTGCATCAGTCTCAGAAACCCTTGCCCTAGAGGCAGAGGTTTCTCTCTTCTTGCTCTCAGAGCTATAGAAAGTTCCTACTCAGCACAAGGAAAAAGACTGTATTCAGGTACTTCCTTACCCCAAAGAAAACAGGGAGTGGCGACCCATCCTAGACCCAAGGTATTTGAACAAACACATTTCAAAGCCAAATTCAAAATGATAACTCGGGAATAATCCTTCCTTCTCTAAGGCCAATGGATTGGATAGCATCTCTGGACCTCAAGGATGCCTACTTCATATTCCTATCAGGTGCTCACAGAAAATACCGCCGGTTCAAGTTGTCTTCAGGAAAATACCAATTCAGAGCCATGCCATTCAGTCTAACATCAGCTCCAAGGGTGTTCAAAAGTGCCTTGCAGTAGTGGTGGCTTACCTCAGAAGACAGGGTATCACCATCTTTCCGTATCTGGATGACTGGCTGTTAGTGGGCCAGCCTCATTTACAGGTCAAGTCAGCTCTTCTAACTACCCAGGACCTACTCGGCTCCTTGGGTTTCTTTTCAATCTTCCAAAGTCTGTACTCAAACCAGTTCAGCTTCTCACCTTTATAGGCATAGAGTTGGACACTGTACAAGCAAAAGCCTTCCTTCCCTGGCAAGGGTAAAGGCCCTAGTGGATCTCGCTTCCTCCTTATGACCTCCGGTCTCCGCCCAGCAAGACAGTTCCTCCAGCTCCTGGGCCACATGGCAGCTTTCACGGCAATGGTCAGGAGCAAGGTTCAGATGAGGGCATTCAGTTTCATCTGAGGTCTTTTGGTCTCAAAAAGGATTAAACACCAAATTGATTCCAGTGACTCACTCTGGTCCAAGCTCTCCAGTGGTGGCTAGACCAGGAGTTCCATTCTCCCTCAAGTCCCATCAGTAGTTTTAACTATGGATGCTTCTCTCCTAGGGTGGGAGCCCACCTGGGAGCCCTGACAGCCTCAAGGGCTCTGAACTCACGAGAGTCTCTCCTTTATCAATCTCCTGGAACTCAGGGCAGTTTTCCTAGCCATGCAGAGCTTCTTGGATTCAGTCAAGGGCAAGGTGGTCTAAGTCAGAACGGACACCAGCACCACAATGTGGTACATCAACAAGCAGGGAGGCACTGGTCTTGGCCTTGTGCACAGAAGCCATGAAGCTGTGGTCACTGGCCTATTCTCTTCAGACTTTTCTGGTAGCAGTTCACCTTCCAGGAAGGACAACATACTAGCAGATGCTCTGAGCAGAATTTCACAGGGACACCATGAATGGGCCCTGGATCCTGACATATAAAGGTCATCTTGTCCAGGTGGGGCACTCCAGAGGTAGAACTTCTTGCAGCACCAGACAATCAACTTCCTCTGTTTTGTTGCAGACCTCCAGTCCTGGAGACGGTTCCCCAGGATGCTGTCTTTTGGACTGGAAGGCAGGTTTCTCTGTGCCTTCCCTTCCTTCCCTCTGCTGTTCAGAGTTCTGATCAAGATCAGGACTCAACCTGCACAGTGATACCGGTGGCTCCAGATTGGGCCAGACAGCCTTGGTGTCCTCTACTGCTGTCCTTATCAGTGTCATGTCCCCTGTCTCTGCCCAGGACATATAATCTCCTGTCCTCCTCCCAGGGGCAGATCTGGTACCCCAGTCTCTCCATCTCAAGGCCTGGCTCTTGAAGAGTTAGAATATGCAGCTCTACATCTTTGTCAGGGAGTTCAGGATATTCTGAAGGTCTCTAGGAAACCTTCCACTAGAAAAACTTACAACTCAAATGGAAAAGGTTCAGTATTTTGGTGCTCTCAGAAGGCATCCAGCCTGATTCTGCATACATTTCCACAACCTTAGACTATGTAGTTCATCTCAATGGTTTAGGCCTTAGGTCTGCCACTCTGAAGGTTCATCTAGAAGCTGTCTCTGCATTCTTCTCCGCAGGGAAGGGCTCTTCCCTTGCATCTCATCCTGTTTTCAGAAAGTTTTCAAAGGTCTGGTTCACATTAACCCTCCCTTTAGAGCCCACTCTGCCTTGGGATCTTAATGTCTGCATAGCTCAGCTAATGCAGTCACCGTTGAAGCTCTGGCTTCAGCCAAATTGAAGTATTTGACCTGGAAAACTGTGTTCCTGGTAGCTATTACTTCTGCCAGGTGGATTAGTGAGTTACAGGCTCTCAGTGGAACCTGACTTCATCTCCTTCCATAGGGACAAAGTAGTCCTTAGAACCAATAGGAGGATCTTCCTGGACATAAGTCTCCACCACTCATTCACACTAATTGGGGAACTGGCTGGGCACTAGGACCCGTAAGGGCAAACTTTTTGTTAGGGCTAGCGCGCCTGAGGCGAACCCAGCGGTGGCACCGCGAGCCTCACTTCGTGCAGTAATAAGCATCTCGGCGCCGACCTTCCAACCGCCTTCAGTTTCTTTTTCCACCGTTGAGTGCACTTCAGTGACGATGTCGCCGCTCGCCGAGTCAAACTTCAAATTAGCAGCATAGTTTTCAGTTTTGTTGTAATATCTCGAATAAGTATTTCTTAGTTTATTATTCTTATTTACCAAAGACGTCTCAGCCTACTTTGACCGGTCGACCATGAGCAGGTCAGGTGGCGGTGAGGCTTATGAACTGTTCAGTCGGCAGGCTGGAGTCCGGTCCGCCGCCTTCTCTCCGGAGGGGGGTCTGACAGCGGTCAGTCCAGTGCTTGCAGTGGGCGGGCAGTCCTAAAGCATAAAAGTAAAGGTCGCATTCTCTGCATCATTCAACCTCGAGCTCTTCTTTGGCCCACAGGTCAAAGAAGAGAAGGCATCACTCAAGTCCTGATATGTCTGTGTAGATGGTCGGTTATTGGAGCAGTTTCATCAGTGGGCTGCTCTTTTGGAGCAATGGGCTCGGAGGTTGGTCCAGCTGCCTGGCCCGGTCACTCAGGGGCCTTGGGCTTCTTGGGAGATCAGGTAGGGTGGTTGAGCCTCCTAGTCACGCCGGGCACCGTCTTCGGTGCCGTCGACTCGATGCTTAGGTGTTCTCCCCCCATATGGGTTGCGTGCAGGGGCCACACCGATGCCTCTATCTCCTGCTCTTCTTCCACCTTTCTCCTCAAATCCTGTTTTCATAGTCTTGGGTGTTCCGACGCCTCGCGTCAGTGGCACACGCACAACACTATCTTCGGCGCCGTGCATCTGTCGGCACCGTCCTCTGCGCTGTTGAGTTTCTTGGCCGTGTGCCTTGCCGGTGCCATTGGCTTCTCAGAGCCATCTGGCCTCGGCAGCTGTCTTCAGTGCCGTGGCGGCTCCACGGCGCCCGTGTGCCTTGTCAGCACCACGTGTTTATCGGTGCCATGCGCTCGCCGGTGGCTGCATTCTTTCAGCGCCGACGCTTCTGCGGCACCAAGGGTTGTTAGGTGTCATCCACTTTTCAGGACTCCTCCGTTAACCCTTTTCCTTCCTCATTTCCTCTGATTTTCACTTCTTTCCTGTCCATGCAGTCCTCATGGACTGTCAGAAGATGACATTGAGCCTGATCCAGACCTTAGGCTGGGTGATGAAGTGGAAGGAACAGGATCTATTCCTGCTGCAGAGCCTGTGGTCGGGGACCTGTCTTTTAAATCTCTGCTGAAAAATTTGATTTCCACTCTTTCTCTCCAAACTACAGATATCGATCCTGAGAAATTGACTCCAATACCTCCATGTTCCGAGATCCCAATGGATTTGACTCCTCCAGTACAGCTTTCCTTTGAGACGCTGTCTCAAATGGTATGGAATAATCCTGCTCTCATTCCTTCTGTGGCTAAGTCCATAGATAGGAAATACTCAGCCCCAAGGATGGACCCATTTTGGCGTCCCAAGCCTTTCTTGAACCTATTGTAGTCTTTGCAGAAAATAAGGTCGTCCTTCCCCAGACTACTACAGCTCGACCTATTAACAAAGAATCTCATAAGATAGACACTTTAGGTAAGAGAGTCTTTGCTGCTTCCACCCTTGGTATGCGACACAGCTACCAAGGCTATTTCTTTCAATATGAGTATATCCTTTGGTACTCACTCAAACAAATGGTTGAAGCTCTCCACGAATCGGACACAAATTCAGAGCTACCCCAAACCATAACCAGGGGTATCAAACCAACAGCCAACAGGTTAAAGCAGCTATGGATGGTTTCGATACTGCTTCCGAGCAGCGGGCGGCATTTGTACCGCCGTCATTCCTGGCTGCGCACTTCTGGTTTCATGAATGACACACAGCAGCAGGTAATGGCGTTGTCTTTTGATGCTGTGTATTTCTTGATCCCTCAAGTAGAACAGGCTCTAGAAGCTACACAAAGACTAGGTCAGCCATTAAGTTGGCTCGACCTCCTCCCGTCCCTCTCAAGGGGTGTTAATAACGCCAGTTTCATAACCATCAGTCCTTTTGAGGCAAAGGCAGGGAAGTTTTCAAAAAAACTAAGCCCCAGCCTCAAAAGAAAATGCAACAGAAGGCGCAAGGACCAAAGCGCCCAGTGCCACCTTCTGAGTTGTTGGGCCCAAGTCCCATCTCAGCTGCCTGAGGTGGACTCTTCCTCAGCGGTGGGAGGTCGGTGATGCACTCTTACAATCAATGGAAGTCCATAACCTCAGACAAATGGGTCCTCGGATAATCCACAAGGTATTCACTCAATCTTGTGGAGACCCCTCCAGATCGTCCCCCAGATGACAGCCCAGTCTGTCAACCTTCAGTCAGATCTTCTCGCCACCGAGATACAGGGCCTTCTGAACAACAGGGCAGCGGAAGTAGTTCCGCTGGATCAACGGAACACAGGGTTCTACTCCCATTACTTTCTGGTTCCAAAGAAGACCGGGGCATGCGCATCATTTTGGACCTCAGAAAACTAAACAGATTCCTTCCAAGGAGAAATTCAAAATGATATTTCTAGGAACCCTGTTACCTTTGCTTCATCAACACAACTGGTTAGCCTCCTAGACATGCAGGATGCTTACCAGAACATTTCTATTCACCCAAAGCATCACAAATTCCTAAGGTTCATGGCTCTGGGACAGCATTATCAGTTCAGAGTCTTGCCCTTTGGGCTATCCTCTGCGCCACAAGTTTTTACAAAGTGTTGTGCAGTTCTCACAGCGCATCTCAGAAAGATCGGAATACAGGTGTTCCCTTATCTGGACAATTGGCTTCTAGCAAGTCCTTCCAGGCAGGGAACTCTGGACGTCGTAGCTACTGCTTCACGCTTTCTCATGTCCATGGGAGTCCTACAATCTCAAAAATCACAGCTGCAGCCCTCCCAGTGGCTCCTTTTTATAGGAACTCTTCTGGACACCTCCTGTGTGAAGACTTTTCTTCTAGAGGACAGGAGGAGCGATATCCTTCAGATGGCCCGTTACATCGGGAAAGCAACTTGGTTCCAGCTCTCTCGATGCAATGGATGCTAGGGTCTCATAGCATCCTTGTTGTTCACTGTACCAGCACTTCACATGAGAACTTCTCAATGGATGCTCAGTACTGGTGGTCCCCAACCACTCACCTGCAGTCCTTTTCTCATCAAGGTGATGGAACCTCTAAAGAGATCACTCACCTGGTGGTTGCAATAGAACAATCTTCTGGAAGGATACCCATTTGCTCCTCTGGATCATCAGATTTCCATTACCATGGATGCATCCCTGATGGGGTGGGAGCTCACTGTCAGGCTCTCCACACTCTAAGTACGTGGACTCAGATCGAGTCCCAGCTTCACATAAATGTCTTGAGATGAGAGCCATCCTTTATGCAGTCTGAGCTTTGAAGGACATTCTGTGTCACAAGAACATTCTCCTTCAAACGGACAACAAAGCATTGATGTATTACATCAACAAGCAGGGCGGTGCTCACTCTTACCCTTATGCAGAGAAGCGGTGAGAGTGTGGGAATGGTGCTTGCAGCATAAGTCTCTAATTCAAGCGGTCTACCTGCCAGGAGTGCAGAACGAACTGGCAGAACAGAGAGAGATCCTCACGAATGGTCTGTCGACTCAAACGTAGTTCAATTAATATTCGCAGAGTGGGGCACCAGACCTGGACCTTTGTATCCCCACTCAACACAAAACTGCCTCTCTTCTGCTCCAGAAATCCAGGGCCTGGCATTTTCGTCAGGATGCGTCCAGGCTGCAGTGGACAAAACACTTTCTATATGCCTTTCCACCTCTTCCTCTAATTCAGAGGGTACTTCTCAAGTTTGAATCCCAGGGAACAAAATGATCCTCATTGCTCCTTCTGGCCTCAACAGATGTGGTTTCCACTACTCAGCAGTATGTCGGCAGCTCAGCCAAATCACTTCCCTTCAGACGAACCTCTTGACTCAGGGGCCTGTTGTCCATCCCAACCTGAGGTCGCTTCACCTTCACACTTGGCTCCTGAGTAGATAGAAGTGAACAGGTTCAACGCCTCTCAGGGTTTCAGATGATATTCTGGCTGCGCCAAAGCCAGCCACTAGGAAAACTTACACATCCAATTGGAAGTGTTTTTGCTCTGGTGTGAGCAGTCCTCTTTAAATCCTTTTCCTGCCCACCAGATAAAATTTTAGAGTACCTGTTAGACCTCTCAAATTCAGGTCTGCAGTACTCTACAGTTAAGCTTCACCTTTGTGTCATTTCAGTTATTATGAGCCAGTACTTTCCTTGTCACTGGCTCAGTTACCTGTGGTTAAGAGGTTTCTTAAGGGAATTCTGCATACCAGACCTCCTATAAGACATCCAGTCGCAGCTTGAGACATTAATCTTGTGCTAGACATGCTCACCGAAAACCTTTAGAGCCTCTAGCTACCTGTGAGCTAAAATTTCTCACCTGGAAAACGGCCTTCCTAGTGGCCATTCACTCAGCCTGCAGGGTCTCTGAGATGCATGCCTTGGTCACAGACCCAGTATACTGTGTTCCATAAAGACAAAGTAGTCCTTAGAACCCATCCTAAGTTTCTCCCTAAGGTCGTTTTGAATTCCATCTAAACCAACCTTTGATCCTTCCTTCTTACTTTTATGAACTTCCAAAATGAAGGAGAATGTTCTCTTCATTTCTTGGATGTAAAGAGAGCTTTATGTTTCTATCTAGATAGAACAAAATACTTTCGTAAAGGTCAGCAACTGTTTGTTTCCTTCAGTGAGACCTGGCTGGGTCAGCCTGTCACGATCAGATGTATCTCAGCATGGCTGGTGGTATGCCTTCGCCACTGTTATTCCATGGCACAGGTTAAGCTGGAGGCAGCGTGTATGCTCACTCTACTAGAGTGGTTGCGGCATCTCTGGTGGAAATCCATAGCGTGCCCATTGCAGATATTTGCAATGCGGCTACCTGGAGCTCAGTGCATACTTTCGTCAAACACTATGACCTGGATGTCCATGCCAGACGACATCTTTCCTTTGGCAGAACCATCCTTAATGGACTCCTGTCCTAAAACTGTGAGCTCTTGGTCTCTCCTGCCACCCTCTCAGGGATTATTAGCTCGGTACTCTCCATTAGTGTAGATGATGGTGGAGACTTATGTCCAGGAAGATATGGAAATGACGTACCTACCGTAATTCTTGATCTTCTTGGACGAGTCTCCACCACTCATTCACACACCCACCTCCATCCCCGAGCTCACCTTTTGTTGTTGGTCTTCACTCCCTCAATCTTAGGCTGTGAAGACTTCTTTGTTAACCCTTCTTAACTGGTCTTCCGGACTATCTTATGTTCGGTTTTGGTTAGGCTATCCTTCTAGATTAGTTCGCTTGGCCTCCTCAGGAAAAAAAAAAGGTACTGAGGCAGTTTGAAGGTTGACACCGAGATACTCATTACCGCATGAGTTGAGGTGCGCGGTGCCACTTCTCACGGCTCACCTCAGGCGCCTACTTTTGAAACAAGAAAGTTTGCTCTGATGGGTCCTAGTGCCTCTGGCACAGTTCCCCATTAGTGTGAATGAGTGATGGAGACTGTCCAAGAAGATCAAGAATTACGGTAGGTACGTAATTTCCATTTCTTGCCAAAGTGGCTTCAGATTTTCATCTGAACCAGTCTATATCTCTCTGTGTTTTCACTGACCATTCTTCAGGTGAAAGAAGGTTACACAGTCTGGACGTTAAGAGGGCCCCTAGCTACTACATTGTGCATACTGAGGCATATAGAAATGACTGTCTTCAATTGTTTCTCACTTACGGTGAAGTGGGAAAGGTAAGCCTGCCACTAAGAGAACTATTGCCAGGTGGATTGTTTCTTGTATACAATTTTGTTATGACAAGTTGGGTAGGATGCCCCATTCAGGCCTGAGGGCTCACTCGACCAGAGGTACAACTGCTTCTCTAGCTCAGCCAGAGATGTACCTTTGTTAGAGATCTGTAAAGCAGCCACCTGGAAAGTAGACATACTTTCACCAAGCATTACTCCCGGACATCCAGGCTAGGAGAGTGATGCTAGTTTGGTACAGCAGTACTGCAGAGCCTCTTCCAAAATAGGTTCTGCATTCCTCCTCCATAGGGAACTGCTTGGTAGTCTGCATTATGTCTGAATACAGCAGCATGTTGTTTGAAGAAAAATGACTCACCATAGTAATGTTGATTTTCCTGGACATAAGTCTCCACCACTCATTCACACTAATGGGATCTGCGCCGGAGGCACTAGGACCAGCGGGAGCAACTTTTTGCTAGAGAGTTGGTGCTGGAGATGGCGCCATGAGGAGGCGACTTGGCGAGGCTGCACTCTTGCAGTAATGACTATCCCGGCATCCACCTTCCAGCTGCCTCAGTTCCTTTTTCCCACCCCACAGTGCACTTCGGTGATGATCGCCGCTAGACTGGGAGTCAAATTTCAAACTAGCAGCATAGTTTTTCAGAGTTATTGTTTTGTAGTAATATCTCGAATAAAGCATCGCTTAGTTTATTTATTCTTATTTAAGGAAGAAGTCTCAGCCTACATTGACAGAGTCAACCATGAGCGGTTAGGTGAAGGTAGGGAGACGGTATAAAACTGTTCAGTCAAGCGGGCTGGGTCTGGCCCACTGCCTTCTCTGGAAGGGGTCTGACAATGGACAATCAATGCTCGAGGGTGGGCGGTCCCTTAAAGCATATAAGTAAAGCGGTTGCACTTTTGGCACCATTCGGCCTCAAGCTTTTCTTCGACCCACAGGTCAAAAAGAGAAGGCATCACTCGAGGTCACCCTCTGATATGTCTCGCGAGATGGTCAGTTATTGGGCTAGTTGCCGGTCTCTTCCTTCGGAGTCACCGGTTTCTGTTTCTGGTATCCGACGCCTTCGACATCGAGCCCTACCCACCCTCTGGTAGGTCTTCAGATGAGCATTTTGTTCAGTGGGCTGCTCTTATGGAGCAGTGGGCTCGGATGGTGGTCCAGCTACCTGGCCGGTCTCTCAGGGTCCTTCAGGTTTTCTGGAAGATCAGGTAGAGGCGGTTGAGCCTTCCTAGTCTGCAGCCATCTTCGGTTCTGTCGACTCTGTGCTTGGGTGTTTCCCCCCACATGGCTGCGCACGGGGCCACACCGATGCCTCTATCTCCTGGTATTCATCCTTCCTTTTCCTCAAACTCTGTTTTTGAGTCTTGAGATGTTTTCGACACCCTCAGCATCTATGGCACGCCGGCCCGTCTTCAGCGCCAATGCGCCTATCAGCGCCTGAGTTTGTCAGCCCCGAGGGCCATCCTTGGTGCCGCGCCTGCCGGCTGCTTCTCGGTGCTGCAGTCTCTCAGTGCCATGTGGTTCCTAGGCACTGTGCATGTTTTGGTGCCATGCTCCTCGCGCTAGGACTTGTTAGGGCATCATCCAGTCTTCAGGGTTCCTCTTCTTGAATCCTTTTCCTTCCTAATTTCCTTCTGATTTTCATTCCTTTCCTGTTCAGACAGTCCCTCCTGGGCTGTCAGAGGATGACATTGAGCCTGACTCAGACCTTAGGCTGGGTAACGATGTGGAAGGAACAGGATCTATTCCTGCTGCAGAACCTGTAGTCAAGAACCTATAATTTAAGTCTCTGCTGAAAAACTTGAATTCCACTCTTCTGTCCAAACTACAGATATCGATCCTGGGAAGTTATTAAGACTTTAGTACCTCCATGTTCCGAGATCCCTATGGATTTGACTCCTCCGGTACAGCCCTCCTTTGAGACGCTTTTTCAAATGGTATGGAATAATCCCGCTCATTCCTTCTGTGACTAAGTCCATAGATAGAAAATATGCTGACCTCAAGGATTGACCCATTTTGGCACCCCAAGCCTTTGAGGATCCTGTTGTGGTCTTGGCAGAGAATGATAAGGTCGTCCTTCCCCAAACTACTACAGCTCGACCTATTAACAACTAATCTCAGTAAGATAGACACTTTAGGTAAGAGAGTCTTGCTGCTTCCACTCTATATGCGATTGCCAGCTACCAAGGCTATTTCTGTCAATATGAGTATATCGCTTGGCATTCGCTCAAACAAATGGTTGAAGCTCTTCGGAATCTGACACTAATTCAGAGCTTCTTCAGACCATAACCAGGGTATCGAGTCCAACAACCAGCAGGTTAAAGCAGCTATGGATGCCTTCAATACTGCCTCCAGCGGCGGCGACAGGCATTTGTACCCACCGTCATTCCTGGCTGCGCACTTCGGGTTTCATGAATGATACCCAGCAACAGGTAATGGCGCTTGCCTTTCGATAGTGTGTATCTCTTCGGCCCTCAAGTAGAACAGGCTCTAGAGGCCACACAAAGACCAGGCCAGCCATTAAATTGGCTCTGACCTCCTCCCGTCCCCTGTCGAGGGGTGTTAATAAATGCCAGTTTCATAACCGTCAATCCTTTCAAGGCAAAGGCATGGGAAGTTTTAATAAAAACCAAGCTCCCCAGCCTCAGAAGAACCACAGCAGAAGGCGAAGGATCCAAAGTGCCCAGTGCTGCCTTCTGAGTTGGCCCAAGTCCCACCTCAGCTGCCTGAGGGGGACTCTTCCTCACCAGTGGGAGGTCATCTGACTCACTTCTACAATCAGTGGAAGTCCATAGCATTGGACAAATGGGTCCTCTGGATAATCTGCAAGGGGTATTCCCTCAATCTTTGGAGACCCCTCCAGATCGTCCCTCCAGTCGACAGTCCAGGCTGTCAGTTCTTCAGTCAGAACTCTCGCTCCAAGATACAAGGCCTTCTGAACAACAGGGCAGTGGAAGTAGTTCTGCTGGATCAACAGAACACAGGGTTCTACTCCCATTACTTTCTGGTTCCAAAGAAAACCAGAGGCATGCGCCCCATTTTGGACCTCAGAAGATTAAACAAATTCCTTCCCAAAGAAAAATTCAAAATATCACTGGGAGCCCTGTTACCTTTGCTTCATCAACATGACTAGTTAGCCTCCCTAGATATGCAGGATGCTTACCAGCACATTCCTGTACACCTAAAGCATCACAAATACCTGAGGTTAGGTGGCTTTGGGACAACATTATCAGTTCAGAGTCCTGCTTTTTGCTATCCCTCGGCGCTGCAAGTTTTTACAAAGTGTTGTGCAATTCTGCAGCGCATCTCAGAGAAAATCGGAATACAAGTGTTCCCATATCTGGATGATTGGCTTCTAGCAAGTCCTTCCAGGCAGGAAACTCTAGACGCTGTGGGCCACAGCTTCACAATTTCTTACATCCATGGGAGTCCTGCTAAACCTCAAAAATCACAGCTGCAGCCCTCCCAGAGGCTCCTTGTCATAGGAACCCTCCTGGACACCACCTGTGAGAGTATTTCTTCCAGAGGACAGGAGGAGCGATATCCTTCAGATGGCCCAATACATCGGAGAAAGCAGCTTGGTGACAGCTCTGTCGATGCAATGGATGCTAGGTCTCATGGCATCCTCTGTGTTCACTGTACCCTAGCATGCCTCCACATGAGAACCTCTCAATGGATGCTCAGTACTCAGTGGTCCCCACCAATCACCCTCAGTCCTTTCTCACCAAGGTGACAGAACCTCTGAAGAGATCACTCATCTGGTGGTCGCAAGAGGACAACCTTCTGAGGGATACCCACTTTGCTCCTCTGGACCATCAGATTTCCATTACCATGGACGCTGCCCTCGATAGGGTGGGAAGCTCACTGTCAGACTCTTCCCACTTAAGGTACATGGACTCAGGACGAGTCCCAGCTTCAGATAACGCCTTAGAAATGAGAGCCGCCCTTTATGCTATCCGGCTTTGAAGGACATTCTCTGTCACAAGAACATTCTCCTTCAAATGGACAACAAAGCTGTAATGTATTACATCAACAAGCAGGGCGGTGTTTACTCTCACCTCTTATGCAGGGAAGCAATGAGGGTGTGGGGATGGTGCTTGGAGCACAAAGCTCTAATTCATGCGGTCTACCTGCTGGGGTGCAGAATGAACTGGCAGACCATCTCAGCAGAACAGAGACAAATCCTCACGAATGGTCTCGCCTCAGCCATAGCTCAGTCACTATTTGCAGAGTGGGGAACTCCAGACCTGGACCTTTTGCATCCCCACTCAACGCAAAACTGCCTCTCTTCTGCTTCAGAAATTCAGGGTCTGGCATTTTCTGTCAGGATGTGTTCAGGCTGCGGTGGACAAACTCTTTCTTTACGCTCTCTTCTAATTCAGAGAGTACTTCTCAAATTCGAGTCCCAGGGGAAAAGATGATCCTCATTGCTCCCTTCTGGCCTTGACAGATATGGTTTCCACAACTCAAAAGTATGTCGGAACTCCTCCAAAACAGCTTCCCTTCAGACGAACCTTCTGACTCAGGGGACTGTGGTCCATCCCAATCTGAGGTCGCTTCACCTTCACGCTTGGCTACTGAAGAGAGAGAAGTGAACAGGTTCGTGTCTCTCACAGGGTTTCAGATATTCTCTGCTGCGCTGCAGCTTCAGCCACTAGGAAAACTTACACAGCCAAATGGAAGTAGTTTTCACCGTGGGTGCAAAACTCCTGTTTGAATCCTTTTCCTGCCCACCAGATAGTTTTAGAGTACCTTTAGACCTCTCAAATTCAGGTCTACAATACTCTAAATTTAAGGTTCACCTTTGTGCCATTTCAGCTTATCATGAGCCAGTACTTTCCTTGCCAATGGCTCAGTTACCTGTGGTTAAGAGGTTTCTTAAGGAATTCTGCATACCAGACCTCCTATAAGATGTCCAGTCACAGCCTGGGACATTAATCTGGTGCTAGACATGCTCACTCAAAACCTTTCGAGCCTCTAGCTACCTGTGAGTTAAAATTTCTCACTTAGAAGACGGCCTTCCTAGTGGCCATTACCTCAGCCTCGCAGGGTCTCTGAGATGCATGCCTTGGTCACAGACCCTCCATATACTGTGTTTCATAAAGACAAAGTAATTCTTATGACCCATCCTAAGTTTCTCCCTAAGGTTGTTTCAGAATCCCATCTAAACCAGCCTCTGGTCCTTCCATCTTACTTTATGAAGTTCCAAAATGAAGGAGAACATTCTCTTCATTCCTTGATGTCAAAAGAGCTTTATGTTTCTATCTAGACAGAACAAAAGACTTTGTAAAGCTCAACAACTGTTTGTTTCCTTCAGTGAGACCTGGCTGGGTCAGCCTGTCGATATGAGATTTATTTCTGCATGACTGGTTGCATGCCTTCGCCATTATTATTCCATGGTGCAGGTTAAGCTGGAGTGCAGAGTGCTCACTCTACTAGAGCAGTCGCAGTATCCCTGGCGGAAACCGCAACGCGCCCATCGCAGAGATTTCCAGTGCAGCCACCTGGAGCTCAGTGCGATTGCCAAACACTATGCCCTGGATGTCCATGCCAGACAACATCTTTCATTTGGTAGGACCATCCTTAATGGACTTCTATCCTAAAATTGTGAGCTCTTGTTCTCTCCTGCTGCCCTCTTGGGGATTATTAGCTCAGTACTCTCCATTATTGTGAATGAGTGGTGGAGACTTATGTCCAGGAAGATATGGAAATTACGTATCTACCGTAATTCTTGATCTTCTTGGATGAATTTCACCAATCATTCGCATGCCCACCCACCATCCCCCGAGCTCACCTCTGTTATTGGTCTTCACTCCATCAGTACTCCATCAGTCTTTAAGGCTGTGAAGACTTCTTGTTGACCTTTCTTATATGGGTCGTCCGGACTATCTTCTGTCCATTTTTTTTGTTAGGCTATCCTTCTAGGTTAGTTACGCTGCACCTCCTCGAGGGGACAAAGGTACTGAGGCGATTGAAGGGTCGATGCTGGGATAGTCATTACGCACGAGGACGGAGGCTCCGGGTGCCTCCCTCGTGGTGCCATCTCCAACGCCGACTCTAGCAAAAGTTTGCTCCCACTGGGTCCTAGTGCCTCCGTGCAGATCCCATTAGTGTGAATGAGTGGTGGAGACTGTCCAAGAAGATCAAGAATTATGGTAGGTACATAATTTCCATTTTCTTCTAATGGAGTCTTGCTGTATTCAGACCTCCCCGCCTCCCCTCTCAGAACCTGGTTTTGAGAAGTGGGCTGGCAGGTACAATGTTGTATCTCAGGGTGTACCTGTACCCCTCCCTCTTGGGTAGGGTAGATGATATTATTATTTTTCTGGTGTTTTACTAAATATTGTCATTACCTTTCCTTCTTGGGTTCTCGACTTGAGTCTTTGGGGCCCAAGAAGATACATTTTGCCCTTTGGCTATATTTGAACAATTTCCATACTTTAGTTACTAGTTAGTTAGCTCGTATGAATCTGACTGTTACATTGGGAAGTACCACAGACAGAGGTTTGAAAACAGAGCTCGAGCTCAACGTTCTATGCTTCTGCATAGAGTTAACTCTTTCCTCTCTGGGCAGTTCAAGTGCTGAGGCTAACTGCATTATGTCTGAATACAGCAAGACTCCATTAGAAGAAACAACATTACTATGATGAGTAATTTTCAACCCTCCCCGGGAATGCCGAGGATGTGGGCACACTCCCATCTGGTCTCCCTCCTGTTGGGCCGGACGACTCACGCCAGTTCATTGGATGCCGACGCTGAGCGACATCCCTCCTCCAGATGTCGCCCTATGCCAGGCCACCCATTCCAGGTTTGCCCGCTGGGCCATTGCCGGGCTCTTCTGCTCTGGCAGACCCTGGTTCCCGGTATCTGCTGTCCTATCCAACGCCGTCATACCCAGGTTCACTGTATCAAACGCCCCAGTACCCGATGTTGACTTACCTGACACCGCAGTACCCACGCCGTGGGCTACCCACCATCAGGTATGGATTCGCACCCTACTGATACCCCCCAGTATCCATATCCCCTCCTCTGCCCCTCAGCCACCGGTGGATTTGAAGGAGACTCTGGCTTTGTGGTGGACTGAGGCCAAGGCTCAACTCACCAGGGAGGCAGAGAGCCATCTTCAGATGCCAGTCCCGTTCCGGACCGCCACATCAGTGACGCAAAGACTCCCTCCCCTACTCCAGATACCATAAGTGAGCCTCTGGTTCCAGAGCTGGCTGGATATCCTTCCCCGGGCTTCCCAAGGGGTCTGTTCCTCCCCGTGTCAGGAGGTAGAATCTTCTCTTCTTTATCCTCCTCGGATGACTCCAGATGGGTGCTCTGATTTGGACGATGAGCTCGCCTCTGGATAAGCAAAGGACGCCCCAAAGTCTCCTCTGGAGGATCCTTCCTTACAGAGTTGTGCAAAATCCAGGCCATCCATCAATGGCACTCTTTGAGCCAGATACACACCAACAGAAGCTAGCTGCCCATTTGGATCTGCCTGAGGTCGGCTCCTACCTTGGTTCCTCCCTGGATCGAACCTGCGTGCGGACCGAATGTACCACTGTCTGGAAACAACCCTCCACCATAGCCCCCTTCCGAGGAAGGCGGACAGGCTATATCAGACTCCGGAGGGTGTTGAGTTTCTTCCTCACCCCAAGGCTGACTCAGTCGTGATCAGCGCTGCCAATGGCCTGACAGCCAATCCAAAGCATTTGAGCTATCACCCCAGATAAAGAATCCTGCCTTCTGGACCAGTATGGGTAGAAGGTCTTCACTTCTTCCACTCTGGGTATCAGGGCCTTGAACTACATTGCCCATATGGGGACTACCAGAAGGCCATCCTTAGTGAGGTGGAAGCTAAACTGGACTCCATCCTGAGTCACAGACCAAACAGGAAGTGGCAGACCTGGTCCGATCTGCTCATTCGCTGGTAGGCACATGCTTCGTGCTTCATTGGATGCAGTGGGCGCTGCTGGTAGGAGCTCGGCATTCGCCGTGGGTTTCTGTGACACACCTGGCCAGAGTGTCAGGTTTGGTCCCTGAAGTGCAGTCTGCCATCCAGGACATGGTCTTCAGGGTTCGGTGCTGTTCGGTGGTGATGTCAAGGATATCATCACCAGACTGCTAGAGAAGGAACTTCTCTCAAGGAAGTAGACTACTTGTACAGAGTCCCTCAACCGCAGTGCCGCCCCTTTCGCAAGCGGGCATGGGCCAAGGTGAAACCACAAGGGAAGTGGGCCAATAAATGCCGGGCCCTCAGGCTGCGAGCCCTCTCGCCCAAATGAGCAGTGGAGCTCCAGCTGTGGCACTGCCTCACACCACCTGACTCCTTTCCTCTCCCACAGCCTCTGGCTCTTCCAGAGGAACTGGTAGGGGAGATTCTCCCTGTGTCTATTGGGTTGGGAGAGGATCACATCAGATGTTTGGGTGCTCCAGCTGATAGTGGAAGGACACTCAATAGAGTTTCTTCAGAAACCTCTCAAAGAACCCTCCAGGTCGTCTTACTCCCCGAACACCTTCTTCTGGTTCAGAAAGAAATCTTCACCCTTCCTCGGAAGGTGGCAATAGACCCTGTCCCCTCCATCTCAGGGGACTGGTTACTATTCTCATTTCTTCCTGGTTCTGAAGAAGTCAGGTGAAGTGAGGCCAATCCTGGACTTCACTTCCTGAACCTGTTCGTGGAGTACAAGAGGTTCCAATGCTCTCTCTGCAGAGCCTTCTGCAGGGACAGTGATTGTGCACCCTGGACATGCAGGATGCCTACCTGCATATCCCTATCCGCCCGTCCCACCACAATTACCTTCGGTTTTCTTTTCAGGGGACTAGTTCAGGGCCTCTCCATTTGGTCTCTCCTCAGCCCCTGAGTGTTTACCAGATGCCTTTCTGTGGTGGCGGCCCACCTGCGTACCCAAGGGGTTCAGGTTTTTCCTTACCTGGATGATTGGCCCATGGCCCCATCCAGGGAGGCTCTCCCAGCCCTTTTCCTTATCCTGCAGGTTTCCACCAGCTTGGGTATTACCATCAACCAGGCCAAGTCCCATTTGATCCCATCTCAAAGACTCCAGTTTATCAGGGCATCCTGGATACGACTTCTGGTATGGCCTTCCTGCCTCTGCACAGGGTAGCCACCCTTCAGGTTCAGGCCAGTCTTTTGTCCTGCCGCAGGTGGGTCATTGCCAGGTCAGTTCTTCGCCTCCTGAACTCATGGCGGCTGCCATTCCGACGGTTCCTCACGCCGCTCCACATCAGAATCTCTCAGTGGACGCCCGGTCTCAGAGGGATCAATTGGTGGATGACATGGATCATGAGATCCTGGCCTCCTCTTAGATGGTTCGGGACTTGCAGTGGTGAATGGTTCAGGAGAACCTTTGCTGGGGAGTTCCTTCTTTCTCCCCTCCCAAATCCTGACAACAAACACCTCGGGTGAGGGTTGGGGAACCCACCTGGGATCTCAACAGACCCAGGGCTCTTGGTCCAAGCTCGGGCAGACTCTTCACATCAATGTACTGAGCTGAGAGCGTCCCGTATGCCTTACAAGCTCTGCATCTGTATCTGCTTCCCAGTCATCTGGCTGCTCAGACTGACAACATGTACATAGTGTGGTACATCAACAAACAGGGAGGAACCTGCTCACCCTCTTTGCAGGAAAGTGATGCGGATTTGGGATTAGTGATACTACTACAACCTTCACCTCACAGCGTTCATGCTCCGGGATCGAGAATACTTTTGGCAGACCACCTCAGCCAGTCATCCTCTCAAGCGCACGAATGGGAACTGGATCAGGGGTGTAGAAGATGTCTTCCTTCTCTGGGGAACCCCTCAGGTGGACCTGTTTGCTTCCTCCTTCTCTCAACGCAAAACTTCCATCTTCTTCTCGCTTGCTCCAGGGTGTGGATTTTTGGAGAGATGCTCTGTCTCTAAACTGGAAGGGCATATTCGTCTATGCTTTCCCCTGATCCCATTGATCCCAAGGGTCCTACACAAATTCTGTTCAGAAGGAGCTCGTATGATCCTCATCGCTCCGTTCTGGCCCAGGCAAGTTTGGTGTTCTCTTCTGCAACAGTACTCAGAGAAGCCTTCTCTTCCTCTGTCGCAACTCTTGTTGACCCAGGATCAGGGACCTTGGTCCATCCAGGACTCAAATCTCTTCAGCTGCATGCATGGCTCTTGCAGACGGATTCAAACCTGGTTCAGGGTTTCACGCAGATGGCAGAGATTCTAGTGGAGGTCAGAAAGCCCTCCAGTTGTTCCACTTATGCCATGAAATGGAAAAGGCTCTCTATTTGGGCCTCTTCCAGAGCTTTCAAGCCATTCTCCTGCTCTGTTGGGAGGCTCCTGGATTACATGCATCACCTCTTCATCTGAGTCTGTCACTCCTCCGTGAAGGTTCACATGGTGGCCATTTCCACATACCATGTTCCTTTTGAGGACAGGTATTTTGTGCAGCTGGAGTCATTAAGACTTTCCTTAGAGGGTCCTCCACTTGAGACCCTCCTTTCAAGCACCTGCCCCTCCTTGGGACTTGAATTTCATTCTTGAGAAGCTTACCCTGCCTCCATTTGGAGCCGTAGCATCGGCAGACCTAAGTTCCTTTCCTGGAAGGTTGTCTTCCTGGTGGCCATTACCTCCACTTAGCAATTTACGAGCTTCAGGCCATAACGTGCAAAATCCCGTATTTGATTTTCTCCATAAGGAACGTGTGGCTCTGCGTACAACCCCAAGTTTCTCCATAAGGTGGTAGCAGAATCTACGCTGAATCAGTCCATGGAACTGCTCATGCTTTTTACGTAACATTCCAATCAAGGGAGTACCTCTTGCATACTCTGGATGTTCACCGGATTCTGAGATACTACACCAACAGGACAAAGGATCTCAGAAAGACTGATCAACTGTTTGTCTCTTGTGTCGAAAAGAAGAGGGCAGTGCTGTCTCCGAGCAATGCCTTTCAAAATGGTTGGCTCATTGTATCATTTTCTGTTATGACAAGTATCACAAGACCTTGCCAGGTCAAGTCAGGAGGTCACTCCACTAGGTGTAGCTGCCTCTGCTGCTTGTTTCAAGAATGTGTCAGCTGGCTGACATTTCACGAGCTCATCCTGGACTTCTGCCCATACCTTTACGAAACATTACAGTTTGGACATTGCCTCCGTCGTAGAGTTGGCTTCTGGTTGGCTGCTTTGCAAGGTCTTCTTTCCTAAGCCTTCACAGCCAGAGGGTGTCTGTGAGTAGTTTCCTCCTCCGTGAGCTTCTCTTTGTTCCAGACTGCTTGTGACTCTGTCCTATATGTAATTACCTACTGCAAGAGCCTTCTCTAAGTATAGTAGTAGTTACATAAGAACTTACCGTAACAGTAGATCTTCGAGAGAGGCTCTTGCAGTAGGTAATACCTTCCCACCCTCCATCCCCTGTAGCTTTTTTCAGCTCCTTTTCCAGGATGGGAAATATCCGCTTCCTTTCATCTTGCCTTTAGCGGAAAGAACTGGAAGGTGGGTGTGGAGAACGCCTTTATACTGACATCGGGCACCTGACGTGGGGTTCCCCGCCAGAGACTGCTAGCTAGAAATTTTTCCATGGGGTCCTGATGCCAGCGGCTTCAGTCCTATATGTAATTACCTACCATGAGCCCCTCTTGAAGATCTACTGTTACGGTAAGTTTACGTAACTGTACTTTCCTACCAGCACAGGGCAAAGGTCTATATTCCAGATATTTCCTTATCCGTAAAAGACAGGGAGTGGCGGCCCATCCTAGACCTAAGATATCTAAAAGCGCATCTTAAACCAAAGTTCAAAATGGTGACTCTGGGAATAATTCCTTCCTCTGTAAGGCCAGGAGATTGGCTAACTTCCCTGGACCTCAAGGGTGCCTACTTTCACATTCCAATCAGGTGCTCCCACAGAAAGTACCTCAGGTTCGAGTTGCCTTCAGGCATTATCAGTTCAGAGCAATGCCCTTCGACCTAACATCGGCTCCAAGAGTGTTCTAGCAATGTGCCTAGCAGTAGTAGTGGCCTTCCTCAGGAGGCAAGGGATCTCCATATTTCCATACCTGGATGACTGGCTCATTGTGGGGCAGTCTCCAGACCAGGTCAAATCGGCTCTACAGGTTACTCAACAGCTGCTCACTTCTCTAGGTTTTTCTCAATCTGCCAAAGTCTGTTCTTGAACCAGTGCAACTCCTCACCTTTATATGGATAGAGTTGGATAATGTGCAGGCAAAGGCCTTTCTCCCTTGGCAGGTGAGAGCCCTTACAGATCTTGCTTCATCTTTCCGCCATCCAGTGTCTCAACCAGCAAGACATTTTCTGCAGCTCCTGGGCCACATAGCAGCTTTCACTGCAGTGGTACAGGGATCAGATTCAAATGAGGGACATTCAGTTCCACCTGAGGTCCTTTGGTCCCAGAAAAGATCCTCTAACCAAATTTATTGCAGTGATTCAGACTCTGGTCCAAGCTCTCCAATGGTGGTTGGGTCAGGACAATCTCAGGCAAGCAGTCTCATTCATCAGCCAGACTCATTCAGCAGTACTAACCACAGATGCCTCTCTCCTGGGTTGGGGAGCCCACCTGGGAGCCCTTACAGCACAAGGTGTCTTGGTCTCCTCAAGAGTCTCTACTTCATGTCAATCTCTTGGAACTCAGGGCAGTATTCCTGGCCCTCAAAGCTTTCTCAGACTCAGTGAGGAACAAAGTGGTTCAGGTCAGGACAGACAACACCACCACCATGTGGTACATCAACAAGCAGGAGGCACTCTGTCTACGGCCTTGTGCATGGAAGCCATGATGCTATGGTCTCTGGCTTATGCCCTGCAAGCATCCCTAGTAGCAGTTCATCTGCCAGGAAAAGACAATGTGCTAGCAGATGCCTGAGCAGAATATCTCGGACCACCACGAATGAGCCCTAGATACCTTCTTCTAAAGTAATCTTCTCAGGTGGGGTACTCCAGAGATGGATCTCTTTGCAGCCCCAGACAATCACCAACTTCCTCTCTTCTGTTGCAAGCCTTCATTCCTGGATACAGTCCCCCTGGATGCTCTGGTTCTGGATTGGGAGGGCAAATTCCTTCATGCCTTTCCTCCCTTCCCCTGTTATTCAAGGTCCTGGTCAAGATCAGTTCACAACTGTGCAGGTTATCCTGATTGCTCCAGACTACGCTAGGCAGCCTTGATATATCCTCTGTTGTTGTCCCAGCAGTCCATCTTCCCCAATGTCTTCCCTAGAGGCACAATCTGCAACCTCCTCTTAGGGAGAATCTGGTACCCAATCTCCAGTCTTAACCTCAGGTTCTTGAAGAGTTATGCAGGCCTGCACCTGACCTGGGGGATGGTTGATATTCTTAAGGTCTCCCAAAACCTGCAACCAGAAAACTTATAATTCCAAATGGAAAAGATTCTGCATTTGGTGTTCCCGTGAAGGATATTTTACCAGATACTGCTGATCTTGCTACAGTTCTGGATTACATGTTTCATCTTAATGGCCTAGGCTTCAGGCCAGCCACTTTAAAAAGTTCATTTAGCTGCTGTATCTGCATTTCTGTCAGTAAGGAACAAGTCTTCCTGGCATCTCACCCTGTCTTCTGTAAGTTCTTTAAAGGTCTGGTTCATATCAACCCTCCCTTTAGGGACCCCACCCTACTTGGGATCTCTGTGTTTGCATTGCTCAGCTCATGCAACCTCCTTTCGAGCCTCTGGCTTCAGCCAAACTCAAGTATTTGACCTGAAGACTGTGTTCCTGGTTGCTATCATTTCTGCCAGGTGTATTAGTGAATTGCAGGCCATGTCAGTGGAGCCAGATTTTCTCTCATTCCATAGAGATAAAGTGGTCTTCTGAACCAACAGAAGGTTCCTTCCAAGGTGGTCTCAGATTTTCATCTGAACCAGTCCATGTCTCTTCCTGTGTTCTTCACCAATCACTCTTCCTCAGGGAAAAAAGGTACAGTTTAGATGTTAAAAGGGCACTAGCTATTACATTGAGCACACTAAAGCACACAGGAAGGAATGTTTCAATTATTCTCACTCACGGTGAAGTGGAAGGGTAGACCTGTCACTAAGAGAACTATTGTGGGTGGATTGTCTGCTATACAATTCTGCTGTACTAAGCTAGGTAAACACACTCCCTCAGGCCTGAGGGCTCACTTGACTAGGGTACAGCTGCTTCCCTGGCTGCTGCTAGGGCTATACCTTTACTAGAGATATGCAAAGCAGCCACCTGGAAACTGTCCATACTTTCACCAAGCATTACTTTCTGGAGATCCAGTCTAGGAGTGATAATCGGTTTGGAACAGCAGTACTGCAGAGCCTATTCCCAAAATAGGTTCGCCACTCTCTCCCCATATGGGTACTGCTTGTAGTCTGCATATGTCAAAATAAGTAAGACTTCATGTTTGAAGAACAAAAATACTCACCTTAGTAACTTGTGTTTCTTCTAATGGAGTCTTGCTGTATTCTGACCTCCTCCCTGCCTCCCCTCTCAGAACCTGTTTTTTGGGAAGTGGGCTGACTTGGTACAGTGTTGCACCTTAGAGGTGTACTTGGCACCTCCCCTTCCTAGAAGGGGGTTGGTTATGTTTTTACCATAGTTACACATTGGTTCACTAGCTGTTTTTTTTTTGTCTTGGGTTCTCCCACTTGAGTCTTTGGGGACCCAGTCTTTAGTTTGTTGGCTGTGTGTCCTTTTCAGTTTCCACTATAGGAGTGTAGTTAGTAGCTCGTAAGAATCTGATGGTTACACTCTGAAGCACTATAGACAGAAGTTTGAAACCGAGCTCGAGCCCAACGTTTCTTCCTCCATAGAATTAACTCTTTGGTCTCGGGCAGTTCAAGTGCTGGGCTAACTGCATGTCGAATACAGCAAAACTCCATTAGAAGAAACACAATTGCTAAGGTGAGTAATTTTCAAACATGAAGTTTTGTTGTATTCTATTGCAGTTCGCGCCAGCACTTGAACTGCCCCGAGAGAGAAGGTTAAAATTTATGCCAGGCATAGAACATTGAGCTCGAGTTTGGTTGAAGACTCTGTCTGTAGTACTTTGAAACCCAACTGCCAGATTTCTTATTCACCACTGAACAGTCGCACTGAGATTTCTCCTTCTGCTTGGTTCAGTGTCTGCTAAAGTTGTCGGTTTTAGTCCCATTTACTCTGCACAAAGTTCCGTTTGTTGGTTCAGCACTCTGTAGTACTGTAAGTACCTAGGATAGTTCTTTTGTAAAATGTTAAAATCTGCATTTCGGTCAGTTCAGCTGAACCCATCCTTTAGTAAAATCTTTTGTGGAGTTAGTGTGTGGTTACCAGTCCGTATCAGTTTAAAAAAAACTTGATTTGAACTTTTTTCCAACACCCGTAACACGGTGAGAAACTGATAGGAGTCTTGCTCTGGTGTTGCCGAATAAAGGGTATTTGTTAGGTTGGCCATGTCTGAGAAACCCAAGAAAAAACGGGCCCACTAGGTTTTAACACTGCAGTGTGTGTGTGGTGAGATCTTTGCTAAGGCTGATCCCCACACCACTTGTGTTTACTGTCTGGGGTTTGACCACCTCAATTCAGACTGCCAATTTGAAGAATTTCCAAGTCTATTTTGGATAAACAGTTAGGTAGACTTAGGATAAGAAGAAACTGCTTGACCTGGAAGGCTAGCAGCCCGTTCGGTTCCTACCGAACCTGGAGGAGTGCCCTCTGACCAGGGCGATACTTCTTCGGCAAAGGAGAGCCGATCCTGAGGATTGGTTCCAACTAAAAAGTGCTAGGATAAATCGGCGGTTCGGATCCAGACCTCATGTTCCAACTGCCAAAGAGATAGCCAGAGCAATTCATATTGTTGAATCGCTTCATCCAGTTCCGACTGATCCGGGCCTTCTGGCAGGGGCTTGGTTCAAGTCGGTTCCCCGTTCAAGAACATTCCCTGGAGACTTACAAACTGGAGTTTGATGAGGAGGGATTTTGAAGAGGATGATGATGGTGAAAGTCTGGATGTGCCTGTGGAACCGGACATCTCCCCAGACAGACCTTCTGGTGTTTCCTCCTAGGCTTTCTGAGTCCTCTCCCACTTTCTGTTTTATGGAAAGTGGTTTGAAACCTCCAGCTTCCATGGAGAAGGCTGTGGAGGATCAGGAGGAGCCTGATTTTGTTGAGATGATGGACATCCCAGAGTCTAAAAGACTGTCTATTCCTCCATAAGTCCTTGGGAAGCAGACACAAAAATTCTAAGGTCTCCGAACTCTGTACCTCCTGTTGACAGGAGAATGGACAAGAGGTACACCTTATCAGGCTCAGACATGGAGTTTTCTATCAGCAATGCAGCCATGTTGAGTAGTGCAGGCTGCAGCCTGTGACAAGGCAAACATTCCTTGGCTTCACACCCCCAGACAAAGACTCCAGAAAGATAGAGGCATGGCAAAGAAACAGTACATGGCATCATCTTTGGGACTCAGGCAGGCTAACTATATGGCTTTATACAGCCAGGTACCAGAAGTTCAGGTGGGACACTGTACTGGCACTGGCTAAACAGACCTCCCCAGCTGGCCAGGGAGCTGGAGGAGGTGGCTGCTGATGATTGAGGCATCAAAGGTGCAATTTCATGCAGCTGTGGACTCAATGATGTCATCAAGAGTCATGGCTACATCTGTGGCTCTTCAGAGAATGGCTTGGCTCCAGATGTACTATCATTTCACAGGACACCCAGGCTAAGGCCATGGATTTCCCTGTGGTGGGTAATTCTGTTTTGGGGAGCAGACAGAGAATTACATGAAGAAAAGGGATGAGTACAGGACCACTTATAGGAGTGCCCAGGCCAAGGAGAGGTAGGCAACTCCTCAAAGACAGCAAGCTAGGGAAGGGACAGGTCTTTCTACCAAGCGCAGGCCTTTTCTCAGAGGGGGTTCTTCAGAGGGAGAGGCAGAAGGGGAGGAGCAGGGCTGCACCCACCCCTCAGCCTAAGGCTCCTGCCAAGCAGACACCCTGATGGTCAGCCTGGGTTGACTCCTCCATTCCAGTAGGAGGCAGGCTGGCTTACTTTGTCTAGGACTGGATGTCTGTTACCTCAGACAAGTGGGTCCTGGAGGTTGTAAGTCAGGGGCTGGTTCGGTTTCAAAATTTTCGAAACTGAGACCCAGATCCTTTCCACCTGCAAATACATCAGAAACTCTTGCTCTAGAGACAGAGGATTCATCTCTACTGGCCTTAAGAACCATAGAGAGAGTTCCTACCCCATACAGGGCAAAGGTCTGTACTCCAGATACTTCCTTGCCCCAAAAGACAGGAAGTGTTAACTACCTCAGATCTAAGATACCTAAACAAGTACCTACTAAAGCCTAAAATCTGAATGTTGACTTGATTCTTCTCTCTAAGGCCAGAAGACTGGCTAGCCTCCTGGACCTCAAGGATGCCTATTTTCACATTCCCATCAGGTGCTTCCACAGAAAGTACCTCAGGTTCGAATTCCCTCAAGCCATTACCAGTTCAGAGCAATACCCTTTGGTCTAACGTCAGCCCCAGGGTGTTCACAGAGTGCCCGCAGTAGTGGTGGCTTTTAAGAAGAAAAAGGATTTCAATCTCTCCATATCTGGACGATTGGCTCCTGGTGGGCCAGTCCCCAGACCAAGTCAAGTCAGATTTGCAGGTTACCCAGCGTTCTCACTTTCTGGGTTTCTTCTCAATCTTCCCAAGTCAGTCTCTCAAGCCTGTACAGCTTCTCACTTATAGGAGCAGAGCTGGACACGTCAAGGCAAGAGCTTTCCTTCCTCTTGAAAGGGCAACAGCCATCCTCAGCTGGCTCTTCCTTCCCTTCTGGTTTCCCGACCAGCAAGGCATTTCTTCAGCTTTGGGCCCACATGGCAGCATCTACGCAGTGGTCCAAGGGTCCAGGTTTTAGATGAGGGACATTCAGTTCCGTCTGAGGACTTTTGTCCTAAAGGAAAGATCCTGTTACCAAACTAGTTCCATTACTGACCATAATTCAGGCCCTTCAATGATGGCAGGACTTGGACAATCTCAGGCATGGTGTTCCATTTGTCACCAGACTCACTCTGTGGTCCTTACTACAGATGTTCCTTTTGGGGTGGGGAGCCCATCTGGGGCTCTCTCAACCCAGGGGCTGTGGTCCCCCAGGAATCCCTTCTTCATATCAACCTCCTGGAGCTCAGGGCAGTACTCTGGCCCTGCAGGCTTTCTCTCAGTCAGTACAGACGAGGTGGTTCAGGTCTGGGACGGACAACACTATTACCATGTGGTACATCAACCAAGCAGGAAGGCACTCGGTCCACAGCCTTGTGCACGAGGCCATGAATATATGGTCCTGGCTTATTCCCCACAGGCCTCTCTGTAGCAGTCCACCTCCCAGGAAAGGACAATGTGCTAGCAGATGCATTAACCAGGATTTCCAGGGCCATCACAATGGTCTCTGGATCTCTTGGTGTTGGAAGTGATCTTTCAAGGTGGGGCACTCCAGAGATAGATCTCTTTGCAGCTCCAGACAATCACCAACTTCCTCTGTTTTGTTTCAGACCCCAGTCTTGGGCTCGGTCCTCTGGATGCTCTGATTTTGAACTGGAAGGAAATTTCTTTATGCCCTCCCTTTTCTACTGTCAAGGTTCTAGTCAAGGTAAGGTCACAACCTTGCAAAGTGATTCTGATTGCTCCAGACTGGGCCAGGCAGCCTTGGTACCCCTGTTATTGTCTCTTCCCAGGAATTACAACCTGTTGACCTCCTCTCAGGGGAGGATTTGGTATCCCAATCTTCGATCACTCTATATCAAGGCATGGCTCTTGAAGGTTAGAGTATGCAGACTTGCATCTGTCCCAAGGGGTTCTGGATATTCTCAAAGCTTCTCAAAAGCCTGCCACCAGAAAAACTTACAACTCCACATGAAAAGACTCAGCATTTGGTGTTCCAGAAGCACATATATCCCCAGACACTGCTGAGTTGTCTACAGTTATGGATTATATGGTTCACCTTAATGGCTAGGCCTCAGACCAGCTACTCAAAGTTAATTTATCAGCTGTTTTGCTTTCCTGTCAGAGGAAGCCTTCTCTCTGTCATCTCACCCTGTATTCTGTAAATTTTCAGAGGATTGTTTCATACCAATCCCCTTTAGGATCCTGTTCCTGCCTGGGATTTGAATGTTTGCATTGCTCAGCTAATGCAACCCCCTTTTGAGCCTATGTCCTCAGCAGAGCTCAAGTACTTCACTTGAAAGCTGTGTTTTTGGTTGCTGTTACCTCTGCCGGATGTATCAGTGAATTGCAAGCCCTTTCAGTTGAACCTGACTTCATTTCATTTCATAAAGATAAGGTGGTCCTTAGAACCAATAGAAAGTTCTTACCCAAAGTGGTTTCTGATTTCCACTTAAATCAATCTGTGTCTCTTCTAGTGTTCTTCACTGATCATACTTCATGAGAGTGGAGGTTACACAGTTTAGATGTTAAAAGAGCCCTTAGTTACTACATAGAACATACAAAGGGTCACAGGTTTGACTCCTCCAGTTGTTCCTTACTTATGGGAAGTAGGTAAGGGCACATCTGCCACCAAGAGAACTATTGCCAAGTGGATTGTGTCCTGTATCCAATTCTGCTATGAGAAACTGGGAAAATTCCTCCCTCAGGCCTGAGGGCTCATTCTACTAGAGTACAGCTGCATCTTTGGCTGCAGCCAGGGATATTCCTTTGTTAGAAATTTGCCAAGCAGCCACTTGGAAAACAGTTCATATCTTCACCAAGCATTACTCTCTGGATATCCAAGCTAGGAGTGATGCTAGGTTTGGCACACAGTACTTCAGAGCCTATTCCCAAAGTAGGTCCTGTCCCCTCCTTGCAGGTACTGCTTGGAGTCTGCTATTAGTCAGAATACAGCAAGACTTCATGTTGTTTGAAGAAAAATTACGCCTTAGTAATTATGTTTTCTAATGGAGTCTTGTTGTATTCTGACCTCCCTCCTGCCTCCTCTCAGAACCTGTTTTGGGAAGTGGGTGGTCAGTGCAGTGTTGCACCCAGGGGTGTCTTCAGCCCACTTTCTGTTGTGTTGGGTGCTTTGTGTTTGATTAGTTAAGAATTTTATGCTTTACTACCTGGTTTTTGGGTTTCCTGACCTGAGTCTTTTAGGAATCTAAAACATTTGACGCCAGTTGGCTAGTATTTAAGTCAGTGAGTTTAGCTCGTAAGAATCTGACGGTTGGGTTTCAAAGTACTACAGATAGAGTTTTCAACCGAGCTCAGCGCTCAACGTTCATGCACATGGCATAGAATTTTAACCCTTCTCTCTCCGGGCAGTTCAAGTGCTGGAGCGAACTGCAATAGTCAGAATACAGCAAGACTCCATTAGAAGAAACATAATTACTAAGGTGAGTAATTTTTTCTTTCTTCCCAACCTGTCTACTTCCTACTGTACTCCCATGTCGACCTCCTCCTGATTTACAACCCCTTTCCTATCCCCGCGTTGTCGATTTACAGCCCCATTCCCTTCTACCCGATAGTGATGCCCCTCCCATCCTTCCTCCTTCTCGTAGCCTTCTCTCCAGTCACCACCCTCCTTTCTTACTATCCTCCCTTCTACCCTTTTGTCCTCGCATCCTCCCCTACCTGTTGCCATCCCTCTCATGCCCGCTTGTCCTCCCCCTTTCAGTATGTTCTTGCTCTCTCTCTCTCCTCCCTCTCCCATAGCAGAGGCTTGAATCTGTTCCTATCGATACCCTCCCACATCTCACACCCTATCAGTTCCCCCTCCTACTTGTTCCTCCATGCCACCCTGGTCCCTCCCTACCCGCTGCCATTCTCTCTTCCCTGGTACTCCCTCGTGGTCTCTTTCCCCATCAGGAGATCTCCCCGCCTGGCACCCCTTCTTTCTTTTCTACTACTGCCTCTTATACTGGGATCGGTTTCAGTCCCTAGTTGTTGTTCCTCTGTCTCCTATCTTCTCCCCAGCCAGGATGCTTGCCATACTCATCTGCTGTGCCACTTAGACTCCTCCTAACCTCCCTCAAACTAGCCACTCGTCTACAGACCATACACCCCACCCATCCTCCAAGCCCAGTCCAGGATCATTTTGGACCCACACCCTATACACCACACCACCTTCCAAAGATGCCTGCCTATTGACATGTGGCACTTGCCCCATTTTGGCCCCCATCTTATGTTATGGGCTCTTACTCCCAGTTTCTGTACCCTACTTCCAACTGTTAGGCCCCTATTCAAATTTCTGGTCCCCTATACACACACACACACACACACACACAGACACATACACTAGTCCTTCTACTGCCCTTGCCAACTGGTAAATCAGTCTCAAATGTCATCCGTTAGATACTGTATTACTGTAGCAACCCTAAAGCCTCCTTGTCTGTTTTTCACCCCTGCTACCATACATTTTATTCTGAGCTCTCAGATAGTTTCACTTAGCCCAATTAGAAATCCTATTGCACTCCAAGTATTACTCAGCTCTGTTAGAGAAATAAACAGAACTAAATCTGTATTATTACAGCAATACTAAAAGTATCCAGTCATTGCTTTGTCTCCACCCCAGAGACCCTACTGTAGTATAGGACCACAGAGGACCCTGGGTGGGAGTGTGGCAACTCTAAAGTCCCGGCAGAGCTCCGCTGAGGTCACTCACCCCTCTCACTTGCTTGTTCTATTTCTCCTGGCGCCTGCAGGGTGCCCTTTGTACTGGGCTCCTGCCTGTGTTGGCACCTTTTCTGCCCACAAAGAAATCTGCAGCAGTCACAACAGAGCTCTGTTGAGCTCTGCTCACCCCCTCTCACTCACTCATTCTGTTTCTCCCAACGCTGCAGGCTGCTCTTTTGTACTGGGCTCCTGCCTGCATTGGCGCTTTTTTCCCCCACAAAGAAATCCACAGCAGTCCTGATGGAGCTCAGTTGAGCTTGCTCACTCCCCCACCACTCGCTCTATCTTAATCTGTCCCAAACACTGATTTCCACAGCGACCGTGCTATTCTGCTCCGGAAGTGCAAAACACATTTTGGCCAGATGTGTAAAATGACAGCTGTACTGTTCATAAGGAAGTTTGAAAAATGCCAATGTTGAAAATCTGGAGTGAAAATATTACAAATTTCATGGTTACGAGCGTGCATGGTAAACTGTGCAGCGACGCTTGTAAAAGTAATTTTGGGGATTTTGTTCACCAAATTGCAGCATAGGCTTTTTGAGAGCCCACCTCATGAACACTGGTTTGTCATTTCGTTACTCGGTCCCGATAGGTGGTTCCTCGTGAGCGATCGCAAAATCACCTTTTGGGACTGAATAACACCGTGATAATGGCTGAATTCATGTAGAGGGTCCCAGTAACCCCATGTTGAAAATCTGGTGGAAAATTCCCCAAAATGCCTGAGATATGCAACGAGTTGAAAAAACAAACTATTTATGACATTATACAGCTTACTGGTATTTCTTCAGTTCGAGGTCAGCTTTGAAGAGTGCAGATGTGTTCCTGGTCCACTGAAGATAGTTGCACTGGGCTCCAGAGGTAAGTATGGGGTGAGGGGGGTGGGAGGCAGGTGGCAGATGGTGGCATCGGGTTGGGGAGGCCATGGACTTAACGAGGACTGTTTTGCAGAGTTAAAAAAAAAAATTGCGGGACTTTTTTTTATCCAAGGACATTTGGCACACTGGGGTGGGCTCCCAGTGTGTGCCGACTGGTTTTGGGGCTGTAGTAGACGGGAGTTGGGTACCCCTCGGTACATACCAGGGGCAAGACCAAGGTGATTAGTACCCCTTGGCAGACAAATTGAGGGGGGAATATTATGCCAATGGGGAGTGACTCCGTCGGCAAACTGAACTGGGAAGGGGGACTGAAGTCGATGGGGATTGGGCACCCCATAGGCAAAAAGACTTTTGGGCGAGGGCGAGGTTTAGGCACCGCATTTCGCATACAACTGAAACTGGGGTGGGGACTTGCTGACAGGGACTGGGCTCCCTGTTGGCAAATGAACTGGGTCAGGGTATGCGGATGACAAGGTACCACCCTGTAATGACAGGTTGCTCCTCATTGCAGTGGAATGGCTGACGCTGCAATGACGAGGCGTCCCCGATTGCAGTGGTGAAAATGTTTCAAGGTGGTGGCATGCTGGCTGAACTAGCATTGGGAAAAGTCTGAAAAGGCACTGGTGCCATTGGCCCCCACAGTGCCGCACCTCCAAAACCCTGCTTCTCTCCTAAGTTGTGTCGAATGTTTTTAAGCATGCTACAAACATAAAAAAGGATCTGTGTAAGGGCTACTGAGTTTGTGATCCAAAGCTTTTTTACAATTGCTGTTCTAGTATGGACTACCTAAAATCTAAATAAAATGAGCTGTCAAAGTTCTAAAAGCATTTTTAAAAGCCTAGTACTTTCTAGTGGGACTACCTAAAATCTAAATAAAAGCTCTTTGAAGCCATAAAGAGCAACTGTGAGCAATGTTTGCTAGAATTTCAAAGTTAATAAAATGCACTAAGAAATACATCAGACACATTTTGTTTTCTATATATTGCTTATTAACAAGACAGAAAGCAAATAAACATTAAAATGAAAATGCTTGGTCCTGTGAAGACGAAATCTATATTATGTATAAACAGCCAGTCAGCATGTGAATAATTTCTTGGGCCATGTACATTTGCTGCTTACATGCCCAAGTGGCATGCACTTTTTCCACGAATTTCATACCCTGGGTCAGACACAATGGTGCAGAAACTGGTTGACACTGCAAAACTACCCTGGAAGCTATAAAATATCAATTCCACATGGCAGATGACAACAATGATGTTGTCTCTAGAGCCATGGCCCATGTCATTTCTTTGAGGCATTTTGCTTGGCTTAGAACTACTACTACTACTCTAACCCCGACACAAATTGTAAAGTCATGGATTTTCCTGTGATCAAAACATATTGTTTGATTCTAGGACAACAGACTACATGAAAAAGGTTGATGAGTACAAGGCCTCTTGGCAGTCATTCCTCTAAACCTAAGCTTCCTGCCAAACAAAAGTCCCACCTAAGGGGAAACCGGGCAGAGGTTATTTTCCCAGACCTTATACTCCCTACCTCAACCTGATTTCCCTCAGTACAGAGGTGTTTTCAGAGGAGGCAGAAGGGGCCAAAGAAGAGCCACCAATGTCCAACCAACAGCCTCCGCCTAAGCCCTGATGTGAGTGTCTAGGTCACCTCCACTCTGCCAGTAGGAGGCAGACTCTCCCACTGTCTTCAGAACTGATCCCTCATTGTGTCAAACAAGTGGGTTTTGTAGATAGTGGAAAAGGGTCTGCCACTTCAATTTAGTCAGATGCCAGACCTCAAGCATGCCCATGTGTCAAAGCCCCTAACTCCAACACAAGTACTCTTGTTGACATTGGGTACAAATCTAATTCTACGAGCAGTAGAGAAGGTCCCTGCAGATGAAAAGGTAAAGGCCTCTACTCCAGATACTTCCTGACACAAAAGAAAACTGGGGCGCATGACCTATTTTGCATATCAGAACAAACATCTGCTAAAACCCAATTCAGGATGGTCACTTATTACTGGTCATTCAGTCTTTACAGCAGGGAGATTGGCTAGCCTCTCTGGACCTAAAGGACGCTTACTTCCACATACCATGGGTCTGATATTCAAACTTCCATCGGGCAACTATCTGTTCACTGCGATGCCCTTCAGGCTGTCCTCAGCTCCAAGAGTTTTTACAAAGTGCCTTGCAGTGATAGCAGCACCCCTCAGGAAGCTGTGTGTTTCAGTCTACCTCTATTTGGGTGATTGGCTCGTGTGTGACCCTGAGTAAGTCACTTAACTTCTGTGCTCCCAGGTTGCACCTGTAAACAAGCTTCAGCTGTAACAGAACAGTTTCTTCAGGCTCTGCTTTGGTGGAAAGACCCTGCAAGTCTGGCAGTAGAGATCCCTTCTAAACTCTCTTTCCACAAAGGTGATTACCCCAGACACGTCCCTTCTGGGGTAGGGGGCTCATCTGGATAGTGCCTCAGTAAGTGGTACCTGGACTCCTCAAGAGTCACAGTTGCACATAAACCTTTTGGAGCTCAGAGCAATCTTCCTAGCACTCAATGCATTTGCTCCTGTCATAAAGGAAGCATGTACAGATAACAGACACCACTCCACTGCAATCCTTTACATAAGTAGAGTGGTACCAGATCAGGGACACTCTGTTCAGAGGCTCTGAAAATTTGGTGTTTCACCCACTCCCGGGGGTCGAATTTTTCAGCTATCCACCTCCCAGGCAAGCACAGTACCTTGGCAGATGCTCTAAGCACATCAGTTAGGGCCAGAGCAAATGGTCTTTGAACATGCAAGTACTAGTCACAGTGTTCAGACAGTGGGGCACACCAGAAGTGGATCTGTTTGCTTCCCCCTCAACTTCCAGCTTCCTCAGCACTGTTGCAGGCCTCCAGTCCTGGGAACAATACCTCTGGCCCTGATTCTGAACTGGTCGGGAGGTTCCTGTATGCATTCCCTCCTTTTCCCGTTACTCAGGGTATTGCTGAAGCTCAGACAACAGCCTGCATCTATGATACTGGTGGCTCGGATTGGCCCAGGCAGGCCTCTGGTACCCTCTCCTGCTCTCACTGTCCTGCAGCAGGCCCATTCGCTGCCACCAACTCATTTTCTGCTGACCCTCCCCAGACAGGAGTGCAGTACCCAGACATGCACTGTCTTCACCTTAAGGCCTGGTTCTTGAGCTAGAGTTTCCATCCTGTCAGTACTCAGAGCAAGTCTTTAAGATCCTGAGAATGGCCAAAAACCTAACACAAAAACTTATGCAGCCAAATGGAAATGGTTCTGCCTCTGGTGCAAGAGCAAAAGGTCCATCCTCTTACAGCTTTAGACCCTCAGCTGCTGGATTACCTGGCACACCTGCAGACATCAGGCTTGAAGCCGTCTTCCCTCAAGCTTCACCCATCTTCAATTTCGGCCTATCTTTGGTGAGGAAGAAAGTCATTTTTTCCCACATCAATTTCAGTTTTCAAAGGCCTCTTGCACCTCTAGCCTCCAGTCTGAGAGCCAGTTCCTCCTTGGAGCCTGAATCTCTGCTTAGCCAGAGCAACCACCCTTTGAGCCTCGGCCATTGTACATCTCAAGTTTGTGACTGAAGTCTCTTCCTCATGGCCATTATTTGTACCAGGAGGATTTCAGAGTTATACAGGCTCTCTGTGAACTGAGCCCATTACTTCATTCCTCACAAAGATAAATTGAGCTCAGGACGAATAGGAAGATCTTATCTGTGTCAATCTTCACCATTCATCACCTTTGGGTACTTGGCCAGGAGTCATGAGCCCTCTAGAAACTTTTTTTTGGATGGTGGGTCGGTGCACCATCAAGCGCCACCCTCAGGTTAACACTGTGTGGCTCTATGGGTTGTCCATTAAGTGTTGTTGACTATGCCTTGCCACCAGTTCTTCATCTCCCGCTGTCGAGGTCACCTCGTGGGATGCTTTGCTGAAGAATATTTTAGGCCTACCTCTTCTACACAGTTCAAATTTTCACCTTTGTTGACTCCGTGCAGTCCGGTCGGCCCCTGTCTCCTGCTGGTTCTGTTAGCCTACTCTACATCACCTGGTAGATTGTTCCATTATTTTATTTTGCAATGTCAAGTCTAGTTTGGTGTTTCTTTCTCGTAGGACATGTCTAGGTCGGGCAAGAAAACTTCAAAGACGGGACAGTGCCTTAATAACCGTAAGTACTCCATCTCCGACCAACCTCGACCGTTACCTTGCGTGTTTTGGCCAGCTTCATGACATGGATTCATCACGGCGCCTGTTTCTCCATTGACCGTTGGGTCATCGAGCAATGCGTGTGGAAAATAGAGCGAGCTCCGCCAACTTTGGGGTTGGGCACGCACTGCCAGGCTGCGGCTGCCTTCAGCCTTTCCTCTGGATCTCCTCCCGGGTTCTATATGGACTGAGGAGGATTGGGCCTCTGCTTCTTGTAGCCTAGCCATGGCAGAGGCCCTTCCGCGGTGCAGGAGGTCTCGATTTGTCTCCCAGGGACAGGCAGGAGGCACCACCTTGGCAATCACCCCTTTGGGGGGTAAGACTCCCCGTGTCGTAACTGTGGCTTGGAAGGCTTGGATCGCACCGTCCCTGATGCCATCTGTCAGCTCGTCTTGGGCCTCGGACATGTTCGCGACACCGTGGGTCCTGATGGTGCTGTTGTCAGCTCTGGTCCATTGCTGCTGTCAGCGCCATTTGCGGTGCTGAGAGCGCTGTCAGGCCATCATCGGTGCCGTTGTCTGTCCTCTGTGCGCTCACAGTGCCGTGGGGCAGGTCAAGCGCCATGGGGTCTCAGGCCTTAGTGCCGTTCATGGGGCTGAGTGCGGTCAGAGCCATCGTTGGTGTCATTGCTGGTCTCGGCGATGTGGGTCAGGACAGGCGCGTGACGGCTCCAGCTCAGAGGCTGCTGCCCTTGTTGGGGCCATGTTCTCTTCTGGCACCATTCGCGATGCGGAGGGGCACCGGCATCAACTTTGGTGTAGTCTTTGATTCTGGTGCCCTGTTCAGTAGGGATGACAGCAGGTGTCCACGCACTGTTTGACACAGGGACTTCGATCTCCAACTTTTCAGAGGAGGAGTTGGACTCTGGGTCAGACGGGCAGTCTGGCTCTCTGGAGTTGGCTGCTGGTGTGGACCCTGGTTGTGTCTCGACAGGCTGGAGTCAGCCCCTCTGAGGAGCAGACGGTGACTGCGATGGTCAGAGGTTCTGACCAGCAGGCAGTGGTGCAGCCACCATTGCCCTGCAACCTGGCCTCAGGGTTCTCTGATCCCTCAGCTGTGGTACCCTTTCAGGTGGTGTGCCTGGATCGCCCAACATTGGGGCCGATCAGAGCACCCACGGGAGGGGAAGGTGCTGCTCCCTGGATAGTCCCTTTGGGGGCTGACCAGGGCTGCCAGCTGCCTAGGGCGACTCTCTCGGGGAGGAGGGTGCTCTCCAGATTCTGACGGGTTGAGGGGCATGGGGTCAATGCTGGCGGCCTTTTCTGGAGCCCACCCGGGCTCTGGGAGAACCGTGGTGCAGATCTCCGCCTTCCCTTTGGTTTCCTTGAGAAGAGGGCCCTATTCTTTGGAGGTAGGGGACCATCCTTCTGAACCCACACGGCCCTGGTCACCTCACAGGGGATTCTTCAGGGTTCTTCGGGGTGCAGCTTAGGCAGTTCTAGTTTGGTTGATCAGCTGTTGGCTGTGGGTTTTCAGGACTCCTTCCTTCCTTCCCTAGGGCTCCTGGTGTGCTCCCTAGCCCAGGTGGAGGTCAGCCGATTCCCACTGTCAGCTCTGCCCCCATCCCTCTGCCTCATTCTTCGGCTCCCAGGCATTCTTGGTCCTAGCAGGCCTCTCCTGGGAGCAGTTCAGAGCTGTAGCTTCTCAGTTTCCCTCTTACGTTAGGGCTTTGGACAGACAGGTTTTCAACCTCCCCTGAGCAGCCAGCTTGAACCTTTGAGGTCCTCTGACTCTTCATCCCCTCTTCTGGGGAGAGGAGCTATCTGTCCACATCTCTTCAGCTGCTGATCTCGCTGAGTATCAACGATTCCTCGTGAGGATGTGAGAGGACCTGCACATCACCCCTTATACTCAACACAGTCCAGAGCACTGACGACGCCTTTTTAGATGATTTCCAGTGAGGACACCCTTGTGGTGCCCCTGCCTACTTCCTTCGGGAGGTGTCGTTGCGTTTCTGGAGTTCTTGCCCCTAGGGATCTCTGCCAGTGGTATTGTGCCCCTCCCGAGTCTCCAGGTTCCATGCCTCATCCTCAGTCAGGCTCGATGCAGCTGGACACTCCTGATGGGCTTCGTGCCCCTCACGGTGACCGGCCCCCAGATCAAGACTCCTCAGATTTTGACTTCTGGGGAGGAGGACGTTCTCCTCGGCATGGTTGCTGCTCTCTTTGCAGCACATCAGGCCCACTGTGCAACCTATGACAGGTTCCTGTGGTCTAGGCTGGGTCAGCTCTAGCCTCCATGCCTAACACGGAGGAAACCAGACATGCCATTGCACTCTCTGCACCTGGCCTGGAGCTAGCAAGGCACCAGGGAAGGGTATCATATGATACCAATTAGGTAGCTACCAGGGTCGTAGTGACAACGATCTGCACTAGGCAGACAGCATGGCTACGTCTTTCCCAGTTGTCCTCTTGGCCCGGCGTTGGGTGGTCAACTCCGCCCACCAGAGAACCTATCTCTTCTCCCATAGAGTGAGGCGGGCATCTGCCGGGCAACTTCCCTACCCCTCTGGGGTCCCTGTCTCACTCTCCTCATTCTTGTGCCTCTCCAGACCCATGAAGGTTCTCCCTCTTGGTGTCACCCACTGAGAGCTAAGGGACTCAGCCCTTGGGGTTATAAACCCCCTGCGGGGCTGCTCGGCACTCACCAAGGTGATGGTGAAAATTGACACAGATAAGATATGGAAATTATGTATCTACCGTAATTCTTATCTTTCTGTGTATCTCACTATTCATCACAATCCCACCCTCCATCCCCTGGGGCCTCAGTCTCTGGGTCCCCACCTCTCTGTGCCCCCTCTCTTGCCCCTTCCTTTCTGTGAGTCAGGGGTGGGGTAAACTGGGGGCGCTAAGGGATAGTTTTCTTTAGGGGTAGAGTGGTCAGGAGTGGGGGCACTCCTTCTAGTGCTTCGGCTCCACCCCGTGGGGGGTTGGCAGTTGCCCCTTTTCTTTCCTTCTCCCTTGATTTCTTTTGATTCTCTTGTCCTGTGGACATAACCTCAATTAATGTAAGAAACTAGGTTTCTTGCACCAAAATCTCCTTGGGGGAAGAGATGTCCCTGTTTCCTGTCTTTTCTTCCAGAATAGCTGATTCTGCTTATAGGAGTTTTGCCAGTAATTCTGTGCCTGCAGTTCTGGCAGCTAACCTCTTGGCTACTCTTTCACAGTTCCTATATAAACTGGAGACAGGTCAAGGTTACTGGGTATGTTTCTCCTGTCTCCCCTCCTCTAAATTTTTCCTTGCTTCTAAAACCTTAACCATCCCTGCCTCCTCCTTTTTATTTCCAGAGATTGGAGCCCCTACCCAATCCCCTTAGTCTTCAAACTTCTGTCCTCTCAGTCGTTTATATTTCCTTTTAGTTTTATATCTTTTCCTTTGTCTGTCCCTTGGGCTTCCTTGTCCCACCCTCCCAACCCTTTTTCTAACCTCTACAGCGACTCAGAACTGGCGGGAGGGTGGAGTTAACACCTAACGGCCAACCCACGGTGCCCACGCAGTCAGCGTCGGCCTCAAAGGCAGCACCGATGGTGCGTCGACTCCACCATCCCCAATAAAAAAAAATCTCCCACGGGGTCATGACCTCTGGCCAAGTACTCAAATGTGATGAATGGTGAAGATGCACAGAAAGATCAAATTATGGTAGTCACGTAATTTCCATTTTCTGCCTAAGGTGGTTTCAGAGTTTCACCTTGTCTCAGTAAAGACCGGTAGAGTGACTGGTTATCTACTCCTGGTGAGCAAAAGCTCCACAGATTGGATGTCAAAGGCGCTTTTCCTACCTAGCATACTAGGCAGTCCAGAGGCTCTTTCACTAGGTTGTGCCTCACCTATGGGGATGTAGGCAGAGGAAGACCAGCTACCAAAAGAACAGTTTCCACAGGTTGGTCTCTTTTACATTAGATTCTGCAATGAAAAAGCTGGTAGTCAACCTCCTGTGGGACCTCGGGGCCCCACTCTACCAGGTGCACTGCAGCCTCTGTGTCAGCAGCAAAGAACATACCTCTTCTGGATGTCTGCAAAGCACTACCTGGAAATCTGTACACACTTTCATTAAGCACTACAATTTAGATGTGCAGTCCAGATCTGATGCCAAATTTGGCAGGGCGGTTCTAGAGCCTCTTTCTAAGTGAGTTCACTACCCACCTCCCACTTGGTACTGCTTGGCAGTCTGCTATAGTTACTGATGCTAAAGGACTCCTGAGGTAAGAAGAAAAAATTCCAGTAGTAATTTTCTTTCTTCCAAGGATACTTTAGCATCAGTAAGCTCCATTTTCTCCCTGGTTCACCTTTTAGAGAGAAGGGCCTGGTTCTCAGTTTTATTACCCAAATTTGCAGTTATTTATTAAAATGTCTTCATGCTCGGTGGTTATCTGTTCCTGGTTTCAGACATTTTCATGTTTTTGAATCCTGTTTGTTCAAGCTTTGGGGGCATGTGCTCATTATCTTCGAAAAAATTCTGAAACCCTTCAGGCTGCTTCCTCTCAGCACACTCCCACCTTTATTCTGATTGCCCGATGCCCAAGCTCATTATGCTAATTATCTTAAAGGCATACCTCTGGGATAGTTGCACCTAGCCAGCTATCTGCTATAGTTACTGATGCTAAATGACCCTTGGAAGAATGAAGATTGCTACAATGGTAATTTATTTAATACACAGGGCACATGGGCAGTAATAGGGTACATGGGAGGTAAAGTAGAGGAGTACATGAGCCTTAATGTAGGGAGTACATTTAGGAATATATGGGCAGGAATCTGAGGGGTAAATAAGCGGCAATGTAGGGGTACATGGGCCTTAATTTACTGGGTTATATGGGTGGTAATGTAGGGGATGCATGGGCCTTAATGTAGGGGGGTACATTGGCAGTAATGTAGGGGTACATGGTGGTAATATAGTTGGTTCATGTCCCCTGCTGTAGGGGGTACATGGGCCTTAATGGAGGGGGACATGGACGAATGCTGGGGGTACATGGGTATAATGTGGGGGCTATGTGGGCCTTAATATAGGGGGTAATGTAGGGGTTCATGGTCATTAATGTAGGTGATATATGGGCCTTAATGTAGAAGGTACAGGGGGTAATGGGGTACATAGGCCTTAATGTAGGGGTACATAGTCGTAATGTAGGGGTACATAGTTGGTAATGTAGAGGTGCATGGGCTGTAACGTAGAGGCACAGTCGGTGAGCCAATGTGGGGGAGACATGGGCCTTAATGTAGGGGGACATGTAGGAGCATACATTGGTGGTAATGTATGGGGTACATGGGCCTTAATTCTATGGAGTTCATGGACAGCAATGTCGGGGTACATGGGCCTTAATGTAGGTGGTAATGACGGGATACATGGGTCTTAATTTAGAGGTATATGGGTCTTAATGTTGGGGGGAGTACATGTACGGGTACATGGATGGTAATGTCTTGATGTAGAGATACATGGATGGTAATGGGGATTTATGGACCTTAATGTAGTGGGTACATATAGGGGGTACATGAGTCATAATGTAAGGGGTACATGGTTGGTAAATGTAGGGGGTACATGGGTGGTAATGTAAACGTATACATGGGCCTTAATGTAGGGAGTGCTTGGCCTTATTCTAGTGGGTACATGGATGAGAATGTAGGGGGTACATGAGCATTAATGTTGGGCACATTAGGTGGTAAATGGGCCTTAATTTTTGATGTTACATAAAAAGAGAGTTCATGGGCAGTAATGGGGGTACATGGGAGGGTAATGTGGGGGTACATGGGCTTACCGTAGGGGTTCATGGGCCTTAATATGGGGTATATGTAGGTGTACATGGGCGGTAATGTCGGGGAACATGGGCTTAATGTAGGGGTACATGTAGAAAGTACATGGTGGTATATGTAAGAATACATGAGCAGTATTGTAGTGGTACATGGGCCTTAATGTAGGGTACATGAGCAGAGAGGTGTAGAGGTGTGTATGGGCCAAGTAAAGTGGGGGTGCATGGACAGTAATGTTGGGTGTACATGGATGGTAATGTAGGGTGTAAATTGGTGGTATTGAAAGGAGTACATGGGCAGTAATGTAGGGGGCCATGGGCCTTAATCTCGGTACATAGACGCTTATTTTGGGGTACATGGGTAGGAATGTGGGGAGTTACATGGGGTGTGATACAATGAGGGGTACATAAATTATGAATGTGGGGGTACATGGGCCGCAATGTAGATGGTACATACAGGGGTACATGGGTGGTAATGTGGGGGTGCATAGGCCTTAATGTAGGGGTACATATAGAATACATGTGTGATAATGTGAAATTGCCAGGACTTAATGTAGATGTACATGGGCCTTATTCTAGGGGTACATTGGACGTTAATGTAGGAGTACTTGACCTGAAGGGACAAGGTACATCTAGGGGTACATGTGCGTTAATGTTGAGGGTACATGGGAGGTATGTAGGGGTGCATGAGCCTTAATGTAGGGGGCATGTAGGATGTACATGGAGTACATGTAGGAATACATGGGCAGTATGTTGAGGTACATGGGAGGTAATGTAGGGGTTAATGGGCCTTAATGTTTTTGAGGGGTACATGGGCCGTAATGTAGGGGATACATGGACAGTAATGGGAGTACATGAATGGTAATGTAGGGGTACATGGGTGATAATTGAGTATATGGGAACAATATAGGGGGCACATGGGCATAATGTTGTGGGTACATGGACCTTAATGTAGCACATGTAGTGGGTACATGGGAGATGATGTAGGGGATACATGGGCCTTTATGAGAGGGGTACATGGTGATAATGTAGTGGGTTCATGGGTGCATGTAGCAGGAGGTACATGGGCCTTAATGTGGGGGTACATAGACCCATAATGTGGGGGATGCAGGCCTTATCCTGGGGATACACGGACGCTTAATGCAGGCTTACATATAGGGGGGTACATGGGCCTTAATGTAGATACATGGACCTTAATGTGGGGGTACATGGGGGGAGTTGGGAATACATGGGTGGTAATGTGAGGGTGTACATGGGCCTTGTTCTAGGCAGTGTCCATGGGTGGTAATGTAGGAGGTACATGGGACAGTAATTTGGGTGGTACATGGGCCTTAATGTAGGGGGTACATGGGCGGTAATGTAGCAGTACATGGGCCTAATGTAGATGGTACATAAAGGGACTACATGAGGATAATAGGGTACATAGGAGGTAATGGTGATACATGGACCTTAGCCTTGGGGAATTACATGGGTGTAGTAATGAGGTACATGGGCGTATAGGGGACACATGGATGGTAATATAGGGGGCACATTGGAATTGGTAATGTAAGGGGTATGTGGGCCTTAATGTATGGGGTACTTGGGCATTAATGCAGATGGTACATAAAGGACTACATGGGTGGTAATAGGGTACATAGGAGAATGTGTGTAGGGGTATATGAGCCTTAATGTAGGGGGTGCCAGGGGGTAATGTAGGGGTTACATGGGCCTTAAAGTAGGTGTAGATGTAGGATGTACATGGGTGGTAATCTATGATGTACATGGGTGGCAATGTAAGAGGCACATTGGCGGTAATGTAAGTGGTACATGAGCGTTAATGTGGGGGGTACATGGGTGGGAATGTGGGGGTGCATGTGCCTTAATGTAGAGTGCCAGGCCTTAAGTACATGGTACATATGGGGGTACATGGACAGTAATGTGGGAGTACATGGGAGGTAATGTTGGGGTTAATGGGCCTTAATATTTTGAGGGAGTACATGAGCCTTAATGTAGGGGGTACATGTAAGTGGTACATGGGCAGTAATGTAGGGTGTACATGGGTGGTAGTGGAGGGGTACATAGACAGTAATATAGGCGTGCATGGGCCTAAATGCAGGGTTAAATATAGAATTACCACAGGCCTTAATGTAGATAAATAGGCCTTGAGTGTGGGGGTGCATGGGCGGTGGCGGTAAAGAGTTGCATGGGTGGTAACATAGGGCATATGGGCCTTAAAAACAATATTACATATGGGTACCTGGGCCTTATTGTAGATAAATGGGCATGAATGTAGGAGTTACATGAGGTGGCAATGTGAGGTACACATGCCTTATTCTATGGGTTACATGGTGGTAATGTAGGAATGCGTGAGCAGTAATGTAGAGGGTATATGTGCCTTAATGTAGGCAGTACATGGGTGGTAATGAGGGCGTGCATGGGTCTGAAAGTAGAGGTACATGGGTCTTAATGGGAGTACTTGTAGGGGTACATGGATGGTAATGTTGAGGGTACATGGGCCTTAATGTAGGGGAATATGAGGGTACCTGGCGTAATGTAGTGGGTACATGGACCATAATGTGGGTACATGGACCCTAATGTGAGGAACATGCACGGGTACCTGGGTGGTAATGTAGTGGGACATGGGCCTTACTGTAGGGGTACATGAGGCGGTAATGTTTGGGGTGCATGGGAGATAATGTAGGGGAGGGGTACACATGCGTGGTAATGTAAGAAGTACATGGGCCTTATTCTAGGTGGGTACATAGATGGTAATGTAGGGGTACATGGGCCTTAATGCAGGGGTACATGAGCCTTAATGTAGATGGTACTATGGAGGTACATGGGTGTTGGAGTGGGAGTACATGTCACCGAATACATGGGTGTGTGATGATACCTTTGCCTTGATGTGGCGGGTACATGAGTCGGTAATGAAGAGGGCACATTGTCCTTAATGTAGGATGTACATGTGTCTGATGTATGGGGTACATGGGTCTTAATGTGGTACATGTAGGGGGTACATGGGCAGTAATGTAGGGGTACATGGGCCTTAATGTGGGGAGTACATGGATCTTGATGTAGAAGTACATTTATTTATTTCATTTTGTTGACTGGTAAGTGCACTAGACAAATTCTTGCCTATTTTCAGGCATGACCTGGGGGATTCAGATGAATGCCAACCGACCCGAACCAGATTAAGCTGTTGGTGGTATTTAGTGAAATTAGAGGAAATTTGGCCAGGGCACTGGGAAAATTCTCCTTCTTTTGAGAAGTGCTATGGAATCTTTAACATCCACCTGAACTACCACCAGAACAGTCAGATGGGACTCGGTTTAATGTCTCATCGAAAATGATGGCACCTCAGGGTGCAGCACCCCCAATGCTGCACTGCAGTGTCAGTATTGGGATATTAACCAAGTGCCTGGTGGGATAGAAACCCACAGCCTTCTGATCTCAGCCTCAGAAGAGTATGCTACACATGGATGGTAATGGGGTACATGGAACTTAACATAGTGGGTACTAGGCCTTAATGGAGTGGGTACATGCACATTAATGTAGGAGAACATATAGTGGTACATGGGCCTTAATGTAATGTGTACACAGGCCTTAATGTAGGGTACATTGCGGTACATGGGCGATAATGGGGTGCATGGGCACACAATGTAGGGAGGCACATGGGCGATAATCTAGGGAGTATATGGGCGAAATGTAAAGGTGTACTTGGGCCTTAATGTGAGATGGTACATAAAAGGGACCATGGGCAGTAATGGTGCATGAGGGTAATGTAGGGGGTGCATGTTGGGGAATTTATACCTGGGTCTTAATGTGAGTACATGGGCAGTAATGTTGGGGTACATGGTGGTAATAAAGGGGTACATGGGCCTTAATGTAGGGGTTACATGGGTGGTAATGAGGTGGTACATGGTCTAAATGTTGGTACATGTACCGGGGTACACATGGGCAGTAAAGTAGAGGTTAATGTTGGGGATACATGAGTGGTAATGTTGGGGGTGCATGGGCCTTAATATGAGAGGTGCATGAGCCTTAATGTGGAGAAGTAGGCCTTATAGGAGGTACATGGGTGTTAAGGTGGGGTACATGTCACAGATGCATGGGTGGTAATATGAAGTACCTTTGCCTTGATGTAAGCAGTACATGGCCGGTAATGAAGAGGGACATTGTCCTTAATAGTGGGATGTACATGTGTCTTAATGTATGGGTACATGGGTCTAATGTAGGTACATGTAGGGTACATGGGCAGTAATGTAGGGTACATGGGCCTTAATGTAGGGGTACATGGATCTTGATGTAGAAGTACATTTATTTATTTCATTTTGTTGACTGGTGAAGTGCACTAGACAAATTCTTGCCTATTTTCAGGCATGACCTGGTGGGGGATTCAGATGAATGCCAACCGACCTCGAACCAGATTAAGCTGTTGGTGGTATTTAGTGAAATTGAGGAAATTTGGCCAGGCACTGGAAAATTCCCCTACTCTTTTTGAGAAGCTGTAGATCTTTTAACATCCACCTGAACTACCACCAGAACAGTCAGATGGGACTTCGTTTAATGTCTCATCCGAAAGATGGCACCTCAGGAGTGCAGCCCCAATGCTGCACTGCAGTGTCAGTATTGGGATATTAACCCAAGTGCCTGGTGGGATAGAACCCACAGCCTCTGATCTCCCGCCTCAGAAGAGGTATGCTACCTACATGGATGGTAGGAATTACATGGAACTTAACATAGTGGGTACATGGGCCTTAATGTAGTGGTACATGCACCTTAATGTAGGAGAACATGTAGTGGTACATAGGCCTTAATGTAATGTGTACACAGGCTTCTAATGTAGGGGTAACATGCGGGTACATGGGCGATAATGGGTGCGTGGGCCACAATGTAGAGGCAAGGGCGATAATCTAGGGAGTATATGGGCAGAAATGTAAGATGTACTTGGGCCTTAATGTAGATGGGTACATAAAGGGACTCACATGGGCAGTAATCGGGTACATGAGGTAATGTAGGGGTACATGTTGGGAATTTATGGGTCTTAATGTAGCAGGTACATGGGCAGTAATGTAAGGTACATGGGCCTTAATGTAGGGGTTACATGGGTGGTAATGTAGGTGGTACATGGGTCTAAATGTTGGTACATGTACAGGGTACATGGGAGCAGTAAAGTAGAGAGTTAATGTTGGGGATACATGAGTGGTAATGTTGGGGTGCATAGCCTTAATATAGGGGTACATGGGTCTTGATGTAGAGTTACATGGATGGTAATGGGGGGTATATGGACCTTAATGTAGTGAGGTACATGGTGGCAATGTAGGGGCAGATTGGTGGTAATGTAAGGGGAACATGGACATTAATGTAGGGGATACATAGGTGAGAATGTACGGGTGCATGGGCCTTAATGTAGGGGGTACTTGGGCCTTAAGGTGCATGGTCCATATAGAGGATACATGGGTGGTAATGTGAGAGTTAATTGGCCTTAATGTTTTGGGGGAGTACATGAGTCCTAATGTAGGGAGTAAGGGTGTTGTGCGGGTGTACATTGCCGTAATGTAGGGGGCCATTAGGCAATGTAGGGAGTGCATGGGCAGTAATGTAGGGTGTACATGGGTGAAAATGTAAGGGGTACTGGGGCCTTAATGATGGTACATAAAGGACTATGTAGCTGTAATGCAATACATGGGAGGTAATGTAGGAGTACATGAGCCTTAATTTTGGGGTACATGTTGGGAAACATGGGCAGTAATATGGGGGTACATGGGCCTAAAAGTAGGGGGTACAGGTAGGGTGTACATGGCGGTAATGTAGGGGGTACATGGGTGGCAATGCACGAGGCACATTGGTGGTAATGTAGGGGTACATGGATGTTAATTTAGGGTACATGGGTGGGAATGTAGGGGGTGCATACGCCAATGTGGGTACTTGGGCCTTAAGGCACATGGTATGTATAGCAAGTACATGGCTATAATCTGGGGGTACATGGGCCTTAGCGCTTTGTGGGTACATGAACCTTAATACAGGATGTACATGTAGAATACATGAGCTGTAATGTCGTAGAGGTACATGGCTTAATGTAAGGGGTACATATACAAGGTACACGGGCAGTAAATGTGGGGTTCATGGAGGAATATAGGGGTACATGGGCCTTAATGTTTTTGAGAGGTACATGTAAGGAGTACATAATGTGAATGGTGGGGGTACATGGACAAATGGGAGTACATGAGTGGTGATTAGGCAGTAAAATAGGGGCACATGGGCCTTAATGTAGGGGTATATGAGCAATGTAGGGGTTCATGGGCCTTAATGTAGGGGTACATAGGAGGTATGGGTGGTAATTTAGGGTGTACATGGACTTAATGCAGGGGGTGCATGGACCTTAATGTAATGGGTACATGGTGAGGTACATGTAGAGAATACATGGTTGGTAATATAGGGGGCACATGGGCCTTAATGAGGGGTACATGGGCCGAGTAGTTGGGGTAACATGGACGGTAATGTTTGAGTGACAAGGGTGGTAATTTAGGGGGTACATTATGTTATTGAAGGTGTATATGGGCAGTAATGTCACGGGGCAATTGACCTTAACCTAGGGGTACCTAGGTGGTAATGTAGGGGATACATGGACGCTTAATGTAGATGGTACTTATATGGTGCATGGGCTTTAATATACTTTGTACATGGGGTATATGTAGAATTCATGGAAGGTAATGTAGGGGTGCTTAGGACTCAATGTAGGGTGTACATGGATGGTAATATAGGGGCCTACATGGAGCCAGTGTTAAGGGTTACATAGAATGGGAATGTGGGGGTAAATGGGCCTTAATGTAGGGGTACATGGGCAGTAATGTAGGAGTACATGGGTCTAATGTTGATACATGTAGGGGTACATGGGCAGTAATGTAGAGGGTTAATGTAGGGGTACATGGGTGGTAATGTTAGGGGTGCATGGAGACTTTAATGTAAAGAAGTACATGGGTCTTGATGTAGAAATTGCAGGGATGGTAATAGGGACCATGGACCTTAATGTAGTAGGTACATGGGCGGCAATGTAGTGGGCACATGGGCCTTAATGTAGGGGTATGCATCATCGCTACTATGGGGTACATGGGTGGTAATGTAGGGGTACATTGGATATAATGTAGAGGGTACTTGAGCCTTAATGTAGGGATACATGGGCCTTAATGTAGGACATGTCAAGGGGTACATGGGCGGTAATGAAGTGGGCACATGGGCCTTAATGTAGGATGTGTATGGGCCTTAATGTAGGGGTGCATGTATGGGGTACATGTATGTAATGTATGAGGTGCATGGGAGATAATTTAGGGAGGGGTACATAGGCCTTAATGTAGGCGGTACATGGGTGGTAATGTAGGGTACTTTCTGCTGTAATGTAGGAGGCACATGGGTGGTAATGTAAGTGGTTCATGGGCCTTAATGTAGGAGTACATGGGCCTTATTCTGAGTGGGTACATAGACTGTAATGTGGGGGCACATGGGCGGTAATGGTTCTTAGGCAGTAATGTAGGGCATATATGGATCTTAATGTAGGTGTACATGTCTTTAATATTGGTACATGTAGAGGGACAGGGGTACATGGACCTTAATGTAGAGGTTTATGTAGGAGGTACATGGGTCTTAATGTAAAGGGATACATTGGGCGATGTAGGGTGTACTTGGGCCTTAATATAGATGGTACAAAAGGACTACATGGGTGATAATATGGTGCATGGGAGGTAATGTAGAGGGTACATGTGGGCACATGTTGGAAAACACAGTGTAATGTCAGGGGTATATTGTGTGGCCTTAAAGTAGGGGCACATGTAGAGTGTACATAGGAGGTAATGAAGGGGTTACATGGTTGGCAATGTAGGGGGCACATTGGTGGTAATCCGGTTCACCTTAACATATATTTACTAGTCCGGGGGCATAGTGCAGATTGCCTTGACTAGTGCAATGCTTCCCTACCTGTCCATGTAGGTAGTGCAGTTTGCATCTGACGGCAGAGTCTGCAATTATGTTCAGAGCGCAAGTGGTTCAAGACAGCAAAACTGTACCTGAACGCTTGGAGCCTAGATTGGCTACAAGTAAGACAAGCAAGTGGTGGAGACCCAAACAAGTGGTAGTGCCAAAAGTTCCTTGCAGGGGTTTGTAATATGGCAGTCTATTGGTCGGCAAAGTTTCTCAGCAGTATGATGCCATTCTATTGGCTAGCCCTATGTTTTTGCAAGCCGGCAGGGAGGGGGGAAGCAGTGGCTGTGGGAACAGCTCCAGTACGACATCACAGGGAGGCCACCAATGAATGAATTTAGCTGCAGTGGCAGGCAGGAGTAGGGACAGAAGTTCAGAAGAGTGCAGTAAATCTGATTATGGGTGAGCACAGCCCAAGACTGACAACTAGTTGGCCCAATGTGAGAGCATGGGCGGTCGTTGGCAGCTAGTGGGAGTGGGGCAGAGCTTCACTGTTCAAGAAGGAGGGCTGTAAACTGGTGTTTTAAAGGCAAAAAGCCTGGAAAATTTGAAAACCTGACAACGAGGAAGTGCTGAAGGACTTCAGGCTGTTTGTGTTTGGCATCTGAGGAGCTCTAGTGAAGACTGACTGGCTGTTTCAGTGATTGTGATGCTTACTGCAGTCAGAAGAACTGGAGAGTGTGGCAGAACACTGTTCAAGGCATTGGTGAGAGTCAGACTTGAGGACTTCTCTGAGACAAGCAGACTGGAGGCTGGAAGAAACACACGCAACAACGCCACGCTCAGGTACAGTTGATGGTTTTGAATTTAAATGTAATGGTCTGGATTATTGTGAGGTAGTGTGGCAGGGAATGTGGTTCCTTCTCAGTTTGGCTGTTTTATGATGAAAATGTTTTCGGTGGCTTACTCTGGTGGTGTGCTTCTTTAATCTTGGAGCTAGTCGCTAGTGCAAAAAAAAAGTAAGGTCAACGCCTGCACCGCCACAACACTACTTTCAGGTACAGTCGATGTTTTAATGGATGGTTCTGAGGTTGTGTGGGGCAGGGGGATGCTGTGCCTCTCCCGAGTTTGCTGGCAGTCACTGTGTTATCAAAATATTGTCTGTGTCTTAACTGACTGGGTGCTTCTTTAATCTTTATTGTTTCTCATTTTCCCATATGCTGTTTGCAGCAAACAGTTTGCTGTTGAATCTGACTTGCAGCAATTAAAGACAGAGTAACTGCAAAAAGGGGCGGTGGGTGTTGGTGTTGTGAACAGTGTAAAATTCTCCCGTTTTCTGTGTTCTGTTTGTTTATAGTTTGTGTTCTGTTAATTCAGTGCCTTATTGCCTGCAAAGTGTGTGTGTGTGTGGGGGCTGGATGTGTAAAATCAACAATTCTCCTGTGTTTTCTGTTTTCTATGTTCTGTTCATTCATTGTCTGTGTTCTATTCATTCAGCGCCTCATTGCCTGCAAAGTGGGTGGGGTGGGGGTAAACAGTGTAAAATTATCCCTGCGTTTCTATTTCCTGTGTTCTGTTCATTCATTACCTCATTGCCTGCAAAATGGGGAGATGCATGTGTGTCAAACTGTAAACTGTGTGGTAGTATTTGGGGAGGAAAGAACAACACTGTACTGCCTGCCGACTACCTCTGTGAATCCAACCTCATTGCTTATGGGGGCCTGGGTGTGTAAACTATTAAATGTGTGGTGGTGGTGTGGTGTTTGGGGAGGGAAGAACACATCTGTGCTACCCACCTGCTACCTTGATGAATCCAACCTCATTGCCAGCAAACGGGGCTGTGGCTGGTGGGCAGATGTTTCTATATTTATTTATTTAAGAGTCACTGATTGCTTACGTTTTGAAACAAGTGATCATTTTGAGTGTTATGTCATCATTATATAAATGTAAATACACTTTAAAATTGTGCTACTTTCATCAAGTTATTCATTGTGTTGTGGGTCAAAAGCACACGGTGACATTGAGTTCGAACTAGTGCAAACCACTGCGGCTAGTGCAAATTTAGACTGACTTGTCCTGCTGGCTAGTGCAAGAAACCTTAAGGTCAACCTGGTGGTAATATAGGGGCACATGGGTGTTAATGTAGGGTGCATGGGCTTCCAGTGTGGGGTTCTTGACCCATAAGGTGCATGGTACATATATAGGGTACATGAGTGTTAATGTGGACACATTGGCCTTAATGTTTTGGTGGGTAAATGAGCCTTAATGTAGGGGGTACATGTAGGATATAGATGGAGGGTACATGTAGTTAATACATGGGAGATAATGTAGAGGTAGATGGGCTTAATGAAGGGTACATGGGCAGTAATGTGAGGGCAGATGGGAGGCAATGTAGGGCTTTAATGTAGGGGGCACCAGAGCGACTGGCATGGGCGCAATGGACATGGAGGTACGGAGCCTTAATTTACAGGGCACATGGAGGCACTGTTGGGAATACATGGGTGTTAATGTAGGGGGCACACTGGCCTTAAAGTAGAGGGCACATGTAGGGTGTACATGGGTGGGAACGAGGGGTGCATGGGCCTCATTGTATGGGGTACTTGGGCCTTATAAGGCATGGTACATATAGGGGTATATGGGAGATAAATGTGGGACATGGGCCTTAATATAGAGGGTACTTGGTAGTAATGCACGTGCTACATGGCATAAAATGTAAGTGGTGCATGGGCCTTAATGGGGTACTTGGGCCTTAATGTAGATGGCATAAAGGACTCACATGGGCAGCAATGGGGTACATGGGAGGTAATGTAGAGTGTACATGAGGCTTAATTTAAGAGGTACATGTAGGAGGTACATGTTGGGCATATGTTAATACATAGGCGTTAATGTAGGGGGTGATTGGCCTTAATGTAGAGGGTACATGGGCGGTAAAGTAATGTAGGGGTACATGGTTGGTAATATAGGTGATATATGTAAGGGCACATGGACAGAATTGGGAAATACATGAGCCGGTAATGTAGGGGGTCTGGGTGGCGGTAATTAAGGGGTATATGGGCAGTAAGGTAGGAGGCACATGACCTTAATGTAGGGGGTGCTAGCTTACTGTAGGGGTCCATGAAGGGACTGAGCTTAATGTAGGAGTGCATGGGCCTTAATGTGGGGGTGTACATGTAGGAGATACATGGGGGTTACTTGTGGGAATACATGGTCAGTAATGGGGGTTCATGGGCCTTAATCTGGGTACATGGGCCTTTTTCTAGGGGTACATGGGTGTGGGAATGTATGGGGTACATGTGAGGTTAATGTAGGGGTGTTACGGGCCTGATGTAGATGGTTCTTATAGGGGTACATGGACAATAATATGGGGTGCATGGGCCTTAATGTATGGGTAACATGTAAGGAATACATGGATGGTAATGTAGGGGGTACTTAGGACTTAATGCAGGGTGTAATGCGGGCCTTATTCTAGTGGGTACATGGATGGTAATGTAGAAAGTACATGAACGTAAATATATGGGTTGATATAGGATGGTATTGTAGGGGGTACATTGGTCTTAATGTAGAGGTACATATGGATGGGGTAATGGAGCTCAAATATATGGGTACATGGGCCTTAATGTTAAGGGAACATGTAGGGGGTACATGGGCTTTAATGTTGGATGCATGGCTCATAATATAGGGTCCATGGGTGGTAATGTAGGGAGCACATGGCCTTAATGTAGGGGTACATTGGACCTACACTGTAGGGGATTCATGGCAGTAATTTAGGGTACATGGCCTAATGTAGGGGGCATATGGGTGGTAATGTAGAAGTACATGGGCTATAATATAGTGGGCACATGGGCCCAATGTAGGGGGCACATGGGCAGTAATGTAGGGATACATGGAGATAATGTATGGGCACATGAGGTTTTAATGTAGGGGGGGTACAGGTGGTAATGTTGGGAGTACATGGGTGGTAATGTAGAATGCATAGGGCCTTAATGTAGGGGGTAATTTGGGCCTTAATGTAGATAGTGGCTATTTGAAGGACCATATGGGCTGTAATGGGTACATGGAGGTAATTTAGGGGTTAAGATGAGCTTTATTGCAGGGGCATATGTAGGGGTACATGTGTGATAGTATGTTGAGAATACTGGTGGTAATAGGGGGCACATGGCCTTAGAGTGGGGCAAGGAGATTGTGTATGGAGCAATCTGTACATGGGTGGTAATGTAGGTACACGGTTCTAATATAGTGGGTTCATGGGTGGGAATGTAGGGTTCTTGGGCTTTAAGGTACATATACATATACAGAGTACATGGGCGGTAATGTGGGGGCACATGGACAGTAATATTGGGAGTAATATGAGTCATAATGTAGGGTACATGTATGATAAATGAAGGGAAGCTTATGGGCAGTAATGTAGGGGCATATGTGCCCTAATGTTGATGGCACAGGGGCCTTATTCTAGGGGTACATGTATGCTATTGTACTGGGTACGTAGGCAGTAATGTAGGGGTACACTTTGTGATAATGTAGGAGGTACTTGGGCCTTTATGTAGGGGGTACATGGGGCAATGTAGGGGTACATGGGAAGGAATTTAGCAGGTATATGGGCCTTAATATATGGGATAATCTTGGACCTTAATGTAGATGGTACATAAAGGAGTACATAGGTAGTAATATAGGGGCACATATGCCTTAATGTAGGGGGCATGTAAGAGGTATATGCAGGGTACATGTTGGGAATCCATGGGTGAAAATCTGGGGTATGTGCTTACTGTGAGAGGTACATGGGCCTTAATGGGAGTTACATATAGGGGTACATGGCTTACTGGGAGGTGTACGTTTAGGGTACATGGGTGGTAATGTAGGGCATATGTGGTAATCTAGGTGTAATGGTCGGTAATGAGGGTATATGGGCCTTAATGTAGGGGCACATGGCCCGTAATGTTGGGGAGTGCATGGGGTAGCCGAGGGGTGTACATGGGCGGTAATGAAGGGTATATACCTCAATGGGCAGTACACAGCCTTTTCTAGGGGGCACATGAATGGTAAATGGTGGCAGGTTATGGGTGGAATGTATGGGGCACATGGGGCTGTAAATGGGAAGGGGCATGGGCATGATTCTAGTGTATATGGGCCTTGTCTCTAGTGGGTACATGGGCCTTAATAGGGGTACTTGGACCTTAATGTAGATGGTAGAAAGGGGAACATGGGTGGTTATGTGAGAGTGCATGTAGGAGTATATGGGGGTACATGTTGAGAGTCCATGGGCGGTAATGTAGGGGGTACATGGGCTTACTGTGGGGTAGATCCACATGTAGTGGTGCTATGGGTGTGGCATGTTGGTGGTACATGGGCTTAATGTAGATGGTTCACATAGGGGGCATGGGCAGTAATATAGAGGTTACATGAGTATTAATGTAGGGCATACATGGGCAGTAATGTAAGCAGTACATAGGTGATAATGTAATGTGCATGTTAAATGAGCCTCAATGTAAGGGGTACATGTGCCTGAATGTAGGGGTAGGTAGCAGGCAATACGGGCAGTAAATGTAGGGGGTAGGTGCAGCGGTACGTAAGGGTGTAAGGTAGGGGGCACATGGGCCTTATTGTTGGTGTACATTCTCCTCTATGTGAGTACATGGACCATAATGTATGGCAGGGATGTAGGGGGTACGGGTGGTAATGTAGGGAGTACATGGGCCTTAATGTATGGGGTACATGGACAGTAATATAGGCGATACATGGGCCTTAATGTAGGTGGCACATGGCCTTAATTTAGGAGTACATGTAGGGGGTACACGGACAGTAATGTAGGATGTACATGGGAGATAATGTGGGGATACATGGATTCAGTGTTAGGATGGGTCTTAATATGGGGAGTAAATAGGCCAAAAGTAGGGGTTTCATGGGCCTTAATGTAGAGCACACTTTGGGAGTACTCTTGAGTGGTAATATAGGGTTACATGTGGTAAATATAGGGGAACATGGTACATAAAGGCTACGAGCCTTAATGTAGAGGGTACATGGACCTTTATAGGGATACATGTAAGCGAGCATGGGTGGAAAATGTAGGGGGTATATACGTATTATACTGTGCACTTGGGCCTTGAATGTAGGGGGTACATGGGCTATTAATGTAGGGGTATATGTAGTATATGGTCAGCAAATGAGGGGGTACATGGGTGGTGATGTAGGGGTAATGTGGGTCTCATTGCATTAGGTAACATTAACTTAATGTGGAGGGCACATGGGCCTTACCTATGGGTACATGTAGGGGGTAAATGGGCAGTAATGTTGGGGTCTGTAGGCCTGAAATGTAGAGGTACCTACCAACGTAGGGAGGTATATATGGGGGTACTATAGTCATAATGGGGGTAGATAGGTGGTAATGTAGGGGTATTATGGCCTTTAATGTAGTGAATACTTGGGTCTTAATGTAAGGGTACATCAGCAGAAATGTAGGGGGGCATATACCTAATGGTAGAAATGTGGGCCTTAATGTAGAGGTAAACATAGGGGGTACATGGGCAGTAATGTAGGGTGTACATGGGAGATAATGTTAGTACATGGCCTCAATGAAGAGAATATGGGCCTTAATATAAGGGGTACAGGGAGCATATGGTGGTACTGTAGGGGCTAAATGAGCCTTAATGTAGGGGGGTTCATCAGGAAATGTAGTGGGTACATGGACCTTAATGCACAGGGCACATGGTCCTTAATGTAGGTGGTACATGGGCAGTAATGTAGGGGTACATGGGCCTAATGTAAGGGGCACATGGGTGATAATGTAGGGTGTATATGGGAGATAATGTGGGTGGCATGTGGGCCTCAATGTAGGGAAGATGGGCCTTTATATGTGGGTGCATGAGGGGTGCATGTGCAGTAATGTAGGGGGTAGATGGCCTTAATGTAGAGGGTACATGTAGTGGTTACATGGACAGTAATGTAGAGTATACATGGGAGATAATGTGGTTGTATATGGGCCTCAATTTAAGTGTACATGGGTCTTAATATGGGTGGTAATGTAGGGGGGTACATGGGCCTTAATGTAGGGTTTACATGTGTGGGGGTTCATGGGTGGTAATGTAGGAGCATACTGTCCTAATGTAGGGGGTGTAGGGGGAACATGGGTGGTTATGTAGTAGGTACATGGGTGGTAATCATGGGGTACTTGAGCCTTAATGTAGGGGGTACATGTGGGGATACATGGGTGGTGAATGTAAGTGGTACATGGGCCTTAATGTAGCGGGTACATTTTGGGGTACTTAGATGGTAATGTAGGGGTACATGTGCAGTAATATGAGGGTTCATGAGCCTTAATGTAAAAGATACATGGGCCTTTATGTATGGTGTCCAGCTAGGAGCACATGGGTGGAAATGTTGGGGTATATTGGTGGTACCTGTAGGGTACCTGGGCCTTAATGTAGGGATACATGGGTGGTAATGTAGGGACATGGGCCTAATATAGGGGTGCATGTAGGATGTACGTTGTAATTAATGTAGGGGTGTACAATGTCAGTAATGTAGGGTGTACATTGGCCTTAATGTATAGGTACATGGTCCTTAAGGTAGAGGTACATAAGCCTTAATGGGGGAACATGTAGGGGTAGATGGGCAGTAATGTAGGGGTACATGGGCGGTAATGTAGGGACATGGCCCTTAATGCACTGGCACTATGATAATAATGTAGGGATACATGGATCGTAAATGTAGGGGGTACATGGGTGAAAATGTAGGTGTTACATAGGTGGTAATGTAATTTAGTGGACACATGTGCCTTAATATAGTGGGTAGGTAGGCGGATACATGGGTGGTAATGTAAGAGTACATGGGCCTTAATGTAGAGGTACATGTAGGGGTTGAATGGGTGGTAATGTATGGGGTACATGCTTGTAATGTAGGGGGTACAAAGAGGCGAAATGTAGGAGAGTACTTGAGCGTAATGTGCAGGGACCTAGGCGCTTAATGTAGGAGGAAATGTAAGGGCACATGGGCAATAATGTAGTACATGGCCTTCTGCTGTGGTAGGGGGTACATATAGGGGTAACGTGGCTGGTAAATGTAGTGCATACTTGGGTGGCAAAATGTGGGGTATATGGGCTTTAATGTAAGGAGTAAGTGGTCCTCAATGTAGGGGTACATACGGTAATGTTGGAGACACATGGACATTAATGCAGAGGGTACATGGGCAATAATGTAGGGAGTATATGGCCTTAATGTAGCGGGTACATGGGTGGTAATTGGCGTGTCACTAGGGATGGGCTGGAAGATAGCGATATAAGCCTGGGACAGAAGCACTGTTTGAAATGGGTAGAATTAATTATGCCGGGTAATTGGGAGGTCAGTAAGTACAACAGTGACTCCTAATGGCACGCAAAATACAATCAACAGAGGGGAAACTAGGTATTAGAGAGGGAGGGAGGTGCACAAAGAGTGTCTCTTAGTGGCCGTGAAAATATAAGCTGCAAAAGGGAAAATCTGTAGATTGCTTCAGGAATGGCAGTAATGTTAGTGGTTGCATGACATATGAAAAGAACCTGCAGAAGAAGGCCATTGGTCTATCGTCTGCTCATACTGCAGGGACATGACATTGACATGGACTACCTATAAAGGTGCAGTGGAGCCAGGGTGGGGTAGGATGGGGCAGTCAGTGCTTAAGCGTTGACAGGCTAACACAGTGCTGCAATATGTGGAGCTCTGAGCTTGATGCAGTACCTAGCTGGCTGGCCACCTGGTCACCCACAGGTAGGAGAGGAGGTTGTGGATGAAACAGCCTGTGGTTAGGGAGAAATATACAAAGGTTCTGACGGGAGGATAGAGAACAAAGGGGATCAAGTTCAGGCAGGAAGGGAACAAAGAGAAAGGGGTGTCATCTCATTCCAGCCCCAGACCTGCGAAAGTGCTGTGGCGCATTACAGTCCCCAGACACTGGTGAGTTTGCAGCAGAATGGAGACCCCCAGCCACGTGAAACACCATTGTAAGCCAAGAAAACAAGCACTGTTACAAGAACATTACACTGTAAATAAAATTCAGAGAAAGTCACGAGTAACAAAGCCCAAATACACTAAGCAGTTAACATAGTCACTATAAATGCAGGGGTAACAACACAAGTGCCCTTAAAGAAAAGTTAAGGAGGGCTTGTGACACGGTCCTGGAAGCAAGATTGCAGTGCCAGAAAATCAATAAGTCGGTCAACAGAAAATGCAGTTACAACAATTACAGGTTTCTTTTACACAGTGCCGTAACATGCTGAGCTCTGAGCTTGATGCAGTACCTGAGCTGGCTGGTCACCTCAGGGAGGAGGTTGTGGATGAAGGAGCAAAGCTGGCTGGCTGCCCAGTTGCTCCATGGATACAGAGGGAGCTTGTGGATGAAGCAGCCTGAGCTGGCTGGGTGTCTGGTTGCTCTGTGGGTAGAGAGGGAGCTAGGGATGAAGCAGCCTGAGCTGCCTGGCCACCTGGTCACTCTACAGGTAGGGAGAGAGGTTGTGGATGAAGCAGCCTGAGATGGCTGGCTGCCATGTCACTCTGCGGATAGGGAGAGGTTGTGGATAAAGCAACCAGATCTGACTAGCTGCCTGGTACGCTCCGTGGTAAGGAGGAGGTTGTGGATGAAGCGGCCTGAGCTGGCTGGCTGCCTGGTCACTTCATGAATATGGAGGAGGTTGGGGATGAAGCAGACTGAACTGGCTGATCACCTGATCGCTCCACAGGTAGGAGGAGGTTGGGAATGAAGCAGCCTGAGCAGGCTTGCCACTTGGTCACTCCACAAATAGGGAGGGAGGTTGTGGATGAAGCAGACTGAACTGGCTGACCACCTGATCGCTCCGCAGGTCGGGATGGAGGTTGTGAGAAGCAGCCTGAGCTGACTAGCTGTCTGGTCACTCCATGGGTAGAGAGGTAGGTTGTGAACAAGCAGCCTGAGCTAGCTGGCTGCCTGGTCACTCCACAGGTAGGGGGAGGTTGTGGATGAAGCAGCCTGAGTTGACTAGCTGTCTGGTTGCTCTCTGGTGAGGAGGTAGGTTGTGAATGAAGCAGTCTGAGCTGGCTGGCTGCCTGGTTGCTCTGCAGTAGGGAGGGATGTTGTGGATGAAGCAGCCTGGGCTGACCAGCTGCCTTGTCACTCCATGGGTAGGGAAGTAGGTTGTAAATGAAGCAGCCTGAGCTGACTATGCCCTGTCGCTCCGCGGTAGGGAGATAGGTTGTAAATGAAGCAGCCTGAGCTGGCTGGCTGTCTGGTTGCTTCTCAAGCAGTAGGGAGGGATGTTGTGGATGAAGCAGCCTGAGCTGACTAGCTGCCTTGTCGCCCACCGGTAGGGAGATAGGTTAAAATGAAGCAGCCTGAGCTGGCTGGCTGCCTGGTTGCTCTGTGAGCAGAGAGGGATGTTGTGGATGAAGCAGCCTGAGCTGGCTGGCTGCCTGGTTGCTCTGTGAGTAGGGAGGGATGTTGTGGATGAAGCAGCCTGAGCTGGCTGGCTGCCTGGTTGCTCTGTGAGTAGGGAGGGATGTTGTGGATGAAGCAACCTGAGCTGGCTGGCTGCCTGGTTACTCTGTGAGTAGGGAGGGATGTTGTGGATGAAGCAGCCTGAGCTGGCTGGCTGCCTGGTTGCTCTGTGAGCAGAGAGATGTTGTGAATGAAGCAGTCTGAGTTGGCTGGCTGCCTGGTTGCTCTGTGAGCAGAGAGGGATGTTGTGGATGAAGCAGCCTGAGCTGGCTGGCTGCCTGGTTGCTCTGTGAGTAGGGGAGGGATGTTGTGGATGAAGCAGCCTGAGCTGGCTGGCTGCCTGGTTGCTCTGTGAGTAGGGAGGGATGTTGTGGATGAAGCAACCTGAGCTGGCTGGCTGCATGGTTACTCTGTGAGTAGGGAGGGATGTTAGGATGAAGCAGCCTGAGCTGGCTGGCTGCCTGGTTGCTCTGCAAGTAGGGAGGAATGTTGTGGATGAAACAGCCTGAGCTGACTGGCTGCCTGGTCACCCACAGGGAGAGAGGATGTTGTGGATGAAGCAACCTGAGGTGACTGGCTGCCTGGTCACTCTACAGGTGGGGGTGAGGTTGTGGATGAAGCAGCCTGAGTTGACTAGCTGTCCTGGTCGCTCTGCGGTAGGGAGGTAGGTTGTGCATGAAGCAGTCTGAGCTAGCTGGCTGCCTGGTTGCTCAAGCAGTAGGGAGGATTGGTGGATGAAGCAGCCTGAGCTGACTGGCTGCCTGGTCACTCCACAGGGAGAGAGGGATGTTGTGGATGAAGCAGCCTGAGCTGACTGGCTGTCTGGTTGCTCCATGAGGTAGGAAGGGAGGTTGTGGATGAAGCAGCCTGAGCTGGCTGGCCATCTGGTCACCCATTGGTAGGGAGGGTGGTTGGGTATGAAGCAGCCTGAGCCTTCTGGTCACCTGGTCACCCATGGATAGGGAGGGATGTTGTGGATGAAGCAGCCTGAGCTGGCTGGCCATCTGGTCGCCTACAAGGGCGAGAGGGAAGGATATGAAGCAGCCTGAGCCTGCTGGCCACCTGGAAACTCCACAGGTAGGGAGGAGGTTGTGGATGGGGTGAGTGTGTCTAGAGTGTAGGATGAGACAGAATAGGCAGGAAACATCTGGCAGACCGCATAAGCCATGTGGTCTTTTTTCGCTGGCAAATCCTGTATCAGTCAAAAAATGGTCTGACAAGACCTTCATGCCACAAATCCATGTTGTTTACTATCTTGTAGACCACTGCTCTTTAGGTAGTCCACAAGGTCCTCTTTATCAGTGACACAGATTTAGAAGTAGGTAGTCATCTGGAAACTAGTGACCATCGAACAGAATGGTTCATGATAAACACAGCAGTAGAGTCAAGCTACAAAGGCAAAGGTACTGGACTTCAGGAGAGCAGACTTTGCCAAAATGGGTGAGTGCCTAAGGAATACACTAGCAAATGGGCAGGAAGGAGGGTGCAAGAACAATGAGGAATAATCAAAACTGCCATCACAGAGGCAACAAGCCTTTTGTGAAGCAAATAAACAAAACAAACAATGTAAAACCACTATGCTTCTCAAAGGAGGTGGCAGGGAAGGTTGGGGAGAAAAAGAGAGCTCCAGAAAGTACAAGGAATCACAGAAGAAGCAGGACAGAGAAATTGTATCAGTTAAAGCAAAGGAAGCAGGAAAGGCAGTCAAAACAGCAAAGGCCCAAACCGAGGAAAAGGGAGCCAACTCAGTTAAGAAGGGGATAGAATCTTTATAGATACATCAGAGAGCCAAGGAAGACCAAGGGAGGGATAGTGAGGCTTAATAAAGGGGTGGCAGAGGGTGACTGTGAAAAGGCAGAGATACTAAAATACTTTTGCTCAGTGTTCACAAATGAAGAGGGGAGGTACCTAAACCAAACAATAGAAACACGCTGGATAATGGGGTTGATAACAGCCCTTTCACAGAAGAAAGGGTTCTGAAGGAACTCTTAAAACTGAAGGTGGACAAAGCAATGGGCTGATGGGACTCATCCCAGAATTCTAAAAGAACTAAGGGTAGAACTAGTGACACCACTGACTACCCTCTTTAACAAATCATGAGAGGATGGGGTGGTACCTGAAGACTGGAGGAGGGCAGATGTTATTCCACTTCACAAAAGTGGAAACAGGGCAGAAGCAGGAAACGACAGACCTGCTAATATTACCTCAGTGATTGGGAAAATGATGGAATCACTTCTGAAGGAAAGAATTGTTGAGTACCTAGAGGCCAGAGGAGCGAGGACCCAATGCAGCATGTATTCACCATGGAAGGTCATGTCAGACAAATCTAATAGATTTCTTTCACTGGGTGAACAAAGTAGTAGATCAGGGATGGGCTGTAGACATGGTCTACCTAGACTTTAGCAAGGCATTTGACACTGTCCCACAAAGATTAAGGCCCTGTACACATCAGACTAGTTAAAATGTTTTAAGGTGCTTAAAACGTTTATCTAGTCACAAACACGGGCGCCGTCTCAAGATTTAAGCACGGTTTCAAAGCGTGTTAAGAAACCGTGCTTAAACCCTGCTGTGAGCTAGTCTCAAGTCCATTTTTAAAAACAGTTTGAAGGAGGAAAGCGTGTTACCTTGTGGTGAGACGGACGTGTGATTTTTCCCCATTACAGTGTCAACATAACCGTATACAATCGTGGAGGATTACCGTTTAAAAACGTTACTTGCTGCTGATGGACAGGAGTTTACCGGTTACAATCGAAGTTCAACTCGTGAACAATAATGGACGGCTGCTGTGGTGAGTTTTGAAAACGCTTTTAAACCATTATTTAAAACGGTACAACTTTTCAGTTGTAATGTGTACAGGGCCTAATATACAAGTTGGCCAGCCTGGGAGTGGGTCCCAAGATGGTAGCCTGGGTAAAGAATTGGCTGGAAAACAGGACACAGAGGGTAATAGTAAGCGAGTCCCTCTGAAGAAAGGGGGTTACTAGTGGGGTACTGCAGGGTTCAGTACTAGGACCGGTCCTCTTATGTCTTTATTATGTTTACATTGCAGAGGGACTGGAAGGAAAAGCATGTCTCTTTGCAGATGACACAAAGAGCTGCAACAGAGTTGATACACAAGGTGGAGTGGAAAAGATGAGAAGGACTTGGCAAGGTTGGAGGAATGGTCAAATGTATGGCAGCTTAGATTCAATGCAAAGAAGTGCAAGTAATGCACCTGGGAAACAAAAACCCAGGGAAGAGTACAGTGGGGTGAGATACTAACAACAAAAAAATGGAAAGGGACCTAAAGGTGAGTAAGCAATGTGAGAGAGCAGTAAATAGGTCTGGTGGAATACAGAAGGAGATGCATCACCAGTAGAAAACAGGAAGTTGTTATCCTCTCTACAGACAGCTGGTGAGACCCCATCTGGAGTACTGCAAGCAGTTCTGTAGACCCAATCTCCACAAAGACAGAGACAGAATGGAGGCAGTCCAGAGGAGGGTAATAAAAGTGGTGCAGAGTCTGCACCAGATGACACATCAAGAGAGAGACTTAAGGATCTTAATATGTATAGTTTCAAGAAGAGGGAGAGAAAGCGGGGACATGATAGAAACTTTCAAGTACCTCAAAGGAATCAACAAAGTCCAAGAGGGTAGCATCTTTCAGAAAAGAGGTGTACAAGAACAAGGGGCACAATTTGAAGCTAGCGGGGGACGGCTCAGAGGTAATGTGAGGAAGTATTTTTCATGGAGAGAGTTGTGGATGCATGGAACAGTCTTCCTGAGGAGGTTGTGGAGTCAGAAACAGTGGTGGAATTCAAGAATGCATGGGACAGGCATAAGGCAATTCTGGGGGTGGAGTTGGAAGACTTAGGCTGTTGGTTAGCTAGGATCTGCAGCTTATTCATTAGGTAGGGAAATGGGCAGACTGGGTGGGCCAAGTGGTCCCTAACTGCCATTAAATTCTATGATCTTACTTAGAGGGCTCTTACAGTAGGTAATTACATATGGGACTGAAGCCTGCAGGCTTCAGGCCCCATGGAAAAATTTCTAGCTAGTAGTCTCTGGTGGGACCGCCCCATCAGGTGACCAATGTCATGCGATGTCAGTCTAAAGAGGGCAGTCCCTAAGCCTGCCTTCAGTTCTTTCCCACTGTTGGCTTGTGAAGCGCCTCGTGGTTAAAAGTTCACCAGCTCGTCAGTCTGTCGGTAATTTTACCCTCGTTTTCTTGATTTCTTTGAAATTTCTACTGAAGTCACGTCATCGCTGTGGTGTGTGTGTGTCGCCCCTACACTCTCCAAGCACAAGAATAAGTGTGACTCGCAGGGCCCAACTCTGCACAAGGATGGTCACTCCCAGTGCCTCTTCTGTCTGGGTCTGCAACAGTACTCAGAGGAGCCTCCTCTTCCTCTTTTGCAGCTTTTGTTGACCCAGGATCAGGGACCCTGGTCCATCCAGGACTCAAATCCCTTCAGCTGCATGCGTGGCTCCTGCAGACATGATTCAAACCTGGTTTGGGGTTTTGTGTCATGAGTGGCGGAGATTCTAGTGGAGGCCAGAAAGCCCTCTCCTCGTTCCACTTATGCCATGAAATGAAAAAGGTTCTCTATTTGGGCCTCTTCCAGAGCTTTTGAGCCATTCTCCTGCTGTCGGAGGCTCCTGGATTACATGTGTCACCTCTTTGATCTGGGTCTCAGTCACTCCTCCTTGAAGTTTCATGGCGACCATTTCGCTTACCATGTTCCTTTTGGGGACAGGTCTTTTGCGCGGCTGGAGTCGCTAAGACCTTCCTTAGAGTGGTTCTCCATGAGACCCCATTCGCGCACCTGCCCCTCCTTGGGACTTGAATTTAATTCTCGAAGCTTACCCTGCCTCCCTTTGGGCAGGCAGGCGTCAGCGAACCTTAAGTTCCTTTCTGGAAGGCTCTCTTCCTGGTGGCCATTACTACCTCCAGCTTGAGATTTCCTGAGCTTCAGGCCTTAATGTGCAAAATCCTTGCATTTGATTTTCCACAAGGAACATGTGGCTCTGTGTACCAACCCTAAGTTTCTCCCTAAGGTGGTAGCGGAATCTACGCTGAATCAGTCCATGGAACTACCTGCATTTTTACGCAACATTCCAATCTAAGGGGAGTACCTCTTACATACTCTGGATGTTCACGGATTCTGAGATACTACGAATAGGACAAAGGATCTCAGAAAGACTGATCAACTGTTTGTTTCTTTTGCTCGCAAAGAAAGGGTAATGCTGTTTCTAAGCAATGCCTTTCAAAATGGTTGGCTCATTGTATCACTTTCTATTCGACAAGTATCACAAGACTTTGCCAGGTCAAGTCCAGGAGGTCACTCTACTAGAATTGTCGCTGCCTCTGCTGCTTGTTTCAAGAATGTGTCGGCTGTGACATCTGTGCAGCTGCAACTTGGACTTTGTCTATACCTTTCTGAACATTACAGTTTGGACATTGCCTCTACGCCCGTAGAGCTGGCTTCAGGTTGGCTGTTCTGCAAGGTCTTCTTTCCTAAGACCTTCACAGCCAGAGGATCTGTGTATGAGTAGTTTCTCCTCCCGTGAGCTTCTTTTGTTCCAGACTGCTTGGGACTCAGTCCTATATGTAATTACCTACTGCAAGAGACCTCAAGTAAGATAGTACAGTTACATAAGAACTTACCGTAACAGTAGAGCTTGAGAGAGGCTCTTGCAGTAGGTAATATCTTCCTGCCCTCCATCCCCTTAGTTTTTCAGCTCCTTTTCCAGTATGGGAAATATCCACTTCTCTCGTCTTGCCTTTTGGCCTTTGGTGGAAAGAATGGAAGGCGGGGTGTGGGGACCGCCTCTTTATACTGATCGCCTCATCATGTCGGTCACCTGACATGGGGCGGTCCCCGCCAGAGACTGCTTAGCTAGAAATTTTTTCTGCAGGGTTCTGACGCTCTGTCGGCTTCAGTCCTATATGTAATTACCTACTGCAAGAGCCTCTCTCAAGATCTACTGTTACAGTAAGTTCTTACGTAACTGTACTCTTCTATGACTCCATCAGTTTACCCACTACAGAGGTAAGACTGGCAGGTCTGTAATTCCTCAGTTGGTCCCTGTCCTCCACATTGTGTAGTGGGACTACAGTATGTCCACTATTCACCAGGCTTCATTACCATGCCTTACTGAATAGCCCTGCGAGGGTTCAGCCAGTTCACGAGCCAATTTCTTGAACACCATTGGGTGCATCCCATCCAGCCCTATGGCTTTATCTACCCTAGGACTTCAAGCCCTTTTGGACCCTTTGTCTGATAAATACTGGCTTCCTCATTTCAGGAATGTTCCTGACAGCAGCCTTGCCATTTCATGCAGAGGCCCACTGTCTTCCTTTGTGAAGACAGAAATAGAAGTACTCATTAAGGATGTCTGCTTTTTGTTCATATTCCTCTAGTACCTCTGTCCCTCTGGTACCTAACAATACCCCCTCCTGCTTCTTTTTTTCCTTTATGTATCTGACAGATTGTTTTCCTCACCCTTGACCCCTCTGCAGTGCGCAGTTCCATGTCTGCCTGCACCAGGCCATCCTGACCATCCTCTTTGCTTCCCTAGTTTTTATTTTGTACTTCTTCCATTTCCCCTCCTCACTTTTCCATGTGCCATTGAAAGTCTTTTTGTTTTTGCTCACTGCTTCTCTAACCCTTTCCAAGAACCATGTTGGTCTCTTGTTCCTGTTTCATTTTGTAACAGTTCTTGCATGACTCTGTTGCCTCAAGAATAATCCCCTTAATTGCCCTCCCATCTTTCCTCGACACCACCAGTACTATCCGCCCTGATCAGTTTGTCTCAGACTAGCTCCCTCATTTGGTTGAAGTCCACTGTTCTGAAATCTAGGATTTCAGTTTTGATAGGTGCATTCTGGTCCTGAAGGTCAACCTGAACCAAATGGAGTTATGGTTGCTGGGCCTCAGTGGCTCCCCTGTCCTCACTCCACTCGCTATCTCCAAGTTGGTGAGCACCAAATCAAGAATGGCATCCTGTCTGGTGTATTCCTTAACCAGCTGCACTAGCAGGCAGCCTTGCAATGGCCTGACTTTTGTCACATGGTTGCTGGAATCTCCCAGTTGATATCTGAAAGGTTCTGATCACCCACCACCACCACCACCACCACCACCACCACCGCCTCCTTCTTCACTCTTTACCAGTGGTGCTGCTACATGTCCTGTGACATGGCAGAGTCCAATGCTGTGGACATGCTGGTCATCTCTGGACAGTGTGGTGGACAGGTTTTAGGGTATCTTGCCTGTGGGCATGAAGGGTAAGAATGGTGCAGAACATTTTCACATAGTGCAGGTGTGTGTGCAGGAAGGGTGGTGAGATGTGTTTGGCGGTGGCATGCACTGTTGCAATAAAGGAATCATGGACCGACCTGTGTGTAAATAACCCCCGTAGTGTGCCTGTATGTGTGTGCAATGTACCCCCTCTGTGCATGCTCAGTGGTGGATGTGTAATGTCGCCATAATTATTCCAGTGGTGTAGACTTCCATAGGCATGCGTTGTGCCGCTTGCAAACTTGGGTCTTTCAAACAACATGAAGTATTGCTGTAGTCTGACATATTGCAGTGATGTCCAACCTTTGAACTGCCCGAAATATAAGAGTTAACTTTCCATGCCAGGCATGGAATGCTGAGCTCGAGCTCGGCTGAGATTGTCTGTTGCTGTTTGAAGTTAAACCGTCAGATTCTTTACTCCACCTCACTGAGTAGTCGCTCCCAAGATTTCTCCTTTGCTCGGTTCAAGTTTTCGGTTAAAGTACCGTTTTCTCAGTTTTTGACCGAATTAATCCGTTAACCTGTCGGTTCAGTCTCTGTCTGTGGTATCGTGAGTACTAGATAGGTTTATTTTCTTGTTCTTCTGTGTGGAACTTGTAAACTTGGGATCGGTTCGGTTTGAACCGATCAGGTTGTTCAAAAAGTTTATTCTACTTTTAGAGTGTGGTAACCGGTCCTTATTGGTTCTAAAAAAAACGGATTTCATTATGTTTTCCATGACCGTAACATGGTCAGGAACCGATAAAGTGTCTTACCTGACAGATTGCCGAAAAGGGTAAGTTTTGGCTAGGACTGGCCATGTCTGAGAAAACCCAAAAGAAAACCAGGCCCACTGGGTTTCAACATGTAGTGTGTGTGGGGATGCCTTTGCTAAGGCTGATCCCCACACCACCTGTGTTTATTGTCTGGGGTTTGACCACCTCGATTCAGACTGCCAGATTTGCAAGAATTTTCCTGCAGCTACCCTGGAAAAGAGAGTTGGTAGGCTCAGGAAAGGGAGGCCAAGAAGTCTGCTGACCGGATGGCCAGCCGATTCGGTTCAACCGAACCAGAAGGAGTGCCTTCTGACCAGGCGAAACTTCTTCGGGAAAGGAGAACTGACTCGGGAGTCGGTTCCAGTTAAAAGAAAAGAAGGGATAAATCAGCGGTGCGGATCCACAAATTCTTTCTCCCACCACTGATGAAATAGTCAAAGCGATAAGGATTGTTCAGTCGCTATCCGTTCCGACCAACCGCACCATCAGGAAGGCTCAGTTCGGGTCGGTTCCCCGTTACAGATTATAATTTAGAAGACTTTTATGAACCGGAGGAGGAGGAAGGAGAGTATGAGGGATAGTGATGGTAATTACAGAAGTCTGGATGTGCCTATTGACCTGGACATCTCCCCAGACAGACCTTCAGGGTTTCTCCTCCTAAGCTTTTGAGTCCCCTCCCATTTTATGTTCTACAAAAAGTGGCTGAAACTCTTTAGCTTCCTATGGAAGAAGCTGTGGACGACCAGGAGGAGCCTGACTATGTTGAAATGATGGATATCCCAGAGTCCAGGAGGCAGTCTATTCCCTTCATAAGTCCTTTGGGAAACAGACAATAAAAATGTTAAAGACTCCTAATTCTATATCTCCTGTGGACAAGAGAATGGACAAGAGGTATACTCTCTCAGGCTCAGATACGGAGTTCCTTTACCCAGCAGTGCAGCCATGTTGGGGTAGTGCAGGCTACTGCCTGTGATAAGGCAAATATACCCTTGGCTTCACACCCCTAGATAAGGACTCCAGGAGGATTGATGCCATGGCAAAGAAACAGTACATGGCAGCATCCTTGGGACTCAGGCAGGCTAATTATATGGCCTATACAGCTAGATATCAGAAATCTAGATGGGACACTGTAATGGCTTTAGCTAAACAGGTCCCTGGCCAGCTTGCCAAGGAGCTGGAGCAGGTGGCTGCGGATGGTATTGAGGCATCCAAGGTGCAATTCCATGCTGCAGTGGACTCCAATGATGTTTCATCTAGAGTTATGGCTACATCTGTGGCCCTTCGTAGGATGGCTTGGCTCAGATGTACTAGCCTGTCTCAGGATACCCAGACTAAGGCCATGGATTTTCCTGTTGTGTGTAATTCTTTGGGGAGCAAACAGAGAACTACATGAAGAAAATGGATGAATGCAGGACCACCTACAGGAGTGCTCAGGCCAAGGAAAGGCAAGCCACTCCCAGAGGCAGCATTCCAGGGGCAGGGCAGGCCTTTTCATAGGCCTTTCTACCAAGCCCAGGCCTCCTCTTCTGCTTATGCTCATAGGGGTTCTTCAGAGGGAGAGGCAGTCGGGGTACAAGCAGGCCTGCTTCCACCCCTTAGCCTAAAGCCCCTGCCAAACAGGCACCCTGATAGGTTTGCCAGGGCCGATTCAAACAACATGAAGTCTAGCTGTATTCTGACAACAGCAGTGAGTCCCAACCTTGAACTGCCCGGAGATGAAAAGTTAACTTTCCATGCCAGGCATGGAGCGCTGAGCTCGATTGAGACTCTGTCTGTTGCTGTTTGAACTCAAACCGTCAGATTCTTTACTCCGCCCACTGAACAGTCGCCCGAGATTTCTCCTTCTGCTCAGTTCAATTTGTCGGTTAAAGTACCGCTTTTCTCGGTTTCGACAATTTAAACTGTAACCTGTCGGTTCAGTCTCTGTCTGTGGTATTCGTGAGTACTAGATAGGTTTATATTGTTTTCTATTTTGTGTGGAACTTGTAACGGTTCATTGGTTCGGTTTGAACCGATCAAGTTGTTGCAAAATCTTTATCTGTACTTTTAGTGTGTGGTTACGGTTCTTATCGGTTCTAAAAAAAAGATTTTATTACTTTTTTTCCACGACCGTTACACGGTCAGGAACCGATAAGAGTGTCTTGCCTGGTGGATTGCCATTAAAAGGGTAAGTTTTGTTAGGACTGGCACAATGTCTGAGAAACCCAAAAGAAAACTGGGCCCACTGGGTTTCAACACTGCAGTGTGTGTGTGGGAAGTCTTTGCTAAGGCTGACCCCACACCACCTGTGTTTATTGTATGGGGTTTGACCACCTCAATGCAGACTGTCAGATTTGTAAAATTTTCCTGCAGCTACCCTAGAGAAGAGAGTTGGTAGGCTCAGGAAAGGGAGGCCAAAAGTCAGCTGAACCGGATGGCCAGCCGGTTCGGTTCAAACCGAACCAGAAGGAGTGCCCTCTGACCAGGGTGAGACTTCTTGGGCAAAGGAGAACCGATTCGAGAGCGGTTCCGGTTAAAAGAACAAGAAGGGATAAATCAGCCAATGCGGATCCAAAGTTCTTTCTCCGACTGCTGATGAAATAGCCAAAGCGATAAAAATTGTTCAGTCGCTATCCCGGTTCCAACCGAACCGCACCATTAGGAAGGCGTTCGGTCGGTTCCACTGTTTCTGATTATGATTTAGACAAATTTTATGAACCGGAGGAGGAGGAAGGAGAGTATGAAGAAAGTGAGTGTGATTATGAAAGTCTGGATGTGCCCATTGACCCGGACATCTCCCAGACAGACCTTCAGGAGTGTCTCCTCTAGGCTTTCTGAGTCCCCTCCCATTTCATGTTTTACAAGAAAGTGGCTGAAACTCTTCAGCTTCCTATGGAAGAAGCTGTGGATGACCAGGAAGAGCCTGACTATGTGGAAATGATGGATATCCCAGAGTCTAGGAGGCTGTCTATTCCCTTACACAAATCTTTTGGGAAACAGACATTTAAGATTTTAAAGACTCTAATACTATACCTCCTGTGGATAAAAGAATGGACAAGAGGTATACACTGTCAGAGCTCAGATACGGGTTCCTTACACAACAATGCAGCCATGTTGGGTAGTGCAGGCTGAAGCCTGTGATAAGGCAAATATTCCCTTGACTTCACACCCAGACAAGGACTCCAGGAGGATTGATGCCATGGCAAAGAAACAGTACATGGCAGCATCCTTGGGACTCAGACAGGCCAACTATATGGCCTATACTGCTAGGTATCAAAAATCCAGATGGGACACTGTCATGGCTTTAGCAAAACAGGTCCCTGGCCAGCTTGCCAAGGAGCTGGTGCAGGTGGCTGCTGATGGTATTGAGGCATCCAAGGTGCAATTCCATGCTGCAGTGGACTCCAATGATGTTTCTTCTTCTAAAGTCATGGCTAATCTGTGGCACTTAGTAGAATGGCTTGGCTCAGATGTACTAGCCTGTCACAGGATACCAGACTAAGGCCATGGATTTTCCTGTTGTGGGTAATTCTTTGTTTGGGGAGCAAACAGAGAATTACATGAAGAAATGGATGAATATAGGACCACCTATAGGAGTGCCCAGGCCAAGGAAAGGCAAGCCACTCCTCAGAGGCAGCATTCAGGGGCAGGGGCAGGCCTTTCATAGGACTTTCTACCAAGCCCAGGCCTCCTCTTCTGCCTATGCTCAGAGGGGTTCTTTAGAAGGAGAGGCAGAAGGGGTACAAGCAGACCTGCTTCCACCCCTCAGCCAAAACCCCTGCCAAACAGGTACCCTGATGAGTTTGCCAGGGCGATTCTCCACTACCTGTAGGGGGAGGCTGGCTTACTTTGTCCAGGACTGGAAGTCTCTAACATCAGACAAGTGGGTCCTGGAAGTAGTAAGCCAGGACTGGTTCTCAGCTTCAAAGATTTCCAAAGCTGAGAACCAGATCCTTCCACCTGCAAATCCTTCAGAGGCACTTGCCCTAGAGGTAGAGGTCTCTTCCTCCTGGCTCTCAGAGCCATGGAAAGGTTCCACCCTACACCAAGGCAAAGGATTGTACTCCAGGTACTTCCCTAACCCCAAAAGACAGGAGAATGGCAGCCCATCCTGGCTGTCAGATATTAAACCAACCTTTTAAAGCCAAAATTCAAAATGGTGACTCTGGGAATAATTCTACCATCTCTAAGGCCAGGGGACTGGCTAGTCTCCCCTGGACCTCAAGGATGCCCTGTTTCCTTATTCTCATCAGAAGCTCCCATCGAAAGTACCTCAGGTTCGAGCTGCCCTCAGGCCATTACCAATTCAGAGCAATGCCCTTCGGTCTAACCTCTGCTCCAAGGGTGTTCACAAAATGCCTGGCAGTAGTAGTTGCTTCTCTAAGAAGGCAAAGATTGCCATCTTCCCATACCTGGACGACTGGCTCATAGTAGGCCAGTCCCAGACCAAGTCAAGTTACACCTACAGATAACTCAGCAACTGCTCACCTCTCTGGGTTTCCTTCTGAATCTTTCAAAGTCAGTTCTAGAGCTTGTTCAGCTCTCACCTTCATAGGCACAGAGCTAGATACAGAAAGGCCACAGCCTTCCTTCCCTGGACAGGGCAAGGACCCTTATCACACTGGCCTCCTCATTCACCCTACAGGTCTCTTGACCAGCAAGGCATTTTCTGCAGTCCTGGGGCACATGGCTGCTTCTACAGCAGTGGTGCATGGAGCAAGATTTCAGATGAGGGACATTCAGTTCCACTTGAGAGCCTTTTGGTCTCAGAAAAAGGACCCTCTGACCAAACTGATCCCAGTGACTCGAACCCTGATGCAGGCCTGCAGTGGTGGCAGGATCAGAACAATCTAAGACATGGAGTTCCATTTGTCACTCAGTCTCACTCTCTTAATCCCACAGATGCTTCCCTCTTTTGGGGGCCCACTTGGGAGACCTGACCACCCAGGGGTTGTGGTCCCCTCAGGAATCTCTGCTTCACATCAATCTGTTGGAACTCAGAGCAGTATTTCTAGCACTTCAAGCCTTTTTCAAGTCTGTTCAGAACAAGGTTATTCAGATCAGAACAGACAATACCACCACAATGTGGTATATCAACAAGCAAGGAGGCACTCGGTCTATGGCCTTGTACAGGAAGCAATGAAGTTGTGGTCTCTGGCTTATTCCTGAACACCTCCCTCACAGCAGTACACCTCCGGGCAAGGACAATGTCCTGGCAGATGCTCTCAGCAGGGTATCTCTGGCCATCACTGAATGGTCACTGGATCCCTGGTTTTGGAGGTGATATTCTCCAGATGGGGCACCCCACAGATAGATCTTTTTGCAGCCCCAGACAATCACCAACTTCCCTTTTTACTGCAGGCCCCAGTGTTGGGCTCAGTCCCCTGGATGCCTAGTTCTCAGTTGAGAAGGGAAGTTCCTGTATACTTCCCCTTCCCTCTCCTGTTCAAAGTGCTAGTCAAATCAGGTCTCAACCCTGCAAGGTGATCCTGATTGCTCCAGACTGGCCAGACAGCCCTGATATCCTCTCCTATTGTCCTTAGCAGTCCATCTTCCCTGTCTCTTCCCAGGAATTACAACCTGTTAACCTGTGCTCAGGGAAGGGTTTGGTGCCTGAATCTCAAATCTCTCAATCTCAAGGCCTGGCTCTTGAAGAGTTAGAGTTGCTGATTTGCACCTCTCCCAAGGTGTTATGGATATTCTAAAGGCTTCTAGGAAGACTTCCACCAGAACTACTTATAATTCCAAGTGGAAAAGATTTTCCATATGGTGCTCTGGGAAGCATATTTCCCAGAGTCTGCTGATCTGCCCACAGTCCTTGACTATATGGTCCCATCTAGACAACTTGAGACTCAGACCAGCTACACTAAGGGTGCATCTGGCAGCTATTTCTGCTTTCATTTCAGCAGGTAAGCCCTCTTCTCTTTCAGCTCACCCTGTATTCTCCAAGTTTTCAGAGATTGCTTCATACCAATCCGTCATTCAGGGACCCTGCCCCTGCTTGGGATCTAACGTTTGCATTGCTCAGCTTATGCAACCCCTTTTGAGCCTTTGTCCTCAGCAGAGCTTAGTACTTGACTTGGAAAACTGTGTTCCTGGTGGCCATCACTTCTGCCAGGCGCATAAGTGAGTTACAAGCCCTGTCAGTGGAGCCTGACTTAATTTCCTTCCATAGAGATAAGGTGGTCCTCAGGACTAACAGGAAGTTTTGCCTAAGGTGGTTTCAGACTTCCACCTTAACCAATCTATGTCTCTTCCTGTGTACTTCACTGACCATTCCTCCTCTGGTGAGAGGAAGCTGCACAGTTTAGATGTAAAAAGATGCTCAGCTACTACATAGAACGTACCAAGGGTCCAGGTTTGACTCCCTCAACTGTTCCTCACTTATGGTGAGGTTGGTAAAGGAAAACCTGCCACTAAAAGATCCATTGCCAGGTGGATTGTCTCTTGCATTCAATTTTGCTATGAAAAACTGGGTAAGGTTCCACCCTCAGGCCTGAGGGCTCAGTCTACCAGAGGTACAGCTGCTTCCCTGGCTGCTGCCAGGCATATTCCTGTCTTAGAGATATGTCAAGCAGCTACCTGGAAAACAGTTCACACTTTTACCAAGCATTACTCCCTGGATATCCAGGCTGGGAGTGATGCTCGGTTTCTAACACAGCTGTGCTTCAGAGCCTATTTCCTAAGTAGGTTCTGTCCCTCCTCCATGGCGGTACTGATTGGTAGTCTGCTATTGTCAGAATACAGCAAGACTTCATGTTGTTTGAAAGAAAAATTACTCACCTTAGTATTGTTTCTTCTAATGGAGTCTTGCTGTATTCTGACCTCCTCTCCTTTCCTCTCAGAACCTCTGTTTTGGGATGTGGGTGGGCAGTGGCAGTGTTGGCACTCAGGAGGTGCCCCACCTTTTGTTATCACCTTTTTCTTTGGGTGAGTGGGTGTTGTGTTTATTTCATTTTTGGGTCTCCTGACTTGAGTCTTTGTTTTGGGACCAAAACATCTGTTTTTATGTTAGTAGCCAGTTGGCTAGTGTGGGTTACAGCTTCCACACAGGACCTCAGTGAGTTTGCTCGTAAAGATCTGGCGGTTTGAGTTCAAACAGCAACAGACAGAGTCTCAACCCGAGCTTGAGCTCAGCGTTCCATGCCTGGCATGGAAAGTTAACTCTTTCATCTCTGGGGCAGTTCGAAGGTTGGGACTCACTGCTATTGTCAGAATACAGCAAGACTCCATTAGAAGAAACAACATTACTAAGGTGTGTAATTTTTATTCTCTACCACCTGTAGGGGCAGGCTGGCTTACTTTGTCTGGGACTGGATGTCTTTAACATCAGACAAATGGGTCCTGGAAGTAGTAAGCCAGGGACTGGTTCTCAGCTTCAAAAATTTCCAGTGATGAGAACCAGATCCTTTCACCTGTAAATCCTTCAGAGGCACTTGCCCTAGAGGCAGGGTCTCTTCCTCTTGACTCTCAGAGCCATAGAGAGGGTCCCACCCCTACACAAAGGGGAAAGGATTGTACTCCAGGTACTTCTAACCCCAAAAGACAGGAGAATGGCGGCCCATCCTGGATCTCAGATATTTAAACAAGCACCTTTTAAAGCCAAAGTTCAAAATGGTGACTCTGGGAATAATTCTACCCTCTCTAAGGCCAGGGGACTGACTAGTCTCCCTGGACCTCAAGATGCCTATTTCCATATTCTCATCAGACGCTCCCACGAAAGTACCTCAGGTTCGAGCTGCCCTCAGGCCATTACCAGTTCAGAGCAATGCTCTTGATCTAACTTCTGCTCCAAGGGTGTTCACAAAATGCCTGGCAGTAGTAGTTGCCTTCCTAAAGAGAAAAGGATCTCCATCTTTCCTTACCTGGATGACTGGCTCATAGTAGGCCAGTCTCCAGACCAAATCAAGTTACACCTACAGATAACTCAGCAACTTCTCACTTCTCTAGGTTTCCTTCTGAAAATTTCAAAGTCAGTTCTACAGCCTGTGCAGCTCTCACCTTCAGGGGCAGAGCTGGATACAGTAAAAGCAAGAGCCTTCCTTCCCTGGACAGGGCAAGGACCCTTATCTCACTGGCCTCTTCATTCACCCTCCAGGTGTCTCGACCAGCAAGGCATTTTCTGCAGCTCCTGGGACACATGGCTGCATCTACAGCAGTGGTGCAGGGAGCAAGATTTCAAATGAGAGATATTCAGTTCCACTTGAGAGCCTTCTGGTCTCAGAAAAGGGGCCCTCTGACCAGACTAATTCCAGTGACTCTAACCTGATCCAGGCGTTACAGTGGTGGCTGGATCAGGACAATCTAAGACAGGGAGTTCCTTTTGTCACTCAGTCTCATTCTCTAATCCTTACTACAGATGCCTCCCTCTTGGGGTGGGGAGCACACTTGGGAGACCTGACCACCCAGGGTTGTAGTCCCTCAGGAATCTCTGCTTCACATCAGTCTATTAGAACTCAGAGCAGTGTCTCTAGCACTTCAAGCTTTTTCCAAGTCTGTTCAGAACAAAGTAATTCAGATCAGGACAGACAATACCACCACAATGTGGTATATCAACAAGCAAGGGGCACTCAGTCTCGGCCTTGTGCACAGAGGCAATGAAGTTATGGTCTCTGGCCTATTCCTGAACACCTCTCTTACAGCAGTACACCTCCCAGGCAAGGACAATGTCCTGGCAGATGCTCTCAGCAGGATATCTCAGGGCCATCACGAATGGTCCCTGGGTCCCCTGGTTTGAAGGTGATCTTCTCCAGATGGGGCACCCACAGATGAGATCTTTTGCAGCCCCAGACAATCACCAACTTCCTCTCTTTGCTGCAGGCCCCAGTGTTGGGCTCAGTCCCCTGGATGCCCTAGTTCTCAATTGGGAAGGAAGTTCCTGTATGCTTCCCCTTCCTCTCCTGTTCAAGGTGTTAGTCAAAATCAGGTCTCAACCCTGCAAGGTGATTCAGATTGCTCCAGACTGGGCCAGACAGCCCTGGTACCCTCTCTTGTTGTCCTTAGCAGTCCACCTTCCCTGTCTCTTCCCAGGAATTACAACCTGTTATCATGTGCTCAGGAGGGTTTGGTATCTGAATCTCAAATCTCTCAATCTCAAGGCCTGGCTCTTGAAGAGTTAGAGTTGCTGATTTGCACCTCTCTCAAGGTGTTATGGATATCCTAAAGGCTTCTGGAAGCCTTCCACCAGCAAACACTTACAACTCCAAGTGGAAAGATTTTCCATATGGTGCTCTGGGAAGCATATTTCTCCAGAGTCTGCTGGCCTGCCTACAGTCCTTGACTATATGGTTCATCTTAATATCTTGGGACTCAGACCAGCTACACTAAGAGTGCATCTGGCAGCTGTTTCTGCCTTCCTTTCAGCAGGCAAGCACTCTTCCCTTTCAGTCCATCCTGTATTTTCTAAATTTTTCAAGAGATTGCTTCATACCAATCCTCCATTCAGGGCCCCTGCCCTGCTTGGGACCTTAATGTTTGCATTGCTCAGCTTATGCAACCCCCTTTTGAGCCCTTGTCCTCAGCACAGCTCAAGTACTTGACTTGGAAAACTGTTTTCATGGGCCATCACTTCTGCCAGGCGCATAAGTGAGTTGCAGGCCCTGTCACTGGAGCCTGATTTTATCTCTTTCCATAGAGATAAGATGGTCCTCAGGACTAATAGGATGTTTTGCCCTAAGGTGGTTTCAGATTTCCACCTTAGCCAGTCTATATCTCTTCCATTTTTCTTCACTGTCCATTCCTCCTCTGGGAGAGGGAGGCTGCACAGTTGGATGTGAAAAGAGCCCTTAGCTACTACATAGGCGCACCAAGGGTCACAGGTTTGACTCCCTCAACTGTTCCTCACTTATGGTGAGGTTGGTAGGAAAACCTGCCACTAAGAGATCTATTGCCAGGTGGATTGTCTCTTGCATTCAATTTTGCTATGAAAAACTAGGTAGGACTCCACCCTCAGGCCTGAGGGCTCACTCTACCAGAGGTTAGCTGCCTCCCTAGCTGCTGCCAGGATAATCCTATCTTAGAGATTTGTCAAGCAGCCACCTGGAAAACAATACACACTTTTACAAAGCATTACTCTCTGGATATCCAGGCTAGGAGTGATGCTCAGTTTAGCACAGCAGTGCTTCAGAGCCTGTTTCCTAAGTGGGTTCTGTCCCTCCTCCATGGAGGTACTGCTTGGTAGTCTGCAATATGTCAGAATACAGCAAGACTTCATGTTGTTTGAAGAAAAATTACTCACCTTAGTAATGTTGTTTCTTCTAATGGAGTCTTGCTGTATTCTGACTCCTCCTCCCTCTCAGAACCTTGGTTTTGGGATGTGGGTGGGCAGTAGCAGTGTTGCACTCAGGAGGTGCCCCTCCTTATTCTCTCACCCTTTAGTCTGGGTGGGTGGGTGTGGTGTTTTGCTTTATTTTTGGGGTTTCCTGACTTGAGTCTTTGTTTTGGGACCAAAAATCTGTTTATTATATTTAGTAGCCAGTTGGCTAGTGTAAGTTTACAGTTTCCACAGGACACCCAGTGAGTATAGCTAGTAAAGATCTGATGGTTTAACTTCAAGCAGCAACAGAACAGAGTCTCAGCCGAGCTCAAGCCCAGCGTTCCATGCCTGGCATGGAAAGTTAACTCTTTCATTTCTGGGGCAGTTCAAGGTTGGACATCACAGCAATATGTCAGAATACAGCAAGACTCATTAGAAGAAACAACATTACTAAGGTGAAATTTTTCTTTCTGTACACTTCCTGTGGCTGTGTCCATTGCTAGGTTGGCCATTGTGCCCTGGGATGGTGTGTCTGGTATATGTGCAGGCACCTTGGTGTACATACTCTGCAGTGTCTGCCTCCTGTACCTTAATTTCCTGGTGCTGTGGCCTGAGGGCCCCTCCAGAGTGTGTGCATCTGGCGCCACTGTGAGCCCATGTGCCATGTGCAGTACTGTGCATTTGTGCTGTGGCTTACACCCTGGGCTGGGTCTGGGTGGCCCGTGCCCAGAGTATCTTGCATAGCGGATGTGAGTGTGTCCATTGTGTGCATGAAATGTGGTGTCAGTGGTGTGATGTCTGTTACACTTGCTGAATATTCTGGGGTCTGCATGTGTCCTGGGCCATGTTTGCCAGGTGCGGCTATGTGGTATCAATATGCCAGTGCCACCATCCTGTGTGCTGTCCATTGTGCTGTCAGTGGTGTCCAGCAAATCCTGAGGCATAGTGGGTTCAGAACCTGTGGACAATACAGATGTGGTTGTTACTATATCAGTTGACATACTGTACATTACTGCATGTCTCTGCATGGGTAGGTGTTGACCGAAAATAACTGATACCTTGTTGTGGGAGACTGTGTCGTTGAGGTTGGCATGTTCACGAACCATTTTGTTTTAATTTCTTTAATCTTCAATTACATATAGTATTTTCACATCTTTGGTGGAGAGGCCAGCTTCTGTCCCATTGTTATTGATTCTTTGAAAAAATTGTAAATGGCTTTTGAAGCGCGTGTTAGACTTGTATTTAAATGTTTCTGTGGAATTTTTATAGAACCGTCTCACATACAAACTACCTGCAGTCTCTTTTTCAATCTGAAATCCTACAGCTACAAAAGTCAATTGGCCTGGTATTTTTGCTCATAGAACACTAAGATGATACTGTATTTTAGAGGTCTAGGTTCAATTCCCGTTGGGTCATATTATTTTTCCATTATACTCTGTTTTACATACTTAGCAGTGTCTATTACTGTAGTGATCGTTACTTGTAAGTGTTTATAACACAAAATGTGTAGTTGAAAAATACAGTTCACACAAGAAGCTCTCACAGTAGCCATTGGCCCTGATAGAGCTTGTAGATCACCAGCCGGATACTATCTTGGGTCTGGGTTCAGTCCAACTGATCAAGTCTCAGGTACTGTCGGTCATATTGTACCTTTCTCACTATAAGTTGAGTTGCACTTGTTCTGCAATGGCTATGTACCAAAAGCCCTTACTGACTACAATTCAGGAATAAAAAGGGCAGCTCATGCAGTACATATTCTGCTCACAGGGTGGTGCTGTTGTATAACTAGAGTTGGGCTCTGACTTGGCACGTCTCCTTTGTGTTTATCCACAAGAGCGTCATGCCCATACAAATTCTTCCACAACAGCAAGAAACAGTTTTGATATCTTCTGTTTTTCCGTGTTGTTCAGTTAATCTTGGATAAACAGATACAGTATGTAATATTCAAATCCTGAACATGATAAAAGTTCTGTTTAAAATTTGTCATTTTCATAACAGTGATAGGGCACTCGTAGGGTTATGTTAATGTTCTGCAAATCACCCTCTGTGAGCATGTAGCACTCGACTGCACTTCATGCCACATTATTCCCTAGAGGGTATTTAGTAGAACATTAACAAAATCTTCAGCTTGCCTTATTATTGCTTAAATGTGTCTACATTTAGTTTTCAAGGTTTCTGATGAGTAATCAGTCAGGTGCTCTTTAAATGAATGTCGTGTCCTAGTACTTTAAAAGGGCTGTGAGGCCACAGTGCTCAAGAAGGGATCTCTATTTTTCGTTTTTGTTGACTGGGAAAGTGCACTAGACAAATCCTGCCTATTTTCAGGCACGACCGGGAGGGGGATACAGATGAATGCCAACTGTCCTTGAACCAGATTAAGCTGTTTTAGTATTTTTAGTGAATGAGGAAATTTGGCCAGGACACTGGGGAAATTCCCTACTCTTCGATAAGTGCCATGGAATCTTTAACATCCATCTGAACTACCACCAATCCAGGCAGATGGGACCTCGGTTTAACGTCTCATCCGAAAGCGGCACCTCAAGTCCAGCGTCCTCTCATGCTGCACTACAGTGTCAGTACTGGGATATTAACCCAAGTGCCAGATGTGGGAACTGAATCCACAGCCCTCTGATCTCCTGGCCTCAGAGGCAAGTGTGCTACCCATTGAGCCACTGACACTGTCCATTGACCCCAGCTATCCTTGCTGATTATCACCACCTCAATTTGCCTTTTAAAAGAAGGTGATAGAAACATTAACTGTGGGCTAATGACAGAAGGCATGTGAGATGTTTAATATCTATGATGTTCGGCAGTGCTTTTTAGCAGTGTTGTAGATCGTGCCTGTGAACACTAACCCATTACTGTGATCCTACATCTGCTGCCATTTCATACAAAAATCTCACTGGCTGTTTTTCTATAGCATATTTTTCTGAGCATATGACAGCTCACCAAGCCACCACTGTTTGACTTGCCCCTGCTGTTGTCTGGTGCAACAGTATGCTCTCTATTTCTCTTACCGTTATATATAAAATTGTTGACAGTAGGAAGAGAGCCAGGCAACAAACCAGCCTCTGTGTAGTCCTTAACAGGTAGAGAACAAGCTGCTGGACTGTTCCCAAACCTCTCGACACTAATGTAAACCCCAGGTGGTGCTATCCCAAGGGCTACTACCCCTGCCTGCTGGACCACCAACTGGTTGAGGGGCCTTGGTTCTATGGCGGTGCCTCCACCCAGAGGTCAGGGTTTTGTAATGGTTGGTCTAGTTTGGTCACAGCCCTCTGGGACACTGAGACCCCTTGTAATCCCTCTAATGGTCCACACAATGGACAGAGTTACAGTACCAAGCAGGGTTTTAAATAATTGATTAGCAGTTTTTCTTGGGACAGCTCTAACTGTACAGAAAGTATTTATATAGGTTTTCTAGAAGTGTTAATTTTGTTAAACACAATGGCAAGTGCTATGCATTTTCACAATATTTTAGCACTTTATGAGCAAAGCGCTAATCAATTTTTGGAGTTAAATAAAACCCTGCCAAAGCCCCACATGTACACATGGTTCAATCTTAAGGTACCACTTACCTCGATACTGATTCTGAGGTTCCTCTCTGAGGAACCTCTGTAAACTAAGGATAATCACCATACACAAGCCAATGCAATGCCTGCTATATACTGTAGGTACTGACACTTCAGACAGTTTAAAGTCAACAACATCAAATCTGGTTTATTTAGGGAATGAAACACGGGAGGGAGATCAAGTTGATTGGCAAATTAAATCACAGTACTGTGCAGTCATACAGGGTCTTAAAAGTCACACTCTGGGTACCCAGGTTGAGAGATATCCAAGTCCATTGCCGGGTTGGCGGTAGGTGCAGATGGATGAGGGCCCTGTAGAGAAAATATATACTGGCAGCAATTGTAATCGGAGCTGGATGGCTCAGTCCTGCAGAGAAAGAAATGAAGGAAATTAAATGACACACTGGTGATTAACAGGTCACAGGGAATATCTGATTTGTACTCACAATACCCAAGCTGAGGACCGGATGGTGAATGTTCTTCTGGATTGCCAGAACAACAGGGCATGAAGACAAGGTGCTTGGGACTGGATCCACTGCATTTGATAGCAAGCGGATTCAGTCCGAGACAAGCTAGGTTTGCTTCCAGCTTCAACACACAGCACACAGTTCAGGGGATTTGAAATAGCGATTCCCCACAAGCACTATGCACATTCATATGTAAAGGAAAGTACTATACCAAGCAATGCTGCTCCTCGATCCGATCACACTTAGTGCAAAATACCCAGGAGCACACACAGCAGCTTCAGTTCCTGACAGACCCGATCGTGATTCAGCAATTTCTCCAGTCTTCCATAGTGTGAGCCTGGCTTTCACTCTTCAGACTCCTTCTCTCTCCTCACAAATCAGTTCAGTCTGAAATGGCAGTTACAAGCGGCTGCAGGCCGAATCTCAAGGCCTCTCACGCACTTTCATGCGAAACTATACACCAGAAGCACAGAGCTCCTTCTCTCCCCCACGGTCACAACTGATCTGATCTCCCAGTCGCAGGGCAGAGCATTTCCTTCGGTGCCACTCGGTCCAGTTGGTGGACTCAGCTGTCAATCACTCAAAGCTCTCTCGGTGCAAAAAGGTGCCAAGGTCCAAAACTACACTTCCCAAATTACTAGCTACACATCCCCTTGTAAACGGCTCACAGTAGAGTCCAAATTCTGGTTGGTCCAAACAGTCTCCATTTCATAGCTCCCTAATCCCATTGGCCCAGCAGAGCAGTGTAGGTCAAAATGGAGGAACACACACACACATGAAGTCCCATCTGCAATAAGGCAGGTTAAACAAACTATAATATTACTAATGCTTTAACTGATTACAGGCTAACAGTTATATCTTTCAGATGGGCTCCCTTTGCACCTTCAGCAACTGCAAATGGAGCAATTACTCTGCAGTTCAGGCGGGATTTGAGCAGGAAACTCCAGCCCCCTGAAAGCATTAGTTATGTCTGCAGGCAGACAGCTCTTAAAGAGACAGTATGTGGGCTCTACTAGCACTCACAGTGCCATTCTAATGGCTTAAGCAGCGAGCGCCAGCAGGCAAGGGAACACTTAAGCAAGCTCCTAGGAGGCTTTTAGAACCCCCATTTGTAGGGGGGTTACAACAAACACCTAAAATGTATTTTTTTTTTTAGAGTATCTTTATTGTATTTTGCATAAACATACAAACACACATACATACCAACCCGGAAACCGGGTGCCCACCCCTATAACTGAGTAGGCGAACTATGTACAAAAAAAAAACAAAAAAAACAATATACAATCACAGCTGCAGAGAACCACCGCCCCTATCCAGACATGAAAAACCAGGACTCCACTCCTCACATTGAGGAAAAAGAACAAAAGGTAGTAAATTGGGATTGGATATTAACGACAAGCGAGAACCCCAAAGTGTAAAGACTAGGATTAGTCCACCAATCCTATAATTCCCAAAACCCTCTAGTCCAGTGGAGGATGTTCCTGCAGCTGTGTCCCGGGAAGAGAGAGAGCCCCAAAAATAAAAATCAAAATCCCTTGCTTGGCAGTCCAGGTCCTATCTTATTAATGTACAATGTTACAGGAAAATGAAAAAGGGAGAAGAAAAATTAGTTCTAGAACCTACAGATCTCTAGATCTAGAGATAGAAAACTAGAGTATTCCCAATATAAACAACCAGTCATAAAAAAATATAAAAACCCACGCTTCAAAAGCTACACTTAGACAGACAGACCCGATGGCAAGGAGGCTAGAGCTGGAGTCAGTAGATAACCTCTAAAATTCATCACCTCTTATCGTAAATTCCTTTTTCCCATTCCGAGACAAGTGGCGCTTAATCCTCCTAGTACCCTCATAAGATCCGCTAGCCAGCGGTCATATGAATAAATGCATTCACTTTCCAGTGCCTCAACACACAAGCTTTAACCAGGGCAGACATCAGGGCAATATGATACTTAATGCGAACCCGGGTTTGAGTCAAATCCCCAAAATACAGACCTCCGGTGAAATGTAGTCTACATAATTTAGAAGGGGTCCATATTCTCTTAATTAAAACCCAAATTGGGTATATCTAGAACGTCCCAAAATATATGTAATGTATCCCGAATTCAAACCACACCTGAAACATAGATCTGTCTGTCCAAGCTTCCTAGCACAAAGTTTAGGGGTGAAATACAAATTAGAAAAATGAAAAATTGCATAGTTCTGAATTTGGGTATAGATATGTAGGCCACACTTTTCCATATTGTCTCCCAGTCCGGCTCCGTAGGGTATCCTTCTTCTCCCAGTAGGCCACATTTGCGAGACTTCCTTGCTGAGGAAATCGAGAAGCACCTTATACATTATTGACAGAGGCTTGAAGCAATTAATTCCTCTTAAGATTATCCCAGGTAAATGGAGTCCCTTCTTGACAAATATTATCCCTTTGCATTCTCTGTAACATTTTGGTAATCTGTAACATCTTGAAGAAATTAATACCACTACATTGAGGCGGAAACATGACTTTATCGTCTAGAATCAAGTCTGACCAAACACAATTAGCTAACTGTGGAGCCCAGGAGACCCTAATAAATCGGCCACCAATAGCCATGTTAGGATTACCTAAAATAGGTTGACCTCTACAGCTCTTCAAGCTTCTCTGGCGTGGGGACAAAAGAGCCCACCAAGCCATGACTGTCTTAACTATTGGGAATCCTTACCCACATCAGGAGAGATCCCGGATTAGTAAAGAGCAAAGACTCAGGAGAAATACCCTTATCTCTTAAAATTTGCTGTTCAATATGTAGCTAGTTGGCGTATAGCCTCTCCTCCTGAGTGCTATTCCATCATGTCATTATCGATAATTGCCCAGCAACATAGTATAGAAGATATCTGGAATTCCAAGCCCCCTGAAGTAGAGGGTAATCAAAACCACATGTTTCCTCCTCGAGGCTTGGAATTCCATAAAAGTTGGAGAAAAGTTTTTGTATTCTAATAAACCAGGACTTGGAAATATTATAGGGGACAAATATATAGGATATAAAATCTAGGTAATAGATTCATTTTAATTAATCCTATTCTAGCTGTCAATTTAAGGGAAGTTTGTTCCACCTATCCAAGTCAGCCCTAGCTGCCTGAATATTTTGTCCAGGTTTGCTTCAGCACCTTGCTGGAAATTAGGAGTAACCCGAATCCCAAATAGTCAATACCATCTGGAGCCCATTTTAGGTGAAGATGGTCAAAATCTGCCTTAAATACATGTGTGGTAAGGGGAGAACCTGGGTCTTGGTTAAATTTAACTTATAGTTTGAAACTACCGAAAATCTCTTTATAATCTCCAGAACCCTATCAAAACTCTTCACTGGGTCACAAAGATGCAGAAGAATATCGTCTGCAAAACCCGAAAACTTCAGTTCCTACCCTTAACCTCAATCCCCGTATTTCAGGGTCTGATTGAATACGCCCTCAAAGAGGCTCCAGATAAATATTAAATAAAATTGGGAGAGGGGCAACCCTGCCTGGTCCCGTTATCCAGATGGAATTCCTTTGACAAAAACCATTACAAAGGACCCTGGCGTAGAGTATAGCATATAGATTCCTATACCCCTGAGAAGGCCCTCCGGAAGCCCATCCTCTCCATGGTGGCAAATAGAAAGGGATGGGAGACCGGTCAAAGGCCTTCTCGGCATCAAGGAGAAAAGGCCATATCCAGACAAGAGGCAGAGGCCTCCACAAGGATATGGTGAAGCCATAAAGCATCATGAGCCCCCTGCCCGCATAAAACCAACCTGGTCTTGGCTAATAATCCGAGGAGCTATCTTTAAAATTCTATTAGCCAATATTTTAGCTAACAATTTGATGTCCTGGTTCAAGAGGGCAATAGGTCTATAACTCCTGGTGATTCTGGGGCTTATCTGGTTTAGGAATAAGTGTAATATAAGCCTGATATAATGGCAAATGGGGATTCCTCAGACAAAATACCAGCGAAAAGCTCATGGAGTAAGGTTAAGACTCTTCCGATGGGCTTTGTAAACCCAGCTGAAAGACCATCTGGACCTGGAGTCTTGCCCCTATCACATATTTCAGCCTCCGTTATAGGTATTACCAGGGCCTGGGCCTGTTTTGGTCCAGTCTAGGTAAGGCAATACTCTCCAGAAATTCCCACGCATTTTCCTCAGTGCTGTCTGATGCTCCTGATATAAATCTTTGAAATATTCGGCAAAAGCATCTGCCATATCCTGAGGGTCTGTGATCAGGTCCCCAGTATTCCAGGTATGGTATAAATGTGACTGACCTCACTCTCTAACCCGGCTTGCAAGAAGCCTACTGGGCAGGTCTACTTGCAAGGTATTCAGCTTGAAGCCTTGGTCCAAGCCTCCAATTTGACATACATAATCCGTCAGCTCGTCCTCAGTTCACGAGTTCTATCCACCTCCTCACCAGATCCCTCAAGGGGGTGAGTGAGTTAATAGCACCTCAATGAATTCCTCCCTTGCTTTCCTCAACTTATTCCTCTAATGGAAAGGGTCTGGGCTATACTGGAATATAGGACTTTGCAAGTAGGCCATGCTAAGTTTTTATTGTCCAGGGTAGGGATCTGGGTCGCTAATAATATCCTTAAGAGTTTCCTCCAAACGAGATAACATGTTGTCTTCTAAAAAGGGATTCATCCAATCTCCCTGAACGGTTTTGTCGGAACAGACTCAATATCCAACACATCTGTAATGGAGAATGGTCAGACAAAATTCTACTAGTGAGTAAACAGCTTCTTGACCCTCGTAAGGCCTCCTGATTAACCAAGAAAAAATCGATCGTGTTTGAGTTTTATGCCCCTGAATAAAGGTCATAATACCATTTCCTTGTTTAAACTTCCAAAAGGGTCTGTCAGTGCTGCCACCTCCAGAAATCTGGCCAAGATACCTGCGGCTCGGCGGTTTTTAGAGGGGGTCCTATCCACCAAGTTACTAAAGCAAAGATTCCAGTCCCCTGCCATAATTAGGGGTGAGCTGAGAAGCTGATGAGGTCTAATTCCAGGGAGGGAAAATTCAGGGTTAGGGGAGTTGGCCTGTATACAGAAGCTATTGTTATTAGCCTCCCATAATGGTACCCGTGACAAAAACTCCCCACGCATCCTCCCGGTTTTATATTGCACAGGAGTAAACGGACAGCTCTTTGCAATCAAGATAAAACGCCTCTGAGGCTTTGGCATGCCCTCTCCAAAAACTTGACCTACCCAAAGCCTTCTCAAAAGCAGTAACTCTTCCTTTAATAGATGTGTCTCTCGCAGCAAAGCTATATGAGCCCCTATCTGTGAAATAATTTTCAGAATCAATAGTCTTTTTCCTCCCTCTAAGGCCTTTGACATTCCAGGATAAAATGTTAACCAAACATATTCATGTATTACACCCCATACCTCCCAGCCCCGGCTGCCGCTAAGGAAAAAAGAAAAAACATTCAAAATCTGCAATTTGACTCTCTCTTCCCTCCCCCCCAAACCCCACCCTTTATCACTACCCCGATCCACTGATCGTCCTCCTAACCATTGTCGAGAACGAGATGAGCCAGCCACTGAGCGCACTCCTAGACCCTCCAACCTCAAAATAACCCAAAACAAGTATCTATTCCCTTTACCCAGCAAATCAAAGTTTTATTTGTAAGCTCCTTCCTCCCCTCTCATACTTCTTCTGAGGTCCCAACTTATAACTCCACCTTCATTAAGGCTTTAAATCAATAGTCACAGTCACCACAATCCTCAGGTAAAATTGTGTTGTATCATTAGTAGGAAACCTTATTCCAAAGTATCATAACTAGGGAAAACAGAGTTCAGCCACATCCACAGACTTGTCCTGAGTCAGATTCAGGTTGCTGCCCTGAACAGATCCGCGAAGTTCAGCTTTCAGCCCCTCCAGAGCATCCTCGCTGTCAAAACCTCCGGTCCCCTGCTTGCAACTTGACTCACTCAGAGTAGCAGGATGTTGCATCCAAACTTCACACCTGCTAAATAGAGCTTCTTTTTAATGTCAATATATTCTTTCTGTTTTTCACGTATGGCAGGTGTCTGGTCCTGAAAAAGCCAAATTGCAGCTCCATTCCAGTGCAAGTTTTAGTGCTCTCGCCTCATAAGAACGTGGGTCTTCTCCCAAAATTCAAGAAGCGATTATGATAACCCTGGGTCGAGCCCCTGGGGGTATCTTCTAGAGACCGATGTGCCCTCTCAATATTATATGCCTCTCCATAAGGAGTAGGGCCCAGGATCTTTAACAGCAGTCCCTGAATAAAAGTGATACAGTCCGCACTCGAGCGCCTGGCAGACCAGCCAGAATTAAATTATTCCTTCTGCTGCGCGATTCTTGATCGCCTACCTCTCCTCCAATTTTTCACTTGTCTCCTTAGGGCCACCAACTCCTACTGCGGTGCAGACGTTTTTCTGTCTTGAGAGGCAGCTCTAGCTTCCAGATCCCCTATTCTCTGTGTCAAACGTTGAGAGTAGGCTTAATAGTAAAATCAGCTACCAGCCCTCGTGGAGTGATTTGATTTCTTCTAAGTTGTCCTGAGGGTTCTGGCCTTTCTCTTCCGCACCCATGCATGCCTGCTGGTCTTCTGGCATTGGCGAGAGGGTTTGAGGCGTTTGGAGGGGCGGCTCATGCGTCAGCGAGTTGAGAGCTTCCTGGATCCATCCTCGTACTGCAGCACAGGAGGGTTACTCGCGAGCCAAAACGGGAATAACTAACCGAGCGTTTCTCAGTAAGTCCAGCAAAACAGCTGCCGGTTCTAATACAATTTATCAGACCAAGTTAGCGTATAGTCGGGATTTTAAACTGATCTAGAGGTTGTGTCGGCTCGGGAGTAGCGCTTCTGCACGCCTTTTTCGCACTAGCACATCACGTGATCTGTCACCTAAAATGTATTTTATTTTATTTATTTTATTTAGAGTCTAGGATTACAAGTACCTTTGAGCCAAGGCTCTTTACAAAGGTTCCACGTCAATTGAGGTACAATACAAACATCACATAGAGTTGAGTAACAATGCAGAAATGGTGCACAGACATTTTAAGCAGCTGAAATACATTACATTGAGGAAAGTGGGTACCTGGGGCTGGGTAGCCAGAGGTAACTGAGGCTTGGAATGGACACAAAAAGAGCGGTGCAGCTGTGGGCATTTGTCAGGCCTCAAAATAAACTACCTTTTCCTGTAAAGCAGTAGAGCAACAAGTGATGCTGGACTGGGACCAAGAGAATCAGGCGCTGTTGCAGTCTGGCCTAGCAGCTCACTTCTTTACCACCTACTGAATCAGGCTATTTCTGTAACACTTTCAGATGTTAAAGACATTACGTTTAGATTTCTAGCACTGTCATGTGTCCAATGAAGATAAGGCTGACCATAGACCCTGTGGTATCCAGCCTACTTCTACTCAGTGAAGATGGATCTGACCCTAGACCCTGTGGTGCCCCGCCTACTTGTACTCAGTGAAGATGGAACTGACCCTAGACCCTGTGGTATCCAGCCTACTTGTACCGTGAAGATGGAACTGACCCTAGAACCTGTGGTATCCAGACTACTTGTACTCTGTGAAGATGGAACTGACCCTGACCCTGTGGTATCCAGCCTGCTTGTACTTGGTGATGATGGAACTGACCTTAGACCCTGTGGTACCCCGCCTACTTGTAATCTGTGAAGATGGAACTGACCCTAGACCCTGTGGTATCCAGCCTACTTGTACTCAGTGAAGATGGAACTGACCCTAGAACCTGTGGTATCCAGCCTACTTGTACTCAGTGAAGATGGAACTGACCCTAGACCCTGTGGATCCAGCCTACTTGTACTCAGTGAAGATGGAACTGACCCTAGACCCTGTGGTATCCAGCCTACTTGTACTCTGTGAAGATGGAACTGACCCTAGACCCTGTGGGTATCCAGCCTACTTGTACTTTGTGAAGGTGGAACTGACCCTAGACCCTGTGATATCCAGCCTACTTGTACTCAGTGAAGGTGGAACTGACCCTAGACCCTCTGATATCCAGCCTACTTGTACTCTGTGAAGATGGAACTGACCCTAGAACCCGTGGTATCCAGCCTACTTGTACTCTGTGAAGATGGAACTGACCCTAGAACCTGTGGTATCCAGCCTACTTGTACTCTGTGAAGATGGAACTGACCCTAGAACCTGTGGTATCCAGCCTACTGTACTCAGTGTGAAGATGAAACTGACCCTAGACCCTGTGGTAAACAGCCTACTGTACTCTGTGAAGATGGAACTGACCCTAGAACCTGTGGTATCCAGCCTACTGTACTCAGTGAAGATGGAACTGACCTAGACCCTGTGGTATCCAGCCTACTTGTACTGGTGAAGATGGAACTGACCCTAGACCCTGTGGTATCCAGCCTACTTGTACTGGGTGAAGATGGAACTGACCCTAGACCCTGTGGTATCCAGCCTGCTTGTACTGGGTGAAGATGGAACTGACCCTTAGACCCTGTGGTATCCAGCCTGCTTGTATTCGTGAAGATGGAACTAACCCTAGACCCTGTGGTATCCAGCCTACTTGTACTGGGTGAAGATGGAACTGACCCTAGACCCTGTGGTATCCAGCCTACTTGTACTGGGTGAAGATGGAACTGACCCTAGACCCTGTGGTATCCAGCCTGCTTGTACTGGGTGAAGATGGAACTGACCCTAGACCCTGTGGTATCCAGCCTGCTTGTACTGGGTGAAGATGGAACTGACCCTAGACCCTGTGGTATCCAGCCTGCTTGTACTCGGTGATGATGGAACTGACCCTAGACCCTGTGGTGCCCCGCCTACTTGTACTCGGGTGAAGATGGAACTGACCTTAGACCCTGTGGTGCCCGCCTACTTGTACTGTGAAGATGGAACTGACCCTAGACCCTGTGGTGCCCCGCCTGCTTGCACTCGGTGAAGATGGAACTGACCCTAGACCCTGTGGTGCCCGCCTGCTTGCACTGAAGATGGAACTGACCCTAGACCCTGTGGTGCCCCGCCTGCTTGCACCGGTGAAGATGGAACTGACCCTAGACCCTGTGGTGCCCCGCCTGCTTGCACTGGTGAAGATGGAACTGACCCTAGACCCTGTGGTGCCCCACCTGCTTGCACTCGGTGAAGATGGAACTGACCCTAGACCCTGTGGTGCCCCGCCTGCTTGCACTCGGAAGATGGAACTGACCCTAGACCCTGTGGTGCCCGCCTGCTTGCACTCGGTGAAGATGGAACTGACCCTAGACCCTGTGGTGCCCCGCCTGCTTGCACTCGGTGAAGATGGAACTGACCCTAGACCCTGTGGTGCCCCACCTGCTTGCACTCGGTGAAGATGGAACTGACCCTAGACCCTGTGGTGCCCCGCCTGCTTGCACTCGTGAAGATGGAACTGACCCTAGACCCTGTGGTGCCCCGCCTGCTTGCACTCGTGAAGATGGAACTGACCCTAGACCCTGTGGTGCCCGCCTGCTTGCACTCGGTGAAGATGGAACTGACCCTAGACCCTGTGGTGCCCGCCTGCTTGCACTCGGTGAAGATGGAACTGACCCTAGACCCTGTGGTGCCCCGCCTGCTTGCACTCGTGAAGATGGAACTGACCCTAGACCCTGTGGTGCCCCGCCTGCTTGCACTCGGTGAAGATGGAACTGACCCTAGACCCTGTGGTGCCCCGCCTGCTTGCACTCGGTGAAGATGGAACTGACCCTAGACCCTGTGGTGCCCGCCTGCTTGCACTCGGTGAAGATGGAACTGACCCTAGACCCTGTGGTGCCCAGCCTGCTTGCACTCGGTGAAGATGGAACTGACCCTAGACCCTGTGGTGCCCAGCCTGCTTGCACTCGGTGAAGATGGAACTGACCCTAGGACCCTGTGGTAGCCAGCCTGCTGTGCAAGGGCATATTCTTCCAACAAAAGTTGCCTCAGAGGCAGTACTTTACAATCACCCTTATTTTTTCACATTTCAGTCCCTTGTTCCTATATATTTAGTATTCTAACTTCACACCGCCATGAATCACCACTCTAGCTAAATTGTCTCAAAAGAAAACTGACGGGATCTTGTCTTGATCTGAACTCATAGCCTCTTTGTTTATCAGGCTGTAGACCTTTCCACTACAGCACCAAGCTGGCACAGCAGTGAACCTCAGCTCTTTAGCTGTAGAGGTTAAAGCCCTACATGAGAGGTGACCCTATCCATAATGTCTGCCTCAGAAGCAGGGCTCACCTGGAAGTAACTCTTAGTGATATAATCTGTTCCCTGCCCTGCTTGTGCTCTGTGAAAATAAATATGCACACAGAATGAGTCAGGCAGTCACTAACTCATTGAAGAAAAGATGCCAGAAAAATGGATTGCTACACTGTTTTTATTAGACAAAAAACATGTCACAGCAAACAAACAGCCTGCCTGACGATTTTGGATCCTCAAGAATTTAGCAGAGGCTCAGTGAAAATGCAAGGACTCTAGACCCTGTGGTGTGTCAGCTTAGCGCCAATGAAGATGGTGCTGACTTTAACCTGTGTCATCCAGCTTATTTGCACTCAATGAAGATGGAGCTGACTCTTGAACCTGTGGCATCCAACTTGTTTGTGCTCAGTGAGGATGGCGCTGACTCTTGGCTCAGTAGTAACTTGCCTGTTTGTGCTTAATAAAGGCAGAGCAAACTCTATGGAGTCCACCTTGCTTGTGGTCAATTAAGATAAAGATGACTCTAGACCCTATGGTGTTGGAGCCTGTTTGTATTTACTGAAGAGCTAGCTGACCTTAGACCCTGTGGAGGCCGACCTGCTTGTGCTTAATGAGGATGGAGCTGATCCTGTGGCATCCAGACCACATTATTTATTTATTTTTGTAACTGTGTAAGGCCGCTGGTTCCACCATGGCGTGGCGACACAGAATTCGCCGACTGTCACTACAGCTGTGACACAACGCCCAATTGGTGGTGTGCCATCACTGGAAAAAAGCATGTTTTCTGTGGGTGCAAAGCCCTTCACACCCCTCTGCCCCCGCATCCCCTGTACTTAGGATTTTCAGCCTGAGTTGGAGTTGGTTTGGGAAGGGACAATACCCTGAGGCAGCAGCGCCAGGAATATAGCAGACCATCACAGCAAACTGCCAAAATGTCACTGTGATGGTGTTTGCTGTATTCCTCGTCCCTGTTGTGATGTGATAGGCCCACTAGGCATAAGTGTCTGTTTCAGGAGTGACGCAAGTGCACTGCAGTGGTTAAGGACTTGTGCAGAGTCATACAGCATGCAACTGGAGGTTATGGGAATGAAATCAAGGTCTGCTTAATGTACCAAGTTCATTCACAGCTAGTTACTCTAACCTCTAGGCTATGCTGCCATCTCCTTTTGTTTAATAAAGATGGAAATGACTCTAGACACTGTGGTGTCCAGTCTGCTTCTGTTCAATGAAGATGGTGCTGACCCTAGACCCTGTGGTATCCAGTGTGCCTGTGCTCAGTAGAGATGGAGCGACTCTAGACCCTGTGGGTCCAGCCAGCTAGTGCTCAATGAAGATAAGACTTTCCCTGTGGTGTCCAACCAACATGTGTTCAATGAACATGTAACTGGCTCCAGACCTTGATGTATCCAGCCCCTTGTGCTAAGTGAAGATGGAGCTGATCCAAGACCCTGTGGCATTCAGCCTGCTTGTGCATGCTCCACATAGACAGCTAAAAGTCGGTTGTCTTTTCAATCAGAAAATCCTATAGTTAATGGAAAAGTCAACTGGCCTGGTAGTTCTGCTGGCAGAACATTTATTTTATGAGCCTGGGTTCATTTCCCAGTTTGGTCACATTATTTATTTTCCATTATAGATCGCAGGAGTGTCCCCCACGAATCACAGCACTTCCTTCAGTTTCTCACGAGGTACTCTTATTGCTGCAAGAGTGCCTCACATGCTGAGTTCTGTAATTGGCTTCCAGATGACTACCACTTGCACCACAGAAAGGGGATTATGTGGCATCCCACACCTTGGGTGTGTGTAAAATTCTCATTATAACCACCTACCCAGGCATTATTCTATATATATAACAACTGAGGAGCATTTTCTTCCATAGGAAACTGTTATAATTTGCCACTACTGCTCTTAGATTCTGGATTTTGTAATTTAACAACTACACAGGCTGCAGTACATGTTTGTCACAGTGCAATCACAAAAAAAAAAGAGAACCTGAAAGTAAAATGGCAGTCAGCAGGACCAAGATCTCAAATAATCCACGGGTACTGCAAGAAACACACAGAGAGTCATAAAACACAGAGAACAGAGCTGAGAGAGAGATGCAGTGATCACTAAGAGCACACAATAAAACTTGTCTGGGGGCTTTACACTACAGCACCAATGCTGATGTAATGCTTTAAACAGCAGCACCATATACTGGCCATATTGTTTTCTACAATTGTTGTGTAGTGTTTTTAAAGAGAGAAAATGCTACCCAACAATTATATAAAATAAAACATGGGGAGTGCAAACTCAGATTTAATGCACACATTTAGTGTCGGATGCTTTAATAAACCCCTTGGGCTTCACCAGGGTTAATGTAGCATCCACACCTTGGTGTGCATTCAATTCTCATTGTGCATGCCCCCCATGTATTATTCTATACATAATTATAACATTACTGATGTAATGTATTATTGCACTTTCTACATCCCCTGCCCCACAGGACACATCTGGAAACAAGCTATTAGCTCAGTATGTTGTGCCGGTGAAACACTTGAAATAAATAACGATTGTCTCTTTCTCACTACAAACCGAGTTACGCTTGTTTGGCAGTCGCTGTGCACCAAAAGCCTTTACTGACTGCAATACAAGAACAAGGACAGTGCATATTCTGTGCACAAGGTGGTGCTGTTGCATAGCCAGAGTTAACTCCAACTTGGTCTGTGTCCTTTGTGTTTACCTACAAAGAATACATTTTGTGCCCTTATGAAGCTTTCCAGGACATCTAAAAAATAGTTTTGATATCTTTATTTTTTCCCCATGTTCCGTTAGTTTAAAAGTTGAATATATTTACATACTTCTCAACTTCTTGCCTCATGAATCAGGGACATAGACCCACAATCAGGTACGTACAATATCTTAAAACTGGTAATATTCACTCAGAAAGCTGCTAGGCTAAGGGATTACTGTAAGATGCATTTTCTGAAGATCAAGTCTGTAACCTTAACAGCTGACATTATTTTGTGCTTACAGTCCCCACTATTCAGTCACAAAATGCAATTTTCACACGGGACAGAGGAAAATATTGAGGCAAATCAAGGACATCCCTGAAAATCAGGGATAGTTGAGACATATGCAAACCTGCCATCTTAAACAAGGTATTATAAAAGCTGAACCCTGTAGCAGAAAACTGGTCAACTCACGTGTGTGCACCCAGCCAAAGATTAAATCAAACAAACACATTCAGGATGTGGGGAGGGGAGGACAAGAACACAAAGCATGATGCAATAAATTGCTGTGCAAAGAAGAAAGGCAAACACAGTAGAATTATTGTGTTACACAAAATAATGTTCCTAATTGTGGCAACTTTGTTTATTTTTGTGATATTAGCCCATTTATTTGTGTATTTATTTCTTTATTTAGTTTTGGTGACTGGGTGGTACACCAGACAACTGAGTGCCTATTTGCAGGTAATGATCTGCAACTGATCTGAAAATCTGACAAGGATTGTAAAAGTTGTTTCACCGAAACAAAAGCTTAACATTCATTTGTTCTCATTTTGGATCTGTGTTGTGTCTTGATTCCAACAAAGTGTGTAAATGGCGTGGTTTCCTCATATTTCAATAAACTAGTTATTAACAACAGCCAACATAATCTGTGAAATGTAGTAGGAGAAGATTAAAGGTCTCAAGAATAAAAACTAGATTTGGGAAACTGACTTTCAGTTACATGTCTACCTCCTTTCACAGTTAGTCCCTCCCAAATAAGAAACCTACCTACATATAGTAGATTTAGGAGTGCAGTTAAGAACTGGTGCTCTTTAATTGTGTTATTAACGCAGCATGTATTAATGCAGTATTTGGTATTTATTTATGCTATGGCAAATTGATGTAGATTAAATGTGTATATTGTATTGTATTATACTGTATTGGACCTGAAATGTTTAGTAGCAGGACTATCCTGAAAATAGGCTTGCCTTGTGACCATACCCTGGATAAATATAAATAAAATTCAAGTAAAATGTCAAGATAAAATACAGCAGAAATAAAATTCAAGTAAAATTTCAATTCCAGCTAGAAGAAGTTTAATTTAATTGCAGACCGTATGATTAATAAACTGCCCCACCATGCAGTAGGTCACTGGGTTACTGATTTAAGATAAAATGCAGCAGCATACCCACTGCCTTGGGAGAATAAGAGACATGCCGTCTAAGGGCAGCTAATCATATATACATGCATACTCCAGCCCCTAGATGGCAATATTGTACCGATCTTGGCATCTGATTTGGCTTTGCGTGTGTTTTGTGCACTGCAGTGCTTCCTGAGTCTGTGAGAGTACATTCTGTACTCTTTCAGGAACCACTCCTACAACAACAGCGGAGGCACTTTTTTTTTTTCCCACATGTATTTCTGTCAGTTGGAACCATTACAAGACATATATCTGCCTCTTTTGCCAAGTGTGCTTTGAAACCATATTCCTACCATTATTTCTTTAAAAAAAAGTACCATCTCTAAGCATGGGATCCTGGGGTAACATGACACAAACAGATGCAGTAAGTGGTGAGGGGCAACACTACATGCAATATGCATACATGACATTAAACATAGAGATCATACAAAGAAGAAAAGCCAATACGTAAAAGAGTTATGGGACAAAGCAAGATCATGTTGTTTTTGACATTATCACTATGAGCTTTTAAATATTACATGTGCTGAGAAGTCTTCAGGGATTTTATAACCAAAAACTAACTAGCCAGTTACCAGTGCACTTGAGCACTACCAAGAACGATACAGTGTTAGCCACCACAGAACATGATATGCAGTACACCTACAACTGCTTTAGTACATATAAATGGCTGACTCGCCAGATCGTAACATTCATTACACCACAGATTGCTTCTTGAAAATATTATGCAGTGCAAACTACTCCAGATCGCAATGCATAACCTCTAGACCACATTCTGTACCCTAGACTGCACTTGGTTACCTTTATATGGTTCTGATTCCCACAGAGCACTACATTCACCAGTGACTGCTCTAGAACATATATCATATGATGGCTACTCCACAGCACTACTCAAAATACCACTGACTGTTCTAGTTCAGAACATGCACCACAGACTGCATTGCATCATATTCTATAGTGCTGAATTGCTCTAGATCACAATATATAACACCACTGACTGCTGTAATTCATAACATATATCATAAGCTGTGCTAGCGCATCCTACACTGCTGAGTGCTCCATAGCACACATGCACACACACACATATGCAAACACACACTGCCAATGACTCGCAGTACAACGCAACGAGTTTACTGTCTCTACAGCTGTGTGGACTGTGCTTGCTTTTCTGCCAACACCACAGGGAAGGGTGGTAGAGGTGTGTCTTTTATGGATAAGGATAAGAATGTCATTTCATGTTGTTTGGGCTGACAGAACAGCTCAGTTTCAGCCATGATCCTCTTGCCCAAACATTTGGTGATGGCACTCTTATTCAGTAGGAGACGTCTTAAAGGCCTCCCATATTCATATACCACATTGTTACATAATGCTCCATAATGGTCTTGCTTCTATGTGCAACTGCTGTATTCCAGCCCTTCACCTCTTTTTGACCTCTGATCTGCAACTCTAAATCCCCCAGTCCAATAAGAACTGATTGTACACAGCTGGATAATTACCACAGAGCCATCTCCTTTGAGTTGGCTGAAACAGGTTGATTGAAGTCAGGTCAGCTGAACCTCAAAGCATTTCTTTTATTTTGGCAGTGATGAGAATCTGGATTTTAATTTGGCACCTGTACATCTTTTCACCACAATAGCAGGAGTGGCAACCCCATTTCACTAGAATCCAAGGAGATTCACTGTCCTTTTCACTAGAATTATAGGGTTGCATAGATCCAAACTGCCTGATTTAATACAATCGAATCCTGGTGAAACTTTGTTTTAGGGTTCATAGGTCCTGCAAAGGACATCATAGCAGATGCAAAAGAAATCATTTTGCCACTATTTGTAGTCTTGGTCAAATTATGCACTGGGTGAATGAAAAGCAAGGTGAACCACATACCAGCCAACAGTGCACTTGTGGGTTAGTAAACCAGCAAGAAAAAAAAAAGGGATGGAGCACAGGGAAAGGGATGCAGAAGTAGTTTATTTAAGTCAGGTAATGGGAACCAGTCTCAAGCTCCCCAGTGAGTAAGCAGGAAGACAGCGCCTGCTTCATGCTTCAAATTTAATGACCCTTACTATATCTGCTCAGCCCTTTGCTCCAGACCAACAGCAGGCAATGCAGTGTCTGATTATCTATTAACCATGACAAATGGCAATTCCTCGTGATCGGTTCAGATTCGGATATGTTTTTGGGAATGCTGTGGAAAAGAACCACATGTGGTAAACGGAAAGCTTCAGCTGCCATGGTACTGTCATGAATCCCACGTTATCCATCAACACAAAACTTCTTTCTCCTCACAATTAAAAATAGATATACATACAGTATATAGATAGCTTTACATCACATCAGAGGTTAGAGTTCTCAGAAGCTCATCAGTACAAAATTGTCACTAATTTATTAATGATAATATAATTAAGTAGTATACTGAATGCAAGCAATGGAAGCTATTGGAGATATATGGCAGTGTTTTCATTCTCACTTCAGCCACTAAAAGGTCAGCTAGCTTACCTCACAATCCATGGGAAGTAGGTCTTCAAAACTACTAAAATAAAAAGGAAATACCCAGTACACAATGTAACTTTGTAAAAACAAAACAAAAGCTTGCTATAAACCTAAAAAAAAAAGGTGGTTGTTTTCTGCTTCTACAGCATACCTCTCAACTATACCACATTACGAGGAATGTTCCTCATTTTACTTCACAAAAGCTTGAGGACTTGTTCCACATTCAAAGTCAACATTTTAAAGCAAAAATCCATCATAAATGATGCAAAAATATATTCAATTAATAACAGACTTTCTGAACATAAATGCAACATTTTAACAGTGTTTTGAGCTTCTTAGGTAAAGATTTGAGTAAGTGTTCCACATTTTGCCCATTTGCTCCACATTTTGACAGGCAAGGTTCCGCATTTGGGGGCAAAAGGTTGAGAGGTATGTTCTACAGTATGTACTTTAGGTCTGTACAGAGCAATAAGAACAATACATCCTATACCAGTGAGATACTGTAACTGGCTGTTTTCTCTTCACTTCCTCATCAGCGAAAGATAACCCAGCCCTGCCCTGCTCTGCCTTCACAAGTTCTCTTGAGGTTACATGAGGACAGGCTGTCTGTAGCCTGAAAGCTTGTGCTCTGAAAACATCTTGTTTGTCCAATAAGAGGTTATCAAATCACCTACTTTGTTCATCTGTATATGCAAGGAGCAAATGGCTGCAACCATTCTCTATAAGTGCCCTAGAAGTGCTGAGACGAATATTTAGATCGTAAGCTAGTTAATTAGGGCCTGAGGTGAGTGCCCCACACACCCCTACAGTGGCAGAGCCAAGATTTTAGCCAATGGGGGTGCTGTGGTAAAGTGCACTTTGATATGCAACTTTTGGCATTTTTGATCGTTTATATTATCTTTTCATTAAATTTTTGACGGAAAATACAGATGTAATGTATTGTTTTGATTGTAGATTTTCTTATAATCAATATATTAGACTTCTCCAGCAAAGTGAAATGCAGTTGTAGGAAGCAAGTAAGTTACAATGGGGGGTGAACCTGCACCCTTTAAAACCCCTAGATCTGCTACTGCACCCCTACATGGGTGAGTAGGGCAGACCCTCAAGCATGCAAACCCTTCTTCAAATATGAGGAGCATCATTCCATGCATGCTGAAATGCACCCACAGATTGTTAACCCTGACCAGATCCTGGACCACCTGTGGAACTATGTGGGTGGTCCAACTAGGGGCCAGCTGTATGGGTGTACCTGGCTTTGTGCTCAAGCTGGTTGCCGAAGATATGGAAGAGGACCTCTAACGTAAATCCAGTTGGTGCTCTGTAGCAGTACCCCACAGCATTTAAGATCCTGATGGTATCTTGGAATCTGGCTGCTTACAACTTGTCCAGCCTTTGATCAAGAGATTTGAGAGTTGGCACACACACACACACTTTTTTTTAATATAAATTTTTCTCCTGCCTGCAGCTCATTCAGGGCTATACCCTGTTCACAGCGATAAACCATAGTGATCAGGCCAAACCTAGCTATCATTCAAAAGGCTATCTGTTTTCTACAACATCTTTTCCTCCGAACTCTTGAGGGGTGCACTCTGTCAGCCTCACAAAGCCACAGTTTCCCCTGCAACAGGTGCAAGCTCACAAAGCTCAGCCTGAGGGGTCGCTGTGTTACGAACCCACTAATTACCCTCTTCAATTGAGAAGCTCTGCATGGCAGCTGTCTCGCCATGATCTGCATCTCAATGTGACTTCCCAGGTTCACTTCCAAACCCAGGTTGTTAGCATGGCAGTGCAACTTCAGCTAGTCCATGAGGCAGACATACAGCTTCATCTTGGGTCAACGATCCTAATAAAAACTGGTGAAATTTGTTCACTACTTTTAAAGTTATACAGGCTTATAATTCTGCAGTTTCATACTTGCAAAATGTAATTTTAAAATTTCCCAAGCTTTAATGACTTATGACCCAGTCACCTTTTGAGACAGATCTGAAACCTAGCTGGCTCCGAAGGCACAGAGGGCTGAGGCACTCAATGCCTCACCTCACCCATGCCGGTGACCCAGGTTCAAGAATGAGCTCGGGCTGCTGGGGGTCACTGAGGCCAGAAAGGATTGAGTGTCCTAATGGATGCTTTCCCTCTCTGGGGAGGGAAGACTGCAGACTCTGCTGCTTTACTGCCACCTGGATTATCATGGGTGGCAGTGCAGTTTGGAGTGACTAATGGGAGGAGGGCGTCACTAGGCAGTGCATGCCACACACTCACATGGGTATGTGCTTGGCACACCCTTGATGCTGACCTCCCAGGGCACAGAAACAAAGGAGAAAACACTCTATGATGGCAGGATGACCGCCACCCAGTTTGCAGGCCCCACACCTAGCTACTCAGGCATGTCCTCAATAGGATCCTGTCCATGATGGAGAGTAAGGGGCCTCCATCAACAACAAAAAGATATCTGAAACATGGTACACATCTTCATGGTCATTGCTAAATATGCCACTTCATGTGGTGCAGTTTGGGCAAATACTGTTCAAATTAGATAGAAATACTGTAATTGAAATTACAATTCTGGCAAAATTTGTGACATTTGCAAGGAAATTTCATGAAACTTCATGGAAATGAAATCATAATTCTCTCAGAATTCTGCCAATGGAAGAAAAATTTTGCCCAACTCTATCCCACGTTGAGCTTTATTATTTTAAATATTCATTTGTTACTAGGGTTGAACAGTTTTAATAGTGGCAAAATTCCACAAATAAGGGCAGATGGAGTGCTTATGGTATTCATCATCCTGGATAAATATACTGAATACCCCCTGATGGTCAAGTGCACTTTATGAATTTAGTGGTAGTAGTAAAAGCTGGGTCGGTGGTGCTGAAGGTTGAGGTACTGGATGCCTTGCCTCATGCCATGCTGGTGACCCAGGTTCGGGAGTGACCTCCAGGAGCTGAGGGTTGGCTGAAGGAGAGTACTGAGCATCCGATGTACTGCCTCCTCTTCTGGGTGGGGGAGATCTGGTTCCACAATGCTAGCAGCACCCCATGGAGACTGTGTGTACTGCAGTCAGGAACTCAAGAAGAGGAAGACATTGGCGGTTGTCCTGTGGGTGTGAACCTGTGCTGGATGGCATTGCACGTCTGTGTCTTGAGGAAGGTTGGGACCAGAAACAAGGAAAACCCTGGCACTCGGGAAGGATGGTGGGTCAGTGGATGGTTCCCATGCTCAGTCAGCTCTCCCAGCCAGCCTCCAGATCTCTCCCATGCTCTGGCTGCCCTATTATATTTTAGACAGAGTGCCAGAGGAGTAGGTGGTCCCACCTCAGGGAGCACAGAGCTGTGGGATTGGGGGAAGACGTGGTGGTGAGGAGAGTTTTGGGACAGAGGCTGGGCCTTGGGGGACCTCGGTCAGAGGAGGGAGAAAGCCATTCCAAGTGACTACACTGAGAGAGTCCTAAGGGGCCAGCAAGAGGAGCAGAAAGAAGTTAAAAAAAAGTTAGTAGTAGTGAAAGCTTTTATTTTATATAAGATAAGAACTTTAAGGCAGATGAGCCCTATTTGCAAAGTTGACTTATAAGGAAGCATAAATAATGTTGTATACAATTATCAAAGATAGTTGCACTTTGGCAGAAGGCAGAATATACAGTGGCAAAGATGGTAATATTGTGCAAACATACATGCATGGGATTGAGTGCACTATGTTGGTTGCATGTAAACCCCACTATAACGTGATTTCTTAGAATACAGTTGTCAGATTCTTCTTCTTAGCATTATCATGTTAAATGGGATACTGGAGAGCATTTATATATTGTATTGCATACCCAGTTCTGTGCTGTTAGTGTAGTTAGAGTTCATGAGGAGTGCAAAGCAGTGTCACTACTAATTGCCAAACTTGGAATCTCGACATTCAGGATCCCGAGTTCGCTGCATGACACACACCTGCCTGACAGGCAGAGCTAGTGCTGACGAGGGATAAGGTAATGAATGTGAAGAACCACTACCTACCCCTAGTCATTGCACACACAAGAGAGGGAAAATCCAGAGGCTGTCCGAGCTGCTCCTGTGGCATGGAGGCTAAGCCATTAGTAGCTCAGCCAGTACTGTGCTTCAGACCCCAGGTTCTGTTCCGAATGAAATTTTGGCGCGCATTCTTTTGCCTCCCCATAATTTTAACCTACTCTGAGTCCGCTAGCCTCAGAGATGGTTATTTTAGTTATTGGGGGCGCGGGGCTTTCTGCTGCATTGCACTAAGACCTTTGTTGGTCTTCAGACAGTTGGTCTCCTGAATTCAGGCTTATGGAGTTTGGGAGACTGACTGTTGGGATTTCATAGTAGATCTGCAAAATCTAGCAAAAGCAGTTATACTCGGCTGGATTTCTCTCACATCTAGGGCTTGCTTAACGCCTTCAGGGATTTTTATTCCTGGTTTCAGGTTTCATGGTATTCCATACCTTAGCTATGGTAGAAGATGACTTCATTTATTATGTTTGCTTGCACGCATGTGCAAGAAACATATGTGCCATCATAATGAAGTTTTCCAGAGGTGTGTCAGCCTCTTCCAATTCAGTCAGTGTATTTTCAGGCACGGTCCGCAGTGCGCCAATCACTGCTCCAGCTGTCTGACAGCAGGAAAATGCAGTGGCATACAGTTGAAAAGGGAGAGCTCTGCTTGAGTGAGCAGAGCTCTCCCCCACACACCGCTGCAGCACACCGCTCATCGCGCTCCCCTCCACACCAGAGGCCGACGGGGTGCCTAACCTCAGCCCACACCTAAACACCTGAGGTGCCACGCCTGGGAACCCACCCCAGCGTGGCAAATGATGTGAATGGCCGACGGGGTGCCCAATCCCTCAGAGGGCTCCACTGTATCTCCCACCCCCATGTTGTCTCTGATGGGTGCCAAATCCCCGCCGGGCTTCACTGGTCCCCCCAGCACAGGGTGCCATGCTGGGAGCCCACCCCAGCGTGACAACAGATGTCATGGCCGACGGGGTGCCCAATCCCCATCGGCTCCACGCCCCCAGTCGTGCCTTCTGCCACGCTGGGAGCCCACTCAGCGTGGCAAACATCCCGCGACATCTTTTTTTTTTAAAACCTGTAAAGAAAAAACTGTCTCTCGCAGTCTCTCTGCCCCCACAACCCACACCCACCCACCTCGCACTTGCCTCCCACACCCCCTCACCCTATACTTACCTCCGACTCTGACGATGATCTTCGTGGACCAGGAACACGCCTGCACTCTTCAAAGCTGACCGTGAACTGTGGAAATGCCAGTAAGCTGTATAATGGGCTAGACAGGGTTTTTCAACTTTGTTGTATATCTCAGGTATTTTTGATTTTACCAAATTTCCAAATGGGGTTTTGGGACCCTCCTCGCGAATTCTTGCACTGTCATGGCGTTACTCGGGTCCCGGAGGGTGATTTCGCAGCCACTGTGAAATCACCTTTCTGGAACAATTAATCTAAACAACACTGCCAGTGTTCATAAGGTGGGATCTCAAAAGCCTATTTTGAAAATTTGTGGAAAATTCTAAAATGACTGTTTTATGAGCATGCATTTCGCAGTTCCTACACACGCCGTAAGTTTTGAAATTTCAATATTTTCACTCCAGATTTCAACATTGCCATTTTACCACACCTCCTTATGAGCAGAACAGCTGTCATTTTCACACCTCACCCAAAATGTGTTTCCGCCCATGTAGTGCACAGTGGCACAGTTGGTGTGTGAAATCAATGTATGGGACACATTAAGAAAATCCAGTGATACTGTTCATGAGCAGAGGTCTTAAAATGGCTATTTTGAAAATTTGGTGAAAGAATTCCTAAAGTGACTGTTTTACGAGCGCGCATTGCAGAGTTCCTATGCATGCTCGTAAGTTAGCAAATTTTCAATATTTTCACCCAGATTTTCAACATTGCCATTTTACCACACCTCCTTATGAGCAGTACAGCTGTCATTTTCACATCTCACCCAAAGCGTGTTTCCGCCATGTAGTGCACAATGGGATCGGTGTCTTGAAATCAATGTATGGGACACATTAAAAATCACAGTGATACTGTTCATGAGCAGAGGTCTTAAAATGGCTATTTTGAAAATTTGGTTAAAAAATTCCTAAAAGTGACTGTTTTACGAGCATGCGTTGCAGAGTTCCTATGCTGCGTTAGTAAGTTCATAATTTTCAATATTTTCACTCCAGATTTTCAACATTGCCATTTTACACACCTCCTTATGAGCAGTATAGTTGTCATTTTCACATCTCGCCCACAGCGTTTTCTGCCCATGTAGCGCACAATGGCGCAGTTGGTGTCTTGAAATCAATGTATGAGACACGTTAAGAAAATCACAATGACACTGGTCATGAGCAGAGGTGTTAAAATGGCTATGTTGAAAATTTGGTGAAAAATTCCCAAAATGACTGTTTTAGGAGCGCCGTTATGCAGTTCCTACCTGCGCTGGCAAGTTTGCGAATTTGTAATATTTAGACACCAGATTTTCAACAGTGCCATTTTACAGCACTTCCTTAGAGCAGTACAGCTACTATTTTTCACATCTCGCCTAAAATGTGTTTCCGCATACGTAGCTTAATGGTACAGTCGGTTTGCAAAACAATGTTTGGGACAGATTAAGAAAATCACAGTGACACTGGTCATGAGCAGAGGTCTTAAAATGGCTATGTTGAAAATTTGGTGACAAAACTCCATAAAATGACTGTGTTACAAGTGAGCATTGTGCAGTTTCCACGCACCTCGTAGGTTCATGAATTTGTAATATTTTCAGTCCAGATTTTCACCAGTGGTATTTTCCACACCTCCTTATGAACAGTACAGCTGTCATTTTCCACAACATGGCCGAATGTGTTTTCACACTTTCAGTGCAGAGATCGTGGTCACTGTGGGAAATCATTGTTCGGGACAGATAAAGAAAATCACACTGACACTGTTCATGATCGGGGTCCCAAAATGCCTGTGTTAACAATCTACTGTAAAAATCCCCAAACTAGTTACATTACAGGTGTCAGCGTTGCACAGTTTCTATACTGCATGGTGACTTCACCATTTTTAAGATTTTCACATCAGATTTTCAACATTGCCATTTTTACACCTCCCCATGAACAGTACCGCTGTCATTATTCACATCCTGTTGAATGTGTTTTGCACCTGTGGTGCCAAATGCCATAGTCACTGTGCAAAAGCAGTTTTGGCTAACAAACTGATATTGCCACTGTTCATGAGTTGGGGATCACAAAAACCATGTTGAAAATTTGGAGTGAAAATACAATGAATGCCTGAGGCGTTAGGGTTTCCACCATAACGCCCCACCCTGTAAAGTATGACAGGCATCAGGAGTGTGACTTGGGATTCTTGCCTGTCATGCTCATACCATTCCACCCCACCCATACCCTGCAGCCAGTGAGAGGCATCAGGTGTGCCTCGGACTCTTCAGGCCCAAACTTCACCCCATTCTCCTATACCGCACCCATCTCACCAGATCTCCTGATGGAATGGGGCATAAGGGCCAAAGACCCCAAGGCACACCGACACTTGTCAGTGTCTGCAGGGTAGGGTGTGGTGAAATGGCATGGTCGTTATGCCTGACGACTCAAAGGCACCCCAATGCCTGCCACTCTCTGCAGGGTGGTGATGGGGTTGGCTTTATTTCAATACTTCGCTGCCATTCCTATTATGCATCTCTGTAACTTCTACACTACCAATGCCAGTGTCAGCAAGCAAACATTCGGCATTGACAAATGCTTGTCCATAGTTGTTCTGAATCACTGGGATGGATAGGCCCCTGTTTAAGTCTCTGGGGTTGTGTACACATGTTGGTGAATTATAGCTCGGAGTTGTTTTCCTAGGCAGTAAACCCTAATTTTTGGAATACTGCTTCTATATTAATTTTCAGTGTCCTATCTGACAGTGAATCTTATTTTAATTTGGTGTACATTTTGCAGCGAGTATCATAGGGTCAGAGTAGTACAAAGTGTTACAGTTTATTGCATTCTGTGTCCAGTTTGCTCAGTAAAGCCCCAGTAGTGAATTGGTTCACGATGTTACCATACTCTAGTACTGGGAGTATGAGCTGGATGGCAAAGTAATGGTTTCTTTGAGCATGAAATTGACAAGGTCTTGCATCTGAATACCTTTACCCTCGAGTTTACTTTTTAAGTATGTTATTTTGTGTGTTTGTCAAAGAGTAGCAAGTTTTCACCTGTAACACCATATATTTGTATTCTGTTGCTGCTTCAATGTGAGTCCCATTGAGCTGCTTCATTTTCAGCAGCTCTGATTCCAGAGTTCCTTTCTTGTTTTGCTGAACAGCATGGAAGCATCTTCTTGGAGCTGAGAGCCATTTCTGAGGCTGCAACACACTTTTGTAGTCGGTTGAAGTCCGATTGAGCGTTTAACTCCATTTTTGGGAGGATTTCACTTTGACACCAAAATTGTGTTGTTGGCATAAAGCTTCATATGAGAGTGCCTAATATGGAGGGAAAGTCATTTACATATAGTAGGAACAGTGGCAATCCCAAGACTGATCCCTGCAGGACATCTCTGTGTAAGTCGCCGACTAACAATAGTGTTTTGTCTATATGCAAACCATTAGTTCCTTGTTGCTTAAGTAAGACTGGAACCAGCTTCTTAAATCCATGGGGAAAAAATGATCTGTCCCATTCTCATAGAAGGATCTTGTGGTCCACTAGGTTGAATGCCTTTGAGAGGTCTATGAACACTGCTCCCACAGCCTCACTTCAATCCAGTCTATTGGTGACCTGATCCACAAAATCCATGAGTGCGGAGTCCGTAAGACCTCGTTAACCTAAATCCTGACTGGTGGGGAGTCTGTGGTTTATGAGCCTCCAGATATTCATTTATCTGTCCACTCACTAGTCTTTCAAATGCTTTGGATATTTAAAGATGAGGGCTATGGACCAATAGTTAGATGGGTTCCTTGCATCGTCCCCCTTGAAGATGGGGACCACCTTAGCGCACTTCCAGCGGTATAGGAATTTATTTTCAGCTAGCTTCGTTAAACAGTTTAGTTAGAACTGGGAGATGGCCTCAGCAGTGTCTTTCAAGAATTTTATTTCCAGCTGGTCCAGTCCAGGAGATTTTGGTTTGGATTGTCTTTTCAATAGTTTGAGGACTTCAGATTTCTTATCTTGAAATAGAATGTTGAGACACTAACTCTGACTGGTTGCTCTCCTTGACCCTTTTCAGGAATGGGATCCAATTCATCTTGTAATTGGGTGTCGAATAGAGTGCAGAAGTATGTGTTCTGCGTGTATAGACATTTGGTCCCCGGACATGATGCCACGGTTAATTAGTGTGGACATTATGTCACGCGGGGACAAAAAGGTAGTTACTGAGTTGGTCGCTTCAGTATATTTTCAATTTTGTTAGGGTAGTTATGTACCTTTGTCATTGGTAACTCTGATGCTGGAGTTGGTTTCGCCACCCCTTCAATACTTTTTATTAGTCTCCACTAGTCCATTGGGTTAGTCATAGATTTGACTTTGTCTTAAGGTATTTTCTTTTGGCTCTCGGATTTGGTCTTTGTTTTTGTTCTTTAATTTTTGAAATCCTCCCAGTCATAGAAACATAAAAATATAGACAATGATGACAGAAAAGACCAATGGTCCACCCAGTCTGCCTGAATTCCATATTTAGCCTTGAGACCTACTGTCCCTCCATAGTCTGTCTCATGTAAATTTTATTTGTTTCCTTGTCAACAGACAACTCTTTTCGTGCAGCTGTTAGTGCTATACATGTTTGCTTTAGTTTGTTTTCGCTGTTCATGGTAGCCATCTGTGACTACCCTGGACCTCCTTTTATGGTTGTTGATATCTCATTGCCCATGAGAGCTGCATTAGCATATGCAAACATTATGTCACATCAATTTATATTATGTATCACTATACTTAAAAGAACAAATACCCTGCAAAACGCTCTGAAACACACAACCTGAATGCAGTATAAAGGGAAAAACTACATTACAACTCAGACAGTTTGTAAAGGTAAATGTGGTAGTTCACACCTTCCCACAAATTGTTTCTTTGAAGTCTAATTAAACAGACAGGCATACTGTGGAGTCTAAAGGGTGATTACACATCATGTTCTCATGCTATTGCAGCTCTTAGGACAATGACATTTCAACAACCAACAACTGTAGACCACCAGCATAATTACAGGGCCTAGTATGAAGTGTGAAAACAAATTGAAGCAGTTGCATACATCTGACAGCTGACAAAAAGAGTTTTCCGTTGACATGGAAACAAATAAAATTTGCAAGATATGAGGGTGTAGTTTTCCTTTAATGAGAGAAGCATATTGGATTGATAGATTGGGGTACTTGACAGTGGAACTGGGCTGAATGAAGAGATTGATTGGGTTCCTTTGTTATCATTTTTAGTTTATGTTTGATGGTGTTTTCATTAATTGGTTTACCAGACTTTACACACTATTGTTCCTATTGTGACAGTTCACGGCTTACTTCACTTCCCATTTCTGTTGTGTTATGTAGCTCGGATTTTGTCAACTGGTTCTCAAACTACCTTAGCCACAGATCTCACAAAACTATGATCAAGGTGTTCTCTCTCACTCCTGCCCTTTCAAATATGGTGTTTCCTCAAAGCTCCATGCTGGGACCCCTTTCTTCTCCCTCGTGGTCAACTCCTTCCCAGGATTTGCAGGTGTTAGAAATCATCCTTTACGCAGATGGTGCTGCATTATTCTGCAAGGAAAATAATCCTTCTATCCTCCTTGAAAACTCCAGCTTGATTTCTAATGGCTTCATTCCTCCTCCAGAGGACTTGTCCTAAATTAAAAACAACTAAGTCAGTGGTTTTCTGGGTCCAGAAAACACTGCTTTTGATTTCACCATCCAGGATAACGATGGCAACCAAATAGGAGTCTCAGAGTTCAAATACCTTGGCCTCCTCCTAGACTGTCACCTTACCATCAGACTTCACATTGATCAGCTTATCAAAAAGCCCACCAAAGGCTAAGCATGCTATATAGTCAAACTACTTCTTATCCCAGAATCTAGGGCCTTTCTTGTTGATGACTTCCTGCTCCCCAGCTTTGACTATGGCACTTTGAACTACTACTCCTCCTCTCTCAAAACATTTCACTAGGCTTAGGACCACCTATCACAACATTATCCGGTTCGCCACTGGCCTTCCAAGACTGACCCACCACTGTGACCTTTACAAAGCAGTCAACTGGCCACCATTAGAAGACAGACTGGTCAGCAAAATCCTGATCTTTTTCCGCAAAGTCCTATGGGGATATTTATCAAACAGCATTGGCTCCATTTTCCCAAGGTCTGCTCCCACAAGATCCACTAGATAGCACTTCTCCTCCTCCTCCTCTTCCCTTCCCTTTTGTTGTACTACCCAAGGCAGCACACCTCTCTTACAAGGGTATAAAACTGTTTAATAGCCTGCCACCATCTGTTGTGCAATGTCCCACACTGGCTTCTTTCATGAACAACTTAAAGGGATACCTGTCTAGTACTCAACCTTGTAAATGCTCCCATCTATGATTAACATTTAGGTTTTTGCTTACAGCAGCAGTTTTTCTGGACCTACATGTAGGTTTTGCTTACATCCTGTAATTACTGCCAAGTGAACCTGTAAAAAACTTTCAGCTTAGTGTGTCTCACCTGGTTAAATAACTAAATAAAAAAAAAGTATTGCTTTGTGTATATATGTATATATATACTGTACGTGATATGTATATATGATATATATATATATATATAATCTACTATGATGACACTTTGTGTATTCCTCAGTGGGTTTTTGCTTCACCCTTTCCATACAGTTTCTTCATGTATATCTTTGTAATGTTTCTGTAGCGCCTGTGTACCACTGGACGCTTCTGAAAAAGGCAAATTTGCTGACATGCCTTTCCAGTATAAAAATAAACTGAAACTAAACTGAAACTGAAATTGAGTTTCCTTATATGTATTTAAGAATCATTAAGTACTATACAACACCATGTATTTGTAGGGATTTTCAGTATTTAAGTTTTGTTGATGGTGACCTTGAACTGCTGTATCTGACCTCCTGTAAGCTGCTTTTTTGGTGTAGTTAGAACTTTGTAACTTAAAAAGTGGTTTAAGCACCAAACTAAGACAATATTGACTGCATGTTATTGGGACCTGTTAATTATATTTTAAGATAGCAAAATAGTAAAGGACTTTTACACACCCTTAGCGCCTCTTGGGAGTTTGTAGTCTTATTTTCAATTAGCTACCTGCTTGATAGTAACTAAGGAGGGTGCCTATGGTATGCGATGGGAACAGGCATGTCCTGCAACATCACTCAGCAGTGATACATTAGCCTTGGTTCAACCCCTAAGCAGAGATGCACCAGCTGGGTGGGGTGAACAGCAATGCACCATTTGAGGCGTTTGTAAGAACACTGACATGACTGTTTCAGTCTGGTAAGATTTTGATGCATTTGTTTTTCAGTGCTAAAATTAATTATATGAACAACCTTTCTTGTGAAATTTATTACTAACATGAACCTCATGTTTGTATGCTAGGACCACTTTTCTTTGAAAATGCCTAGAGGCATAGGTGAACATGTTTAAGATGTTTATAAGTGGCTGATATTTAATAAAAGCTTGATTTTTTTATGGAAGTTCTGTCTGCTGGTTTGATGGTGCACAACCGACTTTTTGGGTTGAATTCAACTGCCAAACTTCAGACCACACCTAGCTTTTCTATACGTCCCTGCATTTCACTGATTCCTTTATTGCAATCCACCCTCCCACAGAGATAATTGTCATCTGCAAAGATACAGCCTGCCCAGATACCTCTTCACCAATGTTGCTAATGAACATTCTGGAGATGTCTGGTCCCAGAACAGATCCCTGTGATACCCCGCTCATAACCTCTCTCTGCTGACTAGACCCCACTGACTACAACCTCTGCCATTTAGCCAGTTACCTACCTAACTTACTATGACCTTAACCACACCCATATCCTCCATCTTCTTCAGCAAGGGTATGTGAGGCACTGAGTCCAAAGCCTTGCTGATGTTGAAGTAGAGCGAATCCACAGTGTGGCCCCTATTCAATCCCCTAGTCACCCAGTCAAAGAAAACTCTGGTTAGTCTGACAAGAACACCATTCCATGAATCTGTGCTGTTTACGCATCCTGGAGCCCTTTGCTCTCCAAGTGGTCCTCTTTTTTTCCTACTTGACAGGCTGTGCCCCACCTGGACTGATCCCCCAGCCTTGTTACCTGCCTTCTCATGGGTTTACTCTGCTTCTCCCTGTCTGCCCCTATGGCTTGACCTCATGGCAGGGCATGGCAGGACCCCAACTGCCACAGAACAGGATCCAGTTCCTGGGAGGCTGCTACGCCATGGTGTTGGGTCTGTGAGGGGTCAGTCCTTCATCTTGCTCCAGCCTGCCAGTTTTAACTTTTTCTCTTATGTCGAGATACCAGCCTTGGGGAATGATGCAAGCATGCACGCAAGCATGGTGCGTAGTCATGCACTGATATCTCCTCCCACTGAGGCACTCCCGGTGTAATGCCAACTATGGTCACAAGGTGGCAGTCATGCACCATAGCTGGCTGCCCTCCCACCTGGAGGAGAAGAGCATCCCCATGGGACACTTCAGCCTCCTCCCCAGGCCAGTCCCTGATGACAGGGGCTCGCTTGAACCCAGGTCGCCATGTCGTGAGAGGCAGCGCCCACTGCACCAACGTGCTGGCTCACGAGGTCCCTTCTTTGACAAATGACCCATCAGCTACCCTACATTAGGAGGTAAGACTGACAGGTCTGTAGTTCCCTGCATGTCTTTGTCTCCATTGGAGCAGAACCATCTGCCACCTCAACTTCTTTTGGAAGTACATCCTAGACAGCTGTTGAATGGACCTACCAGGGTTCAGCCAGCTCTGCTGCCAACTCCTGAGTAACCTCCAGTGCAACCCTCTGGTCCTAGGGCTTATCCATTTTTAATGCTGACAGCCCTTTCTTGATTCTTTTCACTTGTAAATATTGGCTGTCTCATCTCGTGCCGCTTTAGTGGTCCCTTGATGCCACTCTCTTGTAAGGTCCACAGTTCTCCTTAGTGAAAACTGAGCTGAAGTAGTTATTAAGGGTGGTGGCCTTGCTTGTCCTCTTCTATCTCCCACCCTCCGCCCCCTGCTAACTTTAAGATTCCTCAACTTTCTTCATTTTTTTCTAATATATTGATGAACTGTTTTTTCTCTTGACCTCACAATATCCAGCGCTGTGTCTGCTTTTGCTTCTCTACCCACCCTCTTGGCTCCTTTATCTTCAGTATGTATTCCGCCATTCTTCCTCCCTTGCTTTTTGGTACTGAGAAGGCCTTTTTCTTTTACCTTCATTACTTCCTGATTCTTGCCAAGAACCAACACTCTCTTGAACCTGTTCTTTTGGTTACCTCATTCAAAATTCAGATTCTTGAGAAAGGCTCCCTTAATTGCCTGTCATCTGTCTTCCACTCCCCATGTCGTCCATCTGGGCTAACTTTTCCCTGACCAGCCCCTCAGCCTGTTAAAGTCCACCCTTCTGAAATCCAGGACTTCAGCTCTCAACTGGGGTTTTCCAGATCCAAATCAAATGGAGTTATGGTTGATCTTCACCACTGGCTCCCCTATTCTCACAGCTTCAATCACCCAAGTCGGTGAGCACCACATAGAGAACCTCAGTCTGCATGACAGGATCCTTAACTAGTTGTAACACAAGCCAGTCCTGGAAGGCATCCAGAAAGGCCTGACTTCTGGTACTCCTGGCTACTGGATATCCCAGTTGATGTCATGCAGGTTCAGATCACCCACTACCACACCCCCTTTGCATCTCTGTGCAATCTTCCTGAGCTCTTTGTCTTTCTTTTCCTATTGCCCCAGAGGTCTATAGATCACCCCAGGCACAGTTTCTGGCTTGAGACTGCAATGAATTGCACCAACAGTGACTCAGCCTCTTCATCATATCTCTGGTCATCCATCTTCCATCACCTCAATGCCTCCTTGACAAAAAAGGGCTATTACTCCCACTCTATCTGTTCCATTATCCTTCATAACGATGGGTACCCAAGGACCGTCAGGTCCCAGTCATTATTTTCCTAAGCCCTGTTTCTGTGATGGCTGCTAGGCTCATGTCAATGTCCAGTATCAGTGCCTGGAGTGTGCTGATTTTGTTACCCAGCCTCCTAGCATTAAGGCATACCCTTCCATCTAACCCCTGATCTTCCATTGCTACTATCCTTGTGCTTTCTTTTGTCCTCTCATCCTTTTTTGTGTTTGGACACTTTGCACTACCCTCTTAATGTGTCCTCACCTATTCGTGTTAGAGCCACAACCCTTTGCAACTGCTATGTTGCTACAAGCTCCCAGATGTGGGGAGTACTAGCTAGGATCCCTTCCTCTCACCTGGCACCCCTCATTCCAGTCTCCCCACAGTCAGTTTAAATGTCTGATACAGACGCCAAACTTCTGCCCCAGTGCACTCTTGTCAGGTGAAGTCCATCACCCTTGAAGAGTCTCTCACCCCAGAAGTCTCCCGATCCCCACAAAGTGGTACATCTTCCCCAGCACCATCCCTTAAGCCACCCATTAAACTCCCTCAGTTACATCAATCCTTATCCTATCCTGCTTCGCCTCCTGCCCCACACAGGAAGGGCTTTGGAAAAGGCCAGGGAGGCTGAGTGTGCAATCAATCTGTCCCCCAGTCTACAGAGGTTCTGCTTCACCATCTCTATTGACTGACTCTTCAGATCATTGGTATCCAGGTGTACCAACACCCCTGCTCCCCTTGTTCACTTCAGCCATCCTTCCTATCCTGTTTAATTATGTGATGGCCAATGTACCAGGAAGGCACTGGACCATCCCTCCCATCCAACTCCCTCTACTACCCTCTACCCCTCTAATCATCAACAGCCCCAACCCTCAAGACTCTCCTGATAGACTTGCTCCCCTGGGTGCCATCATGCTGTCCTGCCCTTTCCCATTGACTCCTTGGAGAGTCCCCTAGCAGAGTCAGGTGCATGAGCCTCCTCTGGGGACAAAGCAATTCACTGTCTGGATGGTGCAGGACTGTGTCTTATGGCTGCCATTGCCCCTCCTGCCCTACTCCCCCACCACTCTCCATCTCCCTGAGCAGTGGATTTGGGAGTGGGATGTGGGTGGTGGCTATGGTTGAGATGGGGATGCAGCTGAGATACTTTTATCCTTACTGCCACCAGCTGAGCCTGGAGCTCTGCCATGGTCCTGCAGATGGGGCAGTGCTCCCTTCCAGAGCATATCCGAGAGAAGAGCACCCCACAGCTGCCACAACTGACAGCCTCCTCTCTGAACCCCATCCCTGTACAGGCCATTGAATGAGGCTAAACCTAGCTGAGGTATATTTCAAGCAACAGATTCATAGATTAACAAAATAGTAAGTCAACTCATAGTGCTCACCTGGATAGGTGCATGATGCATCTGTTGGGCACTGGCTATAGCATAGGAAACATGGATAAAAACTACCTCAGAAGCGCAACTAGATAGGATGTAAGCTAAAACACAACTATACCACAAGTACTAAATTAACTTGTATAGCTACACCCAGATAGGGTAGAACTGTAAGACTTAACTATAACACAAGTATTAAATTAACCTGTATTGCTCACCCAGATAGGGTGAAGCTGTAAGACCAACTATACCCCAAGTACTAAATTAGCTCCTAAATCTACACCCAGATAGGGTGTAACTGTAAGACCTAACTATAGTACAAGTATTAAATTAACCAATAGTGTTCACCCAGATGGGGTGCAGGTGTAAGACCCAACTATACCACAAGTACTAAATTAACTCATGCAGCTACACCAAATAGGGTGTAACTGTAAAGGCCTAATTATAAGTCTAATTAATTATTCATGAGCTAAAGTAGCTCATTGATTGTCTGCTGTGCTGGTCTGAAATCTCTTAGAAATGCCCGCACTGCAGAGACCCTCAACTGAACACTGAGCTACCCTGGTTGAAACCTTAAAAACATAAAAATAAATGGTGAACAAGAAAATTGTTATCGCGATTAGACTTATAATAGCAATAATAACTCAAAAACAGATCATTTCCTTGATTAGCAATCAGAGTGTGAGGGGTGGCCTCAGCTGGCGCCCTCGGGCCACCCATCCCCCAACCAGTCGTCAATCCCCGGAAATTACCTGCTTTAGTCGTTATTGCTCAACTATAACACATGTTTTAAATTGCCCCATAGTGCTCACCCAGGTAGGTGCAGCTGCAAGACCCAGCTATAACACAAGTACTGTACTAATAATTCATACAGCTACACCCAGATAGGATGTAACTGTAAGATCTGACTATAACACAAGTACTAAATTAACTTGTATAGTTACACCTAGATAGAGTGTAGCTGTAAGACTTAACTATACACATATATGCCCCCAATTGGAGCTTACCTTAATTAGCTATGGCCCCATGGGCATCCTCAGCAGTGGCTCCTGGGGGATTTGGGCATGCTCCACCTGCAGAATTCTTATGTTGTGGCTGCTAGAGTTTTTGTTCCTTGGCCCATGTAGGAAAGAGTCCAAGATCCGAATGCTGTGTTGCGTCTCCAAGTTCTGTGGGAGGCAATGACCAATCCAGGAGTGCCATGAAGCAGACCACAAATGCAAATAAAAAACACCTATGGCATCATGTGCAAGCTGCATGCAAGACCCTCGTCTTAAAGGAGCCATGGGTCCATTACTGGGCATGTAAGAAGGGTGCAAAACGAGTGCTTCTGGTGTCGAGCCCCTGTGGTCAAGTGGGGCTCCTTGAATAAAATAAAGGGGTTCTGCCTCTGCCTTGCAAGTGGAGCTAGGACATATAATTGTTAGCCCCTGAATGGACTCTTAGAAGTAAAACTGTGGGGCTGAGTTGCGAGGCAGCAATACATAAATGAATATGGCATCCCCATGGAATTCTAGCAGCAGGTGGGACTCTGGGAAAGTTTCAGGGGGCATCAGAAAAGCCTGGGAGTGCAGCAATCAACCAGATGGGAACTGTGGAAAAATTATGAAAGGGACTGAAAGCCCGCTAAATGGTGATTCTGTTGAGATTCCTCGGAGAGTCTGGAGCAGGGAGACTGTTGTGGGCTACTTAGCCCTAAAGCCTGTCTGATGCCCAATGGCTTTCTGACCCCTGAATAAAAGAGAGAGGCAGGGAGCCTGTTAGATCTTGTGTTAGCAGGGAAGGACACTAAACTGCTGACTAATTCCCTGAGCAAGATTTGAACCTGCTGTGGTGAGTTTGAGACTTGTGAATAGCAGCCTGAAAAATTGAGAGATTGCAGCCTGAAGCTAGAGAAAGAGAATTTGTAGCAGCGAATAAAGAGATTTTGCAATAGCGAGGAAAAGAATTTGCAGCAGAGAATTAAAAGATTGAGAAAACTGTGCTCCCCTCATAGGAACTAGTGTTTTGAACCTGCCTAACTGCTGCTAGCCAGAGAAGTTGAGTGTGCTGGAGCTAGAGACTAAGTCAGAGCCCCTGCAAGTGTGTGTTAAAAGCTGTGTGCCAAGCAGAAGTCTAGGGGACACCCAGCCTGCCTCCATCCCCAGACCAATGTAGAGATCACTGGAGAGGAAGACATTGAGAGGCTTGTCAGGTGAACACTGTCCTCAAAGGCCTAGGCGGCAAAGCTTCGAAGGCCTGACAGGTGAAGTACAGTGTTCTTCAGTTCTTAGCCAGCTGTTACCATTCCTGCATCCTGCTGCTGTGGTGCACCACCAACAATGTGATACTAGAATGGTACCATAAAATCAAATCTGTTGAACCCCTCATCAGATTGCAAGTACCTTTGAGCTATTGTTCAAATGAGTTCTTACCTTAGCTAGCTGGTTAGTCAGAAAAGGTGTTAAGTCCTGGGACAGACTACACCAAGCTTCAAGCTCAGCCCAGGCAGTGAAGTCAAAAGTTGCTGTGATAAAGTTATTTGAGCCCCAACAAAAGTATTCTGTTCATGTTAAGACTGTTACCCTCTCAGTATCTTAGCATCTCGGAGCATAACCCCTGCATCCACTGGTAGGCCACCAGCACACAGGTATGGTACCCACCTCAATGAACTAACTGGTTATAGCAGTTACTTGGGGACATGTTGGGTGCCCCTACAGGAGGAAGCTGTGGAGACACTGTGGGGTACAAACCTATTGTTGCCATTTTATTGTTGTTGTGCTATTTTTTCCTCTGTTCACCATCTCCCTATAATAAAGCACAGGAAGGTGGGTTGATGGTACAATTCTATATTGCTGGTTATTGTAAGTCATGTATTTGCTGGGTGGGAAAGGTACTGTGGAGTGAGTTATTGTATTTTCTTGGGGTGGTAACCTGCAGTTTATCCCACAGGTATCCCATATCACTACATCAGACGGATGCACCACACAATTTCTTCTCCTGTCCACTAGGGAACCCAGGCCAGCCCCCTTGAAGTGTGTCCAGGTGAGACCTGAGGGCCCCAGAAACAGCCAAGCTATGAGCTGAGGAGCTGTTACACATAAATACTAAATTAATTTGTAATGTTCATTCAGATAGGATGTAGCTCAAAGATCTAACTATAACAGCACACTTACTCTGCTTACACATACACGTATTTTATACCTCCTTACCCCTTAACCGTGGTTAGGCCTGGCTGCAGTTTATGAGGAGAGAAATATGGCGCCAAGATTATTGGGCATAGCGTCATCACTGATGAGACTACATATTGGTATCGTATTTGGAATTGTAGTATGCTATACATATTTGGAATAGTGTTTGGAACGAAGTCATGGCACTTGGGGTGGGGTGGGTGGGGTAGGTGGGGGTAAGGGGCCAGAGCCCATGATGACAACTGAAATTCAAACAGAAGGGATATTAACATGTGATAGTGGAGAACACCCTTAAAAATGGAAGGTGCAAAACGCCAAAATACCAACACAGTGGTAAGTTGTCATGGAAGTGAAACTGTTGAATGAGTAAATCCAAAAGAATACAGGTGGAAGCGAAGGGGACAGAGCCCCCAATGTCAAAACAAAAAGCATAAGGAGTGCAGCAGGACAAGATGCCGTTTTCCATTGCTACGATAGTGTGATTATGTGTGAAGACACACTGATGGCAGAGATATTGTTGTGGTACGAGATTACATGTACGAGATCTTGGCTGCCAGATTCCTGTCCTCATAAACTGCAGCCGCCCCTTGGTTAATTTAAATGCTAAAACAAATAGCAAGCAACATTTTCTTTTTAAGACTTTCAAAACACTCAGTATTCTAGAATGTTATTCTGGTATTCTAGAAATCAGTGGGCTGATTGAAGTCACACAACTCTACATTCAGCTGCTTTTGATTCCATCATAGAACAAAAACACAATGCAGAAGTTGTTCTTAGTCAAGGGCTGACAAAAATGCGCTATGATGTTGCCTTACAAAAACAAACACAAAGAAAAACAAATAGAAATGCAAAACCCCAGAAATTATCAGCTCAGAAAGATCCTGAAACAACAGACGAGATCACAGCAACACACCATTCACAGGCTGCCACAATAGATAAGCAAATCCAAAAGCTATGATATATAACACAAACTCTGGCCAGAGCCGATAGGGCTGCAGGTGAGGAATTCAGGTAAAAATAAGAAAAATGTGTTGTTTTATATTTTTCAGCAAAGCCCAGATATTCAAAGTTTGCGCCATGCGCGCACAAGGTTCTTGCTCAAGCGCAAGTCCGAAAATGCGCCATTCTGCGATACTCAGCGGGAGGCAGATGCACCCCCAATCACTCTGAGCAAGAGCACAATGATAATGAATGTATGCGCAACTGAAGGGGAGGAACCATGATAAATGGCGCAGTGTGATATTCAACAACATGCGCCATGAGCAATAGGGGAGCAAGCGAAGTTGCACTATAGCAGAAATGAACCAAAATAAAAAGGAGCAAGGAGAGGCGTAAGAATGCTACAGGAAGGCACATGAGGCTGAACTCTAGCCAGACAAACTGGGCAGGAGGGACACACAGGCAGGCCAGGAAAGGGCACCCTAGCACACAGGCACAGGGAGGTGTGGGAGCCACAGCCAGTGCAGAAGAGGAAGTGCCACACAGCACAGAGGCCACCACAGGCAGGTGTTCCCAGCAGGGGAAGTAGCAGCCAGGACAGTGGGGAACATAGAAACAACTGCCAGGGGTGAACACAAGCCAGGGACATGGCCAGTGTCACCTTGCAGATGGAGGCAGTAATGAGGGGGTAAGAAGGTGGCCAGCATGGGGCGCAGCCATGGAAGGGCCCATGGCGGAATGCCCCAACAGGCAGTATCGAGCCAGCACCTGCTCGAGCTGTACAGCGATACTGAGATCATGGCGGCCGATACCGCCTGAATCGGGCAATTCTGAGGTGGCTCTGCGAGCTGTGCAGTGATGTGATGCAGGCACCCACACGATGGAGCCATGCTCTGTCAGTGGAGACTAAAGTGACAGCTTGCATGTGCTTATTCACCACGGGTACCTTCCAGAGACCACAGGGGACACCACAGGCATAACCAGTCGGCCCACGTCCTTGCCACCTCACCCAATTCCTTAGCGACTGCTGCCACATGCCGCGGAGTACATCCATTTCCCAGCACACCAGCCGAGCGCATAACAAACATACAGGAGTTCCACAGGGTAGCACGTATGCCTGGTGTGCTAGGGGCAATAGACTGCACCATGTGGCCATCTGCACACCACCTGGCCCCAAGGGGTCGCATATTAATCAGAAGGCTGCGTTAGCATCAACTGCCAGGTGGTGTGCGATGCCAGGGGCATAATCAATGTCTGTGCCACGCACCCTGGGGAGCACCGATGCTTCATCTGGCACCAGTTGGCACTGTGCCACAGATTCGAGAGTGGGACATCCCCACTGGCCACTTAGTGGGTGAGTATGCAAACCACATGGACAAACATAGGGCTTGGGAGGGCATGGTCAGAGGTGACATGGGTAGTGGCCTACATGGCTCGGGGCAGGGCGATACTGATCACCAAACCAACCTCCACCCTCTACACACAGGTGACAGTGGATACCCACTCCATCCCTGGCTGCTCACACCATACTGGTGGCCCGCTACCCCATCGCAGCAACGCCTACAATGAGGCATGCCACCACACGTAATGTCATTGAGCTGGGTGTTCGGTATGCTGAAGGCACATTTCTGTTGCCTGACACCTCGGTGGTGCCTACAGTATAGCCCCTCAAAGGCCTGTGGCATCCTGCACAACATGGCCAACGAATGGGATAGCCGTACAGGTCGAAGAGGGGACAGCGATGGGGACAAGGGATGCCAGTGACGATGGTGATGGGCAGCCCCATTGGGCAATGGGACCCTGACTGCTCCAGCTGGCACAGCTGCACCGGGCACCATCACAGAAAAGCACTTCAGCCAACCCAGGTAAGTCATGGGGCCATGTGCAACCACCAGTGACAAAGGCACAACCCACAAACACGCAGGGACACACACCAGGGTGCATGCCGTCAAGGGAAGTGGCCTTGCATGGAACCACACACACCGCCAGAGATGGGCAAGGTCTAACATGGCACGCGGTCAGACACACACACACACAAACACACACAACCTACCAGACATGCACAAAGGGTAGGAGGTACGCTGACCCAGACTGCCACCCCTAGCTACACACATGTCCACAGACCACAACACCCACTGCCTGTCATTGTGCATGTGTCAGATGCTGGGCACCATTGCACAGTGGCGTACAGCACAATGCAGGCATCATCATGCACACGCAGCTGGACAGCAGCCGGGAATGTGTGCAGATGGACTGTGTGTGTGCGTGCAGGGCCGGTACCCACCGTGCATTGCCGCTGAATGACACAATACACAGGGCAGCATCCAGGCGAGCCACGCCTGAGAGACAGGTCAGTCATGCGCCACAGTGCCACGGATCGTGGGCGCCCACCAAGGCCCACCAGCAATGACAGGCTGATTCATCACGCCATGGGGTGGCACTGACGTCCCCAGGGGTTCCACTGCATGAACACGGCATCGCTCACGCAGGGGTCTGCAGCACTGGAACATGCCCGCGCCAGGCGTGCCTCGGGATGCCCACAGCTGAACCCGGTATCGACAAGGATGGTGTCGCGACGCCGAGGAGGGAGAGTGAACATTGTACTGCATGGTGTCAGGCCGAATGGGCAATGACTGTGTGCCCATTGTGGCCATGAGCAGCAGTGAATGCCTGTGTCTGCCTGTCGTGGCAGCGGTCACATCCTCCTGCAACCGTCCATCCCTGCCAGGAGCAGAATGGTGTCTCTGCTGCGGCTCCTCTGCCTGGCACAGAGCCGCACTCAGTGCATCCACCGCCGTCAAGCCGCATCTGCTGATTGACTGGCGCTTCGCAGTATGCGGTGCTCATCCAAGAGGTCATCTGCCTGATCGGCATGCTGTCCTCAGGGTGTTCGTGGCCCTGATACTCATCACCCTCTGAGGGTGGCTGCTGCACTCCAGGGCCAGGCCTGGGCATGTCCACAGCTGGTGCGCTGACACTGCCCCGACACAGTACCCCCATGGCCATTGGCTGACTGCTGATGCTGCCCTCTGGCTGCCGCTCCCCAGGGCTCAATGGGGCTGCTGCAGTGGCCGCAACAGTCCCACTGTCCTGTACACACACCAGTGCTGCCCACCAGTGCTGACAGGCACAGGCTGGGACTGTGATGACATGCAGGCCTCCACGGCGGCACCACCCCACAGCCATGGCCGCGATGTAACCTGCTGTGTGGCCATCCTGTGGCACACAAGTGTCACTGCCATGACGTTAGCCCCATCATCATTGGTGATGGATCTGGCACCAGCCTGAGTCTCAGCATGCTGGCATCCGTGGACACTGGCACGCTGGGACATGGGCAGGGCCTCCGCACCTGCTCCACCAACATCAGTCTGGACATCCAGGTAGGCGCACTGTCGTCCTGACCTGTGTATTCCTGTGGAGGCGGATGGGCCCTCTTCCATCTCCATGTGACTGGCCTCAGTGGAGAGCCCACCACCGCTGACCCATGCAGGCGCTCTGGGCTGTAAGGGAAAACAAAGTCGGCGATTACCATGCTCCCCAATAAGACGGACATGACCTACCATGCACAGTGACGGGCTATCACCCGTCTGGAATCCACCACCGGAACACCCTCAATGGCGAACGCTGCATGCTGCCAGCAACCTGCTCCTCCTGTGGGGTCAGGCGTAGCACCTCCGCTGTCCCCCACCTGTTGCAGACCGTGCTGTCTTGATGGCAGCCACCTTCTCCTTAATCCTCCACCTGTCTGTGCCCATCTTCTTCTGCACTACTGCATGGAGCACTGGTGGCTGCCATGCAGATTTACAGCACGTGCCACCTCCTCCCATGCAGCAGCACGGGCCTGTGGTGTTCCCTGTGTCCGCTGGAGAAGCTCCCTGGTCTAGGTAGGCTTTGAACAGGGCATCTGTCTCAGCCATCAGTGAAATTCAGCCTCCTCTTCTCCCACGCCACTCTATTCCTTTTCCTCCACAACACACTCGGTCATGATTCATCCTGTAGAGAATGACAGGTGTTACCTGTGACTGTGCAGTCCCATGCATATCCCAAAATCCACAGTCCACACTCCCAAACAGCATTCAACTCACGCAATAGACTGCAGTAACTGATAGGCCAGTGCAGCCCAATGTCGCACTTTTTATAGTGCAACCCATGCAAATGAGGCGGGCGCATCTTTAAGTGGATGCAAATGCAGTGACTGCACCATTGAATGGCTGATTAGCTGATTTGCATATGCCGGCTGAATATCACGCTGTTGCGCTTTGCTTAATTGTGTTGAGCGGCTGGAGCCAAGGCGCAGTTCTGTGTCATGCGCAGTACACACCTAACTGCACATGCCCTGGTTGATGACGCAGGCACCCTGCCGTGCTGCTGATGTATTGTGTTGGGAGGCAATGCAGGCACGGCCATCATTGTGCCAGTGGAGCTAGAGCGCTGTTCACCGTATGTGGCACTGGGGCATAGTAGGCACACTGCGGCGACAGTGCTGTAGACTGCTACAGGAGGTGGCACACAGGCACCCAATCACACTACACACATTGGGTTCCAATCGCTGTGGCTGTCCGTGCGCCAGAGACCCTTGAACCTGTGCCTGACTTTTTGCCCTTAGGTGCCATGCATCAGGCATGGGTGCACCACTAATGCACTGTTCGGTGACAGCACGATAGAGAATGGCAGCACTGTACCTACAGCATCTGCACGTGGAGGACCACGCTGCAGGGCACCATTTTGACTGAACTGAGCAGCAGAGATGGGGCGGAGGCATGCTGTGCAGTGGAGCCAGGTGGAGCTGGCAAACCTTGAAGCTAGTGGAGCCACATGTTGGGCCTTTGTTTGGGAGGCACCCCTGGACAGGGCCAGGAGTCAGGTGGCAGGAGGTACGACACCCCTGAGGAGCAGCCACTGATGGGGACCCAGCGGAGGGACCTGAATCTGCTTGCCAATTTCGCGGCATGCCAGAGGCACGTACTACGCCAGTAGGTGCAACATCCATACACTTTTATCGTCCATACGGTAATCACGCTGCATGTGTCTGGCACATGGAGGCCATCCGTGTTGGCCGTGGTGGTGTTATCGGGTGGGGTGGGTGGGTCTGGCTGTGTGGGTTTGCACACACATGGGGGCGGGTCGAATTGCTAGAGGATTGTACTGATGTTCCTCTCTCCATGTTTTGCACCTTAGGGCCCGCAGAACACCAGCAGGCCAGAGACTGGAGGCGCCACCTGGAGGAGCAGCAGGCCAGGAGGGGTAATGGTGGTCAGTGGTGCATGGATCCCCTGATGATGGTGAGTGCCTTACATCCATGATTACTATTGCATGCTGTATAATTGGGCGAGCAGTGGGGCATGGCCACCATCCATTGACACCACTGCCATGCACGCAACTTGTTATAGTCAGCACTGTCCAGTGGCACTGCATGTCTGGGAGTGCTTCAATGGTGGTCCATGCGTGCACATGGCTGTGGCACTGCCTTCACACCGCATAGCCAAGTCACTGTACGGTCATGGTGGTGCTGTGCAGGACATGGGCGGTGGGTGTGTGCAGTGGTCCACATGGCTGTGGCTGCCTGGGTAGACAGGTCTTGTGGACACGGTCACTGTGGGTGGTCGCACACCATCACAGGGCGTGGCACATGGCTGTATGCCATGCACAATGGGTGGGCTGCAGGAGGCTGGACAGTCACACTTATTGACTCTGCTCCCTCGCCCCTAGGTGGACGGTGACTCCAGGCATTGGAAAGGAACGTGAGGGAGCTGCTCCAGGTGGCGAGGGCAACACTGGAGCTGTTGGAGTGCATCCACCGCCACAGGGTGGAGGAGGAGGAGGAGCAGCAGACATAGGCACCACGTGGAGGAGGACTGGGCACACACTGAGCACTCCATGCCCCTACTACCACCTTCCCCTTTGACCCACCCTTACACCCCTTCTTTTCCTCTCCCATATGTTCACCCCTGCCCCTTACCCGCCCCACCTGTTGTGTCCCTTCCCCACTTGTAAATATTTGTATATATGTTTTGTTACTTCTTTTAATTATAAATTTTAATTATAAGCATTTTGTTATGACAACTGTGGTGGTCTCTGATTTGGTGTGCATGGCGTCAGGGTGGTTCACGCATGGGCGTGTGTGTGTGTGTGTGTGTGTACAGAGGTGAACCGCCTATGTGTGGGCAGGGGGATCAGTCACTGTCTGTGCTTTGTGTGTTGTACTCTGTGCACTGGATGCCTGTGTGCAGTGGTCCATGGGCCTGCACTCAGTGCATGGCACCCTGTCAGACCATCCATGGCCTGTGCAGCTGACACCCTTGCATGTCTGTGATATGTTTGGTCTGCTGGCATGTCAGTGGTGGCTGTTGTGGCCAGTGCTGGGATGGGATGTGTCCTTGGGAGGGTATGCAGGGTGCTGTACCGCTGGAGGTGGGGTCTGGGGCATGCCCCTGTCACATGTAGGGTACCTCATGTGCTGACGCATGGTAGGTCTCTCAGCTGTACCTCAGGGGGACATGCAGGGCGGCACTGTGTATGCATCTGTTGCATCACTGTCTGCTGTCACCCACTGCAGGGTGCCCATGGTGGGGCTGCCTTGCATGGCTCCATGGTGCACAGGGTTGCATTGTCACAGTGGGGGTAGTGGCATGCATGGGGTGTCCTGCACTGCTGGGTGCTACTCCTGGGATGGTGTATGGGATCATGGTACAGGGTGTGCTCTGCATTGGTGGGATGGGTGGAATGGGGTGGTCGGCCATCCTTGTGTGCCGGTCATAGCTTGCCAGGGTGTGTTGGGGCACCATGGCCTGCTGTGGGTTGGTTGCTGGTATCCATGGGCCGGTGGTTATTCCAGCTTCTCCCAGTTGTGCAGTGCATGGGGTGTGGGGGATGATGTCTGTTCTGCTGTGCGTTCGTTCTGCCCATCTGTGGCATGGGTGGTGGGCCCCTGCATCCCTGGTTGTGCTGTTCCATTGCTGCCCTGCTGCTGGGCATCCCTGGTTGCGCTATGGCACATCTGGACTGCTCAGCTGAAGATCCCTTGTTGCGCTATGGCGCATCAGATATGCTCAGCTTCACCTTCCTAGTTGCGCTATGGGCGAGGTGGTGCGATATTCAGTTGTCAGTCAGAGGCTATCTGGTCTGCAATAGTTTTAAATATCGCACTTCTTGGCGCATGGGGTGCAGTGGACTTGCACTTGCTCTTGCTGTTGCGCACTTTTGGGTGCAGTTTGAATATATGGGCCCAAATTTCAACATAGCCTTGTTAAGACCCTGTCTCATGAAGAAGAGCGGAGAAAATATTCAACTCCTGGCCTAAAGGTAATTTTGCGCTGAGACTGTGAAATTATCTTTCAGGATGCAAAACACATTTTGGGTTGGAGTTGAAAAATGACAGCTGTCAAAATGAGGTGCTGTAAAGAAATGGCTGAGTTGTAAATTTACGCCAAAATGTTACAAGCCTGTGTTCGCAAAATTCAATGTAGGCTCATAACTTTATTGTTTTTAATATTTTACATCAAATTATCAACATAGTCTTCTTTATTACCCTCCTCATGAACAAGGACAGAGAAAAGTTTCAACTACTGCCTGAAAGGTGATTTTAGCAGGGGCCGTGAAATTACCTTTCGAGATGTAAAAAAATATTTTGGCCAGGATTTGAAAATGACAGCTGTCACATTCATGAGGTGCTGTAATGATATGACTGTGTTGTAAATTTGGAGTAAAATATTTAAAATTACTAAAGTTATGAGCCTGCGCAAAAAGTCAACATAAGCTCATAACTTCATTGTTTTTAATATTTTTACACCAGATTTCAACAGAGCCTTCTTATGACACCACCTCTTGAACGAGGGCAGATACAATTGAACTCCTGCCCAAAAGGTGATTTTGCACGGGACTGAGACATCACCTTTGGGATTAAAAAACAAAACACATTATGGCCAGGATTTGAAAAATAACAGCTGTCACACTTCATTAAATGCCATAAAGATATGGCTGTGTTGTAAATGTGGATGAAAATATTGAAAATTACCGAGTTATGAGCCTGCATTTGCAAAATTCACTGAAGGTTAATAACTGTTGTTTTTAACATTTTTACACCAAATTTTCAACATAGCCTTCTGATGACTCCACCTCATGAACAAGGGCACTAGTCATGCTCTTTATTACTACTACACAGTGTTTTGACTGCTTTTTCTACAGATATGTTGATTGAAAGCTGTTTAAAATGATTTTTAACATACAGTTACCGTAATCATAAAGGGCTAGATATTCAAAACTTTGCTCTGGGGCTAAATTAGCACTGCCCGCGGGCAAAGTTAGCCCAGAGCACAAAGCAAGCTACAGTATATTCAAAAGGAATAGCCCAGGGCAAACAGCCTCTGAATATAGCATGGAATAAGGCTGGGCAAATGTAGCCCTGTAATAAGACAGCTCTGAATATAGCAACCAGGAAGTGCAGACCACAACAGCAACACAGTGCACAGTGATGTGAAGGTAGGTAGAGCTGACCTATGTGGCCAATGTGAGTTCCAGAAAATGTGTGGACCCAGTACAGGTGCAGGAGCAGCATATAGGAACGTCAGTGTGCAAAACAGTATTATATTCCCGAACTGTTTACATGGAGCTAATGCATTTGCAGGGATTAGTGCGGAGCTAAGCTTGTTTGCCCGGTGCTAAACTTTGCCATATTCAAAAGTGATACATGCAAATGAGCCTACTTAGGTAGTCTTTGGGCAAACAGCCACATTAGCATCCCATTATGCACTGATTTGCATGCAGTTTGCCCAGCTGTCACTGCAGGGCCCTGCAGCTCCACCTGTAGGTCAGTCAGGCAGGCAGTGCATGATGATAGCTGCAGGCCACATGTGAATAGTACAGCATAGCACAGCACAACATACCGCACTCAGGGACAACACAGCATAGGCACAGGTGGTGGTGGTGGTGGTGCTGCATGCAACGCCACATTATAGGTCATGCTACAGTGCACAGCAGACACTACAGTAGCAAGGGGCCGGTAGTGTGAGGGACACAGCAATGCCTATGGTATGCAAGGCAGTGATGACCACTGCACTGTACACAGTGACAGGCACAGCTTGCAGGGGATTACTGACAGTAGACAGTACTGTTGCGCTGTTGTGTGATCCACAGATGCTGCACCTGTGGCATGGTATGCTCACAGTGATATATACATGGCCAGTTGTGTGTGCTGTGGCATCTGTACAGTTGCATGGTATGTGGCTGGGGGGCACGTAAGCTCTGACAGGCACACAGATGGTGGAGTATTCCACTACTGGCCCATGTGCACTGCATGATGTGTCCCAGCCTTGTGGCCACACCTGGGCTGTGGTGAGGTCTGGCCACCCGTACACCCTACCTCAATGGCCACCATGCCCACAGTGCTGCATAGTGTGCTAGCATCTGTTGATCACCACAGATGCATGTGTGCTATATGGCCACACTACCATGATATCCCCTGTGGGCCAGATCACCCTTACTGCCTGTGCTTGACTGGGACTGGTGGCAGCTGTTGGCATCATGGTGGTGCCATCAGCGAGCAGCATGTGTCCTCCATGTCTGGCATTTTTAAATGCCATAATCATATGTTAGAGTTGTGCAAGCCACGCAAGCAATATTGTCATGCAAAGCTGTTTGCCCAGGGTTAAGACCAACTTTTCCTGGGCGATAATATGTACCGTATAAGGGTCTGCTAAGTCACGCTAAACACCTTATCGCAGTGCTAGTTGCTGAATATCTCATAGCACCTGTATTCATGTTCACTTTGCCCCTTGCATATAATTATGGTTTGCCTGATGCTAATGCATTTAGTGCCACTATTTGGCCTTTTAAATATGGCAGACCCACGCTAATCCTGCAAAACGGTTTGCACACCGTGGCAAAGCTTTGACTATCTGAGCCAAAGGTTCTAAAATGTTGAGATAAGGTTTGGATAAGTATATGAACCTTTCAGGGCAGATTTACACAATATTCTAATGTATTCCAGAATACAGTCAGGATGTTGGCACATTCCAGCTAGCCATTTTGAATTTGACATGTCTAATTCTAGTCAGAACTACTAGAAAATGGCTACCGGAGAGCGGGTACATCTGTGTAGCACCGCAAATGAAGCAGAGAAAATCAGTACATAACCACACCATGGCTAAAGTTAAAAGTGTCATAAAATTATGGGATGTATTTTCAAACATATTAAAAGTAGAGAACAAAAGGTAATACTACCACTTTATACAAGTATGATTAGGACTAAACTTGAATATTCTTCTTCCTTTTGTGGTCCAACTACTATAAAAGGAAAAAAATTGGTTGAAGGGGTACAGAGGAAATTAACTAAAAAATTAGAGGCCTAGGACACCTTCAATATGAATTAAGGTTACAGCATGTGGATCTTTTTCATTAGAATATAGACAAACACGAGGAGATCTATGCACAATATACAAAGCAATTAATGACCAATATCTGTTTGAAACTTTAGGTTTAACGAAGAATAATTCTAATAAATTGACAAGATCTCATAGTTATAAACTTAGAGGGCAAACTGTATAACTCAAAAAGGATTAAATGGTTTTACAAAGGGTTGTAACACAATGGAAAGACCTACCATGGGAAGTAGTGAGAGTACCAATATTGAATCTTTTAAAAACAGTTAGATATCTATATGAGTAACAAAAAATCATATCCATAATGGAATTACTCCACCTGGTTGGTAGCAAACTCATTAAGGGCATTTTAGTGCCTCCTAGTTCAGAACTTCCTATGATCCTATGATTTGTTGAGTAGTAAGTCCGCCAAATGATTGTTTGTGTTACTGTACAGTTAATTTAAAATTGGGCAGTCAGTGCTACCACAGCAATGGACTGGCAGCCATTCACTCAGGCAGTGGATGTACAGCCAAGCATAATCCGCGCTGGTCTCTGTGAAATTTGATTGTCAGGGCTTCCCGCACCACAAGTTTTTTTCATGTCCTTTCATATGTTGAATATTGTAAATGTGTTCGTCCTTGTACTCAAGAAGGAAAACTACATTTTACAAGATTATTTTAGGAGCTGCTGTGATTACTGGTTTTCTGATGATTTGATGATCTATTCAGACACCCACAGGAAAGAAAAACGTGAAATGAATTATATCATTCATGTAGACATCTGTTTATATGGTTGTTTTTTACTGACGGTAATTAAAAAGCTTTCCTAGTGTATTATTAGTTATGTTAACAAATTTAATGGGCTGTTTTATATAAATACCATATTTCTGTCACAGAGCATCTCCTTCGAATGTTTACCTGCCAAGAGGTATTCAGCATGAGGCTTTGATGAGGTAACTCTGTGACTTGACTGCTCAGAGCTGAATTTTACCACACTGCAGCTTAGAGTCAGCTAGATAAATATATCTTTTAAATATATGTGGCAAGGGATACCAATTAATATGCCTCATTGACTTTATAAACATGTGAGTGTATTTTCTTTTTTTGTATTGAAAAGGGAGCATTAATAATGATTTTGATTAAAACTGACGCCAGCAGCTTTCCCACCAAAACGCAGCTGTAACTTCACTATGTGACAGGAGATTATTATTTTATTGTTGTGTAGTATAAGGTTAGGTTTTATCATTTGTATAGACCAAGAAACAGTTCTTCATTAGTACGAAAGAACTGCTGACTTTTCTTGAGGATTACTAATACTTTAAAATGATAAAGTAGTTTGCTGGCCTTTGTAAATTGCACACGATGATAAATAGGAAATATGCTAATAAAAGAACTGCCGCGGACCTTTTCTTGAGCTACACAGGACAATACAATTTTACTGCAAATAGCATCAAAGATGCAGTCACAATAAATTACATTTACCTCCAGAATAGGATGGATTTCAACACTGCCTCTGAAATGGTGATCATTCACTATCAAAATATTATTGAAAAGTAACTCTTAATCACAAATCCAATTAAAAAATAGAAAATGTGCACTAGCTAGTCTTTGTTCTAATTGGCAGCAACTGGTATGAGACATCAGAGACTGGGAAAAATAGTTGAGGTCTCTGTTGCCTCATATCCTTCTAGATAGCACTAGGTGTGTAGTAGGTTAAAAAGGCATTTACTGCAATGATGCTCTCTCAGAGCCCAGCCCCCACACTTGCCAGATCAAAGAGTGAGAATAAATCATTCACATAAATCAAGCTGTTTTTCCCATCATTAAATACTCACAACTGTAAAAAACTTCAGCATTAAACAAATTACAACTGTACAAAGTCTTCTGTTAAACTAGCGCCAGGTTTACTCTGTGATGATCGTGCAGATGAATGATTTCCTTTAGTCAGCATTGCCCCATCCAAAAGGGGAAAACAAAAAATGACACACAAAAACACCTACTAGTATTTGTATTTTAACAGGCATACCTTACAAATGTTAAAATCCTCAAAACAAGCTACCTTGTGTACAATTTTAATTTAGTTATTTTATTTAAATGTTGGTGACCGGATAGGCCCACTGAGACCGAAACAGTCCCTTTTTCAGGGGCTACCTAGAATTAATTACATACATCTATAAACAACAAAATACATACATGTCATTTCACAATTAACAGTTAATATAGACATACTGACCCAGTCAAGGATACAGTGGGTTACTTACAATCAACAGGAGAAGAAGTACTATTATACACCTAGACAGTCAGTAAGATTTATGTCCTAATAAGGTTAGATCGGCAGCAGGAGTTGGCTGACTCAGCGGTAGCTGTTCCAGAGGTTCAGTTCCAACAGGTGGGCTTTAAGACCCTTCTTGAAGCCCCAAGGGAGGTACATTCCTGGAGATCATTCCAGATGGGAGGGATGAAGGCAGTATAGACCAGTGTCCTAGGGAAGTCCTAACACTGGGGACTTGGAGAAGCCACGGCCAGAGGATCTTAGTGTTCTCCCATTCTTTATGGGAGCTAATGTATTAATTAGGCTAGGAGGGGCACCATTTTGCTGGAGCTTAAAAGCAAGGCACAGTGAGGAATATGATAATCTGCCCTCAAGAGAAGGCCACCTTAGAGATAATAGTGCATTGCAGTGATGCTCCCATGGTGGTACCCCTGCATTGAAGGGCCCTATCTTGTGATACAGTATTTTTAGCCTTTGCATTTCAGAGCTTCTTACAGAAAGTAGTAAAGGGCCCTATATAGGAAGGATAGAAGGAATGTATTAGTGGAAACCTTTGATTTTGGATTCACGTGAGAAAAGGGCTCAGGCGATATAGTAGACCTAACCTTTGGTTGAATTTCTTGGTCAGATGGTCGATGTGGCCTTAATCAATCAATCAAATTCTTTATTTATCCAGATGAACACCATTGAGCAAGCTCATTTACAAGGTGGACTGCAAGGAGCAGTTTTCACTTCAAACTTGCAACTAAATCTAAAGGAGCAGTCTTGGTCTAAGTATGCACCTAGGTATTTGATACAATCGATCACTTCAATTTCTGAGCCACTGGAAAGAGCTGGGGACAATAAATGTAAATGGGTTGGGCCCATTTAGGACCAAATAGCATGGCTTTGGTATTTTTACTACTTAGAACTAATTTGTTAGTAAGAAACCAATTCTCAAGTAGACCAAGAATGTTGTTTAGTTGGACAGTGTCTCGGAGGACCTATAAAGCAAGGCATCGCCTGTATAAGGTCACCTTGGCCCTCTAAAATGTTGAGGCAAATCATTAATAAATAAGGAAAACAGGAGAGGTCCCAATATCGAATCCTGGGGACACCATCCATGATAGAGCATTTGTCAGACTTAGCTCCATGCCATCTGACAATTTATGATCTGCTGTCAAGGTAGTCCATGAATCATTGAATAGACAGATGATCAAGACCAAGGGATGTTAGTTTAGTGATAAGTTGATGATGATTCACCAAGTCAAATGCCTTGGTGAGGTCTATAAAGACTACACCAGTTGGAAGGCCATCATCTAGTGTTGTGAAGATATCCCCAGTAAGGCTAATCAGAGCTATTTTGGTACCATGATTTTTTCTAAAACCATGTTGTCGCTCAGTTAGCAAATTGTTCTGTTTAACATATTCCTGGGTCTGCTGGTATACAGTCCTCTAACACTTTACTTAGAGTGCAGAGGATGGAAATTGGTCTGTAATTCTCAACAAGTTCAATATCCCCACCTTTAGGGATAGGAGTGACCAAGGCAACTTTCCACACAGTGGGGATTCTGTCTTCAAGCAGCGATCTGTTTAGGAGCCAAGTGATTGGCGGAGGCAATGATGTGGGCTGCGATTCTGAGGAGCCTGGGCTCCAGCTTGTCAAACCCAGCAGAGCCAGAAGGTTTGATTTTTTTTAGTAATTCTGGACCTCAGATTTAGTTGCAAGTTTGAAGTGAAAATTGGGGCAAGGGGTTTCGCCTCAGAAATGATTCTGGGGGGACCCAGAGGGATTATTTTAAATGTGTCCAGGTCAGTGAAGAATGTGTTTAGTGCATTAACAGCATCTTGCGGGTTGGTATAGTGGATACCATTTGCTACTATGTCACATTTCTCATGGGTGGTGTTCCTTTAGGAGAGAGTTAATTTGGGACCAAGATTTTTAGGGTCCGAAAGGTTTTGAGTTTGTAGGTTCTGGAGGTATTGTCTTTAGCTGATTTTAGTTCCTTTTACACTTGTTTCTCAATGTTCTATATTCCACCCAACCCTTAGTTAGATTTGTAGATTTGAATTTTCCCAGGCTTTGTCTCTCACCCTCATTTGTTTTTACGTCACTGGACAGCCACTTTGAGCGTTTCCTTGACTCTGATTTGTTTTAGGGGCATGCTTATTGGCGACTGAGAGGAAGTTATTGATGGAGAAATTAAGGGCTGAGTCCGGATTGGTGCTAGCTTGATTTGAGTTCAATCCACTACTGCTAGGGTTTCAAGAAAGGAGCAGGTGTCAAAATTGAATGATCCCGAGCCCAAAAAATTTTGGGTGGAGGGTTGGGATGGTAATTTTCCAGATACTGAATATAGGGGCATGGACACTTTTGAGTCTGCTAACGCCACAGCCAGTTTGCAACTACTGGGGTTGGAAGGAATTCAGTCTAATGTGATGTGGTTTCCTGACTTAATGTTCAACCTAGTGGGACCTTGGATCAATTGGGCAAGTTGGCCTCTAGCAAGTTGGATTTTACATCACTAATGGTGTGCTTACCCCAGTGGAGGTTAAAGTCACCAAAGATTATTTTCTCCCACTGAGGTAGCTCCTGGGATTAGAGCCAGAAGGCTCTTTAAGGCATCTTTTGCAGTCTTAGGTGGGTTGTAGATGCAGCCTATTAGCAGGGGCTTAGTCCGCCAAGCAGTATTTTGATGAACACTGCCTCGCTACCTGACTGGTATGGTCTGGTGTTGCCACCAGGAGGCATTTAGGAGTTTTTACATAGATGATAACTCCACCACCCTTTCTACCACATCTATCATGTCTAAAGGACTGAAACCCCTGGAGCTCAACCTCATGCATTAGGATACTAGACTTGAGCCAGGTTTCGAAATGGCAATTATGTCAGGGGAGTGCATATTTACCCATGCCTCAAGTTCATGCATTTTGGTCTGAGGCTCTTAATAGTCATGTGGACTAGTTTCAGACCTTTGGCATTAGCCCAGACAGCCATAGAAGGTGACACAGTTGGAATATTAGGACATGGAGGGCCAGGGTTAGATTCAGTATCCCTGCATGGTAACAACTTAACAGTCAGTAGGAATTTCAGGAGTGACCTGGGGTGGAGAAATCTGACATTTGTAGACTCTGAGATATTCCATAACCATATAGCAGTTTCCCTTTTTCTAAACCCGTATGTGGTGATATCGGTAGGGTTAAGGTTGGCTTGGGGTAGATACACAAGAAACTGGAGTACAGAGGGTCTGTGGCTGTCCTGTGTCCTGCCTGACAGTGAGCAGCAATTGATCTGTGCCCAGGACTACAAGTATGTAAGTACAAGCCAGCACAATACCCAGCGCCATATTAAAGCTTAAAGATGGGTCAACTAAGATGAGGAAGTTCAGATTCACCCCAAGATATATGGCAGCGCAGGTTGGGGAAAAGCTTAGCACAGAAAAATGTTGGGGAGAGAGTATCTAGGTGGAACTATTGAAAAGCGTGAGGTAGGATAATGTGGATGGTTAGGGTCACCTCCATTAAAACAAGAGGTTGCAGTGTCCTCCACTCCGAACCAAAGCACCCTGAACCTGAGCAAGAGCTATGCAAAAGAATGTCAGGGAAATACTGTGTGTGAAGGAGACAGAAACAGTGACCTCTAGGGGTAGCTGGATGTAACTTGCATATGGGAAACTGGACACTTTTTTTTTTTACAAGGACAATTGTGCTACTGAATAACATCCTCCCTAGTTAAGTAGCCCCAAAATGAATGGCTGAAGGCAAAACAAAGTGGATTGTAATTAAGAAATATCTGTATAAATTTAATGCTAAAAAGGAACATAAAATACAATCAGAATAAATTAAAAACAGAGTAGTTTTGTGGGAGGAAGTGGTTCCTCACACAGTATGAGCTTGACGGTAACTAAGCTGACCATTTCATCCGACCAAGACAGCAGTTTGTGTGTGTGTGTGTGTGTGTGTGTGTGTGTGTGTGTGTGTGTGTGTGTGTGTGTGGTGGACCCATTTTGGTTTTATGGTTAAACTATAAAACAAAAATGGTGCCCCCACACTTAGCCATCACAGAAGAAACATACAATAAAATGTCTGATACCCGCCCTGTGTCTTTCAACCTGATAGAGAACTGGGGGTGGGGAGGGAGGGAGGAGACGAACAGACTGTTTAACAATGTAAAGCTGTGTGTGTGTGTGTGTGTGTGTGTGTGTGTGTGTGTATGTATGTGTGTGGCTGCATGCATGCTCTCTCTCACACACACACACTACTAATAAAAGAATTGTTAAAATAAAATTGACTTGTTTTCTTGTATTCCGAGTCACTGCTCACTCACTTATTAAGAGTTATTACTGCTGCTGCTTTATTCTTGACTGCATGTGGCCCTGTGAATAAATGGAGGTCTCCAGTCTCCAGTGCTGCCAACCCTTCACCTTTCACCATTACTAACACAAAACTTGCACTTGTACTTGCCTGCAGTGGTGTACCTGGCCATGTGGTTAATGGAGGGCTTCAGTCTCCAAGGTGGTCAGTCCTTTGTTTAACCAAACACTAAATACAAAGTGGACATTGTATAAAAGTTTAAAATTTTAATTAAAACTTTGTTTAAAAAAACTGCATTACAGTGCATAGTAAAGTCCAGTATTTCCTGGCACTAAGGATAAATTGTGCTCTAATCTCCATTGTCAGAAGACCCTCACCTAAGAGCAATAAATGGTACACAATGTGGGAAGCCTGCACTGTACTTTACATTTAGACAGCAGTGGGCTTCAGCAAACAAGACTTTAGAATCCATCACCATTCAAAAGTTTAATCTACGCACCACCACACTCCCTGACATAACTCTGCTTGGAATAGAACAACTCTCTCTCTGTGGGTGACAATACTGCTAGAACAGATAATGAACCAACTGGGAATTAGAAGAAAGTTTATAAGGGATGTGGGGCTCACCTTTCAGAAGACAGTCTTTCAAATGCAAATGCAACTGCCGCTAGCCTAGTGTAAAAAAAAAAATATATATATATATACTCTGTTTGACAATGCTCACTGACGGCTCCCCTCCTTTCCCTACTTATTCCTCCTCCCTATCTCCCTCCCTTCTACTCCCACCAGCTCTCCCCGACCATAAGTTTTGCACCTTTGTTATCTTTTGCTCGTTGGAGATTGAACTCATTGTAACAAAACTGTAATTGAACTGTAACTTTTTGTTTGTAAGTACTGTGTCCCTTGTACTACTACTGTTCTGATGTCCTCTTTGTGACGAGGTACTTTTGTAAATGAGCCTCTGGCTCAAAGGTTTCTAAACTGATGTTTAACTAACTAAATAAATAAATAAAGTGCAGACAGTGCAATTTGAAAACTTTAGGAGAACCTGCTTCTTCTTGTCTCCGTAGCAGGATCACAAAGTTCTCTAGTCACTCCTTTTTATGAATAGTACACATTCAAACAGACACTCCTGTTCTTGGAAAAGATGAAATGTTTGTTTAACTTTACCCCACACCTCTAGAGATTCTGCAGCTTGCTATTTCTCTCGAGACATACTAGTCATAGCATTCTCAATCTGTTTTTATGTGCCAGAATACATACATTTATGTCTGCATAATACAAACCGATGTATCACAGCACATAAAAACAGACAGAGAAATAGCTGAAATGTTGGTTTGCCCTAGTCATCTAGAGCTTTGGCAGTCTACCACTATCATTCTGAGAGACATACCCTGCTGTACAATGAAACATAGAAGAAGAAATTTTGGCCAATCAGACCACTTGGCCTATCCAGTCTGCCTCCAGAAGCCTATCCTTATTTGTGACCTTTGACCCTACTTGGTCAATGGTTCTATAAGGATGTTTCAATGGGATGGAATAGCTAAGAGAAGGAATAACTAAGCCAATGACCAAACTTGGGTCATAGGCCACTAGTACAGCTAGGGCAAATGCACAGACTGGATGGGCCTGGTGGTCCTTTTCTGTCGACAACTTTGTTTCTTCCTTTCTCTCCCCGGGTTCATTTGTACCTGTCCTATGCATGTTTGAACCCTCCCACTGTGTTTGCTCCTACCACCTCCTGTGGCAGACTGTTCCATGTGTCCACCACCCTTTCCATGAAGAAAAACTTCCTCACATTCCCCCATACCCTACCCCTTCTAATTTCATATCATGATCCCTTGTTCTTATACAGATCCTGTATTGAAAAATGTCACCCTCTACACCTTGTTTGTGCCCTTAAGGTACTTGAAGGTCTCTATAATGTTTTCCTGTTCCTTCCTTTCCTCCAGTGAGTACATATTGAGGTCCCTCAATCTCTCCTCATATGATTTCTGGTGCAAGCCATGTATTATCTTTGTCGCCTTCTCTGTACTGCCTCCACCCTGTATATGTCCTTTCAAGATGTGTCCTCTAGAACTGTACACAGTATTCCAGTTGAGGCCTCACCAGTGCTTTATACAGCGGCATCACAACCTCCCACCTTCTGATAGTGATACCTCTGCCTATGCACCCAAGCATGCCACTGGCCTTTGCTGCAGCCTTTGTACACTGATTAGACACCATTAGGTTGTCAGAAATAATAATCCCCAGATCCCTTTCTTCCTTGGTGACTGTCAGCAACCCCCACACCCATCCTGTAGCTCTTCCCTGAGTTCCTGCATCCCAGGTGCATTATTTTGCACGTTTGGAATTGAACCTCAGTTGCCATAATTTGGACCAGTCTTCCAGTTTTCTGAGGTCCTCCTCATTTTCTCCACCTCTTCTGGAGTATCTACCCTGTTACAGATCTTGGTGTCCTCTGCAAACAGACAGACCTTTCCCTCCAGCCCTTCTGCTATGTCACTGATGTAATGTAGGCATCAAACAGTACTGGCCCAAAGACTGACCCCTGAAGTATCCAACTTGTTACCCCTCTCCTGGATTGGATCCCATTTACCATCACCTCTCTGCCTCCTGTCTGTTAGCCAGTTTCTAACCAAGTTTACTACTTTGTGACTCATGCCCAGACTACCCATCTTGTTTACTAGCCTTTATGTGGACGGTGTTGAAGGCCTTGTTGAAATAGAGAGAGGCTATACCCACTGCCCCTCTGATTCACCTCCCTTGTAACCAGGTCAAAGAAATCTATCAGATTCATTTGACACGATCTCCTACTGTGAATCCATGCTATCTTGAGTCTTGGGCACCACTGGATTCCAAGGGCCCCACTATTTTTCTTTAAGCAGTACCTCCATGATTTTACCCGCTACTGATGTGAAGTTGACTGGCCTATAGATTCCCACTTCCGCTCTGCCACTGTTTTTGTGAAGAGGGACTACATGTGCCCTCCTCCAGTCCTCATGAACCACCCTGTAATGAGTGACTCTGAACAGGTCACCAGTGGTGCCTCTAGCTCCCTTTCTAGCTTCTTAATATTCTCGGTGCATGTCATTTGAGCCCATTGCTTTGTCCACTATTAGTTTCATGAGTTCCTCCAGGACTCTATCCACTTTAAAAGGACTGATGTTGACCCCCTTCATATCTGTTGCCCAGCTGTTGTTCCTGTCCTTCCTTCTTCAGTGTATACTGAGCAAAGTATTTGTTCAGTATTTCCGCTTTTCCAGGTCTCCTCCTTACAGTCCCTCCTCCCTTTGAGCTTTACACTTCCTTCCCGGCTTACCTTCTTTCACAGATGTACCTGAAGAATGCCTTTCTGTCCTTTTTTACCATCTGTGCTAATTTTTTCTCCATCCTCCCTTCATGATCCTAACAGCCTTCCCTGCCTCCCTTAGACACTTAAGGTACACCTCCTTGTCTTCTTCTTCGAGTCGCCATTTCCTGAAACCACCTTTTGACCCTTACCTCTCTGCAACTTCTTTAGAGAACCATAGTGGTTTTGTCTCTTGCCTTTGCTTATCGCCTTGTGCATTGGTTTGTTACCTCCCTATTGCTCTTTTATGTGTTCCCACTGGGACTCAACACCCCCACTTCTCACTCCTTGCCAGTGCATCTCTAATGCACTTCCCTATCTTCTCAAAGTTTGCCCTGCTGAAATCTAAGACCCTTGCCTTTGTGTGACTGAACAGTGCCCCATCCTAAAGCTAAACCACACTTGTGGTGGTCGCTGGACTCCAGTTGACATTCTACCTGGACTCCTGTGAGTTTGTCACTGTTTATTAGTAGTAGGTCCAGAATTGCCCTGTTCTGGTGGGATCAAGCACTAGCTGCCTGAGTCCTGCCTCTTATAGTGAATCCAGGATGCCTCTACTCTTTTTGAGGCAGCAGCTGAGATGGTCCAATCCATGTCTGGTAAATTGAAATCACCCAGCAGCAGTACTTCCGCTTGCAGTAATCTCATATTTATTCCACTAGCTGTCTATCACATCCTCTCCTGCCCTGGAGGCCTGTAGATCAATACTGTGTGGATTGCTGTGCCCATGCCAGACTCAAGTGTGACCCACAGTGCCTCGGCCTCCTGTCTATCTTGTACCTCCATTGCCTTTATACTCTCCTGACATACATGACCACCCCTCCCTTTCTTCTATCCGTATCCCTCCTGAATATAGCATACCCTGGGTACAGTTACATCCCAGTCATGATTAGCGGTGTACAAGCCTCTATTATTGCTACTAATGTACAGGCTCATACTATTAGCAATGCCTCCTGGTCTGAGATTTTATTTCCTAGGCTGAGTGCATTTGTAAACCATGCCCTTCCATGTTTTGCTGCCTATCTTCCTTCTATTTGTCCATTTGCTGTCCTGCTGTGTCTCCTCAACCCCTAGCCTTCATTTATGAACATATGAAATTTGCCAGCAGATAAAGGCCTAGTGGTCTATCAAGTCTGCTCAATGTGCAGCTAGCACCCTTATTCTTCAGCTACCCCTCCCTCACCCTCCCCTTGCCTTGTCCTAGCCCCTTTGAAGCAGCCCACTGTTCTACTGGATACCACTTCCACCGTAACACATGCCACCCAGCTACCACCTCTGTAAAAACATGTCTCCTCATCTCCTCCTGAACCTTCCTCCTCCAGTCTCATAACATGGCCCTGGATGTCCCTCCTCCCTCCCTTACTTTAAACAGCCCCTCCATACCTGTCTTGTTTATTTCTTTCATGTACTTGAAGGTTTCAATCATATCCTCCCTGTCCTTCCTCTCCTCCAGCGAGTACATGTCCAACTCCTCAGCATCCTCTCGTATGTTAAGTCCCCAGCCCCTGGATCATCTTTGTTGCCCTCGCTGCACCCCTCCAGTAACTTAATGTCCCTCTTCAGATATGGGTGTCAGTACTGTATGCAATACTCCATGTGCGGTCTAATGATCTTTACAGTGGCAGAATCACCTCCCCTCTCCTTGAGGATATACCCCCACAATGCAACCCAGTATTTTGTTGACCTCTGCAGTAGCCTTCCTACATTGTACTGAGTTGTTCATTGACCCATAATGAGCACCCCAGATCCTTCTCCTCCTCTGTCTTGGCTAGCTGCACTCCCCAGCTGGTAACTCCTCCTTGTTTTTTGCCCCAAAATGCAGCACCTTGCACTTTCTGGCATTGAATCTAGTTGCCAGGTGTCTGACTAGATTTCCAGCTTGACAGATCATCCTGCAACCCCTAGGTTGTCCACCCTTGGTGACATCAGTAAGCAGACTGATCTTGCTCTTGATGCCAAATGATATGTCTGCAATGAATATCCCAAACAACACTGGTCCCAACACCAAACCTTGTGGAACACCGCGTCACTACCCTTAGGGTTGAGAGCTCCCCACCCACCACCACCCTCTGTTGTCTTCCATAAAGGCAGTTCCTACTCATCTCACCAGCTTTGCACCCATTCCTGTGCCTTCTAACTTACTTCCCAGCCTCCTATGTGGCGAGTTGAATGCCTTACTGAAGTACAGGTACAGGACATCCACTGCATGGCCTCCTTACAATTGCCTAGTTACGCAGTCATGAACTCCACCAGGTTGGTTTGGCAGGATCTGCCACTTATGAAGCCATGCTATAAATGTCTATCCTGTAGCCCCTTGGCCTCCAGGAGGGACACCAGCCTCCTTCAGGATAGTCTCCATCAGCTTACCCACGATGGATGTGAGGCTCACGATCTGTAGTTCCCAGTTCATCCTTAGGGCCGCTTTTGTGGAGGGGCACCACATGAGTCATCCTCCAATCCTGAGGTACACACCCTGGAGTGTAGTGAGGCACTGGATTGGTCTGCCAAAGATCCTGCCTGGATCTCTGCCAGCTCCTATAGTACCCTGGGGTGGATACCATCTTGGCCTGGTGACTTGTCCACCCTCAGTGCCCTCAAACCCTCCAGAACCCTGTCCTCCATAATTTCTCCATCTGTCACCCCTCCCTTCCATTTCTGCCCTCCCTCCCCTTGGGTATCTTTCCCCTTCACCTTAGTAAATACCGAGCAGAAGTAATCGTTTAGTGCTTCTGCCTTATCCCCCTCTTCCACCCACTTCCTAATCCTTACTCTATGGTCCTTACAGCCCTTTTCTCCCTGATGTACCTGAAGAAGTCCTTCTCCCCTTTTAATGCCCCATGCTGGCCTGAGCTCCTTAAATGCCTTGGCTGCCCTTACTGCCCTTGTCAACTCCTTTGATTCATTCAGGTACCTCCTGCTCCTTGTTTTTTGTACCACCTAAAGCAGCTCTTTCTCCTCTACCTTTTCTGTGACTTTCTTGCTCACCCAGCTAGGTTTCTTTGCCCTACCCTTCTTGCTCTGGGCCTTGCAGGTTCTGGTTGCCGCCACTATCCCCAGCTTTATGAGCTCCCACCTCTGGTTAGTGTCTACACTAGGTTAGATTCTGGTTGGGTACCCTTTACCACTTCCCCATCCTCCTGAAGTCAGCCTCTCTGAAGTCCAGCACCTTGTGCTGGATTCCACTTCTTCTTTACCCATATCCAGTGTGAACCATACTGAGTAGTGGTCACTCTCCGCCAGCGTTCTTCCACCCTCAGTTCCCCACAAATGCCTCATCTGCCAGCATGAGATCAAGGGTATTCCCTAACCTGGTTGGTTTGCTGATCATTTGTATCAGAAAGCTGTCCTGAAGGCATCCAGCAGTACCTGCTCCCTTCTATTCCTGGTTGTTGGGGTACTGCAATCCACATCTGCCATATTGAAGTCCCCATAATCACCACACTACCCTTCTTGCAGGTCCTCCTGATCTGTCCTACTAGTTCCCTGTCTAATTCCTTTATCTGAGAGGACAGCCTGTACACCACTCCCATCCTGAGAGTCCTATTCTTGGAATCCTGGATTTGCATTGATAGTGACTCCATACTACCCTCCTCCCCTTCCTCCTGTACACATTTCAGTCCTTCCCTCATATATAGTGCCACCCCACCTCCTTTCCCAATCGCTCTATCCCTATGAAATATTCTGATGGCCACCATGTCCACCTCCTCTCTGCCATAAGAGTCTGTAGCTCTGCAATTTTCTTCCCAAAGCTCCTAGAATTCAGAGTGACCACCTTCCACCCTGTCCCTTCCCCTCCCATCCTGCTCTCCTTTACTATCATCGCCACTAGTACTTGCCTTTTGTCCTTTGTCACTGTTATTGGGGGTAACCTCATATGGCTTCCCAACCTGTAGTCTCTGCACGCACCTTGTCCACTTGCCACCCCTGCTCCTAGTTTAAATTCTCAACTACCTCTATGTACTCCTCCATCCTCTGTTTCAACACTTTCTTTCCTTCCTTACTCAAGTGTAGTCTATCCTGGCATAGAGACTACTGTCCTCCCAGGTCCCTCCCCACCCACCCCACCAGCCCAGAACCCTTTAGCATGACACCAGGTTCTTAACCATCCATTAAATTCCTCTATCCTTAGCTTTCTTGCTGTGCTCACCCTGGGCACTGGAAGTATCTCTGAGAAAGTTACTGATCTTCTTGCCCCTCACATAATTGTCCTAGTTCCTCAAACCTCCTCTGGACTATACTGTCCTGTCAGCCAGGTCATTTGTCCCAAATGTTTAATAAAATGAGGCTTCTCCTACTCCTTCTAGCATATTTTAGAACAGATTGTCCCACCCTTTCCGCTGTCATTCTTGTCATGGCCTCTACCCAAAATATGACTATGCCTCTCCCCTGCAACACCACCTGACTCCTTTTAATATTGAGTCCCCATCACTAAGATTCCACCCTCTTGCCAACTGCTTGCTTCCCATACTCCCCAACTCTTGCTCCTGGCTCCTCCTCTTCCTTCTGCGCAGTAGTTCCCCTTCCGCCTCTGTTGTAATCCCCCAGTAGAACCTCCCCTCCAATTCAGTCCGGACTTCTATCAGTTACTGCTCCAATCTCACTACCTCCCTCTTCTTCCTTTCCCTCTAGTACTGCAAAATGATTTTCTGAATGCCCTCCTACTATGCCTGCTTCCTCCCTCCTCATACTAGCCTGTTCCTCCTTTGACTCCAAGTCTGTTGCCACTCTCCTCCTCCTCCCCTCACCAGTCCTTTTTCCTCCTTCCTGTTGTCTTTTTCCCTTGACCTGGTTCCTCACTCAGTCTCCCTGAGCCCACCGTAGTCCATCCAGCCCTCTGCCAGGGAATATGTTGAGTACCAAAGGTGGCTTGCACAGATTGCCTGTGCACCACGGACCCTGCACACAATTATCTATCAATCAGGGCACCCATTGTGAAGTCCCGAGGCTTGCAGTGACCCCAGCAGTGCGCAAAACAGATGGCTTATCTGGGTAGGTTGCTGTAAGCCTGCTGCAGTATGCAATATCAGACACTAGCACCACCCAAGCCCTAATCTCTGGTAATATGAGGTACAGTAAAACATCATGGTAGTCAACTGATCCTCCCTTATAATTAGTGAACACACCCTGGTATTCTAGTGCCACCCCTCAACAAGCCCCGATCTCCCATAATAAAAATAGAGTAACCCTGGTGGTCTAATGGACTGCTGGAGCTCTGTCCTCCATTATAAAAATTTTAATACCCTGGTGGTCTAGCAGACTCCCCACCCCACAGTGTCCTACTATCCTGCTGCCCCAACCTGTAACGGAGCCGCGATTGCACAGCTCACATTGCCAAGTTCTTCCACGGGACCTTGGTTGATGATTCACCAACTGAACCAGGTAGCATTTCTATTTCTTGTAACATGCTTTGTTCAGTAGGGAAATTCTAATGGGCCATCATAAATAATTAAATTTTTCTCGCTTCTATTCCATTAAGTGTACTGTTCATCATAACTCTTGGAGGAATCCAAACACCATCATTCATCATAGTCAGATTCCACCTGTCCATGCAGAAAGCATTGAGGATGTTGTGCAACAATGTAAGTAACATGTTTCAGTAAGCATTGCCTACCAGTATTCAGTGAGAACTCTTTTGAATTTCCATTTTGCACATCCATGCTGTCCATATTCATTGTAAATAATTTCATTGATAAAGTTCAAAGACTAGGACAGTGTATAAGACACCATTCAGAACAAACCTATGTATCCCTCAAGTGGGTACCATGATGACCAATTACCTCAAGAGCAAAGCTATCCACAAGGAGGAAGATTAGCCTTGTTCTGAATGGTTTCTCATACACTGTTCTGTAGAGTGTATGGAATCAGTCATGGTTAGGAACCAACAAGACATAAAAATAACTCATTACATGATTTCATTCATTTAAAAGAGTTGCGTTTATTTCACTACTTGCTATCATTGGAACACTATGTAAAACATTAAAAGAATGGCATCTCAGGCCATTCACTAGCATCTGTTGCTTTCAGCAGCAGCTTTCATCTGTGGATGGCTGTACTCTCATCACACTGTGAAAGAGAACCAAACTGTCACTTATCGAAACACTATCTGCCTTCATTCATCTGGTGCGATTTATGCTATCCGTGACTACCTGACAACTAAGTTGTATGTTGTTACCTCCAGCCACCTCACCTGACTCATCCATTACTGCCAGACAACTGGATGACCTCCGAGCTTCTCATTTTTTTTATGTACTATGATTGCTGGACCTTCCTTATTTCAAACGGCCCTCAAACAGCAATGTCAACACCCACCCACAGCCTTAGACCTGCCCTATTTCTGAACTGATTGAATGGAATCAGACAAAATCAAGAAACTAAAATAGTGACATTAACACGCACAAGGTACACTCACCTAGACTAGAATTATGATGCTGTAACTTTTCTGGAGAATGTGTTGTCATGTGACTATCATTTGAATCTAAGTGTTGCTTGACATCATTCTGGACATCTTTGAATGCACTGTAGAATGCACAATCATGATTGCTATTGGTCTGGTGATCTGTTTGTGTGACATCCTTACTGCAGCAGAATGAAAAGGCATCGGTGCTGCAGTAGCGTTGTCACTACTGAAGCTGAACACCTTAAAAATACTGAAATGTGAATGAACAAACAATTCTCATACACTGTATCACAGTTTGTATGATCTTTTCCATGTTAATGAGTGGGTACTGTATTGCAACCTCATTTTATGTGTTGTCATAATATCCTGTATTAAGTCCATGGGTATTGATAGTTGCTTACCAGTTTATTGTAGTGATGAGAAAATCAGTTTTACTACGAGCACTTAAATATAGATGGCATGATTTCTGAACATACCAAATTTGATTGTCTGTTCTTAATGAATAATTTTGTTACTTCATATAGTTGACATTTGGCCATTTTTTTTGTCATTGTAGATACCAAACACCCTGAAAGGTGGCATCCAAATAACATAGGCTTGATTTATGATAAGATAACTACACTAACAGTGAATGAGAAGTATCAACATTTACAGAATATATGGATACCATCAGGTACTTAACTCCTATCCAGTGACAAGGTTATATAACAAGAACAGTTCTTCTGTGCAAACTGCCTGGTACAGTTTCCCTAGGTAGTGTACTCTGCAAAATGCGATGGAGCATTCTGTAAGTCCTGTGTTTTCTTTATTTACCTTTATTTATTTATTTAAGAGATTAACCAGATAAGCATGCTGAGCAGGGACCGCTCGCTTCCAGATGCGACCTGGGGAGTTACTTAGAATACAAAGCAAGTACAAATACATGGTGCGACAACAGGTCCAGAATAGATAGATACATGGTGCGACAACAGGTCCAGAATAGGTACAGGCTGGACTACACATTAGATTCAGTTAGCTAATACAAGGTTTAGTCCTAAGTCCACCGAGTACACAGTTTGCTATTCCATAGTTAGGTCCTATGACCACAGGGTATAAACAGGCAGAGGCAGATATACAGTAAGTTTTCTGGGCCATTGATAATGTCAAGGCAGGTTTAGATGCCACTTGTAGCAGGTCTGGGTAGTAGGTTGCAGTTGCATATGTCTGAGAAGTGGGCAAGGAGGAGTGGTTTAAGGAGCCTTGGGGTGGGGAGAGCCTAATATCTACAGGGAGGTCATTCCAGAGTTTGGGCAGGTGATATTTGAAGATGGATTGGCCTTCGATGTGCATGAAAGGGACTTGGAGTAGCTTTGAGTCTGAGCATCTGAGAGAGTATGCCGGGGGTTGTACTGACAGAACGGAGCTGAGATGGGGAGAGAATTGGTCCATATTTAGCTATGAGATTAGCGCAATGTAGCTGACGCCGAGACTCCAGTGAGGGAACAGCTAAGGAGCTATTTAGGTCGCAATGATGGGTGGTAGGGGGCATTCCAGGATGAACCGACAGAAAGAGTGAAAGAGGAGTCCAAGCTGGCCAGAGGTGGATGAGGGGGCGCTGTAGACCACGTCGCTGTAGTCAAAGATAGGGAGTATCATTTTGTGCACTAATTCCTCCTGACTGTGGTTGGTAGACCGCCTTTATTGTGATATAGTGCACCTAGTTTGGGGTGGAGTTTTGTGTAGAGAGTCAATGTGGACAGAGAAATCTAGGGGCTGATCAAGCCCATACACCCAGGTATCTAAAGGAGGTGCAGGACTCCAAGGTGGACCCGTCCAGGATATGGAAGATGGGGGAGCAGCTAGGCGGGAGAGTCTAGGTTGCGTGCTGGGTTAGGAGATGGTTTTCTCTGAGTTTAGAACAAGTTGGTTGGACCTGAGCCATTTTTGAACGGCATCAAAATCCTGTTGAAGGGCTGAGTTCTCGTCCCTGGTGGAGGGGCTGGAGGCATACAGTATGGTGTCATCTGCATACATTTGTATAGCTGAGTTAGAGCAGGTCAGTGGTAGATCATTTAAAAATATGGAAAAGTAGGGGCCCATGACAGAGCCTTGGGGACCCCATGGTGACTGGGAGCCGGGGATATGTGTGAGCCAATTTTACTGCCCATTTTCTGCCAGTCAGGTAGGCTTGGAACTAGCTGCTGGCTAGATAGGAGAGGCCTGCGCCATGTAGTTTGTGATTAGCTTAGGGTGGGATACAGTATCAAAAGCTTTGCCAGGTCTATGAATATGGCCGAAGTGATATGCCCTTGTCCATCCCTGGAGAAATGTCATTTGGAGAGTCTTAAGAGTGCTGTGATGGTGGAGTGAGATTTGCGAAACCCCAACTAATAAGGGGTGAAGGAGGTAGAATCGGTAAATTGTGTGAGTTTGGTGAGGCGGTGTTCCTGTAGTTTGGTCAGAATTGGGAGAAGAGAGATAGGGCGATAGTTTCCGGGCGCAGATGGGTCACCATGCTTTGGTAGCGGATGACAACTGCCTCCTTCCAAGCTGTTGGAATTTGTGCTGTGGAGAAAAAGAGGTTCAAGAGGTCGGCTAGGGGCAGCAATGGCAGGGCTGATAGGTAGAGAAGTTTGGCGTCCAGTCCTAAAGGGCATTTTCCTTTGTTGGGGTCAAGGGAACAGGGCATCTAGAACTTCTGCTGTGGAGACTGGACGGAAAGAGAATGTGGTGGCGTGGGGGTATGCTGGGGTTTCACGAAAGGGCTGGGTGTGGGTGTTGTTCTGGTGGTTTGTTAGGAGAGATGTGGCACAGTTGGTAAAAAGGTGTTGAAGACTGGAGGCAACTCTCTAGGGTCTGATACATTGTTGCCCTGTATGGTTAGGGTAGGGGTGGGTGGCTGGGCAGGGAGTGAACAGGGTTTTGATGGATTTCCAGAATTTGGAAGGGTGGCTAAGGTTAGAGGAGAGAGCTACCTGAAATAGTTCTTTTTGCCTGCCTTATGGCTTTTGTGCAAGTATTGCAGAGGGTTCAGTAATGCTGCAGGGATTCAGGGAGCATGTTTGACTGTGTTTTTCCAGGCCTGGTCCTAGCACGACATCTGCAGATGATGTCGGCAGAGACCCATGGGAGATGGGTCCCTGACCCTATTGCTTCTTAGGGGGCGTGATAGTCCCATACAGCAAGAATGCTGTTTCTGAACATGTCAAAAGCATGGTCGATAGAGGTGCCAGCTGAATGAATGACCAGTCGACGAGAGCAAGGTTATTTAGTAGGGAATGTAGGCAGAGGGATTTATATGCTCTTGTGAGGAGTGTCCGGGGGTGGTTAGTAGGTCTATGCGCCTTTCTGATCATATAAACCATATGGTGATCACTTAGGAGTCAGAGAAGAGGCCGGCTTTAATTATCCTGTGGGGTGTGTTGTGAGGGCCAGTCCAGGAGGGAGAGGTTTTGTTTTTGTGTTCATGCAGGTGGGTTGCCCAAATTGTTGGGAGAGGTTTAGGGATTGAATCTTGCTTCATAGTTTGGAGCAGTCTTTGCTAGCCAGTTGTTTAAATCCCTGAGGATGTAGAGCTCTCCGGCTATAGCCACAGCTTTAAAAGTGGCTAAGTGGTCTATGACTATAGGCGAGGGGTAGCAGGGCGAGTATATCCCTGCCAGGTACACTGGGAGGAGGCAGGGCAAGCTTAATCATCATAAATTCTATTTGGAAATGTTGCTCTGAAGAAGCTGCAAGATCATCAGTCAGGTTCACAGGTACATAAAAATTCAGAAGTTGAAATGAAGCTCTTCATTCAACTGATGGAGAACAGAGCTGCTCGTCAATGTTCAGCTGAATACTGCATATCAAAAACATATTGAAACAAACCACAAAAATTAAAATCAATCCTAAAACAGTGATATTCTTTGGAAAACAGAATATTGCACTCTGTGGCCATCATGATGACTGACATGCATATCAGCAGATGATCAGCAGACAAACCCAGGGAACTTCACAAAGTTGCTTGAGTTTAGTTGTGATGCTGGTGATGAAGTTCTGAAATGGCACTTTCAGCTTTGCCCATGAAATGCAACTTATAAATCAAAACAACACAGAAAGAGCTGATCAATTGTGTAGGTGAGTGGATTACTGAAACAGATAATCGGTGAAGTTAAACAATGTTCTTGCTTTTTTCTGTACTTGCTGATGAGGCACAAGACTGCAGTAACCTAGAGAAGATGCCACTTATAATAAGATTTGTAGATGGCTAAGACCAAATCGAGAAGATTTCCTAGGTTTTATCATGGAACATCTGGTGCAGAAATTGCAAGGCTGATTATTGAAAATGTTTAAGGATTGGGTTTAGCTATACAAGAAAGCAGAGGCCAGTGCTTTGATGGTGCTGGAAATATGTCTGGCAAATATAGAGGTCGTCATCGGTTATAAATGCACTTTACCCCAGGAAATGTACATACATTGTGCATCCCCATGGCTAAACCTGTGTGTTGTAAAATCATGTACAATTCAGCCCATAAAGAAAATGATGTGAACCTTTGAAGAATTGTCCTTATTTTTCAACTGGTCTCCAAAAAGGCAAGCCTTACTAACAGAAAAATAAAGGAACTGTGTCCTCAGTGCAAGCACTTAAAGTTGTTAAATGTGTACAAGACCCATTGGATTCAACTGTTGGATGTGATGGAGGTATTTAGTGAAATATACATGCCAGTTTTGAAACACTGTATGTTATGAAATACAATGAAGATGGTTCGCAGAACACTGAATCTTCAAACTAAGCCAGTGAACTGCTTCAAGCAGTTTCTGAATTTCAGTTCATTGCGTCATTCATTATTGCAAGGAAATGCATGGCCTTCACTAGGGACTAACAGTAAAGTTACAGTCCATATCACAAGATGCTCAGAGGGCATATCAGGACATTTCAACCATCAAAGAAACTCTGGAGCAAGCATGGCTCAACATAGATGAAAGGCATTAGAATTGGAATCAGGAAGCAATCTCCATGGCAGAAAAAATTGGAGTAGCAGCTGCCAGACCTAGAATATGTGGTAGACAACAGAACAGGGACAGCATTGCTACTTATAGTGTTGAGGACTTTTATTGTGTTGTACTGTCAATACCCTTCATCGATCATCTGTTGCAGGAGATAGACAATAGATGTTTTGTTGGTTAGGAGAAGGTGGTTTGTGGTTTCTCTATTGTTCCATCTATGATATTGAAGACACTTGACAGTTGGAAGAAGTAATTTCAGGAATTCTGCACTCAATATGAGGATGATCTACCCAGTCCAATGAATGTTCCATCAGAAATGGATATGTGGAAACATACTGGAAAACCAACAAGCACAGTAAGACACTGTACGGACAATATATCACAACCACTAACTGCTTGAAAGTGTAATGTTTCCTAACATAACAATTGCAGCGATAATCATGGCAGTGATACCAGTGACAATATGTGAATGTGAACGTTCAATGTCAGCATTGAGATGACTTAAAGCATAGATGCAGTAGTATGACACTAGATAGACTGAACGGACTTGCCATGATGACAGCATATTTTGTAACATGGGCAAGGAAAACAATTGCACACAATTGGATAAAGTACATCATGTGCTCCTAACGTGCTCATACATTAACTCTCAATTATTGCATGATCACGGCAGCAATAATGCTTGGTGTAGTACTTATATTGGCCACATGAGAGTGCATAGACATGAGAATATATGTGCTGTAATGCAGCAACATCTAAGATATTGAAATATCGATACAGTAGCTTAATGCTAAACGTAAACACAGTGCAAGGCATAGAAACACTGAATGTTGGCAAATAAAAATAAATAGAATATGAAATTTACCTTCTCTTTGTTGCCATTATTCCAAGTGTTCTCGCAGTGCTAGTCTGACCCACCCACCTGAACACCGGACTCCTAGCATGCCATACCTGAATGAGTAGACTAGAGTAGTAGATTGTGTATAACAAAGGATCGAGGAACACAGTGATTTAGAAGGCGCCATAGTGTTAAAAATGAGTCTCATTTAGTATGCTTGGTGGCTGCCTTTTCAAGTGGCTGGAAACAGAAGTAATTGAGAAGCAGAAATCTTCCTATGAGGAAACATATGAAAACATTGTTCTCAGGTATGAGAGGGGGTCTTAAGAATGATACTTCTGGGTCAGTTGAGAGCTGGAAACAGTGAATACAATGCTGCAGCATTACAAAGCAGCGTTCACTGAACAAATGCAGTCAGAGACACAGGAGCACTCAGAATCTGGTAGCAAAATGATGACTACATGCTACTATAGAAAAAACAGGACCAAGAATGTGGCAGGAGTTCTTATTTTTATGTTTGCTTGCACGCATGTGCAAGAAACATAGTACCATCATCCGAGTTTTCCAGAGGTGTGTCAGCCTCTTCCAATTCAGTCAGTGTGTTTGCAGGTGCGGTCGCAGTGTTCCAATCACTGCTCCAGCTGTCTATGACAGCAGTTGAAAATGCAGTGGCATACAGTTGAAAGGGAGCTCTGCTTCAGTGAGCAGAGCTCCCCCAACACACACACACGCATATTTGTGCTCACGTGCTCCCTCCACGCACATACTGTATAGCCGACGGAGGTGCCCAATGCCCCGCTGTCTCCATGCCGCCCCCAAATAAAATCTTTTCCAGGTGCCACGCTGGGAGCCCACCCCAGCGTGGCACACATCCATATGGGCGACGGGTGCCTAATCCACCGCCGGCTCCAGCCCCCAAACAGTTTTATAGCTGCCACGCTGGGAGCCCATCCCAGCATGGCAAACGCCGCCTGCGCCTTCCTTAAAAAAAAAAAACCAGCAAAAGAAAACGCTCTCGATGCTCTCCCAGCCCACCCATCACACCCTTACCTCCTCACACCCACCTACCCCATACTTACCTCCGGAGTCTGGTGCGACGATCTTCGGTGGACTGGGAACCGCCTGCACTCTTCAAAGCCGACCGCGAACTGAGGAAATGCCGGTAAGCTGTATAATGTAATAGATAGGGTTTTTTCAACTTTGCTGCATATCTCGGCATTTTTGAATTTTTGCACCAAATTTTCAACATGGGTTTTTGGGACCCTTCTCATGAATACTGTCACTGTCATGGCGTTAATGGGGCCCAAAGGGTGATTCGCAGTCACTGCGCGCCAAAATCACGTTCGCGGGACCGATTAACGAAACAACACTGCCAGTGTTCATAAGTTGGGCTCTAAAAAGCCTATTTTGAAAATTTGGTGGGAAAATTCCTAAAATGACTGTTTGATAAGGCATGCTATGAAGTTCCTACGCACGCTTGTAAGTTCACAAATTTTCAATATTTTCACCCAGATTTTCAACATTGCCATTTTACCACACCTCCTTATGAGAAGTACAGCTGTCATTTTTCACATCTCGCCTAATAACGTGTTTCCCCCATGTAGCACACAATGGCGCAGTCGATGTGCAAAATCAATGTATGGAACACTTTAAGAAAATCACAGTGACACTGGTCATGAGCAGAGGTGTTAAATGGCTATGTTGAAAATTTGGTGAAAAATTCCCAAAATGACTGTTTTAGGAGCCACGTTGCACAGTTCTTATGCATGCTGGCAAGTTTGCGAATTTATTATTTGCACACCAGATTTTCAACAGTGCCATTTTACCACACTTCCTTATGAGCAGTACAGCTACCATTTTTTCGATATCTCGCCTAAAATGTGTTTCCGCACATGTACGCAGCACAATGGTACAGTCGGTGTGAAACAATGTTTGGGACAGATTAAAAAAATCACAGTGACACTGGTCATGAGCAGAGGTCTTAAATGGCTATGTTGAAAATTTGCTGACAAACTCCATAAAATGACTGTGTTACGAGTGAGCATCATGCAGTTTCCACGCACCCTTGTAAGTTCATGAATTTGTAATATTTTCAGTCCAGATTTTCACCAATGGCACTTCTCCACACTCCTTATGAACAGTACAGCTGTCATTTTCCACAACATGGCGAAATGTGTTTTCACACTTTCAGTGCAGAAATGCGTGGTCGCTGTGGGAAATCATTGTTCGGGACAGATAAAGAAAATCACACTGAACACTGTTCATGATCGGAGGTCCCAAAATGCCTGTGTTAACAATCTGCTGTAAAAAATCCCAAACTAGTTACATTACGGTGTGCGTTGCACAGTTTCTACGCACGCCATGACTTCACCTAGTTTTTTTTAATATTTTCACAGCAGATTTTCAACATTGCCATTTTTACACCTCCCCATGAACAGTACCGCTGTCATTTTTCACATCCTGTTCGAATGTGTTTTTGCACCTGTGGTGCCAAATGCCATAGTCGCTGTGCAAAAGCAGTTTTGGCTAACAAACTGATATTGCCACTGTCCATGAGGTGGGGTCACAAAAAACATGTTGGAAATTTGAGTGAAAATACCACGAATGCCTGAGGCATTAGGTTTTCTGACCATAACGCCCCACCTTGTAGAGATGACAGGCATCAGGGTGTGACTTGGGATTCTTGCCTGTAATGCTCATACCATTCCACCCCCCACACCCTGCAGCCAGTTAGAGGCATCAAAGTGTGCCTCGGACAGTTCGCCCCAAACTTCACCCCATTCTCCTATACCGATCCATCTCACCATATTTCCTGATGGAATGGGGTGTGCATAAGGGCAAAGACCCCAAGGCACACCATGACATTTGTCAGTGTCTGCATGGTAGAGTGTGGTGAAATGGCATGGTCGTTATGCCTGACGACCCAAAGGCACACCCCAATGCTCGTCACTCTCTGCAGGGTGGTGGTGGAGTTGGCTTCAGTTCAATACCTTGCTGCCATTCCTATTATGCAGCTCTGTAACTCCTACACTACCAATGCCAATGCCAGCAAGCAAACATTCGGCATTGACAAATGCTTGTTCAGTATAGTGTTAAATGTCAGGAGCATAAGAGTTCAGAGAATGTATAGTTGACAAAATCCAAACCATGCTACCAGTCAGACAAAAGGTCCAATGCCTACACACAGTATGAATCTACAATAACACAGTATACAGTAGAAAGCCCAGCACAGGTGTCTATTGAACCAGAATGAAAAGAACAGAATAGCAAAGGCACAGATAACACAGAAACATATGTTAATCTACCTATTCAGTCAAAAGCAGTAGATCAGTCTGTAATGAAGTGTGCAGAGAACAATAATCTGATTTCCTTATCACAAAGAAAAAATCTCATAGTGATAAAAGTACGTGACAAGAAATTAATCAGCAATAAAAGAGACATGCTACAGTATCTAACAGTGAACTAGATGATCTTAAGATGAAAAAATGAACAGAATATGCACAAAAATGCAGCATGGGCCCTACATGTTTTTGAAGACTGGTTGTCTTCTAAAAGTATTAGACTAAAGCCAGAGATAGTAAGCAATACAGATCTAGCTATGATGTTATGCCAATTTTATGGAACAGTATGAACCATAAATGGAGAACATTATACCATAAGTTCTTATATTGGCATCCGTGCTGGCCTAAATTGCCATTTAATAGCCCAGTATTTAAAAAGAAAAGGAACATAGTGACAGATATAGGGTTTCAGTCTGCCAACAGTCTCTTTATTGGTATTATTAAAAGAATACCATATAGTAGGAAATGACATCAGCACGCACTACCCAAGGTTATCCGATGGTGACTTACATTGTATACGGTCATGTGAGAAGCTTAATCCAGAGACCCCTTATGGGGTTTTAAGAAGGTGTGCTTTGAGCTGCAGCTTGACCTCACTAGATGAGGCAGGGAGGATTAACAAAGTTAACACAGCAAGCATTCACTGTCAGCACAGATGACAGAGGCAGAGAATGTATATATCTTGCCTTTAACGAGGCAACAAAAATCATGGAAAATAAATAAGCACCACCGCCAAGCACTAAGAGGTGTTCTTGTTGACAACACTGAAAATCCCCATTGTCCAGTGAAGCTATATAAAAGTATCTTCGGAAATGTCCTCCTAATTCTCCATCACTGTATTTACACCCAAAAGACTTCCCAATATGTTATAGATGAGCAAGAGTGTTGGTTCACAATGCAACCAATGGGAAAAATTATCTCGGCAGCATGAGGGCTCAGATATCTCAAGATGCTGCATTAACTAAATGGTATACTGTACTAATCACTCATTTCATAGTACCACAGTCCGGCTCCTGTAACAAACTGGCCTAGCATCTTGAGAAATTATGAGCTGACTGACATCGGTCTGAAACCAGTCTTTGGAGCTACTGGCACCCACACCTAATGACAGAGAGAAGTGGTCTAAACTATTGTCACATAGCCCTTCACATGTAGCACAAGACAAAACATACACAACACAGATAGCACAGAACAGCCAACTAGTTGTATGCATGCAGACAGAAAACAAAAACTAGACAACAGAGAAAGGAAACCAGTAACACTGCAATGAAAGTTGACAACAACGCAATGACAGTGGACATCGAGAAGTAAATCAAGAAGTGAAACTACTACTGTAGATGAAACCAGTGGCAAGAATACCACAAAACATTTCAACTTCCAATCACAGATCAGTAATAGTGACACTTCAAAATACATGAAGAGAGTAACATTAGCATGGTGAACCAAGCCCCTTTAACCTGCATCATTTCATAATCTATGGAGCAGTCAACTTTCATTATCATTAAAAAGACATGCTGGACTGTGACAATAATATTCTGTAACACGCTGCACTATGATGCAGAATAATATGTTGTGTAGTTATATCATCCAGTGTATGAGTGACTTAATATAAAACTATAGCGGTTTGTGCTAGCAGCCTTACTATTAGAACAGTGACTGCACAGGTGATTATCTGTAGGTAAAAAGATATCTTGTGAGATGTTACTACATCAATAGTTGATTCTTATTCCATTGCTAATGGTAATTCTAGCAGCTCAGCTATATGACAAATGTTAGTGAGCCTTATAAGAATTAATTAGATGTTTCTTGTCAGACCTATAGGTGCAAATAGCAGATCGTTATGGCACAAATATTGGCCTTCACGTTATTTCTGTTAGCAGAAAATCTTTGTGGTGCATATATTTCTATGTATATTTTGTAGTTTATCGTAGCTAGCTTAGTATTAGAAGAGTGAATGCAGAGTTAATTATCCGTAGTGAAAAAGATATGTTGTGAGATGTTAACAACAGTTTAACACTTAATCGTTTTGCATTAGTAATGTTAATCAAAGCAACTGATCCATATGGCAAATGTTAGTGGCCCATAGAATAACACATAATTAGTTGTTTATTTTCAGAGCTATTAGTGCAAATTGCAAAGCATTATGACACAGATTTTTCTATATTGCTCTTCAAGTTAGTTCTGTGACATGAAAATGTTCATAGTGCATATCTTTCTGTCTACGTCTTGTATTTGTGAATCTTAATGGTGGAAATATTTTTATGCACGTCATTGATTTATATATACTGACAATCGGAATGCTGCATATCTTTCTGTGTAGCTATTGAATAAACACTGCACGTTTCTATAATTAATGAATGCAACATTACATTTTTTTATATGCCAACAGCACAGCCGCAGAGAGATCCGCAGCATTGTATCATTTCCATGTAAAGAAACCGAAGCTGACCGATGACAAGAGATGAACTGTACGTGCCTCAAGTGTTTGGCACGCTAAAAATAAATCCAGCCTGCAGCATTCTTATTAGTGTTAGTAAATACAGTATCCTCTGCTTCTTTGCAGACAGCTACAACACATCACTTTTGTTCAGTCCAAAAGAGTGTCTAGAGATGTCCTCTGGCTTCCAGAGATTATTATAACTTGCAGTTTAACAACTGATGTCACAGTGGTCTTCAGAGGTAACATTATATCACACTCCATGTAAGTATTAACAAGTAAGGCAGTGGCTGCATATGCCCAGTGAGTTTAAAACTTAGTTTATAGATAGTGGTTGGGACAATGGCTATTTGTAGATGGCATAGAAGTTAGCATTAAATATTCCTAGCCTAAAAGATAATATGGTGGTGTTTCTATATGTTAATGTGTCCCCGGAGCCACTCCTTGCAGTATAAAAGTGGTTTCACACACCTTCGCTGCAGCGAGAACAGTGAAGCAAAGCTGAGCTGTTCTGGCTCAAGCAGAAGCCAAGTAAAACTACTCTAATACAGGAATGCGTGGCGACAGGAACGTAATATATTATTGATCAGAGTGCTCCTTAATCTATAATAATTCTACTAGAACAGTGTTTTCAATATTAACACTCTTTTAACAACTTAAAAACGCAATAATATCCATGTTCTTCATTTTATTTAAATGTTATTTAATGTGTTATGTTTTCTAGTATGATCTATGCATTTAGTTCAAGTGTGCACTAACATTCTCAGTGTGCAGTGGAAATACAATTCAAAATATATACAGTGGAGTCAGACAGGATACTGCAGTACATTGTAATAACTGGCATGTCACAAAATACAGCATGACAGAAGAGCTTACCTGTCATTAAACTCACACAGTTCCTGCAGCATTCTGCAGTAATTTGGCAAAGTACTGCATTTCATCCTGTCTGGCACCACTGTATATTATATACATTCCACTTACGTGTATTACATTTCATCTATGAAGTTATTAATTTACCAGTGACTGTTTTAAAAGGTTTACACAATAAAAATAGATTTCTGATGGTTTCTTGTGTGTCTCTTTAATTTTTCTTGAAACATCAAGTGAATCCCATCTATTTTATTTTAAACAGGGCGGTTTTCTTTGCTGAGCACAATGGAATGAATGTGCTTTCTGGTTCTCAGTATGGTGATCTCAGGTACTCTGAGAATACTCATGGAAGAAAATGTCCAGCTTGGGGGCCCCACCTTGGGAGGCACATCCCCTGAACCCCCTTGTTGTTTTAGGAATACTATCAACATCATAGCCTAAATCTGCCCCTGTCTTTTGTTGCTATCAGAACCTTTTAAACCTCAGAACCTTCTGAGGTTCTCCCATCACTAAATAAAATGAACTGCATCAGATTTAACAAGTCACAGAAGAAATGTGATAACTATCCTGACTCCCAACTAACACCTATCAGATAAATTTTACTCCTTCCGAAGACAACTATATCCTCTTTCACAATCTTTACAACTGACATGAAAGCAAAATATTTTAAATATGAAAACTATTGTTACTAGCACTTAACTCAAGGAGCTCCTCACAAACGCAGTCCTCAGTTTTAATGATTGCTTTTCCTATACCATACTCTGTCCTTTACTCTGATTACTTTTTTCTCACCTCAGTGATCCAGGGCAGATGGTGCTTTCTATGTTCTCTTAGTTTTGAGGCGGGGGGCATGTTGGTTGCAGATGATAAGGAATGACTTTGTGAAGTCTTCTATGGGTAGGTTAGTGTCAGGGATTGGCTGAAGTCTGTCCCATCATTCCCTTGTTACATTTGCAACAAAATGTACAGATTTGTAGTTTTGAAACATCATCTGGTTGGATACTTGGTTTTGGCTCTCTATGTAGCTTATGGGGCATGTTGCTGGGCAATGGTAACCAAGTTGGGGGTAGTACTTGGCAGTCTACAATAGCGACATCAGGGGAGCCAAAGATTAACTCTAGTACATTTCATGCATATTATGCGTGCTTCTCCTGGTAGGGTGCTGACAACCTGGTTTAGCCAGTGCGGAAAGGCTTAATTTAAGTGTGTCCTCTGGGTCCACCCCATGCAGCATTGAAATGTCCTCCAGAACAAATTCTCTATTCTTTACTGGATCCAATATTTTGTGGCCCAGTTTGTCAAAAGACACACATTGGTTTAAGCTGGGGAGCTTATTGTACTTATTAACTTGCACTTCCCCAGGAGGGTGACCAGGACACATTCTATTTGTTCCACTGAGTCACAGAAGGTCGATAGCCTGGCGAGTAGGATACTGTCCTATCTGCAGAGGCCTATTATTACAGATTCAAAACAATCCAAACACATTGATGCAAGCAGATGGAAGTTAATTCCTAGAAGAAAGTCAATATAGGAGAACATGTTTTCCTAGTTGTTAATTCCTTCTAGGACAAATCAATTTTCCTTTGCCAAACTGACCTAAGAGAATAAGCCTAAAATACTTTGATAAAGGAATTCCTATAGACTACTGGACCAGAGCTGTATTGCCTTCTAGCAATAATAGAAGCTTACATTTTCTCCACTTGCATTAACTGACAGCTAACCATTTAGAACATATTAGGAAAAATACTACTGACACAGGTCTCCTGCAGTAACATCCACTAGTATATAGAAAGAGAACATTGTTTAATCAGGAGTAGCATATTAAGCAGAAGCTTGTTTCCAGATGTATATCTGCAGTTGATGCTAGAGCCTTCTTTTCTGCAACCTCTGTCATCATTGCAGACCAACTTGATAAACGATCTTTGAGAAGGGGACATGGAGGGTGAACAACAGGAAAGCAGTGGCATTATTCAAGCCTTCACACAGCTCTCTTAGCTGGGGACAGTGAGGACCATGGAGCCTTAAAGGTAACTAGCCTCCCTTCTTCTGCTACTCTGGTGTGGGGTGTTCCTGCACGTGCCTGCCTCCGCAATGACTGATTGGTTTTACTGCTGTGCATTTCTACCTCACAAGCCTTGGGACATTGGATTTCTCTGGAGGAGCTTTAAGGAGCTTTTATGACTGCTACAACCCACCAGTTTTGTTGTTTGTGCTACCTATCTCTGTAAATCCTGCCTAATTTACCTTTGTTTAGTACTTGAACTGTCATTTGAAACCCAGCTTAAGTGCTCCATATAGTTTGTACAGTGACTATTCCTTGCACTGTTTTGAACTGATTTTGTTAGTTTCAGTGCCCAAGCATAGTGCCAGTGCATTTCAGCTGTTTGTAACTATTCTTGCTCTGTTTGCTAGCTAGTGCAGATCATGTCTTTCTAGCACAGATTACAAACAGTTTTGTACAGTTTAGTGGCTGTTGTATTCAGCACCATTTTGCTGAAGGCTGGTGCAGAGATTGCCAGGGGCTCAACACGTAGCCTGTGGTGTCCTTGGCGTTTCTCCTTGTTCCTTCAGCCCCTCTCAGCTGCTCACTGTCCCAACTCTTGTGCATGTGCACTAATGCATCCAGTGTACTGCTGGGTTGATACAGCCAGCTTCTCCCACTGCATACTAATTGTATTCCTTTGTTCTGCTGAACCCATCCCTCCACACAGTTCAAGCCTTCATACAGCTCTCTTGAGGACCATGGAGCCTTTAAGGTAACTAGCCTCCCTCCTCCTGCTACTCTGGTGGAGTGTTAGTCCATTGATGCTTTGTGTCAACTTCCAGCCACCCTCCCACCCAAGGGTGTCCATTAATTTATTTGCAGCTTCCTGTCATGTGACTCCTTTTTCCTAAGTGTCTGTACTTCCATTAGCAGATTATCCCTCTACCACCAGATGGAAGTACTGTGCCTCACTCTCCTCCTTTCTCTCCAACCTCTCTACCCTGCTTCCTCCCCGTCTCCTCCTCCTCCTCCACACCTCTTGTCCCTCCTCCCTTACAGGTTATTTCCTTCTCGACCACTAGGGTCAGTGTTGTCACCCTTTTTTCTATTTCTCCCCTTCTCCCGCCACCCTAATCCTGTTCGTAACACTTCTCCCCAGGCTCTCTCTCTCTCTTCCACCCCTCTATTGCCTGCTCTTCCCAGCCCCTCCCCAGGCTAGAACACTGCACCTTCTGCACCACAGTCCATTGTGCTACTGCTGTGCTATTTGGGCTGCATCCTTGCTAGGTGTCCACATACCTCTTCAGTCCCTCAGTTCCTGGCTCTCTATTAGTTTGCCAGCCATGGCCATCCCCCACCCTGCCATTCTATCAACCCTTTGCACCCCCTTGTTTTTCTTCTTCTTACCCTACCCCTCCATAACTGCCCCTCCAGCCTCCCTCCAGATGACTCTCTTGCTCTCCCTTAGTATCACCACACTACCTCCACTATGACCTTCCCCACCCAAGCCACATTATGACTGCTGTTTTCTGATGACTGCTGTTTTATGCCCTCACGTTGTAATGCATATGACTGTTGTCTAAGCCTGTACTATGCTGTTTCTGCCTTGTCGTAATGTCTATGACTGATGTTCTTGCCTGTACCTTGTAATCTCCTGGGTGCACCTGAAAATAGGCACTTGGCTGTCTAGTGTGCTTACCTGGTTAACAAAAGCAAATAAATAAATACATTTCTAACTGCCTGTCCTGACTCCCCCTGGCCTCCCCTCTTCTTGGCTATCCCCACCTCATGCCCTACCCTATCCCAACCTCGTAACACATTCTCGTCTGGCAGTGGTGGTGTGCAGAGGGTTTGCTGGTCACAGGATCATGCCAGGGTTGGGGAGAGGGGTGGTTGGGCTATGCAGGACAGGTGGAGAGGGTGGGATTCAACCAGATCATCAGATAATGTTATTGTTATGTACTTGGGTGTGAGCAGGGATCATGGGGTGCTATTGAACTGGGGCAATTTATACATGTTACCTGAGGGAGATTGGGGTTTGGTGGGGTCCACACCACCAGGGATGGGAAAATGGCCACATCAGAGATGGAGAGGTGCTGGGCTTTCTACTTACAGTAGGGGCAGCAGTTTATAAAACCATGGAACACTGCAGTTGCATGCATTGGGTGCAACAGCACTGTGGCTGATGCCCAGCTGTGCCCCCACACGCCTACTGCCACCTCCCATGACTCTTATCTGCCTCTGATGGCCCTTGCACCACTGCATCCCACTGGCGCAACCCACATAGACCACCTCCTGACTTGTCTAAGTTGTCACCCTCCTGCATCCATGGTGGGGCTTGCAAAATCCCCAAAAGGGATGTTGCAGCCCGCTATGGTGTAAGACCCCTGTGTTCTAGTGTACCTGGTTGTTTGTCGTAACCCTGATACAAGGGGACTTTGGTGCAGCAATGTCTGGACCAGACACATTCTGCGTTGGAAAATTGCGATTGACACAAGTGGTGATGTAAGTCACTTCGTCAAACTATTTTGGTGCAAGTCCCTTGTGTCATTCCATTTCATTTGAAAATCGGGCCCTAACAGCGCAAGTCCAATGCCCAATGCCATGGCGCAAAATCTTTATATATGATGCGTGGCTACCACTGTAGCTGATTGAATTGAATATATGCAGTGGTATAGGTAGCACTTGCCATAGTGATTAGAGAAGTGCAAAGTCGGAAAACTTCACTTTGCCTGAACATCATGATTTCACAGATTTGCAAAGCACTTTGTGAAGTTCTTCTCCTGTGGAAGGTTTTTGTTCCTACCCATGTGTCATTGGCATAACACCAGATTAGATAAATGACTGCATAATTTAAAGTGAACATTTCTGTTCTCCATTTTGAAAGTGTTGGTGCACCGCTTACCTTTCATTGTTGGAAGTGCCAACCACCTGGAAAAACTACTTGAAGGGCCACCTTACTTATGAGTGGCAGCTAGGTGGCACTTTGTGTAGTTTTTGTCCGTGTGAAGTGACACTATGCCTAGTGAGAACTATGCAAAATGTTTCAATTAGTGTCCAAAGCAGTTTCTTTCTTTATTAAAATTTTCTCACCCAATCATTTTATAGTACCCATCCCTCCTATCACTCAGAGCCTTGAAATGATGTCCCCACCAAAAAACCTCTTCTGTGCAAATAAAACACCTCTTCTTCATCCCAGCGAAGTTTGCCATCATGATAAAATTCAGGTGTTCCAGAGAGTTGTTAATCCTTTTCCCACCTGAACATCCAAACTCTACTCTCTCACTTACTTGCACCCAACCCAAACCCTATCTTTTAGAGGATTCCCCATCCCAAACCCCCTGCCATCACCACACTCTTCCTCTCCAAGCACCCACAAAAATCTTTTGTCAAGCTATAAAAACAAAACCTTCTCTCATTGCAGACAGACAGCCTCTCTGTTCAATATCAGATGAATGAATAATGTCTTTGCCTGTAGTAAAATCTGATTGACTGAGGCCAACTTGGGCCAGTGGCTGGATAGATAGGGTGGGTGTGTGAGGAGGACAAAATAAAGTACTGTATTGACAGGTTTGTCAGAAGTATCTCCTCCTACCTATTTCTCTCTTCAAAAGTTCTGCATACTTGTATACATTCCCTCCTTTTCTGATCTACTGTTACTGGTAAAGGAACCGTATGAGTCTCTAATTTTACCCTCTGTCTTTGGAACTGTTGTTTCCACTGTCTTCAACAAACCATAATTTACAAGACAACATTAAAATTGATGTACTGTGTCAAAGCATTGAAATACAGTCATCTATTAGACAGTAATATTCTTGTGGTTTTGCATTTTATGCCAAATATTAGGTTTTCCTTTGAAGTTTATGATCTGCTCTAAACAGTGAAACACTGAGTGACAGAGGAATACATTTCAGTGTGTGACTGAATTTTGGGCATGTTCCTTAAAGTGGCAGTATTTGTTAGTGGAAAAATAATCCAATAAATAGTTTTAGTAATATGTATTTCTGGCAAAACATCAATGTATCTATTTTGCTTTTCATTGTATTTCCCTCCTGAATTGAGATACAGGGTTTCAAAGTTCTCAGAAGTCCATGTTCTCTAGCCATGCCCACAGTGAGTAAATTAAACATTTTGTGCGGTGTTGTGCTGAAATATGTGCCAGCACCCTCTTAATACAGCCAAGGTATGAACTGAGTAAGTCAAGTCAATAAGTAACTTCCAGTGAAGGGAATGTTAAAATTGCTTGTGGTGGCCATTTTAATGGCTTAAGTCATTAATCATAACATTGGTCAAAAGGCTGTTTTTAAAACATCTTACCAGGAGTGCAGCCAAATAGCCCAGGCATCCAGATGTGAAATTTACTGCTCCTCTTTGAGGCAGTGAACACTTGTTTTAAAACTCACATTTTTCTTGCCTGATCTGGTTCAAAGTTGGTGGTGTGGTCTACAGCACAGTTTTGCACACTCTGAAGAAATTTGATGGAAACGTGTGATAGGAAAGCCAAAAATGATCCTCAAACTCAGAACTTTTTCAAGCCCAAACAGCTGCTGAAAGACTCGGGAAAACTGTGGAGGCTAAAACAAGGAAGCAGAAATTACTTTGACCTTCTTGAATGCCACAATAGAAAACCTGCATAAGTCTTTGGAAATATTAAATACTAAAATTGATACCTTTTCTTCTAGACACCATGTGGTTGAGCAGCTGATGAGAGCCCATGGCACAGAGGTTGTGGAGGCACTGTCTGCCATGGGTACAGCACTGGCTGTCTCTTCTGGCCTAGCTAAAGAAAACCTGCCCTTATGCACTTGCTCAGAACGTTCAGAAAACTTGTTGAGAGAGTACAATGTACAGGTGAATGGCTTGACTAAGGGCTTTGAGGGTGAGACACCCACCCCAATTGTACTTGCCTTGCTGAGAGAAAGCGTTACCTCTTGGAGGCAATATGGGACATTTGGACATCCAAAAATGTTTTTGAGTAACTCTGAGGCAAACTGTGGACCCACCAGTACCTAGAGCTCTGCTTTTGAAATTTGGCAAGGGACTTCAGCAGAGAGTATATTGAAAGTGGCACATCAAGCACAGAATCTGGAGGTGGGTGGCAATAAAATCATGATGTTGCAAGATATTAGCTTTGGCACCAGGCAATGACAAGAACGTTTTGAATGGGGCAACACAAGTTATGAGAACATACTATTCCCTTGAATTCAGTTTACTTGGCCAAGCTTCAAGTTTAATAGGGAGGTTAGAATCATGTTTATAATAACCCTAAAGACTTAGACCAATTAATTACTAATACTGAATCTGCATTACCAAGGGCAAGAGAAGGACTTGGTTTGGTCTCCGTGAGTGTGGAGAACTTTTGTTGTAGTTTGCTGACTAATGCAAAACAGATGGATCACAAAGGACGACAGTTTGTCCTTCATATGCCCTTGCATTTCTGTGCTACATGGGAGTAATTTGAGTGACTTGCTAACAAACTTTGTTTTCTTTGCAAGACATCTACCAGTGTATATACAGTACATGGCTCCTGGCAAGTATTCATCTCAGGACCCCAAACACCTTTGTTGCAAGAATGGTACCAACAATTGTGTTTCATGGCTAGTAATGAAAATAATTATCTTATAATAGAAAAGCTAGACCTGTTTGAGAATATCTGTTCCTTTTTATGTTGTCTTGTGATGCAGCACAGACAACATATTGTGGTTGCTTTAGTGGAGAAGCGGGCTTTGGAGATGCGGTCCTGCTGCAGCCAATGGTGCCACTGTGTTTTCTGGCTGGGCTCTGTGGTGCCAAAGGCATAGCACACTGTCTATAACAGCAGTTGAGAAGCGTGCCACCAACTTGAAAGAAATTCCTTACTGCAGTCTGGGAGCACCACGGGTGGTTCCTGATTGCAGCAGTGAATTACTGTTTGCCCTGTCTGGTTTCCCTTCCAAGAAAGATGGTGGTGGCTTCCCCATCACTTCACAGTGCCCACAGAAGCCGACGGACAACCGCCACCTCTCACAGTGCCCTTGAAAGCCAATGTGGGTGACCAATCCCTGTCAGCATGCCCTCCCAAAATAATTTGCCAATGGGGTGCCTATCCCCATCAGCATAATGCCCCCATTTCTTGTGTGCTGAAAGGGTGCCCAATCCCCTTGGCTCATGCATCACCCCCACTCTGTGTGTGGCCGACAGGTGCCCAATCCCTGTCGGCTACAGACCCCCATCAAACAGTTAGGTGGCATGCAGGAAGCCCACCTCAGCACACAAAAGTACCTGCAAAAAAAGAAAATCTTCCCACTGTTTTTTTTTTAACCTGTAAATTAAAAAACTGCCCCTCGTTGAGTTTGGTGTCCCTGCCCCCAACCTGCACCCACCCTCTGCGCACGCCACCTCCTCACTCCCCTCACTCCATACTTACCTCCAGAGCCCAGTCACGATGATCTTCAGTGGACTGGAAACACGTCTGCACTCTTAAAAAGCCGACCGCAATCTGAAGAAATGGCGGAAAGGTGTATAATGGCATAAATGTTTTTTCCAACTTATGTGCGATCTCGCCATTTTTGACTTTTACACATTTCAACATAGGTTTTTGGACCCTCCTCATGAATTCAGTCACTGTCATGGCGTTATTCAGTCCCAAAAGGTGATTTCGCGTCACCGCGTGGAATCACCTTTCGAGACCAAGTAACAAAATGACATTGTCACTGTTCATGAGGTGGCCTCCCAAAACCTATGTTGCAAATTTGTGAAAGAATTCCAAAAATAACATTGTTCTGATGCTGCTAGAAGTTTCCACGCACACTCATAGCTTCACAAATTTGTAATATTTCACTCCTGATTTTCAACATTGGCATTTTTTCACACCTCCTTATGAACAGTATAGCTGTCATTTTCACATCCTGGCGAAATGTGTTTTCAAACTACCAGCTGAGAATAGCACGGTTGCTGTGGGAAATCAGTGTTTGGGACAGATTAAGAAAATCAAAGTGACAGTGTTCATGAGTAGAGGTCCTAAATGCCTATGTTGAAAATCTGGTGACAAAAGTCCACAAAATGCAAAATGTGCAAGGTATTACATCTAGGGTGGGGAAACCCCAAACACGTGTATACCCTGGGGGAGAGGCACTGGAGGCCTCAAGAGGGAAAAAGATGTAGGGGTCATGGTAGTTGCAAGTATGAATAACTCTGAGCAGTGCAAGAGAGTGGCTGTCAAAGCAAACAGGATGTTGGATGCATCGCAAGGGGCATCACCTTGAGGAGCAGGGAAGTGATGTTGTTGCTGTATAATGGGCTGGTTAGACCACACCTTGAGTACTGTGTGCAGTACTGGAGGCTGCATTTGAAGAGGGACATACAGCTCCTGGAGAGGGTCCAGAGGAGGGCTACCAAGATGATATGAGGCCTAGGGGATTTGATGTACGAGGGAAGACTAGAGGAGCTCAGCCTCTTTTCATTGGAGGAGAGGAGAGATGGGAGGACATGATCAAGGTCTTCAGGACCTCAAGGGAATAAATAGGGTTAACATGGATGGGATATTTAGAGTAAAGGAGGGAGGTTTCACACGAGGACATGATTTGAAGTTGGAAGGTGGAAGGATGAGGAGGGAAAGGAGGAGGTTCTTCACTGAGAGGGTAGTGGAACCTTGGAACATGCTGCCTGGTGAGCTGGTTCAGGCTTCCATGAGGAGGGTTTAAGAGAGGGTGGGACAGATACAGAAAGGTAAAGTATCAGGGGAAGGCCTGGCCTAGGGGGGCAGGGAGGGATGATAGGCAGTCTGGAACATGAGGGAGGGAGGCCTTGGTACCCAGCTAGGGATCTGAGGTTCGAGCAGACTCGATATACTATATGGCCTAATCTGCTGGTAATTAGTATGTTATGTTAGTATGTTAAATGAGTATGTTACAAGCATGTGTTGCACAGTTTCCATGCACACTGTGAATTTCGAGATTTTGTAATATTTTCACTAAACATTTTCAACATTGTCAATTTTGCACACCTTCTTATGAACAGTACAGCTTCATTTTCACATTCTGCCCAAAATGTGTTTTCGCACAACCGCTTTTGACAACAGCGGTCGCTGTGGTAAATCAACGTTCAGGACAGATGAAGAAAATCATAGTGACAGTGTTTATGAGAAGAGGTTCCAAAATGCCTATGTTGAAAATTTGGTGACATAATTCCATTAAATGACTGTTACGTGTGTGCATTATGAGTTTCCATGTATGCTCATAAATTCGAGCATTTTTAATATTTTCACCAAAATTTTCAACACTGCCATCTCTTCACACATACCTATAAAGGGTACAGCTGTCATTTTCACATCCTACCCACATCTGGTGCAGAATGGCGCAGTCGCTGTGAGAAATCAACGCTCGGACAGATTAACAAAACACAGTGCCACTATTCATGAGCAGAGGTCCCAAACACTTTCATGAGGTGGGGTCACAAAAGGCCGTGGTTGCAGATTTGTAGTACAAATACCAACAAACAGCCAGGGCATTAGGGTTTCTAAACATAATGTCCCACCATGTACAGACCGACAGGCATCAGGGGTGTGCCTTTGCATTCCGGCTGTCATGCTCACGCCATACCATCCCCCCTACCCTCAAGCCACTGACAGGCATTGAGGTGTGCCTCTAACTCTTTGACCTCACAGTTCACCCCATTCTCCTATGCTGCACCCATTTCAATGTATGTCCTTATGAAATCGGGTGACTGTAAAGCCTAACACCTCAAGGCACACCTCAACACTTGTCGGTGTCTGCAGGATAGGGTGAGGTAAAATGCCATGAGCATTATGGCTGAATGGGGTGAGCGTAAGGCTTGAGGACGCCAAGGCACAACACGATATTTGTCGACTCTGCAGGGTAGGGTGAGCTGAAATGTCATGAACGTTATGACCGATGCCCAAAGGCACACCTTAGTGCCTGTCAGTCTCTTAGGGCTGACATCACTTTCATACTTCACTGCCATTCCTGTTATGCATCTGATCAACGATGCCAATAAGTCAGCAAAACAACATTCAGCACTGACAAATGCTTGTTGTACTTAAATGTTGCTAAAAGCTTTACTTAAGATTGTTCTATCACTTTACTTACCCTATTACACAGACAGTTCATTTTGTGTATTTATTATATGAAATAGTCTTTGAATTAGCATTATAATGTAGATCCAGAAGCAAATGGTTTGATACTTTTATTGGACCAACATAGATGTTAACAACAAAATAACAAAGTGCTCTAGCTTTGGACTATTTCTGTTTTTTATGCATTGTCTGGGTGTTAATAGTATGGGATTTTCTGAATAACTGTCATAAAGCTTCTGAAGAAGGATTTGGTTGGTCCGAAGCTAGAGCACTTTGTTCTTTTGTTGTAACATCTATGTTGGTCCAATAAAATGTATCAATCCATTTGTTTCTAGATCTGTTCTTACTAGGACCAATATGGCAACTAAACAATTTGTTTGTCATCTTCTTATTGAATTCCAGACTGTGGTCTGGCAGCCTCATGCAATTTCTCTACTTGCATTCATGCCATTTGGAAAATTTTTCTAGAAATGCAAACCCAATCTCCCTACTGGTTCTCTAGCTTCCTGATACTGCTTTCCTTAGGAAAGAATTTGGTGTGACTTATATGTATATACCTTTAATGACAGGCTTAGGTTCATGCAGTTCTACATACTCCATAACATTTACTACACCCCTGTTAAGCTACGTGTAATGGGGAAATTATCTACCCTTGCCTGTTTCAGATGTGGACTAGATCATGGGACCCAGTTTCATGTCTTTGGGACTGCCCTAAGGTTGTCCTCCTCTGGAATCTTATCCAAGCCAAATTGAGCACCTCCTGGGGCTATGTGGGAGGGTGGGTTGGATGAAGACACACAAGGCAAGACAAGTTACTTTAAAATGTCCCACAAGGCAGTGCACTTTATTACAGAAGGACTTCACACACTTGGCAATACCATAAACAGTTCAACAATGTAGATCTGGAACTTCTGTGTTGCTCATACTGATTGACTAGTCAAGATGATCTTTAGCAACTGTAATAAAACTTGGCTTATAGGACTGTCAGTTCCACTCAGCCAGTAGGCTCACAGGGACAAATCCAGTGCCTGAGGATGGTCCTACTTGTACCTGCAGTTTTGCAGCCAGTACTTTAGGTAAAGCTACCAACAGTCCCTATTTTCCCAAGACAGTCCCTATTTTAGGCAGCACGTCTCAGTGACCCCACAAGTTTTGCAAAATGTCACTTTTGTCCTGGTTTTTGCTTACTTGTCCCAGTTTTGTCCTTTTTTGCTGATTGCTAATCCACTAGTGACAGTTATTTCAGCACCACTGTGGTGCTGCTCGGCTAGACAGCAGTTTGCAACTTCAACCCCTGTGTCTGTGTTGCACTGCAAGCATGTCAGTGGGAGCAGAGTAAAGCATTTTCCTTCCTGTTAGATTAGACTGGGTAGTAGTGCAGACAAGCACACATGGACGTCTACCTGCCAGCAGCTGAAAGGGACTCCAGACTGAAAAGAGACTGGCAGCAGTGAACTAAGGTACCGGACCTGATCAACTGTAAGGAAGTGTGTGAAAACAATCTGGTGTGGTGGGTGGAGTCACTGAAGTGAAGTTTGCTCAGCAAATTAGATGAATTTAAGCAGGTTGGATGGGACTATCAGGAGGAGCAATACAAGCAGCTCGAACATCTGATCACAATTTAACACAGGTTTGCTTCTAATGAACTTTCTGTACATCATGATTTGGAACTTGCTGCAGCAGAATGATGCATTGTTTCAATCTAGATATTGGCTACTGATGTTACTGTGGGGTGGTTTGGCCAGAGCAAGCAGCAAAATGTAATTGATTGTGTGCAGGGTTGTCTGCAGTGGCGCCGTGGGAGTGGACGGTGGTGGTGGTGGTGGTGGTGGGGGGTCATGGTCAGGATGGACTGTCCCAGTTTTAGGCCTCAGAAAGTTGGTAGCTTTACTTTAGAAAGACCAATCACCCTCTAGCTTCTCAACTGAGATCTGGTTCAACACATCCCAGCCTTGACTAGCACCACCACTGGTCAGAATTTCCAAGACTACTTCCAGCACCAACTACTCCCCTCTTGGATTAGCCAGTTACACTCCTGCAGAGGACTGCTCCTCCACAATCCATATCTTATCTGCCAGACTCTGCTCAGCCAGCTCCTTTTATAGGGCTGAAGATCATGTGACCTGTCAATCATAGCTTTAAATGTTAATTAAATGTTTGCAACAATTTTAAATATGTCTATTTCATACAGAAAAGTAAGCAAACATGAAAAACAATATTTTTACACATATCAGCTTTTAAACAATCAAAAATAAAGCAATAAGAAAATAAAAAGGAACTTCCTGTCAGGAAATCCCACCTTTCTTGTTCCCAGACTTCCTCATGTTAGAGCCATAAAGCCCACAGACTTCAGCTGGCCTGAGCCCATGGTAATCTACAAATGGATGCCAGCAAACTAAAGCACATGGAGTCAGGCATTTCAAACAGGTACATTTTCCTCAACATATAGAATGTGTACAATTTTGGGTTAAAGAAACATTTCATCTAATATCAGAAAAATACAAATTAAACCAATATAAAACAAAAGACTTTGTTAATGCATTGTTTGGTAGCAGTTTGTAAAACATGAGTTTGGTACATTTCAAACAGTAAGAACTTTGTGATTCCTGATACCTTCCATACAAAACTAAAGGTAGTTTATACTAGTTATTCAGTACTTTATATTTTATAGGCCAAAACACATGTTTTTATGTACTTTCTTCTCTAGGTTCACTATTTTGCACATGGAAATTTAACAGGGAATACAGCACCAAAGTACACAACATTTCTTTCACCCTAACTGTGCTAAGACAGCTCTTGTATACTTAATGCTAGCTGTGTATGTATATATATATGTATGTGTGTGTGTGTGGAGGGGGTTGGGTTCAGAAAGAAGAAGAAAGAGTATTGACGTTTCAGTGCTGGATGATCAGTCCAGCAAAGACAAGCTAGAATAGTAGCATAGAAGAAAGGCTGCAGCCAAAAGGATAGGAAAGAAACATTTATTTCAACATGCTGTAAGACTATTCCTGCACTGAATATTTCAGGTCGCAGCAGGCTGTCATTATGTTTGCTTGCATGCATGTGCAAGAAATATAATGCCATCATCCAAGTTTTCCAGAGGTGTGTCAGCCTCTTCCAATTCAGTCAGTGTGTTTGCAGGCGCGCCGTGAGTGTGCCAATCACTGCTCCAGCTGTCTATGATGGCTGAAAATGCAGTGGCATACAGTTGAAAGGAGAGCTCTGCTTCAGTGAGCAGAGCTCCCCCAACATGCACGCACACATATGCGTGCTGACGCGCGGCCCCCACGCACATACTGTATAGCCGACGGGGTGCCCAATCTCCCCAGCTCCAACCCCCAAACAGTCTTACAGCTGCCACGCTGGGAGCCCACCCCAGCGGGCACAAGCCCTATGGCTGACAGGGTGCCTAATCCCGTCTGCTCCAACTTCCCCATAAACAGCCTTACAGCTGCGACGCTGGGAGCCCATCCCAGCGTGGCACAAGCTCAGATGGCCAGGGGTGCCCATTCCCGCCGGCTCCAGCCCCCAAACAGCCTTTTTCAGCTGCCACGCTGGGAGCCCACCCCAGCGTGGCAAACGTCCCTGTCGCCTTAATTTAAAAAAACAAAAAAAACTTGTAAATAAAAAAAAAAAAACAGTCCTCACAGTCTCACTTCCCCACCACGACTCCACCCACTGCGCACCCTGCCTCCCCACACCCCCTCACTCCCACACTTGCCTCCAGAGTCCGGGAGTGAAGATTTGTGGACTGAACACGTCTGCACTCCTCAAAGCCGACTGCGAACTGAGGAAATGCCGGTAAGCTGTATAATGTAATAGGGTTTTTCAACTTTGTTGCATATCTCAGGTATTTTGATTTTGCACCAAATTTTCAACATGGGGTTTTTGGGACTTCTTTCATAATGCTGTCACTGTCAAGTATGCTATCAGTCTCAAGGGTGATTTCGCAGCCACTGTGTGAAATCACCTTTCCGGAACAATTAATGAAATGACATTGCCAGTGTTCATAAGGAAGGCTCTGAAAAGCCTATTTTGAAAATTTGGTGGAAAATTTCAAAATGACTGTTTTGATGTAGCGCATGCTAGCAGTTCCTACGCACGCTTGTAAGTTCAAGAATTTTCAATATTTTACCCAGATTTTCAACATTGCCATTTTACCACACCTCCTTATGAGCAGTATAGCTGTCACTTTTCACATCTCGCCCACAACGTGTTTCTGCCCATGTAGCGCATAATGGTGCAGTCGGTGTGTGAAATCAATGTATGGGACACGTTAAGAAAATCACAGTGACACTGGTCATGAGCAGAGGTGTTAAAATGGCTATGCTGAAAATTTGGTGAAAATTCCAACAATGACTGTTAGGAGTGCTCGTTGTGCAGTTCCTACGCGCGCTGGCAAGTTTGCGAATTTGTAATATTTGCACACCAGATTTTCAACAGTGCCATTTTACCACACTTCCTTATGAGCAGTACAGCTACCATTTTTCACATCTCGCCTAAATTGTGTTTCCGCACATGTAGCGCACAATGGTACAGTCTGTGTGCGAAAACAATGTTTTGACAGATTAAGAAAATCACAGTGACACTGGTCATGAGCAGAGGTCTTAAAATGGCTATGTTGAAAATCTGGTGACAAAACTCCATAAAATGACTGTTACGAGTGAGCATTGCACAGTTTCTACGCACCGTAAGTGCATGAATTTGTAATATTTTAGTCCAGATTTTCACCAGTGGCATTTTCCACACCTCCTTATGAACAGTACAGCTGTCATTTTCCACAACATGGCTGAAATGTGTTTTCACACTTTCAGCACAGAAATGTGTGGTCGCTGTGGGAAATCATTGTTCGGGACAGATAAAGAAAATCACACTAACACTGTCCATGATTGAAGTTCCCAAAATGCCTGTGTTAACAATCTGCTGTAAAAAAAAAAAAAATCCCCAAACTAGTTACATTATGGGTGTCGTTGCAGTTTCATACTGTCGTGACTTCACCAGTTTTTTAAGATTTCACAGCAGATTTTCAACATTGCCATTTTTACCTCCCCATGAACAGTTCCGCAGTCATTTTACACATCCTGTTTGAATGTTTTTGCACCTGTGGTGCCAAATGCCATAGTCGCTAGCAAAAGCAGTTTTCGCCAACAAACTGATATTGCCTCTGTTCATGAGGTGGGGGTCACAAAACCATATTGAAAATTTGGAGTGAAATACCAATGAATGCCTGAGGCATTAGGTTTCCACCATAATGCCCCACCCTGTACAGAATGACAGGCATCAGGGTGTGACTTGGGATTCTTGCCTGTCATGCTCATACCATTCCACCCCACCCACACCCTGCAGCCAGTGAGAGGCATCAAGGTGTGCCTCGGACTCTTCGGGCCCAAATCTTCACCTCTATTTCCTATACCGCACCCATCTCACCATATTTCCTGATGGAATGGGGTGTGATAAGGGCCAAAGACCCTACAGCATACCGTGACACTTGTCAGTGTCTGCAGGTAGGGTGTGGTGAAATGGTGTGTCATTATGCCTGATAACCCAAAGGCACACCTCCATGCCTGTCACTCTGCAGGGTGGTGGTGGGTTGGTTTAGTTCAGTACTTCGCTGCCATTCCTATTATGCATCTCTGTAACTTTACACTACCAATGCCAATGCCAGCAAGCAAACATTCGGCATTGACAAATGCTTGTTTTTATTTGATACCTTAAAGGAAACAATGGAAAAGACACAGCTTTCCTCAGACACTACTGAAACTCTCAGTTAGTGCTTTCAGACAGTAACAACTTTATTTAATGGTTTAGAACAGCTACCCACAACTTCCACTTCCTGTTGCTGGTAGCAGTCAGTGAGCTTCCTGAGCTCACTGTTGCTAATATGCCTGTTTGACTTCAGCTGTTGGTTACATAGATACATAGACAGTGTCTGCAGATAAGGGCCCATGGCCCACCCAGTCTGCCCATTTGAGCTTGTAAGTTCAGTTTGTTTTCCTAGAAGTCTGTTGCCCTTACCCTGACCTCTAGAATTCCTTTATGTCTAACCCATGCATTCTTAAATCTGTGATTGTTTCAGCCCCCACCACTTCTTCTGGCAGGGTGTTCCACTTGTCCACCACCCATTCTGTGAAGAAATTCTTTCTCATGTTTCCTTTGAATCATCCTCCTCCAACTTCATCCCATGCCCTCTAGTCCTGGAACATCTTTTTCACTTAAAATAGTGTTTTCCTGCACCTGTTCCTCCCTGTAAGATACTTGTATGTCTCTATCATATCCCCTCTCTCCCTCCTCTCCTCCAGGGAGTACATGTTCAGTTCCTTCAACCTGTCTTCATAGGACTTGTGATGCAATCCATGCACCATCTTTGTTGCCCTCCTCTGAACCTTCTCTACCCTGTCTATGTCCTTACGTGGGTATGGTCTCCAGAACTGTACACTGTACTCCAGGTGGGGCCTCACTAGTGTCTTGTATAGCGGAATTATGACCTCCCTTTTCTGCTGGTGATGCCCCTGCCTATACATCCCAGCATCCTATTTGCTTTACCTGCTGCCTTGTCACAGTTTCCCTACCTTGAGGTCATCAGAGATGACAACCCCAAGATCCCTTTCCTGCTTGGTGCATGCTATATCCTCACCCCCAACTGATATATTGTGCCAGGGTTTTTGTGCCCCATATGCATTATCTTGCACTTCTTTGCATTGAATTTCAACTGCCAAACCCTTGACCATTCTTCAAGTTTCTGCAGGTCGCTCATTCTGTCTACCCTCTGGTGTGTCTACTCTGTTACAGAGCTTTGTGTCATCAGCGAACAGTGAAATTCTGCCTTCTAGATCCTCGCAATGTCACTGATGAAAATGTTGAATAGGACCGTCCCAACACCAATCCCTGTGGTACCCCACTGGTCACTCTTCCTCTGTGGAGCAGCAGCTATTTACCACCATCCTCTGTGTCCTGCCACCCAGCCAGTTACCTACCCACCACACTACTGTCCTGCCCACACCCTTGGTTGGCAGGACATATTAGCATAAAATGAGTTCAGGAAGCTCTTTGCTACTATGAAATGGTGGTTGCCAGCAATAGAAAGTGAAAGTTGAAGGCCACTGTTTAAATCACTAAAAATCAATTATTATTTTTTTTAAGTTACTGTCTGAAAGCACTGATCAGGAATCTTTGTAGTGCCTGGGTAAAGCTGTACCTTTTCCAGTGTTTCCTTTAAATCACTTATTGTGGCTATAAGGCTTTCTTGCAGACCCTTAAGGACTGATTATCTATTTTCTTTAATCAAAAATACAGTAAGAGGATTTCACCCTGCTACAGGACTTGTTCACCAGAAATATGTCTGATTGGGTACTATTCATCAATTAGTGTAAAGGAAAGACTGTATTACATCTCCTTATATCTCTATCAGTTAAACGGGTAGTATTATGTCACTGGAAGGACGAAATAAGTGTTCTTTATATTGAATGGAAAAATGAACTTCTAAGTAATCTCTGGACAGAAAGAATAATTGCTAGTCTGAGGGAAAATTAGCATTACATCATAAAGATGGGATAAGCTCCTTGTCTTGAGCTTAGTTTCATAGATACAGTGCACGACTCTCTTTAGACCCAATTTCAGATTTGTATTAATGTGCACTTCATCCGATTCTTAAAATATGCCTATTTGCTTGTATAAGAATCCTGCCTATTTATGTAATCAGAATATCTAATTTTGGAACTCCTTTTGTTACCTTGGTAGATACCCCAGTGAAGCAGCAGTCCTCAGGGATTAGGGTGGGGGTTATGTTACTGTTTCTTTGGATCTTGGTGTAAGACTGGTATGTTGATTATACTGCATTGTTACTCTCATATCTTATTGTGGTATCTTTTTATTTTTTTTTTTTTACAGTTAATTTGTTTGTTCTCCCTGGATGGGCGGCTGTACACCTCACTAAATCCCCCAGCCCCGTCCCCCACTGCAGCTCACCTTCCAGCTGCCCCACGCTATACCCCCATGATGGGCGGCAGGGATCCCTCAACCCACTGAATGCATGAATCCGTGTTGGAGGTTGCTGCCATTCGTGGGGTGACGATTGCGGGATCGGCTTCACTCTGCTGTGCCCAGCCACTTTTTTTCCTCCTCCTTGTATTTCTCCCAAGATGAGGCATGCAATGATGCCTCGGGAGACTGTGCGTATCGTCGCACACCCTTCTCCAAGTGCCTGCTTCTTTCTCTCCTGTCGGAAACATCGTGTGCTAGTCATTCACTGACTGCTAGTGTCCCCACTCCTGGAGAAGGAGAGTAGTCTATCAGATGCTCGATCCTTCTTCTCCCTGCTGACCCCAGTGGCCTGTGCTCATTCCTGGACCACCAGTGGCCCATGCTCATTCCTGAACATGGGTCACTGTAGCACAAGGTAAGGCAACTAGCAGCTCAGCCCTCAGGACCACTGGGTTTGTATGGTATTGTTGGAAACTCCATAAAGTGTATTAAATTAAAAAACTACAATTTGTTTGTCATTATAAAGTAGGTTTCATTCATAATTTGTGTTGTTACTTAACTTTTCTCTAATGTACCATACCTTTCTTTAATAACTGGTGACCCCTATAATGACTGGATATTGACTCTGATAAACCGCCATAATAACCTGCTGAATTCCATAATAACTCAATAGCAGGTTGTATGGCATTCTACTCATACTCTACTTCACTGAAGCACCAAGGAAAGCACATTTTATTGGTGTGACTATGATGTGTGTTCAGAGACACGCTGCTCACACAAATACAGCTTACAGGTTTTGTCTGTCAAACTTTGCACGATTATTATAAAAATAATGCCCATGTAAGGTTTGTGTTATAGGATTTTCCATTCACCCTTCACTCTTGGGGTTTACGGATTATCACATATCTCAGGAGTATGAAAAATCTTCATAATACACAACTACGCAGGCATTATTCTCTGTTTATAAACCAAATCAAATTTATAATGGTAAAAAGGCTGATACTGTTCTTTTTAGTTACTGCATGGTGCCTTTGCTTAAGATCCACAAAACGGATGATTTGATACCTTTATCGGCCCAACAGGGTTGTTTGCTTAAGATGGCACCTACTGGGTGTTGGGGTCCCATCACGTTTCACTCTGGCTGTTTGCTGCAGCAACACCATCTTAAACTGGCTGCAAATCAGCCTTGATAAAGACCTCATGCGGGCTCTACCTTTCTCCCCTGTGCCCACTGAATCAGACACTATTCTGAATTATTAACTTTTGTAACTTTTTCAGTACTAAACACAATAGTATATCTGAGGTATAGCAGTGCCATTTGTCACTGTTGACAAGTTACTTAGGTTCCTGAAATGGCACTGAGTTTATTATCGCTGAGGGCATATTTGGAGACCATGGAATTATCTTTACAGCTGTATACAGTGGGTATGACATTTTGTGTATACTGTTATATTTGTTCCTGTTTCATGTTTGGGCATGACTAAGATTTATCTCTTGAAAATATTATCTTGTATATATTTGCAAGGGTGTGGATCTGCATGGCCATTTTAAACATAGAAATATTGAATTTAACGGCAGATATGACCACTTGGCCCACCTAGTCTGCCCATTTTCCTTACATGTTTTATATACTACAGATCCTAAATGATCTGTGGCTTACCTTCTCTTGCCTATCACTAGAAATCCTTTATATCTGTCCCATGTGTTTTGAATTCCCTACTGTTTTTGCCCCAACACTCTCTGCCAGGAGACTGTACCATGGATCCACCACCCTTTCTGTGAAAAAATACTTTTTCATGTTACCCCAAGTCTACTCCCCTCTATTTTCATATCAATGCCCCTTGTTCTTAAACATTTTTTATCTGATGCCACTCTCTTGTACCTTATTTACACCTTTGAGGTATTTGAAAGTCTCTGTCATTTCCCCCTCTCCTTTCCTCCAGGGAATACATATTAAGATCCTCCAGTCTCCTTCATATGACTTTTGGTGCAGCCCGATCCCATTTTTGTCATCCTCTCTGAACCACTTCTACTGTGTTTATGTCCTTCCGAGATGCAGCCTCAGAACTGGACAAAGCACTCTAGATGAGGTCTCACCGATGTCCTATACAGTGGTATCACAACTTCCTTCCTTCTGCTGGAGATATATGGAAACATAGACTTTGCAGATAAGGACCGCTTGGCTCACCCAGTCTGTCCATTTCCTCACCTATTGGATAAGCTGCAGATCCTAGTTAACCAACAGTCTACTTTCTCCTACCTCCCATCAGAATTGCCTTATGTCTGTCCCATGCATTCTTGAATTCCCCACTGTTTTGACCCACAAGCTGTTCAGGAAGACCTTTCCATGCATCCACCACCCTCTCCATGAAAAAATACTTCCTCACGTACTCCCTCAGCTGTCCCCTCTATCTTCAAATTGTGCACCTTGTTCTTGCACACTTTTTTCTGAAATATGCTACTGCCTTGGACTTTGTTGATTCCCTTGAGGTAATTGAAAGTTTCTATCATGTCCTCCTCCGCCTCCTTTCCTCGAGGGTATGCATATTAAGCTCCTTTAGTCTCTCTTCATATGGCTTCTGGTGCAGACTCTGTACCATTTTAGTTGCCCTCCTCTGGACTTCCTCCATCCTGTCTATGTCCTTGCAGAGATGGGTTCTCCAGAACTGCACGCAGTACTCAAGTTGAGGTCTCACCAACCGTCTGTACAGAGGAATAACAACCTCCTGTTTTCTACTAGTGATGCCTCTCCTATGCATCCCAATATCCCGTGAGCCCTCCTTACTGCCTTCTCACATTGCTTGCCTACCTTTAGGTCATCTTTATGACTACCCCAGGTCCCTTCCATTTTGTTGTTGTTAGTAACCCCCAAATTATGTACTTTTCCCTGGATTTTGTTTTCAGGTGCATTACTTTGCACTTCTTTGCATTGAATCCAAGCTGCCATACTTTTGACCATTCCTCCAACCTTGACAAGTCCCTTCTCATCCTTTCCACTCCCCCTTGTGTATCAACCCTGTTGCAGATCTTTGTGTTGCCTGCAAAGAGGCATACTTTTCTTTCTAGTTCTTCTGCAATGTCACTTATAAAGACATTAAGAGGCTGGTCCCAGTACTGAACCCTGCGGTACTCTACTAGCAACACACCTTTCTTTGGAGTGGGCTCCATTTACCATTACCCTCTGTGTCCTGTTGTCCAGCCACTTTTTTAGGCTACCACCCTGGGATCCATTCCCAGGCTGGCTAACTTGTTTATTAATCTTTTGTGTAGAACTGTCAAATGCCTTGCCAAAGTCTAGGTAGGCCATGTTCACAGCTCCTCCCTGGTCTACTACTTTGGTTACCCAGTCAAAAAATATTTGAGATTCATCTGACATGACCTTCCCACAGTGAATCCATGCTGCCTTGGGTTCTGTGCCCCACTGGCCTGTAGGTACTCAACAATTCTTTCTTTCAGAAGTGATTCCATCATTTTCCCTACCACTGAGGTCAAACTAACAGGTCTGCAGTTTCCTGCCTGTGCCTTGCTCCCAATTTTGTGAAGGGAATCACATCTACCCTCCTCAGTTTTCAGGTACCACACTATCCTCCCATGATTTATTAAAGGGTAGCCAGTGGTGTCACTAGTTCTCCCCTTAGTTCTTTTAGAATTATGGGGTGAATCCCATCAGGCCCCATTGCCTTGTCCAATTTCAGTTTTAAGAGTCCTTTCAGGACCCTTTCTTCTGTGAATGGACTGGTATCGATTCTATCCAGAGTACTTCTATTGATTGATTTAGGTACCACCCTTCCTCTTTCTTTTGTGAATACTGAGCAGAAGTATCCATTCAGTATCCCTGCTTTTCACTGTCACACTCTACCCACCCCTCCCCTTTATTAAGCCTCACTATTCCTCCCTTGATCTTTCTTCACTCCCTAATGTACCTATAAAGGTTTTATCCTCCTTCTTAACTGAGTTGGCTGTCTTTTCCTCGGTTTGAGCCTTTGCTATTCTGACTGTCGTCCCCACTTCCTTCTGCTTTAACTGGTACAGTTCTCTGTCCTGCTCCTTCTGTGTTTCCTTATACTTCCTGCATGCTATCTTTTCTCCCTAACCTTCCCCACCACCTCTTTTGAGAACCATAGTGGTTTTTCCTTCATTTTGATTTATTTGCTTCAACGTAAGCTTGTTGCATCTGTGATGGTGGTTTTGATTTTTCCCCATTGTTCCTCACCCCTCCTTCCTTATTTGTTTTTACTTATTGCAATCTCAGAAACAATCTTTGAGCAAGCTGCTCTTTTACAAATGTTTCACGTCATACAAGCAAGACAAGTACCAGTATACAGAGACAAATAACAGAAGGTGAATTGCCCTTAGAGGTCTGCATTACAATATAGTTACTACCATAGTTTTAAGGAACAACTTAAGGTAAAATGGAAATTAGTGGCAGCCCCAAATGGGTCTTGTTCATGAAATAAAAATAAATAAATAAAAAGAGACCTAGGATGTGAATACTGATGGTAAGACATTAACACATATGTTGGGTCCTAGCCAATTGGCTGCACTAGTTCATTATGTTTATTAGTCATTACAGTTTCAATGGGGACTGCATTTTTGTAGTTCTCGGATATCCTTTCAAGGACATTACAAGATAAAAGTGAACACATTTTCTATGAATCTCATGGTGCTATATTGTGTAAAATCATAAAAAAAAATCGAAAGAAAAATATACTAGTGATTAATCTAATTATGTCAGAAATATATTAATGCTAAACTATATGATGAAGTTTTTGCAGAATTATAAATACAACTGCTTTAGGTGTGGCATGTTTTGCTGTAATGTCTTACAGCAAAAATTGGTTTGCAAAACATCTGCTCCAGTTTCTGGTCTTCTTTTGAAAATAGAGACACTAAGTGGCTAGAAGCACCATGATTTAGGTAAGTAATAGCACACGATGGGAGGGGTTGTCAAACACATGCCTAGGGGCACAGTGATCAAGCAAGTGCCTTACTGCCCCAGAAGTGTGTTTATCAGAGCATAACCCACATGGTATATGTTGAGAAACTGTAATATTCAAAAAAAAAAATATGAAAATAAAAAGAATCTGTCTTGATGTAAAATAGTCCCTTTGTTTTCCTTAGGTTGCTAGGGATGCTGTTACATGAAGTGCTGTCACTACTGGTACTGAAGACAGTGCTGAGTCAGTGCATCAGGCAAGACCTCGACTTTGCTTTTGGTCTTGCCAGCAGCAAGCTACCATCTGCAGTAGAAACGTCTGTAAAAGTCCTGCCAGTCTCTCTGTGCTTGGAGCTTTGAAGGTACTGTAGCCTCAGAAGCTGCAGGTGAGGAGGAGAAGGAGCAGCCGGAAGGACAGCAACACAATTTCTGAGTACAAACAGCACTTTTTAATTGTTGTGACTCTTTTGATTTTACATTTTCTGAGTTTGTATTTCACTTGCTAAAACCGTGCGTTAGTGAGGAATCAAGATGGCAGGTTTCTGAGGCTTGAATGGTGGTCAGTTCACTGATATATTTTTCTTGGGGTTGCTTGCCATTTTGGAGAACTTGTTTCTTGCTGTGTTTATATCAGAAAAATATGTATGGCTGGGAAGAGATACCAGCCAATCAGATTCCTGATTGTCCGTATCCATTTTATAAACTTTAATATCACTCTAAAGAGTTGACCCATCGGTGTGAGAACTGCACATCCCACTGCCAGGGTCACATGACAGTCCTTGAAACCCACCCTGTGACTAGCTGGGGGCAAGCACATCACAAAGATGAGGTACACAGCCCCCAAGGAGATGGAGACAGCATTTCAACAGCCCTGCCAGCCAACCAACCAAGGAGAAGCTTTAGCAGAAGCTGTGTAGTCTGTTGTTTACTCATCCTCCCAGCCAGAGAATGGGGCAGAGGTGGCAACCCTGATTGCTGTGGGGAGGATACAGAGAACAAAACAGGGGAGCCTAAAAAAAAGGTGTGGTTCTCCTTGAGAGAATACCACTAGAATCTTAATATATTAGAACCAGACTATTTAGATAATTGTAATTTTCCCATTTTGGCAAAGTATCACGAACAGTATGAGGTGGCATACAGTGGCACTCATTAGGATCACATGCCTGATGCTGCAGAATTCTATTAAATTTTGTTGTATTTTGCAGGACACGTGCAGTTCAATGTTATTTGTACTCGGAAACTGTAACTCACTGGTACTCTGTGACAGATTAAAGGTGGACACACCTGTAGCTACAGGATCAACATTGTTATTTTATTTATTTTATTTGAATTGAATGACTAGGTAGGACTACTGAGACAAAACTTCCTTTTTCTGGGGTGACCCAGAGTTAGTTATAAGAACGTCAAAAATAATGCCAAAAGTGCAAGGTGCTGCATTTTGGGATGAAGAACCCAAGGAGGAGTTACCAGCTAGGGGAGTGCAGCTATCCCAGACAGAGGAGGAGAAGGATCTGGGTGTACTCATTACAGGGTCAATGAACAACTCGGCACAATGTAGGAAGGCAGCTGCAAGGCCAACAAAATGCTGGGTTGTATTGCAAGGGGTATATCCTCAAGGAGGAGGAAGTGATTCTGCCACTGTATGGGCCGTTAATTAGACCACACCTGAAGTACTGTGTGCAGTACTGGCGTCTATATCTGAAGAGGATATTAAGTTACTGGAGGGTGCAGCGCAGAGTGACAAAGATGATCAAGGGGCTGGGGACTTATCATATGAGAGGAGGTTGAAGGAGTTGAACATGTACTCACTGGAGGAGAGGAGAGCGGGTGACATGATTGAAACCTTTAAATACATGAAAGGAATAAACAAGACAGGTACAGAGGGGCTGTTCAAAGAAGGAAGGGAGGGACACCAGGGGCCATGATATGAGACTGGAGCGAGGAAGGTTCAGGAGGGAGATGAGGAGACACTTTTTACAGAAAGGGTGGTGGCTGGGTGGAATCGCGTTACCTGCTGAAGTGGTATGCAGTAGAACAGTGGACTGCTTCAAGCGAGGATGGGACAGGACAAGGGAGGGTTAATAAAGGGAAGGGTGGAAGGAGGCAGCTGAATAAGGTGCTAGCTGCACATTGAGCAGACTTGATAGACCTCTCGCCTTTATCTGTTGGCAAATTTCATATGTTCATATGTAACAAAAGCACAGTGAAGGGCAAAATACAGGCAGGTACAAGAAAAATAAATGTCAAACAAAAGCTCATTCCAAGAGTACTGTACAAAGGTAGTTAGTTACAACTTTTAGTTCAGAAATAATGCAAACATTTGGCAGAGGAATTGTTCATAATATACAGCAGGCAGTGCGACAAGTGCTGCAGATAGGAGACATATATGGTAAACAATTTAAGATACAATATAAATAACAGACACCAGCACTGTGGTTAGGTGGCACAAGACATGTCAGGCATCAGATAGGATAGATTCCTGAACAAGAAGGGGTCACTGAATGCAATTACAGGGGTTGCAGCCCAGAAGAGGGACTTAAGCCTCCTTTTAAACTGTGCTAGAGTGGGACAGGTGAGAACCTCAGGAGAGAGAGTTCTACAAAGCTGGGGCTGCAAATGAAAAGATATCCTGCCAACTGCACACGCACCTTGGGGATGTCCAGTAATGGGCAGACTGCTGATCTCATAAGCCTGATATAGTGCTTGCATTGTACTATACCATTGAGACTGGGTGCAGAGTAGGGTTTCAATAACTTAAAGGTAAGGCAGTGTAGGTGATAATGCAGCCTTATCTCAAGCAGGAACACCCCAGGGTTGCAAGTACTGTACAGTGGTGGGTTCTGGGTGGAAACCTGCTATGAAGCACCCGATCCTGTGGTACAGGGTTTTAAGTCTAGATATGATAGGTTCTTTAAGAATGCAAGCATCACTATATTGTATGTCAGTATACATAGGTGCACATACGGTTAAAGGGAAAGTCACCAACTATTTTCTGTATACCTGTAAAATTTGTAGGCATGAACAATCATTCCCTTTTCTTGCATCCCCTAATTTCATCCAACTTTTAAATATAAATTAGATTACTTCACTCTGTTTTGCTGTGGTATGAAAATCTGATTGTCTACATTTCAAAGATTGTGACCCCACTCATGCAAAGTATCATGGGAGTTGATGATGCATAGCACAAACCAGCAGAAGTTATATTCTCATTCAGTTCTGTTACATGTCTTTTGAAGTTCCCTATTCTCTAAAATAATTTTTTTCTAATTCAGATACACTTTAAACTATAGCAAAACAGTATGACACTTAGTATACCTTGAAAAGTTTCATGTCCAGCATATGACAAGAACACAGGGCCTGTGGAGGACAGCCACGACATTGACTAATACAGTATAACTACTGCAGATTTTAGCACCAAAACAACATAAAATTCCAGGATGCCTGACTGTTTTTATTTTTCCTACTTTTGGCCAGTGAAACCATGGTGCAGGAAGACTACACTGTTGCCTTTATTTAAAGGGCTGACTATTTTACATTTATTGCAGGTGCAGGCCTGACCACATTGTTGCTTTAACTCTGTTATGATGTTATACTGTGGATTGTGAGCTGTGACTTACCTTGCTTGTGCCGACTGCCCTTTCCTTGTTGCCCACATAGATTTTCAGCATTTCAAGCCTCACTCCCCGACTTATTGGCAGCCCTTGTGGCACTGCCATCTTGTGCAGCCCCACAGTTACCTGCTGTATTTGTTCTGGTTGTCATTTTGTCCCCGCCTGCACTCTGCCTTATTTGTGCTTCGCAGATGTTCTACTCCCGCCTTATTTGTTTTAAGTCCCACTTGCCCTTGAATTTTACTGTGCCTCCGTGAACTCAGCTTGGAAACAGAGGTACTATTCATCTGTACTTTCTGTGCCCATACTTACTATACGAAAGTTACTGCTTTGCTTGCAATGTGATGTACTACCATGCTGGAAATCTGTTACTATGTGCATTTCTGCCTCCTTGACTCGTGGTGGCCTTGAGGTGGCTGAGCATTTTAAACGCTGTTACCGAGCTGTGCCGTGAAGCTGCGCCAATCTGTACTGAGTAATTAATTAACTGTGTGTTGCCTGCATGTATCACTGGTGCTTGTAATCTGTTTTTAAAATACCGACTGTGTATCTGTTGGTCTCTTACCTATCGCTGCACTAGTTGCTGGCCCCCCTCCACCGTCAATTCTCCCCGTCTCTCCAAAAGCTTAAATACTCACCTCCTGTTCCTTTTTCTCCTCAGATACCCACTGGAAACAACGAGATTGTGGTCGCGAGGGCTGCCTGTGAGGCCCCTCCCAACCCCCACCCCCCAAAGCTGGACTCTGGAGCCAAAATCGCACACCAGGTAAATTAACTTGGCCAGAGAAAGCTCCACCCTGCTCACCAACCCGACTGTATTACAGGGACTCTATTCCTCATTCTGCCTGCTTTGGTAGGATATTTCACCTGACTTGAGGTACCTCTGTGTGGGTCGCCAACTCGCTTGCTCAGGACTCCTGCCTTGCTGCACTAGTTGCTGCTCCACGCTGCTGTGGGAAGGATGTTCGCCCAGCCGGCTTGCGGCTGCCCCACCACCCTGCCACCACCCATAGTCTGCACTCGTTCTTATAGGGAGGTCACATGCGTGGTTATCCTATCAGCTCAGTTTCCTATTTGCAGAATATACCTCCTGCCACTAGGGCATTTTCCCTTTTTCTCCACTAGTCACTGCAGCTATCTCCTGTACTCACTGCTAGCTCCTGTCCACATCCATTCTCACCAACCCCCCACATTTGCCTGCCTCCGCGGCCCACCTTCCTGCCTGGGTCCTCCCCAGCTATTGAATCATCTCCCTGCTGCTTACACCACCTGGTCTGCGCCCAACCCTGGGACATGGCCCCCGTGCCCGGTCTGATCTCTCCACTGGCCACCCGGATCGCCTCCGCCCTGGCCCTGCTGCTCTCCCTCTGCCTGGTATGCGGGTCAAAGGCTAAAATTGCGCACCTTAACATCTGCAGCATCCTCCAGAATTTTGTGGAATTAACAGCTTGGTCTGCCCTCTATAAACCAGACATCCTGGGCATCTCCGAATCCTGGTTCAAGCCATGCACCCTCACTCGGCCTGCTCCATCGGGCTATAGCCTTGCGTGGCATGATAGGGCAGGTAGCAAGCGAGGGAGGCGACTTACTATATGAGCACCCTAAACGTGTCCTTAGTTGCTCACTCACCTCTTTACCCCCACCCCGCGAGTTCCTGCACACCCTCCTCCTCCTCGGCAACACAAAAAGTGCATATCGCTCTGCACCTATAACCCTCTGAAGGGTGGCATACTGGGGCTCTCTTCCTTGCTCGAGCAGCTTAGGGAGAGGGTCTGCCCCAATGAGCTCCTCATCCTTGGGGACCTTAACCTCAACTGGCTGGGGCCCAACCATAAGCAGTTTGAGCTGCTGCTCTGGCCTCTAGACTCAGCCAGGTCTTCACCGAACCCACTCGGCCCTCCTGCCGCAGTGACCCGGGACGCTCATTGACTGGGTGTTGAGCAACGGACCTGAAAACATCATCCACTCAGGGTTACTTCCAGATTCCATCTCTGACCACCCCCACCTACTGCATCTGGGGTTCTACCTTTCCCAAAGTCCCCAGTGGTGTGCTCCTGATGAGGACTATTCCAAGTTCTTGACCCGCCTCTACCTCAATGACCTTTGATGGCTGACTGGTCTCACGATCACCTCCACTAGTGACCCTGTTGCTGTCCTAGACCACTTCATTGCAGTATTCTTCCCGCTGCAAACAGGCACGCCCCTTTCTCCAAGAGGAGAGTCCGGGCACAGCCACAAAGTGGCTCCACAGTGACCTGCTCTCACCATGAAACTGCATGACAAAAGCTGGGTGAAACACAGGATCTCCCGCACAACGCTTGACCTCCTGGTCTACCGCCAGCTGAGAAACTCCTGCAAGCGAGCTATACATGCCGCAAAAGCGTAGTTCTGCAGAGCTGCCCCTGCTCGCCTCAGCAAATAACCCCCAGTGTTTTTGGACTAACATGAAAACCTAGTCAGAGGATCAGCCAAGGAACAGCCCTCTGATATGCTTATGAGGGGACTAACTGCAATAACCCCTAACCATCGCCACCTCGCTTAACCAATTGTTCACTGACCAGCTGGCCTCTGCTCCTCCACCGTCCCCTGCCCCTCAACCGCTGGGGTGCCTCCTCCACCGCCCCCTTCTACCTCAAAAGAGTCACCATTGGTGAGACCCAGAAACTCCTCGCCGGCCTCTCCCACCACATGGGGAGCAGTCACGATGGCCTAGAGCTGAAGCTTCTCAGCCTGGGGGTCTCTCCTCGCCTCATCTGCTAGCCTACATTTCAACACCTCTCATCTCAGGGGTCCTCCCTGACCTGTGGAAGGTTGGCAAGGTCGTCCCTGTTCTCAAACATGGCGACCTGAAGGACGTAAACAACTATCATCCCATTGCTATTCTATGCACTGCTAGTAAGCTCCTCGAAAAGGTGGTTGCATCACAACTCACCCACTACCTCCAGGGACATGCTGTGCTGTCCCCTGCCCAGCACGGTTCCGTAAAGGGCACAGTACATCGACTGCCCTTGCAGTGGTCACCTCCCAGATCTGGTCCACAACTGACCAAGGCAAATTGACTGGGGCCATCTTCGTTGATCTATCGAAGGCCTTTGACCGGGTGGACCACCCCTCCCTCCTCTCTGCTTTGCAGTCCCACAGTTTTTCCCTCCATACCCTCTACTGGTCTGCCAACTACCTTGGAGGGCAGGCAGCAACACACCTGCTTCAATCGAACCTCTCACCCTCTCCACAGTGAACAGTGGGTGCCCCAAGGATCCGTCCTCTGACCAATCCTGTTCTCCCTGTTCATAGACCGAGCTACCCTCTGTCACTTCCAATGGGCATCTAACACTCTATGCTGATGACCTAGTCATCCTAGCCAGCTCTCAGAACATTGCCTCAGTCAACTCTCAGCTCAACTCCCATTTTGCCCTTATCAGGAACTGGCTTGAGGGACACAAACTCACAGTGAACCTCAAGAAAACGCAGACCTTGCTCTTCGCTCCATGGCCAAAACCTCCTCCTGCACGCCCCCTAAAATCCATGGATCTAATAACTCCCTCCTTCCGAACGCTGACTCTGTAAAATACCTGGGTGTCACTCTCGATCCCCAACTGGATCTCACCACGCACATTCGACCATCTGTAAGGCTACTAATGCCAAGCTTGGCCTAGCCTACAGGGCTAAGGGGACTGCCTCACCCCAGCCTCGGCTTGCCATAGCTAAGGGATTCTCCTCCCACACTCTCCCTATGGGCTCATTGCCTTTGCCCCTGTCCCGTCCTCCAGCCTCACCAAATGGGACACCACATACAATAACGCATGTCGCTTACACTCTGCCCCGCCTCACACACCATTGCGAGCTTTACTCTCGCTCTAGAATGGCTACTCTGAAGTTCCGACCTACACCCTTGGTAACTTCATTGACAATACAGTCAGAATGGGCACTCCTGTCTCACTCACCCTTCCACTAAAACATGCCTCCCTGTCTACAACTTTAGGTCATGCGCAGCTAAGGCCCGTCGGGTCCCCAAGCCCTGCACCCTCACAGGTGATTGGGCCTTCACCATCCACACACCAAAACTGTGGAACTCCCTCCCTGCTCACGTTCATGCCTCCCCTCCCACCTCTGCTTCAAATCCTCCTTATGGAACTTTCTAAAACCGCATCCACCTGCCTGTGTTAGCACTCACATGCCCCTCAGCGGCAGTCTCTCCCATTGAATATCTCTGCTGCTGACTACCCTCCTCAGGCACTTACCACTCCAGGTGGAGCGGCGTCATCTCTTAATCCTCACTCACCGAGCCAGTGCCTACCTCCTCTCTCTATAGGCATCTAGGCTGGGCTTCTACTACCCATGTTCTCCTAACTATTTCTACTGCTTCTCTCCATGATGTTCTTGCTGTATACTCCCAACCTTCTGTTGGATGTACCTCCCATGTTCTTGATATTCCTAAACTGATTATTTGTTGTTACCTCTGTATAACCCTACAGCGGAGCATATTGCTCCTGTATGTAAACCCTATTGTATTACCAACTATTAGAGCATGTGGCTCCTGTATGTAACTCAACTGTTGGAGCATGTAGCTCCTGTATTGAAATTGTTTGTCTCTATGGATACCCTGTAACTCTCCCGGGTTGCTCCTGAAAATAGGCATGTTGCTGTCTGGTGTGCTTACCTGGTTATCAAAAGCAAATAAATAGTCAGGCCATGACCTTTGCAATGGAGTAAGCAGGTTTTCACACCAGATTTAAGTACTCCATTTACATCTAAATCCTGATTAAATTAGAGGGTAATAGAGGCAATCATTGTCCATGCCTACAAACTACACATGTAAATATAATAAAAGGCTGAGGGAAACTTCCTTTTAAATAAGCATTGATATATACTGACGTACTAAACTGTACTGATAGAGTCGGCACACCAACAATGCTCCATGCTTTTAATAATATGAAACAATACGTTCCTAGCCATAACAGTTCAAAAGTATGCATTTTCAAAGTAATTATTGTTATGTTGGGTTAATATTTAAGACTTTTTTTTAATAAAATGTAGAGTCTGGGTAAAGTAAATAAGTTATTTTGATACAGTATTGATTTATTGATATTGTAAACTATTTTCAATAATTTTAAATGTATTTCAGAATGAATTGATAATATTTTAAATTATCAATAATTCACCCTGTTGGCACAAGCTATTGTTGTTGTCGTAAGTTTAGTTGTTCATCACAAGCCATTCCAATGTTACAGTATTACTACTGACTAGAATACACAATTACAGATAAAACATTAAAATAACAAGTACACTCGTGATCTCATAGCTTGGAAAATCACAAATACATGGTGAGGGTTGTACTTCTTGACAAGTTAGAAGATGGGCACCTACAAAATACATCTGTCAAAATAGAATGTAAAGCCTGTCAGAAAAAGCAGTAGCAGGCCATAAAACCCAAGCAAGACTGGGGACAGCATAATTATACAGGGAGACAGGGGCTGCCTATTCAAATAGAGCATAGCAGAGGCCATGCAAAGGCTCCTGCTGCTCTTAGCCAACACATTCTTCCTGTAATAGACATGTCACACCCCAAAGGGAGGGAAAAGGAAATTGCAGCTACTAAACCTCAGAGGAGGCCCAGGGAAGTACTCCAGAGCATACTGACACAAGCAGTTAACCACGAGCATGTGATCTTTTGGGCAACAGGAGACAACTAAAGTAACCATGAAAAGTCTGCTACCCCAAAAATTTTCAAAAAGCTATACTGAAGCTTAATAACATACAGTTTACAAACCTATAAGCAAAAGCATAATAACCGAGGAGTATTTGTTTGTGGACCTTACCAAAGCTTTTGACCTTGTCAGTCATGATTTTCTGCTTTGTAAGTTGTATGATTTAGGAGTGGGTGATCCCTCAATCTCCTGGTTCAGGAATTAGGAATCAAACAGCAGTCAAAAGGTCAGAGTTGGTTCTGCTCTCTTTGAGGTCATCGATATTAAATGTGGGATCCCCCAGGGTTCTAGATTAGGATTCCTGCTGTTCTCACTATTCATCAATTGCATGCCTAACGTCTGTAACACACTTAGTATGCTTTTGTAGGCTGATGATGTGGTGATATTTGCACATGACAGTGACATCAAGGTTATTAATAACACTCTATACAGCAGCCTCCATGTGCTGCAAGACTGGCTTTTAAATGAAAGGCTGATCTTTAATATTCTTGTAACACCCTGTGGGGTTTACCTTATTTGCCCCAGTCTTCCAATTGGCTCCTGTTTGCCTGTGGTGTTCCCCATTTCCCTTTTGGTTCACCGCCATTCACCCGAGTCCCGATGTGTCCTTGACCCTCAAACAGCCCCTGTATTTGTTTTGCCTATAATGGGGCTGTTGGAGCAATAACAGAGCCACCATCATTCCCTCCCAGCACTTCACGGCAGGCGGACTGCTTGAACATATGCAGAAGGCCCATGATTTTCTTACCACGATTGTGGTAAACAAATGGCTTCCTGGTAGTCCTGGTTCCTGGTTAAGGCAGTGTGAGGACCAGAGACCTGAATGGGGTGAGGTGAGAAGCCCTTTATGTTTTAAATAAACAGAGCCAATCACACTGTGGGTGTGGGCCTGGGCTCATGAATATTAATGAGAGACCATAAATATTAATGTGAAAAGCCTGTCTAGCACCTGGGGACAGTAACTTTTAGTGCTAGTGGCAGGCTAAGGACTGCAAAGACACATTAAATAAGGGCAGCATTTAAGAGGGCACAAGGGTGGCTATTGAACTGTGGGGCAATGATGTAAATAAAGTAAATGTACTGGCTGCACAAGAACATTAATGTCGGGTCTTCTATGGGCTGCATGGGGACTGTAAATGATAGCAGCCATGTTTGCAGCCTTTGACTTTTTGCAGACAATCAGAGGCCAGGTTGATGCCAGAGACTTATGAGACTGTGCCAAGACTTGGGGAAAAGCAGGGGCAAATATTGGTGCCTGAGCAAGAAACCTATCAGGCATCGAGTGAGACTGATGAATATACATTTTAAGAGAGACAATGGAATCAGCCAATCGGGCTTCAGAGAACTCCAAAACTCCAGAGACTTTTCAATCTGAGTCAGTTTGTGCAAGCCCTCCACAGGGAGGGACCCATTGCCAGAAAGAATGTGATGGAGTCAGTTCAATGGGAGTCCTCCATGGGGAAGGGGCTCTGGCCCTTGAGAAAGAAATGTGGTTGCAAGGAGTTGAAGTGGCCAGTTACTGTCCTCAGGGCTGGCATTTTGCCTTTCTACATTTAGGAGAATTTGTAGAAGAAACCTGAATACCTTCAGCTGTGAGACAGTTGCAAGAAGTTTGCCTGCAGTTGTGAGAGAGCTGAAGAAATGCTTCTACTTCAGCAGCGAGAGTGCTACTGAATCCTGTGACTTCAATTAATAGAAAGCTGCATGCTGATCGTGAGTGAATAAACATCTACTTTACGTACAAGTAACTCAGAGATCTTTTAGGGCCGAGAAGCCCCGAGGATATCGGGTATCAGTCTGCACCCTATGTGCATCCAGTGCCCCAAGATGGGCGGAAGATTGAGCGAATGACCATGGATGGTCCTGTGATAGAAGTGCTTGATGTGATTGATTAGTGTGCCTGCAGGGATGGAAGGGAAGTATCCTGAGGTCAGAGCATTGCCTGAAGTTGCCTGTTAGGACTTTGTAAGTTCAACTGGAGCTGCCAAACTGCCAGCTAGCCAAAAGGAATTGTGGTACTGTGAGTATGCTTGTGAGAAGCTACTGTTAGTGAATTTCTGCAATGTGAAACATCTAACTTGGTAGGGAGCCATGCCTTAAGCTCTGTCATCTGCTTGGTAGAGAGCCATGCCTTAAGCTCTATTTGTGCTAAGAATTTGTCTATTGTAATGGACTGTGAAAGATTTGGGTCTTCTGTAGGCCACGTAGTAGCATCCACATTTTCTAAGACAGTAACCAGTATTCTGAAAGGACCATGTTGGCCAAGTGGTTGAATGTATTGTGATAATACAAAGGCACTAAATACCAGGAAAGAGAAAGAGACTGTTCTGGATCAGCTTGGGAGTCAGCCTGGTAGTGTTCCAGCCAAGACACTGCCATATCGCCCTCAGAGGGGCATAGCCTTGACATGGGGATCTGAGGCATGCTGGCCCTGGTCCCAGTCTGATCTGTTTCAGAATGTTCCAGAAATGTGACTTCAAGTGCAGAGAATGGGGCATCTTCAAAGAAGCTAAGAAAGTTCCAGCCTGCAAGCTGCAAGAGCCTGTCAGAAAGAGGGGTCAGCACAAGCTCCTGCCTGCAACTCAGCTAAAGCTACCTGCACAAATTGTCTACCTTGAATCTACTTTCTAAAGCCTGATTTCGACTTTGCCTGATAATGACTAAAAACCATGAGTAAGCAGACCCTGGTCTGCAAATGGAGGAGACTGTAAGTAGTTGGGGTTGTAGTCTGCCAAGTTCTGTATTTAAAGCCCCAGTTATCAAAATGTGGGATTATCTGTCTGTCTTTCCTTCCTCCCTCTGAAGATGCAATCGGTGCAAAATCAGTCAGGAGTCTGTGTTACTCCATGGCATTTGTGTGGAATTAAACACTTGCTGGGTAGTTCTTTTGAGTGCTGGCTTTTGTTTTTTGTTAAAGTTTAAAATGCAATCCAAGGGTTGAATAATAACAATCTGATTTTCTTTTAAGGGCCCAGTGCCAGCCAACCAGCTGCAATGATCAGGCCTGCAACAATTATTTAGTACTGGGTATCCAGGTTTAAAAATAGAATTGCAGGGTTCTGTAATAGACTGGGGACTGGCACCAGTGTGGGCATTGATTGTGTGTTTACCATCTAAAGCAGCTAGCTAGATAGAAAGGAAACCTGGAGTCATCAGATGGTTGGTGGGTGGTCAATGTAATAGACATTTAAATTTTAAACTGCAAAATGATTATTCGATTTTATCGATGCCAAGAAATGCTGATCCATTATTTTTAACTTCTATTTCCAGTTTCCTTTCCTAACCCTCTTCCCTGTAAATAGTTGGTTAACTGTTTTTATAAGTCTGGTGTGTGAGCATATTATTAGAGTCAATCTTTAATTCAGAAATATGTGTTTGGGGTTTGCAAACTGTTTATCCATGTGTGGCGTGACACTATGGTAGTGTGGCTGGCCTACCAGGTCAATTTTCACACGCTGCTGTGTAGCAATACCATGCAACAGAAACAGCAGTAGGGAAGAGCAAGAGGGTGCAAAACCGAAAGGGTGTATGCGCAGGTAGATCACTCTCTCACTCTTCCCAGGCAGAGGATAAGACCTCTGCTGGGATGAGGGGCGATAAGCAGCTGCCGTGGCTCGATGGGTTGAGTCACAGGCAGCAAAGGGGCTGGGGTGTCTGTGGACTGGGTTTGAATTTTTTTGCACTTTGTGAATTTAATGTTAACCCCAGAGTTGGTTATTTTAGTTGGAGTCTAGGGGCACAAACCCTGTAACGGAAAACACTGGCAATATATCAGCTGTATTGGCAGTGCGGTATACTGCTGCAGCATATTGTCTTGTGACATTATGACCTCATGCCTTTGGGTGGATACAGCATCCCAGGGGTTGTACCAGGCTGTTATCAGACCCACTAAAAGTTTACTTCGGTGGAGGTACTGCACAATAAATGTTATCTATGGGAAAGAACCAGTTTAATCCCAGGAATAGGAACCCAGGCCCTCAATCTTGGTCAGGCTTGCAAGACAAGGGTAAGTAGCCCTTAGATACCCGATGCCAGGGTTACATTCTAAAAATACAGGTATACGTTGTTTGGATCAGCCCCAAAGTCAAGAAAGTCATGCCTGATTTCCATGTTACCACCACAAAT